>JAEIGR010000012.1:0-1245000 GCA_018904305.1 Scaptomyza montana
GTAAAAAGGGTAAACGCTTTTTGTTTTGAATACATACAATACATTTATTAAATGTAAAATGTAATGCAAATCCAAAAACTAATATAGTTTTGCCATAATATAATCGTTTCCAAAAACTTTGTTGGCTATATCATTTTAAATAAATTCAATTTATTTATCTGCACTGTATTTTTATACCCTGAACCCATAAAATGGGTAAGAAGGGTATTATGGTTTTGTGCAAAAGTATGTAACAAGCAGAAGGAATATCAGCATCAACAGCCGAGTCCGTCTGTCCGTCCGTCTGTCCGTCCGTCTGTCCGTCTGTCTGTCCGTCTGTATGAACGCGTCGATCTCAGAGACTACAAAAGCTAGAGACTTCAGATTTGGAATATAAGTTCTCCTATACCATAAGCAGAACAAGTTTGTTTCAAATTATCGATAACCATTCTGGTTTCCGATATAAATATGTAATCGATTACAAAAATGATCGATTTTGAAAATGAAAAAAGTGGTGAAATAATGGGTAACGATACAACATTTCTGAAAATTTCATCCAAATCGGTTAAGAAACACCGGAGATATCGAATGGAATCGATTGAAGTTAAGTCTGTACACCAAAGTCTTTTATAAATTGAATATATTTTTTGCAACTGGGTTCAAGGTATCTTCTAGTCGGGCTCTCCCGAATTAAAAGTAAAAAATTAATACATTTTTATACTTGGAAGTAAATAAATTTGGTTGGAAGATAAATGAAAATTTCTCCTTAAGACATGCATCAAAAATTTGTGGCATCCAAATTACTACTACCCATGCCAATGCCTCTTAAGTCGGCAATCTCCATTTCTTCTACATTTTTATACTCGTTACCGAAGGTAAAGAGTATATTGGTTTTGTGCAATGTCCGTCATGGTGTCTGTCCGTCCGTATGGCTGCAAGTTTTTTCCACACCCTTCAAGCTAGAGACTTGAAACTTTCCAATTCTCTTTATCTATGGGATAGTAAATTAAAGTGTCAAGATTGGGGTTCTACGATAGCTGGGGAATGGCAAATCGATAAATTCGATATCTCAAAACCGATAACCACCCTTTCCCATCTTTTACAAACTTTGAGCTAGAGTTACCAAATTTGGAAGGAAAATAGCTGATGGCATCCCCATCTTCATCGGAGAATCTTTAAGGAAGCGTACACCCCTGCCGCATCCTTACCCCTTTGCAATGAGGCCTCTTTTTACCGCTTTTAATACTGGTAACGAGTATACCGCAGTCAGTTGCGTCCGACTGCAACGTTTCCACTTGTTTAAACTAGAGCCACCAAATTCAGTGGTAACTTGATGTGCGATGTCGGCCAAGATGTGCATTAAATCTCTGGACGTAACCGTTTTTATGCAGGTATCTTTTTTTACAGGACTGCAACGTTTTCATTTCTTTAACTTTCTACTGCATTAATTAAACTTTCGGTGTAACATTACTGATAACCACCTTAGGTTTTTAATTTAGATTTTATTGTTCGCAATTCATGTACTTTCAGTATTTACTTTCAACTCCATGCTTTAACAATAACATTTCATAGAATCGCAACATTATTTGATTTCCGTAGAAAAATATTTAGAAAGCAAAAGATACTTTAAATCTTTACAAAGAGGATAAGATTTGTAAAATTATCGATGGGTAGCAAAATGAATCCACTGACAGAAAATTAAATTAAATTAAAATACACCTATGTAAAGATTATATAAGAAGCTTTCAAAACCAGCTAAAAACATTCTAGAAAGTCAAATTACGAACATGCATAAGCATGAGCAAAGAGGCAGAGAAATAATGGTTAAAAAAATTTAAAGTCGAAACTGAAAAAGCCGGAGCCTTATAAACTACCAAACAATAAAAGCATTAACCTAAATACAAAATAATCAATTCAAAATTGCTAAACAATGTAACTCTGACTGCGTCTCCTTCTCTGTGTCTTTCTGTAGTTGCAAATGTGGTTCGAGCTGTGTCTCTGATTCTGGTTCAAACTGTTGCTCAGACTGTGGCTCAAACTGCAGCTTTGAACGATCCACTGATTGTGTTTGTAATTGTGGCTTATCCTGCGGATTAGTCATTGACTTTCGTTCCGATTCTGACTCCAGCTGTGCTTCAGACTGTAACTTAACAGATCGTTTGTAAGGGCGCTTATGATGTTCGACATCCTTTGAATTTGCCATTGGGCTGACCTGTTGCTCAGCCTGTGGCTTAGCTTGTGGCTCAGATAGCACATGTGCCTCTGTTGCCACTGTCAACTGCCCAACTTCTTGCTCCACAGAACGTTTACAGCGGCGGTGCTTTTGATAAGGCTCTGATTGTGACTGCACCTGCACCACTTTTTCCACCACTGAGCGTTGACAGTTGCACAATTGCTTGGATTGTGTTTTTAACCTAGACTGCCAATCTGGCAGCAACACCAACTGCAACATTTCTGGCTCCTCCAAAGATCGCTTACTCCTACGCTTATAATGTTTCACATTGTTCCTCTGGTGATGCACTTTTTGCCAGCTCAAGCGTTTCACAAGCCGCCTAACGCGATCTTTGTCGCTGGCATGTTGTGAGATTTTGTTGGCCAGAAGCTTAACCACAGCCTCCGGATGACTTTTGCAGATACCACTACGGAATGCCACATCTTCTCTTTTGATTTTGCCATTTTTATTATTAGTTGCCTGCAGTAAGTCAACATTCTGCTCCGGAGCCGCAGGCTTTGCCTCTAGCTGTGCTTTGCCTTCATTGAATGATATTCTGTTTGTGTCTTGGATGTTCTGCTGATTGATATTGAGATTGAGATTGGCATCCAGCTGTTTCTTATTATCAATTTCTGTTTTAAGTAGGGCTTTAGGTTCTTTGGAAGAGTCGGATTTGATTTCTGCAGTTTGAGGTGATTTTGTTTCTTCTGCTGCTTTGACATTGATGACTTCTGGCTCTGTAGCTGGAGCTAACCTGGCCACTAACTCCTCCGCCTCGTCCTGCTTTTGGCCAGGCTGCTGTTTTTCTAACTTGCTCGCTGCACTTTGCTGTTTGGTTAGCTTCGTATCACTTGTTGTTTCTGGTTGCTTCACTTGCATCGGATAACGCTTGAAGCGGTCACGATCCCTATCAATCTTTAACCTGGCATTGGCATGCGAATAATCTCGCTGGCTGAGCATATTGAACTGATCATAGTGGGGCGAGCGATAGTCATAACTTTCAGGTGTATCATAGAGATGCAGCCTGGGATTGGAATCAGCGATAGAGCTCACATCTGGAGAGTTGGGAATATCAAACGGATTGAGGATTACATTCTTCTCCATCTCATTTGACTGCTGTTCCTTTTGGCGCTTCAACTTTCGCTCCTTTCGCATCAACACATCATCCACAAAGTGGGCTCGCAGAGTATCCATTAAAGCATTGCTTGGCAACGATGGACCCATTCCCTTCCGCATCAACCGATTACTTGTCTTCAGCTTAATTTCGTTCATGGGATTGAAACCGGAGGAGGATCTACGTTTCTTTAAGCCACTTGGATAGCGTGATTTGCTGCTCCTTGCAGCAGCATCCTGCTCAATTTTCGACAACTTGTAGTTAGCTTCATGTGAAAGATTATTGGCATTGAGCTGGGGGAATTGTAGGCGTGCCAAAGTTTGCTCGTAAACCCCTTCTGGAACATTGTCATCTCCATATTGTGGCAATCTATCTTCTTCCTCCTCCTTGCTTTGTTTGAAATCTTTTTGATTTTTATGTAGCTGCTGTTGCTGCTTTTCTTGCTTTTGCTCCTCTTCCTGATTGTTCAGCTGTTGTTGCATATTCTTTAATTTAATGTCTAGCTCAGTGGCGCCAGTGATCCGTGACTCGTAGGGCTGCTTAGCGGGAAGTCCACTAAAACTTAGTTTCTCTTCATTTGGATCCTTGTATTTTTGCTTAACTTTAGCCAGCTCCGTTTGCTCTATGCCCAGTTCATAGCTACGCCCCTCTTTTCTAGTAGAACGTGATTGCTTGGGCATAGCACCTGATGCTCCTGATCCTGATCCTACTCTTGCTGCAGGCGCACCACCAGTTTTCAGGCCACGGAACCAATCATCTGCCGCCCGCTGCAACGACTGTTCCTCATCATCTTTATCATCATTCTGATCCTTATCGCCACCTTCTGCAAAGCTAGCAAGCAGCTCATCGATGTTATTGCGCCTAGGACGATATAGTTCAGCTTCCTGCACCTGACCATAGTTGGAGTGCAGCTCTTGCAACTGCTGGCGTGCATCATTTAGTGATTGATGAAAGGTACTCAATTGTTCGCTGACTACTTGAGATCCCTCCTCTGCTGTTGGAGTTGAACCGCCCGTAAGAACCATCAGTGTCCACCAAAGTTGCAGAAAGATCATTATTCGCATTTGTTATAAAATATATATTTTTACACATTTACAGAAATTGAATTGAATCGAATTGAAAAATTTTACTTCAACTGTCTATGATTAAGTTTTCAGAAGCCTAACAAAAGGAGAGATAGGTAGATAGGTACAAAATATAAAGAATTTAATAATGATTTTAGTCATATAACAAGTGGAAACGTTGCAGTCGGACGCAGCCGACTGCGGTTTACTCGATACCTGTTTAAAGACGGTTAAAAAGAGGCCTGATTGCAAGGAGGTACGGATGCGGCGGGCTGTAAGTTGCGTTCAAAGATTGGCTGATGCAGATCTTTTGGGGAAGACACCAGCTATATTGGCACCAAATTTGGTGACTCTAGCTCAAAAACTGAGAAGGATACACGCATTCCCGTTTTTAAGGAGACGTGGCATCCAAAGAATTGATGCAGTTTTTGTGGGGATGTCATCACCTATGTTGACACCCAATTCGCTTGCTATAGCTAAATAATGTGGAAGAGATAGGCGTTTCTAGTTCCAAACTGCATGGAGGCTGGGGTCCGAATGGGTGCGCGTGGCTCCAAAATTTTCGATGCAGTTTTTTCGGGGATGCTAGTAGCTGTCTTCCTATCAAATTCGGTAACTCTTACTGTAAGGGTGCGGAAAATATAAGGATCTATCGATATTGAGTTATCGAATGTATCTGCTTACCAGCTCCCCATGTAATCGAAGAGCCCAAATCTTGACACTTTATCTGTCTCGGCCATAGATAAAGATATTTGCGAAGTTTCAAGTCTCAAGCTTGAAGGGTGTCGTGAGATATTGCGTTTATACAGACGGACGGACGCACGGACAGACACCATGACGGACATTGCACAAACACAATATACTCTTTACCTTCGTTATCTAGCATAAAAACGCTTATGCGGTAGCGCCAATCCGCTAGTAGCGACCTCTGAATTATTGGTCTTTAAAACTAATATCATGCAACATTAAATACTTTTTTCGGTATTTGTGTATAAACTTTAATTATTATTTTGATAAATTTCTCTCGTGTTTTGGAACTCAATTAGAAATGCGAAATTTCTTTATTGGTAAGAAATTTTTTGTTTTTAAAAAAACTTATTTGCAGTATGTATTTGGATCATAAATGAAATATTTATTATTTTTACATAATAAATTGGAAAATATTTCTAAAGTACTTTTGGCGCATTAGTTAAAGTAATGGGAGATGCCAAGATTGGCACCAAAGTCTCGACGGCCATTCAAAGGACCACTCATCCATTTGGATGCAGTGCTGCTCAGATCGAGGTGCGTATTGCGATCCTGAGATTGCCAGAGATTGGCACGACCTCCTAGTTCAAGCTGCTGACCAAAACCAGGAATATTACTGTGGGTTACACTAGCCCCATGGCCATTGATATGTGAATAGTCTAAACCAGCACCATTGCGATCGAACTTGAATTTATTAGCCAACGCGTTCTGTGAGGCAAAAGCCTTGGCATCCAAATTGTGAACGCCATCGTTATAGAGATTTGCCTTCAAAGTCTGCTGAAAGGTTTCACGAACATCAGGGGTATGCGTCTTGGTCAGCTCTAAACCATGGCCTTGACTGTGAGACAGAGAAATATTTTGTTGGTTGATTAATTAAAGAGACAAGAAAACTTATTAGCTAACATACTTGTTGTATGCCAGAGTCGCACCACTGGTGACAGGACTGGCTGGAAGTGGACCGCCAGTTTGTGTGTTGCCCGCAGCAAAGACTTGTCCGATAACATTGTGCTCTGGTGTTCCTAGCGCTTTGGTTAAATCCACACGAGCATCGGCGCCGCCATTGGGATTGGAGGCTAGTGTACCGCCCAGAGCTTGACGACGGGCACGCTGGTAAGTCACTGGAGTTGGAGCTGAAGCTGGTCTATAGTAGACCAAAGGCTGAGTTAATGCTTGTTGTGGCATTGCTGCAGCTAAAGCGCCCAGCAGCCCAATGCTGACAATTATGCTCGATGCAATCATTTGACACATGATGTAGTACTAAGTTGAGTTCGTTAAGATTATTGAATTGTTTGCTTGAAGCTATTGGTGCTGAATGATGATGCTGTACTTGAGTCCAATTGTCTTTTATAATACTTGCGATTGCTTCCCATTGATGCCTATAGCTACTGCAACTGCCACTGCTGCTGTGGCTTACTATCAAGTGTGATTTACATACAGTGCGATCTTATCTGCAACCGATTCGAATTCGTGCGGAATACCCGTCTGTGCCGGTGATTTACGTACCTGGTCAAATCCAATAACAAAACAAAAGTCCCCCAGCTAAGTGGTTGTGCCAATGATTCATCTTAAAATCAACGAACCCTTTAACAACATAATTAATTAATTATGTTTGATTACTATGCGGAAGTTAAAGGGAAAGTATATGCAATTATTATTATGAAAATTAAAGAAAAACAAGTGGAAACGTTGCAGTCGGACGCAACCGACTGCGGTATACTCGTTACCAGTATTACAACCGGTAAAAAGAGGCCTGATTGCAAAGGGGTACGGATGCGGCAGGGGTGTACGCTGCCTTAAAGATTCTCCTTAAAGATTCTCCGATGCAGATGGGGATGCCACCAGCTATCTTTCTTCCAAATTTGGTGACTCTAGCGCAAAGTATGTAAAAGCTGAGGAAAGGGAGGCTGGGGGCGGATTGGGTGGGTGTGGCATCCAAATTTTTGCTGCAGATCTTTGTGGAATGTCAATTGCTATCTTCATACCAAACTTGGTGACTCTAGCTCAAAGTTTGTAAAAGGTGGGGAAAGGGGGGGCTGGCTCCAAAACTTTGATGCAGTTCTTTGGGGGTCGATACCAGCTATCTTCCTACCAAATTTGGTGGCTCTAGCTCCACAACTCTGGAAGATACACGCGTTCCCGTTTTGGACGAAGTGTTGGGGCGGCTAGGGTAGTATTGGTGGGCGTGGCATCCAAACTTTTGATGCAGTTTTTGGGGGGTCATCATCACCTATCTTGGCACCAAATTTTGTTACAATGCTACAGCTCAAAAACTGTGGGAGATATAGGCTTTTTTGACATTAAAATGCGGGGGGCTGGGGGCGGAATGGGGGGGCGTGGCTCCAATATTTTTGATGCAGTTTTTTGGAGTTGCTAGTAGCTATCTTCTTACCTAATTTGGTAGTTCTAGCTGTAAGCATGTGCGAAATATGCGGATTTATCGTTTCTGAGTTATCGAATTTATCGATTTGCCAGCCCCCCAGTTATCGTAGAACCCCAATCTTGACACTTTAATTTACTATCCCATAGATAAAGAGAATTGGAAAGTTTCAAGACTCTAGCTTGAAGGGTGTGGAAAAAACTTGCACACATACGGACGGACAGACGGACAGACGGTCAGACGGACAGACACCATGACGGACATTGCACAAAACCAATATACTCTTTACCTTCGGTAACGAGTATAAAAAAAAAATCTTTTAGAAATAAATAATTAATAAAATTAAAATATTTTCTCTATAGTTATTGAAGTATTACCTATAGTCAATTAGAAAGGAAGTGCAAACAAATTAATTAATAAAGAAAGAGCGTACGGATAAAATAAAAATAAATAAAAAATAAAGTAGGTAAATATATATAAGTAAAAAGGGTAAACGCTTTTTGTTTTGAATACATACAATACATTTATTAAATGTAAAATGTAATGCAAATCCAAAAACTAATATAGTTTTGCCATAATATAATCGTTTCCAAAAACTTTGTTGGCTATATCATTTTAAATAAATTCAATTATTTATCTGCACTGTATTTTTATACCCTGAACCCATAAAATGGGTAAGAAGGGTATAATGGTTTTGTGCAAAAGTATGTATCAAGCAGAAGGAATATCAGCATCAACAGGTGAGTCCGTCTGTCCGTCCGTCTGTCCGTCCGTCTGTCCGTCTGTCTGTCCGTCTGTATGAACGCGTCGATCTCAGAGACTACAAAAGATAGAGACTTCAGATTTTGAATATAAGTTCTCCTATACCATAAGCAGAACAAGTTTGTTTCAAATTATCGATAACCATTCTGGTTTCCGATATAAATATGTAATCGATTACAAAAATTATCGATTTTGGAAAATGCAAAAATGAGGGTTGAAAGAATGGGTAACGATAGATCTTTTCTGAAATTTTCGTCCAAATCGGTTAAGAAACACCGGAGATATCGAATTGAATCGATTGAAGTTAAGTCAGTATACCAAAGTCTTATATAAATTTAATTTATTTTTTGCAACTGGGTTCAGGGTATCTTCTAGTCGGGCTGTCCCGACTAGAGCCTTCTTACTTGTTATGTATGAAATTATCATAACATGTTGAATATTTTTTTTTTAATTTTTGTATCAATAATTAATACATTTTTAACCACCTTAAGTTTTTATCTTAGATTTTATTGTATGCAATTCATGTACATTCAGCATTTACTTTCAACTCCAAGCTTTAACAATAACATTTTATAGAATCGCTATAACATTGAGTTTTGTGCTGCAAAAATCAAATTCAAAATTATTTGTATTCCGTGGAAAAATATTTAGAAAGCAAAAGAAACTTTAAATCTAACAAAGAGGATAAGATTTGTAAAATTATCAATGGGTAGTAAAATGAACCCACTGACAGAAAATTGGATGGACTTGCTGCTGCTCAAGAAGAAAATCAAGCGCAAAAACAAAATGCTGATAAGATATGCGTTGCAAGCAAAGACACGCTTGACTTTAATGCACAAAAAGCGAGGTTTGCTGCTTAAGAATTTGCGAATGTTGATCGATGAATTACCTCAGACCAAAATGCCAACCATGAAATATCCGAAGATATATGTTGGCCGAACTCTGCACAAGAACAATTACTGGCTACTGCATTGGAACAAGCTTATCACGATGCAACAAATGAAACTATTGGAGTTAAAAAATGAAGAACAGAAGTGCAATGAGCGACTGCTACAATTACGTAAGCGATTGAGAATATTGCCTAACAGGAGACAGATACTCCGAAGATGTTTCGAAAAGATTAATATTAAGCTTAACGATCCCAAAATGTTTAGTGGCTCCAAGGAACATGTGAAACTGCAAATGGATGCATGGAAAGTGGAAGTTAGGCGGATTCGGAATAACCTTACGCACGGTAAAGTTAATCGATTGAAGCCAATTAAAATACACCTATGCAAAGATTATATAAGAAGTTTCCAAAACTTTTGGGATTATGAATTAACCCGCAAAAAGCATCCTATAAAGTCAAAGAACGAACTTGCTAAACAGAGTTCAAGAGAATTCGTCCATAAGCAAGGCAGAGAAAAAATGGTTAAAAAACATTTAAAGTCGAAACTGAATAAGCCGGAGCCTTATGAACAACCAAAAATTGAAACCATCGACCTAAATGACATGAAAAACAATCAATTCAATACTTCTAAAGAACTTATTCTTCAGTCAAAGAACGAGTTTTCCACACTGTCAAAGCAAAATGAAAATTTAATCAAGCTTCAGCAAGATAATGAATTGTCCACACATTCAGTGCGACCTAAAAAATCGAATAAGCTTCACGTAAGGAATGGGTTTTCTCCACATTCAGTGCAAGCTAAGAAATTATATACGGATCACAATAAGAATTATTCTTCTGCACAGACTGGGCCATCTAGGCAAAAAGGTTCATCTTTAGAACAAACTCAAAGTAGCTTTAAAAAAAGTGAGATTGCATTGAAGCAATTCGAAGATGAACTGGAACGCTTAAAGTTTGATGAAGAAATCATTGTTAAGACAATGTCTACACCCGAAATAAACCCAGTTTCTCGGTCCTCATCTCAAGCAACTCAACAACAACAACAACAACAGCAACAACAACCCCAACGAGAACAACAACAAAATCGAAAAACAGATAGAAAAAGCAAAAAGAAGGTTCTTGGATCACAAAAAAAACATAATAAAAAGCTTGCTCAAAATAGCTCTGCCGAGATTGTTGAAAGAGATGCAATAGAAACTTTACTACAATTTTATGCTGGAGTCGACATACCAAATTCTAAGAACATACCATATGTTGATGAATTAAGGCGACTCATGTCGGTGCCAAAATCACAGCCAAAATTTCCTCGTGGTGTGGCAAAAAGCATAGAAGCATCTGAAGGGAGATTTATAAACATACCGCTAACTAACTCTCAATATAAATACCAGTCAATTCAGAATATGCTTATGCATGTGATACAAGGACCTAATGCAATGGACAACCTTGACGACAGGAGTGCAATTGTCGATAAAGTCCTGAATCATTATATGTGGCGCTTACTAGATGGGGTGAATAACGACTTAAAAGGCAGTGACTTATCCAAAACGGATAAGTTAAATATACTCACAGAGCTGTGTCATAAATATATAGACGAAATCGTTGCTGAAGCTATAAAAAAGGGTGCCAAGGTAATACACTTCCCAGGCAACTCAGAAGAAACGCTTGACAATTATTCCATTGAATATTTTGAAGAGCCTAAAATACGTTCCAAAGCATCTGCACAAGACAGACTATCAAAGGAGCAACCGTCCCAACAAACCAAACAAAAATATTCATTTCTATCCTATGAAGAGTTAAACGTCGTTACCTCACTCGATTCGATGGTAAAAAAAGCATGGGCTGATATTGATCAACGTTACAGCTCAAAGTATTTAGAGAATATAGCCCGTGCCCATGAAAAGTACTTCAAGAGCCTTCCGAAGTCGCCACTGATGTTAGCCATCGAAGAGCAGCAGAAACAGAAGACAAAGACTGAGCTTAAGAAAGCTAATAAGGAACGCAGAGAAAAAACTAAATTTAAGCGGCATAAGCGAAAAGAGAACGTTGCACGTTTATTTTATGCCCCACGTCAAACTTTTCGCCAGCGTCAGGCGGAAGAGGAATGCAAAAAGTGTATTGAGTGCGATCTTTGCGAGTGTAAAGATAATACTCCAGACCACTGCATTCGCTGTGGCATGGAATTGCCACCTCAGCCACCCAACAGTCGTACAGATCTCTTCCTTTCCGAAAGTTTGCTTTCAGCCTGTGCGAAAGCTAGTCAAATGCCTAATATCAACTCAGATATTTGCCATGAGCCGCAAAAGAATCTGTGCCCCAAGCTAAGCTGCTCGAATATTAACGAAAGGACGCAGGAGCTAATACAACTCATCAAGGAGCTTGGGCGTTGTCAAGAAGAGCTTCAGATATGGCAGACAGCAGTTAGAAGTTGCCCAAACATCGAGCCATGCACCAAGCCTTGGTGATCAACAAACATTCAGTGTTGCAAGTGTAACAAAACATAGAATGCAAATTAAAATACATTTTGTGTAGTTCCTCTTGCAACACTGCATGATTGGTCTTGCAGTTACACTTGCCACAAGATGCTGTCAAATCAGTAAACAAAGTGGCAACTGTAATTTCTTGTGATTTTGCACTATGGAAAAAGTAACACTTTTGGGCGTTAATTGTTTTTTGCATAAAACTAACATGGAATTATAAAGTAATTTTATGAAATTTAAATTTATTAATCAGAAATCCGACTGAATTTTATGTGACATGCCTATTGACCTATCCCAACGTGTTATATAATAAATTCAATGACTTTTTGATAAATTTGAAAGAAAAACTAGCTTCTTTATTTTTTAAACGTTATAACTTTTGAAGATATTCATAATTATTTTATACCGGTGTCAGTGACTATTAACAATTGTTTTTAAAACAAAGTGGTCAATACAAGTATTGTGGATAAGTGAGAGTGTTATTATTATAACTAAGTCTGATTTCCCAACATTAATAATTGAGACAATGTTATAACCTCTTTTAAAATACATTTTTTTCTTTGAACCCGTTTTGTTGGCTAGTAAGTTTTGTTAGCTCTAAAAATTTATTGTTAAGTGTGTTGGCGTTAAAAATATAATAATTAATGATTGATTACCAAATTTAAAACCATTTACTAAAGTTTTTGGGATAGTAAACTTCGATTAATTTTTCAGTTTTTAGTAGATTTAAAAAAAAAGTTGAATCTTATTTCCATTGTGTCTTAGCTGCTGTTGAGGCTGTTTTGGGCAAATGAAACATTTTGCTTAAGTGCAAAATAAATTCAAGTAATGAGTTTGCAGCGCTTATGGCTACCAGTAGTTGCACAAACACATATGTAATACATAAACACACAAACGCAGCAGCGGACTGGCTGCCGGGGCGTTAAATGCTCGCCAAGTTTCATAAAATATGCAAAAGACCAACGCACACAAACACTTGCACACACTTACATGGCATGCACTCACGTAGCGGCAAATGGGTAGCTGGCTTTTAATACACTCTCTTCTGCCTGTGCCGGCTGGCGCTGCATTTTTTTGGCCAAGTTTTTAAGTCAAGCGGCTGTAATGGAATTTTATTGCAGCACTCGCATTCTGTTTGCGCAGCCGAAACATGTACCAGACATTTTCATAAACGTTCTTAACCAAAAACGATACGAAACGATATAAAGAAAAAGAATCTACTACTTAAGTTTTATACTTAAGTATATTTTCTTTATTTAGCTTGGCTCTTTAAGTTTCCTTCTTAAAGTGTGGCCACAAAAGCTGTCGAAGGCAAAAGAAAGCAATAAGAATGCGGTTGAAAATTGATGCCTGCGATCAATCACTTCTTGTTCATAGCCTAGAATGCGGCAGCACTTTCATTTTGACCAAAAGCTAGCAATAAAAGCTAAGTTTTCCTTGTTCCATCCAACCTCAGGACAGTTCCGCATGATGCTGGCCAGTCAGTCAGTCAAAGCGTAAGTTGAGACGTTTTCATTTGCATTTTGTGCCAAAACGAACTAAAATTAAGTGCTTCACTTGGAGTTGTAGTCCGTTAAACACCCTGAAATGATTCGTTCCTTCTGTTTAATAAGTAAGCCGAAAAAATAACTAAGCATACCCTAGATATGATTTTATTTTAATAAACCAAATGTATAGCAATGTCGAGTAAAAAATGCCAAGTTACTTTTATTACAAAAGTTTAAGAAATATGTACATACACTTCATATTTTTTATTAGCTGTACATTTTTCATTACAATATATTCTTTTATTATACGATCACATTACCTTAATGATTAAGGTGATAAAACATAGTTTTTTAATTATGCAGGTTAATTTTAAATGGTTAGTACCTAAACAAATCTTTAGTAAATTAAAAATTAAGTTCTACTGGAAAGCATTAGAAATTAAGAATAAATATAGAAAAATATAACTGTTTTCAATAAGTCACAAGAATTCATCTAGCTTATCCCATTTTTGTGTAGGGTATATAACAGCGCGAAAACCATCGTCATCATGCTGCTCAATTTGCGTTGACTGGCTGTAACATTATCTTGTTTGCTCATGACACGCGCTTCGCAATCCAGCAAGAAGAACTCAGACTTAGACTCAGGGCAGACGCAGGACCTCAACCCAGAGTCGGACTGCCGCCGACTGCTTTGGCTGCTTGGCATTGTCCAGCTTTGGCATTTCACTCATTGCTCGCATTTTGCAGCTTGGTTGCGGCTTTTCTCATTTATCTTCGCGCGCGAGCGGTTTTCTTTTATTTAGTAATTTTTTTTTCATAAGTCATTTGTGATTTAAGTCTTTTGACTTGTCAAAACAAACGAAATGGAGCGTTGAAATAACTGACAGCTTCGAGATGCCCAATGCCCAAAGCAAAAACAAGAATAACAACTGTAGAAGAATAGAAAAAGCAGCAGCAACAGGCATTGTGTACACTGGCATGTCCTTGCTGGCATTATTCGGCATTTGATATTCGTGTAATTGCATTTTATTAGCGCTTATCTGTTATTGTTAACTCATGGCTCATTGTCATTCGCATTGTCATGTTGCAGTCAAACTTTAATTAATTTTCATTCATAGCACTTAATCACTGAATGGCTTTCACTCTGCCTGTTCTTCTCTGTCTTGTGTTGTTACACATGTAAGTGGTTACATAATAATAGCATAGGCAACATTTTTTTGAAAAAAATTCGTAATAAAGCATCCAACGAACAAACACACTAAACAATAGACTGTGTGGGAATGAATACCCCTAATGCTATTATCATTTTACTCAGGTGTGGCTCAGTTTCCAAGTACCTAAGTAGTAATAAAGTGGCTACAAATTGGACTGCTTAGAAAAATGAAAAAGAGTAGCAAAAAATTTCAATGAGCTCATTTTGTCTTACAATGGTTATGTCTTATTAAATTAAGTGTCTACACAATCAACTGAAATTGCACTTCTGCAGGATGTAAATTAAGGTACAGCAGCAACATTATTAATCAGTAATTTTTTTTTTATTATTTAATAAAACAGTTTTAATATTTGATGCTTAACCTTTACTTGCTTGAAAACTTGTAAATTGCTGTTAACATTAATATAAACAAATATTGAATAATATTTATTGTATTGTATTGTATAATCCTCAAAATTAGCAAAATGCATTGACCGTATAATTTTAAGCATGCTCAAAAACCTGACTAATTGACTGGAATATTATGCATACTTATGCTCAACATGTTTAGTTTTTATCTAGCCAAATTTGAGCAACTTTAAGCCAATGAGTGTAAGCGTTAAGAAATACTTACGATAACTGCAATTTGCACTTAACCCTAGATAGCCAATATGCTTGTTGGCTTCTATGTAGGTTCGGAGCGTTCGCCCTAGGACAATTAAAGCAGGCCTCACACACGCACACACACACTAACACACACACATACACAAACACCCCCATAGAAGCACATGCTCTCGCACACACATAGACAAAGCCGCTGTAACCACTCTAACCACTCGAAAAGTTGTCCGCAAAGTGCGAATGCATAATTAATTCCAATTATGAGTTTACCCAACAACATTGGCTACACTTGCCTTTCTACACTAAACTCAAGACAAGACACAAGATGCGTTGTATATATAGTATATATATATATATATATACATATTGGATACATATTTAGTTGTGAGGCTTGGAGGGAAGGTTCAGACTAAAGACTTATCAGCGCATCGACAGCAGCATCAGGAGCTCGACTGCCGGAACGTTTGTGATGGTGTCAACCCTATTGCGACTCTTGTTTGTAGTTGTCGTTGCTACTTCTTGTTGCATAGTTTGAGTGAGCCAAGCGCTTGGCATGTTTAAACACATGCTTAAGTGTCATTTAGACAGTTATCCGCTTGGCAGCAGCAACAGCAACAGCATAAGCAACAATGTTAACGTTAACGTTAAGGGTAAAGGAATCAGCCTGAAGGTTTAAGCCAGACAATTGATGGCTGTGTGATAAGTGCGGCACATTTTTTATATACATGTTTTGTAAGCTTGCCTCAATTACAAAATGCTTAAAATTGCAATATCAATAACATTTAACGTGCTCGGGGTTTTTTTTTTTTTTTTTTTTTAGCCAGCGGGAATGATGTTGGGATTGGAGTAGGGGTGAAAGTGCCATTGTGTCTAAGTGTTGCAGCCTTCAAAGCAGCCTTCAACTATAAACGGAAATGCATTTTTGTTGCTGTTGTTGTTGCCGTTGTTGCCTGCCTGCCTGGTTTTGGAGAGCAGTCGCGTCGCGTCTGTCAAGGGCTCAAGTGTTTTAATGGATTTTCTGCAAGCCTAGCAAGCTGTTCATTTACTCTGCACACCCTTGTTACTGTACTTCTCTCTTTCTCTGCCTTTTAGCTATGCCACACCCGTGAACTTTAGCCAAAAGAATTGAAGGAATGTCAAGTTTGTGTCTTGTGTGTGTCTTGTGCGCTATAATATCTTCTACATATGCAACACATCAATCATGCGTAAGACACCAAATACTCAAAACGACAATCTACAACCTTAAGCCCCATTCGTGCAATCTAAACGAGAAGTTCAGTTCATAAAAAGATAATAAGCCTTAAGCTTACCCTGTATGCCACTCAGAACTTAAGGCACAAACAGCTGATGCCACAAGCCCAGCAAAAACAACAGCAGAAGAATCCCAACAAAAGCCTATAAATTTTTAGATAATTTGCATATTATGTCGAGCACTGACTGCGTTTCATTTGTGATACCTTGTTTTTTAATGCTATAAAGGTATATTGCGAATCTTTTAACAAAGGTATTTAAAGCTGGGAAGGTTTAAATCTTATCTGAGCGACAGCCCGAACACAATGGTAAAACTTGTTAACAGTAAATTTAATGTATAATGAACTTAAGTTGATCTTTGAATGGTCTCTGAAAGTTATTTTTAGTTTTTCTACACTTTTTGCACCATGCAATAAACATCTCATAAAAGCAAATGATTTAAAATCGTTAAGTTGTTTCCAATTTATGGTTTGATCAATTGAAATAAAATACGCAAAAGATTATTAGCAAACTTTCTAAAAAAAGGAAATATAATTTATAAATTGAGCATATTTTTGTATCACAATAAAAAGAGAGTATTTTTTTACCGTTGGTAAGTTTCTTTCATGTTACAAAACATTTTCATTCCGTTTTCCTTTAGTATTTTTTTTTTTTATAATTTTAGCGGCAAGTGCGGCAAATTCAATTTGCTGTTTTCTGCCTTTCTTTTGTTTTCAACGTTGTGGGTGGATTTTGCTTGCTGCTCTAACTAATGTAAATCAAGCGACATTAAACGCACAATGCAAACAACAATAAATAAATATGACAGGACCTGGCTAGGGTACAGCACAGGTTGCAGGATCAACGTTAGGAGCGATAGCAGCGATTTATTTTTAGTACACAGACTTGAGTCTGAGAATCGCACTTAAGACTATTCATAGAGCTTTCTCTATGCCATGCTCGAAGAAAAAATAATAAAATTAATATTTGTCGCCGTTGCAGCTGCGCATAAGTTTGAGGCAATCGACTTGTTCTTAGTCTAGACCCAAGCTCTAGAAGTTTTGTAGCAGGCGTGTGTTGCATTGCAAATGCTAAATAAGATTTTTTATGATTTGCTGGAATAAAATGCAATCGGAATGCATTATTAGTTTCATGTACATACATGTACATGCATGTATGTAGCTTAAACATAGCTAAGTAAAGATTTTTTTGGCTTGTAAGTTGCTAATGGTATTGGGGCTCTCTTGTGTCAAAACGCTAACGAGACTGCGTTCTTTGAGTTATATGTATATGCAAATCTTGATTATTCGTCCATATATTATGTTCCTCTTCCTGGTACTTTTACGGAGGTTTCCATAGCTTATTTTAGTGTTAATTAAATTCAATTATAATTTATTCCGGAGGTTTCAGTATTCAATTAGAATTTTCGTCTGCTCTTGTCAATGGCTGTCGATCAATTGACTAGCGAAACGCGTTCCTTGACTTTCGTACGTATCGGTATTTACCAAGTATCGGTGAGCGATAAGCAACACGTTATACAATAGTATCGATAAGCGATTAGTTATAAACTATACAATAGAATCGATAGGGGATTGCTTATTAAATATACCATGGCTGCATACTTATTTAGCCCATTACAGCTTAACAGTACTGTCGATCCCAGAGAACAGGTTTTTTTTACCATTTACTATTTACATCCATATAATTACAAATCTTAATATCTTATCTCAAAAATGTGTTCATTACTCTATTAATACATATATATAAAACTGCAGTGCAGTTAAACTATTATTTTTTTTATGATACTTTCCATCTCTTCTGTTCTTGAATAGGTTTGCTTGTAACGTAACCTTTTGCATACATATACCAAATTAAAAACCTTAAGCAACTTATATTTTGAGATATATTTATGATACTTAATCTAAGCATATATGTTCAATATCATTTTGTATGAATATCACATATCTTGAAATCAACCAAATTCAGTGATTAAAACTGTCTCATTAGTCAATCCAAACAAAAAGATGCAATAAACTGAGATAATTTGGCAAACAGAAGTCACAAACGGATAAGAGATGAAAAGAGAAAAGTAGAGAAAAGAGAAGGAAAACATTGAATATGGCTGAAACACAGTGGCTCATGTGGCATCAATGCAATCAACACTCAATGCCCCATGGTGCAAGCACATTTTAATTTATGCTCCCGACGGCGTTGACAGCGACAAAGAGTCCAAAATGTTTGGTCGTAGCGTAGAGCGGTGGTCAATGCGGTAAAGGGGGTAGGTAACTTGTCCAGCAAATTGCCTTAAATCATTTTTAATGAAATTTCCAATGGCCGAGGCGTAAACAGTCAGTTTGGATGGATCAACGGGACAGTGCGGCTAATCTGCATATGTGTGTGTATGAGTGTGTGGGTGAGTGTGGTTATGTGTTGTTGTTGTTGTTGTTGATGTTCTTGTTGCTGTTGTCAGCTTGTGTGACAGTTCGCGTTGAGCGCGCATAATTGGGTTGTTGGCCAAGTTGTCAATGGATTTTGAACAGCACCAGAATGCCACTTGATAAATGAGTCATTTGCTCAGTAATTTAAGCAGCATTTCAATAAGCTCGGATCGGGGTGCAGATAAGGGCGATCGGGGGGTCAGCTGGCAGTTGGTAAACGGTAAACTGTTAGTTGGGTAGCTGGTGGTTGCTGCTGCCTTAGAGAAAGCCACACAGAGAGATTTGTGTAACCAAATACTCATTACATAAGTCCACTAGATGGGTAGCTGGGCAAACACAATGCCAGCGAAAAATTTGCTGATGCAAAGTCAAGCAAAATTTTCCTAGAGCACAGTAGAAAGTGGGGTATGCAGCAGAGTGTGTGTGCTAGTTAAGGCAAAAGGCAAATATTGACAAGCCAAAGTCAAATGCGGAACAAGCAGCAAGCATTTAAAGTAATCGAGTGTTAAAAACGGCAAACGCAGCCAAACATTTGCCCAGGCCAAAAGGGACTCTCCCCCCACCGCCCAACGCCCATCGCCCACTCTGCAAATATTTAGTTGCTCATAAATTATGTATATATGTTTGTGTATGTGCGTGTGTGTGTGTTTGCCTGGAATCAGCATCACGCTTTAATGCCTCATTAAAATATGCGCAAGGGCAAATAAATTCCAGCTGACGCTGATGCTGAAATAAATAGTGTATATACTTATATATATTTGTGACTCGACCTGCGGCAGCCAAAAAAGTCATAAAAATCTAAAGTTTTCACATAAAATCAATTACTGCCAAACGAGAGAGAGAGAGCGAGAGAGAGAGAGAGTGCAATCATTGGAAGTGGCAAGGGAGTAAAAGTGCCTCAAGCACCAAAAAAATGAGCTGTAAAAAGGGTTGGCAGTCAAACACCACTACCCACTCCCTCCCATCATTACTTCTTAACACCCTTTGCTAAGCCGTTTGGTTTATTAAATTACAAATAAATAATGAGACTGATGGCCTGGGCCAAACTGTGTTGACTGGCAGCTCGTCCTGTCGTCTTGTCGTTCATTTTCCTGCCTGTAGTTATTAAAAACTTTACAAAAACAATTAACATAGTCAGTGAGAGAGATGTTGGAGGCCTTAAGTTGGTTTTGTCTTGAAGCTTTAAAGTAAAATGGCAATTTGCTCAAGGATTCCGATTAAAGAGCAACAACGGCAGCAGCAGCAGCAGCAGTCCAAAAACCAGTCAGCATCCTTTATGCTCGTAATCCTAGAGCGCTGTGGCCACAAAATGCAAAGCATTAACCAAAGTTACAGCCGCAACAATAACAAATGCAACAGGGAGAAGGAGAGAGAAATTAAACGGGGTTGGGGGCGGGTGGGAATTGGAATTGCAGCCGCAAATAAATTTGTGCTGAGTAAAATATATGGCAAAAAATATACTATATAAAGCATCGCATGTGCAACGGCAGAAACAATGCCAAAAGCAACAAGCAGCAGCAGCACACCCATGCTTTCGGCTGCACCAACCCCTGTTGTTCCCTTTTTCATTACAATGCGACAACCTCCACACCATGCGCTCCCCCCTGCCCTTAAAAAGCAATGGCTCATGGCTCAGTGCTGGACCCCAGCTAAGGGTAAGAGAGTTGTGGTGTTGGCTTCTGCTGCCGTTGCTGCTGTTCCCATTGTTTGCAGGCGCGCGTTCTGATTAGAGACGAGTTCCATTCAAAAAAGGTATACGGTTTCTTCATGTTGTTGTTATTGTTTTTTATGTTTATTTTTTTATACTGGCGAGCTGCAAATGCATAAAGTGAAATATATACATATATTTTTTAAAGACCGAAATCACTATTCGCTAAGCTCTGGATAAAACAGCAGCAAATCTGTGCAATATACAAGTTCTTAGAAAGAGAGAGAGAGAAAGTGTGAGAAATATTTCTTGGATTTGAGGAAGTGTGTAAATTCCAGCATGCGTATATTATTAGTTAAAAAAAATTTTATTAAATTTATAAAGGTCGAGCAACCTTATTATATAAAACAGTTAGTTGAGACTTTGGTATTTAAGCGTTTTTCTTACCTTTATAAAGTTGATGTGAAACATTTATACAAACTGAAGAATTGAATACAGCAGCTGGGCCGATTTGGCTCAAATTCCGAAGTTGTTTTCAATTGCCACGAGAAGGTTTTTACGATTCTGGGGAGTTCTGGGAAAACTCTCAAGGAGGATGATAACAAAATCATTTAGTTTTTCTCACACAAGCATGATGTACTATAAATACATATATAAGCAAACAAGCTTTGCTTTTAGCACAAGTTCAGCAGACTCTATACCGATAGAAATGTTACATTTTATTATGTGTTCTTCATTCATAGGGTTAGCATCCAAAAGAACCACAGCAACGAGTGGTCGATATCTTCTAGTTTCGATATAAAATAAATTTTACTGAAATATCTTCAGTATATTGAACGCTTTTGCCTTTTCGATATCATATAATGTTACAAAATTGAGCAACTTTGTGATTGGAAATTCGTGCTAAAAGTTGTTGTTGCGAATAATAAATAATATAATAATAATAATAAATGATAGCAAGGCTGTTATATAATGACTACTTATCATAATCATTAGTAGTTAGGAGCTTACACGATTCAAAATTGAATACGACTACAAATAATCCAATTCTATCTGATTATTAAAGAAATATTTTCAATATTTTTGTTGATCCTTAATTAGCAGATTGCATAATTGAAGTGTTAAAATTTTAGATTGAATATTTGTTTTGTACTCCTTCTAGTGTTTCCGGAACATACCTACCATCCAACCTTAGAAGTATCCTTTTAAATTCTTAAACCTTGTCCAGCATTTAATAATTCTTTCAAAATGAGCTGTTTCGTAAAAGTACCTTTAATAAATTGAATGATCTTCTTCAGTGATATAGAAACTGCCAACCAAGAATACGCTTTGGATATCAGTATTCCCTTAATTTGTTCTAGTGATAATAAACCACCTTGGCTTATAAAAAATTTAAAAAACCAGATAATATCATAGATTTATCTTCGTATATAAAATCAAAGTCTAATTTTATTACTGTAAACATAATAATAAATAAATAATTGAACCATTTCGTGTTATATATACTGACTATATCAAGCTCTATTTCGTTGTCTCCTTGGAGGCCTCAATACCAAAAGATCAATCCTTCTTTCTTTATTAAATCGAATTTTTTACCTTAATTTTGAATTTAAATGGTATTTTATATTTTAATTTTCATTTAATTACATACTTTAAATTTATTATTTATTTTGATTTTATGACATACTTTGACAATAAATAAATAAATAAATAATAAAAAGAAATAATCATGATATAATTTGGTCAGCCATGTATCACAATTTTTTTGCAAAAAGGTTATGTATGTATGATAAATTCATTATTTTTTTTAAATAAGTCAATTGAAACTTAACAGTTCTGCGTGATAGAGCCTCTTAAGGTTTTTTCTTATCTAGTTTTAAGCTGTCTTCCCAAATAAAATAAGATAAATAAGAACTTATTTTTATTTACAGTTTACACCAATGAAATTATTTGGTTTATTTTATTTTTAATTTATAAATTGCAAATTAACTTTTCATTAGAAGCATGTGCCAGCTAATAAGTACTAAAGAAAAGTGCAATCTCTCTTACTTCTCTAGACATTTTATTCAGTAAGTAATCTTGTCAGTTGCGAATATCATATTCGAGTCACAACTTTGAATACCTTTGTAATATTTGAAATTTAATATTTGTGCTCATAATCATTGTATTTTGAATTGTGCCGCCTTACCCTACCCATTGAGCAGCTGTAGCTGTCAGGCGTCCTTTTCAGTTAGGCCCATGTCTGCATGTCTCCATATTCCATATACCCAGCTTTTGCAGTTTGTTCATTCTATGCCTCAGATGCCACAGGACGAGTCGCCACTCAACGAAGCGTGCGTTTTGTGCTCTAACCAAAGCGGCTGTTTTAGTCTTTGATTTGTCACACCAAAGCTTCGCTTTTCATGGCAGCCTGTCACAGTTTCATTTCTTTTTTTTTCTGCCAAGATGTTGGGCGGCGCGGTGAAGGGGAGGTGTATGGGAGTACGGGGCAGCTGACTGTCCAACTGGCTGGCTAGGTGACTGTTCCTGTTCCACGTCCAGTTTAGCCCTTGGCTGATTTTTGATGAAAAGTTTTCAGTTTCACATTATTCAAGCGTACTAATACACACAGTCATGAATCCTCGTCGTCGTCCCTCCTCTACGTCCCTTTCTCTATCTTCTTAGCACGCCCTGTTCTTGCTGTTATTTGTGTCGGCTTTGCGGTTGAATGGCGCTTGCATTTGTTGTTTGTGTATGTGTGAATTTTTATGTTTTGTATATAAAACACATTTTTTGTTGTATTTTAATTTTGTGCAAATGGAAAATAATAATCAAGACAAATAATAAAATGGACGCAGGCGTAAAAGGTGTTGGCACTGTCTAACAAAAAAGCAAGCTAGGCAAATACACACTCACACCAGGAAACAATGCTCTTGAAGAGAGTGTCAAACAGGGGGACAGGGGATTGTAGTTAAGCTAGATTTATAAGATAGTTTAAACGAGACACACTTTATGCAATATCCATTTAACTTACGAAAATAATTGTGCTTCTTTTTACTCAGCTGCTTATTATAAAGAATTAATTCTTTATTTTTATAATCCTTTTTGAATGAATTCACTTGTGTAAGCTACAAAACTTGAAAGCTGGAAGAGAATTCCAATAATCATTGGGAGAATATATAAATAATTGCATCATTTAAATGATTTCTGAGCTGCTTACATTTAAACAGGCTTAAAGTATATGCGATACCCTGATACTCATTGCCTGCGCATTTCTTAAATTCGATACAAATTAAGTTTATGTATAAATATATATTTTTCGGTCTCCATTTATTAATGATTTTAATGTAAATAAAGAAAGTTCTCGCATACATTTGTTAAAAGATTGAATAATTCCGTTCTCCAAGTTAAAATTAAACAAACAAAAAAGGAAGCATACATTCAAACAGTTATGGCTACATCGACTAGTTATTGCCGATCAAGAATATGATTACTTCATGAAGTCGAAGATGCATTTTTCTCCATATTTTTTCTGTCGTTACCCTTTTTGCCTCACTTAACAAATGCATGGGGTATAAAAACGCACTGCACACAGAGCGTTGACAATGACGACCCCGTACACAGAAAAAAAAGACGTAAATTTAAGAATTTATTTTAGAACTATCCCGATTCGTTCTCGAAATATTTAAGTACGATTCATACTTAAAAAATCTTATAAGTTTAAAAGTTTAATTTAATAATAAACTTGGATCAATCCCAAATATACTTAAAAATCTCAAACAAATATAAAACGTTCTTGAATATTTCTTATTTTATTTAAGTACAAAACGTTCTTCATGTAAGATTATAATTTTATGTGAACAGTTTAACTTAGCTCTATTTTTTGTAAAGCCATTCATAATTCTATCTAAAGCATGAGAATGATTGGCGGCTTAAAAATGTTTTAGCTGTCTTGTCATACTTGGATTAAGCATAAAAATTCTTGGATTAGAAACCCGATTCAACCTTAATGACAACGAATTGAGAATTTTAGTTTAAGAAATTACGATTTTACGCAACTTATGGCACGGCTAGCCAGCGTTTAAGTTCCGAATACTTGGCGTGTTTTGTTTGAATTTGTCAGTTCTTAAATCAAGTGGGTTTAATCTTATTTTAAGATTGTTAGATATCTAATTCTTATAGCTTTGATATTAAGTATCAAGAATAAATAATCTAAAAATAAGTACCTTTCACTCGCAAAGCAAAAATGAAGAATGAATGTAACAAAGTTTTCAACTTGATTCAAGTATTTTCGCTGTTAAACGAGATGTAAGACTGAAAAGTTTTGATTCAAGGTTGAAGTTCTTGATTTTTTTATCGGTGTAGAACCCTTTGGGAAGGGGAAGGGAGTGCATTAGGGAGTTGTTAAAGTGTGTGTGTGTGTGCGGTTGCTTGTGAGAGGAGGGGAGTTGGTTGCCCGCAGCTCTTGGCTTTGTTTTCGAGTGATTTTCAACAAAGCGCAGCGCACTTAATTCTCTTTACGCACACACACATGTCGGGGTAGACATGGTATGACAGGCTTTTTATGCCTAAGTATCTTAAGTTGTCAGCTTGGCAAAAGGCAAAAGAAATCCTTTAATTTGCAGTAAAATGCAAAACGTGTGTTTGTATGTGAGTGGAAGGCAACAAGTCAGCGTACATTGGACTTTGCCACTTGGCACATGCGAGGAGCAAAGGCAACGGCAAAAGCGAAGGCGAAGGCGAGTCGCCTCAAGGTATGCAGTAAATTAAAATGCAGTGACATTTTCTGCGAGGAGTGCGAGGAAGAAATGGAAGAAGAGGAGCAGAGCAGTCAAATGACATGTGTGTGTGTGTGTGTGTGTGTGCAATGTATGTTTGTGCACTTTCTTTGCACTTTTCGCATTAAAAACTTTTGCCCGCAGGCAGCCGGCTAAGAAACACAGCTACCAACTGAACTTCGGGTTTGACAGCACACGCACACACACACAAGCAGCTACATTCCCAAGCGCTATGGAACAACTGAATACTTTTTAGAATAAATAAGTATTTACTTAAGCTTGTTGGCAGGCCAAAATTACTTGTTTGTTTAGTTTTAACCATCAGAAGTGGACAAATATATAAATACTTAAACCATAAAAATTATATAAATAAATTGCAAAGGCTTGGGCAGTTCTTGGCTATGTAGCAAAAGTTTAAGTAACTTAAAATTTCAAACAAATTGTTACTCTTATTATTCTTACTATTTATTTGTTACACTTTCCTAAAACAAAATTGTCAGCATCAATAAATTCTTCAGAAATAAATGTTATTGTATGCTTTATTTTTCTTGTGTAAGTAGCTATTTGGACCACAGTGCAATTGCATTGAGCCACATATGCATGACTTTGATTTAAACGCGGGCTGCCATAAATTTTGTCAGACACTTTGTCATACTATTAACAAAGTTTTGTGGCAAACCTCGCTTTGACTGCTATGCATATGAATAGCAATCAAGGCAGGCTCTCGACAACATGGACAGGACACGACTCAGAGTTGTGTGGCCAAACGCTTATGGCCACGTTAATGGCAAACTAAACTGAAAACTTTGCTGCTGCCAACAACTCACGCATACGTAATAAAAGGTGTAAATGAGCAAAAGAGCCAACAGGCGGGCATGAAGTTAAAAAGGTGAGGTGAGTGAGAGGGTAGTCAGTCAGATGGGTTAGTCAGTCAGGCGCATAGGCATACAGACGTACCGTCAGACGGACGGATATGGACTTACGCCTTGGAACATTATAGGGGCCACTTG
The DNA here is from genome assembly GCA_018904305.1 of Scaptomyza montana. Lineage (NCBI taxonomy): Eukaryota > Metazoa > Arthropoda > Insecta > Diptera > Drosophilidae > Scaptomyza > Scaptomyza montana. Next base: position 26,002 of record JAEIGR010000012.1, read on the forward strand.
CTGCCTGCCGCAATTCTACACAGTCAATAGCCAGGTGAGGCTATTTATATATTCGTGTTGCAGTGGATAAATGCGAAACGTAATGAAAGCAACTGGGAAATGTGCCTGCAATGAATTGATTAAAGTTAAGTATTCGCATACAAGTTTAGAAAAGAAGATTCTAACTCTTTGTGAATAAAGTGATCTTTTATAAGAAACACTATTATTTGAAGTAAATACATGCCCTTGCGAATTAACAGCAATAATTTCAAATCTGAATTTTTCACATTTATTTTTAAATCTATCAAATAATAAGCCTAGCATCAAAAATCAATTTCTTAGATGTTTTAATTTACTTGCTTCCCACATTTGTTATTGAAAATATTAAGAACGTAACATTTTAATAATTAAATAATTGCAAAAAAATTAGTTTTTGAAAAAGATTAGAAGTACAAACTGTTATTTAGTTTCCAAGTAATGATTGATTATATTTACAGTGTCTTCAAGCAATTGCCAAACACTTTGCTACCCAGACTCACATATACTTTTATAATGTGCAAGTTTTCTATGTTGCACATAATAATTTCAATTCAAGTTTTGGAGTCTTGAGCACATAAACGTTTCGAGCCAGTTAGGAATATATTAGCATAACAATGCGTTCTTTTTCATTTGCCTGAGCAAATCGTTACATTTGTTTTTCACAGTGGATTTCGGTGTGTATTAAACTTAATTTAGCGTCACTTTGAATTACGGCTGTGAGGCGAGCAACGACGATGACGACGAAGGTGACATGAAGTAGAAAGCTGCGGCAGGCAGGCTATTATAATACGACAAGTAGTGCTGCCGACCTGGGCAAGCCAGCAAAACCCAACAACTTATATATATGGGACATCATGTTTGCAAAATTATGTAGTTGTAAGTTCCTGGCAGCAAGGAAAAGCCATAAAAAAATGAGCAAGCAAAAAAAACAACAAGTACCTGGAAAGAAATGAAATATAAGTGGCAGCAAAAATGTGAAGGTGAAGAGGCAAGGGTGTTTGCTGGCGGATGTGAAGCGTTGCCGTGACAAGCTCGGACGCGTTTAAAGAGCAATTAGCGCACGTAATTGTAATCGAGTTGCCCGCCAGCAAACAACAACAACAACAGCTTCATACACACAAACATTAAGCTTGAGGCAGCTGCAGCCGCCACGCGGCTTCCGGCAGGTGGTCGCGGCTTATGCCATGCCCGTTGGGCTTTTAATGGAGGCTTTTTTCTTTACTCTACCTCACTTATTTCACTTTTTTTTTTTTTTTAAAGGCAACTTGGGTGCTGTAAATAAATTTGGCACTTATTCATATTTACGGATTTGTCGCACATTTATTTATGTGTCCCACAGTGGCCCAGACAGTGCCACACACAGATCTTGAGCCAGTGGGGCCCACTCAAGGATTTTGGGAATTTCTTAGGGCCAACAATTCCGGCGGAAGTGCAGTCACAGTGTAGGCGTGGCGCGGCATGGCACGGCAGCCCACAAACCACAAAATGCGCCAATTTGCGCCATTTCAAGTGTGCCAAGCGACAACAACAACTACAACGTTGCCTAATTATGCGTTCTGGCTTTGTTATTTATAGAGGCCGATTCGGCCACCTTTTCTCTGTGCCTCTCGCTCTGCCTGTTTGTTGGCTTGGCTCGGGTTCTTTTGATGCTGCTGCCCACGAGGCTAATTAGGCCTAAAGCGCGCTCATTGTGCACCTTCGTTGCAATGTCGCCCGTTAGCCAACATTGTTGTGCCTAACAACATCCCCTCAAACGCCCCTCGCCCAACCCCTCTGGCAGACAGCATTTCCGCTTAGTTGCGCTTTGGTGTTCATTAATAATTTAAGCATTCAACAAAATGGCCAAAAGAAATGTTCGCACTCGCAAAATGTCAACAGTTAAGTTGGCATCTTAGCTGAGTCCGAATCGTTTAATTTGATTTGAAGTCTTTTCGTTTGACTCAGGTGGCAAATGACGGCAAATTCGATCCCTATTATCATCAAGTAGTTATATCCTTGAGTAGCAAAAGAGAGGGAATGGTTCCTTGGACTGCTTCATGAAGTGAACTTTATTTATTTCCAATCGTATTTCTGACCAATTGCAACGTTAATGAATTTGCTTTTAACTTAATTTTTAGCTAATTTTTATATCATATTAAGTTTTCTTTTTGAAATCTTTATTAATAGATTATTATAATAATTGCAAACTTTGCTACTAATTTGTATCGCTCTTGATTGACAATTCAAGCTTTTGGGTCAACTGGCCTATGTAAAATTCAAGTATTGTTTTACTTTTTTTAACTATAAGTATTGTTTTCCTTTGGAAAGTATCATTTTATAGTCAAGTTTGCTCAATTGATTTAATTACGTAAATTGTGTAGAATTATGAAGACAAGATGCTTTCTTAGCTAGCAATTTCAATTCAATTGATATATGAGCAGATATTTGTTAGTTTGTTATATAGCAAAAACATGTTGCTGTAGCTGAATATGTAATGGCTGCATTTTGTTGCTATTTTTGTTGATTATATTTATTTTTAAGTGCAGGTGGAAAAACTGTCAGGCTTGAACACTTGAATGCATTTTCATTACACCTCATTACATTTCACTTCATTGCAATTGTGCGTTGCTGATGATTTTTCGTTGTTTCTGTTGTTTTTGTTGAGCCCGTGAATACACGAATTGCCGGCTGAGTGAATGGATCGAGGCACTCGTTTACATAGATGCGAATGTTTTGCATGTAAAATGTTTTTAATTGAAAACAATAAAGTTTCTGGCTTTGGGTGTTGCATGCTGCGTCGCTGGCAGGCAGCAGGCAGCTGGCATCAACAGTCCCGTTGCCTTCACTCTCAGATACAATGCATTTAATATTCCATAGAAACATGAAATGCCCAACAAATGAGCAGCGCGTGTGGGTAAAAAAGTGAAATCAACGATGTTTAAATACACTTTTTAAATAGGTATGAATAATGGCTTTTCTATATCATATTTATATTTATTTAGTATTATTAATTAGACACATTTTAATACTTACAAACTAATATAGTTGAATTTTAAATAAAATGTTAAATCAAATCTTCTATAAAATTTCGCCCATCTAATATAAATACACTCCAAAAAGTATGCTACGAAAATCGTTGTCGTGTAATTTTTTAACGAAGCTAAGCGCTGTCCTCTTGTAATACCAACAATAAGACAGAGTTTGAAATCTGCTTCATTTTGCTTCACTTTGTTAAAATGCCCTATTTAAATTGTTGGTGAGTGCGAAAAATCTCTTGGCGAAAAGCTAAAAGCTGAGCATTCACGAATTGTGTTTCTTTGTTTCAGGCGTGAAAGCAGGCTGAATGAAAATGGAAATGCAGTGATATACCCAAGCGATAGATGATAGATACGTATGCTTACTGCATGGATATTAATGTGAATGTATATGTGATTGTTTGTGTATGTGAAAGTGATAATTAAAAATCGCGCTATAGACTATGCAGTTGTTGTTGTTGCTTGTTGTTTATCGCTATATGCTGAATGGGTATTGTGTTGTCAGAAGTGGGATATTGCAATCATGGCAGCATGGGGCAAGGTGGATGCGGCAATGTGTGGATACACTACGTGGAATGTGTGCATCATTGCGAATGAAATGATCAATGCGGCCTAACAATGATTGACGGCATTTCAATGCAGCGAGCAAGACAGACAAGCATGGAAAAGGCAAAGAAAGGGTGCCAGTCCTGAGAATGAGTGAGTGCGTTTTTAGTCGTTGAGTGTGGGGGATTGGGCGTTGGTTGATGACAAACAATTATGCAGAATTGCAAGCGTTTGCAATTTTGTGCAAAATTAATTTTGCATTTTTAATTTTGCATATAGGGTGGCATGTTTTCGCCAACAAGTGTATGTTGATGTGTGTGTGTGTGTGTGTATGTTTGTGCGGCAGTTTAAAGACAAGTCTTTAAAAACAAACAAATATGCTGAGGCAGCAACAAGCCATGGACAATCTACCACAAAGGATTGATAAGTGCTCGACTTCGAGCCTAGTCTCTATAATCTATCAAGCTATGATACGCCGGCTTGTTAGTGCCAAGTGTCTTTTTAAGCCAACCCAAGGGCTGATTTAAAGCTGCTGTCTCAACTTGACTCATTCTCAGAGCGTTTATTGTGCTTAGCATTTAGTTTTGCTAAACATTTCGATCAATGATAAACTTTTAAGTGAAGCAATTCACGGAGATTTGGTTACGTGAAAACGGCCGGTGTCCCAAGTGCTATATGCAACACGACTTAATTTTTTGGACAACAGGATTCGAGTACAGCAACTCAGTTGGTTTGCGGAGCAACAAAGTTTGCAGAGAAGCTGTGCATTTAGCTGGCTCAAGGAGCGTGATTTCTTGCAAGCAGACCGTTGAATATTATCTGAGCGAATATTATCGCCCTGAGAAGCGACAATTGTCAGGGTAACAATTTAAACAGATTCAGCTTGAATTTCAATACCCGGATTTGCTACAAAATGATAAACTGGTGCTGAAGTGGTTGCACCACTTGACTGTCTATAGTTTGGCATTGGTTAAACGGAATCCACACGAAGAGGATGTGCTGCAAAAGTTTTTCAATCCTGTGGGTTTCATGCAACGCACCACATATGAAGATGAGTGGAGTGTGCATGTTCAGCCAACTTGGATGCAATCCACACCACACAGATGTGAATTATTTTGAGTCGAAGCCAGGAGTAATAATAACATTCAAAATCACTATGTGGCTGGAACCTGTTCAGTGATGTTCTACGTGGCAGATGTTGTGCGTCACCCGCATTTGAGAGCATTTGATGCGCTTACTCAAATGTCTGTTGACGTTGCGCTTATTGGCAGCGATAAATACCTATCATTTCACAAAATTTTGCGTGTGCAGGTCATAAAGTTAATTAATGCTGTTAACTTTACTATTACAAAGACATTTTATAGCCGGTTATTTTAATATATTTTAATCTTTTCTTTTAACTCTTCTTCTGCACGCGTCTCTTTTCCAATATCAAGTGAAGTTAGGTACGCTTATTCAATTATCGCTTCTGTTTGTTGTGAGTGTTTCAGTACATTGTAGTGGCGGCATTGGTGATTAGGTGTTTATCAATATACTATGTGGCAGAGCTAAAATACATGCATTGACTTGACTGAGCTTTTAGTGTCAGCGTAAATCACACAAATGTGTGGGTGGGTGCAAACGTCCCGACAGTGAAACCCTTTAAAAACAACCAATAAGCAACAAGCCATGAAATGGCAAAAGGGAGCTGTGTGGGATGGGGTTGGGGATGTTGTATTTTTACGTCATTGCCACATTTTGACGCCACCTTTTGGCAGAGCCGGAAGCTGTGGCTGGTTTTGTGTTTTGTTTTGTTTTTTTGGTGCGGTTACCCACTGGCAAATCCTAGGTAAATCTTTTTATTTATGTCATTGATGCCAAGGCACACGAAATACACATACACTCTTACAGGGCATGTGATTTTGGTAGCACATGAAAACTCCAGCCAAGTAAATCCCTCTAATAATCCACATAATAAGCAGCTAGAGAGCTGAAGCTGCAACAGCTGACTAAAGGGTTTGAACTGGCTACTACGCCAACCCCTTACTTAACCCACCTCACCACCGCTCTCACCCACTCACCTGCGTAGCCTTTCTCTTGTTTATAAGTTCATAAAATTGAACGAGTCAGTCGCTTTTTGGAGCTGGGATCTTTTTTGACTGCACATAAAAGCGAAGTAAAAACACATAAAAACAAGAAAAGAAAATAGTCGCAAATCCAATTTCTGTTTGTGGTTTGGTGGACCAAGTCTTTTACGGCTGCCCACGAACATAATGTGTAATTGAAAACCCTGCGCAATTTAGTATTGTACCCCTGGGTACACATTCGATGTGTTATGTCTGCCTGCCTGCCCTCTGTCCTTCCCCCTTCAAACTAATTGGCACAGTTGTGCAGTAAACCCAAAAAAAAACCCAAAAAAGAAAGGTTTTTTTTTGCTGTGACACTGACACCGCTGGCCATTATGTAAACAAGGCCAAGAGCCAAACCAAAAAGAGGCAACCCTTGCCAACAAAATAAGAAGAAAAAGAGCTGTCGTGCTGCAAATAATGCGCTCAATTTGTAGACACTTTAAGAGCGACTCGCACACAATTGTCAAACTAAAATGCTTACATACAATTTCCGCTAAGCCGCCCCCTCATTACTGCATCAAGCATCCAGCAGATACTGAGCGAGTAAGAAAGAGAGAGAGAGAGAGAGAGAGACGCGAGACGAGAGAAGGGTGTGAAAGAGATGATTTTTGGCTGTGGCCCAGATTCGTGCCAATAGATTTGGCCAGCAATGCCAGCCAAGTTCTTCTTTTTTCAGTTTTTCTCTTTTTACTGTGCTCCGCTGTTAAAAAAAACTGTCACAATGATAAACATGCGGCAATTGACGCAATCATTGTCTGTCCATGAATTGAATTAAATCAACTCAAGTGCGACAATCCAACCCCTTGCAGCACATCCCACGCCACTCTGCTAACATCAGCGAGAGCACCACAATGATTTTTACAACCATATGGATAACGTTTCAACTATGCCCAATATTTTTATAATACACTTGTAGGTTGGGGTATTTTAAATTTTTTAAGAAATATTTTCTTATTTAAATTATTGTTGTTTGACAAGTCAATTTGTTGCAACAAAATATCTGTATACAAAATTGCCCAAACAACAACTAGCCAAAAGCAGCTTTTGAATAAGCAACTTTTTTGATTTCAAAGTTATCTGAAGCTTACTTTTCAAATTTTCATTCATGAAAAGTTAATAGAAATAAGTGTTATTGATGCGCAGGGTATTCGATATTCGTCTTAAAGCAACTATTAGCTATTGCTTTTTGCCCTATTTGTTGGTGTCAAATGAATGGGTTCTGTGTCATGCATGCGCAGACATTGAAATCAAACTAAAATAAGTATATGGACGCCCAGCATCAAATCATATCATACAAATGATACTAGTCAACCCTTTTGTGTTAGTCTCAGTGTGTTTGTCTCTGTGTATGTGTGTGCGTGGTTGTTGCTGTGGGCGTTTGGGCGTTAGATGGGCGTGTCATATGCGTAATGCGCCCTGTAATTCCGTTTGATTTCGCTGCAGGACATTAGCGCGGCTCAACGTCGCATTTCGCTTATTAGAATTCGCTTGTGCCGCTGGAGGGTAATAAATTCTCAAACACACACTATCCCAATCACACGTGCCACACACATGTATATCCAACGCTCCACCGACAATTTCAAAGTTTATCACCAAAGCGTCTGCAACTTGTCTCTCTTTCTCTCGCTCTATCCTTGTCTCTCTCTATCTTTATATGTGGCTTGTTGTTGTCTGCACGTCTGCTGTGGTTATGTGAAATCACATCGTAAAAATGTCCAAGTCCAAATGCTGCGCGCCAAAGCTCATAAGTCCTGCTGTTCCCAAGCACTCCTGCCTGTTTCCCCCTTCTCGTCCCCTTCCCCTACCCAACCACCTTCCCCCTGCCATCAGCTTTTGTTTTAGCTTGTTTCCTTGTCGTTTCACCTGTCGCTTGGAATTGGCATTAGCGCGCAACCCTTTTCTTTTTTCTTTCTTTTTTTGCCCTGCCCTGGCCTTTCAATTTATAGATGGCGCGCATATAAATATTTATTTCCATGTGCAGCTGCCTACACTTTGGCGGCATTAGTGGCACCACCAGCCGCATCGGCAGTGGCAGTACCACCCTCCCCACCATCGACATGCTTTGGCATCATTATTATTTTTATGATGGCCTTAAAAGCATCGTTCGGGCGATCAATAAACATTCATGTCTGCCCGTCTCGACTTGCAGTTTTCAATGTTTTTCAATAAGCGAAAGTGCCTGGTTCCAAAAACTTGCCCCCGTTCGCAAGTTCTTTTGCGTGTTCTGGTGCGTGGTAGGTGTATGTGTGTGTTGTGTGTTTGCTCTGATGCCATCAAATAATTAGAGGTCAACCATTCAAACAAACTGGCCAACTTCCATACTTAACTTGCCCCTTATCGAAAAATAAACGTATAACCCGTTGAAATTTGTGCCACATCAGCGTGCCACCACCACCACACATTATGTTTGTTCGTGAATGGATCGGCATCATTTTGTATGTTATTCCTGTGTATTTAATGGCCTATCATAAAATAATGCAAATGCGTGCCAGATTTGAGCTTCTGCTTTTCACACAGCCACATTTTAAAATTTTAATTAGGCTAAATGCTGATGCACTGCTACCCCAATCCGAAAGCAGCTGAAACTTGCAACTACACATAATAAGGGTATTTTTCATAAATGTATGTACTATAAAATTTTATCATAGATTGGATTCTTTTCATTGATTGAAAAGAGTTAAATTAAATCTACCTGAGTGTATTTTTGGCATACTGGTCTGCTGCCATAAAGCAGTAATATCCCAAAAATTTATGCCAGGGCTTTGTATTAAGTGTATGAATTTAAGTACTACGTGAATGAATAGCAACCAAGGACACAAAGGGTCGACTTATGACTTAATAAACAATTAAAAGAAAAATAAACTTATTTTTATTTAATATTAAATGGACATAAGAAATTGCTGAAAAATAATATTATACATTTTTTATAAATTTAATTAATACATTTTAGTTCAGTGTTATGGCTATATAAATATACGACTTAGCTTTGATAGTTATAAGTACCTTAAAAAAAACATTTTATAAGAATGTAGTTAACATACAAATATTTTATTTTGACCATTTGGTTCCTGTAAATAACATTTTTGTATCAAATTATATAGTATATATTTCAAAAGTCTACAACAAATTAAATAAAAAATAACTGTTAATATTTCAAATAAACATTGGATAGTGTATTTTCAAGTCTTTACCATCACATTGAGGTCAATAAACAATGTGTAGCATACTTTTGAGAGCTTTGGCTCGAATAGAGATTGATGCCCATTTCAGGTTAATGAAAACAACAACAGGCAGATTAAAATGCCAATTTACAAAACAGAGCAGAATATGTGGCAACTGCAGGCAGGCAGGCAGGCGGGCGATAGACAGCCAGACAATCAGACAGGCAGGTGAACAGCACAAAGAGTAACACCAACATGATGGGCAATTAAAGAACGGTCTAATTAGCGCACAAATTGCAATGCATTTTGAATTAATATCATATCCGGCTATATAATACATATATGTAAAACACGCTCATATCATGAGACATACATATGCCCATATATTCTATATGATTTATTGCCGAGAGCAGTTGAAGAAATTCTTGTTGTTTGTTTTGGCATGTTAAATACGTAACGGTATATTTGTTAGCAATTACACAAATCTCATTATGAAGTTAAGACCAGAAAGGCTAAAAGTAAGAGAAACAGTGAGGTGGAAAGGGATAGTGTTTGGGGTATTGGCAAGCGGTCAGCTTGTGCTTAATTTGCTACAAACCAATTGTGGAAAATTGATTAGATGTTGTTACGGGTTTGGTTTGGTTTGGTTAGGTGGTTACAAGGTTGCTTGCAGCACTTGCCACAAGCCAATTTGCAGCTTTTGTTCAATATACTACAAAATGGAAACCCTTAACAGGTGTTGATGTTTGCTAAGTAGCCTAGCCCCGGCTTCACTCTTCTTTCCATTTGGTGTTGCACGCTTAGGTGCACATTGCTTTGATTATTTTCTATTTTGCAGAAAATTGCATGCAAATAAATGCGGCACGTTGGGCTGTGCACCAAAGACATTTTATATTTTACAACTTCAACCACAATATTGACTCTTCACCTGGACTGGGCAGGAAGAAAAATCGATGTCGGACAACATGAGCACACAAAATGCTCAGCCAAATGACATGCGGGCAGCATTCAACAAAAAGGAAAATGCCTAAGATGCGATTTTACAATGTTCAAATAAAGTGGTTTTTAGCTGAATAAAAATAATAACAAGACAGTAGTTACAAGTAAACAGAGCGCTTTAGATCCTATGCGAAGTTTAAGGTAAACTTTTCATTGTTAAGGTTATGACAAGAGATATTTTGAGTTTTTGTCCAACTCCTTTTTTTTAAATCATTCTAGGTAGTTTTTAATCTCCAAGTACATAATGATAAATAATAACCTAATGTTTTTATTTTTTGTTTAAACTTCTTATTGCTAGAATAATCTATGTATAAATATAAATGAATGTTTGTCTGCATGTCCTTTTTTTGACTCTGAAACCGCTGAACCGAATCTGATGAAATTTTGGTGAGTTATTGTGATCTCCCACCTTTTACGACTTGTCTTATCTGAAATTATTACCCCACAATTATTTAAACAGTAAAGATATTTTCTTACTTTGTCTTATTTGTTATTATTACCTCACTTATATTAAAGATATATTAAAGATATTTTCTTAAAGAGTTATTAAAATTAAATTTTGTAAATTGTGCGAAATGCCTCCAAAATAATCATCGATTAAGAGAAAAACATCGATACCAAACAAATCAAGTGAACATTTGAGAGGAGAAAAAGACGATCAACGAGAATATCAAGTGTTCTATATTCATAGAGCAGACGTCAAAAACGTGTGATCGGGTTCCCCTAGTACACAATATAACTGCTGTCAACTTCATGTTAAACTTCAGTTTAGTGTTCGGAAAGTTTTACCCAAAAAACCCAAAAGAAAAAAAAAGTATTGCAGCTATCGATTACTAAGCTTTAATGAAGGCCGGATTTGATTAAGCAGGCATAAATTGTGTTGCAATTGGCAATTAGAATTACGAAGCAACTTGCAACTTTGCCTGCCAGCTGTTGACTGCCAGCAAATAAGCAGCAATTTGGTTAATTGCTTTACGGCCTGCACAGGTGTGTTTGTGTATATGTGAGTATGAGGTGTATGAGTGTGCTTCTATAAATTCATATAAGTCAAAGCATTTGCAGCTCTGCCTAGAAAATTACTTGAGCACATTTTATGAACTTAATAGTCAATAAGCCAAGTCAAGTGTGTGGATGTGTGTGTGTGTGTGTTTGTGTGTGTGACATGTCAACCTTTTTTTTTTGCAGCTAGGGTAACTGTTACCTCATTAGACGATAACAACAACGACTCATTCATTGTTGGCATTGACGTTAGAATAAAATTCAAGTTTGAATTTTTATGCGCTCTCATAAACAGAATTGAATTGCTGTCGCCTTTGCTACTATGTGTGTGCCACACATCTGCCTGCCTTTAGTTAACGACCTCGACGAGCCCAAGCTCGATTTATAAAAATAAAAATATTATACTCAATCTTTTGGCGCTGCTTTTGTGTACATATTTTGGGCTCAATATTCTCGCAATCAACCAAAGAAAAAGGGATGCCCCATTAACAAAAGCTGGTCAAGGGCTGCCTTAGGCTCATTGTTGCAAATACATGTATGTATGTAAATGGCTTTTTTATGGGCCTTATAAAAATGGCATGACCGGAAATTACAAATGTCCATATAATGTCAATACAAGTGCTGATTAGTGGCTGTCATGTGGCTCATTTTCAGAAGTAAGGCTGAAGGAGATGGATAAGGGTATAGGAGTACGGCTCGCTTGTGGGCGTGTCAGCAAATGGTTTTGGAAATTGTGCTAAATTTAAGACTGAAACTGCCAACCACAATAGAGAACCACCCAATCTCCCTTTTCTCGCTTATTTGCTTTAAACAAACATCTGACAAATGCCGGAAGTCATTTGCATGCACAGTTCAGCTGTATATGAGCCGTGTATATAGTATGTGTGTGTGTTGTGCTAGGTTCTGTGCATGTTGCATGTTTAGATGGATTTGTCGATTTGTGGCTGGACTGCAAATGCATTAAACGCCAGCGTAAACACTGCCAACTTGGTAATCCGGCACAGCCAGCCGACCAAGCCAACTGGTCAGACAGAGGCGTTGTTGTGTGCCACGCCCACAACACACAGTGTATGCTTGTGAGTGTGTATACCCTGTGACTCTTTAACATTAGTTGAAAAGGGTATCTGAAAAGTTCTTTCTGGGCTGGGTATGAAAGATGTGCTAATTTTCTTATATCAATTCAGCATTATGAGAGTATTTATTTATGTAATAAATACTTGAAATCATAAATTGTTTAAAAGTATTAAATAGGTAACATTATTAAATTGAAATTAAACTAAAGTCATATTTTTCATATCAAACCATTAAGAACGCAAAATCGTGCTAATAACAATAACTAAACTTCGAAATAACGTAATAGAAGGCGATAGATATTATTCGGTTTTTGTTTTAGATATTTTTAGCTTTGCTAAACATAATTAGTCAGAAATTGAATTGTGAAGATCATTAATGTTTCTCTATGCAAAGGTAAATAAATTGTCATTTAACTGTTGATTAAAGGATATCTGTCGGTTAGGTTCATTCAATTAGACTACGTTCAGTTGTTATGTGCGTTGCTGTTGCTGGTGTTTTGGCATTTTGTGTTAATTTTATGCCAAGCAGCATGAATGTTGTTGTGCCTAACACACACACACACACATGCACACACACCAGCATGGACAGACTTATTGTGGTCTCGGTGCGTCTCTGAATTATGTTTTTGATTTTAGTTGACAATAAGCGGGCACAAATTTATTGTCTACAACTGCAAAATCGAAGCGTTGACAACAACAACAACAACAGCAGCAACTGCAACTGCAACTGCTGCAGGGGCGTTGTGCGAAGTGCTAACTGCGACAAGGCGTGGCTCTGACAGCTACATACATAGAGAGAAAGAGAGAGGGAGCAGAACTGCATAGCTTGCAACGGGCTGTGTTGCAGTTGCAACGGCAACACGCCGCACTTGATATTAAAGTGCATGCTGCTGGTGCCTTTGAATGGTGCGGTTCCTGTGGCTTCTGCGGTTGTTTACCACCTAAATTTTCATGCTTTTGCATTTGCTGCTGTTGCTGCTGCTGCTGCGTTGCCTTTTTAATTGAAAATTTGCTGCTATTTACGAGTAGACCCCTTCAGGCAGGCTGATGGTTATTTAAATTTTAGACTTAAAGTTAGAATAATTAATAGAAATATTACCAATCATTGCAGACTAGATTAGCATCAATATATTGATGAACAGTTGCAACCTATTTGTTTTTTATTTTTAAACTAAGTGTCTATAAAGTAATTAAAAGCTGTCATAGCTCAAAAACCATTACTAATTTAGAATTTTTAAGGGTTTATTACATTCAATTTCTTTTTATCTTTATTTTACATTCATGAAACTTTATTATTAGAAACATCATCTATCGTGATTATTATTTTTAGTTTTTATATATTTATAAATATTTTGTAAAGAATTTACTTTAGGAATATGGATTTACCGATCCTACATGTGTATAACACATTTTATGTTTAGCCATAAACGAATTTAAAAAAATTTGGTATAGTTTTACAGCTTAAGCTTATTTCTGACAAAATTAGTAAGCGGCACATTACGCGACTTTATTTGTGTGCTTCATAAAATTGAAGATGACATCATAAACTTGTGGTGCTGATCCCAGCAGCCATTGGATGAAGGAGGAAAGAGCGAGGTAAAAGGGTCAGAGTTGCAGCGCAGTTCCACATTTCTTGGAGCTGTTGCATTCGTAGTAGTAGTAGTGGATTTTTTTGGCATGCAGTCAAGATGTGGTCCCAAACACGCGCGCCGGCCGTGAGACCTGGGGCCAAACCGTAAAGGTGTTTTTATGGCTGCCATGACAACGGGGTGGTAGACGAAGGGCGTTGCTGTGAGAGTGGGTAACTGCAGATGGGCAGCATGTTGTTTTCGCCTGGACTATGTTGTCGATATTTGCACGCGACTCTGTTTTGCCACGGCTTGGTTTGCTGCCAGCAGCAGTTGTTTGGCCAGGCTAAGCGCCAAGGACTGGCTGCCAGGCCAACCAACAGAGCAGAAGAGTGCAAGCGATAGTGAAATAGAGCGAGATGAAGAGACTGATAGCTGCTAAGTTGGCTTGCAGGTGTGATTTTATGCAATTTGCTTTCATATTAAATGAGTAGCTATAGGTGAACTGTGCTTCTACAGCAAGAGGGGGGTGGATTGTGAGTGAGCAAATTGAGAGGGGAGTGGTGTGTTATGCATAAGAAGAACTTTCATTCATTGCTTCAGAGTGGAGTAGAGGTTCGGTGTGGTGTGGTGCTGCCCCTATGGCAGCAAAGTAACTGTGCAAACGTTGCAGCTGCAAATCCGCAATCAGACAAAGCAAATAATTTTGCAAAAATAAATATGAGGGATTATTGTGCAGGCTGGGTGGGAATCTGTGTGTGAAAGGGAGTGAAAAGGGGTGGACTCAGAAAAGTATGCTATAATAAAATGCAGCTAAGTCGAGAGTCGTCGCCAGTCGAAAGTTGTTGTTGTTGCTGCGCTGGGCCTGGCGATATTAAATTTCAAGTGCATGTGTTAAGCCGACGTCGCCGTGGCTGCCACTATTTGTGGCACTGACTCGCGACGACCTGCCATTGAAATTTGTTTGTCCTTGTGTCTTGTGCAGCAAAAAACTGCAGCATCAGCTTAAAAAATATATATGCAACAGCCCTCTATCTGCACCCCGCTCCCTCAATATCTATGTACATATAAAAGGCGACATTCGCCATTTGAATGCACTTGCCACTTGAGAGATTAGCCCAGCAAAGTCGTCCGTCGTTCACCGTCCGCCGTCCGTCCGACTGTGCCTTGCCACAAATTTACCTATTGTCATTGCTTTTATTTATTTTTGTTGTTATTGTCTATTTCTTGGTTGAGATGGCAACCCCAACCCCAAGCCAAAAGCAGTCATTATTTTGATTATGTAACTTTTTTGTGCTGCCGTTTTTTTTCGACAGTTTGTTTGCATTTTGGCCTGAGACGCCCTCCTACCAACCGGCCTCGCCAACCAACCTCCACTCTCTTACCAAATCATATTTTTTTTATTATCATTTTCACTTCATCTCTCTTCCTCTGTGCATCTCTCATTTCAGCATGTCATTGTTTGGCTTTTGTTGTTGGCTTTTGGAAATCTACTTTTAAAATATTAAAAAATAAAAAAGAAAACATTACAGAAACGGGAGAAAAAATGCCAGCTCTGAAATGTCGTATAAATTCATTCAACAAAAAAAGCTAGTAGAAAACATAGCAGAGAAAAACGTCAACAGACAGTAGAAGCAGCAACAGAAGCAGTCAGCAGAAATGCAGAATTAGTAAAAATTTTTAGCCAAATTAAATGACGGCCATTAGGCAGTTTCGGGTCTCATTGTTTGCGTTTGGATGCACTGAAATAGGGCAGCAATTTTTAAGAACACATTCAGAATGGTTGAATGCAGCTAAAGATTTAAAAATTTGCTACAAGCCTGCATTTGCATTAGTTGATAATGAAGCCGCAAAAATATAGTTTGGCTTAAAGCGCTGTTGGCTGCAAAATTTTCTAAATGAAAATCAGCCTTGTGCAGATGAAAGCGATGAAAGTACAATTTAATTAACTATCGCTCAAAATAATAATTGTGTTACTCGGTAAAGAACATATGCACAGATAATAAAGAGAGAGAGAGAGAGTGATAGACCGAAAGAGAGAGATTGATGGATAGAGAGAGAAAGCACGCACATACATACTTATGGTACATACGTAACATGACAAATGCACGTCATTTGGCTTATTAGAGGTTTATTTCGCTTTTGGCACTCAACTACAATACAATTACGATCCCATACACACACACTCATTTGCTCAGTTGAAGCTCAAACGCCTTTTTGGCAATGAAATCCGTCCAAAATCAAAGCCATACCCACACACACACACACACATAAACATGCTCGCTCGCAATCATACACTTAATTCGGAGTCCGCGTTTGGCGCCAATTGGCAATTTCATTACAATGCTTAATCATCATTACTTGCCAACTGCCTACTTCCCCATACCACCTCCCTTCTTTCAACACCCACTTATGTGGCAAAGCGATAAAATGCACAAATACATAGTGCGTGCAGTTGTTTGTATGCATGTGCATGCTAGTGTGTGTGTGTTTGAGTGTAACACATTTACAATATTGCGTTCGCACTTCCGTTACAAACCGTAAGAAATAAAATACGCAACCGAAAAATGGAATTCGTTCTGTGCAACATCATGTCAAGGTATGTGTATGTGTGTGCGTAGGTGTGTGTGTGTGTGTTGAGCTGCCATGTCACCGTTCACATGGCTGGCCAGATCCACGTACTGCTATTTGATTATATATATATATACTATATCGTACAGTAGTATGTGTGTAGCCATATCATGCAGCGTGCCACGATTCCACCTTACCACCGTGCCGTGCCACACACCCACACCAGCTGCCCCTGCAGTAGTCTTTGCGTCAAATGCAGTTTATGCCCCGGCCATAAATCAAAATTTTTGGTTTCTGCTGTCAGCCACTGGCAATAGCCATGAGCTCTTGCCACGAGCTAACAACAACAACAACAGCAACAGAAGTGCACAAAAGTGCTCAGTTTTCTCGATTTGGCTGTTGCCATTTTTGCGTAACTCGTTTATTTTCGTGGTCATAATTTGCCGATGCCGCTAGCTTCCAAATGCTTCACTGCAGCTGCAATGGCATTTCTTTATTTTCAGTTTTTTCCGGTAGTCACGATTGACTCTAGCATTGTCCTGCAGTTGCAACACCCGCACGCTTCCTCCTCAAATATTGGTTTAGATTGTGTCAAACAAATTGAATTTTGAGATTTTTTAGATGAATCCCAGCAACCAGCAGCTAAGAGGGAGAAGCTTAAATGCATTTGAATTGGTAACTGTGCAAAAACGCTGAAATTTTTTTTATTTGTTCGTAATTTTCTTCTTTTTGGCATTGAAGGTGAAAGGTCTCAATATGTTTTGGGTCATTAAGGTCCACCACACAAAACGTAGCAGCTTACAAAATGCATTTGTGAGATGTTTCAAAATGTTTAGAATTAAGTTTATCAAAAAAATATAATTATATACACATTTTTGATAAAGTATGTCGGAAAAGCGTTTAAAAAAAAGTAAGGAAAAGTTTGACTTAAGGCTTCATAAATTTATGATTATAATAGATCTTCTTTTTCTATGGCCGGGACAGATAAACCGTCATGATTGTGTTTCTTCGCCTACTGGCGGGCTGGCCAATCGATAAATTCGATAGCTTAAAATCGATAAATCCATACATTTTCCACACTGTCACAGTTAGATTTATCAAATTTGTTAAGAATATAACTACTGGCGACCACAAAAAAAAAATGAATTAAACATTTTCGGGCCACGCCCACTCATACCACCCTAGCTACCCCCAGCCATTCCACCGCTTCGTTAAAAACGGGATTGCGTGTATCTTTCATAGTGTTAGAGCTAGAGTCACCAATTTTGGGGAAAGTTGCGTTCATACAGACGTTCAGACACCTTGACGGACATATACACAAACCCAATATACTCTTTACTTTCGGTATCGAGTATAAAAACTTTAGCAATCAAGTAAGAAGGCTCTAGTTACAGATAATAATATAACAAGGCCTTTATCAAGTCTCGATCCAGCATTTATCTGATCCTACCGCGCTCATGTAAGCCATCCATTTTCTGTTATTAAGCGTATCTTAAGTCTCCTGCTTTCCCTTAACAAACCAGTCCGTAAAGTACATTAGTAAGTTGCCCTGACAACTATATATGTACTTATGTTTCCCACTCTTACCTTCCGCTGAGCATCATTCGACATGCGATGCGCGCCTCATTTGTTCAGACTTTCAACAGCATCGTCAGTAGCAAGAAACATTTATATGTGTGTGACCTGTGTGGGTGTGTTTGTTAGTATAGGTGGTCAGTTGCTGCTGTTGGTGGTGCTGCGATTTTCACGTGTTGCAAGTTAATAGAGAGCCAAGTTATGGCCTGCAAGTGAATTTTGGACTCGAGCCATTCGACTGCGGCCAGTTTATATAAACATAAAATTCGTGCACAATGCACTAGATGAAATTTTCCACATGAATGGCAAATATCACAGAGAGAAATGAGAAAAAGAGAGGTAGAGAGGTAGAGAAAGGGAAGAGCGAGCGAGAGAGAGTTATTTTTATGCTTCTTGCTTTGTGTTTGCTGTTTTCTATTCTGTTTCTGTCAAGCGATTGTGGCCTTTTATCGCGGCCATCGATCTTTGGCCTTGCGTTTGACAGATCAAAATTAGCAATCAACAATAACTAAACTGTTATTGCATATGTGTATACAGTGTGTATGTGTTGTATGCCTTTTTTAATAGCTAATTGAATGGCTGGCAAATAATAATTTTCTGCATGCTTTTAGGCGAAGCTGAAAAAGTGCAAAAATTTTAACAAGCTGCTTTTGTTGCCAGGCAATTGACTGTTGGGAGTACTTCTGCTTGTGGTGTGGTGTAAAGTTATTCGCCTTGCTTATCAACATTGTCAAGCTCTTGCAGACTTTAAGTGATTTTGATTTCAGCGATTTCCGCCTTTCATATGCAAAACAGCACCGATAAGGGAGACCCAAAACTGATGACGCAGCAATAGCTGCCGTACTTGAGTTCACGCCACTTGAAGCGCGACACTGAGGCGTGCCTAAAAAAAAAATATTCCGTTTAGCGGTTTATTTTAATGTTAACAACAGCAACAACAACAATATACAGTTTATGCATTTTACTGGCTGGCAGCACAAACACACTCACACACACACACAAACATCAGGTACAAATTTGCATAGCTCTTTGGTGAAATGGCGCCACTTTTGTACGCTGTTTACAAATTTGATTTTCGTGTTTGATTTGGTGCTGGGGCATGAAAACGGCTTAAGGAGTGGAGAGAGTGAGGGCGTTGTGGGTGCGACGCACGTGTCTGCGAAATGGAAAGCCAAATGGCAGCCAATGTCTGCTGCCGACTATTTATAGTCTGACCCTAGCTAAATGAAACTGTAAATTAGACACTACATATTAAGACAGAGGGGGATAGAGCGGTTGAAGCGGAGGCAGAGAACAAGGCGGACAAAGGGACAGGGAACAGACAAAGCCAGCGCATAATAATAACTGCAACCATACAAAAAGAAACTGGAGAGCAGAAAAAACAAAGAAAAATAAATAAAAATTCCAGCGAAACATAATGAAAGCGGCGCCTAAAAGCAGCAGCAGCAGCAGCATCACTGAAAGCAGCGCAGGGGAAATTTGTCGCCGCATCCGGCAAAAGTTAAATGAACGCTGGGCGAAACGAAACAAAATGAACGCGACACGAAGCGCACTGCACACACAGCCGAGCAAAAACGAAGCTCAAGCGAAGGCAGCCGAATGTGAAAACGAAACGAGTGCAAAGCCTTGGCACAAAAGCAGCGCACAGAGCTTTTTGGGACAGGAGCAAAAGCTTTCGAATCATTTACTCTTACAAACTGTGACTGCGATGCGTGCGCAGGCTGTGCTGCTCCTAATGCTGCTCTGATGCTGCAGCTGCAAACTGTTAAAAATATTTCCCCTTTGACTTGGTTGCTGCCAGCTGCGCTGCTGGGCTTATCTCTGCATCTTAGTGTGTGACTGTTTGTTAGTGTGTCTGTGTGAGTGTGTTTGTGTGTGTTGATGGGGGGTGGCTGTGCCTTTGTGCTCTTCAGTTTTTCGCGCACTCTTTTCATTTGCGGAGTTTTCCTTTTTGCGTGCGTCTTGCGTTGCTTTTCTTTTTGCATATCCCCACCCGGAAAATTCATCGTGTGTGATGCGACGACGTCGGTATAAAAACGCCCGCAACGCATTTCGTTGCTCATAAGTTGAAATCATTGCGTCCAGTGTGTGTCCTGTGTCCTGTGTGCTCCTGTGCGTTCCTGCTCCGGCTCCGGCTCCGGCTCTAGCCTTCAGTATCCTGTCCTCCACTGTCAACATCTCTGGAAAAGAAGCTACTGCAGACGCAAGATTCGTTAGGAAGCGAACAAACGCACACGCACATACACACACTAAGGAACATTTTGTTGCTGTTCATAAGTGAAAAATGAATCAAAAAAATTAAATTGAAAAATTAACTTGATGAAAAACTAACAATAACGGTGAAAAAGCATTTAAAGAAGCAGTTCAAACAACACAACAAATTTAATATAAAATATGAAATAAAAGCAAAAAAGATCTGAAGGAATTTTAATTTACAGAATTGGAAAATTCAAATGATTTTTTATATTTTTATATTAGTTTTTGGTCAATTTAAATTTTCGTTCATTGCAAAAAATAAATTAATTTGCATAATATGTGGAACATTATTAATTTATTGGCCATTTTTGTTTAACGTTTTTTAAGCTCTTTGTTTGCATAAAAATATACATTTATATTTAAATTAATTGAGAAAAAGAGATGCAAGAGACCCAATTGAACTGGACGAGCATGTTGCACATGTAATTATATCAGACACAAGAGCATAAAAGCAATATTTATTTAATAATCACAAAAAGGAAGCATAAAAAAAACGATTATATTGACATTTGACTGCATTTGAACAGCTTTGTTAATTATGCGCGATAAAACCAGAAGAAATAAACAATCAATCAACATACACAAACAATTTATATTTGTTAAAAACGAAATGCGATTCAAACGATAATCATTTAATCATGAAAATATGCAAATTTCCGTATGAAATTAATAAATTGATGTAATTGCTGCTGGACAAAGCAACAAAGCCAAAACACAGCTGAAGGCAGATGAAAGCAAACAATTTTGGGAGGTAAGCACATAAATTTTATTGAAATTCATTACATAATACCATCAGCTCGTAAAACATGGCATTAATTATACATTTCCATGCAAATTGCCAAATGCAAATGCAAATACAAATGCACAAAAACACACACATTTAAGTTCGACATAAATTAATTTCAGCTCAATTTAGTCAGCCGTTAAAAGCAACTAACTACATATTGTTGGAATTTGTGTGCCATTTCTCTATATTGCTTTGTTTTCAATTCATCAGTTGCCATCCTTAGCCACATTGTTTGATATCCTGCAGCGCAATAAGAAGTTTGATTTATTTAAAAATAACACAAATTGGAACTAGCTTCTTTAGAATTATGATATATTTCACGCAAGTTTAAAGACCTTTAGAAAATTCTTATTAATTTGGTTTAAAAAGTATTTTAAAGCCGCCGATCAATCATTCAATTTTATTTACTGAAAATGAGAATGCACTTAAAAAGTTTAGCAGTCACAAATTGATCTTTACTTTAAGTAAACAAGTTAAAAATGTATTCAGGATTTTGTTTAAAAAAAAATGCATTAAATCTAAAATATTACATTGTATTTACATATATATATTTCTTTAAATTAAGAACATACTGAATTGCATGTCGTTATTAAACGAAGTGCACTTAATCCGATTTGGAACTGTCGAAAACTTTTCAAACTCACATTCAATTAAAAGTGCATTCGATTCAATTTGTAATTGCATTAAAAAGTTTGTATAAAAATTGCAACACCAACAATGCAAATAACAAAATTCACGTTAAATAAAACGTCAATTAAAATACAACAAAAAAAAAATAAAAAAAAGACGAGAGAAAAATAAACAGTTCAATTCAATACAAATTAACAACGTTGTATTTTAAAATGTGACGCTTAATTTGTGGGACGGGCTGCAAAAAGAAAAAATGACGGAGAAAGAGAATGAGTTTCATGAATAATGCGAATATGTGCAACACTTTCAGTTGTACTACTTATATTCATGAATAATTATCCAAAGTGTTTGTCTGTGTAGGTGTGTGTGTGTGTGTGTGTGTATGTAATTTATATGACCAGTCGATTAATTAAATAAAACAGCCTATCAAAATGGGGCCTATTAAATTTTATTTGCAACGTGAGACAACAACTGTAATTAACGTGTAGATTGCAGCTTTTTAGTGTTACATATTGTTCAAAGGGAAGCGAGAGTGATGGGAGAAAGAAATGATGAGAGATGAGGAGAAAACCTAGTTCTGCTGTGGGAAGGTTGATTCCATTCTAAAAGTAACTTTAATGCTAGCAGCTAGACAGACAGATGTAAAGATAGACAGATAGATTGGATAGTCCAATAGCAAAGTTTTATAATAACTTGAAAATTATGCCTTTTAGATTGTTTTTCGATTTCCATCTTGTTAAAAAACGTTGTGTTTAATAATTCAATTCCACATTTTCTTTTCAGCCATTTCTTGGTGGCAAAAATCAATCTAAAAATCCTTAGCTTTAAATATATCAGTGCAGAACTTTCAATTCCAATTAAAAGGAAAATGTGAATAATTGCAAAAAAGCGCTTAGTAATGCAGCGTCTCTACCTCTCTCTCTCTCTCACACTTTTCTTTCTCTCTCTCTTTCTCTCGCTTAAGCATGTGTGTGTGCAAGTAGTGTGCATTTTAGCGCTCAAAGTCGAAGCTTTAACGCAGCTGCAGCAAAAAGCCTTGTTTCAGCTTGGCTTAATTGCGTTTTAGTTGCCAAGCTGCGCGGTGGCGGTCGATTTAATGTCACACACACACATGACCATCAGTACAACAACGAACAAAGTTTCTAAGTGTACCACTGTACACAGCCCCCCCCCCCTCCTCATCAACCCAATCGCTGCAGTCATGCATCCACATATCGCACTTGACTGCCATAAGCCTCAACGCGCGCTCTCTGGATGTTGATTTGGCGCCTTTTGCCGACTGCCGACTAGCAAGACTGACGACTTTGTTTGCTGTTGCTGCTGCTGCTGCTGTTGCCTGCCTGCCTGCTGTATTTTCCGCTGACATTTTCGTTTATTTTCCGATTTCCCCGTCATGCCAAATGCCGCTGCAAAGCTTCCGCATATGCCGCATATCCCACTCCTCCTGGCTAAATGTGTTACTGTGTTTGGTCTCAAATCAGCTTCCGTCACATGCCAAGCGGCAAAAATAAACAGCGAAGCACTGCAAAATCAAATAACAAACAAACAAAAAAGGATATTTAACGCATTACACTCAACGAATTTCATACACACTCTCTACTAATTTATCTCAAAGATATTATTATAAGACTGATGATAAGGAAAGGTATTGAATAAATCAGATTGAGAGAGATTCAAAGAGTTTACTTTAAATATATATGTAAACTTTACGATTGATACAAAATTATGATAGGCCAGTTTTTCTATAACTTCTCTGAGGAGAACCCAGCTATAAGAAAATCTAACCAATCATCCACCAATCAAGTTTTAATAATTAGATATGTTGATTGAATTGCATAAACTTCAGACAAAACAATGAGAAAAATCGGATTCTGAATTATTTTTAAAGATATTATATACATTTTATAGTAGTTTCACTACCTAAAACTAAATATTTTTATAATCCTAGCCGAGTGATTACAGTGGCATCAAACTAAAAACGATTTGGAATAAAATATAGTCAACTATTATTGAAAACTTATTTTAGGAGAACTTTACACAATCTGTGTAGTGTCTTTAAATGCTGCTATAAAAATTAAATACCTTTTGTTAGGGTATGTGAAAATAGAAAGCAAAAAGAACAAAAGTAGTGGAAAACTCGATTGAAAGAAGCAGTTTGGGTTTTGCTGCTGGCGCTCGTTAAAGTTTGCCTTCATCCTGGACGCTGCTGGGTTCTGGATTCTGGGTCTCTGCACTGGCAGCGATAAAGTGCAAATTTTGTTAATTATTCGTGTGTTGCCTTCAGTTCTCTCTCGCTCGGTTCTCGGTTGAGCTCTTGGGTTGGGTTCCGACTTGAAACGAGTGCGCAAACTTTTTGGCATAATTGCCACAATTTTTGCAAGGATATGTCTGCCTGGCTCAGTCTTCCGCTTTTCTTTTGGCCCTTTTTTTTGCGTTGGCCTGCCATCAATGAGCACACATCGCATACTTGAAGCGTACTTTGGGTGCACTTTTTAACGAACCGCACTCAAGAACTGTTTGACTTGGCTGTTGGAAATTGTCAGCTAAAAATTTAAATTACAGGTTTGCGAGTGTGTGTGTGTATGGATAGCAATTAGACTTAATGCAATTGCGAATTACACGTATTTAAACAAACACTTTTACGCTGACCAAACATGCCAACTTCGCGCAAATTTGCACTCTTTCTTAATCTCATTGCAAAAAACTGGAAATGGAATAACGCTGCACCCGGCACACCCTGTGTTTGCTCATACGTGTGCGTGTGTGTGTGCCATCCGGAGAATTTGCAGTTAGACTCCTTGTCAACCAGAGCTGACATGGCTATCCGCTGAGATTTGCGCTTTGTAAATTCATTTGCTGCTCCATTCTCTCTAAGCATTCCACACACACATGACCAACAATTACACACACACACATACTTCGCATCTGTGCATAAATTATGCAGTGCAGCGCAGAGTAGCAGAAAATATTAACTGCAACGTGGCAGCCCAAGCTACATACAACCAGCTACCACTATCCAACCCACAACGACCTACCATCTTCTCCTACTTTGTGCTTCAGTGTCCCTGACCAGGTGGCAGCCAAACAAACCGCACACCATGTGGCAAACTTCTGCGGTTGCAGCTAGCTTTGCTGTTTCTACTATAATGCCCTGCCCAAAATATATATTTTAACTGTACAATGCTGTTTGTCTGATTTGTAAAGGAACTCTGTTTAGTTGTTGACGTTAAGAGTAGCTAGAATATAAAAATATCATTCCTTAAATGTTATTTCAAAAATTTTCTGACCCGAACTTTCTAAAGCTGCTTATGAATGGTTCAAACTAAACTATGAGAATCAAAATAATGCGCACCTGTAAAATTGTCAAAGTTATCATGATTTGCAGCTTTTGAGAAACAACTTAAAGTATGTTGAAAATAATTTGTAAATTTTGAAAATTTTTGAACTAAAATCGTGTAAGGTATTTATCAGATTATTTGATTATATAAAGTATTAAAATATTAATCAACATACGAAACAAAATTTATATAAATCCTATCTAAAGAAATCTTAGAGTATGAACTCTTCAATGTAATATGGCAAACTATTTTTTTGTGTTTAACCAGCTCGCAGGTTTCCACACATATATATGTATGTGTGAAAATGCGTAGGTGTGTGTGTGTGTACGTAGCAACTACTTTTTTGAGCTGATACAGCAATTTATTTCGTTAGTCAGTCGCTAGCTTTGCATTGAATACTTGCAGGCGCACACAAAACACAACCCCACACAACAACGCAAGCATATATAGATAAATAGATATATATACAAACATGCAGCGGAATAAGCGACTTAGCATAAAGTGGTTTCTGGCTTGGCTTTTGGCTTTGCATTTGACTTTTCTTGGGCCAACACACAAATTTTGTCAATTTGTATATGTGAATTGCGAGGCGAATGAGAAATGAGATGAGTTGAGTTGAGTTAAGTTGAGTTGCGTTGAGCTGAGCGATAAGAATGAGAGACGAGATGAGATGAGATTGTCTGGAAAGAAGCCAGACAAGCTTACGCTTAATTGAGATTGTTAAACATCTAAGCTAATTTTAACAAAAAAAACTCGGAAAGTATGCAGCACATAGAATTTCTATAACAAAGTAATCTTCAAAAGTTTTATGTTCTTAACAGAGTTACTTCCTAAAATAAGTCGTATATTCTTATTAGGAACTATTGCGAAAATGAATTCTAGCTCGGTTCAACAAAGTCAATATTATGAGCCAATGTTATCATTTCTTTTTTAAAATTTCCTTTGAATTGTATCATAAAACGACTTGGATAAATTGTTTTTGTCCACTATGCCAACAAAGATTAAGAATCAAGCCACACCACACCCTTGACACAACGTGTATGTTGATCTTGATTTTGATCTAAATCCGACTTTCATTTTTTGTCGTAATAATGGCTGCATTAGATATTTTATGATTATGATGTCTTTTTTAGTGGCTCTTCTAGTAAATTTATTAAATTTGTTAAATAACATTGAAAGTTTAAGCTAGATGAAAATACCTGTCGAAATATTGGCTCTTAAGTGTATTATGTGCTATTATAATAATGCTTATGCATTGATACGATGTTAAATCAATTGCCTGCGGATCCTTCAAATGCCTTTTATATATAAGTTTAATGCTCAATAATTTAAATGGCTTCAAAACGCAAAGTGCAGCCATAAATTGAGCATTGCTGATAAGATTAAACTAATTTTGCATTTATGTGCACTACACCCCCTTCTCTCTCGCTCTCTCTCTCTCTCTCTCTCTCTCTCTTTCTCTCTTTGTTTGTGTTAAGTTGTTTGCTTTGGTTATGGCTGGCACTCGGTCTTGAGTGTCCTGTGCCATGTTGGCAATATAAATTGCATTTTAGAGCAGCTATAGCTTTCTTACTTATGGAAAGCTGACTGTCAGAGTATGTGTATGAATGAGTGTGCATGTGTTTGTTATGATTGCAAATATACGACTGCGAATGCTACTCAAAATGGATAAATATGAGTGAGAACACATAAGCATGAGTTTCATTACTTGCGCTTGCAACAAGCTTTCATTTATTTTCACTTGCGAAACTTTATCAGCTCAGTTCAGTTAATAATGCGTTTTTTAAAGTTCAACTGGCATTTTGCTATCTTTTTGATGTCCTTGTGGCAAAGCGAACTCATTAGCGCATAATTTTCTATTATTTTCTTTCCCATTTCATTTTCACCTGCTCTCACAAAAACAACAGCAACAACGAAAGATTCGTTTAAGCCAGTCAAAAAGTGCGCTGTAAGCAGCTAACAAAGCTAACAACTTTTGGCACAACCAAAGCGAAAAAGCCAGCCCCATTACAATGTGGTTATTTTCAAGCTTATCCCCCCCCATCCCACCCCCTGTCCAATACTCATCTTTCCTCCTGCCTCTGTTCAACAAGCCATAATAAAGTAAACTTGGCTTACTGTTCAAGTGCAATGGCAATTGTATTCGTACTGCTACTTGGCATAACTACAGTGCCTGCCAGCAATCACTAGTCGGACTACTCCATTTTATAAGCAACTGTAAGCAAAGTTAAGTAATGCACAACAACACCAACCCTCTCTTTGCCAACCCCCTGTCCCCTATTTTTACAATTAGAAGCAGCTGAGCAACAAAAACATCCGAAAATTTTGTTGCGCAACTTTACTAAAATGTTTAACTTATTCAGCGCCACTTTTGTTTTTGTAGTCCAGCAAAAAAATGTTGCCTCAAAAACGCTATATACTACACAGCACAGCACAGCACAGCACTACACTATACTATATTTTTTTGTATATATATTTTTTTTAAATTTATATAATTTTTTGTTTTTGTTTTTGACTGCTCTTGACGTCGTCGTCGTCATCGTCGTTGTTGAGCTTGTTGAGTGAGAGTACTCAACGTAGTTGCTGCTGTGGCATGCTTGGAATTTGCTTTGCTTTCTGCTTTTCTTTCTTCTTCTTTTTCTATGGCTGCTGCTCACCTCGTCCCCTCTTGTCTCCTTAGCTTCTTTTTTTCTTAGCTCTTTGGTCTTATGTATTTTATTTTATTTATTTTTTTTGGATGTACTCGTAAGTGCACCTTATTTCTTTCATTTTTGCATTATAAAAGGTAGGAATTAATGCTAGCTGAATAGCATTTCTCAAGAACAGGCAGCTAGCTGGGCGGGCAAGAAAGGCGGTTGAGTCCTTTCGTCGCGACTTTGCTTGAAATTGTGGCGCCTTGAATGCTGCTGGAAAGTGTCTGCAGCCAGTTTTTCGGACTTTTTGTTTTATGGTTTAAGTTTTGGGTTTTTAAGTGAAGAATTAACTCACAAAAAGCAGCGTACACTAAATAAAAATACCAAAAATGTCAAATGAAAATTCAGAATTACAGAAAACTTGCTTGAAATTGCTAACAAAAAACCAATAGGAGTTGTATTTTTAATTTGGTTAAACATCAGCCAAAAATGGTGTCAAGCCAAGAAATTTACATAGAAATCCTTAAGATCGTACCTCTATCCACTAAAGTGGGATCTTAGCCATTTAAACAAAAGAATTTATTTCAGAAATTCTCTACCAATAAATATCCTTTACAACAAATTATATTAAAATTAAAAGCAATTTATCAGAAATCTTACAAGTTATTTGAAATGCGCTCAATTGTTGCTTTTATACAAGAGTTTGCAAGATTGTGAATGCCAAACTAATTCGTATTTAGAGCACAGTTCAATGCATTTTTCGTGCTACGTATTTTCCGCTGCAATATCAACATATTGCTTATCATTTAAAGCAATCGCAAATCGTTTCGCTTTGCATAATGGCATTGGAAAAATTATTCAGCTATTTTGCCGAAATTTGCACACAACTTCAGCAAAACCGAATCCTCTGCTATGTGCTGTTGTCCTTGCGGGGACAGCCCAAAGTTTTGTCAGCCATGTCATTTGCATAGTTTTCAGCAGCGCATCCTTTGGCCAAAGTGGGTGGCTGGGTCGAGCATGCTGGGGCTGCCTTTCGCCGGATGCTGTTGCTGTTGTCAACAAATCTTTTATGTGCCTATTGGCAAAATGTATTCGAGCTGTCGAGTCGCTCATTCAAGAGAGAGTGAGAGAGGTTGCAATTCAATTGTCAAACTGTAAAGATATCACAGGCTTTCCACTTGACTGCTCAGTGCAAACTTGGCAGCATAGAACACACAAAAATTGTTGGCTTAAATTATTATGGGCTAAACAAATTGCTTAGGCTATTAATGCGCCTCAATGCCATCCAAAGATATCAAAGTGTTTGTGTGTATATTAGCTGACAAATTAGTTGCTAAGCAGAGTTGCTGTTACAAGATTTATGGCCCCAAACACAAAGCGACAACAAAATGTGGGTCGTTGCAGAGGCAGCCAAACAATGTAGCTAAATGTGCAACCTACTTTTCACTTACACTGAGAGTGCAACACCTTCAATACAGTTAGAAAACGTGATGGCTTTGAGCACGTTTCAATCTAGATTTTGCATTGATAAGGTTTTATATGGATTTATATAGAACGTGTAGCTTAGATTAGCTATCAGGGAGGAGTTTTGCCCAATATGAAATAAATATATTTTGAGCCAGTAGCAGGCAGTGCAAATACTTAAGCTGCTTTGAAATAGAAGCAGTTTCGAGTTTAGGGTTAACCCCTTAACCAGACTCGATGCATATCTGCATACCGCTTAAGTGAAAAGTTGTTTTTTATTTAAAGCTAATCCCTAATACAAGAAAAGTATTTAGAATGTTTGCTAATATTAAGCTCACATTTTGGGGCCGCAAAGATTTAGCTTAAGTTCAGAATGCGGGAGATTAAGATTCTAAAAATGGTATTTTAAAATATATTTGGTTTGGTTTATTTGTGTGCATCTGTCGCCTTTATATTAATACAAAAGTGTTAATGAACCTTTTTGAATTAAAAAACGCATGCAGTACTCGTTTTGTTTTTGTCAGTGTAAAAGGTGCAACTGCAAACATGCAGCATGCTGCAACACACAACAATGGACACCGTGCTGCCCCGTGTGGCTGAGTGCATTTAGCTGAATTACAGCTGCTTTTTCCTTTACACACACACACAAACCCAGACACACCTGAGCCTGTGAATTCATTGCTGCTTCAAGCTGCCCCTGTGAAGTGCAGTGAAGTGAGCTGCAGCTGTGTATGGCAAAGTGGGTGAAGGCCTCCTGTGCCTCATGTCTAAAGACGACCGCCTTTTATGCCATTGTCTGCATTTACCAAAAGCACCATCTCAGAGATGTACATAATGTGGTGCAGCAACCACTCAATGCCAGGCCAGAAGATGAAAAACTGTGCTACAGTGCGCCTCATACTCCCAGCAATAGGCAAGGAGCGCTAAAGCTGCATAATTATCACAAATTTTTGTCTGTTAATTAGTTCTACATTTTACTAATTGGTTAATCAGCTAGCAAAAAAATAAAAACATTAACGTCAGCTTATTTCCAAGTAAACTGAAATAGATATAGAAATGGGATTTACTTAATTAGACGGCCTGTAAAATGTAAATGATAACATTGTTTTGCCATAGAAATGGTTTTCTGCCGTTGCCGTTGCAAATCTGGCTAGGCTTTTCCGTTGCCAGTTTCCCTGCCATCCCATTTCCGTTTCCGGCCACCTCCCTTTTGAAATATTAACCCACTGATGCTGCGAGCTGCTGGGCATGATTCATTTAGCGTCACGTTAACCCATTAAGCACACGATACAGTTGTGGTTTTCTCTCAATGTTGTTGTTAATCTTGTTGTCGTTGTTGTTGTTGTTGGCATAAATGCACATAAAGCTTAGCATAAATGAGGACAACGCCGCTGTTGCCAGCGTGTCCGGTTACAAAGCTCATTAGCGCAGCAGCAAGCAAGCAGCTAGCACTAAAGCGCCATCTAGCGTGCCCGCAGCGCAACCGGAAATACTAGAACATTAAACTACATCCCATATACACTAAACTACAGCAGAAACAGAATGCACTGAAAGGATTAGTTGCTAAATGTACATATTTGTTTGAATTTATCAGCGAAAACAAATCATGATAAATAAACAATGGAATTTTGACAACTGAGGTTGCGTAAAGCAAAAACTGTAAGTAGCAGAAAAAAAAAATAGTTTAGGATATGATATATTTACAACTTTTTGCCCCAAAATCATTTTTGCAAATTCTTAAATTAATAATTGTTTTTACAATTTTGAATTTTTGTGTTAACTTAGTTATACGATTATTTGAAAGAAATCTATTATACTCCAACTATCCCCCCCCTCCCTTTCATTACATTTCTTTATTTTCTCGCATCAAACTTACTGATTGATGTTGTTTATCTTTGAGCTGTGTGCGCAAAGTTTTCCCTGCTACAGACAGGATAAGTACTTACTGCTACCTGCCAACTGCGATGATGAACTGGATACAGATTGTGCTGTGGGCGCGTGAAGTGTGTTTTAACAATTTGCGTTGCCATTTGTAAGCATAATTACAGAAAAGTTTGGCAAAATTAATTTAACTTGAAATTTAACAGCAACAACAACAACTACAACAACGACAAAACGAACCGAAAAGCATGCAAAACTTTTGCGCACGAATGCAAAAAAAAAAAGAAATGTTTACTTAAGCCAAACAATAAACAATCAAGTTGAATTGGATGGTATGGAGTGGGGATAAGGGGGGCAATGTAATGTTGCCATGCAGTTGGCAACTTTTTAATCAAGTTGCGAATGCAAATCGAGTGTTGCATTTGGGCTTTGGGCCAACTAATTGGCCAGTTTGAGGCGCTAATAATTTGGACGCGAGTTTATTTTCTTTGTGTGTGTCCTGTGAAATTATAAAGCAAATAGGCAACAGACAGGGAGACAAGCAGAGAAGCAGACTGACGTCACAGATTCAATTTGTCAGCTTGTTAATCGGACAATAGAGGGTTGTGCGGGGAATGTGGCTAGAAAATGATGTGACTTTTAGCGCCTGCCAAGACTTGCTAGACTTGCAGTTTGAACTTAATTAAAAAGCTTGTAGCAAATAAGCGATGGCGTTTGTCCCGACGTCGACGCGACGTACCGAAAAGTAGTTGCTAAGTTCGATTTATAACGCGTCTGCAGCTCTGCGGTTCTCTGCGCTTGTCTCCAAAGTGCAAATCGCTGTCTTTTCTTTTCGTTTCGTTACATTTCGTTTCGTTCTTTTTCTTAACGTTTCCCCCTTTATCAACTGTGTCTAGCCTGCAGTCAAGGATGAGCCGCGCGTATGGCAAACACTTAGTTGCTAACAAGCGCCCAAACCAATCCCACTAGACTGCCCCCTTGCTCAACGTCTAATTGAGTTGTACAAGGCTACTGCTAATTGCATTCGATGCTTGCCGCTTCAGTTGAGGCGGCGTTGATATAATTAAATTTTATTGCAACGTCGAGGACAACGACATCGTTTAGCGAAAAGGTGTGTGTGTGTGTATTCGTCGAGGTTGCAGACGGTACACGGCTTGAACAATTTATGGCTTTGCTATTTGCTTTTTTAATTAAAAAAAAAGGTTATTGCCAAATCAGTCTAGTTATTTAACTAAGTCAAACTATTAGTTTAAGCTTATCTAATTTTTCTTGAATTTCTTACGTTTACTTCAACTGTTTGACTAAAGTTTTACTAAACTTTTTAGAATCTCTGGCTGGTCTTTTCGAAAAAGTTGCAAAAAAGATTGCGAAAAACACTTAAATTTTAATTGATCTTCGCTAACAGAGTGGATGATAAATTGGCTGGTGTTTGTTGAATATGTTAAGCCAAGACATCTTTGGCATCAAAATGCTTTGTTTTGATATTGAAATGTTTATGTCAAACGAGACTTTTTATTTTATTCATTAAAACTAAATTCCCTTTAACAATTGTCAACACAACACACACACAAACACATTTGTTTTTTAAACACACACACAAAAGTATCCAAAAATGATAATGGCTATAAGATACAATAGCGACTGCAGCAAGTGCAGCAGCAGCAGCAGCACGAGCAAGGACGAACCGGAAGAGGAAATATGTGCATTGTGTCTGGATAGATTACGAGATCCTGTATCGTTGCTGTGCCGGCACTCTTTCTGCAGGAGCTGCCTGGCATTGTATCTCGAGGAGCGATGTTGGCCAGCCAAACGCTGTCCACTCTGTCGGCGCAGCTTAGGGGAGAATTTAAGTCAAAAAGAGCCCGAATATCTCTATAAGGAAGTAAGTTCCTACACTAGCATAATCTGGCTGTGATATATAACTCTTTCCCATAGACCTGGCTCATTCAAATGGAGTTGCTGCTGGTATTGCTATTGTTAAGTTGGGGAACATTTTATCTGCTGCTTATCTACTGGTAATTGCAGTTGAATCTTAACAGCATATGAACTTAAACCCAAATGTTTCGCACAAAAGATGCAGCTATCCACATTACTTTATAAATTTTATATATATATATATATATACTTTTAACTTTCGTCAAATCTCTGACACATGTTTTGATGGAGTCAAATTAGCCCGTATATTCATGTTGCTGTCGCATACAGTTGCAGTTCAAATATAAATATATATTCGTTAAACCGTATCTGCATCTGCATCTTTCAATTACAACTTCTCCTGCATTTCTAGCAGCTAATTAAAAAGAAAAACCATTAAAACAGAAATAATATTCTTGAAATATTCTCGTTGTTTGTCACCTGCCCAGCGGGTTCATTGTTCATCAAGATTTTCTTTGTGTGGGTGCTGGCCTTAATAGTGACTTTAAATGTTGGCTTATCTGCCTGCATATTATATTTGCAAGCACACACACACACACGTACACATACAACCACAATCGAATTAACGCCTCAGCTGCACTTTGTTCCCTTTTTAATTGCATACTTTGCGGCTGGGTTTTTTGTGTGTTGTCTTTCATACGCAACGTTGGCCATAAGCACCAAAAACACACAGAACGCAATGCAACAACGAATGAATTTTAATGCAATTTTCTACATGAATAAATCCATCAAATTGCGATATGCCAGCTGTGCAACAAATTTTTATAAAATATTGTTACAATTTTCAAAAACAAATAAAAAAATATTAGTAAAATATATATCTAAACAATAATCAATAGGGGAAAACTTTATGTGAATGACTTATGCCTGGTCTTATCCTGTTACCATAAGAGAAACGAGATAAAGCAAGTCTTTTGATTACAAAATGGTTTTGATATTATATCGGAATAATTTTCATAAGATTTGCATACTCCAATGATGTTAAGATGTTATGTTTTATAAAGCGGTATAGACCCCTGCTAAACATTTCAATACTTACAGGGTGCCAAAACATGGGTTAAAACACATATCGCACTGCCGTTATTCATAAATTTATTTCCCAGCAGTAAATCAAAATTCTGAAAAAAAGAAGCCAAAAGGAAGACAATAAAAAAACAAACTGGCAGTTTTAAAGCGCAACATTTGCAATTAAATGAGTTATGAAAAAATCCCAGAATGGGGGCACAGAAAAAAAACGGCCACAAAATGTATTTGAAAATGATTTTGAGCCACGCGTTGTTGATATGAATGTGAATATGTGGGCCTGGTGTTGTCGTATTTGTGCAGTGTTTGTTGACTCTGTGGCCATAATATTGAGCCCACTGAGCCCCACTTACCCCCCGTATGAATCACGCTTTCCCAGTTGTAGTTGCAGTTAGTTGCAGAGTTGCAGCCGCAACCACATGGCCCAAAACGAAACAATATGGCAAAAGTGTGGTAAACGCTTTTCGATTTTGTTATTTTGATAGCTCGCTTTTGCCTCTGGTTGCGTCTGCCCGCATTGTTGTTACAGTTGTGCATGTTGTTGTTGGTGCAGTTATTGCCTCGCTAGTTGCTTGTGTGCAGCATTTGTGACGGTTGCATAGATTTTGATAGTGCAATATGAACACCTGAGCATGTTACCAAATATTTGCTCTTTTGCACGCCAAACAGCCCAAAACATAAAACAGGAAATCAAAAAACCAAAGTTTGGCGCGCTTGATTCTGACACAAGAAATATGTATACGAAAGTTTCAATATACTTTTAGTAAAATATTTAAAGGGGAAAGTAAGTAAAAAATCCGGATATTAAAATAATATTATTAAAACAATAAATTGATAATTGAATTGATAAAAATTCTAAATGAGTTACGCTACATAATAGTGTATCATTAGCTTAGGTGAAAAGTTTAAAATAAATTGAAATAAAGCGCACATAATTAAAAAATAGCCATTAAAAAAGTAAAAAAGTATTAGAACATGAGCCGAATTATTGCAAATTGATTTTGTAAATTTGAAGAATAATTTTTAATTAATTATTTATTTGTTTCAAGTTATTGATTTAAGCAATTGAATAAATGACCAATTTACACAACACAAAGTAAAAATTTATGAAATGTTAATTATGTCATGTGGTTTTAATTTGTTAACTAACAACATTTTGAGTATATCTCTATATTCCATATTATAAACAATAGTTTTGATAGAGATTGTTGACTTTAGTCATGGGAGTAATTCAACAAACGCATGCAATATGTAAGAAATGGGCGAGCTGAGAGCGAGAACTGTGACAGTTGCGACATTTGGGAACGTTTCTCCAATCCCATTGGCCGTGAACAGGAGGAGTCAGGCTTTGGATGACACAAAAGTCCCAGTGCCAGCCACTTCCGCCTCGCACCGGATATGAAACGGCGTTTTTGTGTGCCATTTGTCCGATTTGTGAACTATTTTCGTTTTAGTTCGTTTCGTTTTCGTTTTTGCAAATGCGTTTTTCTGGGTTTGTCTGTTTTTTGGCTTTTGTGCAGCGCCTGTCGGCAGGCAAATTGAAATGTTTGCTTTGCTTTCATACGCCCTCCGTACTGTCTGTGTTTGTTTGCTGTCGATCTTTGACACCCTGTAATTGCAAGTAGTTTTTTGTTTTATTGCTTCGCATTTACAATTACTTTAAAAATTGTCCCAACATTGTTTGGTGGCAGGCAATAAATGCATTTGGTTTGCTTGGCTGCATGCCTGATTAACTTTTATAAATGGTCATCGTGGCAAACAACAGCTGCTGCTCCACCTGAGCATTACGCGCTTTAGCCACTATCCGCCTACTTGCCACGGCTTTATCGCTGTTGCAGCGACCATGTCCACTGAGTGTCCTTTTTGCTGCCTATCTGCTGGTGTTTGTGTGTGTGTTGGTGTGTCAGGGCCACAATTTTATCGATATCAAGCGCAAACTTTTTGCCACACACACACAGCCAAAGACTTTCTCACATAAGGACACACACAGAGCCTTTGCCTTGGCTCATTGCCAATGCATTGTGCGCGATTATTTTGCCGTTTATTTTGCCGCGCGTTTCTTTTACTCGTTTTCCACTCGATCTGTTTGTATGTGTCTGTGTGTGTGTAAATGGGTGGTTTTGTGGGGTGTTCCATATTAAATTTTTGTCATTTTGCCATGTCTATCGTCGGAACCAAATTGGCTGCTTTTCAACACACAGCAGAGAGGTAGAGAGAGAGTGAGTGAGAAGAAGAGTTGCAACATCTGTTTCATGGCTTGCATATCCTTTGCATATCCTTGCCCCCAAATTGCAACACCCAGCTGTCGTTGTCGTTGTTTTTGTTGTGCTGCCCGCAAAAAGCCAAAATCCTATTCATTATGTCACCGTTACGCCAACAAGAGCAACAACTTTTGTGCCCAGTTTTGTTTCGCAGTGCCAGCAACCAAGAGATTTGCCATTTTATGTGTGCTGCCAGAGTGGGCTTATAGGAAGAAAGGAGGAGGGATGTAGTTTTCTTTCATTAAACGAGCCTCAGCCGTCGCCTTCTACAGCATCAAATTACCAATTTATTTTCTTGGCTTGTTTGCCAGGCGATGGCTTTTTTGGCAACGTTTTCTGGCCAAGATACGAATCATGCAGCTGATAAATTCGTGTGCATTTTTTTATTCATAGCTATGCCCCTTTCTCTCTGCTCTGGAAGCTGCCACGACCGTGCCCCTTGGCTTAATATGCTCAAAATTACGGTGCTCATTTGAATGATATAATTAATTAGTCAAACAGACGCACAACACTGCAATACACAAAATAACTTATGAATATATGTACAAACATATATTTATAAACAGTGTGGACCATATAATTAGGTTCCAATTAAAACATTTGTATGACTATTCAACTTTCTTATTTCACAGATACTATTAAATATTTAATCACAAGTGTCAGCAAAACTTATAGCTTGTAACTAATAAGCTACGATCCTACGATCTATATCGAAATATCTTACCTTTTGGGCTGCGCGTTGATAGCAGTCAGTCCATCAAAAGTAATGTGAATAGTGTTTTCAACTTATTCGGCTTACAGCTAATTGAACATCTTTACACCCTATTAAAGAGATTTTCTATTTAATCAAATAAAAAGCATTGTCCTTAATTATATGTCCACCTTTGTACACATTTGTCCTAAGTCACGTGTGTGTTCCTGCTGCAATACGTTTTGCACTGATTGCCTGGGCTCCCTGGCAACGAGGCGACGACCTTTGGCTGCTGCTTGTCAAAGATTAAGCAAACTAACCTAAGCGAACAAACACACTCAGTGAGAGAGAGAGAGAGAGAGAGAGAGAGAGAGAGCGAGAAAGAAGGAAGCACATAGGGCAATTTAGAGTGCAGGATATGCAGGCGCTGCATTTAGTGTGCTATAAATTCAATTTTAATTTAGTAAATGTGTTTGTTGTCTCTCACGCAGTGACAAAAGGCGACCACCATGTGCATGTCCATGTCTATGTCTCTGGCTGTGCTCGTGTCTGTGTCCGTATCTGTGTCCATCTCCATCTCCCATGGTCGTTTCATGTCCTGTGCGTGAAAGAGACAAATGCCTGCAAAAGATGGATGATGCAATTGTCTGGCTTCAGCATGGCTTCAGTTTTGAGATGAATCTCTTTCACTTGAAGCATGCATTAATTGCTTCGCATTCGATAAAGCACCACAAATGACACTAGCTGCAAGTGCCACTTCGAGCCTTAGATGAACCTTCCAGACTTATGACCAGAGCGAAAAGAGTGACAAAAACAAAGAGAGAGAGAGAGAAAGATAAAAAGCGTTAAATTATTTGTGCGTTAGTTTGAGCTTTGAGTTGCTCGTGGAAATAATTTGCGCTTTATGTTTTGGAAAGATTGCTAAAATTATAGTTACCAGATATTAGGCATGAATAATATTATAAACAAATAAATTAAATTTATAAATGCATTGCTTGTATAAAATTTATGTCACTTGCCCATTAAATAAAACACGAGCTTTTGAAAAAGCCTTTAGGTTCTTTTTTAATTAAAATGCTTAATAACACTATTAATTATAATTTTTAATGCACTCATTTAGTTAAACACTACTTATCTTCAAGACCATATTCTTTAATTTTAGAGAGCTTTTGTG
The DNA here is from genome assembly GCA_018904305.1 of Scaptomyza montana. Taxonomy (NCBI): domain Eukaryota; kingdom Metazoa; phylum Arthropoda; class Insecta; order Diptera; family Drosophilidae; genus Scaptomyza; species Scaptomyza montana. The sequence goes on from JAEIGR010000012.1 coordinate 63,707, forward strand.
CTTAATTTCATTTAATACTATATCCCACGGTCCTTTAAGTAGCTGTTATGCATTTTTCATAGAGCTGATATTTGCTCTTCAAAGTCCGCCTTAAAGTTAATACTAAAATGTGAAACACTTTCACTTTTCAAATTCTTAACAAACTTTTATAGAGATTAATATTATTGCACTATTCAATTGTGACAAAAGCATTTAAATATATTTTTCTCAATTATTTAATATTATATACGTTGAAACCATAATTTGATTTGGTTAAATTACAAACAAATTTGTTTGCATTGAAGTTATTTGAATTTTCAATTATGTAAATTGTTGCCAGCAGCTTGTGATTTTTGGCCAAATTAAACGCAATAATATGCTAGGCCTATCCGGTCAGTATTACTTCTACTGTCAGCGTGTGTGTGTGTATGTTTGTGTGTGTGATTGCTTGATGGCTTTTGTGGTCATCATGATTTGTTTTTGCGGCTGCAATTGCAGCTGGTTGAGTTTTGTGACCGCACAATTTCCTGTCATTAGGGTCAACCAGATGTTGTCTGTGAAATCAAAATTTTTGGTGCCTCATCAGTAGCAAACTCCTCAACGCATCCTGATTGGTTTATTAATTGCAATTTTTGTTGTGTAAATGTGTGCGTGTGTGTGTGTGACAACAGTTTAGATCAGCTAACAATATGTTGACAAAATAGCCCCGAACATCAAGGACATTGTGTATTTATGTATTTATGAAATTCTGCTTGCGTATTGCAAATTAACCTAGATACACACACACACAAACACACACACACTCTCTCACTCTCTGTTTTACAAATATACTCTCAAATTGTATCCATTCGGGCTCATTAGCTGGCGTTACTCATTAACTGTTTGAGAGTTGAAGGAGGAGAGATGGGATGAAATGAGATTGAAGTTTATAGCAAAAGGTCCTGGGTGTCGTTTAATTATGTCCCGTTGTCCTTTTCCATGTCAATGTTGACATATGTGAGCTGCTACAAGCAGTTGTTATTGTTGCTGCAAACTCATCAACCATGCAGCGGAATTGCTCCCATTGGGGCACACAGTTTTGTTGCCGAGTCGTCAAAAGTTATGGCCATAAAATATCCAATTAGATTTTCGGCCACAACAGATTTCATTGCTACATAGGTGTAACTTACAGCACAAGTGTGCGTACAATGTGTCAATCAATTTTTAATGAGTTTGAAATTGTTTGGCTTGTTTGCGCAACAAACAACAGCAACAATACAGCGTAACTGTGAAATCTAATTAACGCGCTTGCCAACACTGCAACAGTCAAAACATATATCTGCTTATATATTGTGATAAGCTGTTGCACAATAAATGTTGGAAAATAAACGGAGTTGAATTTCAGTTGGTGTTTAAAAAGTTGGTTAATTGAACACATTATGCATTACTGTAGCTACAGTGGTGCTTAAAAGTTAACATGTAGTGCAGTTTACAACACTGTAATGCGTTAAACAACAATGCAAATGAACGTTATGAACACAGCTTTATAGCAATAGACTGATCACAGCAACAGGTTAACAATTAGACTTTATCTTACTGACGCAATACAGCACTTAAACTTTCGCACATAATACACAATTACACAACACTGATGGCTGACGAAATTTGTGGTTGGCTGGCGTCGCCATTCAATTAACCAACCAACTGGGCAACACTGTCTGGCATATTAAGTGCGCAGTTGTCTTAATTGCTAACTTGGTTACATAAAATCGTGAAATGAGCCCAAGTCCATGGCAATGGCTGTCAGGCAAGGCAGGACTGGATACACGGCACAGCAGGTGGCCCCAACTGGCGTTGGCTCGACAATTTTAATGCCCGCCTAAGCCCGCGCGCATTGTAAACATCATTAGCCAATATTATATGCATTAAATTTTATGCCAAAACGTGAAAAAGGCACAAGGCACAGGACACGGCCATCTCCCTATCGTTCTTGTTTGCCAGGACAAACTTTTCCTTAGTTCCTTGCCTTAGTTAAATATGTAAACATCAGTTGTGGCTTAATGCGGCGTCGGCATTGTCGACTGCCGCTGCTGCTTGTGGTAGTGATGTTGGTGGTGGTTCAGTTGGTGGAACAGCAACCACACACCGCGACCCACAGTGCTTGGAATACAAATTGTCTAATCCCACATAGTTCTTGCCACCTTCGTTGGCATAAAACTTTGTCAGGGACTCTCTCTCTTTCTCACTCTCTCTCTCTGTCTTTATGTCTCTCTTTCTTGCTTGTATTCCTGGCTTAGTTTGTGCCATCTAAAATCTAAGCCACTTGACCAATGTTCTGTCACTTTGCATTAGCCAAGTTCAAGCCGGAGTCCAGCCCGCATCCGACAGCATCTGACTGCATATTTGAAACAAATGTGCAAAGTTTAAATTGTTTTCTAAATAAATTTTTGCACACAATCGCACATGAAAAAATAAAAACAAGCTGAAAAAAGGAATTCGAGGGTCGGTCAATAAGTTTATGGTTTTTTTGTACAGTACTGCTGAGCAGAGAATAAAACGTATTTCTAGCTTTGATTCTTGCAAACATTTATTGATTTAACTTAATTTCTTAAAATTAATTGAAACCAGTCTCTTTTCTTAAATGCTTTATTAAAGTTCTAAACGGCTAACAAAAAATAACTTAACTACAGCACAACTATTAAGAACTTTCTTTTTTAATGTTCATGACTGAAAATAAAATTTTAAGGACTGTTCATTTAGTGCACTGCCCTCGCAGTTGGTGTGGCTTGCATTTTAAGTGAGCCACGTAAATTTTATTGTATACAATTCACAATTCATTTCATTTTATTTCATTTTAGTCTTATTTTATTATGTTGCCATCTACTGCGATTCGTTACATTGCGTTGCGTTGCGATGCGTTGCGCTGCGTCTCGTTTTGATTTCGTTTATTTATTTTGCCTGAGTGGCTGCCGCTGGGCGCAAAGTGTATTAAAGTTTGCTAATGATGTCAGTTATGTTTTGCCTTGGCTTCGCACACAAAATTCATTTATTTAAAACTTTTGCACTTTATGGCGTTTAACACAGGGCGAGAGAGACATAAATAGGGAGGGAGAAAGAAAGAGATAGACGCAGACTGGGCGAAAATTTATTATTGCATGTCAGATATTTTTAATTAATTATGCCGTTGTAAAATATGCGCTGCGCGCAAAAGTATGCTATAGTTTTTTTTAAAACATGTATGCGCGACTCCTCCACGCTGTTCGCTTCATTGCAATGCATTGGTCCAAGCTAAAGACTACTACTGCAGAATACTACTGCCTAGGTGATGCAATATGCCCCACTCACTCCCTCTTTCTCACTCTCTGCCAGCGACTTTTTAATTAGGGGCAACCACAAAAGATTTTTGTCAATGACAGCGCCTCCCATATTTTCGCAGTATTTTTTTTATTTTTTCACTTTTTAACGCCACTTTAAAGCGCAACGAGGCGCAAATTGTTTAACCCACTTTAACACACACATTCGCACTTACACACACTCACTCACAAACAAAAAAAACATACGAAAGCAATGTTTTCAAAAGCTAATCCAAAATATGATATCCTCTCTCTCTTTCAGTGTTTTTTCTACAGTCAAATGCGCAGCGTGTTATCCAGCCTGCATCTTCTGCTGCTGCTTTTGCTGAGTTGTTGCTAATTAAAAAAGCATTGCCTAAGTGAGCCGGGTAAGGTTTTTACTTTAGCTGTTGCTGTTTTCCATTGTTATACTTTTTTATTCTTTTGTTGTATTTGCACAACTTTTGACATAATTTCCTAGTGCACTCCGGTTATCCTTGTTGCAGGTGTGTGTTGTTGCTGCTCTATATATTTGTACATTCAGCTGCTTTTTTTTAAAGGCACTTCACAAATATTTGCACATGTTTAATGCGTCGTTCGACGTGTTGGCCATTTATTTGTTTTGTACCCCGTTCTGTATCTCCGGGTTGTCCTTTTTTGTCCGTATTTAAATATTTACAAACTTGCCGATTTCATTTGATGCCTTCCTGCGTCTAGGAGTTGGCCTTTTTATACCCTGAGCCCATGTCGTGGAAAATAGGGTATAATGGTTTTTGCAAATGTTTGTAACAGACAGAAGAAAGCATCTCCGACCCTAAAAAGTTTATATATACTCTTGAGCAGCATCAACAGCCGAGTCTCCTAGGCTAAAGGCAGATCATGTTTGTTTCAAATTATCGATAACTTCCCCCATATCCAATATACACATGCAATCGATAGCAATTAAATCTTGAAGCTATAATTGTGGAAAGGACAAAATAAATAAAAGCTGATAATAAGTCGTGAAACATCAGAGTTATCGGTGATTGAAGTTAATCCATTATGCAGTAGCGCAGGGTTCAGGGTAACCCCTAGTCGAGCCGGCTCGACTTGAGCCTTCTTACTTTTTGTTTGTATTTGCACTGAATGTGTGTGGGTAAGAAATTAATTTAAGTAATGCGTTTGCCTAGGCACATTTATCTGGCGTACGGCAACTCCTGTTAAATAAATACCCCAACTTGGTAAAAAAAAAATGAGAAAAACATTTTTCATTTGTCACTCGGCCACAGCCTCGGCTCATCAGCTGTATAGTGTTGGAGAGAGGGGAAGTCTGGACTCGGAACTGTAACATGTGGCTACCCTGGAGCTCAGAGTTGCAGACCACATCAAAACGGACCTCAGAAACTTTTCTGGCAGAAATTGGCCCGCAAAAACATGTGACTTTTGAGCACAGTGTTGTAAAACATAGCAAAAACTCCTCATCACACTAACATACAACCTGCATATCAGCTGTTGCAATCACTATCAAGCATCATCGACACTTTGGCAGTCGAAAAGTTTTTTTTTATTTTTTTGTGACTGTGTCTTTTCAGGTTCATTGTTTTTTTTTACATTTTGTATGCCGTGAAGGAAATTGCGCTGCCTGTTGTCGCATGCTCTTTGTGCAGTTTGCTGCCTGATGAGTTGCCAATCCCAAGGTTACTCAATCAACTGTCTGTACTTCTCCTGTCCTCCTATCCTTTAAGCTATCCAGCTGTCCTCCTCGAGAAGTATACTGCAGTAACTGGAGTCGTTGGCTGGGCTATGCTGAGCTGAGCCCGTTGGCGTTGAAATCAAATTTCATTTGCAGGCAAAGTTTTTGGCTTTTACTTAGTTTTACTTTGTTCTTCTTTCGGCTCTGCCATCGACAACTGTGCGACGCTCTGTTGACAACCTAAGTTCTCAGCAAATCAACAACAACAACAACAACAATAGCAACTATGAGAAACGTACCGCAAAACGGTCATTAATCATTTGGGCCCTGTTACTGTCTATGTGTGTGTGTGTATTTGTGTGCGGTATATGAAAGCAACGGGGAAAAGCTGAGGAAAAACATAAACTACGTGCACTGTGAAAACTGTGAAATTGAGCACACTTAATGCTGGCACACTGTCAAACTGAGATTGAAGTTGGACTTGATTTTTTCCGAATCGATTGAAAGGAACGTTAAAAAAATTATTGAAGCTATATTTTATGTATATTTTTAAGTCAGTATTTGATGAAATTATACGTTTGGTTCGCTTTTGGAACACGTATAAGTTTCCTCCAACTGATTTTATGTGATTCACTCTAAATTTTTTACCATGCAGTTTTAGTCACCTTTTTTATTGGACAATGTGGCAAAGCGTTTGATAAAGTTCACTTTATTTATTTTAATTTAACCTTTGCCAGACTTTTATTCAAAGAACCACAACATGAATTATGTTAAATCTCTCAAGCGACAATCTGGCTTACTTATTATGCAATTATTCAAGACATGTTAATGGTTAAATGGCAAGATTGACTAGGCTCTAAATATAAGGCATTTATATTCATTTTAACATCTGTTTGAAATCCACAGCAACAGTCACAGCAACCACATATTGAAAAACTCTTTCGCCAAAAAAATCACCAACGAAAAAAAATCCTTTTAGGCACACTTTGCACACTTCCTTGGCAGGCATATTAGCAACACATTGGGACCCATAAAAGCCATGCGGCAATTAGTAGTTCGTTCCGAAAGCCAAACGAGGTCCGAAAATCAAGTCTGTTTATATTCTCTGTCCTTCCCTTTTACTTCCTTTTTTTTTATTAATATGTGCGCCTAAGAGTAGGCAGCACGCGTTGGTCAGATATTTTGGCAATTTCTTTGTTTTTGTTGCTGTTGCTGTGAAAACAAATTTGCCTTCATTCAGCGTTTGACGTGGCCAAATTAAAGCTGCTTGGGCTTTAGCCGGTTGCCGGACAAGGGTCTGCCGTTGCCATTGCTGTTGCTCTTGCTGTTGCTTTAGTCCTAAGAGCTCCTTTTTGCCTTTTGTCTCTGAGCGGCTTTTGTTTGTTGTGTAATCTATGCGCTTGATGGCACAGCTGTTTGTCCAGACAGCACAAGAAAAATGCCAACAATTAAGTGGGCAAAAGCAGCAGCAGCAATTGGGTTGAGATTACCCGCAATGTAGGCAATGCATTAATTTAATTAAAAGCAACGGTAAATTTGAAATTTGTGTAAATTTCCAACGTATTTAGAAAACACTCGAAACCATTTAATTGGCATTTAGTTATATGCCTCAAATGCGTTGCAACTGGTGCTGCCAACCTGACTGCAAGCTGCAAGCAGGCTAAGCTAAGCAAAGCTAAAAAAACCCCTCCCGCAATTCTGCTCTCTCTCTCTCTTTTTGAGAATACGACGCCACTGCACACGGGCACAGAGGTCAGTAGCCTTATCTGGTGAGTGATGCTTTTGTTGTTGTTGTTGCTGTTGTTGTTGCTGTCCACCCACATACAGCCAAGCTCTCTGCTATTCACGTTCACCTTCTCTCTCTCTTAAAGCTCGCTCTTAGTGCGTCTCTTTTGGCTGCTCAAATATGCAAGCGGTGGCTAATTAAATGCCCACAGCATCCCATTTCTCGTTGTTGTTTACATTGCCCCTTCACAATTGACGACGCTCTTTATGCAATCAATTCGTGCTATTCGCATATGTTACTTGCACTCTATTACTTGCGCTCTCTTAATACCTTTTCATCGCTCTTCTCTTTCTTTCTATCTGTCTCTCTCTCCCTCTCTTTTTCTCTCTCTCTCTTTCTCTCTGGCTCGCATTGTCCCATTTCACGAAGCTTTTTTGTTTCGTGTCACAGGGTCGCGTTAAGCGTTCGTGTCTCGCAGCATCTTTCGGCGTCTACTTAAAATTCACTCCGTTTGCCATTTGGCGTTTCACAGATTCATTTGGCTGCAGCACTCACTCGTGTCAAGTTGGTTGGCGCGGCAAAAAGCACTGTTAGTTTGTTAGATGTCTATGTTAGTCAACGCTGCTGCTGCTGCTGCCCAGTTATCCAGCTATACAGTTAACCCATAGACTACAAATTGTGTTAGCAGTTACTTACAAAAACCGAACGCAGTATGAGTATGTGTGTGTGTATGTATGTGCGAGTGTGAATGCGTGAGTGCCATAGACACACACCCACACACAATCAATATGAGTGCAGAGAGGAAAAAGAGAGAGAGACCAAAAAGCAACAGCCGTCGGCATTTATGGTACATTTTGATGTTGGACAGGCCGCGGCTATTTAAACGTTGACGTTGATGACGTATGGACAAGAGATGTCGCCACTTAAAGTCAAAGCTAACTAACGGCCACGGAAGCAGAAGAGCGGAAATAGCAAATACGTTGACAAGCTGCACAAATTAAACTGCAGCTTGAGACATGTAAGTACAAGAATCGTTTTGCATTGAGTGAGAAAAAATTAAAAAAATCATGTGAAATTGAGTGCTTGCAGTTTTGTGTAGCATACTTTTAAGCTGTGATATAAAATAAGTGTGTGCAAGTGTGCTGCCATATGTGTCCAAGTTTTTGTCTGCGCCATTTAAATATTAATCTGGCAACTTTTTAATGCTCTGCAAATTGTTATGTATGCGAGTTTGTACAAACTTTTGCCACATAGCCACTATGTGAAAAATTGTAAATTGTTATTTACGGCCAATGAAAAAAAAAAAAAAAAACCAAACTTAAAATGCCTAATTTATGCGCCAGCCTGCAAACAACTTTTCAATGAATTAAATGAAAATGAGAAAAGAAAGTAAAACATGCACAGGGCAGTGGCAGAGGGGTGGTTATGGATGTGGATGGAGATATGCATGTGTTTCAGGCAAACAATCGCGTGAGAAACCAAATTGAATTGAATTGCTTGACATGAAGACAGTCTGTGCTCTCTATGCAGCAGTCAAAGCTATACAAAACCATCTATACCCCAACCTCTCACCTCCCACACACAAATACAGAAACCCCCTTTGGCGTGCTGTTTGGTTTTTGTATGCGACTTTTGGGTAAAATTGTATGACAATTTATTTGCTCAGCTCAACGCTATCTTTTAGCATTGTGTGTGTGTGTGTGTGTGGGTTGTCAATGGGGGTGGTTAGTGTGGGGAAACGGGGTGCGCCACTGTCTGGTTGATGTAATTTTTGCAAGCGCGCCTTAGCCAAGCTAAAATGCTTTGCTGTATTAACCGACAGAGACAGCGAGAGAGAGAGAGAGACAGAGTTCTGAGTCCTGGGCACATCATCATTATTTATTTATGATTATTTTATTACACACGGTGTGTGTGTGTGTGGCTGTGCGTGCCTAAAAGCAGAAATTGCTGTTAAATGAGACTGCTCATGGATACAAGTTATACATACAGATGACATTACATTATATGGCTGCTATATGCTGATCATTATTAATGTAAATTAAATTAATTATTAAACAGGCTTTATTACTTTGACAACAGCTAAGTTCTATGTGTGTTGCAAGTCTGTGTGGCATGAATTGGCAACTATTTGCCTGCTGCCGCGGCTGCTGCTCTGTTTCCAGCCACTTGTTGACTGATTTTTACTTATATTTCTTGCTTGTTTTCACATTTTTTGCTGCTGCTTTCAGAGCTTAGAGATAAAACTGTTCAATATTGTGACTTCCGTTTTGCGAGGGGTTGAAGTGTTTTTTTTTTTCTGCTTTGCCTCCGATAAGCCCTCATTATCATTTGCTTCACTTTGCATATTTCGATAGCAATAATGAAATGACAGACATGCACCCGCACAAAAATCAACAATGTGCGCACATTGTCGCTAAAACGACGACGACGCGTTACAGATACAGATACAGATACATATACAGATACAAAGATACTCTACAGGCACTGATTTAGTTAACAATGTGTGTGTTTGGTGTGTGTTTTTCAATTGTTGGCAGGCACGAACAACGAGCGAGCGACTCTAATCTGAACGCATGACGCATGCAGATTATACAGATACAAAAGCCATAGATATACCGATGTGGCATAGGATTTGCCCACGCTTGCATATCAAATAGTGTTGCTCGAGAGGGGTGCATGGAGGGAGGGAGGGGGGAGGTTTAATTTCTCATATATGCATGTTATAGTAGCTACGAGAGTAGCGGAAATCATTTGTTATATGTATATAACTGTTCTCGTTTATTTCAATTATTCTATATATCTGCTCTGACAGCAGCTATCTTTCTCTCTCCCTCTTTCTCTCTATCTCTCTTTCTATGTTTTCTCTTTCTGGCTGCCAATTTTCCAATTGAATTGTCTTTAATATTTTAATAATGTGGAATGTGACGCGATTCATTTCCCTTCTGTTCCCCGCCCCTTACTTTACCAAGCCCTAATTCAAGTCGAGTTTTTCCTTCCTTTTCGTCCTTGGCCAAAGTTGTTGATATTATTTTCGAAATCGCTCCCTGCCTCGTGACTGCCGCAAATTAGTCACAATCGATTTAGCAACTCGTTACAGCAGCCGCCAAACACAACAACTTCAACAGAAACTACAAACAGCAACAACAACAACAACAAATAAACAAACTGCAAATGCGTGAACTTAACATAAATCGCTTCATGCATCAACTATTTTGACTTTGTGTAAGTTGTTCTGTTTTTTCGAAAGTTCCTTACCATTCCTCCCTCTCTCTTCGTTAATGTGACTGTGACTAACTGTAATTGTTGTATGCAACCCCGCCCGCACCTTATTGATGGGCGGTTCTTTAGTCCTTCAATGCATTATATTGTGCTCTTAAATTCACTTGTCGAATAATAATAGGAATAGTTGAGAGCAGCTATGAATAGAAAGATTTGAATTATGATTTATGGCTGGGAAAAAAAAAATTAAAAATCCAAAGAAAATATAAATCAAATCAAATGTACCTAAAGCGTCAGTTCAATATAACTTGTTAGGGAAATCAGGTCAACTTTTGGATATGGACAAATGAGGATAGGAAATTTTATTTTAATACAATTGAATTTCAGCTTTTATGTGCTTTCTTGACTCCATTCGAACAGTTTCTTGAAACTTTTAAGAACTTAAGCTAATTACATACTTATACTCTTGACTCCACTTTTGATTGGTTGCCGTACACTATATATAAAAATTGGCTTTAAACTTCATAGATTTCTGAAACTCTGATACCTTCTTATTGTTGGTTAATATGTTATGAATATGTTTATTAACTTGCAGATTTCAAGCGACTCTTTAAGCGACTCCAAATGCATTGTTTTTTGATTCCATTCAACGCATAGCCAGTGATATTTATACTCTGATACCGAAGAATAAGTGTATATTGGTTTTGTGCAATGTCCATCCAGGTGTCTTTCCGTTTCTTCGCCCGTTCGTCTGTATGAAAGCAACTTTTTCGACACTCGTAAAGCTAGAGACTTGAAACTTTGCGAATTTCTTTTCCTATTGGTGGGATAAAATATCGATGAAATCGATAGCGGAAAATCGTTTAATCTACATATTTCCCACATATCCTTACAGTCAGAGTTGCCATATGTTTAAAGAAGATAGCTACTCAATTCCCCCAGAAAACTGGATTAAAAACATTGGTGGCACGCCACGCCCGCTCCATTTGCCTCCAGCCCCGCCGCATTTTCAAATCGGAAACGCCTACATCTTCCACAGTTCTTAGCTAGAGCCACCAAATTTGGTGCCAAGATAGGTGATGGCGTCCCCCAAAAAACTGCATCTCTTCTTCCACCCAAACCGCCGCTATTCGCCCCAACGCCTGGGCGGGAATGCGTGCATCTTTCTAAGTTTTTAAGCTAGAATCACCAAATTTGGTAGGAAGATAGCTGGAAAAAATTTTTGGCCCAACCTCCCCCCCATTCCCCCCAATTTTTGATAGTTGGTTTCCGAAGAGTGTATATCACAAACCCTCTCACCTTTTTTGCTGCACGTTTCCCACCCCATTCGCCCCACTTGTTTTCAACTGTTGAAACTTAGAACAAAGGAAAAATTTTTTGATTATTGTACTTGAATAGCAATGCCCTTAAATTTGGCTTTACATTTAATTTCCGAGGTTTTTATTATTTTTTGTCGATTTAAAAATCGTAACAAATATGACGTTTTTGATAGTTTAAAGACGTCAAAACTTTAAGTCTGAAATATATTTCACCTCTTTTGATCTGATTTAAAGGGTAGACTAAACATAAAGCCGCCATGCCCACTTAAAGTAATATAATTGAAATGAAAATCTTCACACATTCCACTGGCAACTTCACTTAGCTGGAAACACTTTTAAATCGTTCTACCAATTGATTTCATATAACATTACACATATTTAAGTTTTATGTTTATATTCTCCTTTTTTTGTTCGTTGTTGTTGTTGTTGGTATAAACCCATCAAAATATGGCAAACTTTTCTAAGCTTCAGGCTTAACTGGCACACGCATAATCACAGAGTTCTGGATGCTGTTGCTGGTTGCTACTGCTGTTACTAATCCTCGCCAGCAACACTAACAAGAACAACAATGAGCAACAGCAACAGCAGTAAAAGCGCCCACAAAAACCCAAACGAAACCCAAAAACCGAAAAACCCTAAAAACCGATGCTCATGCAAACTAAATACCGTTATTGTTCTTTTATATATTTATATTTTTTTTTTGCTGTGCCAAAAACTTTAGCGAAACAAACTGTGCGGTTTCACTTTGTTAACAGCTCAGAAAATGTTTTGGCTTGGTCTGCGGATCTCTCTTTCTCTAAAAAAGGGGTGCAACGGAGGCTGAGCTGACGGGTTGTGCGGGAGTGATGTAAATTACCAACAACAGCAACCACAAATAATGCAAACAATCTTTTAAAGGACCGCAAAGTTGCACGCTCTTCAACGCATGTGTGCAAATGAGATAGGGCGAGAAAAATAAGATAGAGTAAGATTGAGAGTGGGCGAAAAATATGAGTGTCTTGTTAGCCGTATCTTTATTATGGCTTACATGCTGCCACACATTGGCATATTATGAATTTTCATATCTTCAATCAAGCAAATCTTCTTCTTTTGCTTGCATTTAAATACGTTTTACAACACTTAAGTGCACAAAGGAGAGCCTTAGAAACGAAATTGTTTGGCTTCAGTTGAATTGTCGCTCTCTCCCTCTGCAAGCAACATCAAACATGTTTTTACTTGCCTGTGCACAATCCTTGCAATTCTCTCTCTCTCTCTCGCTCTCTCTCACTCCCTTTCTCTGTGGCACTTCCTGTTGATTTTGTCGCTGCTTGTTTGCGCCTTGACTTTAATCATATTTCCATCAGAAACATGCGACGCATATTGATCAGGCTAGAAGAGATAAAAAAAGAGCGAGAGAGCCAAGTTCAGAGCACACACAAAAAGCAGCAGCATTCGAACAGGAGCAGCAAAACTAATATAAAACACACACACATACATATACGCAAACATATTTTCCATTGGCTTTTGCCAACATTGGGTAATTTTTTAATCTCCGCTTTGGCATTCAATGCAGCTCAAAGCGCACAAGTTGCACACGAATTGAAAGCGCTTCTTTTTTTTTTTTTTGATACTCTTACAAAAAGCGTATGTCAGTTTAATCTTGTATATATTGCTTTTATATGATGAGTTTGAGTTTAAGGAGTATTTCTAATGTTGGAAAATGCAGAGAAAATATGTTTTCTTCCAACACGCAATTTTTTTTGGAATTAACATTTATCAAGTGTAGAACCCGTACAAACATAAAAAGTACCTTAACAATGGAGCGAAATGAAAAAATAAAGCCAAACCCCATAATGGAGTATGAGGACTAATTAAGTATGACAGTCTTATTGAAGTCCAATCGTCTTGGCAAAGTCTGCCGCTTAAAAAAAGCTACTTGAAGTGAAAAAAAGCAATGTCAAATCATATTGTAATAAGAAAGAATCTTCCATTAGATCTACCTAATAGACAAAAGCTAAAAAACCATATTAAAAATAATCATTGTAGCTAATCTCTCTTTACTTTTATTGTTCATCATAGACTTTAACACAAAAAGAGCTATATTTTTATACTATTTCCCTGTCTGTTTAAATATATTAATTTCTAAGAATCCTTATGTTGTTTGTGTTTTACAAGCATTTGAGTGCAACATTAAACTAATTTGCATCATACAACAATAACAACAAAATTCGAATAGTACTCAGAATAGGAACACGTTCCAGGAACTTACATTATTGTGCTTCAAAAGCATTCTGTTAGTACATGAACCAGTGCCCAAGAAAGACAGTCAAAATGGTGGTAATGAAACTTCATAACAATGCATATTATAACAATATAAAGAGAATTCTTGTAAGAGTATCTCACATTCAATATTTTCCAGCATGCTGCAACGTTTACATTGTTCCTTGAATTGAGTGAAAAAGTCAATGCTAAAAGTTCTTTAAAATGCATAAAGCCACCACACAGCGACAAAAACAAGCAGAGAATTACTTATATACTATATATGAACAAAAAAAAAGGGACAGGAAAGTTAAAAGGAAATTCAAAATGGCGGCGTCTCTCATATGAATGGCAAATGCTGCACGAAGCAGCCATTGTATGTGGCATAGTGTTGCTGCTGCTGCCGCTGCTTGCAATTGTGCAACAACGTAGCCATAGAGCTGACGCTGATGATGACGCTGACGATGATGGTGGCAACTCTGGCAAACTAGTTACGAAATTGTGCTCTGCATTTTGTCCAGGATCATCTGCTTATTCTATTTTCGACTCGCTCGTTATGTGCATTTCCTTACATTTTTGTCGAGAATTTTGCGAGAATTGCCTCAAGTTGGTTTCTCTCTCTCTCTCTCTCACTCTCTCTTTCCGTGTCCTTGCTGTCCTTGCAGCTTAGAGCGGAAACATTTCCGGCTGAGGCAAGGCGAGTCTTAAGGCAAAGCGGATGTTAAGTTTCAAGTAAATTAACGTTAATTAACGGAAGTTTTTCGGTAAAGTGCGCGACAAAGTGGCCCAGGTGCGCCACCTGAAACCAGCAATTTCTCCTTGCTCCCCTTGCTATCCTTGCCACAATTTAAGCTGGCAGCTTAGAGCATTTAAAGTAGCTGCTGTCATTTGAAGTGGTGCACTTCGCTGTGGCCCCACTTTGCCCCTAAGCTGCAAATTAGCCAAGCGGGAGCTTCTCAACCTCTCTCACTGCCGCCTTTCACGTGAGCACATGTGCTTCAGCATTTGGGTTCAGCACTTTTGGTTGCTTTAGATTTGCGTTTGGTTTCAACTTTAGCTTTAGCTTCAGATTCAGCTTTAGCCTTGCATTCAATGCGCTTTTGAGGCAAACAATGGAACTTATAGCATGCTCCCAGATACTCGAAAAACAGCTCAACAATGGGCGACAAACAATTGAAATCTGTTTGCGCTTTGTTTTAGGCGTATGGCCACAAACGAAAATTCTTTAGCTTCTAGCTAGGGGTTGTGACAGATACACTAAGGAAAAAATATATGACCTGCATTTTTCCATTTCGTTTCTGGGCGCTGGAAAAAATGTTCTGATTTAAGTTTAAGTACTATTCGGAAATTAAAAAATCGAAATTAATTTATTGCATAAAAAAATTTTCCAAAAAATCTGAACATTTGCATTTTATTATGCTTGTCGAAATAATTACAAGCTTTTATTATTTTAAATACAAATTTTCATGCAAACCATGTTTGTTTTACAGTTTTCAATACTAACAATGTTTTAAAAACTAAATTTCCATACACAATACCAAATAATGTCTTATTTTTTCATTTTGTGTAGAAGAAAAGTCGAACTTACTCCGAAGCCGATAATATGGTGATTTGTATATGCGTATACATTTTATTTTTAAGTGTACTCTATGCTTTTATGTACACCTCGCCCCTTCTTGTACTTGGGCTTGCCACAAATTTGTACAGCTTTTAATTAAGACCAGCAAAGACAAGACCAAAGCTTAACAAAAATGCTCAAATGCCCAGCCCAATGAGCCCAAAAAATCATAAAAGCGAAAAAGAAAAGAATCGCCAGACGAGTGACGAAGGACAATAATAATTGCGGAACCATCATTGGTAGTGTAGTGCAGAGGGTTGAGGCTAAGGACTCGCACAAACAATGCACTTGAATGAGAATTTACGCCTCGCTACCCCACTCTCTCTCTCTCTCACTCTCTTTCTCTCCCGCTCAAGTCGCCTTTTATTTTTTTTTTTGCAAGAAATTAATTATCGCATAATTTTATGGCTCACTGACATCTGAAGAGTTTCATTTACCACTTTTTGACAGATTTTCGCCCTCATTGTACACGTATTTTGTACTAAGTACTCAGTATTCGGTATTCGGTATTAGATATATGTATATTGTGTTTGTATTTGTAGTATTTCTGATTGATTGCGAACTGACTGGTATTTTTCAAAAGCAAAAAAAAAGGGGCAGCCAAAAATGCGAATAATTTCTGTGATGGGCTATTCGACCAGGTGCTGACAGGAAGGACATCATACTATAGCATTTGGTGGATGGGTATTTTTAATCAGATTTCAGCTGGAGAATTGAAATGCAAAGATTTTCCTGTCGGTCATTACTTAGATAGAGTTTTAGCTGTGCTTAAAATCCTTTCGACCTAAGCAGCTGCCAATTACTTGTATTGAAAGTGTGTTATCCTTTAAACCTCTTATTTCTATACGATAAATGTCTCAGAAAGTACAACTTGATACGTTGTTGCCAGTCTACACTGCTTAACCTATTTAATATTGACTTTCGATGAAATAATTGACATTTATACACTCTAAAAACCTTTTAACTTAAAAAGTTACCAGCTGAAACGAGACTTTACATGAATACGATGTATCAATATTGTTTTTTCCTTGAAAGGTTCACAAATTTTTTTGATAAGTTTAATTCAACAAGATATTATTCGAATAATAAAAAATTAAAAATAAATACCCCTACCAATTATTAACACGATATTCGTTTTACACGGTTTATACGGTTCATAAACTAATGAAATTCGGAAAATTTCTGATAGTTGCTGATAGTTCCTCAAAGTGATAGCGAACAAATTTTAACATACCTGAATATGTTAAGTTTCAGCCGGTACTTTTTGAAAAAATTTTCATTTTAGAATAAGTTCACTACAACTTCACGCCATTTTTTTGGGCAAACTATACCTAGTTTAAGGTTTCTGCATATGTTATATTCTTGTCCCATTTGAATAAATGACTTAATTGAGCAGATTTTTTTCGTTTTACACGGTTTTATATAGGAAAAACAAAAATTTAATTTTACACGGATTTGTTTGGGACCTATCTTCAGGGATAGATGTATATCCTTAAACTTTTTATATATATTTATTGCAGAAGTTTTTCTTAACGATCTTTCCTTTTACTTATTCTCCAGCACTTAAAAGCTATTAAAGAGATTTTAAAAGAATTTAGTTAAGTTTAACTTTACCAACTATCAAGGGTTAAGTATATTATTTTATATCAACATATCTTGTTTTGGGTATTTGGATACTTTTGCGAAACGAAAATCAAGACATTCATTTGGTAATTGATATTCCATTGTAATGCATGCTCGTTATATTCGTTTAAATTCGACACGCTGAGTTTGTTCGTCTGTTTTATTTGCTATGGTTGCCACCCTCATGATTTGATGTCAGACCCACATTTTTGGGTCTTCTTCGTTCTCCTTCTTTTATTTTATTTTTATTTTTTTGGTCCTTTTGAGCATCATTATCAAATGTTGTTTGGTAAATCATTGCAAATATTAATTCAATGGCTCAATCAGGAATCAGGGAGAGAGCGAGAAAGAGAGAGAGGAGTGAAAGAGCATACAAAAGAACTGCGTCTAAGTTCAATGCCAAGTGCCTATTGTTATTGCTGTTGTTTCTTGTGTGTAGTTTTTGATATTGTTGCTCGACAGCCCTACGACTTGAGAACATTTCCCATTGTACCTCAAATATGGGCCTCCCTTCCAACTACGTTTCCCCGCGCTCCCTTCTTCATCTGTTTTATCTGTTTGGCGCTTTGTGTAGCGCAGAAAAAAATACGAAAGACAGAAATGTGCGATTTCTATGGAGATGCTCTCATTTTTGTGTCGTCCGCGTTCCGCTTTTAAAAGTGTTTGCTTGAGTGAGTTAAAAAAAAGAGAGGGAGGGTTGGGATGATATGCCTGTGTGTGTGTGTTTTGTCTGTGGATGCCAATGTGTTTGTCTGTGTTTGTGTCTCTTTTGCGATATTCAACAGATGTTGTAATTGCTCATAAAACTTGATGACGCTGGCGCGTTTAATGCAACAACAACAACGGCAACGACGACAACAGCTCAAAGAGCAAAATATTCCAAGAGTTTGCATATGGCAATGTGTGTGTGTGTGTGTGTGTGTGTTTGCCGTGCTGTCTGTGCCTTTTTATAATACACACATTTAAACAGACATACATTGTATTTAAAGATGTAGGATACGAGTTTGTGTATGTGTGTGCTTGACATCAGAATTCATACGTCACACACACACACAGGGAAACTCTCGAGTGAGCTTTGCAAATGCTTATTTAATACAACATGTGACTCGACTTTATTTTTCTTGACATAACATTTTTATGGAGGCTCTGTTTTGAATATTGAATTGGTTTTGAGCTCAGCTAAAAGAGTTGAATATTTTTTCTATGTTTATTGTGTGCTCAGCAAAAATTTGTCTCTAATTTGAATGCCCAAACCCAAAACACGCAACGACCCGCTGTCATCTCTTGCCTTGACTTTAGCACAACAAAGGACACACGCACATTTTCTCTCACTCTCTCTTTCGCTTTTTGCTTGGCAAATCCCAATGCTATCGTCATAAGGAAACATGCCGTTGACATGTGTTTTGCAAATGTTGCCTGTTGTTTAATATTTTTGTTTTCCCTTAAATACAAATGTATTATATGCTCAAAAAAAAAAAAAAACAAACACTGAACAACAAAAACAACAACTTACGTTTTTCTAGTTCGCGCTAAAATCAAATTAGTTTATGAATAAATGCTTTCTCTGCCTAGATTAGTGCTATCTCGCTCTGAGAAAGGCGCGCAACAAGCGATCAGCAACGTCTCTGCTTCGGTCGCGGTCGCAGTCGACGTCGACAGTGGTGTTCAATGAGCACTGCTCATTGATAAGCAGAGTATGCGGGCACAATGAAATGGAATGGAACGTGCGCTCGCTTCTACACTCGCACTCTCTCCCTCTCTCGTTATACACTAACCAAACTCGCGTTCTAAGCACTTTGACTCTCCCCTTGCCGAGCAACAGTTTAACACATCCATGCGCAATTATTGTGTATAATTTGACTGCTTATCTGTGTGAGCAGTGTATACAAAATACGACATGACTAACTAGATTGTTTTGCGTTGTGTTTCACATCATTTCGTTTCGTTCTGCATTTCGCGCGTTTCAAAAAAATGAATTTAATTTCAATTGAGTTTTTCATTGCTGTGTTTGTTGGTTTTTTTTTGTTTTTTCTTCTTTACTTTTTCCTTTCAGCGCTTTGTTGCTCAGTTGCTGTGCGTCAGCGTTGGCGTGCAGGGCGACAGCGGCTGCTTAAGGATGTGTGCGTTTCGGATGTTTTATTGTTGTTGTGCTGATAAACATTCTACATATATGTAGTACAAGAATTTACTATATGTTTCATCAAGTGCTAAACTCTCAGTGTTCTCTATTCGAAATACATCAGTGCTTCCTTCGTGCGTTATCTATCACTGGCAGCAGCATACATAATTGCCCCCCTTTATCCGGGTTAAATGAAAAAAAATAAGTCGTTGACGTTGCCGCCCCATATATACATATGTATACCATAATATGTACATATAAAAAAATCTATAATATCGTCTATAAGTACCCGCTCACATAACAATTAAGCGCCCGGCCGATTCTTAATTGAAATGTTTTAAGGCAAACAAATCAACGAGCAAGCAACAACATCAGTAACAAATTGTGGCACGCAAATTTGAATTTCATTGCTCTAGCAACTGGGTGAGTTCTTTCGTTTGCTAGCCTGTCTCTTAATACTTGTATATTTTTCTATGTCTATGCTTTTTTGGCATCAGACATACATATGTACATACTATATGCCACATGGCCATCATAAAAGTACACGTAACGTACATGCCATATGGGGGCACTAAACATATATATGTACATATGTACCCACTTATATGGTTGAGTAATACCAAAAATACATTCGCTTATCGCACAACAACAACAACAAATTGCTGATAACAACACACAACACTTTAAACACACATACTCACACCTAACACACCCATACATAACTATTTAACACTCAAAATGTTGATAGTAAAATATTTCGAGGAAACCAAAAAGAAACTCATCTTTTAATGAGCAAATGAACACTTGAAACGGTTTTAAGTGTTTCATTATGAGAACTTCCTAATCTATAAAATATTTTTTAGTTTAAATAGCCTTTAACTAAGGGCAATTGATTTCTGTCAAATCAAATTGTAGTTGAAACAAATTAAAGTCTTTGCTCTAAGCTCAAAGTAGTAAACTTCATTTATCACGATTCGATTTAATCTTTCCTTTAATTTCCTAAGAACATGTTAAAAATATATTAAAAAAAAAACTTTTCCTTGTTATTGAAAAGTTTTGTTCGTTTATCCATAGATTTGTTCCTAACTGTTGTACTAATTAGGGAAAATATGTTGCATAAGGCTGTCGCTTCCTCTTCTTAAAACACCTTTAGGCGTTTGTCAAACAAGCAAACAGAAAGAAAGACAGTTTTTTTTTGTGAAAACCTTTGTGCTTCTGTCTCCTAGGCAGCCAAACAGGATATTCGAGTTGTTCATTATGACACAAGCGCACTGCAAATTGCGTTGCATAAACTTTGAACTGCCCCTTGCCACACAGACACACACACATACCACAGTTACCACAGGCAACAAGATATTCAATGGGTTGCCGAAGTGTGAGGCTTTGCTGGCATATACCCTGCTATTAATTTGTAAAGGCTATGAACAGGTGAACAAAAACATACGAAAGTGGGAAATATGCAGTACAACAAAATAATATATTTTAAACAATAATTTCTTTCCAGAATCAAGAAATCTTCAAAAAAATATTTTAATAAGATCCAGTTAATTTTCCTTATTTTCTTAATCGGTTATTCGTTAAATTAAGCGTCAGAAGCGAAACATGAATATTATTTTAAGGGTTCGACCAAGTTGGAAATAACGATATTATATAATATTGTTGAAAATTTGTACACGAAATCACTTAAACAACGCATTATGTCCCACTGTCACTCTCTTGCTAGTATACAGCATCAGTGCTGCCCGGTTTTGAGCGCCCGCATAAAAAATAAGCTAAAAATAAGCTATTTACCAAGTCCAAATTTAGTCACACTGATATCAATTGTCTCATCCAGAATTAAGCTATACTTTGACGATCCTATGTGATTTTTGTAAATTTTATAAGCTTTTCTATCATTATTCAAATATGCTAGATCTAGCCTGAAATAAGCTAAACTGGCAACACTGTACAGCATACCTAACTGTAAGTTATCTTTGCCTGCGAGCAATTCTTCTCTTATTTATCCTTATGTTTAGCTTTGTATGCACATTCGGCTAGCGTACAGTAGCGCGTGTTAGACGAATGAAGTCAGTCACAAATTGAGTAAATTTACTGGGAAGCTTTACTTTTTTGTGAAAACTGATTAATTTTCAACATTTTAATAACTATATTTATTTGATTTCGAAAAAATAGTTAAATTAATACAAATCTCTATAACTTTTGTAACTCTTTTACGAAGCATTATTGACTTTTAAGCCTTAATATGTTATCGCTTAAGCGTTTAATTCTTTTAAATATTTTTGTTGGCATTCAATTTCAATATAATTTTTCTCGTTTTTTTTTTTCATTTGCATTTCGCATTTGATATTTGAGTTTCGTGCTGCTTCTCTCGCATGTGTCATAAATTTTCGCTTTTATCATATTATTTAATTTTTGTGTTGTGCGGCGCGCAAAAAGTAACGGAACACAAATTCATGCAGACATATGTACATTTATATGTATGTATGTATAGTATTGTAGTATATCAGTGTGATATATAGAATAAACAGTGCTCCAGTGGGAAATGATAGCAACTGGTAACACACACACACACATATATATTGTGGCAAATACTTGTGTATCTGAATCTGCAGCTGCCCATATGCATATGTAGATACATTCATATTTATCTGTCTGTCTGTATATATGTATGTCTATATAATGGTCTTTGCGCGTTTTTCTATGTATGTTTGTATGTGTGTTCTTGTTGTTGTTGTTGTTGTGTGGCATGCCGGAGCAATAACAGTTAATTTATTCCAATTAAGGGATTTTCCTGTTGAATATGCGACTCTTTTCGCTATGTTCGCTGTGCATGGGTCCCCCCGTCACTACATATCCCCCTCTCTCTTTCACACAGCAAGCCCTTCTTCGACAGTTACATGCCAAATTCGCTGGCCCCCCTTCAAAACATCTCCTCCACTTTCTGTTTACTACCTTGCAAAATGTAATTGTCCAGTTGCCTTGACTCGCAGTAGCCCCCCCCCTTCCCTCTACCCAACGACTGTTGAATTGTTTGCCTTTTGGGTTTTGGTTGTCTGTTTGTTGCTGTTGTTGTTCGTGTTGTCAGCAGCCTTGTCGCTAAAATTTATACACACTCTCACACGATTTTTTTCATTACACATTAGAATGGCAACAAAAATTAGCAGCATGTCCTGCCACGCCCTCAACCTCCCTTTTCCTCCCCTCGTCGCAATGACATACTTTTTTTCTCACTGCTTCGCTCGTTTAATCCTTGTGGGATTTGCCACAAATAACATGGCAACGTGCCCCAACTTTTGTCCTTGTGCTAATTTTGGTTGGTTTTCAGCTGTCGCAACCTTCTTTCTCTCCCCGTCTTTCTCTTTCTTTTGCTCTCTGGCACCTCGCTAATTATATTTATGTTTTAATTTTGTTTGGGGGAGTCTTCTCCAGCTGCCACATGCGGCATATCAATCAGCGTTGAGGCAAACATTTCGATAAATGCTTGCTTCTAAAAAAGCAAAAAAATTACCAAAACGGAAGCGATATACATTTATGTGTGTACACACACACACACACACACCGAAACATACTCTCTTTGCTTCGATTATTAAAATTCTAATTGAAATTCAAATGTGCTTCGCTTTGTTGTTGAAAGTTGTTGTTGAAGTTTGTTGTTGTCGCCGCTTATCGTTCAAAAGTGTGGCTGACAATGTTGGCGACGCTGTCTCGACGTTGCTTTTGCTTTTGCTGTTGCTGTCATCACCATTCTTGCCCCGCTGCCCCAAATTACCATGCTGTCCCTCCCCGTCCCTTCTGTACAGTTGAACGGCTTCCGTTATGCGGGCCCAGGAAGTGGACAGTTAAGCATAGTCTCTCCTCTTCCCTCGCTCCTAAATGGCACATAAACTATCTATACACATTTATGGTTAGTTCCATATGGAAAGAGAGATATGTATATGCTTGCATATATATAAAGAGAGCAAAGGCAGGAGGCGGGGAAGCAAGAATTTACAGTGCTCACAGTTGGAGGCGCCTCAACGATTGACAGTTATCTTTATATCTTTTACTTTCTTAACATATTCGTTTTGGCTGGCAAACGCCCAGCATTAGTCAAAACAAATAACATTATTGCCTTATATGGAAATGGTCAATAATATTGGCATATTGATTGTGGTTAGAGAAATGTCCAACTGACTTAAATTGTTGATCGGATTTCAAAAAGTAAAAGTATTTAAATAAGTATTTAAGCTAGAGAATTTAGTATTTTTTAATGTAATAAGAAAAAACTTACTTATTACTTATTAATAAACCAATTTTTGTTCGAATATCTTAAAAGTTTAAAGGAAACATAAATAAATACTGAAAATTTATTTTATAATGTATTTTATATTTAAAATGATCTACAAATAAAACATTTATAGTTTTCTTAAACTTAAATACCAATAAATACCAAAAAATACCATTTATTTAAATGTTGCATCTATTAATACTTTAAAGTAAGAAACGCTCTGTTTTGGAAAATCTTATTGAAATATAACAATTCATTTCTTTAAATTCAACAAATCTCTATTAAAGCATACAAAATCTGGTTTGAGCAAGTAATTAAAAAATGAGTTTCTAAATAAGATTTTTTTTATTTTTTATTAAACTTAATGAAATATTTGTTGCTATACATTTGTCTCTGCATGTTTTGCCGCACCATTTGCCTCGTAGTTAGTCCAGAATCAATGGCATTGTATCTTAAGCCTTAAGATATCTTAAATAGGGTTGCTGAACACGTGAAATAAGTTTGCGATTAAGAGTTCGAGTATGCCTTCAATCTCTTATACCCGATGCAAACTAATCTGTCAAATTACTTACTCAATCTCGACAACTCGGCTGATGTATAGTTAGCTTTTGTTGTTGTTGTTGTGGCAGCATCGCACATATGTAATTGAGCCTGGCCATCCTTACTGTTGCTTAGTTGGAATGGCTTCGCTTTGGATTGGTTTGGTTCGTTTTCTGGTGGTTGTTTCTTAGGCCCATTGCCTATCAATTAAATTGGGTATGGCTATGTCACAGTCTCTATGATTAATTAGCGTCTTAGTCTCGACGTTTTTCCCAACTCCAATTCAAGCTTCAGCTACATCTCGTACATTGGCCATTTAAACATTTCCAATTGATTGGCTGTAACTCACTCTCTCACTCTCTGTCATTATGTCTCCCTCTGACTGTCATTTTGCGTTTGAAATGAGTATTTGAGTCTTAGAGTTCTGCCTCTGTGGATGTCAATTATGCATGTGGAATTGTCTGGGATACGAGGCACTCTGCCTGCTGTCCACTTATCAGCAAGAAATGTCGCTTTAATCTTTACTTAGCTTAGCTCTGAGCCCAGACATGAGACTTCCCTTCAATATACAATATCTATATGTATTTATTCCCTGAACTCTGTTCTCGACTATTTATGTTTAACTTACCAATTGCTATTTGCATACGGATTGTATGTGTATTCGAGGGTTTTACAGCGATAAGCAAACTCACACACACACACACACACACACATTTTATCGCTAAGCAAATGTAGTTTCAATTGCTCGCTCTGCAACGATAAGCCATGCATAGTGCTTTTAAAACTGTAACGCTCTTGGTACTCGAATATCTTGGTGCATATTCGTCTTATCAGCTTTCAAGGGAAATGCCACAAAGCCGTTAATTTTTAAATATTAAAGCCTTGTCAGACGGTTTATTTAACAAGCTTAAATGGAAACAAAAATGAGTTCAAATCTCATTATTAATATAACAGCCTTTAAGCATATTATGTATAAAAATAAAATGACTTATTGATATAATACTGATTTGTGTATTAATATTCAACTTGTATTAAAGTTATTCAAGAATGATGTTAGAGTATTTATGTTTAGAAATCTTTTTTCTTTCCATTTTTCCTAACTTGAAAAACAATCTCGAGTTTCAGCATAACAACATGTAGAAGTCGAATTGATATCGCAAATTATCAAACACAGCAAATTTTTTAAACAAAATAAATGACACACAAAGTTGTTCAAATAAACAGAAACCCAAAACCTCAAAACTGAGACGGCAACAAAGTTGTTCGCCAGGCATTAAATGGCATTTGCTACAAAAATTTGACAAGCTCAGCAGCTAAAGCTAAGCAAAACAGAATTCCGCACATCCCACATCCCTTTGAGCATCCTCTGAATACATACATACAAACCACAACAAACACAAAGTTGCATTTGTGATATTAATGCATAATTTGTGTGCGTTTTTGGATGCTTATCGCTTCATTTGCATCAAACAATTACACATTTCCGCTAGGCGCATTTATGAATTATGATTTTAATGTTAATTACATGAATATTGCAATATATGCTACAACTATAACAGTAGTAGCTGCAACAAAAACAACTTCCGTTGATTTGATCTTGTGGTTTTGTGTATTCGTTGAGCTTCATTAAACAAATGCGTGAAAAGGGATGTTTGAATGCGAATGCGAATCATATGCAATTGCATAATTTATAAACGTTTTGTGTAATTGCAACATTTCAACATTTCAAAGCCAAACAAATTTGTGTCAGTTCTGTTGTATTTGTACTTTGAATTGTATTTGCTTTGTTTGGCCAAATCAACAATGGCAATCTATGCATAGTTTTTTGCTAATTAAATGCAAATACCACACACATTCAAAGTATATTGTTGTAAATAAATATCCATGCTTGTTGCTTTGCCTGTCGTCTATCTAATGCTCGATCTGTTTTCAATTTGCATTTGATTTTATATTTATGACAATGTTGTTACGTGACGTTTTCGTTTTCTGCTAGATCTTTTTTTTTTTTTTTGGTTGCGTTTTTTCTCACTCCTTGACTCCCATTGTTTCTTTGGCCCAGCTAAACGCTTCACTTGATTGTTTTGATTTTCACTGTTTGTCACATTTCACATGTGAAATTCATTTGAATTTGCATTTTGCCCATGAATTGGTGGCCTTTTGCACCTACTACATACATACATGCAGATAGATAGCTAGATAGCAAATGTCAACAGGCCGTGTCCATTTGGCCTTAGCACTTGGCAACACATTGTCACAAAGGAACAACAACAAATCAACCACAGCTGCAAATTGATTTTGTCATATTTGATTCCAGTTTTGGATATTTAGCAACTAATTTCTTCTGATTTAATTGCCTATCAAGCAGATTTGCGACAGGCAAATAAATATAACGATTCATAGGAAATAATACAACTCACAGACAATACACATCAACAATCAAAATAAGATCAGCTGTTTCTCTGTTTTCTGCTTTTGCCGTTGAAATGCTTCTTTCAGTTTAATGCCGCTCAGTTGTTTATGTTGATTCATTAATAGATTTGCCACAGACGCACATTTTTGAAGCGTTGCCAACAATATTTAAGCAATGAGCAAAAAGAACACAAATTATTCAATTATGAAAACATTTTGCACTTGATTTGAGCTCTCTTTTAAATGTTGAGGTAATAGTATGAAATAAATATATTTTTGTTGTTTTTGCTTTGTTAATTGTTTGTAAGTACTTAAAAGTTCCATTTCCCATTTCGATTTCTTTAAAACTTTCTGAAATAGTTGGAAGCAGTAAAGTATGTAGAAAGAACTATTAACTGCTCCTTTTCAATGTTTTTACTCATGCAATAATAATAAATTATTTAAAACTTTAAAAAGCACATAACTATTAGAATTGTAATAATAATTACTGTGCATTTTCAACAGTTTGCGCTGATATTCTACTTATTTATAATGCGCGCACATTTCATGCAAGTTTTAAGCATATTTTAGGCAAGCGCCGCAAAGTATGCTATTAAAAGCAGAGAGAAAAGACAGAGAGTTTTGTCAACTTGCCACAGTCAGCGTCTTGGTTTGCCACAGCCTGCGGCAACTCGCAAATGCTGCTGCAAATTGTGGCCAGAGCTTTTGCTCAACAGCGTTGTTTATGATGATGATCATGTTGCTGCTGTTGTTGCTGCTGATGCCGCCCGGGGCAGGCCACAAAAATCTATTCAAAATTCAAAATGGCAAGCGTAAAATTGTTTCAATATTCATAACGTTATGGCGCTAAATGCCTCGTTTTTGGCACACACAAACACATATACACATGCGCAAAAAGGCAAACGACGACAACTCGGCAATCGATGCTGCTGCTCTCAACTAATATGCAAACTAAGCAAAACCCCCCATTACTCCCCCAACACTCCTGATTGTCACATCCAGGCCTCTATTCGTGTGTCTCTCTGTGTGTGTGTGTATTTCTGTAGGGTCAACATGTTGGAAAATTTAAAGCACCTTCGCCGGCAGCGCGCTGATAACGGTAGCCTTGATGCTGCCCAGACGGTTCCAATGGGCCACGCCCCCTCTCTATTCTGCCGCCCAGTCGACAGTAACACCGTGTGCGTGCATGGCCCATGGCGATAGCGAGTCGCCAACAAGAGGACGAAAGGACAACACGAAAAGGCCTACAGCAGCTCTCTCTCTCTTTCTCTCTCTTTCTCTTTCTTTCTCTCTTGCCCTGTGTGTCCATGGCCAATTGCCATTGCCATTATTGGTTAGCCCAAAACGCCGCATGGCCCAAATGCAAACAATGGGCCACGTCCAGCAGCTGCGACTCGCTTCTTGTTATTGTTGGTGTTGTTGTTGTTGTCCTGCGGCTGTGCGCTAAATGTCGCCACATAAAAAGCGCATAAAAGCCGATAAGCGAACATTTATGCTCACAAAATCGCTGCAAATGCCGAAAACACTTGGCCAAAAATTGAATGGCCAAAAAGTTAAAATTCTAATTGAAAAATGAGAAAAGTAGAGCAAGAGCTTTGACACGCCGAATATACAATACCCTATTAGATTTGACTTTATTTATTTATTTATTTACTTAACAAAAAACTAGATTAATTATGCTTGTGAGATTGGTTGGATTTGAAAACTTTTTCTGATCAGTAAACTCACGCCCAAGATATTTGCTTTAATGCATTACACATTTTGTTACACAATTATTTTAAACCTCTGCAAGGGCATAATAAAAGTTTACATCAAATACCATTGCATACTTTTAGGGCTCAGCATTTAAAGCAAATGCTGTTGCTACTACTGCTGCTACTGGAATTTGTTGTTGATGGCCGAGTAGCGTAGATTTGTGTAAAACTCTTTAGCTTCCGGCGGAAGATTTTATGCATGGCAACAGCATACTGGCAGCCCCATAAGCCATCAACATCAACATGGAGCGCTGGTGCGCTGGAGACATTGCAATGGCTGTGCTCAGGGACTCTGAGCTGGCTGGCTGGCTGGCCAGAGTTTTTCGAGCTGCCAGAGTTGCCATGCATCAGCGAGCAGTGAGCATGTTTGTGCCGAAGATTAAAAGCATGTGTCCGGTTTTATGTGCAGCCATACCCCACCACCCGCTTGTGTGTTAAAATTTATAACCGTAAAAGTGCAACAGTGAAAAAAGAGCAGAAGAAAAATACGTAGAAGTAGAGTGCTAGGAGGAGAGAACCAAAAAAAGCAAAAAAAAAAAAAAAAAAACAGTTCAGCGTTCCAACAGCAACATTGGCAACTCTGCTGTTTGGCTCGTTGGCTCGTTTTGTTGGTTTTTGTGGCGAGGTAAACCAGCTGCTACTGCTACTGCTGCTGCTGCCGCTGCTAGCCAACTGGGCAACTGGGCAACGTTTTAACGTTTTATACGGCACACAGATAAGTCCTTTGGCATGCCTTGTGGCGCGTTTTGTTGCATAGTTTTGATTTATTACACAGCAGAGCACCACCAACACGAACAAAAACAACATCAACGAGTTCCATTTCAAAATTCATAACGGCGGACACATAAAGGTGGCGGATGGCAAACTGTTTACTCATAGTTTATATGCACAATATTGCCAGCTAATTTCAAGGTTTTGCTAGAAAATAACAGCTACAGCCACTCTTCCCTTTGACATTTCCTACTTCTTTATGACTAAACACGTTCCACATGCAATACACAATAATAGAAAAGCCAAAAAGCAGCTGCTGCAGGTAAAAATCATGAATTGCATTCAATTTTATAGTTTGCTGCAGATTTGCTCGTTCCCGGATTAGTTTTCGCCTCAATACACACATGGAACATGCGTTAAATTTTCCAAACTGCCAACTCATAATAAGGCGCTCAAATGCACAGATGAGCTCTTCAGTTTTTCGGCTAGCTTGTATGTGAGTTTCGAAATGCATTCCCCAATCGAACGAAACTGCGCAAAAATTTTAATCTTTTTTATACAAACTAGAGAAGAGAGAAATGTTTGCTTCGTGACACGACATGTTTAGCGTTCATTAAAAATTGATTTTAAATATAGATGTAAATAAAAATATAGTCAGCATGCATTCTTTATTTTAAAAAAATAAACATAAGATTTATTACAAGTTTGTTATTCAAAATATTTATTGTTGGATAGTCTTTCTTCTGATTTGTGCTTCGTGTTTGTATCGTGTTCGTAACACGCTCATCTCTAGCAAATCAAAAGTATTTCAATCAAAACTGATTTTGCATTCAATTGGAAACTGAACCAGTGCCACTTCAACAGTCAACTCTGTGGCCTTTTCAAAATCCTCTGCATAAATGCCGCCCGTTGATAAACTGCATATGACTAAAATCAATTAGTGCGCGCGCTACGAAGGCACTTCAACTAAAATCGATTGAAAAATGCTTTGCAAATGCCTTTTGCCCGGCAAATTGCGCATTTTTTGGCAATTGCTCAAAGTATTATTCCTAAACTTCGTTTATTCGTACTATTTCGGTTGGGCATTTAAAATATATGTGTTCCGAATGCAACCCCGGTAGAAAAGAAAGGTTTTTACGAAACAATTTTTAAAAAATTTGACGCGAGCGGTGAAAATATATTTTCGCCGCTACAAATCAAAGACAAGCCCACAAAAGTGGCACATTTAGTGTTCAGTGAACGTCAAGTCACATTTAGTGTAAACGTGAAAGTGCAGCATTCTTATTTAATTAAAAGAGAATCTTCCCAAAACGGGGCTCCGCTGCCCAGCGGCCACGTCATCCTTAAACATTTATAAAAGCTCATCGTCAGTGAAGCTTTGAGCTTTTAATCTCTTTTCTCAAGGTTCTAGTCTTGGCTAGGATCTTGCAATTAACGATGCATACTCTTAGGAGTCCGTTAAAACCAGGACAAATCGGAAAGCAGCCGACAAAGATGTCAGCTATGACAAAAAATAAAGCGGCTCTTGGCGAGGCTCTTAGCAAAGCCGTCAACCAACCCTCAGATAGCGAGATGAACGGAGAAGCTGAAATTTTAGTGACTGCAGTGACATTCGAAACTGGTGCTTTCTCAAGCGTCAATGGAGCACCAGCTGGAACCCTCACCAACAACCAAAGATCTTCATCAGAAGATGGAGCTCCGCAGCGCTTCCAAACAATCAAGCGCAAAAGTTCATGTGATTCTCAAAATCTTGAGATCAAAAAGCAAACCTTGTCAAGAATGGTGACAACTACAGCGGCAGCTCAAACCGTTTTGGGCTACTTGCGCAAATGACTGCTGACATGGAAGCAGTGAACGATAGAGAAGTGCTGTGTGAGAAGCCCAGCGCCAGCCAACGAGTTGGAACTGATGCTTCGAAAATTGCTGCTCCCGACAAAGCGCAGCCTAAGCCTCCACCAATCGTAATGGAAGGCATTAACGACGTCAACCTGCTAATGCAAGGTATTTCAAAAGTCACGGAAGTGAGCAAGGTCGAGGCTAGGGCTTCACTGGGCGGTGTAATGCGACTCTACACGGCCGACGCCAGCACATTTCGCAGCATTGTCAGCTGGCTAGAGAAAGAAAAGTACGAATTTCACTGCTATCAGCTGAAAGAAGATAGGCCATACAGAGTTTGTGTTAAAGGCTTGCACCACAGCACGTTGCCAACCCAGATAAAGGAGGAACTTGGAAAAATTGGCCACAAGGTACTAGATGCCCATACGCCCCAGAGGCGCAACGAGCCAGGCACTCCCAAAGTCAACCCAGTGAATATGTTCTTTCTGAATATTGCCGCAGCGGCCAATAATAAGGCTATCCTGGCAATTAAGACACTATGCCATATGAGAGTAGCAGTCGAACCCCTCCGCAAGCGCACTGCTATCTTGCAATGCCATCGATGTCAGCAGTTTGGACACACTGCTAAATATTGCCGTAAGGCACACATATGTGTGAAATGTGCTGGCGAACACCCTGCCAGGGATTGTTCTAGACCCCGCAACGAGCTATGCACATGCTTCAACTGTGGTGATGCGCATCCTGCCAACTACTCAGGTTGCCGGAAATACCAGGCGTTTCTACAACGCTCCAGGCCCAAAAGTGGGGTGGGTGGTAAAAGCGAGGACTTCGACCATTCTATGCCACGGGTTAACATTGGAGGTAGGCCGGCAGCCACTACTCGAATCGGAGTCACCTATGCGGACATGGCAAAGCAGCAACAGCAACAGCCGCATCCACAACTTAATCGACAACAGCAGCAGTCCAACGACAGGAGCCGCAGCCGTCAACGGACGACAAGGGATGCACCTCAGCATGTCAACAACAACATTGAAGCTATTCTGCAGTCCCTTAACGAAAGCATCAACTCTCTCCGCTCGCATCAAGAGAAGCAGATGGAGCTTATGATGATGATGCTAAAGCAGCACCAACAGCAGACACAGCAGCAGGGGCAGATTCTTAATCTACTCACTGGCTCCAAGCGCAGCAGGCCCCATAATGATGCCGCTGCGCATCTTAGTGTGGAACGCCGATGGTGTATCCACAAAGCTGCCCGAAGTAGAGTGCTTCGTGCAGCGACATGAGATTGATGTCTTGCTGCTGAGCGAGACACACTGTAAGGGGTCAGAGGCACCCAAATTATTCGGGTTTGAGGCCTATCCTGCTAATGATCCGACCGCTGGCAACGCCAAAGGCGGTGCAGCGATTCTGATCAGATCACGCCTGGTACATTTCCCGCTAACACCAATAGCCACGGACAAGGTGCAACTTGCGTCAGCAGCCATCGAAACTGAACTCGGCACAATCAACTTTGGAGCAGTCTACTGTCCCCCGAGGTTTATATGGACTACGGATGATTTTGGGACAATTTTGGAACAGCATCATTCCAAGTTCATCGTTGCAGGAGACTGGAATGCGTCCCACTGGCTCTGGGGAGCGGGGAGGTGCAACCAAAGAGGACATGCGCTAGCAAATCTCGTCTTCAATTCAGAGGTGAATTCTCTAGCAACTGGCAGCCCAACGAGGTACCCGTATGGCAGTAGAGGCTCACCAGGCTATATCGATTTTGCGCTGACAAGGGGTGTCCTGGGCATGCATGCTGACATACGGTCGGTTGTTGAGCTCAGCTCTGACCACCTACCTCTTCTAATTACGCTGGATGCGGCAGCAATAGCTTACCCTAGGATGGAGCGGCTAATCACCAAACGCACAAATCTGGAATGCTTTCAAGAGCAACTTGAGTCCTCACTGAACCTCAACACGGTTATCAA
The DNA here is from genome assembly GCA_018904305.1 of Scaptomyza montana. NCBI lineage: Eukaryota > Metazoa > Arthropoda > Insecta > Diptera > Drosophilidae > Scaptomyza > Scaptomyza montana. Next base: position 96,018 of record JAEIGR010000012.1, read on the forward strand.
CACTGGGAAGGACATAGATGATGCTATTGACTCGTTTACCTTTAAAATTAAGACAGCAGCTAGACAGGCTACTCGCACCCCATCTCGGAGGCCCGCTGCAGATAAAATCCCGATTACCCGTGAGATCCACCTGCTCATCGCGGAGAAGAGGCGCTTACGCGCTAGGTGGATGAGGTCTCGACACCCATTGGACAAAGCAGACTGGAATAGTGCACAGAATAGGCTCCGTCGCGCTTTGTTTGAACATAAATCGGCATGGTTTGATGACAGGCTAGCCAATACCGGGGTTGATTGCGAAGCGACGCACTCGCTCTGGAAGGCTACACGCGCCATTAAAAGGCGATGCGCAAGAAAAGCGCCACTAATGGATAGAAACGGGACATGGTGTCGGACAGACTTGGGGCAAGCGGAGTTGTTTGCTGCTCACCTCGCAGAACGCTTTCAGCCATTTAATCTTGCCAGTCTGCAGCAGGATGAAGAGACGCAGGACCAGCTGACTCAAGCCCTCCAAATGGACCTGCCTATCAAAGAATTTGACCCCAGCGAGGTAGCTGATGTCATTGCACTCCAAAACATCAAAAGGGCACCAGGCCATGACACCATCTGCAATGCCACGTTAAAGGCACTGCCCAGTTGTGCTATCCGCTTCATAGCGTTGGTGTTTAACGCTATTGTGAGGTTGCAGTACTTCCCTCCGCAGTGGAAGCTCGGGATTATCTCAATGATCCACAAACCTGGCAAGCCTGAGAGGGAACCTTCTTCCTATCGGCCTATCAGCCTTCTCCTTCGATTTCAAAGGTGTTTGAGAGATTGATTGCCGCCCGGATGGTCAAGTTAATGGAAGCTCGAGGGATCATTCCTGAGCACCAGTTTGGATTCCGTGCCGGCCACTGCACTGTCGAGCAGCTACATCGGGTTGTCGAGCAAATCCTGACTGCCTTCGATAAAAAGGAGTATTGCAACGCCCTTCTTTTGGACATTCGAGAAGCGTTTGATCGGGTGTGGCACACCGGAATTTTAGTAAAAATCAAACATACGCTGCCTGCGCCATATTTCGGTCTACTAAAGTCGTATCTTGAGGGAAGACGATTTGCGGTCAGATTTTACTCGGCACTCTCTACTGAGCACGATGTGGCAGCTGGAGTACCACAGGGAAGTGTCCTTGGTCCCCTGCTATACTGCCTTTATAGCCACGACATGCCGCAGCCAGATGGAAGCCTGTACGGGACATCAATGCTAGCCACATTTGCCGATGACGTGTGCGTCACCTACAGGTCTCTATGCGAACACGATGCAGCCGACGGCATCCAGGACTATGCCACTAAGTTTGCGGAATGGGCAAGGCGCTGGAACATCGGCATCAATAGTGACAAGTCGAACAACGTTTGTTTCACACTTAAGAGGAGAACACCACCGGCCGTTTTTATTGAGGGGGCCCCTGTACCACAGATGAGCGCAGCAAAGTACCTTGGAGTGACTCTAGATCGCAGGCTAACGTTCTCTAAGCATGTGACTTCCATTAGAACGCGTATACGTGCTTCGGTGAGGAAGCATTATTGGTTACTCTGCTCACGCAGTAAGTTGTCACTTTCCAACAAAGTGACAATTTACAAGCAAATTATTGCACCAATATGGAGGTACGGGTGTCAAATCTGGGGACTGGCCTGCGATAGCCAAATTCGCAGAATCCAGGTCGACCAAAATAGAGTTGCGAGAACAATCACCGGTTGCGACTGGTTTGTACGTAATAGCACGCTTCACCGAGACCTGAACCTTGCACGGTCTTCGACGAGATCAACAAGCACTCGAGTCGCTACCATGACAGACTAGAGCGACATAGAAACCGGCTGGCAAATTGTCTAGTCAGATCCCACCCACAAAGAAGACTCAAAAAGCGAACACCGAGGGATCTCATTCTACGATCTCCACTGTTGAGGGTCAGCAGAAGCTGACACACCATTGCAGTATTTGTTATATTTGTTATTGTTATTATTGTTATTATTGTTATTATTGTTATTTAGTGTTTAAAGCTATGCTGTGACAGCTAACTAAGTTAGCCGGCGCGCCCAAATTGGGCTGAATTAATAGAAAACAAGGTCACAAAGGGGTTCATCGATTCTCCGTATGCCTTAATAAAAATCAGAGAAAAAAAAAAAAAAAAAAAAAAAAAAAAAAAATACATTTTATTGCTGCGCCGCGCAAAAGTAGGCAACAGTTTTTTTTAAGTTTCGTCGTTTAAGTGAGTCGCGTTTTGTTGCCATCTCATGTTTGATTGCTGAATTATTTATGTGTGTGCGTTGGCTGAGTTTTGTTAAATATGTATGAATGTATATATGTATATGTATGTATGCAAATGCAGTATGCATATGAGCCTTCGTGAGCATCGTTGGCAGCTCTTGCTTTTTATATATTTTTGTTGTTGTGCGGCTTTCATTTGCAAATTACTGTTTGCCTGCTGTATTTTTTATGACTCTTTCTACGTCTGCTTGTGTCTTTTCTTTTTTAGTTTTTGTAGGTTTTTTTTTATTTTTGTTTTCTATTTGCATTGTCCAGCTGGCGTATTGTCAACTTTGTAGCACAAAAAAGCTAAATTAACACCTCGCAGCCACAAATTCTTTTCAGTTGTGTCGCCATTTAACATTTCACTTTTTTCATTTTTCTTCTTTTTCTTTTATTCTGTTTGTGTTGCAGCTGCACTTCAATGGCGCTTGCTGACCCAAATGATTGATTGACAGCTGAAAGCCAAATAATGGGTGAGTATCAATTGCAAAATTGTCATCTGTGTGTGTGTGTTGTGAAAATAAATGGCCAGCCTGCATACGGCTTTGGCCGGTGCATTCGTACCCTTATCATTCTCTCGCCCCGTGTGCATATCTATACAACTGGACGGAGAACTGATAAGGGCTCGTATCACCAACTCAACAATAGTGCTAAAACAATAAATAAATAAACATAAGTTAGTCATATCAGACTCGAAATAGACAACTGTTGTTGGTCAGAAGTATGAAACACCAAGCGAACAGAATCGACAGGTAGATAAAACATCATCGCTAACTAAGCTAAATCGAAATTTCTTTCATGAATTTCATAAAACGCATAACAAACAAAGTTAAATAAAGAAAGTTATTCAGATTAAACATATTACCATTATAAAAGAAATAGTAAAAGCTAAATAACATAAATAAGAACTGAATAATATTTCCATTTGTCTTGAAAACTATGACTAATTTCTTCCTCATCGTCAATTTCTAATTCTGTCATATGACACACATATATAATTTAAATTAAAAGTTCCTTCAGTGACTTTAGCCTTGAGTTGCTTTTAAAAAGCATTCATTCGTTGAAGGCTAAAACTTAAAAGTAATGTTCATGTTCATTTTAGTAAATGTGGCATATCCTAGAACATCCATGGCATATCCTGGCATTTGCAATTTATTATTAATGTGCGTGTGGCATGCAACGCAGACAGGCGTGAATAAAACTGACATTGCAAAAACTTAATGAAAAATGCAAAACGAAAATTAAAAGCAAAAAACAAACAACATTCACATTACCCAAACTGCGACCAAAAATAAACAAACAATAAACATACACAACTGAAAATCATTTATAAATTAGCTGCCAACAAAGAGGAGCAATGAGCAAAAATGTGAAAATTTGCAAAATGGTAAATTTCAATATTTGTGATGCAGTTAAACCGCGTGTGAGTTTCATATTAAATATATATGTAGAAACACAAACATGTTTGTAAAATGAAATAAATCTTGGATTTAAGGAGACTGAGCAGTTGAAACATTTGGCTTTCATTGGTTGGATAAACTAATTAATTGCTTCCCGCAGTGCACAAAAGTATTTGCAAGTTTTTCTGTTATTTATTATTAAAAAATACCACAGGTGCCGAGCATATTAATAACTGTGATGAAATAAATCTGTCTCTAACTCCTATACCAATAAATTTGGACAGGCAGCCACAATACCAATTACATTATTAAAAATAAACTAAATATTTTTTCATTGCTTGCATTCAATACAGTGCATTTATAATGATGTAAAACTGTGATCTGCGGCTATAAGTGGTGATTAGTAATAAAATGTAACATATTTCATATTAGCTGTAGATTTATAGTGAAATACAAGAAAGTTTATTATTATTTTTTATTTAGGAATATTAATGGCAATAAAAGTGTTTTACTTAAAGCTAATTTTTTATTTGCCAGCTGTTTCCTAGCTCAGATTTGTTTAAATTCTAGTAAAGGCGTTAGTTGATTCAATTAAAAGAATTTGTTTATAAAGTCAGTTTTTTATAATAACTATTTTTATACACTGAACCCATAAAATGGGTAAAAGGGGTATAATGGATTTGAGCAAAAGTATGTAAAAGGCAGAAGGAAGCATCTCCGACTCCGTAAAGTATATATATTCTTCTACATTGTCCGTCTGTCTGTCCGTCTGTATGAACGCGTCGATCTCAGAGACTACAAAAGCTAGAGACTTCAGATTTTGTATATAAGTTCTCCTATACCATGAGCAGAACAAGTTTGTTTCAAAGTATCGATAACTATTCTGGTTTTCGATATACACATGGAATCGATTACAAAAAAATTTCGAATTTGGAAAATGTAAAAATGGGGATTAAAATAATGGGTACAATACAACTTTTCTGAAAATTTCGTCCAAATCGGTTTAGAAACACCGGAGATATCGAATTGAATCGATTGAAGTTAAGTCAGTATACCAAAGTCTTTTATAAATTTAATATATTTATTGCAACTGGGTTCAGGGTATCTTCTAGTCGGGCTCATCCGACTTACTTGTTATGGATAGAATTTAAGAAGAACTAACCCAATGTTCTAAAACGTGATGTCCAAACTCACACAATGAAAGAGTTGCGCTTGTGTGCGAAGCAGCGAAACACGAAGGCAACGTGAAATATTTTTTTGCAATGCAGCATAGCGAATGACTGCGCGTTTGACTTTTGAGCTTCAGCCGAACACATGAGTCGAGGGATGCAGCCGAACACGCACTCGTAGAGAACAAGCTGCCGAGCGTTCTATTTATAGAACACACATATTCTCCTCCCTATACATGTGTCGGCTGCTACGCCGGCAGAATTTTTCTTGCCAACCACGCGTGGCTGCCTTTTCAAACTTTGGACAACGCTGTTCTAAAAGCTTCTTAGCCATCTAAAAAAAAAAAATGAGTTACTCAGTACACATTATGATTGTGGAAATGTTGCTTAATAAGCTACCGCAAGTAGCTATCATAATTTGCTGCTGTTGTTGACTCATCAAGAAGCAGCTTTCACTATTCAGCTATCATTTTGGGGAACACATCACAGCTGATGATGAGGCTGGTAATTAAGTCAGCAAGTAGCACATCAGGCGCCTCTGCTGCCAGCAAATTCATCGAGTTAATCTATCAACGCACTGCCGCACCCATTTCTACTGAACGAGAGACGTCATTGCCTTGCCTTCACAACATATCGTTGGCTTTAATTACTTGGCTTAATTCCCTGTGGCGACATTGGGTAACATAGTAGCAAAGGGAGGGAACTTTGCGGGTGTAGGAACTTTAATAAACAAACCATTGGCACTTAAGAAATAAGCAATACACATTTAATGTCCAACGGGCAAGCAATCAGCGAGCCAGCTGGAATTATGGCACAAGACGAACAGAAGATGCTGGGAGAGGAGAGATATAAGAGGGCAGTTTGGAGACTGGCGACTTGAGGACAAAATAAAAAAAGAAAGAAGAAGAAAAAAAAGCAACAAGCGACAAAAAAAAAACAATCCGACATTCATTTATTATTTAATACGAAAACGCAATTCGTGCATTCACCTGGAAACCATCAACAAACGTCACCAGCGGGAATACAGTCCAGGCAGCAAGCAGCAAGAAGCAAGGACTAAAGCAGTAAGCAGGACACACAATACAGACAAAGAACCCGTGAGAACCACACACACACACACACACACACACACAAGACTCAGGAACACGCACAGCAAATATTTGGCGTACTCCTGCGAGCTAAAGTTGCTTTGTTATCTCTCTCTCACTCTCTCTTTATCTCTCTCTTTCTATCTAGTAGTCCTTTCTTTTTTGTCGTTCCAGTTACTTCGAGTTTCTTTCTACTGCTGGTTTTTGATGCTGCTGCTGTTGCTGGCGGCGCAAGCAGCCAAGCATAACGGTAAACCAAGCTGACGTTAACTGGCAAGGCGATAAAGCAGAGGCACAAACACATACACATTCTGCCAGACACACAAATGAAATTCAAGCAAATTGAAATTTTATTTCAGCAAATGTCTTGCTTTTTACTCCAAAGCCCCTCAGCAACCTTCTGCTCCCTCTCTTCCTCTCTCTCTCTCTCTCTCTCTCTCTCATTCTCTCTTTGCCCTTGGCTATTTGCTTGTTGGTCTGTCTGGGCACTTTTACCTTTTCATCCAAAAGAGCTAAAGGGGGCCGTGGCTGTTAGCTGTTATCACACTGACAAACGCCTTAGTTCGTGTGCAGATTTGTTTTAGTTTTCAATTCAGATAAATTAAAAACAATACCACAGTTAGCAAAAGTTGCACTTGCGGCTTCATTGCACAAATATCGACTGTTATTTGCCCCCAAATGATATTAACCTTAGCAGCCATAGCTGCCTGCCAACACTTTGGGCCAAGTTGTAATCGCTTGAGTATTGTGTGTGCTTTATCCTCAAACTCTTCACTGTTGCTCTCCCCCCTCTCTCTCTCTCTCTCTCTGTTTCTCTCTGCTCGTTTTAGTTGTTTTTGCTTATTGCTGCGCGGCACAAGCAACAACCTCTGTCTGCTGGGAGAGCTACATGCAACATACGTGCCATCCTGCAATCGAGCTATCGATGCGCCAGCAATTGAATTGGAAAAAAGAAAATACATGAAAAAATCGAAGTTTTTGATTGGAAATATGGAATATGAAATACCCTTGCAGCTACTAAAATATGCATGATATAACTACCTACAGAACCAGATTTACCTATGTTAAAAAAGTAAATATTAACTGTAAGGTGCATTTTGGAAATATCGAAACTTATAAAATGTAATAAACAAAAAAATCAATATTTTAATTTCAGTCGAACTTCCATATAACGAACTTCCATATAACGAATTTTCTATATAACGAAGTCAAAAATCAGAACCCTGCAATTTGATTCAGTCAAAACCCATTCTATATAACGAAATTTCTCTATAACGAAGTTTTTTTTTTTTCCTTTCGGTTATATGGAAGTTCGACTGTAATTATTTACTATTAAGATATCCTTTAATCAAATACACAATCATAAAAGCTAATAAAAGTAAACTTCACAACTGCTGAGAATTCGACTTAGATTCACAAGAAACCAAATCAAATTTTTTGCGCATTGGTAATGCAATTTGGTCGACTAAAATGCCACTGATAACAAGTTTAAATATAATTCAAGTCCAACTTTTTGTCTCTTTATCGCGACTTATTTTCAGGACTCATCTTTAACAATGCCAAACGAATTTAGTGACAGAATGCTGCTAGCTATTGGCAAGAGTATAAACAACAAAATGTGCAGCAGTCGACAAAGCGCAATTGGGGAAAAAGGCTGAGGCTGTGAAGTTCTAGAGGTGTGGCAGGGTAGGAGGTACCATGTTAAGCCTCTGTTGCTGCCGCGGGCTGTTGCAGAAAAGTGTTTGGGCCAAACTAGTTGTTGGTTTTGCTTTGTCTTCCAATCGAAAGTGCTGTCTTAAAAACAACAAAGAAATACACACACACCAAAAGAAAAACAGCTGACAGAAAGAGACGGAAAAAAGACTGAGAGAGATATAGAGATTGGGCATGGGAGTAAATTGCGTTGCCATATGGCAGGTGTTGCGGGTGCACGCTTTTAACCTAGCTTAATCGATGGCCTGCACCCACCCACACACACACACACAATATATGAGTAACTTGGCCATAATGAAGTTGGCAACGTGCCAGTTGCAGGCGTAGTTGCATAAACTCTTCTGCTCCTCCTCTTTTTGCTCTTCTTACGCTTGCTTTAAGGCATTGATTGCTCTCAACTTGGTGCAGTTGCTAATGCTGTAAATGTCGCTGGTTGCTGGCTTGCCACACGGTGGTGGTGCTGCTGCTGCCACACAGACAAACCCATTGAATATTTATGGCAGTGCCAGCGCAGATTATGCGGCTAAAACTTAAGCAACTTGCCACGTTTTACCTGACTTCGTTCGTTGTGCTGTGCGAATGAAATGCAATTTGGTTTATGAACTCTGTGCGCACCAAAAAAGGCCGCGACACGAGCCAAGACCGCGACATACACAGAGATTTGTGCACTAGAAAATGAACTTGGCAGTTGCACAGTTGAACGTTGCACAGTTGTGCGTCTCACGTTGCACGTTTCACGTTGCAGGTAGCAAGTTAAAACAACACTTTCAGCAGCTAATTTTCTATTAAGTTTTCGCAGTTTTCCCGCAGTTCCTGCCTGCTGTTTGCCGTTGCGCAAGTGGCGAAAAAGCTGTCACGACTTTGCGACTTCTATTTTTTGGGGAAACCCCCCTCCCCCCACACGTCCAAAAAGAAAATATTTGCGACTTACTCCGCATTTGCAAACAAACACATAAAGTTTGAAGTGAAATCGCGAATTAAGTTGCGCATTCAAAGAAGAGAAGCTGAAAGAAAATCCATAAAATATGAGACCGACACCCAAGGAAATTATTATTTTTGCATAAAGTTTCTCGCAGTTAGCTTTTTGGGTGAATTTTCACGGTGCATTTCGCTTTTAAATTAAGGTCAAACTTACTTGGCAAATATAATTGAATACTTCAAATATTGTTATTCCATTTAAATAAAAAGTAACTCAAGCGAAAAGCTTCTTCTAAATTTAAGAATCCTTTAAAGTAAAGAATACATTTGAATGTGAAATCGTTTAATTTTGAATATTTACTGCATATTTACTACCGACACCTGTGCTTAACACTTTATTAGTGTTTCATATAATTTAAATATAGTTTTGATCTGTCTTTAATAAATGATATTTTATTTAATTGCTTCTGCAGTGGACACACAAAAAGCTTGTCAAACCACATAATGAAAAAATTAAAAATCAATAAATATTAATAATAACAAAAAATTTTAAAATATTGTACAACATAAATGCCCACAGCACTCTCAACAATATGTATAACTAATGTACTTTTAGTAATATGCATATTTCGTACATGTGCTTAATGGCTTTTTTTTAGCCTATTCCTATTGAACTAAACTTAAATTCGTTAGAGTTGCCAAATATGCTTAAATTTTTCATTTTAATTAATTTATAACATAAAGTTATATAAAAAATATTTAAATTTATATAAAAATTAAGTAATCATCTTTTATATATATATACGGCAATTTAAGTTTGTTTTTGTGTGGATTTAAGGCTTATAAACTCTGAAGGCTCTAAAAAAAGATATTTCCTTACTCTGTCTTATTTGTCATCGTAGCCTTACAAGTACTTAAACAGTAAATATATCTTAAGAAGTTTTTATAATGGAATTTTGTAAATTGTTCGAGTTGTTGTTTGAGTGGTCAAACAGACGACCAGCGAGATTATCATGTGTTCTATGTTCAAAGAGTGGAAGAGATGTTATATTCATAACATAAATAATGATAGTTACATCGCGATGTATCGATGCATCGTCGGGGTCCATAAAGTTACACTTAAGCTAAAATAATCTCAAGGGTTTGACAAACTGAAACTGATAAATAAAAAAAGATTAAATTACTTTATGCACTCCGAAAAAAATATGTTCTGAAACAACCAACTAATTACCACTGTTAGTCCGTTAAGTACACTTTCTCTGAATCCATGAACGCTATAGAAGAAAGACATTTTTATGAACATCGTTTAGTAAATATGAATGGTTTGATCATAATTTCATTTTTAAATTAAGAACGATTTAACGATTTAGTCATAATTTATATACGATATGTGCTTGAATTTGGATCTTTTGCTAATGTTTTCTTTTCAAATATCTGAAACAACAAATAAATTAAAAACATATTTGTTCCATTTGTACCGAATCATGAACATTTCGTTACCAGCGTTTCAGATTTAAAATCTTAAACTTTATAATGATAACGTTTTACCGATTTGGTTTTATTTATACTTCGAATATCTCGGGATATTTATTAATGAACGTTGCGGAAAATTTAAGAAGTTGTCTAATAACCAGCTTCACTTTGTCGATTATAAAATAATGATGTAACTCTTTATGTTATTTGTATTTTATATGTAAGTATACATTGGGAAAAGACAGCCTAACTAATTAAGTAAAGATTGCCAAAGTACTTTCAGACTCTAATGTTTTCTAAATGTTTAACTGAAATACCTCTTCATTCCTTGTTTTAAATAAAGCTGTTCTTAAATAATTTAATTTTGACAGAAAAATAAAATAACTTTTAATCTAAAACGCTACAAGTAGCTTAAAATTTTTATATGTTAAGGTGTAACGATTTTTTTTTATTTACACATCACTCTACGAATTTCGTGTACTTCATTTAATTTCTTAGAGTTTTGTCGAGCGATTTTGTACATATCTAAAATAACTTAGTGTAATGAACATATTAGATCTTATAAGCTATGAAATCAGCTTGGAAAGCGCTGTTCAAATGTCATCTTACTGTCAGCAGTGGCAACCTCTTTGCTTGCTTGTGTTAAGTACATATGAGTTGCTTCATAATTTTGGATCTCCTTCATGGATCGTTGGCACTAATTTGATGTTAATCATAATTTGTTTATCACAATTATGTTAAGCAAAAAGGCTTCCAACGAAACCAAGGAATAGCTGATTTCTAAGATGAACTCGATAAGGCAGTCGCTATCTGGAAGACAATAATAAGACAAATCATTCGAATTGATATACGCTGATAAAGAATTTCAAATCTAGGATGATCTCTAAGTCATAAAAATACAATAATACAACAACTTTTGTAACGGAATTTAAATAAAATTATTTATTTGATTGTGTAGAAGGCAATGTCTCGTTAATCCATTCTTTTATTCTCGGTACTTCTCACTTCGAGCGCGCAAAACAGACTGACGCTTTGTTACTGTTAAGTAACAGTCTTAAAGGCTAACATTATTCACTTAGATTACCTCTCGATACAACATAAAGAACTTAAAGCAAATAGTTCTGTTAAATACAATCACTGTGACAAAGACTTTGATTTGAGTTTTAAGATTTTCTGTGTGTCATCGGTGTTGGCAGCTGATTCAAAAATGTAAATCAAGTGTGTAACTATGTAGATTATAATCCAAAAGCAGTTAATTTTTTGAATAGATGACAACGGCGCATGTAGAAATATGAATTTTTTGTATAACAAATTTCTACACGGGTCATATAGAAATAAGAAAATCTAAACTTATATCTATAATCTTGTTTGAAGTACGAATCCCGGTTTCAAATAACACGAACGGCTTGTAAAGAATAAAAGTTAAACGTAAATTTCGAAGCCTGAATCTGCATTTTCGTCTAGAAAACCTAAACGCGGCGTGTAACATTTAAGTCTCTAAATGAGCGTAGAGAAAGGCTACACGAAACGTAATGGGCTGGAGTTTCCCGGTCAAAACTTTGTTTGCTGTTTGTAAGATTTGTTTCCTTCCGGTGTTCAATAATATATATAGCTTATTAATAATCGAATACTCTTTTGTTTGCTGTTTATAATTAAAGCATCAAAACATTCTATATGTTTTGAGTATGAAATGAGCAAGGCAATCGTTTGTCTGTAAACCGAATCTTCTGCTTGGGGCATTAGCTATGCGTATATGATTGTGTATGTGTGTGTGTGTGGCTGACGGCATTTGCAAGGCAAATATTTATAAGCCAACAAACACACACTGAGAAACAGACAAAGAACTTTCAGGAGCTGCTAACAGCGACACGCACTTGACTTTCGAAACTCACTTGAAGTCTTGTTGAGCAGTTGAGAGTTAGAAGTTGAGTTGAGAGTTGAGTTTTTCGCAGCCTGTCTCGCTCTCTATCTTTGTCTCTCTGTCTGTTTGTCTGTCTGTCTCGCTGTCTGCCTTTTTGGTTTGCTTGCTTGCTTGTTTGTTTGCTTATGCTTGCCAAAGTTTTGCCTGCCTGCCTGCCACACAATCTCAAGTCTTGAGACTGGTGCATGATATTGCACATTTGGTTGCCTTCACATTGACTATAAGCTGTTTTCATTAGATTTCTCAGCAAATGCTTAAGCGTGCTTCGTTTTTATGCTTTTTGTTTGCCTTCTCATAAACTAGGTCGCCATACAAGAGTGGATGGCGGAGTGGTGCAAGTGTTGAAATGGGCAAAATGCATTTCAAGCGAAACTTACCGCGCCACGGGCGGCAACCCCTTTTGTGTGTGGGTGTGTGTTTGGGTGTGTGTGTCAACAGATCTTGTTTGCACCCCACATTGACCCAAAAAAAAAAAAAAAAAAAAGAAATGAGAGAATTTGTCTAGCCATCCGGCGAGGGAGTGCGCGTTGCACGTTGCACGTTGCGACCTGCAGCAACAGCGACAACAACAACTTGCACACTCATTCAGTCATTCACTCATTCATTCACTTCATTTACCGAATTACGCACACACACACACACACACACGAATGTAAATGTGAATGCAAGTTGTGGGCTGGCCACTGTTGATGACATCAATTTGCGTAAATTGTGCTAGGAAAACGTTGCCGGAAACTGGCAGACTAATGGAGCGGAAGTTTTTCCAAAGCATTCAAATGACTGCAACACACACACACACACACTCGACCTCGCCCTCTCTCTTTCCCTTTCAACCAGTGACACCTTAACCCTTAACACACACACGCATACATACATAGAAAAGCATCAGCTAGATATCCTGGCAGCCAGTCAACCATTTGCAGTTGGCCATTTTCAGGCGCATTCAAACAGTATTCAGATGAGCTTACATTCTTCTATTTATCTCTCTCTCTCTCTATAATTCCCTGGTTTTTCCTCTGTTCAACTCTTTCTGTTATTGTTTGACTACTGTCGGGTTGATTGTTATTTAGCAGTGCTGCTTATGATGCCTGCTGTTACCAGCAATTAAACAGCAGCTCAACTTTAATGCAATTGTCTCGCTCACACACACACGCTTTCCTTCTCTTTCTGTGCTACGCTTAATTTGCTGTGCACGTTGTAAAATTAAACTTGTCTGCTGTGCATTTAAAATGTCACCAAACACAACTCCGCCTCTACCACCCCCCAGCCCCTTTAACCGAGGCGAGCGTTACGTTACGTTAGCAAGTTGGCAGTCCCAGAGAGCGCTCTGGGCAGCACCGCCGCAGCATGCGGCATGCAAACGAAAATTTTTATCAGCATCAGCATGAAAATGTCGCCGCATATTAACCTGTCATCCATCACTTTTGATACTTTAGCTTCCTCGCGCGTTCCTCACCTTTGTGGGCAAAGCCGATGAGTGGTGATGGGGGATGAAAGGAGATGAGGGGCTGGCAGGTGGATTGAGAGGGATTGAGGGGAGGAGAGGGGCTGGAGCTGATGCTCCATGAGCTGAAGCTGCCTTCCATGTCACGCAGCAAAAAGGGTCAATTCCGTTGCACGACACACACAAAAGGATAACGAGCGCAATATGAGTTGGCATTATAATACAACAACAACGCCAACAACAACAGCCACTCCTACTACATTGACAACAGCAACAACATTGAATGACAGCGCATAACACAAAGAAAAAATAAAATGGCGTCGTCGTCATTGCTGCTACTGTTGTTGACATTGCAGTTGTTGTTGCTGGCCTCTGCAGTATCTGACGATAGAAATGCCAATGACGCTGATGCTGCTGCTGACGCTGATCCCCAAGCAACAAAACATAATATGGCAAATAAACAAACAAACAAAATTATACACACATAAATATCAAGGTTTCAGTTTACAATTTCACAATTTTATTGTTTTACTCAATAAATAACTCATTTATTGCTAAAGTTACATCAGATAGTCCTTCAAACTATATAAAAACATAGTTTTTGTGAGAGCCCATAAGTATTAAAATGTTGCTACTATGTAACTTATCAAAATAACTTTATATCAAATTAGTTTTTATATAAACACAGTGCACAATTATAAAAATACTTTTCAAATTGTTGACGTTAAATGAAAAGGATAAGCATACTTTATAATATTGAATATAACACAAAGACTTGGGCATGGAAGTATTATTTTGTGTTATTACATCGTACCTTCCAATAAAGGAATATAGTTTCCAAAAAACGAAAATCGACATTTTTATAATAACCTGTTACTGTTATTAAATGTTATGAAATGCACGATTGATTGAATTATATGCATAAACAGTACTCTAGAATAAATCTAAAATTAATTAACTGAAACGTTTTTGATACCTCTGTTCTAAGTATTTATTTATGTTTAGCAAAGTCATGACAATAGTCAAGTTATGATTTACCTAGTGCAATAAAGTAAATGCTTCGAGCATATTTATTATTTATATTGTGCTCTATAGTAAGTATATAAAATAGCAGACTTGATAAATATACAAACTATTTCTCACACATTATTTTACCCTAGAGCAACCCGATATAGTAACCTCCACCTTCCCACCTTCTCACTCTCAGCTCAGCCAATAAGCTTGAAGACCACCCTTTTTAGCCAAGCTGTGCGGCTTAACCGTTGATGCGGTTCTAGATAACTTTAGCAAAGCTAAAGGCCAAGTTTAGAGCACATGACTGTATGTGTGTGTGTGTGTGAGCTATGCTGATGGCGCATCAGTTCTGCTAGCATATGCATATAAATGTGTATGTGTGTGTGTGTTTTTATGACTAAAATTGTAAATTATGTCAACTGGCCACGACCCACAGAGAGCTCGTTATAGTTGGAGTGTGCGATATCCTTCTACACACACAGGCACACACGCACACAAACACACACACACAAATATATATATAGACATAGGTCTAGTCTCTAACAGCAACATGAAGCTAATGAAAATTTATTGATAATAAATTTAATATGTTTTGCGGCTGCGTGTTTTATGTGTATGTGCATACACCAATACTAACAACACACACACACACTCACACAAACTATCTATATGTAAAGTATTCATAGCATGGACATATCCTTAGAGTTTTGAATTTTATATGTAATCGACACTCAACGCTCCGCACTGTGAATTGGTTTGTGGGTTTTTTCCATCCATGTATGAACATTGGGGCTTGGTGTTTTTTGTATTCGCTGCTCGCAAACTAGTCATCATTAATTTATTGTAATTAAATGATAAAAGCAATAACAACAAATATTCCATTCAACATTCCCTCTCTTCTACCCTCCACTCCTCCAGCCCCATTGTCCCTTCAGCAGCAGTCGCCGCATCAGTTGCATCAGTTGTAATGCGATCTGCGTCACTTGTCAGTTGGCGACCCTGCGTTTTTTATTTTCTTTTTTCATCTATATCTATCTCTCTCTTTCTCTATATATAGCAACAGGGCAATTGAAGCCATACTCACTCACCCACACACACACACCCGCCCCCGCTCCCAACAGGCAGCATAGCGTTGTTGACATTTCATTGAGTCTCAAACTCAAACTTCATTATGTCCTGCAGCGTCTGGCGCCAGCTAAGGGAAGCTCATGTCGTGCCTTGATGTGTTTCCCATAGCAACTTCCACTCCCGCACCCCACCAAAACTCCTGTGCGTGCTTTCATCTTTTTCTTATACTTTATCTCTATGTAGGTATGGTGTATGTATACGTAGGTGTATGTATGTGTGTGACTTTGTCTAAGTTTGTTTGCATAACCTATTTGTATAAATATTTTGCCTTTTGCTTCGCTCTGTTGCTCAACTTATTTGCACGTCGCCAACGCCAGCGGCGAATACAACGACAACGACGTGCACCAGCCACCTCCCACTGTCTCCCAGCCTATCCCCCCAAATTGTTATTGTTGTTACTGCCTTTCTCTTTTTGGCTGGCTGTTTCTCTGTTTTGTAGGTGATAACAATGTTTGTCTTTATTTCACCAGCAACAAAACTTTACTCTTAACATTTTCACTTAAACTTGCTCAACAAATTTGGTTTATTATTTTATAGTTTGGCACACGTGTGTGTGTGTGTGTGTGTGTGTGTTGAAATTTTACTGCTGCTGCATCGCTCAGCAAATTTGGGCAGTAAAAAAGGAATGAAATCGAAATTTAATTACACTTGCAATCAATTAAAAATTGCTAAGCTGCAATCTGAGCTAAATATAAAATGGATATGTGTTAAAAATATGTTACAGTATCTTGTAAGAGTACAAGTTGCAATTTAACGATATTTTAAATTTGCAATAAACCTTTTTTAAGTTAAAAACATTAAACAATTGTTTAAATTGTACTCAAATCAATATTCTTCAGCTCAAGTGTGATTGTATTAAGACATAGCTTAATTAATTGCATTTTATTGTAGCACACTTTCAGGCATATCACATAAATAACTAATCGACTCGAAAGGCAGACAAAAGCTACTTAATATGAAGACTGCAAGACTTGCACGTCTGTAAAGTGCTCATGCAAAATGCAATTTAATGCCCAGCGATTTGTTGACACTTGTGCAAACGGAATCCTCAATTCGAAAGCCATTTAAGCTCAGCAAATTAACGTGTCCTGTGCTACTTAACCATTTGATCCGCCCGGAAAATGGCGACAATGCAATTTACGCGCCTGTAAGCAGCTCAAGACAAGGCAAGACAAAACGAGACAAGGAATGGCAAGCAAATGCCTGATGCTGCCAATGTGTATGTGTTCAAGCTCACCCACTTAATGAATTGTCAAACACTTTAAGCCAATAAACGCAGTAATGGCAACACACACACAACTTCACATTAGTGCGACTAAGAGACAGGTGAGAGAGGGAAATGAAGATAGAAAGTCTGAGACAAGTTGCATTGCCAGACGCTTGGAAATTGCAAGGCGTTTAGCTGTAAAACTTGTTGTAAAGTTGTGCTATGGCATTCAACAACTTTTTTTTACCTATGTTTACACACGCACATAGTCACATACTTGAGGACATTTGTCACAGTTCTTTGCTATTTTATTTTATGTTTTCTTTTTTGCGTGTGTGTGTGTGTGTGTGTTGGTTGCGGCTATGATTGTCAGCGAAACTTTGCTTTTCTTTGCTCCTCTTTTGACATTCGACAGCTACAACAACTCAAGTGTTTATGTTAGCCGGAAGACATAAAAGCAAAGCGTTCCCCCTCACAATCCGATACTGCAACTGCTGGAGCAACTACTACTATTCGATAGTGGATAGTGGAGCAATGCCAACGACACGCAACCGCAACAAATCCAACGGAAATCCACTTTAAAGTTGGCTAGGTCGGTTGCATAGAGAGGAGCAGTTTGGCGTTACCATTTTAATAATACTACGAACCGGGCGTCATATAACAACGACAGCAGCAGTAAAGCCGAGATGACACTGGCGAAATGTTTCAATTGAGGATCACAGTCGGTGGAATCCTACTGGTGCCGTAGCTCTTTGGCGGGGTGTGGGTTTTTCCTGTGTCTCAACTGTATGGCACATAAACTTTAAATATTAGGATTCCTATAAACTTTACAAAGGGAGCTTTACTCCACGGAACTCAAAACATCCTTTTACCATCGCTAAATAGCAACAATAATCGGCAAAAGCTAATTGACAAAACAACACATCAATCTCCCATCAACTAATCTCCTTTGGGTGCGAGGTCTAAAGGTGACGATCGACACTCGCGTTCTCTACCCTTCCCAACCATGATCTTCTACGCGGCATTTTGGTGAAGATCCCCTAGAAAAACTTCCACTAGATTATTAGGTTATCATGTCTTCCCCCTGAACGAAACAAAATTAGTACTCCATAGTTAATTTAAAACAATTCAATATTTATTACAATTATTATTCAACTTAAAATTCAAATTCATTTTCAAAGTATAGCTGTAACCAAATAATTGTAAACATTTAATTTAGCAAAAAAAAAAAAAACTAATTAATATAAACCAAAGTTCTTCATTTCTGATCTGATGTTATAAACTTATTTTCATGTCTTAGGGGTGTAATTTTATTTGTGCATATTCTTATTTCATAAACATTAGCAAACAGAAAATTTTAGTTAAGTCCAAGCAAAAGACTTTTTCTTCGTAAATTAATCTAGTCAAAATTATTCGAATTTAATTTTATTAATTTTTCAATTTTCTATCCTATACAGTGCATTAATTTATTTGTTTATTAATTGAAAAAAATAAATACTAGTACTCAAAAGCGAAAATTGTCAACTTGATTCATTCAAGTGTATACATACGTACGGACGGCACTGTACTTATGCGCGCAAGCGCAAGCGATGGAACAGCTGTGATGTACTAAATTTTGGTGTATGTATGTATGCAGGGAGGCTAGGTTGTTCACCCCAATATTGTGGCTGTAGGTGTATGCATATATTTCATTTCATGTACATAAAAAAAGGGAGGTGAGGAGTAATAATAATAGGTAGAAAGAATATTTACTTAAATTGCATGTACGCTCGATTTATGCGCTTTGTCTAAATAAAAATGTAAGTGCGACATATAAAGATAAAAGCGATCACCAAATTGCCAAACACAAAGCGAAGAAAAAAAATGAACTAAAATATGCACACACATATTTACATATTAAGCTTTCGAAAGTGAAGCTTTCGAGCTTTGACAAGCATGTTCTATACACTCACACCAATGCTTTGTAATGCATGCAGCGGCATACTTATGTATGTTTATGCAGCTACATGTAATTTATTTTTTTCTTTCTAGTTCACTCTGGTAGCAATAATATGGTTAACTATTGGCAATTTGGATCGGCTTGGCCATAAAATTTTAACCAATGTTTTTAATAATTACTCACAGTTTTAAGGCAGCGGCGAAAGATCTTTCCTCGTGGCTTATGTTCGTTGTTTTTGTTGTTTTAGGTTATTATATGTATGTATGTCTGTGGGGTTTTACATTTTATGGTCTTTTTGGGTTTGATTTTTATTTTTTCTTTACACTTTCAATTTAGACCTTGTACATGTTTTGAAATTGTTGGGTTTTTTTTTTTTAATATTTTTATTTTGTAATTTTAGAACAAACAAAAATTAAAGAATTTTACTTTGGAAGCTTTACTTCCACCTCCACTTCACAACTGGCGATGCCAGCCAACCTACCTACATACATACGCACTTTTATGCCGCTTTTCTATCTTTTTAAACAGATTGTTAATTATACTTGTACACTTTTTATACACCTTTTTTATACACCTTGTGACTGCACTGTTTTCTGTTCTTGTTTTGAGGTTTTTAACTTGTCTTTTATCAGAAATTTTAGCTTATTTCACTTATTTATGCCGCTCCGCGTGGTTTCTGCTTTTCTCCCGATTTTGGGACTACCGCATGTGCGGCTCCAGCGGCTGAGCTTTAAGAAAAGCTTTTAGATCAGCGCAAGGCAGGGGCGTCGACTCGTGAATCAAAAAAGGGATCTCCAATATTGCAGTGAAGAGTAATAATTTAGCATCCACCAAGACTCCAATGCGTCTGGCAGCCAAAATCTGAGCTCGGGTGGAGGTTATGTGCGCTACGGGTAGAAACTTGGATTTTAGGCTAAAAATCACAAATCTGATGAAATCGTGTATGCAGCACATACCTTTGGTTGGGTCACACCACAGAATCACGAATCCGATCTCTTCATACGGATTATGATGTGGATGTGACCGGATTAGCACTCGAGTTAACCTCTATTGGACTTAGGCCACGCCGGCTGTCGGTTGGCCAATGCCGAGTCGGTTAATTCTTATTTTAACAAATTTTTGTTGGGTTTATTGCGCGAAACAAAATGTAGTTATTTGTCTTTTTTTTTCTTTTTGTCTTTTCTTGTGACTTGGGAACACACTCTATTTAACTTTAACTTTTTGACTAAGTCAGGCGGGATCACGTTTTAGACTCCCACGCTAGCAACGAAAACGAGCTATTCGACGTGGAGTTGATACTTGTGGTTCGATCGGAAAAGAGGCCGAAGGCTCTCGCCTGTGGGTTTATATAGGCCTAGTGCAATTAGCGAAAGCTTTTTTTCTGGTATATGTTGACTAACGTTGGTTGCGCTTGCTCTTTTGCAAAAGCGGATAAGTCTGTTATTATTAGCATGCGCCTGTAAGGACGGCTATATTTTTGAAGCAATATTTTTATCGCATGCGAGAATTTTATTAAGCAAACGGACAGCGATAAAACTAAATTTTACTAAATTGAAATCTAACGCAACGGCGACCATTACACAACCGATAATATACCACCGTTAGACAGAATATTAGCGGGAATCAGCAACGAATGTCTTTTGCATGATACGTTCCTAGCTCTTTTCCGTGCAAATCTTCAAGTTGGTAATAGCACGAGCCTAGTTTTTTCCTGATTCGACATTTACTAAATTGAGGTCCAAGCTTAGCATTAAAATTCTGTGTGAATTTACTAAGGGCGAAATTGCGACGATATACTTCCTGACCTTCTCGATAGCTTACTGGCTTCGAACGCAAATTATATTGAGTGGAATTGCGATCGTAGGCTTTCCGTATATTCAATTGAATATCTTTCCTCAGAAGTGCCAAGTTGTCTTCCCGCGAAATTGGAACAACAGGGTCTTCTAGCAATGACAGCTCTTTCAACAGCTTATAATCGGCTCCATGAGTGATCATGTCCAAACCAAATAAGGCTCTGTAAGGGGAACATCCTAACGATTGATGAAGTGACGATCTTAACGAACAAGAAATACTCGTTAGATGTAAGTCCCAGTCCGTTTGATCGTTTTTCAAATAGGACCTTACAGCAGCTAGTAATGAACGGTTGACTCGTTCAGCAGCATTACTTTGCGGTGAGTACAAAGCTGTGTACACATGTTTTATGCCTAATTCTGTTAAGAATGCGTTAAAGTCATTAGCTTTAAATTGCGTGCCGTTATCGCTAACGATGGTTTCAGGCACACCGTAACAATGGAAAATTTGTTTCAAGAGAAATTCTTGCACAGCAATGGACGTGAACTTTTTCAAAGGATGTAGCCAATGGTATTTACTAAAATGGTCAAGCACTATAAATATTCCAATATGACCATTCTTACTGCGAGGATATGGTCCTAACAGATCAATGTATAACCTCTGAAAGGGTCTACTCGTAGGGCTGTGTGCACCCATAGGAGGACGTAACCTATAATTTGGGGCTTTATTCTCTTTACACAAGGTACAACTGCGAATATACTCGCGCACATCTTTTGCCAATCCTGGCCAGAAAAGATTGCGACGTAACTTTTCAATGGTCTTTTGCATGCCCGCATGAGCCGAGGTCTGACTGTCATGGGCTTGTTGTAGAACTTCGCTTTTAAGCCGATCTGGAACCCATACCTTCCAAGAGTTCTTTTCTTGATCAATATCTCCAACGGCGTGTTCTGTACGTATGTACAAAATATTTCCTTGCAGTTTAATATCCGGGAATCTAGAGAAATTTTCACTAAACCTATCAATAAGTGCTCGATAAGAATCCTCCAGAAAAGCGTCAGAATCTAAGTCTATTACCGGATTCATATCTAACTCACAAATTTCATCTTCACATAACCTTGATAGAGCATCGGGAACAAGATGATCCTTTCCTTTACGATGCGAAATAGAAAATTTAAATTGCTGCAAACGAAAGATCCACCGTGCTAACCTACCCGAAACATTTTGTTGTCTCATGAGCCAAAGCAAACTAGAATGATCAGTTATTACCTCGAACTCTTGCAGTTCTAAGTAGCATCTGAACTTTTCAATTGCTAACACAACGGCTAAGCACTCTCGTTCGGTAACGCTGTAATTACGCTGAGCACTATTTAATTTCTTTGACATAAAAGCAATGGGCTTCTCGTCATTCTCATCAGACAGTTGCACTAAGACTGCACCAATGCCAAAATCGCTGGCATCGCAGTGAAGATAAAACTTTTTCTCGAAATCGGGGTTTGTTAAAACGGGCGCGGTAGTCAATATCTGCTTTAACTGGTCCATGGCCAATTGAGCTTCTAGTGTCCATACAAACTTCTTTTTTGTAGAGAGCACATCTGTGATGGGACACGTAAGATCAGCAAACTGATGAATAAACCGACGGTACCATCCGCAAACTCCGAGGAATCCTCGAACCTGCTTTAGGTTCTTGGGCGATGGCCAATTCCTGATACACGATACCTTAGCTGGATCTGTACAAATACCTCCACTTCCAATAACGTAACCCAAGTAGTTAATACTAGTAACGCAAAATTGACTTTTGGCAAGATTTAAAGTCAAGTTTGCTTTGCGAAACTGCTCTGCGATGCGTACTAGAACGGCAAGATGCGAAGGAAAATCTTCGGAAACGATGCACAAATCGTCAAGATATCCGAACACGCTATGTCTCAAATCTGGTGGTATGATGTCATCCATCAATCGACACATTGTTGAGGGAGCATTGCACAGTCCAAACGGCATTACTTTAAATTGATAAAGCGGTCGTCCTGGAACTGTAAATGCAGTAAGAGGTTTGGATTCAGGGGTAAGCTCTATTTGCCAATACGCATCTTTTAAGTCCAACTTTGAGATGATATTTGCTTTTGGCAAACGAGAGAAGATACCATCAATGCTAGGCAAAGGATAAGCATCTTTATGGGTGGCATTATTAAGTCTACGAGCATCCAAACAAAGACGAACTTTGTTGGGTTTTATCACCAGACGCATTGGTGAACTCCACGCACTCGTTGAAGGCTCAATGACATCCTGCTGCAGCATGCGGTCTATTTCTGCATAAAGCAGTTTTTCCACAGCTGGGCTTACGGGATAAAATCTTTGCTTAACGGGCTTTGCATCTCCTACTTCGATATGGTGTTTGATTAAGGTAGTACGACCTAAGCTTTTCGAAGCATTTGGGAACAGCAGTTTAACGACTTCAAGTTGCTGAACCTGCTGAGGGCTTAATGAATAGGAATTTGCCTCGTCAGATTGGGCTTTAACCATTTCTACCGAACCTATGATATTAGGAGCAAGTTCGAAAATTTTCCAAAAATCATGCCCTAATATCAACTTTTGCTTGATAGAAGGAATAACAAAAAGTTTCAATGGTTTTGTGATGGACTTGTAAGTCATCATCACATTCAAACATCCAAGAATATCCTGCTGTTGTCCATCCGCGGTTTTCGCATGAGACTTCAGAGGTTTAAACTCTGGAAACTGCTTGAAGTTTTCAGCAGCGAGGGACGAGCCAATGCAGCTTATATTCGCTCCTGTATCTAATAAACCTAGTTCAGTATACTTGAGAAAAGACACTTCCACATAGGTACGCATGTCATTGTGACAATTAAAAATTGTTGAAATTACTAACTTACGACTCTGTTTTACCATTTTATAAAATGATTTTAATCTTAACGTTCGCTTACTAATTCTACGTTCTAAACAACTAAATATACGTTTTTTAACGTTTTCATAATTCTGCAGCCTTTCTTCATATGGAAGGCAATATAAAGGGACGACGCTGCTAGATTCGTCGTTTTGAGTTTCTTCCGAGTATGACTTCACTGCTTCTGGAAGATTTTCAATGTGAGACACATTTAGGCTTTTGGGGGCATCCGGCTGGTGTTTGATGCTCCCGCTTGGCGGTTTTCCGACTGCTTACGAAGACAATGCTTACATTGGGGCTTGTAGATATTCGGAGCTCCACAACCATAACAAAATATACGCCTATCAGCTAAGCAATTCTCCCACACGTGACCGAGTTCTTCACAGTTCCAGCACTTCATTTTTGAATGTGCGACACGTAGCGCAGCAAGTTCTACTTCAACTTGTAACTCTTCTTTCAATTCAGCTGGATCTTCTTCTAGAGAATGTATTTGCCGACGGTTAGCTACTGGTTGTAATTTAGCAGTGTACTCTGATCGGCCTAGCAGTTCCTTTTCCAAGTTCTCACTAACTTGAACTAGTCGACGCAATTGTCCTACCGAAAACACGGGTTGGTACAAAAGATTTTGACGATTCCGAGGAAGCAAATTGTTCTTCAGAATCTCGACTAATTCTTCTTCATCTATCTTGACACCGGATTTGTCTATCATCGATGCCACGGCATCATAAAACGAGGAAAATGATTCGCCTTGCTTTTGCTTACGGGATCTTATCATTTCTTTACTCATAAAGTCCGAGCGGTGATCTTTATATTGCTCGCGTAAAGAAGTACGAATATCTGACCAAACAATACGATCGACTTGTTTATGGTATCGCCAATACCAGTCTCGAGCTTTTCCTGCAAATAATACATGCATATTTCTACACATGGCAGCAAAATCACTTTCTAAAGTTTCGTCTGTAAGAGCTTTCACTCGATATAAAAATTCATCAACACCCAACCCTTCCTCGGATCCATCAAAATGCAAGTTCCATTTTTGCATGATATCAGCAGTCTTTCTAGCATACGAAGAATTTACAGAAGTGATAGGAGACTCGCGAGTCGGCACGTTAGGAATTTGGGTGTTCGACGGACTATTCTGAGTATTTAAATTCAAACTAGAAACTACTCTGCTCACAGTTTGTTCTATCATTGCCTGAATTGCTACCCGATCATTAACCTCAAATACACGAGTATAACCGGAGCGGGGTGGGCGACCTCTTCTTCTATTTGATCTTGTAGCAGCAACTTCAGAAGGATTGGTACTATGACTCGCATCCAAGGCTGATGGCAGTACTGTACTTGCATTTGGAACAGGGAGTTCTGGGGCAGTAACTGTATTTGCGGCTTGAGCTTGCTCTAAAGCCTTACTTAAGTGGCGGGTCATTATTCTCTGAGCTTCATGGGCAACAGAGGGCTTGGGACCGCTGACTTCAACAAATTTCATCGTAGCCACATTTATGGGGCTCTTACAAGTATAACAATTGCTATTCTCTTCTAACCAACGTTCTACGCAAGCTTTGTGAAAGACGTGGTTACATGGTAACGAATAGCATGGATGAGTATTATCCATTGCGTGTTCGCATATGGCACATGGCACACCTTCGGCTGTGGGCCGGAGCGATTCTGGTGGGCTGCGATTTATAGGCATTTTCATAAAAGAAGTGTTCTTGGGGTCAGACAATACTGAAAACAAAATAATCTAATACGACAAAAAAGAGATTAATATCAAATGAGATTGTGTATAATCTGGGCTATTGAAACTATTCAAAGACTTCCAGGTACCAAGTCAGTTTCTATTTGCATAATTGAGTTAACGGCGAGTGCATGCAAAAGCAGCTATGTCACAAGTTCCAGACTCAACTGCAACTACCAAACAAAATCTAAATTAAGTTCCTTTCGATCTTTGTATATGTCCTTCGGGGCTTCACCGATGACACAATGCATGACGCAAGCAAAAATATATCGCAGGGACAATCAGTATTGGAAGTCAAGCAGACTTCGCAATATTCTGAAATTGTATACGACAGTATTAACAGGTCGACAAACTTGTATCTAGTAATTCTCCAAAAGCATACGAAAACAAACGAGCTAACTTGTATAAGCTTCTTTTTAACAGATGTATATTCTATTTATTCTGTCTACCTGTAAACGGTATGGACCATACTTAGGAACATATCCTGCATGCGATCGGTAGACTAAACAAATCTAAACGATTTCTGCAAGCGTGATAGTTCACTTATAGAGTAAATAATACAGCATTATACAAGAGGGATGTGTGGCAACTAGCTTTTCTTCTTCTCAAAAACCGTTATTATATTTCT
This sequence comes from Scaptomyza montana, assembly GCA_018904305.1. Taxonomy (NCBI): domain Eukaryota; kingdom Metazoa; phylum Arthropoda; class Insecta; order Diptera; family Drosophilidae; genus Scaptomyza; species Scaptomyza montana. The sequence goes on from JAEIGR010000012.1 coordinate 121,762, forward strand.
ATCACCCATTTGCTAATAGATCTTGGGTCAAAATTGAAGATACGATACGCTAGTTTGCCCCACGATTTGGGCGCCAAAAATTTATGTGGCGTTACCATTTTAATAATACTACGAACCGGGCGTCATATAACAACGACAGCAGCAGTAAAGCCGAGATGACACTGGCGAAATGTTTCAATTGAGGATCACAGTCGGTGGAATCCTACTGGTGCCGTAGCTCTTTGGCGGGGTGTGGGTTTTTCCTGTGTCTCAACTGTATGGCACATAAACTTTAAATATTAGGATTCCTATAAACTTTACAAAGGGAGCTTTACTCCACGGAACTCAAAACATCCTTTTACCATCGCTAAATAGCAACAATAATCGGCAAAAGCTAATTGACAAAACAACACATCAATCTCCCATCAACTAATCTCCTTTGGGTGCGAGGTCTAAAGGTGACGATCGACACTCGCGTTCTCTACCCTTCCCAACCATGATCTTCTACGCGGCATTTTGGTGAAGATCCCCTAGAAAAACTTCCACTAGATTATTAGGTTATCATGTCTTCCCCCTGAACGAAACAAAATTAGTACTCCATAGTTAATTTAAAACAATTCAATATTTATTACAATTATTATTCAACTTAAAATTCAAATTCATTTTCAAAGTATAGCTGTAACCAAATAATTGTAAACATTTAATTTAGCAATAAAAAAAAACTAATTAATATAAACCAAAGTTCTTCATTTCTGATCTGATGTTATAAACTTATTTTCATGTCTTAGGGGTGTAATTTTATTTGTGCATATTCTTATTTCATAAACATTAGCAAACAGAAAATTTTAGTTAAGTCCAAGCAAAAGACTTTTTCTTCGTAAATTAATCTAGTCAAAATTATTCGAATTTAATTTTATTAATTTTTCAACTTTCTATCCTATACAGTGCATTAATTTATTTGTTTATTAATTGAAAAAAATAAATACTAGTACTCAAAAGCGAAAATTGTCAACTTGATTCATTCAAGTGTATACATACGTACGGACGGCACTGTACTTATGCGCGCAAGCGCAAGCGATGGAACAGCTGTGATGTACTAAATTTTGGTGTATGTATGTATGCAGGGAGGCTAGGTTGTTCACCCCAATATTGTGGCTGTAGGTGTATGCATATATTTCATTTCATGTACATAAAAAAAGGGAGGTGAGGAGTAATAATAATAGGTAGAAAGAATATTTACTTAAATTGCATGTACGCTCGATTTATGCGCTTTGTCTAAATAAAAATGTAAGTGCGACATATAAAGATAAAAGCGATCACCAAATTGCCAAACACAAAGCGAAGAAAAAAATGAACTAAAATATGCACACACATATTTACATATTAAGCTTTCGAAAGTGAAGCTTTCGAGCTTTGACAAGCATGTTCTATACACTCACACCAATGCTTTGTAATGCATGCAGCGGCATACTTATGTATGTTTATGCAGCTACATGTAATTTATTTTTTTCTTTCTAGTTCACTCTGGTAGCAATAATATGGTTAACTATTGGCAATTTGGATCGGCTTGGCCATAAAATTTTAACCAATGTTTTTAATAATTACTCACAGTTTTAAGGCAGCGGCGAAAGATCTTTCCTCGTGGCTTATGTTCGTTGTTTTTGTTGTTTTAGGTTATTATATGTATGTATGTCTGTGGGGTTTTACATTTTATGGTCTTTTTGGGTTTGATTTTTTTTTTCTTTACACTTTCAATTTAGACCTTGTACATGTTTTGAAATTGTTGGGTTTTTTTTTTTAATATTTTTATTTTGTAATTTTAGAACAAACAAAAATTAAAGAATTTTACTTTGGAAGCTTTACTTCCACCTCCACTTCACAACTGGCGATGCCAGCCAACCTACCTACATACATACGCACTTTTATGCCGCTTTTCTATCTTTTTAAACAGATTGTTAATTATACTTGTACACTTTTTATACACCTTTTTTATACACCTTGTGACTGCACTGTTTTCTGTTCTTGTTTTGAGGTTTTTAACTTGTCTTTTATCAGAAATTTTAGCTTATTTCACTTATTTATGCCGCTCCGCGTGGTTTCTGCTTTTCTCCCGATTTTGGGACTACCGCATGTGCGGCTCCAGCGGCTGAGCTTTAAGAAAAGCTTTTAGATCAGCGCAAGGCAGGGGCGTCGACTCGTGAATCAAAAAAGGGATCTCCAATATTGCAGTGAAGAGTAATAATTTAGCATCCACCAAGACTCCAATGCGTCTGGCAGCCAAAATCTGAGCTCGGGTGGAGGTTATGTGCGCTACGGGTAGAAACTTGGATTTTAGGCTAAAAATCACAAATCTGATGAAATCGTGTATGCAGCACATACCTTTGGTTGGGTCACACCACAGAATCACGAATCCGATCTCTTCATACGGATTATGATGTGGATGTGACCGGATTAGCACTCGAGTTAACCTCTATTGGACTTAGGCCACGCCGGCTGTCGGTTGGCCAATGCCGAGTCGGTTAATTCTTATTTTAACAAATTTTTGTTGGGTTTATTGCGCGAAACAAAATGTAGTTATTTGTCTTTTTTTTTTCTTTTTGTCTTTTCTTGTGACTTGGGAACACACTCTATTTAACTTTAACTTTTTGACTAAGTCAGGCGGGATCACGTTTTAGACTCCCACGCTAGCAACGAAAACGAGCTATTCGACGTGGAGTTGATACTTGTGGTTCGATCGGAAAAGAGGCCGAAGGCTCTCGCCTGTGGGTTTATATAGGCCTAGTGCAATTAGCGAAAGCTTTTTTTCTGGTATATGTTGACTAACGTTGGTTGCGCTTGCTCTTTTGCAAAAGCGGATAAGTCTGTTATTATTAGCATTGAACAAAATCATTTAAACGGAAGGCCCTTTAACTCATTATTATTATTACTTACACTACTTACTACTTACTAGATAGACTCGTTTTATGCCCTATGAATATTTAACCCTCTAACAGGTAAGACCGTCTCCAAAAGGTCATCCTTTCTGATTGTTTTTCATTGTGCCGTCAAAATTTATGAAAAAAGTACGAATAGCAATACCTCATCAAAATAGTTTTATATTGTTGGTAGAAATTTGGCAGAGTTATCTTATCATTTGCACTTCAATCTTCGGTATCTCCGGCGTTTCTCAACCAATGCAATGTTTACAAATCATTATTATTTTTTGTCTTTATTGTCTAGTGGATCCAGTGTAATGTTTTGTTGATATAATATATAACTTGAAAGAAACTTGACAGTTTGAACACGAACTGAAACTCTTGTTCCATGGGTTCAGAATGCAAAAATAAATCGTAGTTTGAGGTAATGCAAAAATGTCTTAGTATTTGGTGCAGCATATTTAAAGACAAATATTGTTTGTATAAAAATATTGTTTGTATAATTAATTGAATAAAAAATATTTAAACAATTTACCGATTACAACATATAAATGTAATTTGGCTAGAAAAAAATGTAACAAAACTATTTTGTGCAAAAATGAATGAAGAGAATTGTGTGAATAATAGTTTTAACGGTAGGCTCAATACTTTACATAAATATATTTTGAAAGCAAAATTCCAATGCAAATAGCAATTTGTAATTTGCAAATCTCATAAAAATGCAAAGCTCTCGTAAAATACCAAAAAGTGACCTGAATGCCATGTGCGTAAGCTAAAGTTAAATCATTTAAGCTGCAAATATGCATATCATCGGCATATTGCAACAATAAAAAGAACAACAGGATCAGAAACAAGAGCAACAACAACAGCAATGATTTCAACGAGGACAACAAAGATTGAGGCAACTGACAAGCAAATAATTGGGATAAAATGACACCAGAAATTGATTATAACCGAGCAGAAAAGGCACGTGAAAAAATGTAAAAAAAAATGAATGAATCAAGATGAAGAAGAAATCGGGAAAAGAGAAAAACGAGGCATAAAATATTAAATAACATTTATACTTTCTTGCTTGCCTTACTTTATTCATTTTTTTTTAAGTAAACAGTTAACAAGCAATAGCCAAAAGAATTGCGATAGGAATGCAAGAAAGCAAAATAGAGAGAGAGAGAGAGAGAGAGAGAGAGAGAAAAAGAGAGTTAAATAGAAAGAGAGAAAGACTGGGTGGAAGAAAGGGAGATTTTGATAGGAAATGAAAAAGGAAAACGGCACACGACAAAAGTTAAAAGTCAATTCGTGGCCAACTGAAAGCTGATTTATGGCTGAATTTATGAAATGGCCCGAAATATCTGACAAAAAAAGTAAACACACAAAAACACACACACACACAAACAAAAACTCACACACAAACTTAGATAGCGGAATAACTGTAGGAAATAGGAAAACTAAGTGATTGAGAGTTATAACGAGAGTCCAGCAAATTTACCAGAAAATTGACTTTTTTTTCTGTGCGGAATTAAAGCGCCTGCAAAATCGAAGCAAGTCGCCGTCATGGTAGCGGATGGCGCGGCAAGGCGGTTGGGTGGGCGTGGGCACATGCCACAAAACTTGTCAACGAAGCAATTCGACCACTGTTTGTGTGTGGCAAAGTTGAAATTGAACTGTTTGCAACAGCGAGTACAAATTGCAACTTGTTTGCGCCCGGCTGCATTTTGTTTTATTTGCGACAGGTGAAATAACCGCAATTACGCTGATGTTGTTGCCTCAGTAGCCATAAAGCAGCCAAAAGACCCAAATGAAATTGCCAGTTACGATTGGGATGGGGCCAGAAAGGGTTAGAGTCTCAAGGAGCAACAGCAACATATTTGTGAGGGCAACGAAAAAATGAGCGAAAAGAAAAAGTGCGCTTAAGTGCCGCTTGGCGAAACATTTCGTTGCTGCAACAGCAGTAGCAGCAGCGGGGGTGGCAACAGGAAGCACTGTGAAATACGGGCGAAGCAGTTGGCCAACAACAAAAAAAATAAAATTGTTAAAAAAATACAGCTAGCCAAAGTTCAACGAATACTTAATACACTTTTGGGCATGTCTTATATATCAATGTAATTTTCAAAAATAAACTGCACAAAATAAATTAATCTCTTAAAATACAATACATGAGATTTGTTTGTGTTTCTATTCTAATGACAGCCAAAAATCAAATGTGACTACATTAAATTCTGACAGAAGCTCAATCCGACAAAGATAAAAATGAAGAGCAGAAAAGCTTGCATTGTTCTGCAAAAAAGATCTTTAAAAGATCTTTAGAAGAAGAAGAAAAATAATTAATAACATTATAATGGTCCTTTTTGTTGCGTAACACAGCTCATGACAAAATCAAAGTACACTCTGCAAGGACATAAAAAACTAACAAAATCGGAAACGGAAGCGCACAAAGCGCCAGGGTCCGAGTACAAGTACGGGTCCGAGTACGAGTCCGAGTTGGAGTCCAAGACCAAGTAGTGGCAAGGAGCAGCGGCATCATCATTGTCGCTTCGCTGGCTGCCACATAAAACGGGGTTAGCGGGGAAGGTCAATGCACAGTGCAAACAAAACGGGGTAGCAAAAGTTATCACGAGTTGCCACAGTTTACAACGTTTTGTTGTTGTTTCTGATGTCAAAAAAGAAAAGAAAAAGAAAAAATTGGTTGCTCATTTGCTGCTTCACCCGCTCCCCCTACTCCTGGTCTTGCTTTCTACAGCCTACAGCGAGTTCTCCACTTGAATGCTTTGTTCAATTAATGAGACTCTTGGCAGTTTATGTTGCTGCTGCTGTTGCCTTCATTTGATGTCCCTTTTTTTTTTTTGATAGGGTCCACTGTTTCCACTGATTGTTGGCAGTTCGAGTTGCAGCCGCTTGTCCCGCTGTACTGCTGTTTGCCGCTATTTTGTAATTTATAATGTCAACTTTTTGATTTTTTAGGTCAGAGCGCACTTAATTAATGGCAAACCAGGCAAAGGAGTGGAAGCGAGAGAGACGGAGTAGAAGAGGGCGAATCGTTTGCAATTGAACACAAATACATTCGAATAAATTCAATTACGCTTGCAAACAAAAATCAATAGCAGAACTTAACTTCAGTTCCCGCCTTCTCAGAAAAACTCTCTCTCTCCCTCTCCTTGCCTCGCCTTGCTATCGTTTATTAATTGCCTCACGTACATTGCTCATACGTCACGTTGTGTATGTAAGTATGTATGTGTGTGTAAAAAAAGGAGCAAAAGAAAACTGTCAGCTGTAATTAGCACAGCTGAGCGAAAGCCAAGAGTGTTGGCCATGGTGTTGTTGTTGCTGTTAACACAACTTGACGCGCTGAAATTTTTTTGACTGACTGATGCGCTGGCAGCTTAGAAAGCAAGCAGCCAGCCACAGCCACAGCCACAGAGAAAACATAGTACACAGGACTTTGCCCAAAAAGCAGTAATGGAATGGGGGACAACTGGCAAAAGATGAATGTCTTTTGCCATTGCTGCTCATGTGAGTGGGCGTGGCAGCATAATTATGAATGGCTTTTTTTACTAACGATAATTCTATATGTTACTGTTTTCTTGCAGCCTTAAAGCAACTTTAATTTTTTTATATGAAGAAAAAGTAGCAAACTTCACATGACTTCTACAGTTCTTTTCCCCTTCCCCCGTTCTACACAATCGCCTTATCTACAGCTCAGCCTCTGGCAAAAAATAATAATTTGCAGTGCAAGTTGCTTGCGTCGTTTTTTTTTTGTGCCACTTTTTATTTAGCCGCTTGGCTGTTGCCTGCTTTTATGTTGTATATTTTCCAACATGGCATACCTTTTTTTTCAAACCGTTACTGCTGCTGCAATATTTCTCGCCGATTTTCGCACATATACGCGCAGATAGACACATAGACAGACACTTGGTCGTGGACATGGCCGGCAAGTGAGGCTGAGACTCTGCGTGGAGGATTATGAGCCAGGAAGAGCAGGCAGCTCATGTTGTTTGGCGCCATTATTAATAAAGTTCACGAATGCAATGAGAGCCAAGAGCTGAGCGCATTATGAGTGAGTTTGCCAGCAAATAAACGCAAACAAACACACACATACACACACACCTACACACACACACATACACACACACACACGCGGACTACATTTTGTTGTCTGCACTCTGCAGAGTTAGTCAGTTTGAGTTGATATTACCAGTCAATGGGTAAAGATGATTTAAAAAATGCTCTTTTTTCATGTTGATTTTACTGTAGGCATGTTCATGTTCATCGGTGGATCATTTAAATAATACTTTGCTCAACACTTTATACCTTGAAGTAAAATAAATTTATATAAAAATAGCCTAGTTATCTTATTTATATCTATAAGTATAGATCTAGACTTTTCTTTATCAAATGTTGCCAAAATATACAGAAAAATAATTATGTATGTTTCTCTTAATATGCAGTTTCGCTAGCGGGCTGCACCTCATTGAATCAAGAGGATTATTCCAAACAATTGAAACTTAATGAACAGTTTTTAAGGGTGGCGAGATAGCGCTTTATCGCATGTTGAAAAGCATTCTCATCAGTGAATTTCTGTTTATAATTATTTAAACTCAAACTGATCGTAGATCTTCCACCGGCTAATCAAAGTTCTGCATCAACGATTCCATTTGAAACTCTAACATCTAACTCTTAACTTAAATTTTGGTCACTTTATTATAAATTGAATTGAATCAGAGCAAGACTGTATAGACGACACGTCACTAGAAAACCTCAATAATATAATAATAATATAAATATATAATAATTTATACATGTATATAGAAAGAAGAGAACAAAGATTCGCATAGCATGTTTTAAAACGTGTTTGGAGTTTATGAGACAGTTTTTAAGTTAAAAAAGTGTAATACACCACAATTTTGGTCTTCCAGCTTGATTTGCTCAAAACCCCAGCCTTCTGCTTACGAATGATGCCTTTAAAAACTGGTGTTTTCAGTGTAAAGCTATCTGGGTCTTATGGTTAAGGCACAAGGTTGTTAAACTAATTTAAGAAGATAATTTTTTGCTAGTGTTTAACATTTACAAGTGTATTTAAGCTTCGGTTTATGCTCAATTGCCTGTCATGGTAGTATTTGCAAATTATGCCACGCCCTTTGAGCGCCTTCTTTCCGCTCTGGCCAACTCTGTGTTATCTGTGACTGTGGCAAATGCAACCACACACATAATACACATAAACACACACACACATAACGATTGGAACATGCACACACTTGTAATTCTGTCTAGGTGCATGGCAGCCCAAAGTGTTTCTGTTTCATGCCCATTGCAACAGTTGCAACTTGCAACGGCTATGCCACACACACACGCGTAAGGCTATGTTTGTGTACGTGTGTGTGTATGTATATGTCGAGTTGTTGGCTGGTTGGTTGATGCGCCTCGAGTTCTGTCGAGTGCGGCTTTTGTGGGAAAAATTAAAAATTTCGAGTGGGCCGCAAGTGGTTTCAAGGATTTGCATTAAGCGCATGCAACCGACTCACCACTCCTCTCTTCCCCGACAGTTGAGAGTGTAGGGCCTTCAACCACAACTCCCCTTTAACTCATCTCTCTCTTTCTCCGTCTCCCTCTCCCTCTCTCTCGCTTCCTTTCTTTCCTTTAGGCTCCCAAGCACATTAACGATATGTTGGGCTGTAAACTGATGTTTCTGCTTCTCTTATTTTTTCTTTTTTTTTCTGGTTCTGTTGCTGTTTCAGTTTGTGCTTTATGGCGGTTGCTGACAGGCGGCTTACGCTTTAATGGCTGTTCGTCAAAGCGAGCAAACTGCTACAGATACCCAACAGCCACATATAAACCCACGAATACACATAACTTACTACAAGTACTAGTACATATATCAAAGTATTATGATAAGCAAATGCATCTAAGTAGAATAACAATGTTACTAGGTCTCACTCACAAACGATTTCATTGCGTAGCATTACAAAAATAAAGAAAGTTATATATGAAAGAGGGAGACAAATGTGTGTAGTAAGAGCAAACTTTTAGTAATATTACTATTTAATGTGTAAATATTTTAATATTTTAAAGGGCGAAAACAAGGATTTAGAAAACTATCGATTGACAGCGAGACCCAGCGAAAGAGAAAGCAAGAGCAGAAAGATAAGGCAAAAAGAGTCAAGGGAAAAGAAGAAATTTGATTGAAAAATATCAGATTCGTTGAGTTAGGTAAATTTTAAAACTTAGCTCGAGGCACTTAAGAGTCCAGAGTCCAAAGAGCAATTAAAATCTACTTGACTTAAAACTGCAATAGAAATTATATTCTTAGGGACAAAGCAAGTTCAAGATATAGATGAATGGCTTCAAGTATGAAATTCAGGACTTTTTCGATTTGCATAGACTCAAAAATAAGCTCTACTGTTTAGCCAACTGTTATGAATGTATTAAATAACCATATTTCATAAATGATAATTTAAAATTCATCATATTTGATTTTCGTTTATGAATGAAAAGGTTTAATTTTTAAAGCTTGACTGACAGACTTCAAGGCATGATAATGGAACCGACAGGTTTGAGTTAAGCGTTCATGCTTCTGTGATAAGATTGTAGATGTAGAATAATCTGTGCTGTATTCGATTTAAACATCCTTGAAAATCATAGCCGTTTAGAATCCGTCCTAGAAAGCTAACATGTACCGTCAAATTCAGTGAATTCCAAAATGGGATTCTTATAATCACTTTGTTGAACTTTTCAAGCTTTATTAACGCTGTCGCTCATGAAAAGCTGAAAACTGATGAAACTACTAAGAAACTTATATTCAATGTAAACACTTTATTGCCCATAGCAGTGCAGCAACTGCATGGTGTTTTACATTTTTTTTTTCAGCAATTTACCTCCACTTATGTACGAGTAGTATTTCAAAATGAGTACCTTGGTATTAAGGCATGCACTTGCATTCAAACGGACAGATATGACACATAGACAGAGCGTTACCACTACATGCATATGAGTGTATTCGTATGAATATCAACTGCTCTCGGCTGCATTCCCAACAATTACACACAGCTCAGACTCACAAAAACCTTTGCACGGCCCACTAAGCACACTTGTCAGTTTGTCTTGTTACTGTCTCTATTGCTATCTCGCTTGCTCTCACTCTGCCTTTCTTTTCCGCTCTTATATTGCTGTCTAGTTTGGAGCTTTAGCTTGTTGTGTTATTGTTGTTGTAGTAGTTCTTATTCTGATTCTGTTCATGTTCTGTTTCTTCTTGTGCTGTTGTTTTCTATTTGCCAAGCGCTTCAGTCGACTTTTACACACACATTTATGCGTTTGTACATGTATAAATGCTATTTTTATTTATTTTTGTCTTTGCTGGGCTCTGCATGTTAGAGAGCTTGTGAAAAATTTCATAATAAAGTTGTTGAACTATTTTTCATAGCATAGTTTTTGGGGCCCAGCACACTTAAGCGTATTAAAAGTGCCTGCGCGAAAAGCACTCCTGAAAAATAAAACTTACACACATACACACATATATATCACAAGCCGAATGCAAATACCAGATAATAATCGGCATCAGCTTAAAGCAAAGAAATAGTCAAAAACCAAACAGAAAAAAGCGAAAATGAGTTCTTCGTAGTCTCGACTACGTGTAATTAAGTTGGCATCAAGGACGTGCAAGGATCTAACTATGTGTGTGTGTGTGTGTGTTTATGTGCAATAGTGGGTGCTATGTGCATAGTATGTATGTATATGTGTGTGGCACGCTTCAGGGCACTTTAAATTGCGCTCGCCCAGAAAGAAACAAATGGCCCAGCACCGCAACATGTCCAGCTGCAAGAGAATTAAAGGCTGGCGCAGCAGTGGATAGAGGTTGGAGGCGGGTTTTTGTATTTCAAAGGACATGCACGTACTTCCTAATCCTTTTCTTTTTTTGGTACTCTTTGCTTTCTTTTTTTGTTTGGTGGAAGCAGCGACGAGTCGACGATTCGCGTCGCCTGATGCACATGCGGGCCTCAACGGCAAACCAAACAAACAAATCGACTGGCGAAAAACGAGTGAAAAAGCGCTAGAGTTCTAGTCCAAGGGTCGAGTGTGGTGCGGGGGTGGTGGAGTTGCTAGCAACGTGCGACGAAATCAAAAAGTTTGAAACAATTTCGTCGTAAATCTTCGAAAATAGTTTTACACAAGCGCAGGCAGGCAGAAACAGGCCGACAACAACAGTAGCAACAACAACAAAAAGCAACAACCAAATGTAAAACAAGAATTGTCACAGAGAAAAAACTGTGGAACTAGGGGAAACAATAGGAAACATAAAGGTTTCCACATACATGGAGTGGTGAAGATTAAATACGCTTTCATTTCCATTCCATTTCATATAAAATGTATGTTTAAATAAAAAGCATAATGATTTTTTTAATAGTATAACTTAATTTCCTAACGATAGTTTCATGAGTCGCCCAGAGTTATAATTATAGTTGGCAAACTAAAATTATTTCACAACAAATATAAGCTTAATTAATGTATTTAGATTTTCTCAAAGCTTTCGTTTCTAAGAGTTAAAAGAGTAATGACTACAGAAAAGGAAAGAAGAAGGAAAGAATAACGAACAGCAGAAGCATGTTTTGGTGCGTTTGCAAACAAACGTCATTAAATTGAGCTTAAAGAAAAGCGGGCACGTAAAATTGTAGTGTGTTATTTTATAAGAAACGGTCACACTGCGCTGTAATCAGTGGCGTGCAGCCACCCTTTAACCAAAACGAAAAATAAAAGACTCAAGCTGATCCTAACCCAAAAAGCGATTTTCACCCTTAAGTAGCTGTCAAAGCTGTTAAAAAGAGCCCGCACCGAAAAAAGAGGCGCACACTGAAACAAACAAACATAAATGGCAAAAGGGGCAGCTGGAAAACAGCATGTAGGCGTGGCTACTCCAACACACACACAGCCTTGAATGCCAGCTAACCGCAAAACTAAGCTGACTGCAAAATGAAACTTTAAAATCTCTCGTAACGAACAAATAAAACGTTTAAAATGCTCACAAAAATCAGTGGCTGACAATGTCCAGTCGCAGTTGTAGACGTCCCTCCCCGCCCCACTATTCCTGTCTGAGGTTTGTGGCCAACTTTAAACTGCCAACATGCCATGTGTGTGTGTGTTTGTGTGTTGGTGTGTTAGTGTGGTTGTAGAGTGTAACTAATGTTCGGACAGTGGCACTAATTTAATTACGGAAAAACGCAAAAGTGTCGCCCGATGCCAGATTCTGCAGCTAATGCAGCGTCTCTTGCTTGCTACTTGCTGCTTGCCCCATTTGCTGATTGCCACAAAATGTCCTGAAGGGACACTTTTTGGCGTTTGCCCGAAGGAGAAAAAGATGCGGGGTTTGGTGCGGTGTCAAGGCAGCTGCAAAGAGCATACACCAAAGAGCCGTGTAATTGTGCAACACTTCAAATGTCTGCCTCACCTAAACTGCACCACAATTCTTGCTCACAGCCTTAAGGGCCTATCAGCTTCTTCCCGCCGCATCTCATTTGCAAAGGGCCTACCAAATGGGAATTTTGACTTAAACTACAAAGAAAAAAGCTGTTCTAAATTTAAGATTTTTATTCTAGAATTATGTCGATTTTTACTTGAAATATTTAAGTACGGTTCATACCTAAGAAATCTTTTAATAACTCTAATAAGTACTTAATCTAATATATAAAATTCTCGTTTCGCAGGGTTTGGTTGAAAACTCCTCCGAAACGGCCGTACCGATTGTGATGAAATTTTGTGTGCTTATTGGGTAGGTATGAGAATCGGCCAATATCTATTTGTCATACCCCGTAATGTATTAATTTGAGTATACTATATTCTTGCCAGGTGTCTCCCGTTGCCCATAGCTCAACCAGCACAAAAAAAGACGCTGCAACTGGTTTACGATGGTAAAATTCTTGCTTTAAAATTACGTCTTTGGTGCAACAAATATTGTAAGATATATTCAAGGCTCAAAACTCTAAATACATGTGTGTTTTTGGGTGCAGCAACGCGCACCGGTTTGGCTTGATAGTAATATAAGAATAAAACGTTCTTCCTATTAGAATAAAAATTTTTATTCTTTTTTAAAAGTTGTAGTTTTTCGACCCCATTCTTATCGGATATGGGATTCAATTAAGTAAAATTAGTCCAAAATACTTGAAACTGGAAAAGAGAGAAATTTTTATCAATTATAACCTCAGCTCAAATGTTTAAATTTCAGCGACTTTTAAAATAAACTTATTTTTAAGTTTATTTTTTTTTAGAAATAATTTTTTGAATTTTTAACTCAATGTTTTTAAAAAGCGTATTGAATTTTAGTTATTTAAAAATATATTTATTTCACAATAATATCAGCATTTTCCGATCATTCTTGTTTTAAGCTTATTATAAAAATTATTTTTTAAGTTCGATGTTCTTTAAAAACGTGATTTTTTTAATAGAAATATAAGTAATTATTTTAATGCATGATTGAGTTTGTCAGTTCTTAAATTAAGTGGGTTTATTATCATTACCTGTTGTCAGATCTCAAGTTCTTAGAATTTTGATTCTTAGTTCAAGAATTAACAATCTCAAAATAAGTACTTCTCAATCTCAAAACCTCATAAATTTAAGAATGTGTGATCTAAAAAGTTAAGAATGTTTTATACCTGATTCAAGAATCGAGAAATAAGACCGCAAAGTGTTGGTTCAAGGTTGCAAATCTTGATTTTAGTAAAAAATCTCTCACATTTAACGAAAAAATATTTTTGTTTGTTTGTATTTGATTTATAAAAAATAATCCTAGATTTTTATTTTATACTCTTCACATCATGTTGAATAGCTTAAATAACTTTAATGCTCAATTTATATCAATAAAACAATAAGTTAAAATATTTTTGATACAGAAGATAATTAAACGTCTTCTCGAAATGGTTTTATTTTATCATATATTTTCTCAGTTTATTTTACTTCGATTATATTTTTGTACGTAGTATTTAAAAGCCGTTAGCTGTTTTAGAAATTTACTTGCCCTGTTATCTGTGCAGCGGCACTTGGTAGATTAATTTTTGGCAGCAACTGCGGCCAATTGCATAAGCAGCAAGTAAACGTGCGCCCAACACTCTACTCGCATCTCATTAGGCCAGACACTTGCCAAAGGATTTACCCAGTCAGACCAGCTGCGAAGAATAAAATGTCGCTCGCTCTTTCTCTATCTCAACAGGCTTTCTTTGTCTCTTTTGGTGTGTTTGTGGCAAATTAATTAATTTACGTCTTATACAATTGCAATTGCTGCTTGCAACTCAGTCTGAGGCCAAGCAGCAATAAAACATTAGACAAGTGTCTGTTGCCGTTTCTGTTTTCCTTGTCGTTGTTGTTCTTGTTTCTGGCTGCAAACGAGGTTAAACATGCCGCACACTTGGGAAATGTGCCACACATGAATGCCGCACATATGCACATATGCACACATGCCACTGCATTCAATATTTTCTGGCAATTTTCCAGTCACAGTCCGAGAGCCGAAACGATCAGCGGCCAGTGGCGTACTTGCCTCCAGCACATTAAGGGGGGGTTGAAGGGAATGGATATGCAGGTATAAAAAATCGATTTTCGTTCAAAATTAACAGGCCTCCAAAGTGACAAACATTGCTCAATTGAGAGAGATACTAGTACATATAGATGCGAAGCGAAAGATAGATGTAGATAAAGATAAAGAGAAAGGGATAAATGAAGGTATCTATGTGGCTCATTCAAAAAAGCCTTCAAGTCGTTGCCGCACGGGATAGTGCATATTTGCACACAAACACACATTTTTACACACACATACACACACTCACACCCATGCAAAGGAGCCGCAAATGAAAAATGTTACTTTAAAGCAAATTGGAGTCCTCAATTGGCACATGAACTGCATTTTGTACACTCAGAAAAATAAAACTTTAATATCTTAATATATATTTTTGACAAATATTCAGTTAAGAATTTTTGATTGAATGAATTGAAAGCGAGTATAAGTTATAACAATTGTTTGATAAATTCCGAAATAATCCACATCAATTTAAAATTTAATCTGTTTTCTGCAATATTATAATCGTGCTGTAGTTGAAAACAGATCTCTTTGCGTTCGAGTCGTAACAATACCCGTAGCATATCAAATTCTTTGTAAATTTTATAATTTTATGAAACTATTATTTGACCTCGCCAATTGACTCTCTAATTTTTAGGATTTTTCCTGAGTGTAGGCGGGCGAGTGATGTGGTCAGAGGTCGCAGGATCCTGCTGCTGCATGTGCGGGCTGTGCTGACTGCCGTTGGCCGCTTGCCGCCTGCTGCCTGGTTCTGCCAGTCATTTCATACATTTTGGTTGCATTGCGCACTCGGCTGCCACACATGCAAAACGAAATTGCAATCGAGCGCGTGTCAAAGGGCAATAGGCACCAAGATATAGCCCAAAACCCATTTTTACTTTTTTCCCTTACCAACCCCCCCATCACCTCATCCTGCGACACACTACACCCCTTTTGACATGGCAGCTAAATGTCCAGTCCTTTGTGCTGCTGTTCCAGTTACTACAGTTGCTGATGCTGTTGCTGTTGATGATGCTGGTCCTTCTGCTGCTACAGTTTTCTATGGCAGGTCTCTCTCTCTCTCTCTGTCTCTCTTTCTCTCGTTTAAAGTGCACTTGTCCACATTGACACATGTGGGCGGCTCTGAGCTGCATGTGTGACGGAAATGTGAAACAAACAACAGTGTGTGTAAATGTATGTGTGTCTGTGTTTTGGGCCAAAAATGCAGTTGTTTCATTGTCACAATTGCTGCTGCTGAATGCCTGCCTGCTGCCACAGTTTTGCTTCGTGTTGCAACTGCAGTTGTTGCACTTTCCATGGCTGCTGCTGCTGCAGCTGTTTGTGAGTGTGTATGTGTGTTTGGCATTGTTGCCATTTGCCATTGCTCGGCTCTGTTGTTGCGGAAACCGGAAGTGGTAAACATTCAGGCAAAGACACACAGCCTGCGTTTAATGTCCTGGCTATGCAATGGTCATGTCCTGATCCTGGTCCTGGTCCCAAACCTGGCCCCAACGGATGTCGCTCATATGTAATGAAAAATCAATCAATGCAAAAAACATTTCCATACACACACACACACACACAGACGTCCTGTGGCAAAAGTTACCTGATTCGGAATCTGTTTAAAGGCATTTAAGTAAGTAAGTAAGTACATAAATAAGTATCAACTCATGCTCTAAATTGCTAATTTCACTTTGAACTCAGTATGTAAATTGAGTTATTTAAAGGAACTTTAAGTAAAAAAGTAGTTTAATAAGGATTTCTTGATATGATCATTTATAAATTTATAAAGTTTTTTGTAGATGCTATAAATATTTTGCTATAACGATACAAAAGTAGACATAAATATGATTTGGGCCTAATAAAAAAGAGATAAAATATCAAAATCAGATTGAGAAATGAATGAAAAGTTAAATTCCAAATAGGAATGTTGAAAATAGAAAATGGCACTTAGTTACTCTACTTTAAAGAAATTTTAGATATTTGTTGGAATTTTTGTTCATTTTAATGTGTTTTTAAACATTGTACAAATTTAATATATGGGCTACGTTTGTTAAAATCTTTCTTTCAGAGATACATTAAAATTAGACTCAACAAAGTTTTCTATGCAACGATTTTAGTTCCGGTTCAATAAAAAAACTCATTGTATATTACGAATATTCTCTGTAACGAAGTATTCTTTTGTTTCCTTAATCCATTGTTAATGCAAGTTCGGCTGTTATAAGTTAATATATATTAATCAATGCTTATATATTAAATCCCACTGTTTCTTTTTCTCAGTTCATATTTATTAAGTTTTTTTTATATCGTAAAAGCAACAATTTTCTCTTTTGTGCTCAATTCTTTCTTGCAGTTATCTCAAGGACATTTAGTGTACGACTATTGATCGCATGACTGAAGAGCGTCTCAGTGTCAATTGCTTGCTGGCACTTCAAACCAACCAACAATATTATCAAAGCTCAAGCTCAACCAACAATCCAGACCCAAAACCTTCTCAATTTCCACCCGACTTTTATTGCACAGTCCTTGGAACTATACACAGTTTTCGTGAGACAGGCAAATTTACAATAAAAAAAAAACCGATGAAAAGACGATGCAAAGGAACGTGCGACAGCCCCAAAAGGCAGTTAAAAGACAAAAGAATTGCGACTGACTACAAAAGCGGACAAACGAACAACAGCAACAGATACAGCAACAACAATAACAATAGGTGTATGTAGAGAGAGTAAATTGAAATAAATGCAAGACGACTGTTAAACTTGCCATCGCACGTTTCAATTGCGTTCTGTAGCTGCCCCCGGCGACCCACCGCAACCTATCTTATCTACCATTCCACAAAAGCACCATCATCCACGAAGTGTTCCCAAATATCAGGCAACAACAATATTTTTTGTGGGGGGCTTATTAATAATGCAGCGGCCGCAATTCAATGAATTTTTGACTCTACGCCATGACGACGAGCTGAACAAGCTGGACAGGAATATAGGAGAAGTGGGGAGCAAGTGGAGGCAACGAGAGAAGAAACATAATTTTCTGGGCTATCTGATGAACCTTTTCAGTCACGCAAGCAAGCCAGCAGAGAGTGGCAAAGGGGTGCATAGCAGACGGGTTCTCTAGTAAAGCGTGGCGGGGGAGAGGTAACATGGCTGCTTAAACCTTTACGTGCGACAAATTTACGACTTGAAATGTGACCGCAACAACAACAACAACAAAAAAGGGTGAGAGTGGTAGGGGGTGGAGGGGGGATGGGGTAGAGGAAAATTGAGCGAGTTTATACAAATTTGCAGATACAGATACACAGCTGTATACATACGTATGTACACATGTAGCTACTCCATCAGACCAGTTTTAAGCGCATGCTAACCTTTAGTCCCCGAAAAACCAACAAAAACAACAATTGTGGCAAAGCAGCTCCAACAACAAACAGTTCACTGTCCATTACATAAATATTTTATTTCAATAAAACGTGAGCAGTTTTTATGAATTTCATCGGCATTTCAATGCAAAGCATTTCTGCACCTTACTGGCGCTTAGTGGCATCGTTCGTATTTTCGTTAGTGTTTTACATGCATGTTGTTACGATAAACGCGCTATATATACCCTATAACTGTTTTATAATCGAACACAAGGTTATTAGAATGCAAAATGAAAAGATACAAAAACAAAACAACTTTGAAAAATCGACAATTTCACAAGCAAACAATTACAGGTCTCCCTTGTATAACGCGGTGGCTATGTTCTACAAAACTTCCGCTAGACTGCTTTCTCTAAACTGTTTTCGAACATCATATTTCATTGAAATAGTAAGCGCTTTGGGGCGTATAGCTTTATCAAAAGAAATTTTCTTCAATTCGAAATTTTGCAGTGCACTGAAACTGATTTTTTTTTAAATCGCCTTATATCGAAAACGCGTTGTAGAAGTACCGAGAAGGGAGTTCTGCATATTAAAAGCTTGAATTCTTAAGTACATTTCACTATGACATGTTTAAGTAAGACATTTCAAAAGAACGGATGAGTCGAGTTCACCTTTAAGTAGGTTACTAATTTATAATAAGGAGTCTTCCTGACTACGGGGGTAAGTCAACTCCAGGAACCCAGCTAAAGCTTCTAAGGCGAATAGAAGAAATTTCTTCTGTACAGGTTTAATTCTATCTTGGTGAATCCTGTATTGCGGGGACCTCACACAAGATCCCTAATCAAGGTTGGGACGTACTAGGGATACTTAAAGCGTTTTCATTATCATCGTTATGGCTCACATTGGTCTCGAAATCTACAATTTCCACTACATTTAGGGACCTTTTACCTAAAAATATTGCCTGGTTAATCAATGAGTGCAATATAAGAATAATATCCAAACAAGAGAGCTTAAAATATATTATATTAAGTACATATATAAGAAAATAAATATGTAGTTTCTTTGTATGTAAGATTTCTTTTTTTTTACCGACCTTTCTGTAGAATTTTTGGTGTCAGCCTCTTAAAGTTTTTGCTTCAGTTGCTCGTATTTTAAGTGTTTCCCAACCTACTTTACAACTTAATACAGGGTATCTACCACTTTAGTATTTAATGCTCTACTGCTGATTGTTGTTGTTATTAGGAGTTAGAGCACCAATGGGGCACATAAGCATCTAAAATGTGTGTGTGTGTATTTTACATAGTACGTGTGTATGGACAAAAAGCATAGCTGTCGCTGTCCATTGATGTATGAAGCATTTGATTGAATTGACAGTGCACACATACACACACACGCACACACTTACAGTCTATAGAGCTCCTCTTCCGTCCGCCATCCCGTACTTCGCTCCCAACACCTGTGGGCCAATCGAGCACATATCGGGCAAGCGACACTGCTGGTCATAAAAACCAGAAAAAAATAAGAGAAAAAACAACAAGATGTCATAAATTTTCAACGCTTTTTTACATTTTAAGCGTCCTTATGTGGATGTGTTTGGGTGTGTGCGTATGTGTATGTTTGTGTGTGCGTGTGTTCCTGCTTGTTTTTATGCACATTAAGTTAATTGAAAAGCGCGCAAATGTACATGAGGCTCATTTGCTTGGCTTTTGATTGAGCTTGTTAACAAAAACACGAAGACGAAAACTTTGCTAAAATCTTCAATGTGTGTGTGTGTGTGTGTGTGTGTGAGGGCCTGCGTGCGTCTATCTTTGTGAGTGTTTATTGTGCATTTGTTTGCCTTATGGGGCAATGAACGAAAACATTAATCTCCGTTTGCCATTGGCCAAGGACAACATAAATAAACCACACAAAATGCTAGCGAATGCACACACACACAAAAATAGAATGTGCGTGTGGGCATTTCCTGGTTGCATAAGCACTGTTGTTGCCCCTCGTTGTTGCTGCTAAGCAAGCAAACGCTCATGCCTGGGAAAATTGAAAATTTTTTAATCTCTGTCGAAAAGCGGAAACACACAACACAACAAAAGCAACAACAACACAAATAAGCGGACAGTGTTGACAGTCGACCACAGTCAGCATTGATGTAAAGCGGTAGGCACTCTAGGGTATTTTGCCAGGGGAAAGGGGCTGTCTGTGAGGAAGGTAAACCCACCAGTACGACACACAAACTGAAAATGAGACTACGAAAACCACCAAAATCAGCTTTAAATAGCTCTCAGCATATTTAAATCGCAGCAAAAAGCAAATGCGAAAAGACACAACTTTTGACTGGCTCATTTTACAAATTAGCTTAAAATTTATTTAAATTGTGTTGCCTACTTTTGAGCGCCAGAGCATCGCCAGAATATTTCAAGTACTAGAACAAACAGCAAAATGCGTAATTTATGTGGTCGCCTTGCAAGACCCACAATCGACTTATCAGAGACTGGAGAGTGGTAAAAACAAAATGCTGTGCTGGTATATAAATTATTTAAATGAATAACACAAAATCCCATAAGAATTTTGATCGGATTTAATACAAGACAAGTCAAAAGATTATCTATTACTTATGCGTTTATCAACAAAGTAATTAACTTGAAATGAACTGGTTAAAGTCTGGCAGCTACTGTTTTTCTCATCGAATGTGTAAGAAAATAAGAAGTAAGATAATCAAAACATTATGAAAAAAGGTTAAGGAAAATACAATATTGACTTTTTTCTTTCTATTCCTACTATTTGCTTTATTGTACTTAAATCACGTTTTATTCAAATATTTTGAGCAATTACTTATATAGCTAACCTGTTTATTGGAATTTGGAATTGCTGTTTCATCAAGCAATTGATTGTGATTTAAATCCTAATATCACATTGTACATTGTACTTTTTCAGATTTATGCTGTGTTAACAAATGTGTTGTCGTTTTATTCGTAGGATGAGTTGTAAATTTCTACAAAAACTTCAAATAAGGTTGATAATTTTCTTGAAATGGCTATAAATACTTTTAATTCCGTTAAAACCACGAGTTGAACCATTAAAACTTAATGAATTACTTGCCACTGATATCATAAAATGTCGCATATGTTGCGTTTTCTTTCACCCCAAGTCAAAATTGAGAGCAAGAAATGAGGCAAGGACCAAACAGTGCACTGTCTAAGCGCCCTTAAACTGGCAACACTTTTTGAAGACTCTCGGTTTTTTTAGCCGCAGCACAGAACTGATAGCAATTATAAAAAGCGCTAACAATTTATTTATTTATTTTTTTATTTTTTTTTTGCTTACATTTATCTGGCTATTTTCCTAAGGGCAAGGACACGCGATTGTTATTTTGACATTTGCTGACCGTTTCAGTTTGAAGGCTATGATAGCCATGATGATAGCCAACAGTCAAAAGGTTCATTTCGAATTCAATCTAATAATTAACATTGCTATAAAAAGCACACGGGCCACAGCTCAGTTCATTTATTATGCAAGCACTGCCCCTCTCCTTCTGCCCTACCCAGCCACGCCCCATTTGTCCTTTTGTTTGAACGCCTTTAAAGTTATAAACTTTTCGTCAGTTTTTTGCCTCAGCAGCGAACCTGAACTGAAAGTCATTTAAGCCAAACAAACATTTGTAGTCTTAATTTTCATGTGGCTCTTCATAAACTTGGTTACATCACCCCACCCTCTACCTTTCATTCTCTGTAGCTCTCCCTCCAGTAAATGGTTGTCCTCCCCGCCCCCGCTTAGCTTAAAGCTGCTGTCAGTTGTGGGCAACACTTTGTTAATGATTTTCATTAAATTCTTACGCCTTTTGTCCACATTGCTGTTGCTGGTTTGCTTCAAGGCATTAAGCATACACTCACAACACAACCTTACACACACACACACACACACACACACACACTTACAAAAAAGAGACAAACAGGCGTAGAGCTTCCCCAGATTGCAGTTAACTTTGTGTTTTTATCGTTATTTGTGTTGAACACGCATACTTAACACCAACACCATAGCATTCACACAAACACACACATACACATAGATAGCTTGGGATGCTTCATGGCACACACAATATGGCCAAATTCTCATCAAAATTTAATGCTGAAATTAACAAATCTGTTTACAAATTTATTAAAACCTTCGCACGGTTCGCTCATTTGACTGCCTGCTGTGTGTTTAAGTTGGGTATGGGATGAGGGGGGCTTAGGAGAGAGGAGACATTAAGACTGACTCTGTTAAAGGGGTTGAGTTTTTTAATGACCTGGCATCAGAGCATCAGCATCATGCGAAAAAAAGGTATTTTCAGCTGGTGTCGTCATAGACTTAACCCTATCAAAAGTGGAATTGTGTAATAAGAGCGAGGTGTGTGATAAGAATGCATATTTAACTATATGTATAAAAAGCAGAAATAATCGACGTAATGCTAATCCAAATTACAGTAAATGAAGAAATTCATGTAAGACATTTCTTAAGTTTAATTTAACATCAAAATATGCTGGCAGTTTCATTATTTTTAATACTAAGCATATTTGTCGATAATCTTTGTAAAGTATTAATTAACTTTAAAATTATAATTTATTGTTTTCAGCAATATTTATTATTTATTATTTTATAGTTTATTCACTCTTCGTGCGCTTTGAAAATCACTTTCAAAAGAAGTTTTTCAGACTCGATAAGAAACATTTTAAAATGTCAAAAAGGTTATGACATATTTTGGACATGTTGCACATCAATTGAGAACAACATAAGCAAGCAATGGCGCATGCCGATGCATAACGGTAATTATTCAATGTGCAAGCATGCAAACGGCAGCGATTAACATATTATAACTCACACACAACAGAAACAAACAAGTAGCACACTCACACAAACATACACATAGAACATATATGTTCTGTATATATACAGTAGGTGTCAAAATATGTGTATGTGTGCGTATGTTTGTTTGTTTGTGTGTTTAATTGTGTGTGAGTTGTGTCGGCGGCATTTTGCATAATTTCCCTAAAATTTCTATTGATGAGCGTTTCAAAGTTCAAACAATCATCGAGTGTTTCGGCTTGTTTGTTGAACAGAATTTGGAATAGAGAGGGAAAGAGGATAGTGGATAGTGAAGACCGGTCAACATTAACTCATAATATTGTTAATATCCGGATAATGATGTGCAGAACCAATTGATTTCGCCCGACTTGTAAACAGGTTGATTTTGTTTAAGCAACAACAACCATAATTCAAATACAAACGTTAACTAATTAACCATAGCGTAAATCAAAATTTAACGGCTAAATCAATGGAAATATCAAAATGCTGGATTCCTTACCGAATATGGTCAAAGTCTACTCATAGCAAACTATTTACAGAAGTATCTCAGCTATGGCAAAGGCAAATAAGGAATGAGAATGTACCAAAAATTTATTGCTATAGAATATAATATAGTAGAATAGTAGAATAGAATAGTTATAAGTTTTCAAATAAATTCTGTGTTATTTAGGCATAAATATTTGTTGATGACTTTAATAAAGCAATTAAAATACTTATTACAAAATATGCACTTTCATAAAAAGCTGTTTGAAGCATACAATTATGTTAATATATGCTGATTTGAAAATATTTAATAAGCGTTTGAAAAAAAAAATATTTTTAAACAAAATAATAATCACAAAACATATGTAGAAAAATATAAAATTTATGGAAAGAATTTTTATAATACATGTTTAAACAAGTTAATACAAAATAAAACAAAAAAATATTAATTATTTTTGTTTATTGTAAAATAAAATGAGATTCATGTTTACAATACACATAAGTAACAACAACATAAAAAATTGCTTATAAGCTCTTTACTTTTTTTATAAAATCATTTAAAATTTATATTTATTTTATATTGATGACACATTTAAATGACGAATATTGAAACATTGATGACTTATATTCGCGAGCTGTTGCAGCTATTAACTGTTGTTTAAAATATAAACGCAAATTTGAAACTAAGACAAAAACTTTAAATAAAAATAGATTTTTGTATGTTCGACAATCTCATAGTTAGTTCATATTTATTGACGAGAAAACCTTTTTCGCTTAGAGCCCCTTAACTTATAAACTTTTAGTAACTCCAAACCGGCTAAAGGCAAGCGGGTAACAGGCCCTCGAGCCAGTCGGCTTAAACACTTAATCAGTTAATTGTTGTTGGCAGGAGAAAGCGTGCCGAAAACGACGCCAAGAAGGCAAAACTGGACATGGGTGCGATTTTTTTAATTAACAGTCCAATTTACACAGCATTACGACACGCACACACACACACAACACCAAATATACATCCAATACGCGCACACCACACACACACACATCTACATATACAAGCACGGGCACAACAAAAATGGAAAAATAGCCGTTATCACGCCACAATAACCTCAAAATTTATTCACTTTATTGATAATGCAATAAATCGCAGCCAGTGGGCGTTTCTGCATCCAGCCTGCAACGGAGGGTGTGTGTGTGCGAAGGCAACTGTGTATACCTGCACATGTGCATGTGTGTGTGTGTGTGCATTGGTATTTTTTCGTAGCATATTTCGGGCGGGTGCATATTTTTCATGTTTGCATATTTCATTTCAATTTTATTTCTTACCCATACACACATACTATATGTATGTATGTGTGTGCATCTTTACGTGTGTGTATGTATTTACAAGCACTGTAAAATATGCCATGAAAATCAACAAAAATGCACACCCAGCAAGTAGCACAATCACACACACACACATACATACCCATCCAACACCCATAGCCAAGTGAATATGAGCCTCAGTTTTTCAGTTTTCCGTTTTCGCAGCCATCGTAAAATTCTCACGCCGCATGCCATACGCCAAGGGCAAAAAAAAAAAGACAAAAACCAAAATAACTTTATGTGTGTATGGATATGAGTGCAATTGTATTTCGATTTTATTGCTTTTGTCTTTTAGAAGAGAGGGACGTGTGTGGTTGTGGGGGTAGGGGTGGCAAGAACAACAACTAAAACCAGCAACCTATGACAAACGGACAGTTGCAATATTTTCGTTTCATTTGCAGCACAATGTTGATAAGACAACAGGTCCCAAAAGAAAAGAGGGACGAGGATCGTAGAGCGGGGAACAAGGGTAGACAATCATGTCGCCTTACATGCTCGTTACAATATCCGTTTCCGGTGTGTGAGCACCCACAAAAATACAGGCCAATGCATGCGCTCTCTGCTCCAATTTAGCGTATATTTATGCTTGTATGTGAGTGTTTATTAGCCAAAAAGCTGAAAGGCTTAAAGAGGTGTTTGTCTTTAAGCCTGCCACGTTAGGTCACACACTTTATTTGACAACCCACACAACACACAGTTGCAACAGAGAGTCCAGCTCTTTGCTACGGTTCCTTGACGCAGCTGCACGCTATTCGCACTTCCGGTTTACAGTCCATTTAGGGGCACCATATTGCGGTTGTTGCTGTTGGCACTTTTGCGCATATTTTGCAAAATCATTACTTAAATACATACAGAGCGCAAGAGAGAGAGAGAGAGAGAGAGAGAGAGAGACAGCAAGTAAGAGACAGCGTCGAGTGGCCAGTTGAGCTAACTGCCAAGTTGTTGCCTGTTCTTTCGCCTCTTTTGCCTTTTTGGCCAGTTTTAAAATGCATTTTCGTTATTTGCCTTGCAGCTGCGACGCACTCTTGCCACACAACCCTTTCCTCCATATTTTGTTGTTGTTGCACCTTGTTTTGGCACCTTGTTGCAAGTTAAGTTTCTCTCCAGCTTAATTTATGAGCTGCATTTTGCTTTGCTGAGCCAGCGCTTAAATTCTACAAATATTGCAACAAAAAAATTTGGTGCCCCCATCATGAATATTTATGTGTAGAAAACGATAGCAACTTGGGTTTTTTTTTACCCATTGAGAATGGTAAATAGGCAAAAGGTAGCATCTCTGACCTTTGGGTAATGTTAATATTCTTGATCATTATGGTTATCTGTTAGTCTGTTTTATCGATTGCTCCTGCGATTCCAAAATATTGTGAAAACTTAAACAATCAAAACCATTTACATTATAGTTGTAAGTGTCTTAAGTTGATGCAAGTTCAATAATATAACATGCTAATTTCTTTGTCACAATTATCTGTTTGATTTAAATCGATAAATCAACAGTCAATATTTATTAAGTCTTAATATAATTGGTTCCTTATGTATCAATACATATACTTATATTTATATATAATGGTGTACAAAATTTATAGAAATTTTTAATGTACTTTTTAGCTGTTCGTAATTGTGGGGAAAGATTTTTACGATAGAGAATGTTGTAAATGTAAACAAATAATTTTATTTTCCTTATATTTTCCTAAAAATTTGGACACAATTGGACAATTGGACCGATTGTGTTTTTATACCCTTAACCCATAAAATGGGTAAATAAGGGTATAATGGTTTTGTGTATATATATTCTTGATCAGCATCAATAGCCGAGTCGATTTAGCCATGTCCGTCTGTCCGTCTGTCTGTCCGTCTGTATGAACGCGTGGATCTCAGAGACTACAAGAGCTAGAGACTTCAGATTTGGGATATAAGTTCTCCTATACCATGAGCAGAACAAGTTTGCTTCAAATTATCGATAACTATTCTGGTATCCGATACACACATGGAATCGATAACAAAAAAATATCGAATTTGGAAAATGTAAAAATGAGGGTTGAAAGAATGGGTAACGATAGATCTTTTCTGAAAATTTCGTCCAAATCAGTTAAGAAACGCCGGAGATATCGAGTTTAATCGATTGAAGTTAAGTCAGTATAACAAAGTCTTATATACATTTAATATATTTATTGCAACTGGGTTCAGGGTATCTTCTAGTCGGGCTCTCCCGACTAGAGCCTTCTTACTTGTTTATTTATAGAGTAAATAACAAAAAACATCGTCCACAAGTTTGGTATCAGTATACTTTCTTGAAAAAATGTTTTTTAAGATGGAATTAAAATGTATCTCACAAGTGAAAATGTTGCAGTCGGACGCAACCAACTGCGGTTTACTCCCACACCTATTTTAAATTGGGTACACCCAGGGGTTTAATGCATATCTTGGCGGACATGAAACTGCGGTTTTCAGTAAACGATTTTATCGACGGACATTGAACAAATCTAATATGCTCTTTTCCTTCGGTATTGGTTGTATCATATTAACCACATAACAACATATGTTTGGTCATCTGAAATATATATAAGTTTTAATAAATACAGTCAAACTTCCATGTACGAACTTCTGTGTTACGAATTTTCTCTATAACAAATATAAAATTTGGAGTGTTTATTTATTGGCTAAGGGCAACTCTTATTCAAGTTCACTTTCTACTAGAAGCGATCTTGAGTGGCATTCTCTGTTCATTTTGTTCTATGACTCAGGTGCAAAGATGTAAAACTATAATCTCTCTCGCATGCCAATAAAGACGCTCTCTACTGCACAACAATTATTTACAGAGACCATTATATTATATAACACGAAGCATCTACCCCTTTTATGCACTCCAACTCTTTTACTAAACGAATGTGCCAACGCATAGCTGAGCCTATAGATTTATGAATTTCTATTATGTGTCATTCTCTGAGCAGCTGATTGATTTCAACCAAAATTATATGTTTACACTCGCTTAAAATGATGTTAGCTACTGCCGCTGTCGTAATGTGTGAAGAAATTCCAAGTAAAAGAAAAGAACGAAAGAAACTTGGCTCAGCGCTGGCAATTAGCGTCGCACTCTAAAATCTAACACCTTGTCAGAGTGAAAGGTCTGCCATTGTGGGTGGGGCAAAACATCTAAATGCTGCCAATTGCGCGTTTTATGCATCCACTCTGCCGTATCTAAGCAAATCCACAAAAAAGTACAACAAAACAAAATAATATGGGTGAATGCGTAAGTCAATAAACATCTCTATCTGAACTCGACTATGTGTTATCGTTCTGACTTATAGCTTAAGTAAACACAAGCATATTTGTATTTGTGTTGGTATTTGTGTTTGTATTTGTTAAGGGGGGCGTCCCATTGCGTCCCATCCTTAGCCTCAACGCAATGCTCACCCCTTAACCTGGACAAAAAGCTGCTTAACTTTAATCACACTAATTACAGAACTAAAAGGATAATCATGTCGCTGACCGCAACAAGTTTCAGCTTTTTCTCTTGCCCTCAACTTCACATTCCTAATGTTCTGACCTCTCAATTATTTTGTGTAACTTTTGGGGGGAAACATGTTAGAATAGTTATTATAATGCATAACAATTTTCAGCTAACTAACCAAAGAATGCTTCATTAATTAATCAAAAATAATAGACATGCCTTTGGTTAATCTAGAAAAATTCAATTTTAGCTTATTAATGTTTCTTTAATCAATAAATCAAAAACAATTTTAGAAATGCTAATAGACAAGAATTGAAAGACCTTTAAGATTAAACATTTAATTAGCCTTAAAATTAAGCTAGTTAATTTCTTAAGGCCTTTATCTAGAGTTCAAGAAATTATCCAAAATGGCGCTTACAACGAATGAGCAGTAAAAACATATTTAAGCCCGAAAAGATCTTTCACATGAACTTTAATTTTAAATTGTGATCTTTAACCGGATTTGTTACTTTTTGCTCTAGCTTGTCTACGTTATTTTCAAACAAATAATATTAGCTCAAAGTGCTTTTACTAAATGTTTCTGTTTTCACGGCACATTTTCCACCATCAAATTAATTCTCTACTATCAATTAAAATAAGAATAATTAGAATATTAACTTAAATTTGAGAACTAAATAGCTTAGCTTTTATTGCTTTTGTTTTTGCCGACACACCCTATTATTTACACAGATAGCCCATCCACACAATCTTGCCTTTTTGGCCAAAATATTTGAAGACAAAAAGTTACCAAGTTGCAGCTTAATTTGTTGCAGCAACAGCTTTGATGAGTTTGGATGCGGCTTGCAAGTGATTTGGAAAACTGAGTAGAGGAGTAGTCGAAAGAGTTAATAGTTCAAGGGAATCGTTTTCACTATAGTTTATTAAATTCTATGCACATGGCTAACAATTTGTTGCTTAATCTAATGGCCACTTAACACTGGGCAGCTTGACTGCCACTTTACAGAATTGATGTGCGAAGGCGATAAGTCAAACTGAAGCCCGTCTCCTGGGTGGCATCGAGGGTCATCTCGTCACTGGAGAAGTGCAAAATGTACGGCGGTGATGCTGAGTGAGAGTCAAGTAAATAAGTAAACCGATAGACATAAATATATTGAAAACAGGTCAAGGATGCAGTATGAGGGGATGCAAGCTCTTACCATAGACTACAAAATTGTCATTGGTGCCACAATAGTATGTGGGCTGATAGGCCATATTCCTTGCCAGCATAGACTGTGGTATCAAAAGATAATCCTCTTGTCTGCCAGGTGTATGCACCGTTGCATGGCATGCCTCATCATAGCCCTCACCCTCCCCGGTCTGCAGTGACATGGCGAATCTACTGAAGCTATATCTGCAAAAGGGAAAAGCAAACCATTCAGGGCTGAGCTGTGCTGTACTGTGCTGTGCTCTGACGAGATGGACTCACTCAATCATGCTGGCACTGGGCGTGGACTTGATGCAAATGGTGTAGCTGGTGTCCGGCATGTAGACGCTGCCGCTATTCGGCTGATAGTTGAAGCTGCGTATGTCGCCACTCAGCTCAGTGTAATACTGTTGACAGCCAGCAGGTGCCAGCAACTCGTAGTCCGCATTGTGAGATGCAAATAATCCACGCAGATCCTGCAAACTGTTTGGGCTGCCTGCCAATCCACCAAGCATGCTTGTCCTGCGTTTAGTGCTAGCTTGGGGTCCCTCCAACTGGGTGACAATCAAGCGCCAATTGGTTTGTGCCCAACCAGATGGTGTAGAAAATGTTAGCGTGATCTGATCAATGCCTGCGGCAACGTTGAAGGGCAGATACAAATGTTGACCGGCATTGACGCCGCACAATTTAAAGTTTCCTGCCTCAAAGTAGTCCTGACACTCCAGCAATCGATCATCTGTCATACTTACCATTGGCTCTGGCAACTCGAACTGCTCGAGATCGATGCGCAACTGTTGCACATTTGCACTATATGCCTCGATGGTGTACTGACAAAGCTTGCTGGCAAATGTTGGAGGGCTCTTAATAATGGTACGTTTTAGTCGGGTTGTCGTGCCACAGGCCAAATTAGCTGCAAAATTAGGTTATTTGGTAGTTAGAAGTTAAGTTGTTGCTTAAATATTTAAAAGAGACAAACTGAAGCTGACTTTCAAAAAAACTCGACTCTAAAGAATTTTACTCAACGGTTTTCAAAATTATAGTTACAAAAAAAACAACTTAGTTATAATTATAAGAAAGCCCATGACTTCTTCTGACACAATCCTAGCAAAATAGTTTGTAAAAACTTTGCAAAACTGAAGTGTATGAAGTTTTTACTGTATCATAAAAAGTTATACCTACGTTCATATATCAGCACGGCTGCTGGCAGGCGTTTATGTAAAAGACAAAGTAAACTTCGCGCTGAAAATTAATTCACTTTCATGGGCATTTTGAAATACATGCGAATCATATACTTAACTTTTGCCAAAATATAAATATATAGGTAGAGTTTCATATAAACGTATGATTGGTGAAAATTACTTTGGGCTTTGTCTAAAGCTTAATCGCAACAGTCCATCAAATATTGCTCCATGGATCAGCTGACCAATTTAGACAAATTCTTCTAACTTCCTGCGATTGTAAACTATAGATTTATCGTGAAGAACTTAAAACTTTTTTTTCCCCAGCTTGTTCTCTAAGGTACAAGCAACATATTCGCTATCATAATAAGTTAGAATCTTTCGTTGCTTTGTTGCAGTCTTTAAATTACCTCAACTGCTTGTGAAGGTCAGCTTTTTGACAAGAAACTAGGTCACTTGTCCACTTGTATTTGCCCTTTCCTCATAATGTTTTAACATTTCGTATTATTTAAATTGTAAGCTTAACCAATCGACCAACTTATAACCAAAAATTAATTTTGATGTATAGTCGAACTTCCATATAAGGACTGTTAAATCGATTGTATAAAGCTTCGTAACACGGAAGTTCGTTATATGGAAATTTCACTATAAATTAATGTAAAGAGTTATATGCAGATCTAATCAGTTAGCATCATTCTAATGTGCAAAATGTCATATCTAAACCGTACTAAAAATATGTGCTGATTAAGTGTGAATAAAACTATACTAGATAAGCTCTAAGATCACTTTAACCGCTTGAAAATTTTTTAATAATGCCCACAAAGCTACTATGAATCGGAAATATTCAAACTTAAGACTTACTTTCACAGCATACGCCGTATGTGCCGCAATATCCATTTACTGTTCCACCCTGCCGCATGCACTTGAAGCGCGTTAGGCAAGTACCCGTTGCACCACTATTGGTGGTACAACTATCTGCCAGAGTGGTGTGTCGACGAGGCTGCCTCCAAATAATCGGATCGCTGCGCACTGGCTGCTCCTCCGTTTGATTAAGTGGCACGAATGCTGTTTCAACATCAGCCTCTTTTTGTGCAGAGGCGCAGGCGCAGGCGCAGATGCCCAGCATATAAATCCAAGTTAAACATCGCATAATCCTTGTTGTAGTTGTTGATGATAGTGATTTGTTATAACTGTTGTTGCTTCCACCTACACTTTCACATTTACTATGAGCAGACGATTCTTCACCGCTGCTGCTTTTATATGACGCTAGCGTTGACAGCAACGTCAACTGCGACGGCAGCGGCAGCAGCACACGTTGGCATATGCTGCAGCGTTGATGTGATATTCATGTTAGAAGAACTTTGTATCAATATTTGTCAAGTAGAATATCCAAAGAGCGGTCAACTGGCTTGGTCAACTAATACCACATATGACTATCGTATGAATATTCAAAGTATCTCAAGTGTCTGCATGTCATTGAACCAGGTAAATCAAACAAACGCTAAACACTTATCCGTGTTCTGCTCGAGTAACTAAAAATTCCCGAAACTGGGTTATGCTTGCAATCGAATACAACAACTGTCAACAATATTCCCACATCATCAAATTACTTGTGATGATGTCAAATAGTGAAATGTTACACATTCACATCTCGATATCAGTTAAGTTTGATAAATTGATGTGTGAATATGACAAAAGAAATTATCAATCAATTAAACGCTTATCAACTATAATATTGCACAATCTTAATTGAGAAATATTTCTAAATGCAAGATAGATTGAAATTACAACAAATCAATAATTAATGTATTGAAATTCGGAAATTAATTCCGAAATGCATAAAAAATAATTTCTACTTTTGATTTAACACTTGTCATATATCAACAGGTAGTCGATAAATGTTTACTTGTTGAATGTTTGCTTCTATCAAAGCTGCATAAATTATACTCGTCATATTTGATTTGAATGAAGTTTTTTCTTCATTTTAAATACATTATTTGCATTTTCTCTTACTTTGTTTATTTCGGTGAGTATTTATTTTCTAAGCGAACAGTAGCTTTTAACTCAAAGCTGTTGATGTTTGTGGGTGGATTCATTATTATGAATTTAACGTTCTTAATTGAGTTTAAATATTGCTAAAGTAAGACTATGATTTTATTGAACTGTTGAACTGTGCTTGACCTAACATCAATCTTCACTATCTCCGGTGTTTCTGTTCCGGTTTCGATGAAATTGACAGGTTTTATTATTTTAACTTTAGTTTCTAAAACACAGTATCCCAATTCAAGAAATTGGGTGCTATCAATATCATATGTACATCGTGAACAGAAAGAATTATTGATTATTTGAAACAAACAAGTACTGCCTATGGTTTAGAAAAGCTTATATCTGGAGCCTCTTGGTCTTATAGTCTCTGAGATCGTTAAGTCGAACAGGCTTGATTCTGATCAAGAATATATTTATATCATTTAAAGGATTGCCGATGCTACCTTCTACCTGTTATATACCAATTAATTTGCTGATGAATTAACATAGTTTAAAGTTTGCTGATAGCTTTTGTCAAACTAGTCTATAAATGGGAGATTTGGCAAGGTAAAGGTTAAGAAAACTGCCATACTTACGAAAGCCCCAAAAATAAGACTTCAACAATTCTTACTTGGTACGGTTTACACACTGATAGAATAAATCCGTATTGATATTAAGTTCGATTAGAATTTTATTCTTGATTTAAATGCAAAATACTTGAAATAAGTACAAAAATGCTTAAATCAAGTACGGAGTTCTCGATTAAAATACATAAGTGAATAAAGTATAAGGCTTTGATTGATTTTAAAGTGTACTTTAATCAAGAACAAACGATCCTAAGAATATGTACTTAAATTAAGAACGACATTCTCGAATTCAGTAATTCCGTTCTTGGTAAGAAGTCAAGTTTGAAATGTTGGGCTCTAAATAATGCGAAATATTTAATTATTTCTACCAGCATAAAAACAATCGAACACTATTCTTTTACTGCTTTTAACATTCACGATCTACAAACAATTTTTTGTTTAATGAAATAACCACTTTGATTGTAAATAGTGGTTTTCTTCAAAATTTAACAGTTGCGAAAACCCCATAAGAGAATAATGTTGCGATAAGACTTATCAATTTCTTATCGGTGGCGCCCTGAAACTATAAAAGCCACACGAGCAACGCCAACGATACACAAAGGTGCTGAAATGAACTGTTTTATTGCAGTTGTTATACTTGGAGCTGCTGTGCTCGATGCACAGGCTGCATCTGTGGCCACACCCACCTGTGGCGGCACCACCTCCTCCAAGGACATCAAGCTGGTGAAGCCCACGAATCCTCCTCGCGAATGCCAATATCACATCAATGCGTACAATAAATACGTTTGCCAGCTGCGCATAGATTTTGCCATGACCCTGGCACAGCCCGAAATCCAGGAGGATAGCTCGGGTCTTAAAACGGTTGAGTGCACACAGGACTATTTCGAGGTGAATGGAGGATTGCGCCTGTGCGGCGTAGAGACCTGGCAGCACATCTATGTGCCGTTCAATGCCAGCGGTGGAGTATCCCGTATCGAGCTGCTCATCGTGCTGGCGAATCGTGCGGGTGGCGGCATCATGCCGACACCCGAATGGAATATGATGGTCACACAGCTGGAGTGTCCTGCCGGTGCATCGGTGCGTGAGTTGTCCGGTGTTGTTGAGGTGATGGATGCAATTGAGCCACAGATGCGTGCCAGCTCATTCAATGATGGTTTTCGGGTGGCACCAGTTGGATGCCTGCAATACTTTCCGGAACGTAAGGGCGTGGTCAAGTCATTTAACTATGACGATGGCAATGGAATTTATCCTTCGCATCTGAACTATGCCATCTGCTTCAGACGCACAGCAGCAACCACTGAGCTCACGTGGGTTTACAAGATGAAAATTCTTTAATTTGTGACCCTAAATTCTTTTTTTTTCAGCATTCGTTTATATTTCTTTCATGTGGGCGCTGAAACTTCAGCCAGCACTTTGTTGACTGATAGCTCCTGTTACCGCAGTGGTAGCTCGGCGGTTAGAAATGCCGATTTTCTAATGGTGCCTCAGGCCAAGCTAGTGGATAGTAATGAGCGTGCCACTTACTTCTGTGGCGCCACTCAAAAGGATGTGGTCATTAGCAGTAAGTTTCAAATCATAAGCTTTTAAAAGCTTTCTTATTTTCACATGCTACTTTGTCTGCTTTCTATCCAAGGCAACAACCCTGGTCCTATGATTGTGACTTTCAACAGCGATAAGTTTTATCAGGCGAAGAAGGCTGGATTCGCATTTACCTATACTGTAGTGTAAAAAGCTTTGAAACGATTTAAAAATGTTCTTTGAATAAAATGAGGAAAATCTAACAAAGTGCTTTAGCTTTTCATAGTAATGCTAGTATTGGCCTAGTTTATATGTCTGAAAGGGTATTTTGTGTTCTACTTTCTTAACAAACACACACATTTTTTGCTTTCTTGACATTCTATTAAGTCTGCGCTATCTAGCTATCTATCAATTATAGATACATATTTGCGCACCTATCAAAGCTTGAGTTGGGTTAACAAAACTTATCGCTGATAATTACACGCAAGAGATAAACAACTGTAGAGTATGTGCACTTGTCGAGCAACGCGAAAACCACTTGAATCAACACATCAAAATTTGATTTGAATTTAGTACGTCATAAATTATTATGAGCTTTAAAAGCTCAAGCTATTGTGAATGAATTTTAAGAAAATGCAACAAGTGTTAAGCTGTTAATTTATTTTGATGGATGTAAGAAAAAATATCTTCACGCGCAACCCTTTTACTTTTTCATTTCTTTCTACGAGCGGATTGATAATTTTTTGATTCATGTCGCAGTTCGACGTGGGTTTTATATTTTAATGAGTCTACAATTAGAAAACATAGATTGTTATATAAGCTCTACAATTGATTTACAATCTGCGCCAGTGCAAAAAATAAATAAAAAATAATCACACAACTGATATAGACAAAATTTAAAAAAAATAACTCATAGAAGTACCTTATCAGTAATCAGTCGAACAACTGACTGACAATGCCTTTTGGCAATAAAGGCAACATGGAAAAATCAGATCAAGCAAAATACCAGCGACGAGATATATAATTCGTCTATGATTTTAAGAATGTTAACAGCGCGCGCAAACGTTGCTGTTAAGCGTAACATGCGCATGTTAAGCTCAAAATGGTTCTGTTATGCAAAACAAACAACCCAGTGCGAAATTGGACAAAATTTACAGAGCAAGCAGCTGCCGGCCGGCGCAAATATTGCTTGGCCTTTGAATGGTTTTTTGTGGCACGGATCTCAGTTGCCGTTCAACTGCCGCGAATTCCACACGTCCCACGCGGATGTTCAAAACATATAAACGTCTTTGGCTTTTGTGGCGCGAAACTCGAAATACTAAATAAATTAATCCAATGCTACCGAGACAAATTCAAGTGTCAAACGTTGTTAAATGAATGCAATCTTAAGTATTTGATTTGAATACAAGCAAATAATGAATAGTGAGTGAAAATCAACACAAATTGCCACCAATGAAATGAGCAAGAGAATTTATAGACATACACATGTACATACAAACATACTCAATCTTGCATAGTAACAAAAAGTTTATTCATAACAAAAGAATAAAAATAACTACAAGTGTCATTTAAAAAGAACAAAAAGAACAAAAAAACGTACGTAGCTGCTTAGTGCTGATTTTTTTTATCGCTTTGGTGCAGTGCGTGCTGCCGGTTACAAGCCAATTTAAGTGGCAGACATTTAATCAAGTCTCAACTTGAGCGCTTGAGACGACGGCGCAGCGGCATTGTCACAAAACAGGCGACGCAGCGGCGTCCTTGGCATGCCTCCATGTACGTGCACTGCCCCCGCTCAAAACCCCAGACACCTATCCACACAGCGACCATTGTCAAGGAGCAGTTTTTGGCCAGCGCCTGCTCGCAAAATTCCCAGTGAAAACATAGCCATAAATTAACAACTAATTCAATTAACTGCTGACAACGTCAACGAGCCAAAGTCAGTCCAGGCTGCAGTCAGGAAACCATAGCGTACAGGATTCAACACATACATAACAGAGTGGTGTAGCAAAGGATTGGATGGGATAGGATTGAGACTCTGCCTCTAACCCCTTAAGCAGCAATCTTCCGCACCTAACGAGCCAGCGTCGTCTTCTTTGAGCATTTCGGTAAGTTTAGGCCCTTTTTTCTTTATCTTTAATGCTTGTGGGCTTTAATATAGAGTGTTTCCTTAAAGTGTGAAGCTTGCTTTAAAATCCAACGCATTCAACGTTCTCAATTCTCATTCTCAAATCTCATTCAAGATATTTTTATCGTTTAAAAGAAAAAGAGCTTATTTAAACTGCTTAATTCTTTACAACTTTTACTTTCAACACCCAATAAGGAAACAAAACTTACTTTAAAATAAAAAAATATAAAGCTTTCAGCATATTTAAGTGAAATTGAATGGGTTTTTGATGAAGCAAATTGCAGTACTGAACTTGAGCTAGTCATATTTTTCTTGCAATCAAAACATTTCACCGAGTCAACATTTTTGTTATGTTTTACATATACATAGCTGTTAATAGAAGATATTATTTATTAAAAAATACTTGTTCTTGCAAGGCTATTTCCTTGTTTTTCAATCACAATAATCCTGAGAAAAAATGTTACCCACAATTTAACAAAAATTTTGTCTAGCCAACTAATTACCATCTGGACCTCGGATGGACTCTGCCCTATGTAATCTTTGGCTTGCCGAAACTAGCTCTTCTTTGCATTTTACATTTACATTGCACATTTTCATTTTCCAGATGCAACTTAACACCCCTCCTCCTCTGTGTTGCCTTTTCTAGGCATATGCAAATTCACATTTGGGCTTCGTATTTTTTTTTTATGGCCCACAAAACTCGGCTGCATAAATCAAAGCCAAATTTTGACTTTTCGAGCTTTTGGACATTTGACACGCCCATCTCTTGTGAGAGAATTTGGTTTAACGTTGCACGTGGCGAACCCATAAATCTTTTGTCAAACCAAGCCAAATAAATGACGATAATTGTTTAAAAATTAAATTTGCAACAAATCGAAAAAAAAAACAATATAAACCGACAATAAATGATCGGAAAAATCAGCGATGATTTCACGCAATACGAAGCGACTTTTAGTAAGTGGGTATTAATCATTGTGGCACGATCATGATGTATCTGCAACCATTTGTCAGCGCTGGCCAAAACAAGTTGAGCCTAACGAAGCCACAGCCAAAGTCTTAAGCAAATACAATTTACTTGCCAACATGCCGTTTATTGTCTATTTGACATTACCTGGCGCTGCCCAAAGCTCCAACAATCCCCCTCCCCTACCTCTCAATCACCCCCACCAACTGTCATTCCTACTTTTATGTACATATTACTTAGTTGTATGCAGTGAACGTATCAGTTGGCTTTCTACCCATTTATCAGTTTAGTTTAAACAATAAACTTGGCAGCAGGAAAATGTGCACAATGAGTCTTGGCCAAATGCGTTGACTGCATTTGAGCATTTTGTGACTCTGTGGGTGGGTTTGCTTTAATTGTTGTTGTTTTTGTTGTTTTAGTTGCTGTGCACGTGGTCTCTAATGCAACTGCAATAAGTAAATAATGGCAGACACTAGATTTATTTATCATATACTCTATGCAAACACAGTAAGAGAATTCTGACAAATTCTGGCGACGATGACGATGCCTTTACTTTAAGATATAAGAACAATTTTTGAATTATCTATGCACAATATATAGTAGTCTGTATAGGAAATGACATCTGGAAATGCAAATAAACTCAGCCAGCTCATCTGGGCTGCAATCAAAGATTCAGAATAATCAGACTTATTAAGAAAATCCAACTGAATTACATTAACTTAGATTCGCTGAGAGTGTCGAGATAAGAAATTCTCTCTATATAATTTTTATATGCGCTTTAGATTAATAATCATTTTGCGACGCTATCTGTGTGTGCAATTGCATAATATAAAGTTGTTCGATCTGATGTGTTTCAGCTAAGGGCAGGTTTAGTCACGTCTGGACAGACTGGGTTGTAAGTTTGTATTGATAGTTGGAAAAAAATAATTGAAAGTTACTGACGCAAAACTATGAATGCCAATCATTTTTGTGTCAAGAACTGGGCTTAATAAGTAGTTGAAGTAGATTAATATATAAGAAAGTACTTAATAGCAGATAAGAGCAATAAAAAAATATAATCAATGAGCTAATTGTTTAATCAAGTTTGGTATGTATGAATTATTATTTAAATATTATCAAGCAACAGTTTTCAATTTACCTTTCATGATTTTACAACATAAACATTGTTGGATAATTCACGAACATAATGTCAATAGAACTATCAATTAAAAGTACAATATGTCCTTAAAGTAAAGTTTATTAATCTCAAAGATTGCGTTTTATTCAAAAAACTCAAATTTAATACCAACAATAAAGGATTCTTCCATTTAATTGTCTAAATATTGCCTTCTCTCCTTGCACATTGAACTTCATCGATGAGCGATTAAATCTTGATTTTGTGTCTGGCTAAAAGCCAAATGTTATCTTTCAGCAATTAATTGTTGCTCACTGGGCGCATTATAATCATTACAAGTTGTTAATCGCCAAAACATGAATGTTTATTACACGAAGCATTTTCAATTAATTGCAATACAGCGATCTATTTTAGGCTTTAAACATCAAAACCGCATTTTCCATCATACTATTGTTGAACTGAGCGTTTCTGCCATCCCCCTCCTCGCTGCCCATTAGTAAAAAAAAAGAGAAAAATAAATCTAAACAAACAATAAAAAGGCAAATTGTTTGGCCCGCCAATATCGTTTTTGCTACCAGCTTGAATGAAATTGAATTGTGTGCCGAGCTATAAGCAGTTTCAATCAATTTTCATTACAGTGCAGGGGCTGCGACGACGAGTAGCGGGGAAGAGGTTGGGGTAACACTTAATCGTCTTCGTCATTGTTGGTCAGCTGATTTTGTTTTTTAATTTTTTTATTTTGAAGCAGCCAAGCGAAATGGCGCTAATCAAAATTAATATTAATTGTTATTAGCAATCATTAAGAATTACTACAATGCTTTTTGCCAATCCAAAAATATATGAAAATCGCGCGCAAAACGCTAGCAAAACGCGCGTGCGTCACACTGACTCGACTCACCTAAAAAAGATGAGGCAGGTTTCCTAATAAATGGACAATGTGCTACGTGCAACATTTGCGTGACAGACCCACAAATAAACAAATGCACAAACAAACAGGTGGACAGACAGACCGACTAACTAACTGACTGTTAGTCGACAGGTTAACAAACTACACAACCAATGTGTGCGGGTTCAATTAACGCACAAGATAAAGATAGAGATAGAGATAGAAAGAGAGTGGGGGGAGGTAGAGTAGACCCTACTCCGCCTTTAAATGGTTGCCGCATCAGCAGCAAATCGCCAATCAGCTGAACTGGCAGAAAAAGTTGTTAATTGGAATTTAACTAGCACTAAAAGCATCTAATGGAATAACTGCCACGTCGGTAAAGACTTCAACTAATATATATCAAACTGCCTACCGCCCACTGCCACGCCCCCTGCCCTACGAAGATGAGCCATATTCCCAGAGGCTACTCTCAGGCTCTAGCTGTGGCTCTGGCTCTGGCTACTGTTACCAGTTTTACCCACTCAACGAACATACGCATTGAATTCACTTTGACAGCGCTATTTTGTTGCTGCTATTATCGTGTCAGCAAATGTAGAAATTAAGTTTTGTCTCGTTTGATGATGCTGATGCAAGGATGGACAGTATTCGCTTCCGTCTCGGTCTCCCTCTCTCTTTGTTGCCAGTATCATTTACGTGACGGTCGAAGCACAAAACAATCATCTTACTTATTTGTCTGGCCCCGCTCAACATTTTAAAGCCAAGCAGCTGCTTTTCCCACAAAGTTTAAGCGGATAGCAACAAAGGCCAGGAACAGATACATAGACATGAACACAAAGCCAGTCCCGGTCCTCAGTCACAGACAGTAAACAGGCCATGCCATGACCATTTCCAGGCAATCATGATTCTCCTCGCTGCATTCCGTTGCCCAAGGCATCAGCATTGAATGCTGGCTGATAGCTTGCATTTACAGTCAGGCAAAACAATGGGTATGCAATAAAATCACATCTAATCTTAAATTATTTAAGGAGATTTTGTTGGTTAAAATAGCTAAGTGCAGGTTGCATTTGAGATTCACAGAAAAATGTCCCCGTTCCATATATCATCTTGCATATGAAAACTTTTTATTTGTAACGTGAAAGTCGTGAAATGTTAAAATTCATTGGGGAATGTTTGCAAATTTTAATCTAGACTTTTTCATTTTGTTTCATTTTTTGTTTCAAACCAACTTTTTGAGATTACTTTTCACTGCTGGTATTTTTGGTTGCTGTGTATTTTGAATCTGGCTTTGACAGGCCGCTGGAAACGAGCCACAATCCTTGTGATGCCTGCCACTGGCACCTAAGCAGCAGCAGCATCAGCATCAGCAGCTACATGATGCTGGCAGCACACCTTTTGGGCAGGCTGTCAGCGCTAATGAAGCAGAAAAACAAACACAAACCAAAACAACCAGCAAACAACAACAAACTGCAAAAAAGCGCAACGCCAAAAACTGAACATGTCACACGTGCCGCATCTTTTGACAAGACAAAAGGCAGTCAACTGGTTTTTCGAAAGCCTACCTTTCTCGCTCTCTCCTACTTCTCCTCTTCTTATTACCTTGCTTTGGCTTTGGGCCTCACGCCGCGACGTCAACATTAATCAATTGCCATGTGCGCTGGCGCGCACCAGGATCCAGCACGATGTTCAGCTGCCTGTCACCTACCTGGCCTAGACCGGTGTTGGCCATAAATTACGGTTCTATACCTCTCGCCTGACTAAAGCGCGATAGCACTCTAGCACATGTTAGTTGGCCACCGAAAACACCTGTTGCCATATTGTTGTTGATGTTGCACTTTGTCGCCACCACCCAGGGTGACACATCCGGTTTTTTGATACTCTGCCAATAAAAGCTGATTAGGAACTATATCAGAAGATGCCATCCTTAATTGCAATGTCAACCATATTATAATTGGAAAAATTATTTTATTTATTTTTATTTATTTTTTAGTTCTTTTTGTACGTTAAAAAGCCTTAGAAATGAACTATTAGTAAAAAAAAGCTATTAATATATTTTATAAATTTAATAAATGTCAAACAATTAATATAATTTAATAATATATAGTTAAAAAAATTTAAACAATAAACTTGAAGTGAGTTACTCGATATAAAGACAAAGATAAAGCAATCAAATGGAGTATCTTAAACTAAAGTACCCTCTTACATATTCTGTATCAAATGCCGACGATTTGCAACGTCTTTTAACAACAAAACACTGATATGCTCTTTAGATAAGACCACGCGACTGTTAGTAGAATGAATGCAAAGTGAGGGGGAAATGAGGCAAAAAAAAAAAAGAGAATTTGCTACATTCTCAACAGCAACACAAGGCGCAACAATGTTTAACATGTCTTGGATGGCAAGCCCATAAATCACATGCAAATTGCCAAGCAACGCACTTTACACCCCAAGCTACTTCCCAAACCCCACAAACAACCACATTCCCCTTGCTTAACCACTTGGTGCTGTAAGCAGCCAATGAGAAACCGCAACAATATGTGTTAAGCTCCAGTGAGACATTTGTTAAATATGTTACCGCCTCAAAGCTGATGATTGACATATCAAGCGTTTCGTGTGTGCCGCAAACCGGAAGTCAAACGTCAAACATCATTCGACATTTTTTGGCCGCAGCCGTTGACAGCTGCTAATCAAAAAAGTGCCAAAAGCAACGTTAAGTAAAATGCCATTTAAAATATACAAAAATCCCCACGCAGTCTTTTTTCTTCTTCTTATTTTTGGGCACGGCACCAGAATCTGCTAAAACAGCAAAAACAAAAGCAGACACAATTGCAATTAAATGATGCGTGACTGGTGTTGTGTGTGTGTGTGTGGGTGTGTAGAAGGTGGAGTTGTGTGTGGAGCGTAGAAATTGACAGCTTTTGAGGTAAATTGGAAACTAAATTTTCATGTTTTTATCCGATAATCGAATAATGTTTGTATACCCTGGATTAACGAAATGGATGAAAAAGGGTATAATATAACAGACAGAAGCAAGCATCTCCCTGCCATAAAGTATATATAATCTTGAGTCAATCGGTAGGTGAGGAGCACACACCACACATACAAACAAACAAAGACTGACCGCGTAATGTCGAGGGTTAAGGGGACTTACTAGTCGAACTTTCTCGACTAGAGCTTGCTTATGTCATGTACACACATCTAAATAAAATCCCAATAAGGTTTTCTTTGTTGACTGTTTATATTATTTTATGAACACACATCTGAATACAATTGACAAAAATTAGTGCGCATAGTGCTTTGCCAAATATATATGTTTATTTTCAATAACTACTTTTAAATAAATATGAACTGTTTCAAATTTCTAAAAAATAATATACGAAAAGAGCTAATATTTTTTTGTTTATGTCATCGATATGCCCAATTGCTCTGTTTTGCAAATGATCAAACGAACTACTAACGAAAATCCAAACAAATACACTATATTGAAAAGTGAATATTGAAAATGTCATATTAAGCAAGCTAAATGCTTACTTTTTTCATAGTTTATCAATATAAAGAGTAGAGGTGTTTCATGTTTTATCGTTCAGGAAGTTCACATTAAGCTGTTTATTTATAAACAGTGCGAAAATAGAAAAACAAAATAACTTAAAAGAAAAAGCTTTTAGCTTGAGTTAGTTACATATTTGCATATTTTTGTTTGGTGATTGACTTTTTGAATACTGCCAAAACCTTTTGGCCTCAATCCCCAGCAAGCCAAAAATCGAAAGCCAATTCCATTTGTAATCCGAATGCAAATTTAGATTTTGCTATTCGTTTGTGTTTGGGTTTCTTTATGCCTCTTCTGATTTGAATGCGTAAATCAGAATATTTTCTTTTTATTCTATTTGTTTTTGGCAAACCTGGCAACCCAATCTGACGTATACGTAATATTTATGTGTTGTTGCACGTTGGGTGAGCTGACTTGTGGTGGCACATGTGGCAGCGCTCCAATTGAGACACCGGCGCGTGGCATAAATAAACACCGACATATTTGTGGCAACATCTTCTTTGCATTCGCCAAACATAAATGCATGCAAGTCAAAGGCAGACAACATGAAAAGCGCATTAGAAAAGATAGGCCCACAACTGAATCCACCTACACATAGAGACAGTTCCCCTGCCCCTTTTCACCTATTCAGCTGTTGTCTGCAATTAAAAAAGTGCACATGAAGCGTAATTAAAAATGTCAGTGGCGAAAGTGAAATGTGTGAGATGGAATTTCTAATTTAATTTTGACTGAATATCCATCATTCAAAGTGACAACAAACAATGTTGCCAAAAATGTATGCGATTGCATTAATGCTATTTTCATGTTTTTCTTTGCTTAAGCTTACACTTTTGTTGTTGTTTGTTAAATGACCTGCTAACAGAGTTTTAGCCATTTTGACAGGCACTAATTAGCTGTGGAGCAACCCCTGATAAATTGCTGTAATCAAATGTGTTGCAATATTGGATAAAACCACAACAAATCCAACCGTAATTTCTTTCAATTAGACAAACCCAAAAGTTCGAGTTTGTGGCTAAAAGCATCCCCGCCCCACCCAACCTTTACTTGCCACAATTGTCAAGCAGAGTGTTAACTTCAGAATGAAATTTTCTGTTACTCTTTAAAGTAAGGTTTGGATTTTAATTGTGTCCTGGTTAGTGCATACAAATGTGTTGACCACAAACAGGAAGTTACAATGCTTAAGGCCTCACAAATGACAGGGTCAGCTGCCATTAATGTTAACTATATGCTGTAAAAAGTATTTAGACGTAGGGCATATTAATGTGCTGTGATGAAAGTGAATTTTTAAAGCTCGATGATTTCATTAACCGAGCCTTAAAATACGGTTTAAGAACAAAAGACAATTATATTGCTAGCTCGTAATACCAATTAGGCTTAAAATAATATAAATCGAATAAAACCATATACTAAAAAAATGAATAATGCGTAGATTTTTTATTATTTCGACCTATTTGTTGTTTTCTAATGAGATTTTTCGTTTCCCAATCATGTAAACTATTTTTTTTTTTATTTATATTTATATCATATTTTTTGTTTTCCCATGGTAAGGGTACTTCTAAACAATTTTTTCATTGATTGTTCAACGTAAGTTAAGATTGTAGATTTTTAGAAAGACTCACACATAAATAATACAATTTTACAGTTCTGCAACTGCTTTCAAAAACTCAAATAAAACATTTGAAGTATGTTACTTTGCTATTTGTGAAGTGTTG
Source organism: Scaptomyza montana (assembly GCA_018904305.1). Classification (NCBI taxonomy): domain Eukaryota; kingdom Metazoa; phylum Arthropoda; class Insecta; order Diptera; family Drosophilidae; genus Scaptomyza; species Scaptomyza montana. Next base: position 166,503 of record JAEIGR010000012.1, read on the forward strand.
GACAATTGATTCACAGGATAACTGGCAGTCAATCAATCCCTTTCGTCACACACTTCTCGCCAACAATATGAAATGTCAGTTAATGAGCTTGGGGTCAGACAAATTGGGATCTAGGTGATAAATAATGAAAAGCTTTTCATAACTGCACTTAAAAGGCAAGAGGACATGTGGGCATATAGGCCCGAAGACAGTGGTCAGCAAATAGAGCAACTGAGCAGCTGGTAGCCAACAACGCTCATACGCCATGTTGACCATTGTAAGCCCCATGTTTGTGTCTCAACTCAATGTCCATGTCCATTTGTAATAAAATGCTTTACACAAATGTACATTCACACAAAGTTGCTTTGCTTGTCACTGAGACACATTTTGATAAGGACCAAATGACTGAGTCAGGTTGTAAGTTTTGTTGTTGTGTCTAAGTGTATGTGTAAATAATATTGCGTTGATATCCATTTATATCTGTGCACACGTAACAGCAATCAAGTCCGTACGCTGTTTACTTGTGTTCTTTATAGTAGCCATAAACATTGCGAAACGTTGTTTTGAACCAAAGATGAGGAGTTACTCGACAATTGGTTTTTGTTTGTGCACATAGAACACACTCACAGCTAAGAATGAGTACACAGAAAACGTTTATTTAACTTACAGGTTTAAAATTCGTGCTTGTGCATAAAATTTGTTTTCTTGACTTAAGCTTCAGAGTTGGTCAAAGATTTATCCTGACACTTTGGATTAAATCCGGCCAGCTTTTGATTTAATATGAATAAACAGCAATTATGTGGAGTGTCCTGTGATGAATATTCTTACGCCCAATTTATGCTGGAATATTGCCTTTTATAAGTATGAGTACTGTGGCCAGCTTATTCAATTATCTACTAAGCTAAGCAGGCAACAACAAACAACAACAAAATCCTAGCAATCTTGGAATGTTTTTGCCAGTAATAACGGCTGCTAGCCACTGAAAATGGAAACGCTTAATTGAAGTTGCTGTAGCTGGCATTTTTCTAGATTCTTTTGTTACTCTCCCTTTATCTTATTTTTTCCTTTTTTTTATATTGTTGCCCAGCCATTTTGTTGGGCATCATTTGTGGTTGCAATATTGCAGGTAATTAAAATACCCCCCAGCCCCAACGGACACACACAGACATAAACCGAGAAAAAAATGTATAGAGCGAATACCGCCATCAACATAATTCAACGGCTGAATTTCGTTGCGACCCGCTTCCAGCTTAACGCCTTTTCTCGGCATTAAAAGGAATGTCTAGCACACCTCCCCCGCTGTCTTGAGTCCTTTTTTGTTAATTTTATACTGACCCTTTGTTGCAGAAAAGGCGTTTCAGAGTGAAATGTCTGAAATAAACCTCGAGCAGCAAGTCTTTAACTTGAGGGCATTTTCTTAATATTTTTACTTTAGCTAAAAATGGACATTGTAGCTTAGAAAACCCTTTATGGATAATATATTTTATATTGATTTTCTTTACTGAATATTTATAGCTTTTGTGTGCTGCGAAAATAACTCATAAATATAAACGACTTCTGGCAAGTGACTGGAAAATCTAAGCTATTATCTTAATCGATGCATTTTTGATTGCGAGGCTATAACAACCAATAAATTGTGGTTTCATGCAAGTAGTTAATAGCCATACTTTATGGATATGCTCTTAAGCATATGAGCCCTAACAGAGCTGTCAGCTGTGCACATAATAACTAGGCTAAGTAAGAAAGTATAAAAAGCAGTTTCCACAGTAAAGATTCAGACATTTTCAATGCACTCTGAAGGTTAAAGATTTTATTCGAATTAAAAAAATAAAATTATCAAAATAAATATCATAGAAAATCTGTAATACTACTTGAACTAAATAATTAAAAATATTAAGTAGCAAATATCTCTAGTATTCAATTATAAACTGCAATCATAAATTTCTAACTTTACCGGTAATGCAGTTAAAGGTTTGTTAAGTGTAGTCGTAAAGACAATTATGGGAAAATATCAATAGATGCCCTGTTAAATATGCCGGAAAATTATTTGAATAAAGTTCAACATTGTGGTTATGAAAGAGTAAGAAAGTTTCAGCTTAGTTTAAGCAACTTTAAATAGTTATATTTATTAAGTGTGAGGTATTTTTAATTTTCATTACTCCCATGTCAACTTGAACCTACCACAATCAAATCAACTGACCGAAACTTATTATAAATTCAAACTTAAACTGCAGATGAACCGATTATCCATACAGGAGCTCCCTTTTTGACTCAAGGAATAACCAATCGAAAAATTTGTTATGCATTTGCTTGTATGTAAGCTCAAATGTTGCATTTAGTTAACCCAGATCGGTGCGTTGTGGCATGCAACTGCTAGCCACATTTATTGCATGCAACATGAAATATGCAAAATAATGCAGCACATAATGCAGCTGTTGCCGTTGCAGCAACAAAAAATAACTCTGGCTTATTGGCAAGGAGTGGCACGAACTCTTGTTTGTAGCTAAACTGGAAGAGTTGAAAAATGCACATAGTATTATAGTTGTGGGTGGGCAAAAAGAGCATTTGCCACAACATTTAATGGCCATAATTTGCTCCATGCTGCACAGCAGATGGCACTAGCTAAAAGCTAGCTGAATTCAAGGAGTGTTTGTATGTCGGAGCTTGTATTTTTTAGCTCTTCTGTTCACATTTAATATTCAGGGAGGGTATATTTTGAAGCTATAATAATATTATAAGTACAAATTGTGGGTCGACTTCTTTCGATTAAATCACATCGTTTTTATCTGAATAGAACAAGGCAAAATCAAATCGAGCACATTTAACTTATTTTTCTTAATACAAGTTGAACGAACTAAAAAAAAATGTTTAACTAGATTTTTTATCCCCAGCTAAACAACCTAATTAAGGGGTATCTACTAGTCAATCAGTTCGAACTTACCAATTGCTGGAACTACCACACAGCTGGCATTCCACTAAATAGCACATAAATTTCCAAAGCTTATTGAATTAGCCGGAACAGCAGCAAGACCAAATGCAGCGAGCTGCGTGAAATCTTTGCAACCCAATCGCGTACGTCATTTTAATTGGCAGCCCCAGCGAGCAATCAGAAATATCAGAACGTATCTGAGAGATAGCAGAGCACAACCCAGCGCCAAGGTTCAAAGCACAAAAGAAACTGAAATTCAATTGGCCAGCGGCTAAACGGGCAAAAGGCAAATCAGATAAGCCCACAAATGCCTGGCACAACATAATAATGCGTTCCACTCGCTGGACAACTGGTTTTAGGGCACAATACACACAGAACAGAACAGAACAAAAGCTTTAGATTGTATCCGACCGACACATTTGTGCTTCACACTAGCACACACACTTACACACACACACACATGCAAACAGCAGCTAGAGTCTGACTATCATTTGTTTGTTGTTGCGCTCAGATTTATGCTCATGTTATTCCTGTTTCCTTTTTTTTGTTGGTTGCATTGTCAAGCGCAGTTACTAATTAAATGTCCACACAAAGTACAAAGAAAAATTGAATGCAAAAATTAAATGTATTGCATATACAGCATGTCCACCAGCAAATACCCTGTATGCAAATTAAATGATAAATAAATGTAAGCAAATTCTTAAGAATCTGTTTTTCATCAACATTAAGACATTAAATGACAGCATAAAGAGAAATAAGCAATATGTTCTTAAAATTTGTATAATTTGTACAGCTAATCAGCTAAGTACTATATTATTATTTATGAGTGTCTTTTAAACATATATTATAGAAAGTAATCCAGATATTTAGGAAAGATAACGTTGTTTGCTTTTACCCAACTTGCTTATTGTGGTTGAGTTTTTGTAGACAAAGAAATTTACTTAAATGAAACAAAATCAAAGTTAACTGTAATAGGATATAATTTTTAATTAAGACCTTCATATCCTCCAAATTAACTTATAAAGGTGAATGAAAGTGTAAAATAGATGAAAAGGATCAAACAATATATCTTAATATCCGTTAGACACCTTATCACAGCGAAGAGATTACTACTTAAACAATATTAATGCGTGTAAGACGCAAAATCACAAAAATTAGACTTCACACGCAACTGAATTAATTAAGCCAATGAACGCAACATCATTAGCCACAGCTTCAGCAGCAGCAGCAGCAGTCGCAGCATTAACAAGAAACTGTAAGTTGTGGCTTGATTAAGACACTTACCAAAGTTGTTGCCAAAGCTGGCGACCTCTTGAAAGAAAGTTGTTCGCCATAAAAGTGTAGCGCACTGAACTTATAGTTGAAGCACGTGCCAATCTCAAAGACAGCGTATCTGTGACTAACAAGATACATTTGTATAAGCTTACGCCAGTATAGGCTTAATTCAATTTAAAGCCCCAATCGATCCGTTGGAACTGTCTACTTGACCTTGTATTTGCCATATTTAATGATTCCCCCAAAATTCGGTTGAAGCTTTTGTTCAATCTGCATTTTCTACAAGTTTTGATTATAATTAACTGTCTTACTCCATAAAGTAAAAAAATACAGGCAATTTTAAGCAGCTTAAGTAAAAGTTTAAGCTGTATGTCAATAATGACTTAATTGTTTAACTTATATTAAATTAGTTTGTTATGGAATTATATCATATTTTGTTGTTTATCAATATGAACTGAACTTTTAGCTTATCTACATTTTTCTTAACTTAATTTACTTTTTTACATTAAAGCAGATTCCTCGAAAGCATTTTGAATTCCACATCTACACAATATATTTATTAAGCTATACATTATTGAAAGCATTCAAGAAGGCAACTAAATAACCATACAATTCAAATAGAAATTCTTATATCAAATGCATAGTCTTATTTGTCTGAGAACGCGCAAATTTAGTGCCTTGGGCCTTTTTCAATTTAAAGTATATCAAATCGCCATAAATCACAAATAAATTGAAACTTGACAAAAGCAAATAAAGATAAGTTCAAGCGGCAACAAGTAAACAAAACGGTGCGAGACAAAAGCCACAACTTTTTGACTTTTTAACTAAAACTTTTACTTGTACTACAATGCAATGGAAATTTAGGCTGTGAAAGGTCGCAAATTATTTTGTTTTGGGAATTGTGGATAACGACAGCTGCTATTGACTATTGTACAGCTATTGAGGCCATAACACTCGAATATGCAGATACACAAATAGCAAACACCTCCCCTCTGGACCCACTTTTGGGTCGAGACAATAAAGAGCAAAGCATATTTCCATATGAATTGAGCAGCAATTGTCTAAGAAGGCGAAAGAAAATTGAAAGGCAAATGAATGGAAGATAAATACTAATAAAAATCAAACTGACAATCATACATATTAACCAAGCTGACTGGCAGACGGGTTGCTCAGGGTCAATGTCAAATGTGGTGAGGTTAGGTGTGGTGTGGGGAAAAAAAATTGACATAAGTCAATTGTGTGTGTGTGTGCGTTGAGGTTGAGTGCAGCTGTCAATGTGGTTGAAACAACATTCCCCACCCTAACAGCCTCCTCCTCTCCTCTCTGTTCCCACCGCACAAGTGGCACAGTCAAGCCAATTGTAAAAACATTTTAAACAAAACTCAACGAAACGTGCAGAAAACTGTTGATAGGCGGAAAAGTGCGCGTGCGGCTCGAATTTTAGGAAGCAGGCAAGCAAATATGAATTGACATCAGTATTTAGACACACATACATTGGAAGTGACAAATGACTGAGTGCCCTAAATTAAACCAACCAGTGAAGAATTGATTGTAGCCATGCATTAAATTAATTTTTATGAGATTATTCTCCTATACAATACAAATACATAAAAGCGAGTTAATTAAATGGCTAGATATTATTTGTCAACAGAAATTTTAATTTATTTTTTCAATTCTTATCATAGAAAAATAATTATAGATATAATAATATTATTATGCTTTGATTAAGCTACGACTTTTAGCAGTCTTGCATAAACTTAATAATGAAAACAATTAAATTGAAAAAATATTGATAAGCAGACAATTTAAATAAATATTTAATCAATGTGAACTGCCAATCGGTATTTTCCCCTATCAAGACTATAAAATACGAATCTGAGCTAAAATAAAAACAAAAGCTTAAGCAAAAGTATTCTCAAACTTGCCAACCTAAAATGACAATCGAATTGTATGCGAATGATTTTTCCTATTCTTTTATATTTTTATTTCTTCTCAAAATCCTGTTGTCAAGTTGTCTGTTTTTGAAGTAGAGCTGACACAGCTTTGGCAGGCCTTTATTAAGGCTACGAATCGAAGAAATTCAAAAAATTCTACAAAGGAAAATCCGCCACTCGACAGCAAACGTTGTCAAAAACCAAAGCACATAAAAGTACAAGTAAGTATGTGCAAAAACCAACTTTTCTCTCAACGTGAAAACTAGGCAAAAGCAGCAAATATGACAAAAGTAAAATGTAAGTGAAAGGAGCTTAAGTTGTTGAGACGCTTTGTAAATGATATGCTTGGCAGCAGGACAAACATGTTAAGCAGCTGTTTCATATGCTACAATCGTGTCTGTTCTTTTTGTATCTGTGTTTAGTATTGTCGGCTTTACAACCGCGACACAATTAAAAATAACAAACAGATAAGGCAAAGCTAAATACCGACAACAGCTTATATTACTCAAAAGAGAAAAAACCAAGCACATCGAAATTGACACAGCCTGTGTGTGAGGCAACATATGCAAGTTTCTATCTCGCTTTCACATTCGATCTATTTTTTGGTGTTATGTCAAATTGTGTAATTGTTGCCCAGTGTAACAACAGTGTATGCAAAGGCCGCATTTAACACGTGTGGCACGTATTTCACTTTGTAAAGCAAAAGCTGTAATCCTATTCCACCCAAAACTTAAATACTTGCCAGTTAGTTAAGCGAGAAGCAATGAACCTTACACGCACCCTCACCGCCGCACCCACATCACAATGAATGCCTTGCAAAAAGCCGCAAGATGACAGTCGAGTGGCATACAAAAAACCAAGCTTTGGCACGTAGAACATGAGCTTTTACTTTTCTCGGACCGAAGGCAGCTAGAAAATAAGTAAGAATGTTGCAGAATTTTGTCACCGACTCCGGAATACTCTAAAGCAGGTTAAAGAACAGCTGAAAACAATTGCTTGAGACCGTTCTTGAGAAATAACAATAGCTAATTTAACTGAATATTGGAAATGTGTAGACATTTATTTCTATTTCCACTTACCTTAATAGATGAAAATCTAGTAAAGTGTGTTTCATGTAAGACTTCCCCGCTTCGAATATCTTCGTTTATTTTTTTTGCTCTCATTGCAAAGAAACGATATGCTCTTTGCCCTTTGGGTATCAGCGTGTAAAACAAAAACAAAACTGAACTGAACTGAGTGGTCGGCTGCTCTGAGTAAATTGTGACAGCCACAAAGCGCGAATGTGGCACAGCCTGCAGCTTGCACCCTGTCAACTGCACCATGAATCCTTCCCCCTATTCAGACTGCCTTTGAGCGATGCAAAAGTAAGATTGCAATGGTGCAGCTTCAAGTTTGCAGCTCTGACCTTTAAAACAGGTTAAACATCGACATTGAATTGCTTGAGCAGCTCTTAAGCACCTTGTCCATACCATATAAATAATTCCATCTGGGCTTTAAATACGACTCAAAGGAGAAAGAGCCCGAAGCAGTCAAAAAAGGAAAAGAAATACATGTGCAAAGGGAATAAATTGCCAGTGCGAGTAATCTGCAGCAGCAATAATAAAAACAAATAAAAAATATTTCGTATACTCTTTGCTCCGGACATTCCACTGCTGTACCATCAGAGCCATAATCCTCAAATCGCGCTCAACACATTGAGACACATGTGTGTATCAAAAGAACATATTGTTGTTGTAACTGTTGCTGCTGTGACATATTAGGAAGGGGAGAGGGAGGCTGGTAAGGACCTTAACGTCTGTTGTACAGCGATAAACATATGTCCTGTGGCGAGTATTTCAATATTTACTGCTCGCATTTTACGTGATGTTTTAGCTACTTTGAGTGCACTTCAAAAATATAAATCAACGGCAGGCTCTTAAAATATTATACAGTAAGTACGTCACACTGACAGCTGACAGCTAAAATTCAAATTTAAAAGTGGTTTAAGCATGCATAAAAATACACATATTTTATGATAAACGTTTTGTTACTTATGCCGCTGCCAACCTGATAAGCAGAATTTCCTCACCTTTTTTTTCGTGTTCAATGTGGCGTATGCGTAATATTGATAGCTTTTTGGCAAAGAGCGATTTAGTGATTTATTTCATAAACAATTTTAAAGAGAGGAGTTTTTATCTTGAACTTCTCCATCAACAATAAATTCAACATAGGAAGTTCTTATCTTTTGTGATTTTCAAGTGCACAGCTCTTAGAAAAATAAAGCGAGTCAAAAAGAATAACAAGTCAAATTGCTTGACAACATTCAAACGATTTGCTGCAATTTGTGGCATTTAAAAATTTTATAAAGCCATTTTTTTCAAGCCAGCTATTGATTTAATCCAATCACATACGGCAAACTGATAAATTGTTTATTTGTAAGCCAAGTGTTAACAATGCCATCAGTTTTTGTCAATATCAGCCAGTAATCCCTTTGTTCAAATCCTTTGAACAAATGCTGAAATATTTCGGCTGGCCACCCAAACAAACACAATGATGTTGACAAAAATAAACAATTGTTGCCATTGCAATATTTTTACTGGGCAAATCCTAGGGTTGACACTGCTTTAAAAATAAATTTCTTGCGGCTATTCGAGCCCATATAAATGGAATAAAAGCATATAACAAAAAAAATTTGTGCAAATAAACAAGAATAAGTAAAATGCTTTTGAAAGTCGTAGATTAAATACCCTACAACTTTAAAACTGAAAAAAATAAATGACAGTTATTCAAAAAATATTTATTAAATTAAATATATATTTTTGCTAACCATAAATATTTGCAACCGCATTTGAAATCAATACAAAACAGCGCAATAAAAATTCACATTGTTAGGGTATACAAAAAATAAACAGCATATAAAAAACGCACTGTGCACTTTGCAAACAGCTTTGAAACAGATAAAAAATATATATAGCTTGTTGAGTACCTATACAAGGCCGTGCAGCTACTCAGATTTTATGAGTGTTGAAAAACACGCAAGACTTGAAATTAATGCTATTTTTAATTTCATTTCATAAAGGCGTGAAAAGTGCCTTTTTGTTTATTCAAAGCATCATACGTTTTTTATCCATACATTAATCAGTGAGTGAAGAGCAAAAAGAATTCTGGTCTGACACATTATGAATTATGTGCCCAATAAATTGGAAATCAGAGTGATTTATTTATACAAATGCAAACGAAAAATACAACCGGACTTGAAAGACTTGCCATAAACTATACATCGATGTTGAAAGTATTGACAGCCAACGAATGGAAAATAGAACACACAGATTACATACCCGCATCGAAAAAGTTTTATGCGTAAATTTACATTGCTCATACGTTACGTGAGCGTCTGGCGGAAATGCACGACGTTGTCATAAAAGTCGAGCTTTGAAAGTTTCTGTCATGTGAATGCAGGTCAAAAGGAAACGAATGTTGCGCCTTGCTACCATTATAATATGGGCTGTAATTTGCCACATAAAAAGATTTTTAACAATGTTTTCCACTATGCCACGTGCATTGCAAAAGCTATGCGGGTGGAAGCTTGGTGCACATACAAAAATAGATGCTCGACAAATGTAACGCAACCAGAAATACTCGTACATTTGCTGTTTTATGTCTCGACTTGTGAGTTTTATGGCAGCACATACACCCCGCATCCGTTTCTCTTGACAGCACGCACGCAATTCGTGCTCTGTGCCAGCTCTCTCCTCTCTTGCCACACACCCACAACACTCTTGCCTATGCGTCTTTTTATGGCTAATTTCTGTTATTGCCCTGCGGACAGCCTGTGCACACTCGTAAAAAAATATTTTTATATTAACCGCCCCAACTATCACTTTAGGACATGCAATCGCTTTGCAAAGGGTTTGCTCAGAAAAGTATGCTTTGATATTTATTGCAGGCATTTACCGTATGCTTCTATTAATAGCTCAACATTTTGATTAATACTGACTTGGGAGCTTGGCTAATGACCTTTTTATATAGAACCGCACCTTTTTAGTCTTCACTCTCATTTGGGCCAACCCTAAAACAAATTAAGCTTCATTCATTGCGTCGCTAAGTGTCTTCAGCTTGTCGCCTAGGAATCGCAAAACTTAAGTTTCGCCAGGCCAAAATGTACAACTTTTTTGTTTCTGCAGCAAATTGACAACACTTTTAAGGCTAATGCCAGTCATTAAATAAATTTGCCTTCTTAAGCTTCAGCTGCTGACGTCGCGTTGAAAGCATACTAAATACCTTTATAAACATGCAGCACTATCAACAGCTGTAAGTCGCTGATAGTTTTATGCATACAAAGTGTTGCACACACAAATGCAACATTTACCAGTATTCAGCCCCTCCTCCGGCTTTTCTTGCAGTCATGTCCCTCCATATTCCATTTTCAACAATTCATTTCTGTTCACATTTTTGCGCTCTTGCTTTAAGTGCTCACTGCAATTTAGCTAAACGTTAAGAGAACATACAACTAAGTGTAATTGTGTGTGAGCGTGTTCATGCATTCAGTTGCAAGTGTAAATGGGACCAGAGCCCTACCTTGTTAAATGAGTCGCTCGTTCTAAGTTAAATCTATCGTCTGGATACGCTTGATTGCAGCTACGTACATTTTGTACTTGAAATTCTTTGGTCTTTGCTGTTCACTGTCACGTCCATTGATTTGCTTTTTTTCACGCTGCTGCTGCTGCTCGTATCTCGCTTTACGTACTCGGAACTTTATCGACCACTCAAATCACCCAGCGAAACTTGTGCGTCGCGAATATTTACTCAGCACTAGGTGGAGAACGTGGTGCGAAGAGTTTTGGGTGCGAAATACCCTTATATTCATGTCAGCTAGTTTCAAGTGAAATTCTTAAATTTTTTAATTTCCTTCTTCAATTCTATAACATTCTTCAACTCATTGCGTTAGAATGATATTGTAATAGTTTTCTTAAAATGCTAATATATCTTTAAAACCTAAATAATGACTTTATTATTAATAAATTTAAATTTTTACTTTCAACAATACTTTTTAATTTTTTACAAAATCTTAAAGATTATAAAAGAGCCCACAGATTAAGAAAACATTTGTGTCAAGCCACAACATTCATTTCAAATCTTTTATCGACTTATAGTTTAAGAGCAAGTTACTAAGAATTACAAAACATAGGAATCAAGTATATGTATGTGCATTTCATTGTACCGCCCAAACAAATAAAATTATGGCATGTTCAACGGAGTAAACTAGTCACTTCTTATAGATCTTGGGCCGCTGATTCCGCATCTGAAGTCAGATTTGCAAAACTTGCTCGAGTTACTGACTGAGTTTTAAAGTTATAGTAAACGAAGCACTGACCTTTTATCGAGAACTTTAAAACAAGAATTTAACACTACTATCTTGCTTTCCCTGAAACTTTTGGTAGACATCACTCAATCTAAATCTGTTCTTTTTACTACTTCTACTATTTAATAGAAAGTACATTGAAATAAATATAATTTATAGCATTCTGTTTGCCATAAACAATTTGTAATAAAAATTAATTGCATACTTTTGGGCGCACAAATTAAATTACTTGACCCACCCGCAGTTCTGTGCAAAGAAAATCGTATTAAAATAACAAAATGAATAAATTGTGCATGTGTTAAGCTCACACTCTCATACACACACACACACACACAAAATACATTCAGAACTACTCTCAACTGGTAGTCCCACTGAATAGTCCGCAAAACCAATTAAATTGCGGCTCAAACGAACTGTAAAACTCAAAAATATGCGCGCGTGCAATGAAGCGTTTGTAGCAAAACTACACACACATTTACATATTTATACGTAGGTTTGTTATAAAAGCATTGCATCGATTTAAGCGCTCACTAAAAGCCATTTGGTATGCTTTCTCGTTTGTCCCGTTGTGCAGGAGCGTTTTTTTCTTTTATGCAGCAGCCAAGCAATGGTTGAGAACAGCAACAGCAGTGGTGGCAGCAGCAGCAGCAGTAGCAGTAGCAGCAGCATTGCTGCCGAAAGTGGACCCGACTTTGATGCTTTACGTGCCGCATGCGCAGTGCGTTTGAATGGCAGTCACCCGGTGGCAGGTAAATAAACTTGCAACATCAACTTCAATACATATAACGGTTTAATCAACAACTTATCGCTCAGGTTCCTTCTGTGGCGGCACCTTTGATGGCTGGCTTTGCTGGCCCGACACTGCTGCCGGCACTTCCGCCTATGAGCTGTGCCCGGACTTCATCACTGGATTTGATCCATTGCGTAAGTACCACAATTTTGTTCTTCATTGAATCCCACACAGGCTTTTTGCAAAATCTTTCTTGGATGCAAGAACCGAAACAGAACAAATCAAGAACTAAAAGCAAAATATCCACATATAAAGTATTGAATTTATAGTATGTATGCAAAATAGTCAGTACACAATATTTAAACGGAAACGGAAATATTGCATGCCAAGCCTAATGAAGGCTCACAGACCCAAAGCACAGCAGGCTCAATACACACACTCACATGCACACAAAGATTTAAAAAACCGCAAACCAGGTGGGGTTTGCTAATTGGCAGCATTCCCTGGTGTAAGAGAAACTCTTAGGCCACATTTCCGATTACGCTGTTCCTCTGCTCCTCTGTTGTGTGGCTTTTAGAGCTTAAGCGTGTTTTTTTGTATTACATTTTCGCCTCGCTTATTAAAAAGAAAACCAGGCAAATCTTTTTATTTTTTATCAATTTTGCCTCAGCCTTGATTTTAAGTAAATATGTATGTGTGTTTTTGTATTAGTGTGTGCTTAGGCATAAACCAGCAGCTTTTCCGCGCCTTTGCAGCAGCTGCTTATTTGCTTTTCTTGCTCCTTAAACCACATGTTCTACATACATTTGTATGGAGTTGAGTGCCGTTAAGCTGAGGAAGCTTTTGCGACTTTCTTTTCCTATTGGTATGAAATTAATAACTGAAGTTTCGTTGTGAATTAAGTTTTATTAAAACTCAACAATAAAGTTCAGAGTTTTCAAAGTATCTACAAATAAATATCAAAAGTTTGTTAGCCAGGTTATAGAACAATATGCTTATGAACAAAACCTTCTCCTACACAACGTCATACGGTCGGCTGGCAACAGGGCTAATGACATTATCAAAAGTTAACACTTAAATGTTTTATTAATTTGTTGTTATTTCTATCACATCAAAAAGTGAGGATCAACAAAAATAAGATTAAAAGATTATAAACCTAAAAAATCTTTTCATCAACTGTGTTTTAGATAACATTGAATACTATCTTTCAAAATTTAAATATTTCACTTAACAACAATCTTCGGATGTTTATTTTTGTATCAATTGGTAGAAAATTTAACTCTTTGAATAAATTCTGATATGATTTTGCTTCGCAAAAACAAATTGCTTACATTTCAATATTCATGCATCAATTAATTCCCTTTTTACCCCATAATTTGATTTAAATTTAATACATTCCTTTAAAGCTTTCAACTCTTTAAATTAATAAACTTTGGTATTTAATGCTCTCTGTGATAAATTACGTTTGCAGCATGCATAATTTATTGACCTACCAATTACAAGTTAACCGTTTAATTATGATCGCAAATAAAAAATAAAAATCATATTTACAAACAAACAAAAACCCCAAAATTACTACAAGTGCAACCGCTTCACCTATTTCGAGTACCGAAAATTATCATAGCCACTCCCGTATGAAGGAGTAACTTAATAGATAAGCCAAGCGTATTTAACTGTTATTAGTTCGCTGACTTTTTGGGCTGTCTGTCTTCTTAGACAATAGGAAAAGCACCATCAATTTGGTAACAACAATATTGATGAATTATGCAAACAGAATACAATTGTCTTTGCAAGCAGAACGAAGTATATGTGCCTCAAAAAGCCCCACCAAATTGATAGACGACCAAAGCGATGGCCATAAAATAATTATAATTAGGTGTTGTCAAGCAATTTATGGTATAAATCATGTAGCACGTCAACTTAGAAGAAAGTTGAATGACATTTTTGTGTGTTGTTTGCGACAAAAAAAAAAATAAAGAAAAAATAAAATACATAGAAAACACGACAAGGAGGCAAGTAAATGGTGGGAGTGAATAACAATAAGCAAATGTTGCGCTTACTACATTTGGCTTATGAGTGTTTTCCTTTTTTTTTTTTGTGGCTGACAGCGGTCGCCTGTGGCCGAGACAAAGCGAGAATGTTGCCGCGCCTCGGGGTCGCCAGCTTGTAGCAAGTATACAAGATTATGTGCTTTGCACTGTGCCGCTATTAACTTTTATGGCACTTCCGTTTGCTGGATGTGGTTAAACTTGGCAGCAAGAGCAGTCAAACACTGAGAAAACCACACAAGTAAATTTTCGAGACCTGAAGGGGCACTTACATTATTAAGAAATTATATTTTTGCATACAAAATAAGAATGTGCTGTAAGCTAAATACAAATTAAAAACTAAATTTTATTTCTCTATTGCAAAACTTTAAATATATAAAATAATCTTGTTAAGTAAAAAGAAGAGCAGACTTGTTAAGAAAAATTAACATATAATGTATACTTAGATCAGGTTCGGCGACCAAGTAAATGGTAACCAAACTTAAAACGAGAATTTTAATTGACTTCGTGGCTAGAACATAAGTATAAAAGGCACGTTATCAGGTGGTTAGATTTCCAGTACTCCTAAATGTTAATAAATTTATTTGTTTGTTACTATTTTCCCAATCCCACAACAAAAAGCAATGCATTTTCAATCGTTAAAAAACTCTTTAAATAATATAAAACATTTTTATTGAAATAATTAAATCAAAATCAAAATAAACTTTTACAATTGATTCTACCAAATTTAAAATCATTGTTTCTTTGAGTGTAACCGCAACGATGGTATTTTTTTGTCTTACTGTCGACTCATTTGCCACACTCAGAACGTGATTTTTGACGCTGCGTGCCAAATGGCAATAAAATGTTTAGGGCAAAGGGAAGATAGATAAAGAGCCTTTTGCAAAACTTCACCTGTTAAGTTCTCAGCCACACCGACATCTAAACTCGTTTCCTGCCCCATTGACCAAATAAAAGAAACTCAACTCAATGGCCCGAACAAGAATAGTTGCTGGCGCTGCAAGTGTCTCGCAAAGCGGTTCTTTTAACAAGTTTGATAACAGTTCAACAAAAGCACGAAAATTGCATAACTCAACTTCGTTTTGAGCATTCCTCTTGCTGCTGGCACTTGGAAACTTTTACAGGAATGTCGTGTTCTATATTCTTCGTTTTTATATCCAATTTCAATTTAAAGTTTGGCTTGCCAGCTTATGTGGGACATTGAAATGATTGTTATTTGTACCACCCTTAAAAAGTCGTTAAGAGTTGCAAGTAGAAAGCTGATAAAAAAAAATATAAAGAAGTAGCTTAAATAACAAAAATAATATCACAGTTTCCCTTCTACTGTTGCAAATAAAATATATTGTTTAGTTTAGAGAACAGGTTATAAAACCGCAGTTATTAACTTCTAAATACATATTTTTCAGGCAGTCAATGCAAAAATTCAATTTTACACTTACTATTAATTAGATGCGGTCAAATCGATTACGTGGCGTATGAGCAATCAACATGTTAATAATGCATCAACAAGTTGGCTAATCGAAAAATTAATTAAATTGTAATTTTCTATAATCATACTCACATGAAGTGGTAATGAATTAATGAATAGAATCCGGTGCAGGAAATAGATTATAATGAGAGTGTATGTTAGCAATTATAAATAATGTTAATATTACAGGATATGCGCACAAGGAGTGTGGCGATGATGGTGAATGGTTCAAGCACCCATTGACCAATAAAACCTGGTCGAATTACACCACCTGCGTGAATTTAGATGATTTGGCGGTAAGTAAGCTAACAAACTCATTATTTTTAATTGCTATAAAATAATGCTTCATTTCTTCTTTATTTTCCAGCGCAATCACAATGTAAACTTGATCTATGAGGTGGGCTACAGCATTTCCCTCTTGGCCATACTTCTCTCGCTGACAATCTTGGGTTACTTCAAGTAAGTTTCATCCACCCACACACACACGCATTAATTAGTTGCAGTTTTAATTAACGGTACTTATGTTCATCTTGTGCCCTGGACGCATGATCCATCTACATCTTATTTTCTTTCTGCTACGTTGGCTATGTGGCACAGATGGAAAACCACTCAACGCTAATGAGATACCATTTACCATTTGGCATTATGACCGCTGAGCGCTTGGCGCCAAATTTTATTGTTTAACAATGTCAAATGCCTTTAATCAACTGCCAACCTGTTTGTGTGTGTGTTTTTGTGTACTTATTCCTGTTCATTGCACTCTACAACATACTCTTACGCTCATTTAATCCGCCTCACTTGATGTCGGAAATGAGAAAATATTTGTTTTCTTATCCCGCCGTCTACATTTACCTCCCTCCTTGTGACGTTACTGCGTTGCACGTCAACATTAGATTGTGTGTCTTCTTCAAGCAGGATATCGATTAATTTCCACTTGTCTGCAACACAATTAGTTCTCTTGGCTTGTTTATTGTCAGCTCAGGCAGCGAGACAGAGAAAAACTGAGACAGCTTAACATTGGCTAAAGCGTTTTTAATTGTGTGCAAAAGGCCAATAAATTGTATCACAGAATGTGATGAGAATTTTCGATTAGACATACCATCACTCCATCTGCCAATTTTTCTGTGTTTGTGTGATAATTAAACTCGCTCTACAATTGATTGCAAACAATAATTTTAGTTATTATCAACACAAATGTTATTAATAACTGCAATCACAAATAAAAACAAGTAAGAAGGCTCTAGTCGGGAGAGCCCGACTAGAAGCTACCCTGAACCCAGTTGCAATAAATATATTCAATTTATATAAGACATTGGTATACTGACTTAACTTCAATCGATAAGACTCGATAACTCCTTTGTTTCTTAACATATTTGGACGAAATTTTAAGAAAAGTTCTATCGTTACTCATTATTTCAACCCCCATTTTTACATTTTCCAAATTCGATATTTTGTTGTTATCGATTCCATGTGCATATCGGAAACCAGAATAGCTATCGATAAATTGAAGCAAACTTGATCTGCTCATGGTAAAGGAGAACTTATATCCAAAATCTGAAGTCTCTAGCTCTTGTAGTCTCTGAGATCCACGCGTTCATACAGACGGACAGACGGACGGACAGACGGACATGGCTATATCGACTCGGCTGTTGATGCTGATCAAGAATATATATACTTCATGGGGTCGGAGATGCTTCCTTCTGCCTGTTACATACTTTTGCACAAAACCATTATACCCTTATTACCCATTTTTTGGGTTAAGGGTATAAAAAATATTATGATATTCGTCTTCTTTTAAATATGATTTCCTCTAAATCATATCTTACTCTACATAAGTTTTTCCTCAACACCCGTTTTCTTTTATCAATATTAAGACAATATAAATCTAGTCTTTCATTTACTAGCTGAAATCACAATTTTATTGCATTGACCTCTATCACTTTGATCAACTTATTTAAGCTACAATGCTAGCAAGGCCTGATTCAAATAGAAATGCAAAAAAAGCTGAGAAATTGTTTCCATTGCAGTCACATACTTAGCAAACTGCAAGGGAAACTCTGCATGCATTAATTTGGCTCTGTTCCGACATGATTTCATTAATTTACAGTTTGTTTTCTTTTGGCCAACTGCCAAAAAGTGGCAAATGCAGCACAAGGAATACCAAAACTGAACGGAAGGCACGTTCGGTCAGTGTTGATATTGAAATGAACTTTTGACAAACATACACAGTCACACATCCTTCATCCTTGCAAAGTTAACCCCTTTGCTGTATTGACTCCTCCTTTTTCTGTGTAAAATTCAAATATTACGTGTTGTTGTGTATGTCAATATTTGTGAAATCAAATAAACGAATTTTCGTTTGAAATAACTTTTGGAAAAAATCGCTCAGAAAACAAACAAACAAAACAATTGCGTACTTCATAGGGTATAGCAATTGTATATCGATATCACCAAAATAAATGAACGTAAGAAGTAAGCAAAAGGTTTCACATAAATGTACAAAAGTCTACACGAAGAAATTTATATTGTTAAACTCAGGAATGTAGAAGAAAGAATGTCTTAGAATGATTGAAATGAAAATTAGATAGATGCAATTCATTAATATTTTTGTTAAAAATATACCAACTATGCTTTAAAATAGCTGAATAAAAAATTTAATGCACTTAATTTTTAAGTTATAATCTTATCAAACCAATATAATTAGATACACATCTATCCTACTTTATCAAAGGGTGTTTTAAATCAAATTCTTGTTGTTAATAATGTATTTGTATTCCTCATTTCGTAGATCGTTGAAATGCGCCCGCATCACGTTGCACATGAATCTGTTTAGTTCATTTGCGGTAAACAGTTCGCTGTGGCTCATTTGGTATCTGGTGGTGGTGCCCAACTCGGCGCTTGTGCAACTCAGTCCGGTAAGCAAACACACTCTCGAATTCACTCAAAATCCAATTCACAAATTATTTTTTATTGTATTTTGTGCTGTTGTTGCAGGACTATTGTGTGGCATTGCATATAATACTGCACTATTTTCTGCTGACCAACTACTCGTGGATGTTGTGCGAGGGATTTTATTTACACACTGTGCTGGTCGCAGCATTTATATCGGAGAGAAAGCTGGTCAAATGGCTGATTGCCTTTGGCTGGTGCTCGCCAGCCATTGTCATATTCATCTACGGACTGGCTCGCGGCCTCTCTGGTAGCCGGGAACAGAATATGCAGTAAGTGCATAAATATGATGTCATATCTCATATGTGCGAGTCTGTGTGTGTGTGAGCTGAATTGATTGTGCACAAGCACATACTAACATTCACATGCACGATGATTCGCAAAATGGAAATCAAATCAATTGTGAAACCAGCTCGTTTGCAATTCATTAGATGAGAAAACTTCTTTCCGCATTTCTTTCTTTCTCTCTCCTTTTCATCTACTGCAGCTGCTGGATGACTGACACGGACTTTAACTACATTCTGATAGTGCCCGTTTGCATTTCAATATTCCTCAATTTATTGTTCCTCTGCAACATTGTGCGCGTCGTCCTGCTCAAGCTGAATGCCCCGGCTAGCATTCAGGGCAGTTGCGGACCCTCGCGGACCGTCCTTCAGGCATTTCGGTAAGCTAACAAAACAAAAACTTAAAACTTTTAAGTTAAAAGACTTTCAATTCAATAATAAGAATGCAATATGGGTCGGCCAACACAAAAAAACCCAAAACCAAAGGGCCCGCCGGACGTACGCGTAATAATTTAGTTTTTCGTTTGCTTTGTTTAATTCGTCTCGCATCTTGCTTTCGCTTCGCTACTTTCGCAAGATTTATTTTTGTTCATTTTAAATTACGCATGACTTGCATTTTAATAAGCTTTTCGACAACGAATTATATTTTTACACTGCCCGAGCCTCTCGTCTTATCACTTTTTGATTCTTTTTCTGATTCCCCAATGTGTTATTTTGCAGGGCAACGCTGCTCCTTGTGCCGCTGCTTGGCCTCCAGTATATGTTAACGCCATTTCGTCCTGCCCAGGAGCATCCCTGGGAGTATACATACCAAGTTATCTCTGCATTTACGGCCTCATTTCAAGTAAGTAATTCTCTTTTTTCTCCATTCCGAATACCTCGCACAATGTTGAATTAGTTTTTGTTAGCTGGGAAAGTTTAACTGAACCAAACGATTAAAGCCATGTTGAAACTTTTACTTAAAACAATTTCGTGACTTAATTTAATATGTACATTTTTCTTTGTTTTTTCTTTTTAATAGACCATTTCTAGTCCGTCATAAAAGTTTTCTTCTTTCACCTTTAAATATTGACTTATGGCTTCGCACAGGTTGAACATTTCATTTTATGCTGTTAGTAATGTATGTAAATGTTCTCAGCTGCTTTGAGTCAAACTTAAATCTACTCGCTTATTATGTTTTCTTTACTCTCTGCCGTTTCCCATCTGTTCATCAATTGCTTTGCAGGGGTCGAAAAATATGTACATTTAATTGGCTTGAAAGTTGCTTGATTTTACCGAGAGATATTTTCCATAATTTATGCAAATAAGCTAAAAATCATGTCAGATCTTTCTTATTGCAAAAACATAAAAATTTTAAAATCCATCTTGTTATTATTGATGTAACGCTAAGGGCTAAATTATTAAAATGCCAGGCACATGCTCACAAACTCCCCAAAGCAAAACAGCTCTCAGCTCATTTACCTGTGGCCAAGTCGAAGCTTTGTTTGTGGGGTTAGAGGGGATGAAATCAATATACAAACGCGATATGCAAAAATGTTACTTTGGTATTTTCTGAGATATTTTCATCAACGTGCATATTAAATTGGACTCAAAAGAATGCTGAGATTGCAAAGAAGACAGAACTCTGTCAACCACTCGAGCATGAAATGCACAGCCAGTAAAAATATAAGTACGAGTTGAAGTAACGTTCAGTAAAGTAAAGTTAGAGAAAAAATATTTTAGTAAAAGGCGGACAAAGATGCGTTAATGCATGACAACAAATCGACCCACAACTCGTTTTCATCTGCTCTTTTACGCAAAACTGCACAAAAAGCTGTTCAACAAAGTGCTGGCAAAAAGAAAACCGTAAAAAACTGCTAAATTCCAAAGTCTGCGGTTGTTGTGTTGAAACATAAATTCTAAATTGCCATGTCTTTTGTGTCGCCTGGGGGCGTGGCATTGTTCGCTGCATTTAAAATACGTTGTAACTGTAACAACAACTGCCACAAAAGAAACTCAAGGAATTTGCTGGCCCTGGGAATATTCAGACACTATGAATCTAACTTTAGAGTAGCTTTTACAATCATTATATACAACTTGGATGTTGCTTGTTGAATTTGATCTAATGTTAGTGTGTATACATTGTTGAATTTAATCTAATTTTAGTGTGTATACATTGATGCTCAAAATGAAAAAGAGCATATTTACAGCTATAAGAATAAGAATGTAAAACAAGAAAAGAGAATACGCTATTGAACGTATGTCTTGCACACTTTTGATTTTGTGTTAGTTCGTCTCCAACCTTCGCATGAAGCAAAGCGTTAAATAAAAATATTTTAGATTCTCAAACCGAATTCGCTGGAAACCTCTGTTAATTTTTCATCATTGCTTAAATTTCAAACTGAGAACTTTAAATTTGTAATGTGAACTTTATGGTTAATAATAATTTTTAAGGGTATATAATATTGATTCCCCTATAAACCTAACTTAGTTTTAAAAGTGGCTGAGTGTACATAAACCTTACACTTTCTATAACCTTTTACGACTAAAGTTGATTTAATTTTATAAGACCCAATTATAGCATTTCTTCTTCGCAAGGGTATACCAGGGTTTTTTTCTTTTGCAACTTGGTTGGTAGCCAAAAATACGGGAAAAAAAATTCGAGTGACAAATTCAAAAGAAAAATATATTTGTATGCCGATTGTTTTTGAAGCCAGTTAGCAGTAACTTTTAACTGTTTATTTGTTGCTGTTGTTGTTGTTGCTACGCAAATTGTAAAGTTTTTCCTTAACAGACGACAAGAGATACTAGAGATATTTGTTCCTTACCACGAATACAATTTGAAATTATTTTTCAGTAAGAAGAGTCATAAAAGATTGGGAACAACTTTTGAGCGCCATAAAATAAACAAAATAAAATATATATGCGTATGTGCGTATGATTTAATCTTCCACAGGGTGCATTATTTTGTTCAGTGTAAACAAGGATAGAAAGAAGTAGTTTTAAGATATTTGCCGCATAGTTCTTGAACAAAGTATTTTTTGCGTCACTCATAAAATCTTTTCATAAAAAGTAAGTCATGAAGTAGAAGGA
This sequence comes from Scaptomyza montana, assembly GCA_018904305.1. NCBI lineage: Eukaryota > Metazoa > Arthropoda > Insecta > Diptera > Drosophilidae > Scaptomyza > Scaptomyza montana. The sequence continues at coordinate 188,512 of JAEIGR010000012.1, forward strand.
CACGCATAGCTTTGATACGTTTTTTGTTATTTGGCTTGATCTGGTTTGTCATAACAATTTACAGCTAAAATACTTGCAATTTCTTATTATTTAAGCAATAAAAGGGGATTTTTTGAATAGCTGGATTAAACAATAAATCTTAAATCTGCTTGAGCTCTGCTCATGTTTGAGCTAAATGAATGTGCAAAGAAAAACAAAGAAACGCTCATGACATTTTATTATGACAGCAATGCAAGCAATAAACGCCATTGGCTTTTCATATCTCCGGACAGCATTGCAATTAGAGCCAAAGTGTATTACAAACAACAACAACAACAAAAATTGAAATTTCATTTATATGGCAGACACTTTTACTTTCACTTTTCTGTTGGTTGGCCAACCAAATGCCTCAACTGGAATTCTTATTAATTTTAAGAAACATTTGAGCTTAGAGAAACATCAACTCCTAATTCCACCAACTACCCCTTTCGTGTTGTTTGCATTTCTACATTGCCAAAATTTAATTTAAAACGTCAAATGCTCTTTGCAGAGAGAGAGAGAGAGAGAGAAAGATAGAGAGATAGTGAGTGGGTGTATCCGAAATGAAAGCACATTTGTTGCCACTTTGACTGTCTGTCTACTTTGCTAATTAGTTGCACAAACTGTTTGCATTTTTGTCTCCAACTCTCGCCGGCTACGCAAGTACTGAGTAATTAGCAGGCCATCGTGTGTGTCCGCTTATAGCTGAATGTCATGCAAATCAGTACGGATGTACTTATTACAAAGATACTTTCCCCTCTTCATCTTCCACTGTTTTAATGTTTCTTGGTTACTTAAATGCTAGCATCGTTGAGTAATGACAAACATCAGACTGAATAACAACTAGCTAAATATCATTTAACCTACATAAAGTCGTCAGCTTAGTTGACTGAATTATTAGAGTCAAAGCCAGCCGGATAAATGAAATAGAAAGGACAAAATCCAAATACAAATCTTTATAAATGCGCACACACGCACACACACACACATACCATGGCAACAAGGCGCAATAAATTACAAATATAATCAAAAGTACAGAGCCAACACCAAACTACACTTTGGCCGTTTGTTGGCAACCATGTTGGACTGTCATATTGAAATAATAATAAGGCTGTCTCTAAAACTTGCTAATATAAGTTTTTGTTTCCTTAAAGAAAACTGAAAATAATATAATTAATTTTAGTTACTGAGGAAACTTTTTTACTTCTGTCCGTCTGTATGAATAAAACACCCTTCAAGCTAGATACTTGAAACCTTTCAAATTTTATTTTTTCTTTGTCAGGGACAGATAAAGAGTCGATATTAGGGTTATACGATTACTGGGAGGCAAATCGACAAATTCGATAACTCATTACCGATAAATCCTTAAATATCCCACACTCTTACAGTTAGAATTACCAAGTTTCGGATGCCACGCCAACCCATACCGCCCTAGCCACCCCTAAGTTCCTTACGCCTCCTTAATAATGGGAATGCGTGTATCTTTCTCAGTTTTTAAGCAAGGGGCACAAAATTTGGTAGGAAGATAGCTGGTGAACCCTTTCGTAACCCTTTGCAATCAGGCCTCTTTTTAACCGTTTTTAAACAGGTATCGAGTAATCCGCAATCTGTTGCGTTTAACTGCAACGTTTCCACTTCTTTTTGTACTATTCAAACAAATAAATCTAGATTTATACATACAATTTTTGTTGATTACCATTATTATTTTTATTACTACCTATAACAATTATTCCGACTATGCTAAAGTTTAATTCAGCTATCAAATTTAGAGTGTTTTGAAGAACGCATGATTTTGTTTAAGCAAGTTAAGAAAGAAAACGTACTTAAACAAAACAAAACCGCATACTAGTACATGATTAGTTTTGTTTAAGAACAATTTGTTCCTTGATATATACATATTGTCTTAAATAAATGTTCAAGAAACTAAATAGCTGGCAATGTACTCATACTATGGAAATTTCATCGTGATATTAATTAGCAAATAAATGTCAAATACCAGAGGGGCTCTCAGTAAATAAATTATTGGTTGCAATTAAATGCCGTGTGCAAAAATTTAATTTGGGAACACTTTGCTAAACAGTTCCTGTAACATATTGAATAAACATTCCATGCATTCTACAAACAGTAAACTATGTATGTAAGTGTATGTGTGTGTTTTTGATTGAGTTGAGAAGCTAAAACTAGAACGTGTGTGCATTGGCAATCAAATGAAGCCATTTGCCAATTTCATTTATATGCAAGAAATGTGTGAATAAGAATTCCAAAAGCGAGCCCCATGCACGTACACAGCTATGCATTAAATACGCACACAAAAGCCAAGCGACAAGCCACTCAAACAGGCTAGAGACAACCGGCAACAGACAACTTACTCAAGCGAGCAAAGATACAGAGACATTTAGAGATACCGAGAAATGTTGTAGACCCAACTATTTGAGAAAGGCAATAAATGGCAAATAAACAAAATTGCATTAGACTTTAGGTTCGTTTCACAGGCTGCGCCAAAAATCTAATAAGCACAATTGCGACGACAACTTCCACTGATAATAATTCTCTTACACTTATCTCTCTTTTCTTTCCTTTTATGTCATTTTATTTTGCAGGGCTTGTGCGTGGCCACATTGTTTTGCTTCTTCAATGGCGAGGTGATTGCGCAAGTGAAGCGTAAATGGAGGACGTTCTGTTTAAGTAATAGGCCACGCAACAATTCCTATACAGCTACTCAGGTCTCGGTAAGATTCCATATGTGCTTCACATGCTTCTTGCCTTTTTAATATATGACCTAGACACACTCGCACTAACACTGTGGCTTCTTGCATGTTATGCATACGCAATGTTGTGCAACATACAAATTGCATATCTAGAAAAAAATATTTAAAAAACCCTTAAATAAATGCAACGCACCGTTTTCCAACCTGCCAACCACACCATGATAGCATATTCTCAGTTCTTTTGATTGTAGTTCGTGCGCTGCGGTCCGCCAGTGCCTGGCGAGGAAAAGGTATGACTAAAGGACTTGTCCTCATCGACCAAACGACGAGCCTCCTCAGCTCCCCACCACCATCAGCAGCAACTGGAGCAGCAACAGGAACAACAGCGGGCACGCAGCCAGAGCATGGCATTGACAGCTCACACCATCAACACGAGTGGAGCAACCACGAGCAGCTCGTCCCACTTTCTTGACAGCTGGCGACATAAGCTGCGCTTCATGCGTCGCCCAAGCTTGGACAATGCCCACCAGCGGCAGCCGCTCATGGAGGAAACGGCAGCAGCAGCTGGTAAATCACAGCTGCAATTAGCAGTCAATATGCAAGTGGAGGCAGTTAAACCAACGCTGATGGCGACAATAGCAGAAGATGCAGCTGAAGCAGCAAATGGAACAGGAACCGGTATTGTCATTGTCAGCATGAAAACAAATCCGAATGCTGACCAACATAACATAGCCGATGAGGCGCTTTAAGCTGCCCCAAACAAATACTTTAACTGTTGCATTAAACAAAGTCACAAAGCTTGTAACAAAATCTCATAGTCATAAGCCAATTTTAAGCTAGCTACCCGCCCAAAAGAACTAGAACTGTATACCAAACAAGTGAAAAGCACCCCACCACATAAAAATCAAAGCTCCCCCTGCCCCAGACAATGTTAAACTAAAACATATACATAGTTAAATATTATAGAAAACTGGCAATTTGTTTTGTATTCCATGTTGGCAGCAATTTTACAGAAATGTGTGTATAGGTATTAAACCGCATTACATAATTGATACTATTATATTTAAAAATGTTTCGAAAACCAAATTTCTATTCAACGAACAAAGAAAGAAATGTATTTCTGTGAAATTATTCTTATTTGGAATATAGAACATGCAAAATAAGTATATATATGCATATTCCTTTGTTAGACAACTCCCAAAACGTATGCTACATTAAAAATTAGCAAAATTGTTGTAAAAATGAAATGTAACTTGCATTAAGTTAAATGCATAAGAATATACACATTTCAAGATTATATGATTATTAAGTTTTAATGTGGATATCAAATATCATTGTTGTATTTAAGTGTTATGTGTCTCTAACTTAACATATTTATATAAAAACGCATCTGTGGCTATATATATTTATACGTATATCAATGTGGTAAGCTAAGCTTTCTAACATTTCTTAGCTTAAGCGCTTTATTTTTTTCGCCATTATAGATGAATGCTTTCAAATCTGTGTATATGACAAAATTATATGTGTTTGTGAATTATAAACAAAAGCAAAGCATTTCTTTATTGAGTGGATTTTTTAACACCTCTTTTGAAGTATTTCCATTTAAAATGATTTTAACAACGCTGTAAGAAGGGTTATTATTTTTATGTAATTTGTAAAGCCACGACATTAAATTGCGCATTCCGTTACGTTGTTGTCAAGGTAAGTTAAGTAATAAGCAGATAATATAAGTCTGTTAATTAGCCAACTTTTGCGCTTCAGCTGTCATTTTATAAAATGAGCTCGGAACCAACAATGAACGTCCCTTCCAGCCGTTGATGAATGCGAAGCAAAGGGAAACCCTTCAACCGCTCTACAGTCCGGCAGACTGCGTTGAACTGTACTTGCACCAGAATGATAAATTCTGCCGGTTGGTCCCTTGTTTATTGACGCGCTAATTTTGTCGACAACGCAACAGTAACTCAACAACATCAACAAGAATTGTGGGAAGGGGTGACTGAAGAGCAGGAGAATCGGCTAACATTTTGTTTGACAGTTATTGAAACCTATTTGCACAAAAGTTGACTTTTGTTCTGTTTTATCACGATGCCGTTGGAATTTTGCAGCCAGCCGCAGTCTCAGTGTTGGTGTGGCCTTAATGATGTTGTCTATTGTGTGGCAGGTTGCCATGCCATGCTGCCGCATGTTGCAGCTAAATGCATGAACAGCTGCTGTGGCGCCCTATGTTTTATGCATGCATTGCCATTTTATTGCCACTCAAAACAAGCATGTGCACTGCACACAAAATAGGCAGCAAATAATTAGATTCCAAAATGATATCCTATAAAATAGTATATAAAACTATAAACATAAACGCAGGAAACATTAAACGTTCATAGATAAAAATATATTTATTAGAATTCACTTGTGAAGAAAGAAACAAGTTTAAAGACGTTATTATTTTTAAAAAGGAGACAGAATTTCTTGCATTTATATTGCTTAAGACTTCCTTCCCTGTTAAATTTAAGATATAATTATGTGAATGAAAAGTAAAGAATTTCTTCCCAATTTTCATGACCAATCTATTCCGTTATTTGAATTTTAGAAACTAGAAACACCTTTGTTGCAGTATTTTTTTTTTTCGTGTTGTCAATTGTTCGCGCTCTCTCAGCTCATAAAGTTAGAGGTGTGTAATTTAAAAACAGTCACGAAAAACTTTGCCCGTTAAAGCTGCAGTGCGTGCATGTGTTTGTTTGTATTTGTGTGTGTGTGAGTATCTACATAGGTAAGTCGATGTGTTAGTGTGTGCATGAGAATTTTAGCTAAGTGCTTGACAACTCTTAGGCGCCAGCAGCTATGAAAAACACATTTGCAGCAAAAGCAGAATTTTCTTTTTTGTTCAAATACTCAAGCACAGAGTTCACAAAAGGATTTTGCACTCGAGCAAACACTTAAGGCAACCTGAACTGGACACCTTAGAGTAATACAAGTTGATATCCATCCAAGTACTTTGAAGGCTGCAACGACATCTACTTTGGCAAATGCTCAAAACACATACTCGAAAAGTTGACTGGTAAAAATAATTTAATATATAAATTGTGCAAAAAAAATGTAGCTAGTGAAAACGTATTAAGCTGAACTGGTACAGACCTGTAATGTTACCAGATATATTCCTACCAAACTTGGTGACTGCCAAATATATAGGCGATTCCAATTTTACAAGAGGATGTGGTGGCTGGGGATGGAGGAATCGGCCGTGGCCTACATCTAGTGGATCTAATTCAAAAGTTTTGAAAGTTATAGGCATTTCCGATTTAAAAATGTTAGGGAAAGTGTTGTTGACTTCACAGCCACCTAGTGGGCGTGCCACTCCAATGTTGATTATCTGACCAGCCCATAGAAAAAATTTCAAGTTTTTAGCTTTATGGGTGTCGAAAAAATGCGTTCATACAGACGGACAGACACACGGACAGACCAATTTAATAAAATCTTCCCTAGCAATTAAACAAACAGATGTTTATAATAATCAGATAAATGATTTACGATTTGTACTAGATATTTTCAATGAAGAATCAATCAACTTCAATCGGCTTTAAGCTTTTTATTTTTATATAAAATATCGAAACTACATGGAAAAAGTATAACAAACAAATTTTGTGGAAAATAGTAACTGAAAAGCATTATACGAATAATAAGTGGCAAAGGCTTTTAATTAAAAAACTTTGAAAAAAATTATTAAAAGCCAACTGAGAGCTAAATTGCGCATACGCCCTGTGTGTGTGTTCTGTGGGGATGTTAAGAATAGTTTGTGCAGCTGGCGTACTTGCATAATGAACTCAATTAAAAGTTGGCTGACTTCCAAGTGCAAAACCACGATACCTAAAACTAATGACGAGCGTTGAAGAGAGAGAATGCTTCGATTAAGTGTTAGTTAGGGAGGACTATGGCGTCTTGTCCTTATGCAACAGCTCCTGTTTGGCTAACAGCTGGATACGCTGCCCTACTATTCCATGCGGCTTACGCTGAACCAGATGACAAGTAGATTGCCTGTTTGGAAGGAAAAATATATTAGTAAAACGACTTCAATTGCCAGTTTGCACCGATTGCACTAAAAAAAATATATATTCTCAGCTCTATAGGAATTAAATTATCTACCGAAAAATATCCTTTATTTTAAGAAATATAAATATATATATAAAATATTGATTCCTGCTTTACAGTAACATCCTTATATAAGAAATTAATAATTATTATTATGGAAATGTTTTACAATTTGCTATTTTTTTCTCGTTAATTTGTTTATAATCTAGCCAGCTCTGATCTTTAATAACTATTTAAATTATAAGCCTGCTCCCAAAAAAATTTATAATATAAAAATTCTAGCACTGCGTTTAAGAATCTTAGGAAATATTAGCCACTGTTCTCAAATGTATGTAACCATTTTTGTTGAGTTTTTGAACTCACTTGTATATGATTTTCTCACGATCCGCCCAGGGCCAAGTGCGTTCCAGGTTATCCAGTTTGAAGAGCAGCTGCAAAAATGTGAGAAATATTATATGTATGTTGTGTTCCTAACGAGACGACACCGCAATCATTGCTTTTTACCTTTTGTGACTCCATTGCAGTGCCAGCTACTGCTGATGTTGTTGCTGCTGTTGTTGTCGTTGCCTCCAGGGTCGGCGTTGGTGTTGGCGTCGCAACGCGCGCCTTTGAAGTGTCAGCGGCATTGTGTTGCGGCGTCTCCTGCTGCTGCGGGCTAAGCGTTAAATCACATACGCCGTCGGCGTCGTTGATGCGCAGCTTGGGCACATTTCGCAAATTCCATGTATAAGTGGTGCTCAAGAAATTGCTGTCATTCTCACATTCATTCTCATCTCCAACATCTTTAGCATCATCGTCGCTGAAACTTATATTTAATGCTCCCATTTCCTGGGCAACCGGCAGTTTTATATAGTAAACTAACTTGTGAGCAGCAGCCAAGGCTTCCTCATTCTCGTTTTCCTCCTCCTCTTCGTATTCGTCTTGGTTATCCTTGTCATTCTCTGGCTCATCACTTAGCTCATTTATCGCATAATTGACTTCTGATGCATAATCGGATTCAGGCGTCAAATCCTTTAGCTGCTTTGATTTAAATTCTTTTACAAGCTCATCATCATCATCATCCTGCACCTGCACTAGATCTTCCTCCTGCTCCGTGTCATCCTCATCCTCATTCTCATCCTCGCTATCCAACTGCTCCATTAGCTCATAGTCGAGCGCATCTTCATCATAAGAGCATTTGCGATGCATATACGTGAGCTCCTCAGAGTTAAAGCTTTGCGAGACGGTTGCTAGCGTTGATGTCAATATTTTAGGTATTTCAGCTATGGCTGAAAGTTTGCGTTGCATTTCCCTCAATCGCATCTCAATGGAACTTGGCAGCACGCGCCCTGAACGAAGATGCTCTGGTTTATGGTTTTATAAAGTTTATGATTTTATTGCAAAAAAAAACACGCATAATAAAAACGACACACACATTAAATAAAAAGACAGCTACAAATTTGCCTAGGATTTATGTACATGAAGTGAAAGCAGAATAAAGAAGACAATGCAAGCGTTCATGGGTTAAGTTTGCTGTTGAGAGGTTGAAGGAATGGGCAGGGAAATAGGGTGAATTCAACCCATCACTTGGACGATTTGGGAGCAGTGGGCAGAGCCATCAGCATGTTCTCAATGGTGCTGCTGCGCAGCTCCTGATTATCGCCAACCTCCGCAAAAAAGCGCTTAATATTCCGTATAATGCGATGATGCGGCAACTCCTGCGGAAGGGGGATTGTCAGGAATGAAAAGAGAGAACAAGTGTTAATAACAATTGCTGTTGTTGGTGTTGTTGTTGTTGCTGGCTTTCACCTGCTCCTCTTCGTCGGAGGACTCGTCCTCGCTCAATTCAATGATCACCTCGTTGCCCTCCTCATCGAGTTGGGTTTTTGTTTTCTTTTTCTTGGGCTTGGGTGGCTCGGGCGGCTCTTGCCACATAATGGGATGCCAACAACGCGAGCCAAGCAATGGGGTTGGGGTGAATTCTACAAAATATAAAAATTTTGTTGTTTCTTTTTTATGTGTGAGTTACTACAGGATGCAAAACACACAGTTCATGCCAGCCGGGGAGGTCGCAACAACTTTGGCATGCTCTTTAAAAAAAAACTTATTCAAACTCACCCGGTGGCGGTGGCATTGGTTTTGGCACACGCATTACAATGTTCTTCTCTTCGCCGGCCTCGTACATGCCCATGGGATCATCCTCCTCCATGCTGCAAGCAACGTTGCATAAGCAAAAGCATTTAGATATTCGTATTTTTTATTTTTGGGTAAATGGGTCAACCTACTTGCGCATGAGTAATTGCACCTTCTTGGGCGTTGCGTTAATGCGTTCGTGGGCCTGGGCCAGTGTCAGCTGCGTTGCGTCCTCCTCGTTAATTTGGAGTATGATGTCGCCCAGACGTATGCCCGATTTGTCAGCTATACCATTGGGCGTTACCTATTACCAATGGATAACCATTACTATCTTTTTATCATTACTCATTTAATACTAACTATATACTATAACCCAAATAGTCACTTTGCACTTTTGCTTTTACGGTACCAAACGCGGCAACAGTCAGAGCACAATTGTTCGCCAAATGTTGCGTTGTTCGAGTTTGGGTCAAACAAAATACATTTTGTACTCAATATATGACAGACAGATACAGATGGATGCGAGCTCTAATATAGATACACTTAGGCATGTATGAACGAATGAATGTTTATATTCATATGTAGGTTTGCTTTGTGTTACTTGTTGCTTGTGTTTTGAAATGATCTGCTTTTAAATGTACCCTGCATCACAATTGTAAAGTCTGTGAGTTTGCCTTAAATATGCTCAATTTAAACAAAAATGAAATAAAATAATGTAAGACATTGATTTTTTTATTAACATATCACTACAATTATTGTAGTACAATAATACAAATGATTTCGTTATTTAAAAAATTTGCAAAATTCAATTAAATATCAAACTAGAAGTACAGCTTTCTTTGAAAAATATTCCAATGGTACTTAATTCTCATATTAAAATTAATTAGAATTTCACACAATGAATGAAACTAAAGCATTTTAAATGCTTAAGTTATTTAAGTATACCATTTTAATTTTCTGAGACTTCGCCTATGCCCATTTTTATGTTGTGCATTTTAAGTGGCGCAAAACAAAACAATGTATATTTTTGCAGCTAAACTAGAAAGACAGACGTCAAAACAGAAAGCAATAGGCAGAAACAGTGCCAACCCGAATGTTGTGCATTCCCTGAGCTCAAGAGCAATTTAACGATAACGCAATGTTGCCCTCTTTCCTCCTTTTCCTCCTCCTCACCCTCTCCCTTTTCATACACATGTCTTTGTCTTTGTAAGCCACACGTCTGTTGTCGCTCATACGCTCCATCGAACGAGCGCCAGCAAAGTGAAATATTCATTTCGCCGGCTGCGATGATTTCGTCATACACGAATAACTCGAAAACCGAAACCAAAAAGTTGTTGTTTTGTGTTTGCTTTCGTAGTTGTTTTTGGCCGGCGACCAGAAATGCGAGAAAAGCACGCAATGACGAAATTGAAAATTGCAGCTGTCGATTGGAAATTGTAAAGTTGGGCTACGCCAAAAGCAATACGATGATAATGCTGATGATGTTGCGGCAGTTGTTTAAGTTCTCAAGGCAGACCTACCTACCTACGGGCTTATGCATAGTTAACAAAGCGTAAGAAAGCGTACCCTTCTCTGACTGCTCCCAGTACTTACCTGAAATACAGTTAGGAGCATGTGAAATTCTGCGCCGCCGGTTATCAGAAAACCCCACTTGGTATCATCCTTGGAGTCATAAACATCCGATTCGACATCGAAGGCTGGAAAGCCATCCGTATCACCAATGCCGCAGGATACCTTAATAATAGGCGCCTTCTTTTTTGTCTCTGGCATGGAGTACAACATACCAAATGGTTCGGGCATCGTTGTTTTTGTTTCCCCTTTGTTTGTTTATTTTTCTTTTGCTCGCTGCTCTTTTCGCCTCGCTGCGCGTTTTATTTATAAATCCTTGGGCGCGCTCTTTTTTTGTTCCTCTCTCTCTCTCTCTCTCTCTCTCTGTATTTTTACACACTTTGCTTTTTTTTGTTGGATTTGCTTGGTTTTTATTTATTTTTATTTTTTCGGCGCCTGTCAGAATTCAGCTGCCAAAAAATATAACCCGTGCAAAATATACACAAAATAATATCTTATTTGTTTTGCCGGCTTTTCACTGTCGGCTGGGAAATGACTTTGCCCTAATGTTTTGTCTAGAGTTTGCCGTTAATTGAAACAATTTATCTGCGACACTTATATAATCATCTTTTACGCATTGCACAATGCACTCAACGAATTTGAAATTTTCTTTTCTGTTTTTCTTTTTAATAAGAACTTTATGACTTTGTCAAATTTGTAGAGGCCCCAAAACTTGGTATGTTTAATTATGACAGATATTTTTTAAAGTGCAAACTTCATAAGAGTAAATGTTTGAACTTTTTTTTTGTAGTACTTTGCACTTTCCACAATTTTCTTTGGCTTCCACACGATGTCGCACGACTCGGGCAACTAAAACTAAAAGCCAAAAGCGTTGATATAATTTCGAGAAGTTTGCCTTTGTGGTGCATTCGCTTTTTTATAGTTGCCACGCTGCGACAAATGCTGTTTTTATTTAAAACTATGTCTTAGCACAGAATGGGTATATAAGTTGTAGGAATAGTAATAGCTATAAAGATTTAAAAGTTCAATTTTGTATTAATAAAAGTAATGAGCAAACAATATTTGATTTATCAGTAGCATTTAAGCCATAATTTAATCAAAGATTAACAATTTCAAATTTAAGGATAAATGAATAAAAACTGGATTTAAAAAAAAAAATTAAATGGTTTTTTAAAGATTGGGAACACGATTACTTTTAAAAAGGCTCAGCTTTATACTTTAACATTTCTTAATTTATACTAGTATGTGAAGTATTCTCAAATATTTAGTTTTTTTTTAAGGTCTTGGGTATTTTTTAGTCGTTTCACCCATTCACAGATATCTTGTGGCTTTTTTCGGTCTTTTACTTTGTATTTTTGTGATGAACATTAGGATAGGTCCATGAAATGTTTTCGCCGCATGTAATTTGTTTTTGTCTTTTTTAGCTGACAACGCATTTTTGGGACCTGAATGTCTTTTTTTGCAAATATTCCAAGCATTGTTTGATTATTTGCTTGTGCGTCTGAATTTTTTTGCATTTGCTTGGAAAGGTATGTATATTGTCTCAGGGCAAAGTACGTAATTTGAGGACTTTTTATGTACGTATGTTGTTTACTGCTGATTATATTCACTTGAACTCAATGTTTTTGTTTATAAGTGTGCTTGTTATCGGCGCACGATGTCAAAAAGTAAAATTTAAAATCGGCTTGATGAATTATATGTTGTCTATAATTGTTTAATATCCACAGTAATTGGATAGAAAATTTTAAAATACAATATATGTAGAACAACTAAACGGCCGTTGGCAAAATTAATATATTTACTGAGCATAAGAATTTAATAAAATATTTTTCATCTTAATTACACAGGCCTACAAAAAAATTTTTTTTTGGTGAGACATCGGAGTCCATTGACATATATTTTTTGCGCTAAACACGATCCTGTGTTCAGAAATTGCGTATCAAGCTAGGATTTTGAGGGAAATTGATAAAAGACCCAGAAAACGGTTTTTTTTAGTGTTTTCAGTATAATTTGAGCTTAAAGCTTACCTCGCACACAGCAATATACATATTTGACAAACCATGAAGTGGGTTTAAATATAAGACTAGTTCGTCCGGTACAGAGAAAATAACAATAAATATATCTACCAAACAAATTAGTTTTATCTTCAAAATCACTGCTTGAGAAATTTTGAATCTTTTTGTGGCTTGTCGAATATAAATATTGAAATGTACGATTTCTACGACTACGACATGGGTTTGAATTTGTATTATTTTAATAGTGTTACTAAAAAGTATACATACAAAATTTTGGCACATATGTTATTTTAAAACGAAATCATTTTTTATTTTGATTGCTTGGATTATCATTTGGTAGCAAAATTCTTATTTTATATTTAATTATATTCATCGACTATTTAAATTTTTCTTATCGATATTGCTTAAAACAATATACCATACGTTTATTTTTGACACATCTACAGGTTTTTTTTAACTTTTTACGTAATTTAAGCATATGCGAACTTTGAATATGTTATATAAACATGATTCCTATCAAACTACAATAATGTGCAATGTATTTAGCAATTATAAAACAAGTTTTCAAAGTGTGCCGCAATTCTCAAAATTCTTTTGAAGTTGTAAAAAAAATAACCAAAAACTAAAGCAGACAAAAAATGAATTTCTTTCCACCCCAACAAAAGTCCTAGTCTGCCAACTTAAAACTAACTACAACATCAACGCTAAATAGCGTAAAAACCTCCACCAGCTGATAAGAAAATGTTTCTTAAATTGTTGAAAGTTGAGTTTTGTACTTTTTATTTGCTAGTTGTTAAGAATACGTGTGTTTTTTATTAGTATTAATTAATTTGGGGCTATTCTACATAGTTGGTCTCATTGTTGGCCTCATCGGAGTTCACTTCGAGCACCTCGCAACCCTGTGCGTAGTCTTCCATGTTGAGCTGTTCATTGACTATCTCATCGAGCTGGCTGTCAGTTGGCTCGAGCTCCAACGAGTCCTTAATGACCGAACGCTTGCGATGAGCACTCTTTCCCGTCTCCTCTGATGAGCTTTTTTCGCTCTTGTGATGCTCCTCTACAGAGTGGCCATCAGAATCCTCACCAACCGCTCGCCGTTTACGGGCTTCCGGCTGATGTTTGTGCTTATCCTCTTCCGATGAGCTATCATCCTTATCACCCTTCTTGGACTTCGCCTTGTGCTCCTGGCCAACCTCCTCGGAGGAACTGCCTTCGGAATGCTCACCAACTGCTCGCCTCTTGCGTGCCTGTGGCTTTTCATCTGGCGCACCAGTAGCTGCATCCTGTGGCTGCTCCTGCTCCTGCTTTGGTTCCGCCTTGAGTTCCTCCTTAGCCTCCTGCTTGGCTTCCTGTTTCTTTTCCTCAGATGAGCTATCAGATGAGTCCTGCTTTGTCTTATGTTGCTGACCTTGACCGTGCTCTTCGGATGTTGAGCTACTTGAATCGGCATCAGCTGCTCGACGCTTCCGTCCCGCGTACCTATGTCCCGTATGCTCGTGAGCCAGCTCATCCGGATGAGGAGCCCAACCGCAAGGTCTGTGGCTTTCTCGATCCGGATCTTCGATGGGTGTGCGACGCACTCGATCAAGATCCGCGCTGTTTGTCTCTGTCTCCATGCTGTAACCGCCTAGCATCTTGAGCAGCTGGTCATCGGTTTCGGCTGTCTCTTGGACATCATCTAGATTGATGGGCAGAGCCAATGCTGCATTCAGCATTAGCGCCACCAAACCCATTATATATATGGATGAAAGCATATTCGGTTAGAAGCTTCTGCTAGCTTGGTAAATCCTTAGTTCTTAACCCTTAGGTTTAATAATTGTGCTGCCCGCTTGCTTTGTAGCTCGCGCTGCGACTTGTGTTGTTCAACTGAGTGGCGTAAGTTTCTACTGTTTCTTATGAACCTTGTCTTGCCTTACTGATTATCACATTTTATAGACTCTTGCTTTGCCTTTTGCTTGTTGTTGGGGAGACGCCACATGATCACAACACAGCTCAGAACAGCTTAGCTGTCTCTGCGTACCAGTTCAATTATGGCATCATAGATTTGCAATTGAGCTGCAACTGATGCAAAATAGAATGAAACAAATAAATAGATAATCCATTTTGAAAATTTCATGCATGACGTTGTTTTGATTAGGTTTATTTGTGTGCACAACGCATCTATTGAATGTCACTCATGATGTGATTGTATATTTTATCATGAGCTATGTAATGTTTGAGCTACAGGAATGTACGATAACTAATAGGTAACTTATCGGAGATTTATTTAACTTGCTGCCAGGAATGTTGAGGAAGCAAACGACGCACATACATATTAATTATTATTTTTTCATATTCTTATTTTCAATCCAAAGTATTTTTGCTTGCAGCCAGGGTATTTTAAAGTCGCCTATTGTAGCATAATTGTTTATTTTTATTCATATTTCGGAATGCGCATTTTAAAGGCAACTTCTGCGAGCTTTTTGTTGTGTGCAAATTTTACATAACAAACTCAAAGTGAGCGGCTGCTTTTGGAATGGAATTGATAAGGCAAGATCAGCAGAGATCAACGAAACAGACGTAACGCGCAATTATCGTGATGCGATTATCGAGACGAGACACGAATACCTAAGAACACATTCATGATCAGCATATAACTGGCAACTAAGTTAGCAAAAATTATGAAAACTCTTTCTATTATTAAATAAGCTAATTTATAGAAATCAATAGAAACTTAAATGCGTAACGCAAAGGCCCATTAACCTATAATAGCGAATGCGACAGAGACATTGATAAGCAAAAATCCCAACAATAAATGCAAAACAGCAACGTGAGTAGCATGATAAACAAACAGTCTTAAATAACAGCTAAACTGTTAAAGTATCACGTAGATTGCAAGTATCTTAACGGCTTTTCGTCGAAGTGGAACCTAGTTTGTTATGCGTCTTTCGCTTATCCTTCATCATTTAGTCGACACTAACGCCTGTTCGTCTTTTTTCTGCATAAAAGCTGAAGAAATTTATAGCAGACGAGTTCAAGCAATAACTGTCAAGGCAAAGGGTGTTTGCTGGCCAAAATTAAATGCAAATATTTGACGGCTTTATTCGGCAGCCTACAGCACCTTCAAGAGCCAAAAGCCTTCGAGCTTTGAAGATTATTCAAAGAAAGTGGCTTCACAGCCAGACTGATTAAATTTGTTTCCCAGCTGGATGTCCTGACCACCAAAGCTAGCTCGGCTTATACATATTTCATTGCTTAAGTTTATATCATCAAAAAGCCAAGTGTCGAAACGAAACGAAATGAAATGAAATGAAAGAAATCCAAACGAATTGAAATGCTGACGAGTGTGAATTTACAAATTATAGCCTCACTCAATATACAGTAGCTCTCGAAAACATAACAAGTGTTAGTGTGTATTTAACATCTAAAATTCTGATATTAAATTCTGTGACGAATATTAATTATTATTAGCATATAAAATATTACAAATTATTGAATTAGTTTCTTATTCGGCACGCTGCCTTAAAAGTCTTTAGTTAAGAGGCTTGGATTTTTTGCAGACGAATTATTTTATAAAGACAAATAATGTCAAGGTGGAGTAATAATCAATTGGGAAAAAACTTTGAGGCGACATATAGCACGTATGCCTAGTGGGTGTTCAAAAAAGTAGTGGAACAAAAGTTTTTCGTCTCGAACTGTTTTATATAATGAAAAGTGATTTCAGGACCCTAAAACACAGGGTTGATTCAGACAAACAGACAAACCGAAGGTAAACAGTTTACATTTTGAAAAGGCCGTGCAAATCTTGATTGTTGAATAAATTTTGAAGGTAGTATCGAGTGATGAGATGATTGAATTGTCTTTAGACGCGTATTTAGAGTAGGATCACAGCCCCGCTAAAATGAGGAGCATTTTACTCTACTGGCGCCAACAGCCCAAACTTTCGAAATGATCCCTTTGGCACTTTTTCCCCTTTTCTCCTGAACAAATTAATTTTCGAAAAGTGCGCACATTCTTTTGTTAAAACGGAACCTTTCTTTTAAAGAATCTGTGTTCATATATGGAAGTCGCCTTCTGCACACACTCGGTGATTTGTAAGCCAATTGACTTGAAAATAATATAACGTAGCAGTGTGCAAACTTCAGCATATAAAATTCTAGTTTACAAATACATATTTTATAATTATTATATTTAAGTAACTAGTTCATTGGTTAGCGACCTCTGATTTTTATTGTGTGTTTTGACAGTAACAAAAAAATCGGCACATTAATTTGAGTCCAACAGTTGTTACATTCGCATATGCTTAAACAAATTTTATTAAAATATCCATCCCTTTAAGCACAAATTATACGCACCTCAATTTCTTAAGGTTTAACGGTCTGGCGACTGTTTAAAAATATTGCAGTTCATATATTTTATGTAAATTGATATTTGTTCGAGTCTGGCAACGCGCATTGCAGCATTTTATGCAAATCAACTGATGGCACCTGATGGCGTTACAAAATATTTGCCTCGTCATAATATAATTCTGTTTCATTTGTGTGTGTTTGTGTTTTATGTTCGCATATTTATTTATTATTTATCAATGTCATAAGTTTGCCAAGCCATCAATCAACTTTAAAGCAGCAAAGATTTGCTTAGGCGTAAAATGTTGATGAACCCATTTAAAGATACAGGCTTTATTTTGGAGAACCAAAATTTCCCAAGTTCTGAATTAATGGTTTTGCCTGAAAGTATGCAATTATTTAATTCTATTTCGCAACTACTTTTGAGCTTTAGTGTATAAAGGCACACGGTGTAAGCCAGGAACACCTTTGTGTCCTTGGTTTCTATTCATTCAGCCTACTTGGGCGTGCCGGCTAACTATAGTTAGCTGTAACAATATAAATAACAATAATAACACTAACAAATATACAAACACAATAACAAATATACAAATACTGCAAAAATGGGTTAGCTTCTGCTAACCTCATCAATGGAGATCGAAGTATGAGATCCTTCGGTTCTCAGCTGTTGAGCCTTCTTAGTCGATGAGCTCTGATGAGATCGTTTGCCAGCCGATTTCTGTCTCGTCCTAGTCTTGTATGATTGCGACTGGAGTGCTGGTTGATCTCGTCAGGTCTCTGTGCAGTGTGGTGTTCCGTACAAACCACTCGCAACCGTTTATTGTTCTCGCAATCCTTTTCTGTTCGACCTGGATTCTGCGAATTTGGCTATTGCGTATTGGAGAAGTTGAGCCTGCGATCCAGGGTCACACCAAGACATTTTGCTGCGTTCGCCTGTGTTACAGGGGCCCTTTCTACAAACACGGCTGGAAGCGTTCTCCGCTTAAGGCTGTAGCAATATAATGATATCGATATTCCAGAGCCTTGCCCATCCCGCAAACTTTGTAGCATAGTCCTGGATGCCGTCGGCTGCATCGTTTTCGCATCGGGACCTATAGGTGACGCACACATCATCGGCAAATGTGGCTAGCATTGTTTTTCATATCCTGTCGCGCATGCATAATTATTTATTAATACATATAATTGAATCGATTTATTTTAGATTAAAGTGTCAGTCAAAATACATTTTACTCGCAACACACTACAAAACATTACATACAGACAACGCACTACAATAAAAACAAACTCATCTTAAAAAACCTTACCCACTATCAAAACCGCACCTTCTTATGGACACTGAAACACAACAAACTACAAATGTTGACCCTAACAATGACATAACAGTTGATGCAATTCCTGATGCGATTCCTGTTCCGATTCCTGATGCGATTCCTGATGCGATTCCTGATAGAATTCCTGATAGAATTCCTGATGCAATTCCTAAGCCAATTCCTGATGCAATTCCTGACGCGATTCCCGAGTCTGGGGCGAGTGAGGTTATCTTTGGAGCTGCAACTGAAGGCGATGGGGTGGAGCACCAAAGTCAACAAGAAACTGTTGAGCCTAACGAAAACTCATCAGTTGCTTTCACTAAATTTGATGGTGAGGCTGCGGTAGGAACTGAAGAACAAACAGAGGAAGAAAAGAAAGCAGAGCGCAGAGCTCGTTTAAAGAAAGCGAGAAATCAGCGTTTCACGATTGGCGAAAATGAGGAGGAGATAAAAGACGAACTTATTGAAGATGTGGTATCGGAGTTTGGAGTGGAGGAGCATACGGAGTTTGATGAAAATGATCAACTGACTGATAGTATTCACTCACATGAAGATACACCGAAAAAATTAACAGAGATGAACGATGAATTACTGCGAAGCACTATTTTTGAGGAAAACGATCTCAATGATTTACTATATAGCGATGTCGAAGAAGAAGAAGATGAGGACCTCGAAATTCGAGCTCCAGTCAAAGGTGATGCAATTGGAGCCAAAACCGATTTCCTCGAGAATTTCGAAATACCCGCATTATCTGATATATCCGAAGACCAAGAAAGTGATCAAGAACCACAAAAGAAAAAACAGACGTTGAGTCTTCAAACCAATGCCAGTGTGATGACAGACCCAGGCAAATTTGTTGATCCCCTGTCGGAGAAATCCACAGCCACTTCAATCGATTCCAATGCACCCATACAGAAATCAATTATTGATTTAGAAGAAGAGAAAAGTGAGATCGAAATCGACAGCGACGAAGACGACGGGTTAAATTTCAGTGAAGATGATGATTTGGTTGACGTTAAAGCACAGCCAGCCGAAGTTGATGCTGTAGATACGTTTGTGAAATTTCATGGAAGCTTTGTAGAGGAAGTGACATATGAAGAGGATCCAGATGTGGTTTTGGCTAGAAAAATGAAGCGTGAAATACTCCAAATAACCACTGACTTTCTTTTCGATCTCTTCAACCATGTGGTCACTCAAGCAGAAAGCATAAATGCAGATGATGTAATGCGAAATAAATTGGATAAGGTGAAACTTCACGAGAGTTTGACAGAAATGAGAGAAAAGTATTTGCTCATAAAGGAAATGAACACATATCTCAATACGAAAATGTGCGATTATTACAAGCGCATGAAAAACTTTCGAGTATTTTCAGAACTGAACCAAGATTCTAAAGAGAAAGAAAAATTAAGATATTCGCAGGCCCTTGACCAATTGGATCATGCTAAAAAGATAGCATCTGAGACAAAGAAAAAGAACGCTGTCCTCATGTCCAGTGTGCTAATGGATCTTGCACATGTGCAAAACATTTCTATGTATACCGAAGAGCATTTTGAAGAGGTCATGCTAAGAACTTTGTGTACCAACAAATCCGAATACCTCAAACATGTCATTAATCGAGAGCAACGTTTAATGAGCCAGAAACGTAGTGAAATCAGTGATACTCGACTTTACTTGATCACCAGGAAACACACTCTGGGACGCATCACAGATGTAAGCATTAGTTTTGATCAACATATCTTTAAAAGATTTTTTTTTATTTCTTTTTTCTAAACATTATGGGTGAACTTTTGCAGAAAATCAAAAAACTAGAGCAAATCAATGAGGAACTTTGCATGGATGACTTTATAAATATACAAAATCAAGTTGTAACATTAGATAAGAAGATCGAAGGTAATTATCGATGCATTCCATGAATCTCAGCTCAATTCGAGTCTCTTACTTAGAACGTAACAGTGATTTAAAGAAATTGCGCTACAACTATCATACGGAATTACATCTGACGCAGCATAATCGTGAAAAGGCTCTTTCCCTAATAACCAAATTGAAAGAAGCAAAAGACGCCTTGGTTATGAGCCAGGAAAAGCAGAAACAATTGCGCGAATGTCTTTATAAGGCCAAATTGGAGCGAAGTCGCTTACGGAAGCAGCACTCAGATCTCAGCTTTCAGGGTGGTCTTCTATCAATGCCAGCTCTGATGTACGATTTTGATGAGACAGTACAGAAAGTGAAAGAAAAGAAGGCCGTGGTAAAGGAGCTAAAAGAGACTTTTAAGCGTGTCACACAACGCATTACAGATTTGGAAACACGCTGCATATAAGTAAACCATAAGAAACTTATTTTACATGAATATTTGTATGTTGCCAAACTTGAACATTCATAAAAACAAAATAAGCTGTTTAATTTCACAAACTAGAAAACAATATTATAAAACTCTATTTATCGAACAGAGAACTACATGGTATATACCAGCTAGACGTGGATGTATTTAAACGAATGCTGATTTTAAGACTCTAGATGAATTGGTTAAGGTTAGTTTGTTTTGTAAATTTTTTGCCTATTCAATATCTACAGCTTGGCCTTAACTTAACAAACAACAAAACTAAAAATTCTTTTTTGTAGCCAATTTGACAAAACTAATGATGCAAATTCAGAAAGCTCTTTTACAAATAATTGTTAAATTTTTGGCTATTGCACCGTGAAATTACGTTGTTTATTTTAAAATATATAATATTAATTGTAAGCAATTGCGCATATGTCAAAATTATAAACATATCCAATATGCTGGCACACGCTATAATTCTATATTTAGATTTGAGCAATTTAGTATTACTCAGCAAATTATTTTTGATACACTTCAATAAAACATAAACAAATTTCCATATAGTTGACAGCTAAGGAAAATACCAAAAATGTTTTTAATAATTTTACCTCGCACAGCCTACAAAATATGAATTATATTCTAAGAAAACTTTAGTTAGTTACTCATTTAAAGTTAATTGGATCTCTAATGCATTTTAATATATTCAATTTTTTTCTTACATTTCGTTATTTATTGATATAGATTTCGTGGAAATAACGAATTGTTTATATATTTTGAACAGTCATGCTAGCAATTAGCAAAAACTAATATAGTACATTATTCATTTTTGCTCTAATTTAGAAAGCTCTTACCGCAACAATGTGCAACATTAAAAATTCTTGTACACGAATTAGAAAAGCAAAAGCCAACTGCATCCAAATTAAATTGTGGGCGTGAAATTCTGAAAATATCTGAGACTTTTCAGGCATGTTTTCAATGTCATATTTTACCTGCAAAAAATGTTAAAGGTGTAACAATTCAGTGTTTTTGGCAAAAAAAAAAAATTACCAAAATTAAATTGAATGTTGTGTTGGTTTCCGCAGTTCCACTAAGCAGCTAATGAGTAGAATATCGTAAATATATTTTATGTATATGTATGTACATATACCCATAGATTGGAACATAAGTAGCTGTTTGCAATGACCTCAGCACGCTTCGATGGAATTTTTCGCGCACACTTGTAAAAGCAGGCTGTTTATGTTTTCAACAATATTCACGTACATATATCTTACTTATAGATTTGGCAGCCATATTTAGATCAGACGTACGTATTGCGTTCATTATATATACACATATAGATCTATGAAAAACAAGCACGCAAATAGATAGACAGATGAATAAATAAAAAGATACACCCACACAAAGGCAACAACACAACACATTTTTCAATCTGAAGGATTTTAAATATATGTAATAAGAAATGCGTCGTAGATGGAAGTGAATTCGCATTTGATTTCGAATTGGCCATAGAGTTTAATAGACGTAATGCGCTTTAATTTTCTTCAATCAGATCACGTTCTTACTTTCTTTCTCCACATTATCATCATCTCTTTATTTGTATAAATAATCTTAGGCGTATACTTAATATAAGGCGCATTCTATTAGCCTTTGTGTTTTGTGCATTTGCATTTATGTGAGTGTGTGTGTGTGTTTATTTTTTTTTTTAACTTTTCATAAAGTTTTTTTTTTCGGTGTGAGTATTTTTGTATGAGGAATATTTTTGTGGTTTAATGTTTGATTTGTAAACTTAACAATTAAACAAAAATTAGAAAGATAGAAGTTGCAACTGCTTGACAATGCGAGCTGTGTGCGTTTACTTGCCAAGCAAGATCTTGCGGCCAGCGCCCATGTTTGAGCCAGCCTGGGTGGCACCCTTGTTGGAACCAGCCTGCAGGCCGACAATGGTCTGGCCAGCCTTCAGCTGCTCCTCGCTGAAGTCGCGCTTGCACTCATCTGCGGGCTTGGGGCCAAGGAAGGGACCCTTGAAGTCAGCGTGCTTGTAGGTCTGCATTAGAATCGAATCAATCAAGTGATTAGTCGTTCAATCAATCATTCAATCTTAAGTCAATCTAAACTTACAGCGCGGCCAAGAGCGAAAATGGTGTTGGTCACATTGGCAATATCCTTCTTCTCATACAGATCAACAGTCTGGAAGACATCAATATCGGGCACACCGTACGCCTTCAACGCTTTCTGGAAGTTGTTGAGGTTTTCCATGAACTTGAACTGTCCACCGGAGGAGTTGATCTTCGGCACAGCATCGGGCGACAGTTTGTTGATCAGATTGCAGAGCACTTGACCGTCCTTAAGCACATCCTCGTATGCCTGACCAGCGGGGAATTTCTCACCGATTATGGCCTCAATCCATACCTGGGCCTCCTTGTCCATCTCTGGATTGCGTTTACCGGCAATCTAAAGCCAAAAAAAACCAAACCTTTTTAACATCTTTTTTCATCGCACAACTTTGTCACTTTTTAATTGAGTTGTTTTTATTTTTTATCTTTATTGAAGTAATTTTATTTCACTTTTATTCACCTTGGCACGAACAGCACGTTCTAGAGACATGTTTGCGGATTTAATTTGAGTGGGGAGAGTATTCGGTTAATAAGATCTTCACCAAAGCTAATGCAAGCCTTCACTGATGCCTGGCCACAGGGCGTATGCTGCTTTTAAAGCGCGAGAGCAAGAGATGATGGCACACACGCACACAAATGCTCAACAATAATTAAGAATTTTCCAAAAATATATCCGAATTCGGAGTCCTCTTTATGAACGCTTATTTGCTGTGTGAGATTTTTGTAGCCAAGACGTGGGCGTAGGCTGTACGAATCTGTCAGGTAATTATGTGTGTGTGTGTGTGTGTGTGTGTGTGTGTATGTGTGAGTGTGAGCAACAATTTATTTCTCACTGTTCCGACTTTGAGCGTCGCCATCTCGCATGAGTCTTGCGTTTTAATTTTAGACCAGACCATCAAAAAAACTAAGCAAAATCAATTTCAATAATTTTTCACACGTTTGTATTGTGAAAATAGACGTGCGCCCCTAGGTAAATTTTTACATGCTCTTGCCACTGGTTGTTTTTCTTCATATTATTTGTTGTTCTTACCATCCAATTAACATATATACAAATATAATTCTGGCTCATCACAAAAATTTCCACTTATCCACATTTTTCGGACATTGGGCCAGCTGTCTTGTTGCACATTTTTGTGGACTTTATTTGTTGCTTGCCATTTCCATTTGGTATTGAAATGCATTGGGTCATGCTTATAATTAATATTCCGAATGATTTTCGATGGGTGTTAAGTGAATTTAAAATGATGTGCAGTTACGAGAAAGTGTTGAAAGCTTGAACATTAGTTCCCTTAGAGATATACAGTTAATAAATGAGTATAAGTTGAATCAGTAAAGTGAAACGAAATTAAAGTTAAGAGTTGTTCAACATTTAATTATTCTAAGCAATTATATTAGACTGAATTTGTTTTCGTCCATAAAACTCAAGATAAAAATCGTTAAGGTTTCCGAAAATTTATTTCTTTATTGATAGCCATGGAAATGTTATCAAATAGCATACATCTCAATTTTTAATTCTAATTTTTAAATCACAGCTGATAAAAAAGTACACAAAACTACACACACAACTTAAATGAATAATCATGGATCCTAAAACTAAGCAACCTAAAAATGCAGTTGAAATCCGAAAAAATATTAAGGAGAAAAATATTTTAGCTATGGAAACTAAACCTTTTGAACAGGATAATAATAAGCGAAGAACGATTTCTCTGAGACAATAATTGACCATCTAGACAAAAATCAGCTTGCATCCATACAATTGTTTGAAGCAACAAAAGCTAAACAAATTTTGAGTAACGGGGACTCAAAGCGCTCAGAGCTAAAGGCTCATCTTATGCCAGCACTTGATATGAAGTCTGAAACTTCTCTGGAAAAAATCGAATCAATAGAGGGAACTGAAAACTTGCAGTATAGTAAAGCCTCATCGTCTACCTTTGAAACTCGTCAATTCGGCTCGCAATATTATGATGAAGCAGATGAAATAGTATTACTTCTGGAAGAAGATGATTATGATGATGAAGAAGACGAGGATATGCTTATGACGGGAAAAGAGGATACAATCGAGGCTAAGATGCAATTTCTAAAACATATCGAAATACCCTCACTATCGGATATGCTTGAAACAACTAAGGGTAAGCCAGAATTAAGTGAGGAGGAATTCCAAACTGAAGACTTAGAAAAGGCAGAGCGGAGAGCTCGTCTAAAGAGAGCACGTGATATCCGATTTAGGACTGGGGATTCTGATACTTCTTTAGAAAAAAATAATGCTGTCACAGACACAGCAAGTTCATTTAGCACTCAAATTCGCCAAATTGATTCAGAATATGGTGAAAATTATGATATCAAACTGCTGTTCGACGAGGAAGACGATGATGATGATGTTCATGATGATGATGATGAGGAGGCAGAAGATATGCTTAAGACACCAAAAGGCGATACAATCAAAGCTAAAATGGAATTCCTAAAGCATTTCGAACTACCCTCTTTATCAGACATATCTTTAGATTCGGAAGATGCAGGGCAACATGACTCAACAGAAATTATTAAGGATTTTTAATACTCCTCGTTAAATAGCTTTTGAGAATAGCCTTTCATCAACTACAGTGACTTAAAGTTACTTATACCTAAATATAGCAAGCGAGTTTCACAACTTATAATAGTTGACATATGTCTTTAGGATTTCCATTAATCTAAAAACGGAAAACAACTTTCAAATGCGCGAAGCCAAAGTCATTTAAATGTACGGGCAATTAATTAAATTTATACGCGTTTGCGTTATATCGATTGAACGTGCGCCCAGGAGAAATTTAAATTATGTCAAAATCATGTTCCAATAAACAAGAAGGAATCCAGCACAATGTGTGACTTGTGAAATATTAAATACTCTTTTAAAAACAAGTTAAATTATTTAAGAACAAAACCAAAATAAGATTTCAAATATTTAATTTATTTGGAAGTTGAAGTTAATACAGAGGGAGCTGAGAATAAAAACATAAGTTTTAGCAATTTGCAACATATTCAATCACAAATAACTAACACCACTAACACAAAGTGTATTATGTGCAAGACAATTTCCAAATCATGTCTGGCAGGCAAATTTTGACTACTTGGAATGCTGAAACAGACTCAAAAGCACAGACCATTAATTAAGGGTAATATTTTATTCATAAATAATAACACATTTAACAAGAACATAATATTTGACGATGGCCACAAGCTACCACAAAAGCAAAAGCTTTGTAATAAACAAAATGAGATGGCGGAAAATCGTTGACTGTGTGAACTTGTTTTATGCAGATGCTGACATCACGCGCTCCCATAACTTTTCTCGCTAGAGCGGATACGGTTTCGATAACAATCGCTAGTTGCGTACGTATATGGAGGCAAGGCGAAAACAGAACGATGAACAAATTGTGTGCTGGGTTGAGTCTATTTTTATAACTTGTGATATAGCAAACATTGAACAGGTGGAAAAGTGTACCGAAATAGTTGCACTGCGTCAGCACTTGAGACTTTCCAGGCGTGCTGCTAAGCAGCGGCTCTTGGACTCTCGAGCATTCGAAGTGTTCTCTTGTTGGGATGCTGTTGTTTCTGTTGTTTTTTCACAAATTCTCGCCGCATGACGTGTTGGCTTATTTTTACAGCAGTTGTGGGCCAAGGCGGTCCAGTTCCATGGCCCAGTCTCCCAACTGGCCCCAAGGCAGCTTTTTTTTAATTAATAAAATTTGGTTCTTCGGGCAATGGTCAAAACAACATCACATTGCCTACTGTCATGTTTTTTAAGTGAATTAAAATCGCCTAACTACATATTAAAAGAACGCCTCGCGGATGCGAAGACAATTTTGTGATAAGAATTAAATATGTATGTCTATAGCCTTTAATTTAAGAAATGAAAAAAAAACATTAAAAAAAAAGAACATACAATTTTTAGAGTGAAAAAAACATGAAATTTTTAAGAATAATTTGTGTGTGTGTAAAAAGTAACATCAACGTTAAGATGAAAAAATAGTTCTTTGGCAGCTTAGTTGCCAACATAAATTGCAAGTTACCCGCTTCAACACTTGCCGCCATTTGTGGTTTGTTAAGTTAATTCGATTTGATGCCGACCAAGCATAACATTTCAGGCGCTAGAGAGCAAGCTTAAGCTTAGGCCCAAGCACTCAATGCTAAATACGTTTGGATTATTTTCTCATAAATCAACATTAAAACCTAACAAAAGGCCACATTCCACAGCAATGGCAATGGCCGAAATGGCTAGCACAAGAACTAAGGAACGAGCAAAGCTGAATATTGAATACCCTGATATTGCAATGCTGCGACAGAACATTGCATGAAAGTATATTCCTTGTCTTCAATATTATCCTGATTGAAATCATTTTATTTAAGTAATAATATATTTGTATTCCAATATAAAAATCTTTTTCTCAAACACAAAAGTGGTATACTTTTATTAATTATTAAAATTATTCCAGAAAGTTTTGTCTGGCCGGAACATACTTTACCTGTTTAAAAACAATTCAAATATATGCTATAAACTTAAAATTAGAGTCATTATTCTAAATTTACCAACACAACAGACAGCTGCGAATGAACACAACCAAAATAAATGAAGTCAAGCGAAAATAGGTTCAAGCTCTGCTATCCCAAGAGATGCTTTACTATTTGCGCCTTTATCTGGGGAGGGGGGTCTTAATTCCACTTGTCGATATTGTTTATAGTAGTTGTTAACGTTGTTTTTACATCACGAAAACGGAAATAAATTCAAGTTCAAATATTATAAAATTGACTTTTGCGCTTTTGCCTTAAAATAGCATTTTCCTATGCAATCATAAATAAACAAAAGAGTTTTTTATGTGGCTAAATAAATAGTTTTCAGCATTGCAGACAGAAGACATCTTAAAATAGTCGCATTATTTATTGAAGCAGGCGACTGGAAGCTTAACAATTAATGGGAAATATTGCGACCCAATGTCGTCATTGCGTAATAAAAATAAAACATACAGCACATCGAGCATACTCCGTGTGGTCCGTAGCTAAATCATCATCAGAACTGGCAATTGTTATTTATAAGTTTATTTTCTTTTCACAATTTTTTTGACGTCTGTTCCGCTGTTATTTTTCCAACAATAATGCAATTAAAATTATGTGCACATTTCCGAAAAAGTTTGTTTGCATAGCAAGTAAACATATTTTATACCCTTTTTTGCGAGAATATAAATTAGCTGCACTAACTTTGCCTTCTTGCATTTATTGACATTACTTTTAATTATTTATGCTTTTGTTCTATTTTTCTTGCTTACTCTTCGGTTGTTTGCGGCATCTTTTGAACTTTTCTTGTTTGCCTTGGGTTTTGTCTGCCCGCAAATCATTTACAATCGTCTTCCCTTAAACTTTGCTTTCGTACATTTCTTTTTCTAATTCAACCTAAGACCTTGTTGCTTCATATGAAAAAAAAAATGAAAACGAAAATAACACATTACCAATTTAAACCACAGCCAAAATGGTTGGCTCAAACCCACGGAAAGTAAACAACAACAAGTAATAATTGGCCACAAAGTGGAGAGTAACAATACTTTTGATTGCCCTTTTATTAATAATTTGCTATAAAAGGTATAATTAAATTATTTAAAAAGAGTCGTAGCTCAAAGCTGCTAGCAGTCTAAATTCTAAATAAAAAATAATTTATTTCAAGCTTAAGGACGTTTATTAAGGACAGACCTTACTATCGAGTCTTACCATATAAGCCAATCGATAACTTGATAAATTTCCAGTGATTTTTAATATTGTAAGAGTTGTCAAATGTGATAATCGAACTTAAAAACTTTAGCACTTACCTTCATTGTCAGGATTAATTTTGTTGTTTGTTTTGGCCTGCTAAAAAATGTTGAGTTAGAATGTTAAAATGTTTAACCAGAAATCACCTTCATTGTATAACAAATAAGTAACTGTTTTATTTTAATAAAAGTTATATAAATAAAATATCTTAGAATTTATTAATTGTTAAACTTATGATCTACGAAACATTTTTGAAGAATACAATTTTCTTATGTTCATAGTACAATGCTTTTTACATTTTATTATAATAACAACGGTTTTAAGCTAACTCCCAATAGTTGTGAACTTAAAGTTATAGTAAAAGTACGTTTTTATGTCTAAATATAACAGAAATAATAATTTTTTCTTAAGAGCTTAGCAAACTATAACAATAATGTAGACACAAAAGATACACAATCAATTATTATAATGGTGAAAGATACATGGTATAAACATCCTTAGCACTCATAACTTAAGTAAGCTTGATACATTTTTTCTGCCTCTTTAATCTACAATTTTTCTATTTGCTGTAAGCCAAAGAAAAACAAAACTGGCAGTTGGGACAACTTTCAGAATTTTTATTTTGGCAAGGGCAAAGTGGAAAGTATTTTTTATGCTTGGCGTAACTTTTCTGACCCAAACAAAATCAACAAATGTAGCTTAAAGTGCTGATGAAATGCTTGGAACATAAAACTTTGTCAATATTTTCGCCACACACGCATCGTTGACTTGGAATTGTGGCTGTGTTTCTGTGAAAGGGTGGTTTAGTGGTGCGATTGTTGGCATGTGGATTATTCAAGTGATTCTGGCTGGGGATAACTAACACTTAAAAGCAAGCAGCTGGGCCTGGTTATTAGGCAGTAGCACTAAATGAGTTTTTAGACTAAGGAGAAAAGGTATCCACTTCCGTAAATTGAGTAAAAGGCGTTAGAAGTGGGCTAAAAAAGCAGCAGCAGAGGCTGAAGTGATTTGCGACATCAAAGCAACATTTTGCACATAAGTCAATTTGGCAACATATATTTTTCAGCATTTAAGTTGCAGACCTTAACACCTGTCCCCGACTGCGCTGTCTCCTCGAACTATGAACTGCCTGGAATTTAAAAACCTAGTCTGTGCCTTCAAAGTTTCAAGAGTTATTGTTGTTGTAAGGTATCATTTGTCTTTATAACTCGCTTTCGACAACACAACCATTCTCTATAGCTCTACCCCATCTCCAGTTTTAAATTTTTAACAGCTGTGCTAATTTACACTCATTATGCTCTTAATTATAGCGCCTCTTGACAAAAGGCGTTGCCTACTTTTAGGCAGTTTGATTGTTATTGTCACCTGTTTTCCCCTTTTTTCTATATCATTTGCTTAGTCGCTGTTCTGAATTTACGCACTTAGCATATTTTTTGCAAAAATAAGTGAATTTGGTGTTAAGCCCAATTCAAGTTATTGCAGCATGTTTTGCTTTAAGTTGAATTTTTTTCGCCTTGATAAATTTTATTATCAGTGCATCATGGTCAACGCAACGTTCAGGTCATCCTGCAGCTGCAGCGTCAAATAGTTATAAATTAAATCAGTCGCCGGCAGTTTGGCTTTAAATCGTGTGCAACGTAAAATGCAAATAACAATGGGGAAAAACGAAGTTTGGTTATTATATACTTATGTTCATATATGTTTGTATGTATTAAACGGCCCGCCCCTATTTATCGAACTTAAACAACTGTTCTCTATTAAGTAACTACTAGTAATAAAAAAAAAATTGTGCACTTACTTTAATTAAAATAAACGTATTTTCTCAGGGAAACCATTTTGTTTCATTGTTTAACGTTGGATTAATTGTATTGAAAACAATAATATCCGGTATATAGAGTAGAAGTGTAAATAAGGAGAATTGAGGGGATAAAAGTTAAGATTTATAAAATCTGTTGCGGGAAATATACATATTCATGTGCGATGTCTATCGATTTAAATAAAAACTTCTTATCAATTTTGCCAATTTTGAATCGTAAAGTGTTTTTTGAAGCATCTACCATATATAAGGATTTATGGCATGTTTTTAGTCCCTGGCTAAAACATAACAATACACAGTACTATGAGCATTAAAATTAAAAGTAATAAAAACATAAAGAGGCATAATAATGCAGATGATTTTCAAGGAAATGGTGAAGATGCAATAATAAGCTTAGTTTTTTTAGTACACCGTACGATTGCTAAATTGTATCAGAGCACAGAAAAAAACATCACCTAAAAACAAGGAAATGACAACTCGGAACGCAAAAAAAATAACTGTATGGTCACCACGCTTGGCAAATTGAAAAACTTGCTGGCTGAAAAAGTTTGCTGCGTGACGCAAATAAGATTTTTGCACAAAGCAAAACGCGTTGCAGTTGTGTTGCGCACGACATTGTCCTTCCTCCATCACGAAAGTTGAAGGCTTTAAGTCAAGTTATTAGATGACGCCGCAGTACCTGGATTGCCCTTGCCTGACACTAGAACGGATGGACGACTCATGATGACTGGTCGAAAAAATTTCTATATTTACTTTTGTTTGAGTTGGGTGCGTAAAAAGTCTTGGGTACTAATTATTTATGCGGCTTGAAATAAACGCCATAAAGTACTTTTACTTGGTACTTAAATACAACCCAACTCAATATTACGCACTCGATATGGCCATTAGGCATGACATGCTGTCGTCGGTTCGTTAGCAAATATTGGACAACATTTCGAGTGCAAACAGTACGCATAACCCTTCAAATTCAAACAGGACTGTAGGCTGTGTGTACGCTCATGCAGTCCCCCTAGATAGCTGCGAGAAAACATCATTAGCGTTTTTTATGTACACACATCATGTCCGTTGAGCAAACAGTAAGTACAATTATTACGTCTTTTATGTTAAAGGCAGGAGGAGCATGATTACTGATAATTATCATTACTAATTAGATTATTAAGTTTGTTTTTGGCAAATTAATCAATTTATTACGATTTTAAACTGAGTTTTTACGATTACTAATTGATTACGATTACATTTAATTAGGATTATTTGAGGGTTAAAACAAAAAATCCAATATAAAATCAAAAATAATCATAAAACTAAGTCTGTTTTTTTGGATTTTCCCAGTGATATCAATTTTTTTAATTTTTTTTTTTTTTTTTTTTTTCGATTTTTTAACTTTAATGTGCATTTTACGACCTATTACAATAAAAAGTTGGTCTATTTAAATACTGAATGCTTGAAATATTAGTAGTAAGCAAATAAAAATAAATTATTGCTGCATTCGAATGTTTTTACCGTTTTTCCCAAAACCCAGAAAAAAAATTTGATCCAATTATCGTATCAAAAAAACGTATAAATATACTACGTTAAGATGAAATTTTATATAATGCTTAAAAAAATACTCATTTTAAAAAAATGGGAAACTATTTGTTTGATTTTTAGTCTGAAATTCCACAGCTAACCATAATTTTGGAGAAGTATATAGAAACCGTACTAGTGAAACTAATGATATAAAGGGAAATGATTTAACTATTTATAAGATTGTGTTGTTCAACTGGCTCGAGGTTTAATGAAATAAAATGAAGATTTGATTTTTAAATTTTGTTTTTTTTTAACTGTCGGTGTTTAGTCATATAAGTTAACAATTAAGTATCACACACACACATTATTGTAACCACACATACTTCGCACACACATTGTATTGCATTAGGTAACTAAGTAGCTGTAGCTTGTGGCGTGATTCATTGTAGCAATGGGTAGTCTTATGATCAATTTTGTAGTTTGGTATTCAATCTTTGTTCTGAAGCGCATCTAATAAGACACGCAATTAAACAACTCCGGCACAAGCCGTAAATAACATAGCCATTGATTTATTGCCTAGACCAAGTTTAGCAATAGAAGGCCAGTTAGCTTTCCACCCAAACTAGCTGATATCATCTCTCTGGACAACTGCTGTAGTCAACGATCATCCTGGTCAACAATTGCTGCTTCGCGGGACAACGCAACGCACAGAAGATTACGACTTAATACTCTGATCAACAATTGCTGCTTCGCGGGACAACGCGATGCACAGAAGCATGTAATTTAATATTTTATATATGTACACTCGCTCTCCCTCTCTTTGTAGCTGTTAAACTATAACAGCATAAGCTTTATCAATGTTAAACATAGAATAAGAACCAAAAAGTTATTCAATAAAGACATTCATAAAAAGCACCGCAAACAGCACTGACGTGCATTTGATTATTCCAACTTATACCCAAACACTTAAAATCAAGGACAAGACGATTGGATTTAATACATGGCGACCGTGACAGCGGTCCTGCAGGAGGACCTAATACAGTACAACATAAAGTGCGGAAGGCATAAGACCGCCGTCTGCGCCATCGAGGGAGCATCAGCTTGACGATTAGCTGATGCATCGTTAGTACCCATATTATCCAACAGAAACCAGAGGACATCATGTATTTTGAATAAAAATATTTTTAGATTAAATAACATTATTGTTAAGTCATACACAAGTCAGCACACATTTATATTTTAAGATATCAAATAACTGCACATAGCTATGTAAGAATGACACACAAGTTATTGACACATGTAAAACTAGGTCAAGAACATACACAATGCGCTACATTTATTAACCCAATAAAACTTTAAGCAACACCAAATTATACCAAAAACACAGAACATCGCTGACTGCACAACGCATGCATAAAATATGTCGCAATAGTAGCGGTCAGCCAACCCGGTAGTTGCTAAATATGTTATTCTGCATTGCAAGCAACTGCTGAGTACACAAAAACCTAATTTTAATTGACACCACACGACTGTAAAACTTAGATATTTTTACCTATAAATATTGTTACTTTTCGTTAATAAAATCAGTGTTCTTAGTACAACCTACAAGATACATTCATTATTTCTCCGTAGTCCACCTGGTTACAAGTGCCAGTTTGTACTGAATGCTAACAATACATACACACCTTTTACAGGTACATTTCGGTGACCACGACAAAAAACTCCTAGGAAGGATCCTGTCTACAACATATAACTCGCTCAGGCCGAGCGCATAAAACACTTCCACCGGGTCGGGAGTAATCCAAGAAGTATATACAATAACAAAACAAATGTGATTCTGGTAGCTTAGTCATTGTCAACAAGGCGACAAAATGAGCACAGAGAAATCACTTTTATTGGAAGATGTCCTAGATGCGCAGATGCTCCCGTTGAGCAAAGGGACGCACCGACGCTGAAAGAGGCGCTTGAGGTGTGTCCAACCGATAGACCACGGCCACTCACAATAGCTGAGTACAAGGCCCGGAACGCAAAGAAGCCCCCAAAGAAGACAAAACGTGGAGGAAGAATTAAACGACTACTGCAACAGAGACGACTGGAACGGGATATGCTGCAGACGTATACAGAGAAGGAGGATCAACAACGCTGCCAACAGCGCATAGATGACCTTACCAAACAACTTCGCCAAAAGAGCGAAGCAACGCAAAAGAGCTGCTAAATGCGAAGCTCCACTTTGCCATTAACTATAACTTCTACCAAAAAAGAACTTGTAGCACCGCAAGGTGCAAGTTGGCATTACTAACTTCTGATAGGCTTTTTACTAAAAACATATGATTTGTAATTAATGTAAACCAGTCATATGCACATTACACTACACATAACACTAAATTTTAAAAATGGGAAATTAAATAAAAAAAAAAATAAAAATTTAACAAAAACACACAATATTTCTATAAATCTTGATCAGGCAGACTTTCATGTCAGTTTTCAACTCAGATAAAGTAGACATATTCAAAAAAAATTATCATTTGCCAGAACCAGTCATGGGTCTAGTAGACGTCAAGTCTGTGGACTCGACAGCCAACGTAATAAATAAAGTTGACGTGTCGTCTCCAGATTTGAAGTATAT
This sequence comes from Scaptomyza montana, assembly GCA_018904305.1. NCBI lineage: Eukaryota > Metazoa > Arthropoda > Insecta > Diptera > Drosophilidae > Scaptomyza > Scaptomyza montana. The sequence continues at coordinate 222,803 of JAEIGR010000012.1, forward strand.
GCTTATACTGGTTCTGATAATAGTAATACTAATGGTCTTGGACACAGTGTCCAAATTATATAAAATACATAGGAGAACTATTTAAAAAAAGATACATGAGCAAGGCAACAGAACTTGATAAAATATAAATTTTTTCCAGAAGCTTATTAGCCATGCTTAAAGCAAAAATAGATACCATTTACACTAAATACCCCAATTTTCGTATACGAGCTATACAAATACTTTCCAGCTTCCATGAATATATCTCCGCTTATAAGTTCGAAAATGAATTTATGGAAAGATATAATATCCCAATAAGTCCATTATATGGTTGCAATAAAACCGAAAAAGCGAAAGTTTTAGAAACCATACCTTATGCCCATGTTAAAACATATGTATGTAGAACAACATCCCATTCTTGGCCCGGTCAACATTTTTATTGTGCGTCTACACAGGTAATAAAATTTCAAATAAATCATGGTAGAGCTCAAGCTATTAGCTAGATTTATTCCGTTTTTGGTGTTTTTGGTCGATAACGGACCAACCCATCCGAAATTAAAAATTATCCTTCAGTGGATTGTAGTATACACATATATCGAGTGTACACTGTACAACCTTCAAATATATTAAATAGCAACACTTTGCCCAAACATTAACATTAAGTGGGTCACCCAGCTCGCTTACATTAAGTGGGTCACCCAGCTCACCTTAGGCTGGTAAAAATGATCGCGTAAGGTTGCAACGCGCACAAACGATGAAGCGTCAGCACTCTCACGCTGTTACCTCATACAGACTACAATATGTGCATACTCACACTCTCTTTATCATTATGTATAAGACTATGTATGGCTCGCGCGCTGACTTCTCTGCCGAAGCAGCGGTCTGCCTTATACTTAGAAGTAAGAACATTCAATTATTCAATAAAGAAACCTACTTGGAAATAGACGTGTTTTCTTTAAATGTCTGGAAAACTAAGCACACGTCTACAGGATAATCTCATACAAAAACAAAATGTTATAAGGAATAGTTATGAATTGGCAGGAAATCGAGAAAAAAATTGAACTCGGAAATCAAAAATTCGACAGATCATACAAATGTATTGTAGTATACACATATATTCATATATATTCAAATGTAATAAACAGCAACACTTTGTTGTTGTCTAAACATTAAATCGAGCAACGACACTTTGTCGTTGCATAAACAATAAGCCAAGCACCCAGTGCTGGTAACATGATCGCGTAAGAATGCAACGCGCACAACGATGCCGCGTCAGCGTTCTCACGTTTTGACCATTTACAATACATATGTGCATACTCTCACTCTCTTTACATTATATATTAAACTATGTACGGCTCTCGCGCTGACTTCTCTGCCGAAGCAGTGGCCAGCCTTAACACTTAGAATCATAAACTGATTTCATTCAATAAAGATACCTAACAAAACCAAGACGCGTCTGCTGTTAATGAATGTATTAATATTTGTAAGGATAATTATATTACAGTATCAATAAAAATATAACAATAAAAGTCGAAACGTTGTTGCACCATATTACAGTATTAACAACTGAATACAACATTATTAGTGAATTAGCATCTTCTCTAAAGAGCAAGCTAACGAATGCACACAACGACCACTGTCTAAGAATATTACGACAATTAACTCTAAAGTTAGAGGCGATAAGTGTTCGTCGTAATATTAAACTAACTGTTTAGGCGTATATAAGTTAACGGTGGAGCATAGTGCTAACGCTGCACACAGGCCAGCGACCCAGCGGGCCCGCCGCTGACCAGACCGAAACGCGATATCTTGCACGAGGCGCAAGATCAGCAGTTTCGTATCCGGCGCAGCGGCCGCATAGCGACAACACATGCCGTTGTATAGCGGCAGCAAAGCGACAAGCTAGGGCTTTATAAGTAAACAACTTGTATTTTAGCTTTAGTTCTTTATCGGCTCCTCATCAAGACGCCTGTCTGATGTGAGAATAAATAAAAAAATAACCCACATTTTATTTTTTTTTTGAACCATCGGCTGTTGTCCGATCAATATATGCAAGGCTAATTGCAAAACTTATACATTTAAGTCACAACCCACATAAATGACACACAACAATAAGCACAATTTAACTATGTCAAATACTGACCTATGTTTTTTTTAAAAAAATTAAATTACAACAAAAGTATATGACAGACAATTATAATTTAACGAGGTCAATTAAATGCAACACCTTACGTATTATTGTCTTCACTACAAAAAACTGCTGATCACAGCGAAACCGACACATATAACAAAATACCAAAACAGCGGTCAGTCAACGCGGAAATTGCCAATATGCAATTCTGCATTGGCAAGCAATTGCTGCGTTTACAATAACCCAATTTATATTCCTATAAATATTGTTACTTTCATTAATAAAAGATCAGTTCTTTACTTTGTACCAACAAACCAAGTATTTTACTCATCATCAAGGAATTCCCCCTCCGTAGTCCACCTAGTAACAAGTGCTAGTTGCGACGCCCTTTTAGCAGTCAGTTTATGTACTGAATGCTTACAAAACAAATATACACAAACATTTTGGTGACCCCGACAAAGGACTCCACACAAGGATTCTTCAACTACAACAACACAAAAAAAGAAAAAACACTCTATTATTCCTTGACCAAGGTACGGCAATCGAGCGTAGCCTCACCAAGGAGCAAATAAAACACTTCCAACGGGTCAGGAATAGACAAGAGTTACAATACAAACAGATCTGAGATCAGAGAGAACAAAAAATTGATTATATACAAACTCATTAAGTGAAAAGAAAAATCAAAGAATCTGGAAGAGGTCCTAGACGATCAGGAATAAATAAGCCAGGAGATATCAAGGCTTATAAAGAACACAAAAAAGGACCCAGCAGAGCGGAAGGCAAAACCTGGCTACTACCAAGCCATGGCCACAATCCTTGAGGAAAAGTGGACTATTTTCAAGACAAACAATGTCTTGATCAAAAACTCTAAGTTAGAGGAGTCTCACCCATACCACAAGTTCTCCGAAGAGGTTCACGATTTGGTTCAAAAAACCAGAACTTACTTCAAAGAACAAGATGATATTGCAGATCAGTCTACCAGCAATAGGACGGAACCAAAACCCGCCATTGCTGCAGGAATTGTCGATGCCAAAGAAAACACAAATGCCAAGCTAGTTGCATTGTGCCGTCGGCAAAAGGTGATGATTGCGTCAATCAATCGCGTCCTGCAACACAAGCCCTGTCAATGCGGACATTATTAACTCGTTATGGGCAAAAACTCAAGAGGTCTATTTCCAAATATACGAGGAATTTGAGGACCCAGAAGAGAGTGGCTACAATGCCACCTGACTATTTAAAGGCAGAGGCGGATGTTCGGAATGCGCTTACGACAGACAATTCAAGCAGTGAGTGCACTGGTAACATCAACTTACCACGCATCTCCATTCCAAAATTTGATGGTGATACGCTTAAATGGACGCAATTCTTCGATATGTTTTCGTGTATGATACATGAAATAAAGATGCCAACCATACGCAAGATGTGGTATTTAAAAACCAGCGTAGTCGGAGAAGCGGAAAGATTAATCCGTCACATCGATCTAAGGGAAGAGAACTATCTCTACGCATGGGAAATCTTAGTAGATGCCTACAACAATCCTAGAGACATCGCATCTAGGGTTTTAAATCGAATCTTACTGCAACAAACCTGCAGCGACGATGTGAGGTCCTTAAAGGAGCTGCACATCACCAGCATAGAGTCATTAGCCTCATTGGAGGGACTCGGTATTGACATCTCAACATGGGATTCAATCATCATTACCATCCTCAGAAACAAGCAGGATGGCACAAACAAAACACTCTATGAACAATCATTGGGTAGTACAAAGGAAATCCAGCCACAGGACACCATGCTCCAGTTCTTGCGAGTTCGGGTCATGGCTACTGGAAAAAAGGCACCTGGAATCTTTAAAAAGGAGTCAAAGAACGCGACATGTGCAACATCTTCAGGTGCACAAAAGGGATGTCTTTTCTGTAAAAAGACAAGTCATTATTTATCTAAATGTGACGAATTTCGCGCAAATCTGCCAGCGAGCGCTTAAATTGGGTGCAAAGACAAAGGTTATGCGTCAACTGCTTTAAAAATGACCATAAAACAAAGGCATGCACAAGCAACTTCAGCTGTTTTAAGTGCAACAAAAAAGCACCACACTCTAGTGCATTTGGAAAGTGGTAGCTGTTCAAGCAACTAACGGACAACAAGCATCATTCAAGGCACTACTGGACTCTGGATCACAAATCAACGTTGTCTCCGAAAGACTTGTGACAATGTTGGGACTTAAGCGTAATGACACAACACTCCGGATTGAGGGCGTAGTATGCATGACAATCTGTCATACGCCCACTATATTGCAGGGTATGTAACCTTCAGACATAGCAACACTTTGTTGCTACGTATATACAAATATAACGCAACTACACAAACGGTCAGCGCACTTGAAATCAGATCAACCACCACGAAGTGTGGGATCCGCAACGTAAGCGCTTTAGCCCTTACGAGCCAGTGCTTGCCTTATATATGTATATTCAATGTATATGCATTCTTTGCCTTCTGCATATACATTCATAAATATACTACAACTCTCTCTCTCTCTCTTGACCGCTGCAGCGGCCGCTCTGCTGCGTCAGAGTTTTATACATAAGTAACCCAATTATGTATTTAGGCTAAGAATTCTTTTGATTTGAAATAAAGACACATTAATAAAACCAAAGTCAAAAGGCACGGACGTGCCAGTGTAAGAGTATTTTATTTTACACCACAACGAGATCACTACAAGGGCATCGGAGGACAGCCAAGAGTCAGCAAGGCTCGAATGAATGTCCTAGTTAAATCACTACACAGCAATTTTACGATGCGATTGGAAGCATTTGTATTACCGCATATAATTTCGGATCAACCTGCCCAGTCGATCAACACGGCCGATTGGGGCATGCCGAGCAAGTTACCACTGGCGGATCCAAACTTCAACAGACCAGGCAAAATCGACATGTTGATTGGAGCAGAGCACTGTTTTTCAATATTGCTCCCACAACAACACAAAATGTTCCAGTCTGGTCCAATGATGCAAAAAACCGAGTTCGGGTGGATCATTGCTGGAAAAGTAAATGCTGCAAGTAAGTCGTCAGCCATCGTGGAAGCAGTACGCAAATTCATGGCGGAGTATGAGAAGCTGGGACACATGAAACAAGAGTCACCGCAACAGATTCCTAAAAATCACTACGTGATTCCGCATCATTGCGTGTTGAAGCCTGACAGCACAACAACAAAACAACGAGTTGTCTTCGACGCATCGTGCAAAACATCTACTGGAAAGTCGCTGAATGACATACTGCATGCAGGCCCCACGGTTCAAAGCGATCTTATGTCTATTCTACTACGATTCAGAACACATAGATATGTGTTTACGGCTGACATTGAAAAAATGTATCGTCAGGTATGGATCAATCCGGACAATCAGTTTCATCAACTAATTGTATGGCGCAACAACTCGTCGGAAGAAATTAAATACTACCGATTGAAAACAGTCACATATGGCACAAAATCCGCACCATTTTTAGCAATAAAATGTTTGGATACTCTGGCTAATAAGCATATGGAAAGGCTACAGATGGGTGCAAAGGCACTACAACGTGACTTTTATGTAGACGATTGCCTGACCGGCACCGACACAATCGCAGAAGCGAAACAAGTTCAACAAGAACTAAACACAATTCTTCAGCCATCGAGATTCAAGCTACGAAAATGGTGTTCAAACAATGAACAAATATTGGAGGGAATTCCCAAAGAAGACACAGTTAACGACGTACAGCTCAGAGAAACACTGGAACAGTACAGTGTAAAAACATTAGGCCTTATTTGGACGCCCAAAACGGATCAACTTGGCGGTCGAACTCACAGCAGTGCAGCAACAGTCATTACAAAACGTGCAGTCTGCTCGGAGCTGGCACAGATCTTCGACCCACTAGGCTTGTTCGCTCCAGTCGTAGTAAAGGCAAAAATTTTCATGCAACGCCTCTGGGAATTAAACCTCGATTGGGACGACGAGTTACCTACAAGTCTTCAGAATGATTGGAAGGAGTATCGAGACGAGTTGCAGAGCCTCAACTCAATGCGAATCCCAAGGCACGTTTATGATGGTAAGACTCCGATAACGAAAGAATTACACGTCTTTGTTGATGCGTCGGAACGTGCATATGGCGCTGCAGTTTACGTACGCGCAACGTACAGAAACAAACAAATATCTGTTCGGCTACTATGTTCAAAGTCTCGAGTGGCTCCAACAGCAAAACAGTCACTCCCTCGACTAGAGCTATGTGCTGCGCTATTGGGGGCAGAGCTTGCTGAAAGGGTTCGACGCGATCTAAGCCTCGACAGCAACACAGTGCCAGGATACTTTTGGTCAGATTCTACGGTTGTCCTTTCATGGATCAACGCAGCTGCCGCCACATATCATACATTTGTGGCAAACCGAATAGCGAAAATTCAGGCCTTGACAAGCCAGACTCAATGGCGGCATGTATCATCGGCCAACAATGCGGCAGATGTACTCTCAAGAGGATTATCGGCACGAAAACTACATGAGCACAACTTATGGTTGTAAGGACCACTATTTCTGCATGGCTCTCCAGACAAATGGTCAGCCTTACCCAGTATCACCCACAGCAACCTGGAAAGGAAAACGATATATATAAGTCTCGCAATATCTCCATCTACAATAGGTGAAGAATTGTACACTTGTAGACTCAGTCATTCGTTCCACAAGTTACAACGCATTGTGGCTTATGTGTTGCGCTCCTGCTACAACAAACAGAGATCAGCAACTGTCACTCTAAGCGTCGAGGAACTGAATCACGCTCGCAACGTAATTTTGCGGACAATACAACAAGTGGAATTTGCTGCTGAGCTAAAAACGCTGCAGCGTCACAACATGGTGGAAAAAAGGAGTTCCATTTCATCGCTGTCCCCTCTACAAGGATCCGATGGACTTATACGAGTTGTTGGCAGATTGGATCAAGCCCCACTCCCTTACAATGCAAGGCACCAGATTCTGCTGCCCTACAATGATCCAATAGTAAAAATGCTGTTGAAAGATCTCCATGAGGACAATATGCATTGCGGTGCCCAAGCCTTACGAGCAACCGCTAGACAACAATATTGGATCTTCAACGACAAAACAATGTCAAGGAATATCATTCACAATTGCGTGACATGCAACAAGGCAAGGCCCAAGTTAATGAACCAAATTATGGGTAATTTGCCAGCCGATCGAGTAACACCAACACGCCCATTTCTTACAACAGGCGTAGATTACTGCGGGCCAATCTGGATTCACCACAAACTTCGAGGAAAATGACCAGACAAGGCATACATAGCCGTATTCTGCTGTTTCTCTACAAAGGCGGTTATACACTCTTTTTATATACATAAGAATACATATATCTTTTAGGCTAAGAGTTTGAAATAATGAATAATAAAGAACATTCTATAATCTACCATCAAATGGCACTGACGTGCCCAAACGTTTTTAACTTTAAATTGAACACATTATAAATATTATAGTTACAATGGGGAGTGACTTGGAGGAAATGTATCCGAGTCAATCAGCAATGTTATGCTCAAAAATGGGTGAGTTCCAAGAGCGCGACAGCGGTTGGACTCTGACGAAAATTCTCCATTTAGAGATGAGCATCAACAAATACACTCCACTAAAAGGTTCAAGCTATATACGACTCCCAAAGAAGCTTGCATCGAAAAAAGCTGTAATGAATGTGTGTAATAATGATGAGTTTTGTTTCAAAAGGGGCATTAATATAAGCCTTGAAGCCTGTTAAAAACAACAGCAGTCGATGCTCATCATATAACATCTTTGATATAAGGAGCACATCAATTCAAATAGCTCCTTCGTTACACCTTAGTTTCACAAATCTGGAATTTCCGCTGAAAGTGCGGGACATCAAAATTTTTGAAGAACAAAATGATGGATTAAGCATAAATGTTTTTGGATATGATGCTGAACTTGGGAATGTGATTGGACCACTCTACCTAACTATGAAGAAACAAAACATACATGTAAATCTTTTACTTCTGGATGGAGAAAACACTTCACATTATTTTTGGATTAAGAGCTTATCAATGTATGCGTATGCGTGCATGAGTGGAAAATAGAATAATACATACAAATTTCTTTTACAGACTTGTGCGTAGTCAGCTAACTACGCACACATCAAAATTATAGTTCTGTGAGGCATGCCTCAATTATTCGGCGAATGAAGACTTGCATTCTAAAGACTGCAATAAAATGGTGTCGGCGCTACCGGCTGAAGGTACACAACCTCTTCAGTTTGTTAACTTCTGCAACAGCATGACAGTACCATTTGCCGTGTATGCGGACTTTGAATGTTTTCTGAAGCCTATAAATGAAAGTGTGAGTAAAAAAATAGTAAATGTGCATGAGCATATTCCTGTAGCATATGCTTATTATATCAAATGCTCATTCGACTTAAGTCTTGATAAGTTTGCAATGTATACGGGGGAAAATGTAGGTGAACATTTTATAAATTCTCTAATAGCTGATGTTACTAACATTTATACATCACATCTAGGAAGAATAAAGCCATTATTGATGAGTGTGGAAGAAGAGAACATTTTTGAGAATTCACTTAAATGTCATATATGTGATAAGCCTTTATTAAACGATCGGGTAAGAGATCATTGCCATTTGACGGGTACCTTTAGAGGAGCAGCGCACAATTCATGCAATCTTATTTATAAAACCCCCACTTTTATACCAATTTTTTTTCATAATTTCTCTCGATATGATGCTCACTTGTTGTGCGGGAACTATCTAAAGTTCCGGGTGATATTAAAGTCCTCCCCCTCAATAAGGAACTTTACATTTCTCTCTCAAAGTTTATATATGTTTCTCAGACAAAAATAGAATTACGATTTCTAGATTCATTTCGTTTTATGCTGGTCGACTTGCTGGTCTGGATACTCTAAGCTTGAATTTAGAGCTAAAAGATTTACAAACTACTAAGCTCTTTTTCCCCAATGACGGCTGTAAACTTAATTTAATGCGTAGAAAAGGTGTATTCCCCTATGAATATTTAAGCTCATTTAACTGTCTGCAAGAACCCTCATTACCACCAAGAGAAAAGTTCTTCAATAGTCTCTCGAATAGTGAGTGCTCAGCAGAAGATTATCAGCATGCACAAAGTGTTTGGAAAGTCTTTCACTGCCAGACACTTAAAGACTATATGGAGTTATATTTGAAAACTGATGTCCTACTGCTGACAGATATTTTTCAGAATTTTCGCTCAATATGCATGCATATTTACACTTTAGATCCAGCTCATTATTACACAACACCAGGCTTATCATGGGATGCCATGCTAAAGTCAACCGACATAAAACTGGAATTATTTACAGATATTGATATGCAAAGATTTATTCAAAGAGGCATTCGTGGAGGTTTAGTTCAATGTTCGCAAAGGTATTCCAAAGCCAATCATAAGTATATGTCTGACTATAATGAGGTGGAGCCATCACAGTATTTATTGTATTTAGACGCTAATAATTTGTATGGCTGGGCTATGTCGCAGTATCTACCATACGGAGATTTCCGCTGGATGCGTGATGAGGAGATTCACACATTTAATGTCTTTGATATTGCTGAGACATCTGAATATGGATATATCCTTGATGTAGATTTGGAATATCCAACTGCTCTACATGATTTGCATAACGATTTACCGTTTTGCCCCAGCAATCTGAAGCCTACTCCAATATGCACAGTCAAAAATCTTATCGCTGACTTGAACCCCAAACATAAGTACCCCATCCAATGTATTCAAAACGGTCTAGAGCTAAGCAAAATTCATCGAATTTTAAGATTTAAGCAATCACCTTGGCTAAAAAAATATATTGACATAAATACCTACTATAGAACGCAGGCTAAAACGAGTTTTGAAAAAGATTTTTTTAAATTACTTAATAGTGCTGTTTTTGGAAAGACTATGGAAAAAGTTGAAAATAGAAAAGATATCAAGTTAGTCTGTTCATGGGAAACGCGTAATTGCAATAGACTCGGAGCCAGGACATTAATCTCAAAGGCAAATTTCCATAGCTCTGCTCAGTTTGCTGAGGATATGTATGCGATACAACTGAAACGGCTATTTAATTTATATAACAAACCGATATATTTGGGGTTTTGCGTTCAGATTTATCAAAATTAAAAATGTACAATTTCCACTATGACTATATGATTCCAAAATTTAAAAATAAGATATCATTAAATTATATGGATACTGACTCATTCATATATACCATTCGAGTTAATGATTTTTATGCCGACATTCGGAATGATGTTGAAATGAAATTCGACACTTCCGAATATTCGGTTGAGTTAGCAGAAAAATATAAAATACCTAGATGTAATAAAAAAGTGCTGGGCATGATGAAGGATGAAAATAATGGGAAAATAATGTTAGAGTTCATCGGTCTACGCCCCAAAATGTACTCACTACGTCTTGAAGACGGTGGTTGTGTGAAAAAGGCTAAGTATGCAATTATTTGCAGATTGTTTGTTTAATAATAAGACGTATACAACCCAAGACATGTTAATTTTTAAGTCGAAATTACACAAATTGTATACACAAAAAATTATGAAAGTAGCTCTAAGTTCTCAAAACGATAAGAGGTATGTATATAAGGAGTGACAATGTTCATGCTTATGCTTGGGGACATTATAAAATTGCAAACTGAAGAGTATAATAAAGACTTTGATTGCCAAAAAAAAGTTATATTTTCTGATTTACCGAATTTTTGTATACATTTGCATAATTGTGTGCGGGCTTAGCAGGCATTGAAATGGCTTAAAGTAAACAAAATGAGCTGTATTTGAAGGATAGAATACTATGTTGTTAAAAAAAACAAATACAAAGATACCCCAAAAAAAGAGGAATACTATGTTGCAAGACTTTGTATTCTTGCAACATAGTATTCCACTATATACACCCAAAAAAAACCAAAAAAACAAAAAACACAAAAAAATGCAGCTGTGTTAGAAGGCGGTAGACGTATAAATGCTGCATGTCTTTGACTGCAAAGCATCATTCTTATTTCTGAAACTTATCAAAAAAACATTATGAGCGACTCTCAAAGATTGTTGGACTCAAAGAGTGGAGCCGATAAGCTTAAAGAGCTGAAATACAGCTCGCTTAAAAACTTTGGTAGCAGCAAGGCTGATGATAAAAATCAATCCAGCTGGAATAGTGGCAGCGGCAGCGGCAGCAGCACCAATAGCAACCAAATAAAGTCGAATATTCCTTATAAAAGTTTCAAGTAAGGAGGTTGTGCTCGAGGTAAGACAAAAAAAACATGAAAAATAATTTCTCTTATGAGTTTAGCTAAAACATATACATTTCTTTTTTCAACAGATTTTTCATCATCATCAACATAATGCAAGTCCAATGCAATGAGATTAGCTCAACAACAGACACCCCACCTCCTAGCAGAAGATACGCACATCTTAGCAGAATGGAAAGAGATCTGTTGTGGCAGCATAATGCTCAGCCGCCCTTTGACTTCTACGACGAAATGGATGTGCCAAACGAGGAAGAGCTCAACCTGCCTAATCCACATGATTATGTGCCAGAAACGTCTAGTGTAAACGAAATCTCAAGCAGCAGCGATGATGATGATGAGCACACACCACTCCTATCTGGCGCAGATCTACACAACATCGCTGATGATTTCGAGCAATAAATAAAAACAAAACAACAAATATTTATTATATATTTTTTTTTATTAAAAGATCATTCAATAATCATTTCATAGGTTTGAATATAATCTTTTACATCAATTAATTTAATGTCAGTACTATAGTTCTCATCTGACATATTGACTGACTCAACTTCACCGTAGTAATTATTATTTTAATCTGCATTAGCAGCAACAGAATTTATTCGCAAATTGATCACTTAACGGAGGTTGTTGGCAGGGAACTTATAATAAATAGAAAAAAACAGTATTTGTTTAGGCGTATATACATTTAAGTCACAACCCACATAAATGACACACAAAAATAAGCACAATTTAACTATGTCAAATACTGACCTATGTTTTTATATATACATTTAAGTTACAGCACACACAGTATATGACAGACAATTATAATTTAACGAGGTCAATTAAATGCAACACCATACGTATTATTGTCTTCACTACAAAAAACTGCTGATCACAGCGAAACCGACACATATAACAAAATACCAAAACAGCGGTCAGTCAACGCGGAAATTGCCAATATGCAATTCTGCATTGGCAAGCAATTGCTGCGTTTACAATAACCCAATTTATATTGATATTACACTTATGCAAACTAAGCTATTTTTTCCTATAAATATTGTTACTTTCATGAATAAAAGATCAGTTCTTTACTTTGTACCAACAAACCAAGTATTTTACTCATCATCAAGGAATTCCCCCTCCGTAGTCCACCTAGTAACAAGTGCTAGTTGCGACGCCTTTTTAGCAGTCAGTTTATGTACTGAATGCTTACAAAAGAAATATACACAAACATTTTGGTGACCCCGCCGAAGGACTCCACACAAGGATTCTTCAACTACAACAACACAAAAAAGAAAAAACACTCTATTATTCCTTGACCAAGGAGCAAATAAAACACTTCCAACGGGTCAGGAATAGACAAGAGTTACAATACAAACAGTTCTGAGATCAGAGAGAACAAAAAATTGATTATATACAAACTCATTAAGTGTCAAACAAAAGACAAAATGAGCATTGAAAAATCAAAGAATCTGGAAGAGGTCCTAGACGATCAGGAATAAATAAGCCAGGAGATATCAAGGCTTATAAAGAACACAAAAAAGGACCCAGCAGAACGGACGGCAAAACCTGGCTACTACCAAGCCAAGGCCACAATACTAGAGGAATAGTGGACTATTTTCAAGACAAACAATGTCTTGATCAAAAACTCTAAGTTAGAGGAGTCTCACCCATACCACAAGTTCTCCGAAGAGGTTCACGATTTGGTTCAAGAAACCAGAACTTACTTCAAAGAACAAGCTGATATTGCAGATCAGTCTAGCAGCAATAGGACGGAGCCAAGGACCGACATTGCTGCAGGAATTGTTGATGCCAAAGCAAACACAAATGCCAAAATAGTTGCATTGTGCCGTCGGCAAAAGGCGATGATTGAGTCAATAAATCGCGCCATTCAACACAAGCCCTGTAATGCAGAAATTGTAAACCCGGAGGAAGCAGGCTATGACGCCACTGACTATCTCCAAGCAGAAGCTGAGGTAAGGAACGTACTGACAGACAAGTCAAAATGTTCGGTGGCCGATAACATTAACTTGCCACGCATCTCCATTCCAAAATTTGATGGTGATATACTCAAGTGGTCTCAGTTCTTTGATATGTTCTCATGTATGAAACATGAAACTAGAATGCCAACCATACGTAAAATGTGGTACCTCAAGACCAGCGTAATCGGAGAGGCGGAAAGACTAATCCGTCACATTGATCTCAAGGAGGAAAATTACCTCTTCGCATGGGAAATCTTAGTTGATGCGTACAATAATCCTAGAGATATTGCTTCTAGGATATTGACTCGTCTTCTGCTGCAACAACCCTGCAGCGACGATGTGAAGTCTTTAAAAGAACTGCACATCACAACAGTTGAGTCATTAGCTTCGTTAAAGGGACTCGGGATTGACATCTCAACATGGGATCCAATCATCATTGCCATCCTAAGGAATAAACTGGATGGCACAAACAAAACACTCTATGAACAATCATTGGGTAAGGCATCTGCGACTTATAAGAAGGAGCCTAAAAAGACAACATGTGCCTCGTCTGCAAGTGCACCCAAAGGATGTCTTTATTGTAAAAAGACAGGTCACTATTTATCCAAATGTGACGAATTTCGCGCTAAAACAGTTAGCGAACGTCTTAATTGGGTGCAACGACAAAAGTTATGCGTCAACTGTTTTAAAAATGACCATAAGACGAATGCTTGCCCAAGCAAGTTCAGTTGTTTTAAATGCAACAAGAAACACCACACTGTGCTACATTTGGAGAACGCTATTGCTTCAGCATCAGAGCCAGACGCACAAGTTGTGGCATCCGCTAACAACCAAAACTACAACTTACTTGCAACAGCTAAGGTAGTTGTACAAGCAAATAATGGACAGCAGGCAACATTCAAGGCACTCCTGGACTCTTGATAACAGATCAACATCATTTCTGAAAGGCTAGTGACAATGCTGGCACTTAAACGTCATGACACAACTCTCCGGATTGAAGGCATCGGAGGAAATACAAGGATCAGCAAAGCTCGTGTAAATGTGACAATTAGTTCACTACACAGCAATTTTACAATTCGAATGGAAGCATTTGTACTACCAAATATAATATCGGATCAACCTGCCCAAGCGATCAACAATTCGAGTTGGATCATACCGAGCAATCTGCCACTTGCTGACCCGTACTTCAGCAAACCAGGCAAAATCGATCTGTTGATTGGAGCAGAGCATTATTACTCAATACTGCTCCCTCAGCAACACAGAATATTACATTCTGGACCAATTATGCAAAAGACCGAATTCGGTTGGATTGTTGCAGGAAAAGTGATGGCAGCAAATGAATCATCAGTCATTTGTGCGGCAGCAACTAATGAGGAAACTAATGAACTATTAGAGCGATTTTGGACGCTGGACAACATGGAAACAGCAGAGAGGCATCGAACATCTATTGAGGCCCATTGCGAAAAGCATTTTTTGGAGAATTTGCAGTTAGCAGTGGACGGCCGACTCATTGTGAGGCTTCCATTTTCTGAACACTATTCAGCCCTGGGAGATTCCATGGAGATTGCGACAAAACGATTTTTATCTTTGGAGCGCAGAGCTTCTGCAGATACTTGGAAGCAATATGCAGCGTTCATGTCAGAATATGAGGATCTAGGACACATGAAAGAAGTGTCACCACAACAGATTCCCAGAAGTCATTACTTCATCCCTCATCATTGTGTGCAAAAACCAGATAGCAGCACTACAAAGCTACGAGTAGTTTTTGATGCATCCTGCAAGACGTCGACAGGAAAGTCACTTAACGACATATTGCATGTAGGACCCACGGTGCAAAGTGGCCTAATGTCAATCTTGTTAAGATTCAGAACACACAAATATGTGTTCACTGCGGACATTGAAAAAATGTACCGCCAGATTTGGATCAATCCAGAGAACCGTAGTATACACATATATCCAGTGTACACTGTACACACTTCAGATATATTAAACAGCAACACTTTGTTGTTGTCTAAACATTAAACAGAGCAGCGACACTTTGTCGTTGCATAAACAATAAGTCAAGCACCCAGTGCTGTAACATGATCGCGTAAGAATGCAACGCGCACAACGATGCCGCGTCAGCGTTCTCACGCTTTGACCATTTACTATACATATGTGTATCCTCTCGCTCTCTTTATATTATATACAATATTATGTATGGCTGACTTCTCTGCCGAAGCAGTGGCCAGCCTTAAAACTTAGAATCATAAACTGACATCATTGAATAAAGATACACATAACAGCCCAGACGTGGCACAGCAAGTGAATGAAAATTTATTATACTTTATACTTTATACATGGCGACCGTGACAGGACAAATAACACGTATATATAACAATAAAACTGATACAGATTTTTTTCTAAAGAAACACATCTACATCCGACTTCGTAAACGCTGCTCCCGTTGAGCAAAGGGACGCACCGACGCTGAAAGAGGCGCTTGAGGTGTGTCCAACCGATGGACCACGGCCACTCACAATAGCTGAGTACAAGGCCCGGAACGCAAAGAAGCCCCCAAAGAAGACAAAACGGGGAGGCAGAATCAAACGACTACTGCAACAGAGACGACTGGAGCGGGATATGCTGCAGACGTATGCAGACAAGGAAGAACAACAAAGGTGTCAACAGCGCATAGATGACATCACAGCACAACTTCGCCAAAAGAGCGAAGTAACGCAAAAGAGCTGCTAAATGCCAAGCTCCACTTTGCCTTTATTTTTAATACCTACCAAAAAACAACTTGTAGCACCGCAAGGTGCAAGTTGGAATATCTAACATCTGATAGGCTTTAACTAACACCATATGATTGGTAATTACTATAAACCAATCATTACTATAAACCAATCATATGTACACTACACTCAAACACTTAATATCACAAAAATGGGAAATTAAATAAAAAAAAAAAAAAAAATTTAACAAATACACAATATTTCCAGAAATCTTGATCAGGCAGACTTTCATGTCAGTTTTCAATACAGTTAACTTAGACATATTCAGGGAAAATTATCATTTGCCAGAACCAGTCATGGGTCTAGTAGACGTCAAGTCTGTGGACTCGACAGCCAACGTAATTAACAAAGTTGACGTGTCGTCCCCAGATTTGAAGTACATGCTGATCTTGGTTCTAATTATTGTTATACTCATGGTTTTGAACACAGTGTCAAAACTATACAAAATTCACAGAAGGAATATCAAGAGGAGGTATATGAGCAAAGCAATAAGTAACGCAGCAGAATTAGAAAAAATTTAAATTGTCCCTCATAATTTTCAAAATTTTTCAAACATGATAGAAAACAAAATAGATGCTATTTACACTAAATACCCTAATTTTCGTATACAAGCTATACAAATACTTTCCGGCTTCCATGAATATATCTCCGTTTATAAGTTCGAAAATGAATTTATGGAAAGATATAATATCCCAATAAGTCCATTATATGGTTGCAATAAAACCGAAAAAGCGAAAGTTTTAGAAACCATACCTTATGCCCATGTTAAAACATATGTATGTAGAACAACATCCCATTCTTGGCCCGGTCAACATTTTTATTGTGCGTCTACACAGGTAATAAAATTTCAAATAAATCATGGTAGAGCTCAAGCTATTAGCTAGATTTATTCCGTTTTTGGTGTTTTTGGTCGATAACGGACCAACCCATCCGAAATTAAAAATTATCCTTCAGTGGATAATCTCAAACAAATCAGTTAAATTACATATGTACAAGCAAATACAACGTATATTATCATTGCAATATAAAAATTTGCTAAGAAAAAACGTTCGCTTGCCAAAATCAATAAATGATTTGTTCGTAAATCAAATCATCAAAGCAGAACAATTGAGTTCCAAAAGTGACGCCTCTGACGTCCAAATAATTGATTAAAAAAAAAAAAACCAAATCTGTACCAAATGTAAAAAAAAAAATTTGTAATTCCAATTAATAACAAAATGTTATAAGGAATAGTTATGAATTGGCAGGAAATCGAGAAAAAAATTGAACTCGGAAAACAAAAATTCGACAGATCATACAAATGTATTGTAGTATACACATATATTCATATATATTCAAATGTATTAAACAGCATCACTTTGTTGTTGTCTAAACATTAAACAGAGCAGCAACACTTTGTCGTTGCATAAACAATAAGTCAAGCACCCAGTGCTGGTAGCATGATCGCGTAAGAATGCAACGCGCACAACGATGCCGCGTCAGCGTTCCCACGTTTTGACCATTTACAATACATATGTGCATACTCTCACTCTCTTTACATTATATATTAAACTATGTACGGCTCTCGCGCTGACTTCTCTGCCGAAGCAGTGGCCAGCCTTAACACTTAGAATCATAAACTGATTTCATTCAATAAAGATACCTAACACAACCAAGACGCGTCTGCTGTTAATGAATGTATTAATACTTGTAAGGATAATTATATTACATGGCGACCGTGACGTGGGTCCTAAGGACCTAGGATATTTGTGACAAAGTGAAAAAAAAAATAAACATAGACAAACAAGACAATAGCCGCAATTATAGTGACCTTGCAAACGAAAGATATGCTGTGTTGCTTTAAGCATGGTAAACAAATCATTGCAAGAATAGATGTTAGCGATCTGTATGCAAATGGAGTTATTGATTTAGGTCAATTTTTCCAACGGCTTGAGAGCAGAGCCGGTGTACATGATATACGCGAACTAAAAATGGCACCGAATGACATAATCTTTGAACAAGTTTCAATAGAATTATTCAAGAAAATGGGCAATAATGTATTAAAATTATTAAGAGTAGCGCTACTCAAGCCGGTGACCAATATATCAAATGATATAGAAAAAGAAGCTATACTTTCATGATGATCCAATGCAAGGAGGTCATACTGGCATATCAAAAACTTTAGCTAAAGTACAAAGACATTACAAATGGAAAAATATGCGAAAAGACATAATAGAATACATACGTAAATGTCAAAAATGCCAAATGTCTAAAACGACATTACATACAAAGACCCCTTTAACACTGACAGAGACACCAATATATGCTTTCGACAGGGTAATTGTTGACACTATTGGTCCATTACCAAGATCCGAACATGGTAACGAATATGCAATAACGCTTATTTGCGATTTAACAAAATATCTCGTTGCCATTCCGATCCCAAACAAAAATGCTAGTACTGTCGCTAAAGCTATATTTGAATCTTTTATATTGCAGTTTGGTCCAATGAAGACGTTCATTACGGACATGGGAACTGAATATAAAAATTCGATTATTAATGAATTGTGCAAAAATTTGAAAATAGACAATATAACGTCTACAGCACACCACCACCAGACAGTTGGAACAGTAGAAAGAAGTCATAGAACTTTTAACGAATATATTCGCTCATACATTTCAGTTGATAAAACCGACTGGGATGTGTGGCTAAAATATTTTGTATATTGTTTCAACACGACTCCATCTATGGCACATAATTATTGTCCATACGAATTAGTTTATAGCAAACAAAATAATTTACCCAAATATTTTAATACAGTAGACAATATAAAACCTCTATATAACATAGAAAACTATGCTAAAGAAAGTAAATTTAGATTAGAACAAGCATATAAACGAGCTAGAATAATGCTAGAAAAACATAAGGCTAGGAATAAAGAATATTATGATAGAAATATAATTAATTTCGAATCAAAAATAGGAGATAAAGTTTTACTAAAAAATGAAACTGGCCATAAGCTAGACTCAGTATATTTAGGACCATTTAGCGTAGAAAAAATAGATGATAAAGACAATATAATTATAAAAGGTAAACACAATAAAACACAAAAAGTTCATAAGAATAGGTTAAAATTATACAATAGCTAAAACTTTCATGAAAGCACAGTCTGATCAACTGTTAATATATCAAAAAAAAAAAAAAAAAAAAATTTTCATTACTTCCCATTTCAAAAAAATACGAACACAAAACAATTTCAATTTTTTTTAATTTTTAATACCTTTTTAGACACATAAATATAACAATATAATTAATTAATTATACATCTATATTGTAAAACATAAACATAAATACACTATTAAAATAACTTCATATTATTACGTTATTTTTCAAAAGGAGGGAGATGTAGTATACACATATATTCATATATATTCTAATGTAATAAACAGCAACACTTTGTTGTTGTCTAAACATTAAACAGAGCAGCGACACTTTGTCGTTGCATAAACAATAAGCCAAGCACCCAGTGCTGGTAACATGATCGCGTAAGAATGCAACGCGCACAACGATGCCGCGTCAGCGTTCCCACGTTTTGACCATTTACAATACATATGTGTATCCTCTCACTCTTTACATTATATATTAAACTATGTACGGCTCTCGCGCTGACTTCTCTGCCGAAGCAGTGGCCAGCCAAAAACTTAGAATTAAAGGAATCAAAAGATTATTCAATAAAGAACTTCGAACCAAAACGGATGTCGATGTATTGTATCTTCCAATATTTAATTAGCTTGAGATCAATTGTACTTCAGTACACTTGTAGACACAGCCATTCATTTCACAAGTTACAACGCATTGTGGCTTACATGTTACGCTTCTGCTACAAAAAATACAGACCAGCAACTGTCACTCTAAGCGTCGAGGAATTGAATCACGCTCGAAACGTAATTTTGCGGACAATACAACAAGTGGAATTTGCTGCTGAACTAAAAACGATGCAGCGTCACAACATGGTGGAAAAAAAGGAGTTCCATTTCATCGCTGTCCCCCCTGCAAGGATCCGATGGACTTATACGAGTTGGTGGCTGGTCAGTCAAACAATTCATTGTGACAATGCAACCAACTTCGTCGGAGCAAACAACCAGCTGAAGGAACTGGAATCAACAATTTTTGGGGAGAAGGCACAAGCGGAGATCATTAATCACTGCAACAAGAAACATGTTGCCTTCAAATTCATCCCGCCACGAGCGCCATCCTTTGGAGGCCTATGGGAAGCTGCAGTCAAGTCGGCAAAGCGGCTGTTGGTAACGACAACCAACACGGCGACCCTTACATTTGAAGAACTTAACACGGTGATCGTCGAAATCGAAGCTATCTTGAATTCACGCCCAATAACCCCGATGTCAAATGATCCTACGGACACCACAGCTCTCACCCCAGCGCATTTCCTGATTGGTGAAACACTAACGGCTCCACCCGATGTCAACGCCGATCGCGAAGAGAAATCCCTACTGAAACGTTGGGAATTAGTATCCAGAATTAAGCAAGGATTCTGGAAGCAATGGTCAGAGGAATACTTGCAAGAGTAACAAGCGAGGCACAAGTGGAAAACCGTTAATCCCAATATCAAGGAAGGCATGCTGGTCCTTATCAAGGAAGACAACATTCCGGTGATGAGCTGGCCTATGGGACGCATTATAAAGACATACCCAGGAATGAATAACCATGTACGAGTGGTTGACGTAAAGACGGCCTCAGGCATTTACAAGCGCGCCATCAACAGGCTGGCGCCGATCTTTCCGGAAGAAGCGGCCAAAAAACGACCTATTATGGAAGAAGAGGATACGGATAAAAAGGATACGCCGGCTGCTCAACGGAGACGGTTAATGTCACCAACCATAATATCCTCCTTGCTAATCCTGCTTCTAATGCTACCTCTGGTACTAACACAGTCAGTATCGGTGACAAGGTTCGACACGAAACCAGGAGTATACTATGAACAAATTGGCACAACGATGAGAGCAATATCCGACTGGACCATAGTTATTTACTATGAATTGGATCCATACTGGAGAGACATGAACACGTTTAATTCAGGCATCAAGGAGTTCCAGTATATATGCCCAGAATTAAACAACAACCACACATGTGACGCAATATCACAGCACTATCGACACTTGTATGATGAATTACAAATGGCAAACGGTCTCATGCAACATACTCGGAAACGCCGCTCCCCATTTGATGCAGTGGGTAATATTGCGAACAGTCTGTTTGGAGTTTTAGACTCAGACTATGCCAATAAAATGACTAAGGTCATAGAGAAGGTACAAACTAACGAGGCATTTCTACTGACACTGCTGAGAAACCAAACCTCAGTACTTGACTCAACCATTAACGTTGTCAAGAAATCAAGGACAACATCGGACAAGCGTCTAAAACTACTTGAACAACAAGTAGCCGCCATTAGCCAAAGCAGAGGAAAGTACACTGGCGCACGTCTCACAGAAAACTACTTGGCATTGACAACTCAATTGACATTGCTAGCAGCATCTCTTCAGCGCATGCAATCCGAAATAGTGGACGTACTAACTGGAATTCACCACCATACAATAAGCCCAATGTTGATCTCCCCTTAACAATTAATGGATCAGTTGGATCAAATACGGGATCATTTGCCACCAGATCAAATGGTACCCGTGACATCATCCAACGTAATTCAACTATACAGAATTATGCGAGCAGAAGGCACAGCCACCGACACTCATGTGATATTCAGAGTAATATTACCCCTAGTGTCAACATCGATACTCGAGCTATTAAATATGGTGCCAATTCCAGTGTGGAACACAACTAGTTGGAGATTGTTCGTTTGTGTACTTTGCATCTCTAGTTTACACATACAAATAAAACATTTGCACCAATACACTCTCATAGAGCTCACACCAATAGTGTATTACTTTTCGAGCATTTCACTGCCCCGAAAGCAAAGATGTTTACACATCAAAAAGAAAAAATGGATCGCTATTGTAATGTGTGCAAAGAAAATGTGGCTAGCTCTAGATGGAGTTATCATTTAAGAACGAATAATCATAAGGCAAATGATTTTAAGCCTTTGGATGCGCGCGTAAAGCATATCTCAAGCGGCTTTCAAAACCGCATTTCAATGTATCGCTATGAGGCTGTTACCACCACTGCTGCAAACGACAACAATGAAACGATTGAGCTGCCAGAGGACTATCTCGCTGAGGCGGCAGCTTCTTAGATGCCGATTCTGGAAACGTGTTTGGCACTTCATACAGCATGCAAAGTTAATTTCGAGCTGTTTGGACACTACATAAAGATGAAGGATGGTGAGAGTATAATGATGATTAAGTCCCACCAGACGCCAATGATTGTGGTTACAATGGGGAGTGACTTGGAGGAAATGTATCCGAGTCAATCAGCAATGTTATGCTCAAAAATGGGTGAGTTCCAAGAGCGCGACAGCGGTTGGACTCTGACGAAAATTCTGCATTTAGAGATGAGCATCAACAAATACACTCTACTAAAAGGTTCAAGCTATATACGACTCCCAAAGAAGCTTGCATCGAAAAAAGCTGTAATGAATGTGTGTAATAATGATGAGTTTTGTTTCAAAAGGGGCATTAATATAAGCCTTGAAGCCTGTTAAAAACAACAGCAGTCGATGCTCATCATATAACATCTTTGATATAAGGAGCACATCAATTCAAATAGCTCATTCGTTACACCTTAGTTTCACAAATCTGGAATTTCCGCTGAAAGTGCGGGACATCAAAATTTTTGAAGAACAAAATTATGGATTAAGCATAAATGTTTTTGGATATGATGCTGAACTTGGGAATGTGATTGGACCACTCTACCTAACTATGAAGAAACAAAACATACATGTAAATCTTTTACTTCTGGATGGAGAAAACACTTCACATTATTTTTGGATTAAGAGCTTATCAAGGTATGCGTATGCGTGCATGAGTGGAAAATAGAATAATACATACAAATTTCTTTTACAGACTTGTGCGTAGTCAGCTAACTACGCACACATCAAAATTATACTTCTGTGAGGCATGCCTCAATTATTCGGCGAATGAAGACTTGCATTCTAAAGACTGCAGTAAAATGGTGTCGGCGCTACCGGCTGAAGGTACACATTGTGTACTACACAACCTCTTCAGATTGTTAACTTCCGCAACAGCATGACAGTACCATTTGCCGGGTATGCGGACTTTGAATGTTTTCTGAAGCCTATAAATGAAAGTGTGAGTGAAACAATAGTAAATGTGCATGAGCATATTCCTGTAGCATATGCTTATTATATCAAATGCTCATTCGACTTAAGTCTTGATAAGTTTGCAATGTATACGGGGGAAAATGTAGGTGAACATTTTACAAATTCTCTAATAGCTGATGTTAAATGTTTTTTTTTTTTTTGTTTAAATAATTGTGATAAGCAGCGAACATAATTTTTATATTAGTTAAATAAACTACATCGGAGGGAAAAACAAACTAAAAATAAATATTTTTTTTTTTTTGAAATAATTGTGATAAGCAGGGAACATAATTTGATATTAGTTAAATATACTACACCGTTGGGAAAAACTGTTAAATAAATAGTTTCCATAAGCAGCATACTAAAGAAGAAGAAAAAATTGCCCGCATAAATATGTTGGTCATTTTTTGAATAAAAACGGTGAACCTAAGCACAACTGAATCAGTCTACTCAGAAGAAATACAAATGGGCATTTCACTTGCCTTCATTAGAGCCACCCGCCGCCAGCAGCGTGTGCAGCGCCAGGAGCGTCCGGAGCAGGACATCCTGCAGCCTCAAACGTTTGTTTTGCTAGATGAGCCGCAGCAGCAGCAGCAGCAGACCCAGATGGTTGCTTTGGTAGATGAGGCGCAGCAGCAGCAGCAGACCCAGATGGTTGCTTTGATAGATGAGGTGCAGCAGCAGAGTCAGATGGTTGTTTTGGTAGATGATCTGCTTCAGCAGGGGCAGCAGCAGTCGCATGCAAGCTTGGAGCAGCTGCAATTCTTTGACGAATTCGATGCTCTCAACTTTGAGTCAGCAAAACCTCTCTTAAATATGACGTCCATGCAAGCTGGTATCCCCATGCGGATCATAAAATCTTGGAAGGCGAAAACAAAGTATGGTCCTTCGCTAGCTTTAGAACTAGAAAATAATATTTTATATACGCCAAAAGATTTGCAAATATCTCTGAGGCTCGGCTTGAAATGCTGAACACAAAACTGTATAGTGTTACAAAAATAATCTCTCCAAATCAAAACCCATGTTTAAAAATAAGTTTAACACCCAATATTACTCAATAAAAAAATATATTAAATAAAAAACTTCATATTTTTTATTATTTATATGATGGCACATTGTTCAATAAAAAAATATATAAAATAAAAAACTTCATATTTCTATTATTTATATGATGGCACATTGTTCAATAAAAAAATATATAAAATAAAAAACTTCATATTTCTTATTATTTAAATGATGGCCTTGTTAAATTTAAGTCAGTAGGCTTTGAAAAATTAACGCTGATATACATATAGAGAACTACTTGTCAGCTCTTTATTTCTCTGCTCCACACACACACACACACACACACACACACACACACACACACACACACACACACACACTAAAACTGCTATTTAACTGCAATCAAGACTGTTAAACTGGTACGCAGTTGTATTCCAACTGCATGTTTTATCTATTCCACTCACTATAAACAGCTATTTAACAGCTAGCAAAGCTGTGTATGGGGTACTTCACGTTTTCAGAAAATGAGACCGTTATCCCACCCAATCAAGCGAAAGATGACTCCATAATGATATTCGATGATGTTGCCTGTGAAAAACAGAATAATATACGAGCGTACTTTTGTATGGGTCGACACAATAACATTGATTCATTTTACTTGTGTCAAACCTATACCCGCATCCCCAAACATCTTGTACGTGACAATGCAAATCTAATAATAGTGTTTAAACAAGATGAATTAAATATGAAACATATTTATCAGGATCATGTGTGTGTTGATATGGATTTTGATACTTTTATGAAAATATGTCGAATGTGTTGGAAGAATAAATACGGCTTTCTCACCATAAGCAAGGATGATGATCTAGACAATGGACGATATAGGCTAAGCTTCAATACATTTATTGTATTCATTGTATTTATTACAAATAAAGTATAAAATAAATACCTTTAGTAAATGTTTTCTTTACTATTCAATAGACTCTCGAAATGTCTACAACAATAACTTTAACTGGACAATCTTCAGTCTTAACGGCTGATTTTTTTCCTCCTATAGAATTAGATGGGGAATATGAGTGTTCTTTAGTTGATTTTCATATGTATAACTCAATAGAATAGAATAACTCTAATGCTACCTCTGGTACTTACACAGTCAGTATCGGTGACAAGGTTCGACACGAAACCAGGAGTATATTATGAAAAAATTGGTACAACGATGAGAGCAATATCCGACTGGACCATAGTTATTTACTATGAATTGGATCCATACTGGAGAGACATGAACACGTTTAATTCAGGCATCAAGGAGTTCCAGTATATATGCCCAGAATTAAACAACAACCACACATGTGACGCAATATCACAGCACTATCGACACTTGTATGATGAATTACAAATGGCAAACGGTCTCATGCAACATACTCGGAAACGCCGCTCCCCATGTGATGCAGTGGGTAATATTGCGAACAGTCTGTTTGGAGTCTTAGACTCAGACTATGCCAATAAAATGACTAAGGTCATAGAGATGGTGCAAAAGAACGAGGCATTTCTACTGACACTGCTGAGAAACCAAACTTCAGTACTTGACTCAACCATTAACGTTGTTAAGAAAACAAGGACAACATCGGACAAACGTCTAAAACTACTTGAACAACAAGTAGCCGCCATTAGCCAAAACAGAGGAAAGTACACTGGCGCACGTCTCACAGAAAACTACTTGGCATTGACAACTCAATTGACATTGCTAGCAGCATCTCTTCAGCGCATGCAATCCGAAATAGTGGACGTACTAACTGGAATTCACCACCATACAATAAGCCCAATGTTGATCTCCCCTTAACAATTAATGGATCAGTTGGATCAAATACGGGATCATTTGCCACCAGATCAAATGGTACCCGTGACATCATCCAACGTAATTCAACTATACAGAATTATGCGAGCAGAAGGCACAGCCACCGACACTCATGTGATATTCAGAGTAATATTACCCCTAGTGTCAACATCGATACTCGAGCTATTAAATATGGTGCCAATTCCAGTGTGGAACACAACTAGTTGGAGATTGTTCGTTTGTGTACTTTGCATCTCTAGTTTACACATACAAATAAAACATTTGCACCAATACACTCTCATAGAGCTCACACCAATAGTGTATTACTTTTCGAGCATTTCACTGCCCCGAAAGCAAAGATGTTTACACATCAAAAAGAAAAAATGGATCGCTATTGTAATGTGTGCAAAGAAAATGTGGCTAGCTCTAGATGGAGTTATCATTTAAGAACGAATAATCATAAGGCAAATGATTTTAAGCCTTTGGATGCGCGCGTAAAGCATATCTCAAGCGGCTTTCAAAACCGCATTTCAATGTATCGCTATGAGGCTGTTACCACCACTGCTGCAAACGACAACAATGAAACGATTGAGCTGCCAGAGGACTATCTCGCTGAGGCGGCAGCTTCTTAGATGCCGATTCTGGAAACGTGTTTGGCACTTCATACAGCATGCAAAGTTAATTTCGAGCTGTTTGGACACTACATAAAGATGAAGGATGGTGAGAGTATAATGATGATTAAGTCCCACCAGACGCCAATGATTGTGGTTACAATGGGGAGTGACTTGGAGGAAATGTATGCGAGTCAATCAGCAATGTTATGCTCAAAAATGGGTGAGTTCCAAGAGCGCGACAGCGGTTGGACTCTGACGAAAATTCTGCATTTAGAGATGAGCATCAACAAATACACTCTACTAAAAGGTTCAAGCTAAATACGACTCCCAAAGAAGCTTGCATCGAAAAAAGCTGTAATGAATGTGTGTAATAATGATGAGTTTTGTTTCAAAAGGGGCATTAATATAAGCCTTGAAGCCTGTTAAAAACAACAGCAGTCGATGCTCATCATATAACATCTTTGATATAAGGAGCACATCAATTCAAATAGCTCATTCGTTACACCTTAGTTTCACAAATCTGGAATTTCCGCTGAAAGTGCGGGACATCAAAATTTTTGAAGAACAAAATTATGGATTAAGCATAAATGTTTTTGGATATGATGCTGAACTTGGGAATGTGATTGGACCACTCTACCTAACTATGAAGAAACAAAACATACATGTAAATCTTTTACTTCTGGATGGAGAAAACACTTCACATTATTTTTGGATTAAGAGCTTATCAAGGTATGCGTATGCGTGCATGAGTGGAAAATAGAATAATACATACAAATTTCTTTTACAGACTTGTGCGTAGTCAGCTAACTACGCACACATCAAAATTATACTTCTGTGAGGCATGCCTCAATTATTCGGCGAATGAAGACTTGCATTCTAAAGACTGCAGTAAAATGGTGTCGGCGCTACCGGCTGAAGGTACAATTTGTACTACACAACCTCTTCAGATTGTTAACTTCCGCAACAGCATGACAGTACCATTTGCCGTGTATGCGGACTTTGAATGTTTTCTGAAGCCTATAAATGAAAGTGTGAGTGAAACAATAGTAAATGTGCATGAGCATATTCCTGTAGCATATGCTTATTATATCAAATGCTCATTCGACTTAAGTCTTGATAAGTTTGCAATGTATACGGGGGAATATGTAGGTGAACATTTTACAAATTCTCTAATAGCTGATGTTACTAACATTTATACATCACATCTAGGAAGCATAAAGCCATTATTGATGAGTGTGGAAGAAGAGAAAATTTTTGAGAATTCACTTAAATGTCATATATGTGATAAGCCTTTATTAAACGATCGGGTAAGAGATCATTGCCATTTGACGGGTACCTTTAGAGGAGCAGCGCACAATTCATGCAATCTTAATTATAAAACCCCCACTTTTATACCAATTTTTTTTCATAATTTCTCTCGATATGATGCTCACTTGTTGTGCGGGAACTATCTAAAGTTCCGGGTGATATTAAAGTCCTCCCCCTCAATAAGGAACTTTACATTTCTCTCTCAAAGTTTATATATGTTTCTCAGACAAAAATAGAATTACGATTTCTAGATTCATTTCGTTTTATGCCAGCAAGTCTGGATACTCTAAGCTTGAATTTAGAGCTAAAAGATTTACAAACTACTAAGCTCTTTTTCCCCAATGACGGCTGTAAACTTAATTTAATGCGTAGAAAAGGTGTATTCCCCTATGAATATTTAAGCTCATTTAACTGTCTGCAAGAACCCTCATTACCACCAAGAGAAAAGTTCTTCAATAGTCTCTCGAATAGTGAGTGCTCAGCAGAAGATTATCAGCATGCACAAAGTGTTTGGAAAGTCTTTCACTGCCAGACACTTAAAGACTATATGGAGTTATATTTGAAAACTGATGTCCTACTGCTGACAGATATTTTTCAGAATTTTCGCTCAATATGCATGCATATTTACACTTTAGATCCAGCTCATTATTACACAACACCAGGCTTATCATGGGATGCCATGCTAAAGTCAACCGACATAAAACTGGAATTATTTACAGATATTGATATGCAAAGATTTATTCAAAGAGGCATTCGTGGAGGTTTAGTTCAATGTTCGCAAAGGTATTCCAAAGCCAATCATAAGTATATGTCTGACTATAATGAGGTGGAGCCATCACAGTATTTATTGTATTTAGACGCTAATAATTTGTATGGCTGGGCTATGTCGCAGTATCTACCATACGGAGATTTCCGCTGGATGCGTGATGAGGAGATTCACACATTTAATGTCTTTGATATTGCTGAGACATCTGAATATGGATATATTCTTGATGTAGATTTGGAATATCCAACTGCTCTACATGATTTGCATAACGATTTACCGTTTTGCCCCAGCAATCTGAAGCCTACTCCAATATGCACAGTCAAAAAGCTTATCGCTGACTTGAACCCCAAACATAAGTACCCCATCCATTATCGAAATCTTCAGCAATGTATTCAAAACGGTCTAGAGCTAAGCAAAATTCATCGAGTTTTAAGATATAAGCAATC
Organism: Scaptomyza montana; assembly: GCA_018904305.1. Lineage (NCBI taxonomy): Eukaryota > Metazoa > Arthropoda > Insecta > Diptera > Drosophilidae > Scaptomyza > Scaptomyza montana. The sequence continues at coordinate 252,201 of JAEIGR010000012.1, forward strand.
ACCTTGGCTAAAAAAATATATTGACATAAATACCTACTATAGAACGCAGGCTAAAACGAGTTTTGAAAAAGATTTTTTTAAATTACTTAATAATTGGAAAGACTATGGAAAATGTTGAAAATAGAAAAGATATCAAGTTAGTCTGTTCATGGGAAACGCGTAATTGCAATAGACTCGGAGCCAGGACATTAATCTCAAAGGCAAATTTCCATAGCTCTGCTCAGTTTGCTGAGGATATGTATGCGATACAACTGAAACGGCTATTTAATTTATATAACAAACCGATATATTTGGGGTTTTGCGTTCAGATTTATCAAAATTAAAAATGTACAATTTCCACTATGACTATATGATTCCAAAATTTAAAAATAAGATATCATTAAATTATATGGATACTGACTCATTCATATATACCATTCGAGTTAATGATTTTTATGCCGACATTCGGAATGATGTTGAAATGAAATTCGACACTTCCGAATATTCCGTTGAGTTAGCAGAAAAATATAAAATACCTAGATGTAATAAAAAAGTGCTGGGCATGATGAAGGATGAAAATAATGGCAAAATAATGTTAGAGTTCATCGGTCTACGCCCCAAAATGTACTCACTACGTCTTGAAGACGGTGGTTGTGTGAAAAAGGCTAAGGGGGTCAAAAGATCCATATTAAAAAATCTAAGTATGCAATTATTTGCAGATTGTTTGTTTAATAATAAGACGTATACAACCCAAGACATGTTAATTTTTAAGTCGAAATTACACAAATTGTATACACAAAAAATTATGAAAGTAGCTCTAAGTTCTCAAGACGATAAGAGGTATGTATATAAGGAGTGACAATGTTCATGCTTATGCTTGGGGACATTATAAAATTGCAAACTGAAGAGTATAATAAAGACTTTGATTGCCAAAAAAAGTTTTATTTTCTGATTTACCGAATTTTTGTATACATTTGCATAATTGTGTGCGGGCTTAGCAGGCATTGAAATGGCTTAAAGTAAACAAAATGAGCTGTATTTGAAGGATAGAATACTATGTTGTTAAAAAAAACAAATACAAAGATACCCCAAAAAAAGAGGAATACTATGTTGCAAGACTTTTGTAGTGTATTCATATACGTAATTTCAAAACATATTTTAAATACAACTTGTAACACTTTGTTGCAAGTATAAATAAACCTAAACACGCTCAGCATAAACATATATATGTATGCGCATACCAAAGCACATACATACATATGGTCTGCGCGTGTAAGTAATATGAAGCCTCTTTAGAAGGCCACGCAAGCGTGAGACCGTTGCCCTACGGGAAACGCCGCGCTTGCACTTTAGCCAAACGTATGAGTACAATCGCTCTCCCTCTCTTTGTAGCTTTTAACTGATAACAGCATAAGTTTATAAATGTTAACCATAAGCTAAGAATATATTTCAACTTCAATAAAGACATTCAATAAACCAAAGTCAAGAGGCACAGACGTGCCAGTGTTTAATCAATCTTACACCCAACGAGGACACATAATATATGGCGAACGTGACAAAGAATCTGCTCTCACAAAAAAAAAAAAACTAGAAGCAGAAAAGAAACTGCGGCAGAGTTGAAATTTGAATTGAACTTTTGTGACGTACTAATACATCCAATGCTATCCAATTAACAAAGCCTGTGCGACAACCAGCACCGGCCACGGAACGAGAAACGAACGCGGGAATGCCTGTGCAGCCAGCACCGGCCACTTCAATTTTATGCGGAGGACAGCGGTCTGCGAGTCCACTACAGCAACGTTGAGAAGTAAAATCCGGAATTTAAAGCAGCAACACTAGCTGTAATGCGAATACCAACATTAAAAGGAATAAGAGACAATTGATTTGATTGATGTACACCAATGCAAAACAACATGGAATAAAAAAAAAAAAACTGAAAAAACTACCAACTTTAAAGAAGGAATGCCCCAAGGACTGCGAGGGACCCCTTGTATCTCCATACTGCGAGTATACATGCACAGTTCCAGAGAAAGTGCGGAAGGCATAGGACCGCCATCTGCGCCATCGAGGGAGCATCAGCTTGACGACTAGCTGATGCATAATCAGTAGCAGACAAGAGAAAGTGCGGAAGGCATAGGACCGCCAATTTCGAGGGAGCATCAGCGTGCCATATCCGGCGACGCCCAGCTGATGCAAACGATCAACGGCAGCAGAAATCATCGGAAGCAGCATATATGTATATTATAAATAAAGTTGTTTTATAAAATTGTAAAATCGAGCGGAACCATTTCCGCCCGATTAGAAGCATAGCCCGTAAAACTATGCGACCCATTAGGCAGGAGATCATTGTAATAATCGAAGTAGGCATCATTATTTGATATATAAATATTTAAATATGTAATAAAAGTTAAGAAATTAAAATAATTTATGTTTATATATACATATATATATGAAAATATTGAAAAAAAATATATGATAGGAACTTTACGCCACCCATGAGGTGTATTAGGATCGTGCATCTTAAATGCCGATATTCATAAAATTAAGTCAAAAAAAAAAAAGAGAATTGTAATACATATATAAATTTAAATGAAAAAAAAAAATAAAAATTTTATTTAAAATACAAAAAAAATATACGATCATATGTTGGAATAGAACAGTTAAAAAAAATAGACACTTTCAAAATTGAAACAGTTCCACAAGGAAACATAATGGGCATTGTAGATGTGAAATCGGTGGATTCAACCGCCAACGTTATTAATAAAGTTGACGTTAATCCACCAGATATGCAATACATGCTTATTTTAGTTGCAATAATAGCCTCGATAATGATAATAAACTCATTAGTAAAACTTTATAAATTGCACAGAAATAGCATGAAAAGAAGATATCAAAGTAGGGCCAACGACTTAGCTCAAGCATAAGTATTAAAAAAAAAAAATTTATAAAATAACAGCAAAATGAAGACAACAACCTTACTAAAAGAAATAACAAAAAGAGACCCATTATTTGCCAGTAGAATTCTGTTCTTGCTCTCCGAACACCCAATAAGTGTTTACGAATTGGAACACTTATTCATAGCAACGTACAATAGTGTATTTTCACCACTAATTAATTGTACTAAAAAACAAAAGCTAAAAGTGCTCAAATCCCTACCAAATGTTGAAGTTACTTCTTCAATAACATTCAACCCAATACTGGGTGAAGTAACTAACATTCTCGTATATAAAGTTTAATGAAATTCTTATATAACGAATTTAATGGACTGGGATCATATACGTAAATACGTTATAAACCAAAGAACAGAATTTGATAAATCTTTCAAGTGCCTTAACAAAAGTGCACAGATTTCAAATGAAACGAAGTCAAAACATTTAGAGTTGTTGGTAAACACTTACAACAACGTTAGAAACATTATACTTACCAACGCTCACAAAGCTGATTCACTTCAAATTACGCAAGGTCAAGAAATCTTAAAACGATTAAGAGAAAACCTTGTATATATTTCGGAGAGGCATGAGCTTATCATATTTCTCCCAAATGAAGTAAATAAAAACATTTGACAAATCTCAGCTAATGGATCAAACAGAAGGCAAGGATACAGATTCAGACAAACCCATCATGGCACAAAATTTGGTTGAATTTTTGAGGCTAGCCTCTTCTCTATTGCCAGAATTCGATGGACAAGCTCAAAACTTAAGAAGTTTTCTTGATGCATTACACCTAGTAGAATCGTTGAAAGGCGCCCATGAAATTAATGCGGTGAGCCTAATAAAAACAAAACTGAAAGGCTATGCTAGAAACCTAATAAGTGATGAGCAAAGTATCAAAGCTATCATCTCAAAGTTGTCAACCTCAGTTAAGGGAGAATCGGTAGAAGTCATATCTGCTAAACTCCTTAACCTTCAGCAAAAAGGAAAAACAGCCGGTCAATACACCCAAGAGGTGGAAAAATTGACTAAAGCACTTGAAGGAGCTTACATTAACGACGGTTTGTCAATGGATTTAGCTAACAAATACAGCACTACACAAGCTGTAAAGGCAATGACAAAGAACTGCACAATAGATAAGGTGAAACTTATCATGCAGGCAGGCACGTTCAATAATATGAACGATGCCATTTCCAAGTTTGTAAATAGTTGCACTGAGGCTACAGGACAGAACAACACTGTTCTGTACTATCAGCAACAATCAAACCCTGGTTATAATAGGGGTAACTACCGAGGAAGAGGTAATTACCATCAAAACGGTAACCGAAATTATTACAGGGGGCGAGGCCAAAATAGAGGAAACTCTAGAGGCCGTGGCCGTGGCAACTCATATAGAGGCCACAACACAAATAATGTCAGAGTAACCCAAGAAGCCTCGGGAAACTCCCAAACTCCTTTAGATACCCAACAATAAACACCAGAGTTCACACAATAAATTTTAGTCTCAATATATTTGTTTCATTTGACCATGTGTCAACAGGTAAAAAGCTTATCTTCTTAATAGATACAGGTGCAGACATTTCAATAATTAAAGAAACTTCTGATGTCTTTCACGACATCCAGCCTAATAATGTTATAAACATCCAAGGCATTAGTAAAGAAATTTTAAAATCCAAAGGACTAGCATCAATTGAGTTACAGACAGGTAAATATATAATTCCACACAACTTTCATATAGTTGATTTAGATTTCGCTATACCATGTGATGGAATACTAGGCATTGATTTTATTAAAAAATACAATTGCCAACTTGACTTCAAACCATCAGAAGATTGGTTTATAATTAGACCCAATAATCTACAATATCCAATTCATGTTCCCATAACATATGATTCTGGTAGAAACTCAATACTTCTACCAGCAAGATCTCAAATTGTCCGAAAAATTACGCTAATTTCAAAAGAAGATAGCATATTTATTCCAAACCAGGAAATCCAGACTGGTGTATATGTTGCAAACACAATTGCAACATCCCAAAATACGTTTGTCCGTTTACTAAATACAACTAATTCAGATCAATTAGTTACAATTAATAATTTGCAACACGAATCACCTTCGAACTACGATGTAGCTCAAACAAATCCAGAAAGTAGAAAAGAAAACGTCTTATCTCAGCTAGCCAAAAATTTTCCGCCTCAATTCAAACCTCAACTTAAAAAAGTTATGCACCGAGTATAGTGACGTATTCGGTCTCGAAACCGAATCGATCACAACAAATAATTTCTATAAACAAAACTTGAGACTAAAAGACAATGAACTATCGAAGCCCGCACAGCCAAACAGCTGAAATCCAAAAACAAGTTGGAAAGTTGATCAACGACAAAATAGTCGAACCATCTGTGTCAGAATACAATAGCCCACTTTTATTAGTTCCAAAGAAAGCCCTTCCAGGCTCAGAAAATAAAAAATGGCGATTAGTAATTGACTATCGTCAAATAAATAAAAAATTACTGTCCGACAAATTCCCACTGCCTAGAATTGATGACATATTAGATCAACTAGGCAGAGCAAAATACTTTTCATGCCTTGACTTAATGTCAGGTTTTCATCAAATCGAACTTGAAGAAAGTTCAAGGGATATAACTTCATTTTCAACGAGCAATGGCTCATATCGCTTCACGCGATTACCATTTGGTTTAAAACCCAACGAGGACACATAATATACTTTGTATTCTTGCAGCATAGTATTCCACTATATACATCCAAAAAAAACAAAAAACAAAAAACACAAAAAAATGCAGCTGTGTTAGAAGGCGGTAGACGTATAAATGCTGCATGTCTTTGACTGCAAAGCATCAAAAAAACATTATGAGCGACTCTCAAAGATTGTTGGACTCAAAGAGTGGAGCCAATAAGCTTAAAGAGCTGAAATACAGCTCGCTTAAAAACTTTGGTAGCAGCAAGGCTGATGATAAAAATCAATCCAGCTGGAATAGTGGCAGCGGCAGCGGCAGCAGCACCAATAGCAACCAAATAAAGTCGAATATTCCTTATAAAAGTTTCAAGTAAGGAGGTTGTGCTCGAGGTAAGACAAAAAAAACATGAAAAATAATTTCTCTTATGAGTTTAGCTAAAACATATACATTTCTTTTTTCAACAGATTTTTCATCATCATCAACATAATGCAAGTCCAATGCAATGAGATTAGCTCAACAACAGACACCCCACCTCCTAGCAGAAGATACGCACATCTTAGCAGAATGGAAAGAGATCTGTTGTGGCAGCATAATGCTCAGCCGCCCTTTGACTTCTACGACGAAATGGATGTGCCAAACGAGGAAGAGCTCAACCTGCCTAATCCACATGATTATGTGCCAGAAACGTCTAGTGAGTACGAAATCTCAAGCAGCAGCGATGATGATGATGAGCACACACCACTCCTATCTGGCGCAGATCTACACAACATCGCTGACGGTGTTGTAGAAAGAGACCGCCTGCGGGCATAATCCTCCTTGCTAATTTTTTGTGACATAATAATGATGATGATTTCGAGCAATAAATAAAAACAAAAAAAAAATATTTATTATATTTTTTTTTTTATTAAAAGATCATTCAATAATCATTTCATAGGTTTGAATATAATCTTTTACATCAATTAATTTAATGTCAGTACTATAGTTCTCATCTGACATATTGACTGACTCAACTTCACCGTAGTAATTATTATTTATAATCTGCATTAGCAGCAACAGAATTTATTCGCAAATTAATCATTTAACGGAGGTTGTTGGCAGTGAACTTATAATAAATAGAAAAAAACAGTATTGTTGTAAAATTGATAAAGATTTTTTATTCTTAAATTCACAAATAATTGCTTAAAAAATATGTGTATGTGTATGTATTTGATTGTTTATAGCAGCGCATTTTTGACGTCTATCCACGAGTTATGTTCGTCTGAGAAGCCCAACCATTTTACGAACGCTTTCCCCCCCTTTTTGCGTATTACTTTTTCAACTAAATATGTGTGAGGAAATCGAGTTTTTTGCAGTTCTTCAGCGTAGAAGCCTCCTTTAATTGACTTCCCCTTATAGTCTTGTAATATGTATGTCGGGGAATAGGTATTTTGAACATGTGTTTTTTTAAAAATCTCGGTTGTCCAGTTGGGTGTGTAGCCCTTCTCAAATATATGTTTATATTTATTTATCCGCACATAATCACCTACATGAAATCGTGAGCCCATAAATATTTTTTTATTATTGTAAACGCTGTTCAACAGCTCCTTTTCATTAAACTGATTTACTGCGATTGGAGCCATTTTGATTGTTCGATGGGGTTTTCTATTGTACTTATCAATTAAATTTTGATAAATATCGATCCAACGATATGTACCATTAAAACTAAACTCTTTCCACATCATCTCTTTAATCGTTCTATTGAATCGTTCAACGATTGACGCTTTTAAGCTGCTATATGTTGAATAATGATTAATATTGAATTGAGTCATTAATTGAGTAGACTGATTTAGTTTGTGCTTAGGCTCGCCCTTTTATCCAAAAAAATGACCAACATATTTATGCGGGCAATTTTATGCTGCTTATCGGAACTATTTAAAAAAAAACATTTATTTTACAGTTTTTCCCTCCGGTGTAGTTTAAAAATTATGTTCCCTGCTTATCGGAATTATTTAAAAAAAAAAAACATTTATTATATTTTGTTGTTTTCCCTCCGGTGTAGTTTATTTAACTTATATAAAGATTATTTTGATTTGATTCTTCCTGTCCTCTGACGTTAACGTAATCTCGTAGAGGGGCAACATCTTCATCATATGTATTTAATGACTGATAGTTCCCAACAAATTTGGGGATCAGTTCTACATCTCCAGCACCAAACTCCCCCTCATCAAAAAATGGGCAATCTGTTCTGTATCTTTTTAATTCAATGGTACGAGAGGCGCTTTCATAGCTTGTACCAACTGCCGTAATACACCCTCCATGTACAGAAAATGCAACATGCTGACACTGTAAAAGAGAGTGGAACTGAAAATGGTTGTGCTTCCCCACGTCTTAAAGAGAAAAGAAGAGTTTTAAATCCATCTTCAGGTTGAGCATAGACCTGAAGCAGAGGTGCTATGGCTTGCGGCTGAATAATTTGAAACTCCTTCCAACCACCATGACAAGTACAGAACTTATCGTTTGGACCAATCCGCTGCACCCAAAACATGTTGTATGAAGGTGTGTGTGTGTGTGTGTGTGAAAATTGACTGCACGTATGTAATTATATTATTATGTAGAGTGTGCTCACATGCAAACTCATTGAAAATCAATGAAGTATTAAAAACTTTAAACATAAGTGACCGCAATTATAGCTCTGGAACTTTTGAGTACGATGATAATTGTATTCTATATTGTCTTTTAATACACGATCGGTTAGTTGAGTACAATCCTCTAAACTCTTCAGTTGTGCGTGTGCAGTAATATACAAATAAAACAATAAAAACCTCCAAAAAAATGGACTATAAAAGTATTGAGCTGGTCTTAATCCAAACTTTTGGGCATTTGGGGAAAAATAATGAATACATTGTAAAAGAAATTGGTATAACGTTCTCTGATTGGCTCTCTGGAGGACCATTTGTATTCAATATTAAGCCTCCTTACTCCAAGCACTTGCTTAATGAGGGGCAGCTTCGGAGGGTGCAGCCCTTAATAAATTTATCGCTGGATTGGGACTATGGCTTCGATGGTTTCCTATCCACAAAACGATGGCTAGTGGAAAAATGTCAGGGGCGTATTGTTCTAACGCGTGGGGAGTCTTCTATGCGATTCCTAAAGACGCATAAAATTGGACGTGGAGTTCATGATTTTTGCGACTTCCTAAAAATTAAAGAACCCCATCTCACGGATTTTGAAGTTGAGCTTGAAACCGCAGCATATTCATACAACTTCTAGCAGGCAGCAGTTCGCTCCATCGGAACATCACAAAAAATAAAAAAAATGATTGATAATGTCATCAAACAAATCGACGACTTTTTGGAACGATTTGAAGACATTGTTTCCCCTGCGGATGGTGCTGCCCTAATCGCAGCCCAACATTATTTTGTACAGCGTAAATTCAATGAAATTATGAGTTGGCAAAATGAAAGACATTTGAGTTACTGCGAATGCATCTGCAAAGATATTGCGTGGAGCCCCAACACATGCGCATGTTTCTTTACACTAAATCAAATACAGATAACTCATGACATTATGCTCAAATACATATTACTTGAATTAAGAATGCTTGCAAAATAAATATGTTAAAAAAGATCTCGCTGACGACTATTTTTTTATTCTCAATACTTCATCAGCTCTTAAGCTAGCACATGCGCTCCTTGAAATATAAACAAACCAACACTTTTGCTTTATTAACTATTGTTTATTTTGTTTATTTTCAAGCGTCTGATAAAGCAAGCGCACGCGCCACTAATGGCCATCGCGACTTAAACGCATGCACACACACACACACACACACACCAACAACACTTATCAGTGGTCTTGAAATGAGGTAGAACCTTGAAATTACAATAACAACACAGTGATCCAGAACATACAGTTCTCTACAGTGACCTTGAAATTACAACAACAACACAGTGATCCAGAACATACAGTTCCCTACTACTAACAAGAATCTTTGCTTAGGCAAAATCTTAAAAAAGCTTCTAAGCCTAACGTATATGAAGTCATCACGTCATGAGACGAATAACGAATGAGCTAACAGCCGTTTTTTCTGAATTGTCCTTTCAACATGCCGGGCACCACTCGACATTCCGCAGCGTCAGTGCGACTGCAAATATGTTGCGCGAGTTAACATATACTCAAACCAATCACCCGCTAAACCACCACGCCTCTGCAGTACGCCCTAATCCACGATACAGTGAACCGGAAAGAAAGACAACTGGGCAACACTAAATACACAATTTCTTCATCGGCCACACATCCGGCCAGATGCTGACGATGCAGTCAGCAACATTGTTGTAGGCGGTCAGCAAGATTGTCACAACAGCCAAGGCAGACATGTTTTCATTGCACATACAAAAAAACCCAGCTTAAAACTACAAAAATACATACTCTCGACGACGCTTTAAGGATCCAGCCCATATATTCCGTTACACACGTAACAGGATTGATCAACATACTTCCTCCCACATATAACTGTTAGGATTCATTAACATTCTTCCTCCCACACAATTGTATGAAAAGATGAGTCGCCAGCACGGCAGATGTTGTGCAACGGGCAACAAAAGTTCTAGGCGTAACCACTGCCTCGCGAGTTATGTATAAGCCCACAACAGAAAATATTGCACAAGAACCATTTAATCATAATATAAGTAATAAGGTTCAAGAGTTATTGAACTCGCTAAATGCTAAGTAAGAAAAGCTTTTTGACAATAACAGGAAATGCAACGTGCACAAAACCAACTGCACACGCCAATAAGAATTAGAGCATAAGCCAGACATGTATAATCAGCATTTATTATAAGTTACGCTTAAGTTTCATGTAAAGCAATTCAATAAAGACAAATTAGTTGATTCTCGATACACAAAACGTAAGTCTTGTTCTTATTCGAAAAGTCTTTTTTTATCAGAAACGCCTTCCTTTGTACGAAATTCGCGCGCCGACTCAGCACAGCGGAAATATAAAACACTGAGTCGACGCAAGACGTTTGGCAGCCAATCGCCAACACTAAGAATAAAGCGGCGAACAACGCCGACTTACAAACTTCGTTATGTAAACCCCGAATAATTAAATGTTAAACTGAATCCCAACAGCTTACCAAGACAAGAGATGTCGCACTAAGAAAGGATCTAGCTCTAATCAATGTGACTAACCAACGAGAGCACTTAAGCCTACCGTTCCTTCACGAGCTGGCTTGAAGGAACCTTCAACATATTAAAGACCTAAAGGCTAAGGTCATCGCAAAACCAATTTTGAGCAGTTAACCCATCAGGGGGTTGCGCCGTTACTTAAATAATAAAAAAAAAAAACCAGTAACATAACCAATATACAGAACCAAGATCAACAACAACGAGCGGTTACTTTAAAAAATCGAGGACGACTCTTACTTAACCCTCTGAGGAGTCAACTCGCACAAGACCAAGCGAGCTGACTTATCAGCAAGACCGGACGCAACGCGTTTGATATGCTTACGCAATTGCAAAAAAAATGGTCAATGCTCTGGACTGCACGAGGCGCATAGCCAGCGTTCTGCTGGAAACATGTGCGATAAGACTTTCATATAAATAAGTTTAGGAAAGGCTGTAATGCGTATTAGTTGTGTTGCAATAAACAATAATAATGAATCTAAATGGTCAGTGTTCTTCGTTAACTTATACACTAACACTCTCTATTCCTAGCCAAATAGGCAACATCAACTACATTAAGACAAATGACAAATGATCAAAAGGCGCTTGCGCCAATTAAAACCAAATTTTCTTATGTAACCTAATAAATAATAAAAAGTATTTAATGTGCATAAGTATTTTGACACTTTGTACCAGTATAAACAATGAGTAGTCCCATAAATGTATTGTTGTAATATGATCTCCCTCTTCTGTACATCTTCGAAATATAAAAAGCATTGCGAATGCTACTACTTCTTAAAGGTCAAAAAACAAAAATCTAGCTTTGTACATTTTTGTAGTAATTACATTTTGTTAACCAACTAAACGTAGAGTATAAGTTTAATTTGATACGATAATTACAACATTTTTTTATAGCTTTGTGATTTGGGAAAGGAGATTAAAACATTCGAAATAAATCCTAGCATCACTAATGCATTCTTTGCAAAAATCTTAATGTTTACCAAATCTAGTTTTATAAACAAAATTTTGATTTTATTTTAATATATTTTACGTCTACTTATTTAAATTCTAATGATTGAAGATTAAATAGGCCAAAGTTATGTTAATAAGACGCAATCGTCGAAAATCGATTTTATTTTTAAAAACTCACAGATGAGATGCTCGATTGGATAGATTTTAGATTATAAAGATAGGCGTTAATCAGGTAAACAATTATGTATTTTGACATAGCTCTTTCTTTTCTTTTAGGACTGCTACAAAGCTAAGAAATTTCCTTACTACTTGTGCAAAGGTAGCTTATATCTCAGAGAATATAATTCAATAGCCTGATGCCTAAACATTCATATAAGCCTCTCTGCTGCTTATATATAAGTATTATGTAAGCTCAATTTTATGTACTCAGGCTAATTGCATTTTTGATTTTGAAACAAATAACGTTTTCATTTGAACTTTTGTTAAAAATACAAAAGACTTCTTCGAAAATATTGACAAGTTTTATCGCGCCAATTGTTGATTTTGCAATAATCTGCTGGCGATCAATCAATAATTACATAAGATAATCCACTAAGCCCAACAAGCTGTACAGTACTATGACTGTTTTCATGCATTCCTCTAATCCTAACCTATTACTAAAATAAAATAATATAGTCGAATTTCCAAATAAAGAATTTCAGCATAACGAATTCGTTTCTTTATTACGAATTTCCCTTAAGACTCGTTATGTGGAAGTTCGACTGCAATATAATCGTTGCCATTATAAGTTGTACTAGTATATTCACACAGCTGAAGTTGGAAATTTAAACTTGCCCATTTGCTCCATGATTTGACGTAGTTTATCCAAGCCGAGACGATTCACAGAATAGGCATCCAATTGCTGCATTGTCGCAAACCAGCGATGCAGTTGCGGCCAACGTTGTGCCATTACTGGAAACATGAGATTCACGGTGCTGACTGTGGTCACAATAGATATATCGGCGAGCGTCAGCTGAAAAAAATTGAATTCAATTAAAAATGTAAAAAATTTAAACAAGTTAAATTAAACATATTTGTGGTTTTGTTTATTTTACCAACCTGGTCGCCAGCCATATACTGCTGTTCGGTTAAATACTGCTCCATAATGGCATATGCCGCGTGCAGCTTACGCTCGTGGCTATCCACATCTACATTGGCAAACTGCTTGCGCACAATTTCCGACTAGCATGTTGGTGGCATGGTAAATGGGATTAGTTGGGTTAGAGTGTATATAGTAATAGTAGAAGCACCTACCATTAAATCACTGTCACGGCGAAACAAAAAGGAGCACTCAAAGAACAAGCGATTAAGAATTTTCAGTCGCTCTCCGTTATCCATGGGCCACAGTGTGCTCGTCGCATTAAAGTGCTCGACAAGATGTATAAGTATGACATGACTATCGGTGAGGATAAGATCTCCATGCACCATCGTTGGCACACTGTGCTGTGGATTTAGCTGATACAAAAAAAAAAAAAAAACCAAGAAGAGACAATTAATAAAGGCATGCTTTTGCAAAAGATAATCATTTCTTACCGCTAAGAACTGCTCCTCAAACTGTGCACCCTTGAATAAGTCAATGAAACGCAGCTCTACATCAATATTTAGCATTTTGATTAACATAAGGCAACTGCGGACCGGTGGACTGCGATCATCATAATATAAAATCGGTTTTGCCATGGTCAAATAACTGATGCCTCAGCTATTAGCTATGTATGTAAGCAGCACGAAACTAACTGAATGAATTCACCCACAAAAATGAAGACTGAGAAGCAACGGTCGAATCAAGCGATCGCAATCAATGTTAGAGAGCAACTGAATCGTTGTAAGCTCCGGCACCATGACCCGCACTTAGTTTGAAACAAGTTTCGTTAAGCTGGCTCCACATGGTTCGGCCAGTATCGGAGGACCACCACAGTTAATCGACTTGCCATCGACCGACTACTACACACAGCTGTTGCGTGTTCTTAAACTTGCTCACTTCGGTCACACTGCTGGTACCAACTTGCTTACGATTTATTTTTGTTCAGCTAAAAGTTATTAATTTTAACTTAAAGTAAAGTAATTTCTTCCCGCTAACGCTCTCACCATGTACCTCACGCGCCAGTTAAGACTGCTGCCCAGATGCAGCCTTGCGCGTCATATTGCAAGCGCCACTGGTACACATTACACAACCGCTGTACAGCCGGCAGCCGAAGAGGAGCTCATTGCAATTCCCAATCGCATTGACCGCTCGCCGACAGACTTGCTGCAAGCGTTAGCCAGCACCGTTGGACGTGATCCGACAGCACCTCACTACAAATACCACGATGATCCCTTCTTGATACCCATGTCTAATGCAGCCAAGCGAACGTATGCGCTATCTAAGGAAGCGGGACGCAAGGCGGCTAACTGGATAAAAGAAGAAAACCGCAACCTGTTCTTGGTAAATGGATAAATGGAACCTTCTTTTTTGTATATATTTATGTTATTATTGTACATTTTAGCACCAAGAGGCGCAACCAGCAATTGAAGAGTTTGCACCCTCCATGGTCTATACTGAGGAGTCGGAGGTGGATGTGGATTCACTTCGACGGCTGATTGCCCAAGGTGAGCTGTCGGATGCGACGCTAGTGTACGGTCTGTTAGAGAAAAAAGGAGTTGATGTTAGTGTCGAGCTTAAGCAAAGCCTCTTGGAGCTGGTGTGCTTTTATAACAATCAAGAACCGCTGCCAGAGGAGTATATTGAAGAGCGATGGTTTTTGCAGAATAGCCGCCGGCATGAACGGTATTCTAAAACCTGGAAGGATGGTGATTTGGCCGAACAACTCTATGCTGCCATAGAGCCAAAGACGCCACAATCCTATGCAGCACTAATCCGTGGCATGGCCAAATATTTGCAGTGTGAGCGTGCATATGCGCATCTCCAGGAAGCTAATGAAAAGAAAATGCAACTGGACACCAATACCTACAATGCTATCATACAGATTGTAAGTCTTCTCAAGGATTCTGCCGAACAGCGCTGGCAATTGTGCACAGAGCTGCTCCATCAGATGGCTGAGCAGCAGCTGCAACCCAATTTGGGCACACTAAATGCTCTGCTCGAGTGTATCAGTTCTTTCGGCAATTTCAAACTGGCACGCAGCTCAGCACTAAAGTTGCTGGCCGAATTCAAGCAGATGGGCGTATCGCCCAGTTTGGGCACCTACTATTACCTACTTATCATATTTTGTCGCGAACGTGCGCCTGTATCGCACGTTATTGTGGACATTCTGAATGATATTGCCGGCAAGGAGTTTAAGATTGAACATCCCAAGGACACTTACTTTTTTGCCACGGCAATGGATGTGTGCCGCAATCATTTACACGATAAGGCGCTGGCTAAGAAAGTGGATGAATTGCTGCATACGGGCAGCAACTACGATCTGGTTGGCGACTCTTTCAAGGAGTCCATCTACTATCGCAATTATTTGGCGCTTCTTTGCCAAACTGAATCCATTGAGGCTTTCATGCACACGTACGATCTGCTAGTGCCCAATATCTACATACCAGAGCCAGGCATTATGGAGGAGATACTTCGAGCTATTGAAATTAATGGCGCCGTTGAGCAGGTGCCACGCATATGGTCCGACATGGTCGTCTTTGATCACACACATCGCGAAAGTCTGTTGCTTTATGTGCTTCGCATAATGGTCGATAATCGTCCAAATGCCGAGCTCCCCAGCCAACAGCAGCTGCCCGAGCAATGTGCAAAGGTGGCACTGGACATGTACAACAAAATCGAGGAGTCTGCAAAACGCATACGCAAGGTTTCCTTCACCGGCCAAATGCTTGGTGACATCCTCACGTTGCTCGTGCGCGGTGGCACCAGCTTTGACAAGGCCTGCGAGGTGTTCACATATATTGACAAGCAGCAGCATCGTATTCCTGGTACGCCCGCCGACTCCGCTTTGTTTGAGTATGTGGAAGCAGCTGTGGTGCATAAGGCACCTAGTCAGGCACTGGCTGCGCTCCAGTATGCCGTGGATAACAACATGGAAACGAGTGCGCTGGCGAAGTTTATCCACGAGGGTTTCACGCTTAACGAAGTGCATTTGGGCAAGATAAAATCGCTTGTCGGAGAGGGATTTTTAGATAAATAAAATCATGCTTGTTAAAGTCATTTAAGTTGTTTTATAATTGCAATAAATACATACAAATAAGTATATAAATAATTATTTATGTATATGTGTTAATGCAATAAATGCATCAATGCCTAATGCTTAAATTCGATAGATTTGTGCTGAGATTGCTTAAGTATATGACTAGTCTGGAAATGATATTAAGATTCAATCCTTTTTAAACGCAGGCACCCAATTAACGCCATCGTGTGGCAAATCGCTACGCACAAAAGGCGAGAGCCAGGTCCAGTACATGCGCTTGCCCAGCACCATTTCGAAATTGGCACGAGTTCCGAGATTATATTTGTTTGTCAGACGCTCCTTCATTATAGCTCCTCGCTTAAAAATGGGTATATGGTATAAAATCAGCAATGTTGACATGCTAAAGGCCAAAAGGTTCAGCTCGTAGATGAGCACATAAAAGTTCTCCCAGCTGGCATGCACAGTGAAGCTCAATGCAGGCACAAAGATGGTAACCAGTGTATATGGCCGCCAGTAATATTCGGCGTGTAGATACCACAGATAAATGCTTGCATTTATGCTCACATATAAGGAGCCTATGCTCATGTATAGAAGAAAGTAGAAGAAGTAGCGATAGTTGTGGTGACCAATGCAGCAGCAGGTGAAACGGCAGTGATGATCACGTTTGAGCACGCACACATCGCAGACCTCGCAATGCCAGGCACGAGGCGGAACTAGAGCCTGGCAGCTGTAGCACATGTGCCAACGGCTAAGCAAATTTGGCTCCAGCGGTGGCTTCAATATATGCACTGCAAGATGAGGTTTATTAAAATTATGTGAAATACCACTACAGAGAAAATCTACTTGCTTTTAATGGACGTATCCACTAACATGCATGCCAGCATGTTAGACGTTAAATTGAATACCAAAAAGAGTCCTGCTAGCCAGATGACAGTGTACCAGAAACTGCCCACAACATGCAATTCCGGCATAACAACAGTGACTTGAAATATGTATGTAATTGGAATAAAAACAGCGACGAGCAGAAAACACGCAGCATCGGCAATTGATCTGGGCAAAATAGCGCGATTCAATGGTCGAAGTATCATTATAAAGTTCACTAATCTAATTTCCAATACTTTTCAAATTTGTCTGACACTTCAGTCGCGTACGCCGTACGTGTAAAAATAAATAAAAAAGTATTTCGACATATCGATAGTATTTTTTTTACATACTCATTTTTATCGATTAGCCTGCGTGCGTGAGTGACTTTAATTGTTAAATGTTTGAATGTTTTTAAACTTTTATATACTTTTTTTGGAAAAATGATTGATTATAATATTACAAATGTAATTTTCTTACTCAGAGTGGATTTTGAATAGAATTGCTTTTGTGACTTAGCGAGTCACAGTTGTGCACCACAAACATTTGTAAATAAGTCAGCATAGCGCATTTTTATAAACTAATGGCTTTAAATCTTTTTTATTTACCATTGTGCAACAATTTTGACTACCTAAGTTGACACAGGCTATATTTATGTGCGCGCACTTGGCAACGAGTCATAATGATGCAGTCACTGCTAAGCTGACACTGCGCATCACTATTAAAAGCTGCTTCTGCGAGCGTAATGTTAAGAAGAAGAACAAGCCGTAGAAAGAGAGTGAAGCACGAAAACACTGTAGCTAATCAAAAACATATTGAAACCATAAAACATTCCAAATGCTTAGGTAGAATAACATCCGTATCAGTCGTATTCATTGCATTGCGCACCAAACACCTACAACGACACTACACACTCGCGACCCGCGACAACAATGACAATACAAGGTGCACAGCTGGCATTTTTAATATTCGTTATATGCCTGCTGGAATTGATCTCCGCTGGCGTACCCCTTAAAAGATACGAGGCATTGTTAAAACAACAATCAGAACCCGTTGACGAGGTACTGGGCTTGTACGATGACAAAGACAAGGTGGTCAAGCTTACAGTTGCCAATTTTAATGAGTCAGTGATAGAGCAAAATCGCAGCTCGCTTGTTGAGTTCTACAATACGTACTGTGGGCATTGCAGGCGTTTTGCTCCCACCTACAAGCAGTTGGCGCAGCAGCTACATCCATGGCACGATGTAGTCGTTCTGAGTGCCATTGATTGCGCAGCCGAGGAGAACAATGGCGTATGTCGCACCTACGAGGTGATGGGCTATCCCACACTGCGGTATATGGCACCTGGTTTTCAGCCTAGCGCCCAACAATATGGCCTGAAATTAGATACACAAAAGCCCGAGGAGATACGATCGCTGCTCGCTGGTCTCATTGCTGCCGAGAATCAGACTACCAATAATACACATTGGCCAAATTTTACGCCAGTCATGGAAAGCGAAACGATGGCAAATCTCTTCGAAGGCTTAAATAGCCAGCGGGAGCATATAGCTCTCGTCTATGAACCTGAAAATTCCACGCTGGCCATTGAAACGGCGCTGTTTCTGCTGCACTGGCCATCCGTGCAAGTTCGTCGCATTAACGATGCAGCTATAGCTTCTAAATTTAATATAGATATCAAGCAAAGGCAGCTGGCGCTTGTTGACCGCAAAGGTGGCGTCCAGATTTTAACGCCAGCTAATCAAACTAGCGAAGCACACGTCCAGGTTATTGAGACTGCGCTCCGTGCACACAACTTTACACCCAGGCCGCAACAGCAGCAGCAACAACAGACCGATTTACAGCAGCCGGATCCGTCATCAAGTCATAGTGAAGCACTAACCGATATTATTAAGGAAGTGCATCGCAATAAACATTTAATATATCAAGCGGATCTGGAGCAGGCCATACGTACCATACTCCACAATGAGGTGCCCAAAGTGAATGATATTAGTGGTGAACGTTTGCTTGCATTGCAACGTTTCCTAACAGTCTTGTACACGTACAATCCACTGGGAAGCAATGGACGCCAGTTAGTGAGCAAGCTGAAAGATTTTGTGGTGCAATTCAATCAGCAGCTAACGGGCAAACAGTTCGAGCAGGAATTGCGACGTTTGGAGGCGCAAATCGGTCAAATATACTCAAGCACACACTATGTGGGCTGCACTGGCTCCAGTCCGAATTTGCGCGGCTTTAGCTGCTCGCTGTGGACGCTCTTCCATTTCATGAGCGTTCAGGCAGCGAGCAATGAGGAGATACAGGATCCACTTGAGGTCCTGCAAGCGATGCATGGCTACATCAAGAATTTCTTTGGCTGCACCGATTGCAGTGAACATTTTCAGGTAGGCTATTCATTTCTCTCTCCCTCTCTCACACCTTAATTGTTAAAAATAATATATGCATAATAGGCGCTTTCACTATGAGATCATCTAATGACCCTCCGATCTATTCAAGCGCGTAGGCTGAAACTTTATTCAGTACTTCTCTAGTCATGGTTTGGAAAATAACCTGTTTAATGTAATTAGTTATAACTTACGACAACAATTCTAAGTAAACAAATTGTATTTCATTGGTTACAAGTCGTAACTTACAATTGGTTACAACCTAAGTCGATAAAATGAAAATATAACTTTTGTATTGGGTCGTTTTGAATTTGACAAATGTGAAGTTATTAATAATAATCATAAATAATTACTTATTGTATCTTTAGATTACAAGTACTTAGTTAGCCTTGAGTTAAAAAAAAATTGAATAATATTTAAATTAACTGTTTGCGGCAAGTAAATACACTTTTTTTACAGATTGTTCACTAGTTTTCAAAGACATAATATTTCATTTTTTCAAGGTAACTGTGTACAGCAACAAACCATATAAATATGCCCTTACCTAACCAAAAGCAATTAGCATACTTATATGGCTTGCCTAGAAAGAGTTGTAAAATGAAAACCATAACAAAATACTTCTTAACGAGTATTTGAGAACAAATTGTACTTATTAATTTGTTATTCATTTTTATGACTCAAACGTGTGTTTAAGTCATGGTGTTTTAATGAACAAATACTACGTATGTATGTGCTTTGATCATACATTTCATAAGCAAACAAATTCAAAATAAATCCCGGATATTGTTAAAATAATACAATTGTATAGTTTCTTTAGGTAAGCAAAGATAGAAGTTAAATATATTCAAGCTTATTAAACCATTTGTTTTGATAGAACCTGTTCAAGCAAAATTCAACTTGACTTACTTTTGTAGAATTGTGGTATAAACAGATGTCTAGTTTTTTTTTGCCAGTGTTTACTTATGCTGATTAGGC
Organism: Scaptomyza montana; assembly: GCA_018904305.1. Classification (NCBI taxonomy): domain Eukaryota; kingdom Metazoa; phylum Arthropoda; class Insecta; order Diptera; family Drosophilidae; genus Scaptomyza; species Scaptomyza montana. Next base: position 272,291 of record JAEIGR010000012.1, read on the forward strand.
ATTTATTTAGGTTATGCGGGGTCGTTGCCCTTAATATAAGTATATTTTTTAACTAAATAGTATATGCCAATAAATAAGTTTAATTGAGAAGTCACGTTTGTCATGATGGGAGAATTGTTGATTGGATTGTGAAATTTTCAAGCAATTCTTTTCAGAGATATTTTTTATTATGCTGGCTATTGCGTAACTAGCATAAGCCACCTTCAAGGTGACAAATTGTTTTTTTCTTATTTACCTTAAGCCTTAATATGAACGACCTTAGTTATTGTCTTTTTTAATACCCTGAACCCATTTAATCAGAAAAAAGGTATAATAGTTTTGTGCAGCTGTCTGTCTGTCCGTTCGCCTTTATGGGCGCGTCGTGCATACCACGCGCAGGTAAGGTTTCTTTCAAATTGATACACCTCTCAACCTGATCAAAAAACTATAGACAAAATAATGATAATGTTTTTTAGGTTAATCGAATTCAGTTGGGAAACACCGGAGATTTCGAAAATTGAAGTTTAATCAAGCATTCTGTTTTGCAGTATTTCAAAAAATGACTGTACGTGTAATCTCCTAGTCGAGAAGTCTCTTCTTATTTGTTTTTAAAAACAGCTGTTCAAAATAATAATAAAAAAAAAAACAGCAATTGACACAGTTGCCTGTACTACTAGATATATTTGTTAACCTATATTTTAACTTCTGTTTAGACAATGGCATCACGCCGAAAAATCTGGAACGTTACCTCAAAAGATGAAGCCGTTCTGTGGCTATGGGCGGCGCACAACGAAGTTAATCAACGCCTGGCCGGTGATGATACCGAGGATCCGCAATTTCCAAAAGTACAATTTCCCAGTGCCAAAAGCTGTGCTCAGTGCCATCGTGCATCCACAGCTGGGTCGAAGGAGAACTTAGATATTAATTGGAACAAAGATGCAGTGCTAAGTTTTCTAAAGAACATACATAATCCGCAGTTTATTAGTCGCTTTGGCGTGCAGCGAGAGGAGCTGCTACATGAAACACTCGATAAGATGCGGCAGAAACGTCAGATCTCTAACGTCTTTTCCGACATGGATATGCGCATGGGCATGTTCTTGTATGCTTTTTGCATTGTTATGATGGTGGTGGCATTCAAACTGTTCGCCTTCAAGGGTGGCTATCGTAAGAAACCCTATGGCAACGATCTTCTGGGCAAAGTGTAATTTAAGTTTCCCAATAATTTACTCTTCTACTACCTTTTTTTTTATAGAAAAAAAGACACAAAATCTATGCATATGACACAAACCTAAGATTAAGATAAAAATGTATGTATATATCATTATCTTTCATTTGTTATTCTTTATCATAATGACAACAATCGCTTTTTTATAAGATTACGATATATTTGTATTTTTCTGTTATTTTTTTGTACGTCAGTCCAAATAGAGTGATAAATATATCTAAGTTTACGATTGTTTATCTTCAAATCAAATAGAAGCTCTCACGGTAGTTCCCAGCAATGTAAAACATCTGTTTTTTGTTGTGTATTCTGGCATTTACATGTTCATGTTATAAGCGACACTAGAGATAAGGATTGCTTGTCGGCCCATTTAAGTTCAAGTTTTCTATCATAAAAGTGAAAGCAAAACAAAGATAAAAATTCTTGTGATCAAGCTAACATTTAACTTGAGCAATACTGAAATGATAATGATAAAAAACGAATAGAAATTTATTTTCGAAACTTCTTGAAATCGGGATGCCACCAGGGCAGCACTTTATATTTATCTATACGAGAATATTTTAGAGTCACACGCATTTGACTACTGCTGCTGTTATCCTCAGCAAAGTCTAGCTCCAGGTTTTTGGCACGCATATCCGTGCAAAGAAGCTCACGAGTCGCCTTAAGGCGAAAGCGTGATTGCTGTTTGTTGTAGAGCAACTGCAGCGGCAAGGGCATGTATTGTCGACTTAATACAATCAATAACACAACACCATCATGGCGATTTGCGTAGCTTTGAACAGGTGCAATGTCATCATGCTCTGCAAGTGTTTCCCAATCGTTAACCACATCCGTATCCGCTTTCTCCGACTGTTCGTACGTCGTCAACTGCTGATTCCAAAGTGTATAGGTCATTAAACACCAGCAACCAAACTGTTGTTGTGAGCAGGACACAAATGTTCGATGCAGCAGGCAGTCAAGACTGTAGCCCAGTTCAGTTCGTATCTTTAGTGGTCGATAACAATGGAAAAGTGCCAAAATGACTTGTGTTCGCAGCGTTTTTGTATCACAGTTACGTAATTGTTCCAACTGCAGTTGGGCGGGCAGTTTCAAATTCCAGCCATTGCCTGATTTACTCATGCAGTGACGTTTGTACATGTTCCGCCAAAAGGCTCCTGAGCTCACCAGCCGAGCTGTCTGCTTGCATACCAAAGCAAAGGTCTGCACATCCTCCGGGTCGAGATGCATGGCTATTTGAAACCAAATATCATGTTCTATGCAAATTCCATTGATGTTGTTGGTGTGCTCAGCCATGGCGGAGGTTGATGCTGCGAAATTTGCATTGGGTTTTTTTCGTCAGCTTAATGTAAACATCCGATTGACGTGCAAACATGATACAATTATACAAGGTAGTCCACTCGGCTGCAGAAATCATTCGGTTTTGGTCCCTATTTTAGTGCGTGCTTGCTTGTCGAACTGGGTTAATCGACGACTGTGTAGCTGTTTCACTCACACTCACTTTTCAACGCTTTCAACGCTCTTTCACTCGCACTTATATTAAGGGACTATGATTTTGCCGAGTGGACTACCTTGTATAATTGTATCATGACGTGCAAAGGAACACGAAAAATACAGCCCTGAAAATTTTATGTGTAAGAAAGTGTAGAACTACTATCGCACAACAAAGTTGTAAGTTGCTCAAACTTGAAGCAAACAAAGAGTATAAGAAATTAAGAATTTTTTTTGCTCTTTTCTAACATTATTTTAATAAAAATAAAATTTTTATATTTTTATCAATACAAAATCAACCACTATAACTGGTTTTTTTAATGGAAATAAGTTTCTCCAGCAGTTCGTTTTTTCGCTCTATGGCCTTTGTTCTTTGTTTATATGCCTCTAGTGCCTTAGCCTTTTGCTTTATTCTTTCCAAGTGACGTTCTTCTTGCTTCTGCATGAGCTCCATTATAAGAGGTATCGAAGAGTCATCCGTCGACTCCACACTAGAATGGGATGTTGCTGCAAGTATAAAAGAAATACTATTTAGTACGCACTGATCCTAGCAAATAAATAGCTTTAAATACTTACATGCATGCATACTTTGTTCCGGACCGTGAGCATTTAAAACGAAGGACGGGAAAACAGCGTCATTTTTTACAAACAACAGCATTGGGCGTATTCCCTTATTGGTTTATTGATGCTCACATCACAGCTTTCATTCATTGTTCAACACTAGATGATTTTTATCGATAGCAACAATGCGCTTATCAATGCAAATTTTTTATTAATAAACAATCTGTTGCGCTGTATATTGTTGAAAATGCCTGTAGATTGTAAAGCAAAATGTAACAACAAAGCTGCATTAAAGGTCAGTGCTCTATTTTTATTTAGTGTCAATTAATTTTAAATAAGTAAATCCACAGCGGCCAAAGACAGGTGACGCATTGTGCAAGGATTGTTTTTTTGCTGCCTTTGAAGCTGAAATCCATCACACCATTGTCTCGAGTAGACTTTTTCAACGGGGCGAAAAGGTTGCCGTCGCTGCCAGTGGTGGCAAGGACTCCACAGTTTTGGCTCATGTGTAAGTCCAAGACGAGCATGTCTAACAATACACTTAAAGAAACTCTGCCTGCAGCCTAAAGCTGCTGAACGAACGCCACGATTATGGTCTGGACCTAGTGCTACTTTCTATCGACGAAGGCATCACTGGATACCGGGACGACAGTTTGGAGACGGTCAAGCAAAATCGCGATGATTATCAAATGCCACTAAAAATCCTCTCTTACGAGGAACTGTACGGTTGGACTATGGATCGCATTGTGGCGCAAATCGGACGTTCCAACAATTGCACATTTTGTGGCGTTTTTCGACGCCAGGCATTGGATCGGGGTGCTAAGCTTTTGGGCGTTGACAGCATTGCAACTGGCCATAATGCGGACGATATTGCGGAAACAGTTCTGATGAATATACTACGAGGGGACACAGCACGTTTGCGTCGTTGCACCGACATCCGCACAGGCGGTGGCATAGACTCTATACCCCGCGTCAAGCCTCTCAAATACAGTTATGAGAAGGAAATTGTTATGTATGCACATTTCAAGAAATTGGTCTACTTTTCTACAGAATGCGTGTTTGCACCCAATGCTTATCGGGGACACGCACGTGCTTTTCTCAAGGACCTAGAAAAAGTGCGTCCATCCGTAATAATGGACATCATATATTCGGGGGAGCAATTACGATTTAAGGATACTGTGAAAAAACCCGTGCGTGGCATTTGCGAACGCTGCAGCTTTGTGTCCTCGCAGCAGCCATGCAAGGCGTGTGTACTTCTCGAGGGACTTAATCGTGGCTTACCAAAACTGGGCATTGGCAAGAAATCAAAAGGTGATCGCATGATTGCAAAACAGAATCAAGAGCTCGCTCTTAGGGAGCGTGCAAATATAGTAAAAAACGATTTTTAACATCAAAATTCATGTTTATTTTTTTTTATCAATTTTGTCGCGATTCAGAGTATTAACTCAAATCTTTCTCATCCAGTCGAACACCTGCAAAAGAGAATGATAGAGCATAAGTACACTTGCTGGTCAAAAACATATGTCATGCATCAAGTATAAGACTCAGTGCCAATTTCTTAACCAGGGTCCATAACCGGCTAAGCAAGACTCGCCAACTCCAAAAGAATATTGAAGCAGTTTGTCAGCGCTTAACGTTTATATGGTGTCTGTGAATGGTTTATAGTATCATCATAGCAAAAGCAAAACGACAATATCGCGTTGTAAAATAATACTAACCCAATGAGAGGCAGCATTCGAAGTAGGTATGTGCATCTATAGCAACTCCACTCGAGGCTCTAAGATGCCCATGTGCGTTTATAACCTAAAAATAAAAAATATTTATGATTTAATAGCCAAGTAAAGTATTACACAGCTTCTTTATTTTAATTATAATTTCAGCATTTAATTACAATTAAATAGAATCACAGTGTTTCATATGAGGTGTCAGAATGTAAAAATTCATCAGAGAAGATACATATGTATGTAAGTTCAAAATTTATTTATGGACGACCTACCTTGTTTTCCGGTCTGCGACAAAACCATGATTGATTACAATATTCCTGCGAAAAATAACAAGCAATAAGTAAAACAGTAATACTTTAAATAAAGAAAAACAATTAAGAAAAATTCATAAAATATGTATGCTTCACGAAAAAATATGCACCGCAAATTTGTAATGAAAATTTAGGTTATGCTTGTGTGAAGAAAAATTATTCTACGAACAGAAAAAAAAGCACTAGCTAAAGTGGATATTTCTTTACACCAGCGACTCATGTTCGCAAACTTACAAGAAAAAAAACCTGTTAAACCTACCAAATTTACACCTGCTTAAGCTGGCTCCATTATTTTTTGATTTACCTGAAAAAATGTAAACCAAAAGTATTACTTACAAAACTGCATTAACAAGAAAGATATTGATATGTACAAGCACAGTAAGCGGACCGTAAGCCACGTGTTTATAAAATTAATGCCGGCATACGGACGCAGTCGTCCTGCACTTAAATTTGATCTTGCAGCATTGAGTTCTGTAAAAAGGCTTGTTGTAACCTTATCACAGTTATATTTGCAGCAATATCAATTCACAACTTTACAAAAAATTAAAAATAAAACTTACATTGCAACAACTTAAATAACCAACACGTTCAGCAATCTGAACTCAAGTAAAGGAAACAAGCAAAGTTGGCTGCGCTAGTGAACAGCACAGAGTTGCATACCACTTGCTTAAAAATTAGACCTATCGACATGATACAATATATTCGATATTTTTAGAGTGCAGCCTTTTTACACACACACACATGCAAGCCTGTCAAAATTATAACTGTTCTTTCTGGATATAGTGCCATTCTTAGCGCGTCGATTTTGTTGCGTCTTTGAAGTGAATTAATTATTGTAACAAAATTATATGACCGCAAAACAACATGACATCTTTTGATGAGCCTGCTATATTAATGCCGCTCGGTAAGAAACAGCAAAATAAATATTGATAATGTTTGAAGATTGCTATTTTATTTAATATCTTGTAGACGAGTACTACGAGCATTACGTTGACCCAAAGCCAAAAATACCGAAAAAATATGGCTTTGCAAAAAAGCAACGAAAAGCAGCTCATTTGCAGTCCTATAAGGATGGGGCGGACGATGAAGACGATGATAATGAAGACGAATACGAAGAAGAAGAGCGGAAGCAAGTTGATGAGTTTTCTTCTTCCATAGATGACTCAAACCAGATTCAAATCGACTTTGAAACTAATGATTTTAATCAGTTATATGAAGACACTGATGATACGATGGGTCAAAATGATAAAAATATCAATAAAGAAATGCCAGCTAATTCGGCACAGTGGCGCATACAACCCAATAATGTCAATAGGCCACAAGGTGCGCCACCTTTGGTTTCTAAAAATGCTCGTCGCAATAACTTTGAAATGCATCAGCCACGCTCGCGCTTCAATCGTCCGTGGAATTATAGAAACCGCAACAACAATAACAATAACTCGCGAGTTTCGGTTCATAACCGTCTAGGTTACAATATGAAGCACAATTGGCAACGTGGTCAGCAGCACAAGGGTAACCCTTTAAACGCCTTAAACACAAAACAACAAATAATTAACACCAGAAATGACAATAATAATCAACCACCAAAGCAGCATCAGGTAATACGGAACACACAAAACCAAATAATTACTAATCAACAACCAAACAACAATAATAATCATCAACAACTCCTGCAGCAGTTATTAATGAAGATAGACAATCAATTAAAAAATAAAAACCAACAAAACAATATTATGAGTAACAATAATAATAGACAACAGCACCAGGAGCAGCAAGTTTTAATGAACTTAAACAACAACCATTTTCAGAATGGTAACTCACATCTAAATGTGACTTCCCCGCTGGTTTCTATTGAAACACAAAACTCAAATTTTAACAGACGCAACAATGATGCGCTTGTCCAATCAAATGGTTATCAGAACATAACAAAAAATGACACCATCAGTACCCTGATAAGTTTAGCCAATAATCTTTGTAATAACCAAGATAACAAAGGTGATGCTTATAATACCCAGGCCCAAATAATTCCTCAGAACAATTACCCAGCTCAAAACCGTTTGGGACCAGTTACACGTGTTTGTTCAAATCAATCAGCTGTGGTTAACGCCGGATATGCACAATATCAGCCGAATCCAATAAACCAAACCAATCGGTTGCAACGCGTTAATTCGGGGCCAGGTGACGTGGTTGCTTCGGAAAGAGTGCGTTTGGCTGACCTAATGGACATGCCCAGGGACGATGACGCGATATTTAATTTGAGAGAGGTGGCTGCGAATGCCATTTTGTTATTGAGCAAAGTTGTCCACACGCCCATGCTGAATAAAGACGTGCAGCAGGTACTGTCAAATCTACAGGTGAGTAAACAACCAATATTAACCATATTTCCGTAACCATTTTTATTTGTATTAAACAGCAAAACAATGGACTGCCTGAAAACCCAACTGGCCTAAACATGAGTATAAATCCTCAAGCCACCGATATGCCGATGTCTCATCGTTTTATGTAAATTTTAATGAAGGAGACTTTAAGTTATGCTATTTTCAGTTTACCCAAGGGTTTTATGATGGCAAACAAAAAACACAAACCAAAAACAAGAATGCTTAAATTTTACCGCTCAAGTATTTGTTCCAGGCGAATGGTAATACAGACAACAACGGCATTTCTTGTGAATAGTGCGAAGGAGTAAAGTAAGAAGAGGAGAACGGCTGTTCTGTGAATGACAAATCTTAAACACACACGCTCGTTCAACTGAAAGTACATGTATTTTTTTTTTTTGGTTTTATTATTTTATTTTTTTTTGGCTGATAAGAAAAGGCCGCGCCGCTTATCAGCAATGCACAACAAGACAACAAGAGTGATGTGTGGCGAAAGCGAACAAAAATAGAAGCAAAGAAGAGCGATAAATGACGGACAAGCGAATATTTTTATAAACGATGATGAGGCAAAAGCAAAAACGATCGCAAGGAATAACAATCAGTAAATCTACTAAAGACGTAGAACGTGGACGTAGAAATGGTCAATGACAACGGATAACGAGTGTTTTCAGTGTCTGTTAATTTGATCCAGTTTTAGTTTCAAAAAATAACCCATTTTTCGGAATAATATTATACATACACATACATATTTAGAACGAATTTATATATTTTACTTTTTCAATTTGGTGAACACAGTGTTGAAGCAATTTTTGAGTTCATATAACCGCGATTATTGAAATACTTGCGAATTAAAGTTAAATTTATCATTTTATGTCTAACCCAGTTAATTAAATAATTTCAAATAAAGATAAGGTGCGTTACATACAAATAAATGCTCTTTTATTATCGTCACTCAGCATGTTAAAGTCCAAGCAATTGCTTAAACAATTAACCAAAGGTAAGCAGTAACATCGATTATTCACGTAATAGAGCACAAATTTAACTGTTCGTTGTTTACATATTCGTATTTTGTTGTTTTTAAACATGAATTGCGCTTCCAGTGCTTTTCCGTTTATTATTATTATCAGCTTGTGGTGGCATTGTGAGGAATGGAACTATTAAAAGATACTAATACTTTCGCACGTATGTGTATTTTGTATCGAAATAGCCGAAAATTGTTCATTAGTAATTTAAATTTATTTTACCAAAAGCATAATTAAATAAGATAATAAAATGGTAAAAAAACTTATCAAAATAAATATTCCAACAAACTTATTGCAAACGTTATATGAGCAATGAAAATAGTGTCAGAGTTCTTAAGTAAAATACATAATATTTCACATTTTTTTGACAATTGCTTATTTCAAGAATATTCAAACTTTGCACCCGCAAATTTTAAGCTGAAGCGTGCATTGGTTGTATCAAAGCTGTCACGCTATGAAGTGGAGCAACTGCGTCATCCAGAACTGTCACGTGAGCAGCTTGAACAGAAGCTGCGTGATCGTGGCACCGATGTTGAAATGGTCCTCTATCTCCACAATCTGCACAAGGACTTTGAGCAACGAATTGTACAAAGCTTCCAGAATGTCGGCTGCGAGGTAAAACTGTCCAGCAGGTGCGTACGCTCGTTATGTTTGTGCTTCGCCTGCTTTTGCCTGGCGTTTGCATATATCCTCGGCTGTAATACATATGTATTTCTTTCGTTTGTTTGTTTGTGTGTGTCTGGTGTTGTCATCATCGCCATGTTCGTCCAAATGATTACATAATGTTGTCATCGTCGTCACAATTATTACCAAAATTTACAAACTTGTACTTACTTCCCGTCAACATCCAACATAATGTGTCCCTGTCGCCTGTTGACTTTATTAAACAAGCAGACTTGAATTTAGAAGCTCTCTGAGCAAGGATGTCATGAGCTGGGCAGATGTTATTGTACCCGTTGGCGGCGATGGCACCTTTCTGCTGTCTGCCAATCGCGCCAGTCCCCTGTTTGCACTCAGCCAGCAGAAAACACCCATAGTTGGCTTCAATTCAGATCCACAGCATTCGGAGGGACGACTGATGCTGCCCAAGCATTACTCTGAAAATCCCGCAGAAGCAGTGGAACGCATTAAATGCGTAAGGCATAATAAGTCTTATTCATCTACATGTTCCTCAAAACCTAACACAAATCTCTAAAACAGGGAGACTTTAAATGGATACATAGAACGCGCATACGCACTACGCTGCTGGGCAGCAATGGTACAATCCCCGAGTCGACAGATCTATTCAGACACACGTCTGTCAAAATGGAACAGGTGAATACGTCGCCAGAAATGCTGGACAAGCATATGGCCAACAAGTACAAGGCGAAAATGAAACGTGTTCTACCTTATTTGGCACTTAACGAGGTGAGTTATCTCTATCTTGAATGCTGTCTTGTTAAATACATTTTTTTCTTTATTCTCTCCAGGTTTTTATTGGTGAGCATCTATCTGCACGCGTTTCTCATTTGCAGGTGGTGCTAGACCATCAGGATGTAGTGAATAAAACGAAATGTTCCGGGTTGTGTGTCAGCACCGGAACTGGCTCTACATCCTGGCACACAAGCATCAATCGCATCACTAGCAGCGATGTCGATGCTCTACTGCAATCGTTGCCCAACAGCACTTCTCCAGATGTGTTCCAGCTGCGCGCTAAAGCCGATGAAATTGCACAGCGCTATAATCAGGGATTGCTCTTTGCGCAAGACGATCCCCGCCTATGCTATTCCATACGTGAACAAATTTGTGTGGGCGTGTGGCCCAAGCCAAAAACATTCAAGGCACGCGATTTTGTTCAGAGTATGTTTATTAAGTCGCACTGCATCGACGCCAGTAAGTGGATGTTAAAATGTATGTGAATGAGTTGTAACATTTGTACCTAACATTTTTGTAGATCTGGTCATTGATGGCAGCATATCGTATCCTTTTAACGATGGAGCCAAAGTGCTGCTTGAGGTTCATCCTGAGGATGCACTGCTAGCAATTTCTTTAGACAGAAATCTGAAAGTTTCAACGTGACGCATAAAAAAAGCCCGCTTTAAATTCGGAAAGATGCTACTGATGCATATAAAGAAGCATTTCTGGAACATTGAAATTACATACAACATAATGCGTTCGCAAACTGCTTGATAGAATAAGCTCGAAAGTTTTTTGTTATAATATATTTACACATATTTAAAATCCTTTAAGTTACGGTTGCCTTGCGCTTTACCTTTGATTTCTTTTTCAATATGCTTTTGGCTTTGGTTGTGCTGCTTTTACTTTGCTTGAGCGGCGCTTTATCTTTCGCTGGACGATTTTTAAATTTCTTATCAAATCGCGCACTGTTCACGGTACTAAAACGATCATCTTGCAACAGCGTCTCGCCCACCTCTCTGGCGCTCTGTTCTGCTTGCTGTTGCTTTCGTTTGCGTCGTATCTCACGCAGTTTATCCTTTTGCTTCTTGCGATAGCTGCATACAAAAGTAGGTAAATTTAAATAAATAACTCAAATATGTGCAGTGGTTAGATTTGTCACTAACAGCGCTTCCATTTGATCTGGATCCTTTCCCTCTATAATCCACGTCTTGCGTCTATAGTTCTGCGCTCGCTCATCAAAGTCATTGTTGTCGAGCTTCATCTCGGATTCACGTCGTGACACATTCACCTGCATAAATATGCGTTCCACCATGTGCTCTAAATATTTTTAACAATAACAAAAGTTAATGTAAACGAAATAATTGGTTTATTTGTAACACATACCATCTATGGGATGCTCGGTTAGTTTAGTGTTGATCTCTTCTTCAATAGCTCCCAGCAATTCTAAGTCGCGTGGGAATCGGAATATTGAGATGGCCACGCCTTTGCGTCCAGCCCTCGCAGTCCGACCAACACGATGTATATACTCCTTGGGTGTACGCGGCAGCATATGATTAATCACCAGCTGTACGCTGGGTATGTCCAGGCCACGTGCAGCAACATCTGTGGCAATCAGTGTGCGTATATGATTAGATTTGAAGCGACTTAGCGCCGACACTCGCTCCTTTTGACGCATAAAACCATGTAGGCAAACATTCTCAATTTCCATATTAGTCAGAGTCATAGAAAGCAGTTGGCAGTATCTAAAATTTTAAATATTTTCAAGCATATGTATTCTATATGCCGGAATATTATGTTCAAATCACTCACTTTTTCGTGTTGGTGAAGATCATAACATTGGAATTTTCATTCTCCTCGCGATATTTGCGTAGAGCCTCAATGAGCACCACATCACGATCATAGTCTGCGCACAGCAAGTAGCGCTGGTCCAATGTATCCACAGTGGCCACGTCAGATTCTTGCGACCATTCCAGACACTAAATGTACAAATAACTGATTGTAATACAATATTTTGACAGACAATTAAAAAATACTAGCACTCACATCCTTAGCTATTGGAAATATGCTGGACTCTTTCATAAAACCCTTCATGGTCGCTGAGAAGAAAAGATTTTGTCGGCTTTTTGGCAGACATCTTTCAATGATGGCCAGACTCTCGTCAAAGTCACCATTAAGCATGCGATCCGCCTCATCTACGACCAAATACTTAAGGTTATCGAACGAGAACGTGTCACAGCCAGTTAGGTGATCCGCCAGACGCCCTGGCATGGCAACAACAATGTGCGGTCGCTGCATTAACTTCTGGCTTTCGATCATTTGATCAGTGCCGCCAGATACAACACAAACGCGCACACCCATTGGATGACCAGCCACTAGAAACTGCTCGGAAATTTGATAGGCAAGCTCGTGTGTGGGTGTCAGCACAAGAGCAAAGTGACTAACAGGCTCTTCGCTTAGCTTCTCTAAAATAGGCAAGGCGAAGGCAAATGTCTTACCCGAGCCTGTCTTAGCCGCACCAATACAATCCTTGCCAGACAAAATCGCTGGTATGCAGTTTTCTTGTATAGGCGTCGCGCCTTTAAGCCCTGAGAAATAGTTGATAATAATGAGTTGGTGCTAAATTTGAATATTTAAGGTTAGCTTACCTAGCTTTGTTAGCTGTTTGTTTAGCCATGGCCTCAAGCCAAGTTGAATAAAAGGATTTTGATCTTTACTCTGCATTTTTATAGCAAGAGCGATAACCAAAATAAATACAACGTGCACCGACTAGGGCTGACAAAATAACGTCTTCGATAAGCATTCTTAAAATAATCCAACAATCAAAATATCGATTAATTATAAGTACTTCAAGTTGCAAACAAAAACAAATTCTTACCATCGGCGTTATTTGTATTTATTATCTTATTTGTAAATCTTGTGAAATACAGATCAAACCACACATATTAGGACTTTAGCAAAATGGAAGAGGAAGCACAAGCAGAAGCATCAACAACGTCACAAACTGAGTCACTAAACGTTTTGTGTGGCATTTGCAATGAATTTTATCGGGCGAGTGATATCATATTTTCAACTGCAAGCTGTGGTCATGTTTTCCACAAGGAGTGCTTAACTCGTTGGCTAACCCGTTCGCTTAGTTGTCCTCAATGCCGTGCTATTTGTCACCGCCAACGTGTGCATCGCATATACCTAAATTTTGCCGAACGCACCGAAATCGATGATGTGGAACGTCCGCAAATCCAGTGGGTTCCAATGGATTTGGATGATCCGTTTGCTCCCACTACGCTCGAGGGTGCCGTACAATGTGGCACCGATCATGAGGGCTACGATACATATGTGGCTCGCGTTTATCTACACGAGGATTTGTTGCCTGCAAATTACGTGCCACAACTGAAAGCCGTATACGCCCCATGGAATTGCAGTGCACACCGGCTTAACACAGAGGTTGATCTGCTGGTGCTAACGGATTGTGAATTGAAATGGGTGGCAGCTGCAAATGGAAATGTACCGCCAGGCGCGCTGAAAGCTGGCTACTCAGAAACTGGCGAGGCTCTCTACACCGGTCGTTCAGTGCATGCTGATTTAACGCTGCTGGGCAAATTGCATCCATCTCATCGAGTATTATATATGCCTTATCAACGCGAGGAAGTCAGCTCTAGAAACTATGAGGTCCTAGTGGTAACACCTAAGGAGCAGGCCGAGCGCTAATTCAAATTTGAGTTTAACTTGTTGCTCCCAAAATTGATTGTTATTCTTCTGTGTAATAAATTTATCGGCTTTAAATATACATAATGTGTAATTCGATCTTTTGAAAAGATTTTTATTAAAATTTTATTGTTAGACTATGTTTATATTTATTATGATTTAAACGCTTGTTATGCTTAAAAAATAAGTTTATGTATTTGACTATAACTATTTATATATCTTGCATTCAATGTTGTTTTCTGTCAATTATCATTCTGCGTCTTTGTTGTTTCAACAAATTCGTCAAAATAACAATGCGCAATTTATATTCCAAATTATTTATAACTTCTTTTAAGGTATGCAAGTATGCATATATAAATTTGTATTGATATTTGCTTAATAAATCTTTTGGATCTGAATCGTAACATGACATTTAGATATATTTTGCTAAAATACAACGTGCGCAATCGTACATGTAACATTTAAACAACATAATTTTTATTCATACAATTATAATAGAAATAGGATTTTTGTTTCATGTTTATGACTTTTGTACTTACGTTTCTAACAAATATTGTATAAAACATGCTGGTGTATAATAATGTACCTAAGTCTATAAATATATATTTGTATATGTCTGTGTTTGTGTGTATGTGCTGATCGATCCGTCGTAATTACAATAGATTTATTTACATTTTGTTTACGGATAGCATAAATTGTTGCCGACTTTACTGCATGTATGGGATTTGATTTTTTTGTAACTGTTAGTTGAGCCTATTTTGATTTGTGATAAGAAAGATATTTTGTTTATTTGAGGCGGGAATTGCAGATTTGTTGTAAATGGCCACGAGTTAACTTCAACTTTTGAGCTTTAATTGTATGTATGAAACAGTCTCTACTTAGTTTTGATTATACAACATATTAAACGAACGGCACAACTATAATCTAACATTTCAAAAGTGAGCTAAATATACAATAGTTTAAAAAATAAGCAAAATTTGTATACAATATTTGAAAAAAAACAAAAAAGGAAAAACTACGGTGGAGAGCAATAGGATGGCATGTGGTCAGTTTGAAACGGGTTGCAATTCAATTCAAATACAATGTTGACAATTACTTTAAAAATATTTTACTCGTACTCGTGCTTATTGTAATCACTCCATGCTTTTCTATTTATGACTTCCGCTTAGCTCTTCTGCCGCGGGCATGTCTATCTCATTTCTGTGCGGACAGGTAGTTCATGTATTTAGTTGTCTGTTGCGCATTGCGCACCAGCTCACTTTGATCCTTGCTTGATTCGTGCCAGTTATTATCATTAGCGTTCGGACGAGGTGGGTGCTGCTGTTGCTGTGGATTCTGTCCGTGTTGTTGCTCTTGAGGCTGATGTATGTTTGGTTGTGAGCGACGCGTAAAATTGCGATGTCGCTGCGGTTGGTGCTGATGTGAATTTCCACGTTGGTCTTGAGCCCGTTGGCGGCGATCAAAAGTACTGGACGCTTCGCTGGCCAGGCTGCTCTGACTGCTGTAACGCTGAAAGTTGCGCGGCCCACCAACAATGCCGACTCCGCCACTGCTTGGAGCACGTGTTGGACTCTGACTGTAGCGATGCGCATTGGGATTCGGTTTCCTAGTGGCGTCATCCATTTGTGATTTTGGTGGACGTGGTAGAGTGCGAGCGCGCGATGAGCTACGACTGTTGGATTCTGGACCATTTGAGTTGTAAGCGCAGTTCTCATCCTGATATGCATTATTGATCGCCGTATTAGAGCGACGCCACGTTTCGCTGTGTATCTTTTGATAATCCTTGTGCTGGTGCTGCTGCTGTTGATGAAGATGATGTTGTTGCTGCTGATGTTGCTTTTGGAAGCGTGGTGGTTTGTCGTAAGAGTTGCGATTGTGATTGTTATAGCGTCCACCGCGCTTGTAGCTATTGCCACGCTCATAATTGCTAATGTACGAACGCTCGCTGCGATCATCGCGCTGATCCCAATTGGAGTTCACAATATTGTTGTAGTTGCTGCCACCGCCCATATTACGCTCATAGCGCTCCTGCGAGTGCTTCCGGCGATCATCGATGCTATACAACCGCAAATTTCCACGTCCCTCACTGCGCACGCTTTGATGATCATCGTCGCAGCTTATGCTGTAGCGACGCTGCTGATCTTCACGAGAGCGACCGTTTGATTGATCGCCCTCGTTAGCGCGATTGAAACGTGTCTTCCGCCAACTGGGCAACGGCTTCGTTTCGTCGCGATCCTCGCTGCTCGCTATGGATGGGTACTGATCAGAGCTTACATTGCTGTGTGGTAAATAATGCGAGCTTAAAATCATATGCAATGAGTTTAAATCAATAGGATTTACTTACTCGGCATGTGATGTCTGTGTGTGAGCTTGTTTTAGGGGACGAGGCACATGACGTGCCTGATAACCGCGTCGAGCTTGACGTCCCGGAGTACCAGAGTGTATTGGATAGGCATTCTCGGTGTTTTCGCTGAACTGCTGCTGCTGCTGTTGTTCGTCGCCAGTGCCGCTCGTCTCGCCATAACCAATATCGCACAACGAATCCTCACAGACCTGCTCGCTCCATTTTTTGGGCACTTCCTTTGCCGAGGTATTAGCACTGCTGCCCTGCTCCTCGCTGTCGCTGTAAGCATCCGTCTGGGTCTGTGTATCTGCACCACTGTTGCTATTGTTGTTGTTATTGTTGTTAACGCCATCGTCTTCGTCGTCATCCACGATCAAATATTCGGTATACATGGCTTCCAGTTCATCGCCCACATGCTTGAAATGGCTGTAAAACAAATCGAGCACCATCATAAGCATCGCCTTCACTTTGGGCGTCAGCGCTGGCTGCATAATCAAATGCCGACGAACATGGAAGAGCAACTGATCGATATCCGCCTTGTGGCGCGTTCGCATTATTTCACCATTAAGCGTTATCTGTGATAGGACCAGTCGCGCCAAGCGTGTACTCATCACCACCGAAACATCATTGATTTCGCGCATCAACAAATTTAGCAACGAATCACCCAATATGGTTATCGGCGCATTATCCGCAAGTCGGACACGATGATAGTACTCGCCCAGCAGTGTTATTGAGTTGTACAATCGATTTTTATCGTGCAGCCGATACGCATCTGCGTTGATGAAATTTGTCTCCAGGATCTTCAACATAGCGCTGCGAACTTTTGTCTCCTTCATGGCCAGTGCATCAAAGTTGCGTGAGGAGAATAGCAGGGCGAATTTTAATGCCGTTTCAGCGTCCGTCAAAGCTTTGTTGTTCATATAGTCCATGGATTCGCTGAAAATTCATTTAAATGGACCTTATTATGAGTAATACGACGTTAGTTTTTTGTTTCCTTTTGAATCGAGTGAGCCGCGATTCGTGAATCGTTCTTAGCAAAGAGACAGAAACGTTATAAAGTAAGCTAGTTATTTGTCATTTAGTCACCTAGCGAAAATTCTTCTCAATCGAACTAATTAAGAAGTTTACTTAAAAATTAAATATTACGAACATGCTTGATAAGCTGCATAAAATTTTGGTTGCATTGCTTTAACATAACAAACCATAATAATAATAATAATATGTACTAACATATGTACATATGTATGTTTTGAAGAAATTTGTTGAATCAGTTTTTATACAACTTTGTACACCCTTTGCTGTGCATATGTAAGCTTTACTCTCCGTGAAGAATTTCCACGTGCTGCTAAGAGAACATAGTTACTTATTTTAAATCCCATTAATTGAATAATGGAGAAAATATTTATATATTTTATACATACAGATGTTTTAGTGGCAAGGGTATTTAATTTTCGCCAGCCCTTCACTTTCTTGCTGGCGGGAAACTTGCCTGTTACTCTCACTCTTTCTGGCTATCTCTCTCTCTTGCTACTATTCTACAGGTTTATGCGCCAATCTCTCATTTCTGACATTACCCCAAAATGCGACATAGGTTTCAAAAAGTAGTGCTGTAAGTTTTAATATTTGTTCTGACGTAGGAACATAATTGCACATACACGGATATAAATATGGGACATACGTATTGATGCATGTGTAAATACTTGTATTAATCATCAATGGACGACGCCATACAGCACACACTCAATCATATAACATAAACAAAAGAGACAAACATACATACAAATAAATATATGTACATACCATAACATCGATTCGTCGCGCACAATGTTGCAAAAATCCGTCTCAATGGCTTTGATTTTATTGTTCAAAATGATGCCGTCGTCCTGCAGGTTAAGGCCGCGCATCATCGCAATAATGTGATCATATGCACAACCACCTGTTGGTATCATATAACTTGGTGTGGCGTTTGTATTGAGCATATTACAGACTTCGCGCAGCGTTTGCACCTCGCTATCGATGACACCGACTCCAACACTGCCACCGTTGCTGCCGCTGCTGTTGCCGCTATCCGCACTAGCACTGTTGTAATTGTTGTAAGTGTAGGCGGTGCTGTTGCTGTTACTGTTATGATTGTTGCTAATCATATTAGTATTAGCCATTTCTTGTGATCGCTGTACCAGATGTTGTTGTATTTACAAAAGTTGTTCGGGTTGATATTGCTGTTGTTGTTTTTGTCTGCCTTTTCCACTGCCTCCGACAAGCGAGCTAAGTTCTGCGTATTCGTGCTGTTCCACACCAACAACAACACTCGAACTTATTATTTTGCGCAAATAAGCGTTTGACAAAGGTGTCGAAATGCGCATAAAATTTCACCTTTAATTCACTTTGTGCACCTGCATGGAACTTACCCAAGCTTGTGTGTTGTTTAGAACTTAACGTGCGAACCAAATTAAATGCACAATTCTTATAATTTCTATTTGACTTAATTTATTTTATACCGAATTAATATATGGCGAATGCGTTTGGTTCGCAATGAACTGTTTCGTGAACTTGCGTGAACTTCCTGAACGAACTAATTGCGGGATCACGAGTCTGTTAACGAGCAGCTATCGTGCAATATAATAACAGATTGTCGGCGCAATGTTAAGCTCCGTTAGGGTTTAAAAATCAAACAAAACACAAGAGGTATAAGCTATTAGAATTTTAAACACTTTTAAATCTTATTTTAGGTAGACACTAAATAAACAAACATATAAGTTACTTTGACTTTGTTAACGACGCTTTCTTTCTGTTATCACTTATTTTTTAAGCTTATGTATAGGGACTCAAAAGTATATTCGTAGTTTCTTCCTTTGATGAATTGTAGTAAGGAATGCTCACCGACTGTTGTCCAAATCCAGGGTAGTTTCTGTACGAAAAGTACTTA
This sequence comes from Scaptomyza montana, assembly GCA_018904305.1. NCBI lineage: Eukaryota > Metazoa > Arthropoda > Insecta > Diptera > Drosophilidae > Scaptomyza > Scaptomyza montana. The sequence continues at coordinate 291,343 of JAEIGR010000012.1, forward strand.
GAAAAATACTTTGCTCTTGAAATGTATTATGCTTACCGTCAGTGAACATGAGTTTTGATAAATATTTACTTGAAGCGGTTTGCGGCGATCCTCTGTTATTGTTGACGCCACAAACTTATAATTATCAAATCCAAATACACATTCTTCGAAGCTAACGAGTTCCACGTTTGTAATGCTACGCATTATACTGTTAAGATATGCACTTTTTGCGATGTAGCAGGCTTTTAAATATAACTCTTTTATATTTTCAAAATCTTGAGTAAGAAAGAAGGCTATGTCGTAAAATAAACAGTTGTCTGTTACGATTTTAAGAGCATCTACATGAAGCTTAGCCCTTATGGCAGTGCCCAATGTGTCTGTGGTATTGCATGTCTCCAAAATTTGAATGTGTTGATTATGGGTTATACCACGCAATTTCCGGCAAAGTAAAGGAAAAGCTGCCATACCTCTAGTCCCACAAAGTGTAAACTCTTTTAAACACTTAAGATTGCTCAAATGTTCGCTAAACCAGGGCAACTCATCTAACTCAATTTTAATACATTCCAGATTTGCCATACATTCCAAAGGCAGATTTATATTACTCGATCTAACTGTTTTTTCGTCAAAAAGGCATAGCTTTATTTCTTTGAGCTTATGTTTTTTCATGATGACCTCTAAATTTCTTACACAAAATCTCTTGCAGTATGTCAGCGTTAGTCTTTCCAATAAAGGGATATCTGAGAAATATCTTCCGGATAAATCACCCTGTGGACTAAATGTTTTGAGGTTTGGAAAAGTACTTATGATTATGGGTATGTCTGAATCGGACAGCAGTTTGCTCGTTACTGTTCCAATTCGAAAATCATAGACATTGGGAAAAACGTAGCTGGTGATTACTTTAAACTGTTCAAATGACACCATTTTCAAATTAAGCACTTGCACAGTTTTGTGAATGCTTTCCAAGAAATACTGAAAGTCCTCTATAGAAAATTGAGCTTCAAACAATGACATGCTTACAATTTTGTACTTAGAGCGAAAGACAACTGGCATTAAATCGTAGAAACGTGGATGCAAACTCATCATGATTTGCTGTGATTTTATATCCAAAAAACTTAGTATGCAAATGACAACATAGTCGTTTAGAGTATCCATTTTTACTAAAGAAAAAGAAAAAAATAACATTTAAATCAAATTAATATATGTAGTCTTAATTATTTAAAAAAAAACTTTTAACTATTTTATTTGTGACTAAATGTGCCTACTTGACATTGCGTTTGCAACATAGACTTAAGGTAACTAAGGTAGGTAATGAGCTGGAATGTTCTGTTAATGAATCAAACAAGTGGTTGAATAAGTGGTCGAAAAAATAGTGTAAAAACGTAAAATATTTTCATAACCAACAATCTGACTATCTGGCAACACTTTAATGCGACTCATGTGCGCTACGTAACAGCTGATTTATGACAATCTGGCAGCACGCACGGTTTTTCAGTTTTTTCGCAACAAAATTATTTTATAAACATGCAAAAATATGATAAAATGGAGAAAATCGGTGAGGGCACTTACGGAACGGTATTCAAGGGCCGCAATCGAGATACTATGGAAATAGTGGCACTGAAAAGAGTTCGTTTGGATGAAGACGACGAGGGTGTGCCAAGTTCCGCGCTGAGAGAAATTTGCTTACTAAAGGTTTGTTTTTGTGTTTCTACAAACAGAGGTTTGCTCAATGACTTAGCCAAATGTTTACGTCACATTTCCTTTAGGAGCTTAAGCACAAAAACATAGTACGACTTTGCGATGTGTTGCACTCCGATAAAAAATTAACGCTGGTATTCGAGCACTGCGATCAGGACCTAAAAAAGTATTTTGACAGTTTGAATGGAGAAATCGATATGGCTGTGTGTCGAAGTTTTATGCTGCAACTGTTGCGCGGTTTGGCCTTCTGTCACAGGTGGGTGCTTGAAGCAGTTGCATTTAAGATTATTATTGTGAATTTATTACTTGTTTTAGTCACAACGTACTGCATCGGGATTTGAAACCGCAAAATTTGCTTATTAATAAAAATGGCGAGCTTAAATTGGCCGACTTTGGTTTAGCTCGTGCTTTTGGCATACCCGTCAAATGCTATTCTGCTGAAGTGGTGACGCTGTGGTATCGTCCGCCAGACGTTCTCTTCGGCGCCAAATTGTATACGACTAGCATCGATATGTGGTCAGCAGGTTGCATACTGGCTGAACTAGCCGATGCTGGACGTCCGCTATTCCCCGGCTCGGATGTGCTTGACCAACTGCTTAAGATATTCCGTGTGCTTGGGACACCCACTGAAGAGTCTTGGCCCGGTGTCTCACATCTCTCCGATTACGTTGCGCTTCCATGTAACTATAACCAGCTTATAATATCATAAGTTGCTTACAACATTTTCTGTGCTTATAGCGTTTCCACCAATTACATCGTGGAGCCAACTTGTACCAAGACTGAATACAAAGGGCCGTGATTTACTGCAAAAACTGCTAGTTTGCCGTCCGAATCAGCGAATTAGTGCGGAAGCTGCTATGCAGCATCCATATTTTACAGAGAGCTCCTCTTCGGGACATTAACGTGGCAAACACGTTTACTAGTAGTTTTACCGACTGTTTCATTATTATAATATAATACATATAAATTGTATTTATATTTGAGGACTGTAGTTTTTAGTTTAACACATAGTTTTTATCCTTAATTCATTGCAATTTGTTTTTTTTTTTCTATACCAAAATTATACCGTAAGAATGCCATAAGTTGTAATATTAAAAATTTACATTATTTATTAAATTTTATAACCAAATTTGCAAGTGTAGCTAGTTAACTCAATATTTCTAGTGTTAATCTTTATAAATATAAACATACCTTAATATGTAAATAAATATCCGTTCTTATCGGCATCCAACCACCGCACAGCCTCAGCTAAGGGTTAAATGTACTGCGCAGTGCGTACTGCGCACACGCGAGCATATTATAATTGTTTAGTTGGTATTCGTGTGCTTGACAGACCGGTCGTGCTTTGCATGTGTCTAAAGTTAGAACTTTGTTTCTATAAATATTTGTGTTTTTACGATAGAAAATCTCAATAAGTTAATAACAGACGGTACATTTATGCGCGTTTGATATACATATATGTATTAACATCCCTTAAGGAGACATTCCAACGAAAAATAATAAGCAAACAATCCGTGATCAAAATCGAATATTTTTTGCAATTATAATTTACCAAAAATGACCTGGGGATTTGTCACTTGTGGCCCAAACGAGGCACTAGTCGTATCAGGTAATTGTAACTATAAACAAAAGTTTTATGGGCTTTAACAGATTGTCAATAAATAGTCTTGGAGCTGCACCCTTCAGTGACGTCACTGCTTATCGATTTTTATGTACAAGCAAATTTCAAGAGTCCGATGCCGTGCATTTGCACCCAACGCACGCCGTTGCGAAAGAAAGTAAACAGAAAACCTTCACATGAGAATTTGAACTGCCGGTGGTTTTTTAAATGTAGTAGTTTGTTGCGATTAATTAGAAAAGATAAATACTAGTTTCTTTGTATTTGTTGCTAGGATGCTGCTATATGAAGCCATTGCTGGTGCCAGGCGGTCGAGCTTTTGTCTGGCCGTCGATTCAACAAGTACAACGGTAATTAATTAATTCCACCTTGTGGTGTGACATCATAATATAACTGACTTTGTGTTTTAATAGCATTTCATTGAACACGATGACGCTGCAAGTCGAAAGTCCCTGCGTGTATACCAGCCAAGGTGTGCCAATCTCTGTGACCGGTATTGCCCAGGTCAAGGTGCAGGGACAAAACGAAGATATGCTATTGACTGCCTGTGAGCAATTTCTGGGCAAAACCGAGTCGGAGATCAATCACATTGCTCTAGTTACATTGGAGGGACATCAGCGGGCCATCATGGGCTCTATGACCGTGGAAGAAATTTACAAGGATCGTAAGAAGTTCAGCAAGCAGGTATTCGAAGTGGCTTCCAGCGATTTGGCCAACATGGGCATCACCGTCGTATCCTACACCATTAAGGATCTGCGCGATGAGGAGGTAAGCCACCATGGAGTTTGTTTACTTCATTTGTACATTTCGCATGTATGCAATGGCCAGTGCTGTCATCTAAAAAAAAAAAAAAACAATCCAGATAAGATCTATGTCTTATCGAAAAACAAAGTTTTTAAAATGCGTAAGAGATAAAAATACTTTAATAATTTAAGTATCTTCATCTACTAATAACGTAGTTAATATCACCACATTTATAGTTTATGTAGAGTGCATCTTTACAGTTCCATATATCTATTTATTTTCATTAATCATATAAATTTTTGGGCAAAAATTTATTTTTTCGCCAATGAAGTTTGAATCGGTCATTGCAAATATATATTTTTATATAATCGTAAATTTTAAAAAGAACAAGTTTGCCAAGTTTGACGAGAACGATGCGAAATGGGCAACACTGGCTCTCAATAAGCTTTTGATTGTTTGTTTTGTGAAATGTGTATTTTTGACACAACGTTTCTTTTTGAGTAATGAAAATATTATGTATTTTTGCATGTATGTACATAACGACACAGGGCGACTCCAAGGTGCGTATAGTGTGCTCGGTGTTTTGAAGGCTTCTTTACGTAATGCATGGCGACTTTTATGTTTCAACCCCACCCTGTATTTATTTTTATTTGACAGGGCTATCTAAAATCCTTGGGCATGGCTCGCACAGCGGAGGTGAAGCGTGACGCTCGCATCGGTGAGGCGGAGGCTCGTGCCGAGGCGCACATCAAAGAAGCAATTGCCGAGGAGCAGCGCATGGCGTCGCGTTTCCTCAACGACACTGACATTGCCAAGGCACAGCGAGACTTTGAGCTTAAGCGCGCTGCCTACGATTTGGAGGTGCAGACAAAAAAGGCCGAGGCTGATATGGCATACGAGCTGCAGGCAGCTAAGACCAAGCAGCGCATCAAGGAGGAACAGATGCAGGTGAAGGTCATAGAGCGTACCCAGGAAATTGCGGTGCAGGAACAAGAAATAATGCGTCGCGAGAAGGAGCTGGATGCCACCGTGCGCTGCCCAGCTGAGGCTGAAAAGTATCGTCTTGAAAAAATCGCCGAGGCTAACAAACTGCGTGTCGTTATGGAAGCCGAAGCTGAGGCTGAATCAGTTAGTTGACAAAATTATTCCTTTTAAAAGAAAGTGAGCATTTTTCATTTGTTGCAGATTAAAATCCGTGGTGAAGCCGAAGCGTTTGCCATTGCTGCCAAGGCAAAGGCTGAGGCTGAGCAAATGGCAATGAAGGCCGATGCCTATCGTGAATATCGTGAGGCTGCGATGGTGGAGATGCTCTTGGATACGTTGCCCAAGGTGCGTCGTTGCTTTAATGCTGCAACAAAAATTGCCTCTTATTTGATTTTCTTTTTTCAACTTGTTTCTAGGTTGCCGCTGAAGTGGCTGCACCCTTGTCACAAGCCAGAAAGATAACCATGATATCCAGTGGCCAGGGAGATATCGGTGCCGCCAAGTTGACCGGGGAGGTGTTGGCGATTGTTAACAAAGTGCCGGAGCTCGTTAAGAGCATCACTGGCGTCGACATTGCCAGGGTACGTTCCAATTCAGAGTTTATTTAAGGCAACAACTAACAAGCAGGAAACACTAAAAAAAAAAAAAACTAACACAAATGGCAATCAAAAGACTTGGTAGAGAAATGTAGCTACATTATATGAAGCTCTATGATTACAGATGTTTTTTCTGCAATGTAGCAATTACATTTATGTAAATACTAAGTTTTTCATGTTATTTTTTGGTTTCCTACATACATATTTTATGCATACTATATGTACATATATGATTTCAGCTATAATTTGATTTCTTTTTCTTCGTTTCAGTCTGTGCATGCTGGCTAAATGTCCGAATCCAAAAATACTCTCCAAAATAAATTACCACACCAAAAATATATTTCGAAACAAAATGAAAAAAAAAAACAATTCTGCTAAACAAAATTAACGCAAAATCGTATTTACTTGTTTTTATTCAACAAATTTTTATATGTAACAAGTATAATTTTGCACAAAAAGCTAAAAAAATATTTTGTATTCAATATATTCAATAACAACTAAAAATGTAAATGTATTTATATATATCTTTATACAAGCAATCTACACAAACATGGAATAAAGATATTTTTCTTGAGAAAAATGGATTGACCTTTTTAAATTTTCAAATAAATTGTGCCAAGCGGTCGTTTTATGATAGAGCATTGCAGTGCCAGACTGTTTCTATTGTATGGTTGCATATGTTTTCTTATCGATAGTTTTTCATACTACAGAGTGTCAGCCCTAATTATCACACAACTCAGCACTTTTCGTCCGCCAAGCTGCCATCGCGTTCACATCACTTGAGTTGGCAGCCCGTGCGAACACTAAGCTAATACATTTGTGATTTTTTTTACAAAAGTTGTGCCCAATTTTATAGGTTTCTTCAATATATAAACGCACCAATTTGTATAATTAAGTTCAAAAGTTTCATCATAAACCATTTACAATGGCTGACTCCAAGGGGTAAGTGTATTTGTTACAATAAACGCCATTTAATGAATGCCGACACACACTGCGCTGAGACATCCACAATTTCGCGCAGTCATTGGCCCTAAGAAAAAAAAAAAAACCTAAAGGCCACATAGGGAAAATTTTGTGAAAACTGCAGATAAATTCGTGAGATGTTTTTTTTGCCAAAATAACAGTTGTCCGCATGGAAAGTAGTCTTTTTGTATGTATTTTCAATATATTTCAGTCAGACTATTTTATTTAAGCATATTTCGAAACTAGGACAATTCTTAGAAAATCGCCATTGCGATATGCGTTTTCAGTTGTTGTTGCTGCCCTTTGTGAAGGGGTTGAGCTGCAATTGTTTCCATTCAAATTAAAACTGGTAAGCCATGTGTAAATTTGCTTCGAATTTACTGTTTCAGTTTATTGTTGTATTTAAAGTTATTACAAGTACCTGTGTGTAGAATTGAAGTTTTAGTGAGATTTAAGTCAAAAACAGAAAACAGAAATATATAATGCCTAGCGGACATGATGAAAATGCTGCCAGCAGCAGCTCGCAACATTCGCGTGATCAAGACATACCTGATTTTGTGCGCAACTATCGCAGCAAGTTGGAGGAAGAGTGGAAAATAAATGATATTGCAGGGAAAATAAAGCCACAGTCTTCCATAGAGAAACGGTGCGCTTTTAACAGGGCTCATTTAGGAAATATTTCTTATTCAGACATGCGTATCTCTACTGTTTTCATCGTTTCAGCAGCGATGACCTGGCAACGGCAATTCTAAAGCGCAAGGACCGACCGAATCGTCTGATTGTCGAAGAGGCACAGAATGATGACAATTCTGTTGTGTCGCTTTCGCAGGTATGTTAATATTGAAATCAAAAAGCCACGTCATCATTTGATTGGGCTAACTCTATATCTGAATGGTTAGGCGAAAATGGATGAGCTGCAGCTCTTCCGAGGCGACACCGTTATCCTTAAGGGCAAGCGGCGCAAGGAGACCGTCTGTATTGTGCTGTCGGATGAGACCTGCCCCGACGAGAAGATCCGCATGAATCGCGTAGTTCGCAACAATTTGTGCGTCCATCTGTCGGACGTTGTTTCCGTGCAGTCCTGCCCGGATGTCAAGTACGGCAAGCGTGTGCGCATCTTACCCATTGATGACACTACCGAGGGTGTTACGGGCAATCTCTTTGAGATTTATCTGAAGCCCTATTTCCTTGAGGCCTATCGCCCTATTCACATGGGCGATAATTTCATTGTGCGCGCCGCCATGCGTCCCATTGAGTTTAAAGTGGTGCTCACCGATCCCGAGCCGTATTGCATTGTTGCGCCTGAAACGGTCATCTTCTGTGATGGTGATCCCATCAAGCGTGAGGTAAGTAAAACGTTAGATAAGTACACATGCAGCACAGTGGCAGGCGACATGGGTATCTTGTGCATTGACTCCATATGTTATATAATTTACTTGAGATGGTTTAGATCTGGCTAAGTCCAAAAATTTTGATTTTTTTTTATCTCTGGCTTTTCTCCGCTATCTTGCTAGTCTTATAGCTCTGTTTAGCCACTGTGCTGTCGTTTTTTGTTGTATCTGTTCCTAAATCATTTCATGCTTTGCTGCAGGAAGAGGAGGAGTCCTTGAATGCTGTGGGCTATGATGATATTGGTGGTTGTCGCAAGCAACTTGCCCAGATTAAGGAGATGGTTGAGCTGCCTTTGCGTCACCCATCGCTCTTTAAGGCGATTGGTGTTAAGCCACCGCGTGGCATTCTCATGTATGGCCCACCCGGCACTGGTAAGACACTGATTGCACGCGCTGTTGCTAATGAAACAGGAGCATTCTTCTTTTTGATCAACGGACCCGAGATCATGTCGAAATTGGCTGGCGAATCGGAGTCGAATCTGCGTAAGGCATTTGAAGAGGCCGAAAAGAACTCGCCGGCTATTATTTTCATTGATGAAATCGATGCGATTGCCCCCAAGCGTGACAAGACTCATGGCGAGGTGGAGCGTCGTATTGTGTCGCAGCTGTTGACACTGATGGACGGCATGAAGAAGAGCTCTCATTTGATCGTGATGGCGGCTACCAATCGCCCCAATTCAATTGATCCAGCTCTGCGTCGCTTTGGACGTTTTGATCGTGAGATCGATATTGGTATTCCCGATGCTACTGGTCGCTTGGAGGTGCTGCGTATTCACACCAAGAACATGAAACTTCATGAGGATGTTGATTTGGAGCAGATTGCTGCCGAGACTCACGGTCATGTGGGCGCTGATTTGGCTTCGTTGTGCTCGGAGGCAGCGCTGCAACAAATCCGTGAGAAGATGGATCTCATTGATCTTGAGGATGACAAAATTGATGCTGAGGTGCTTGCATCACTGGCTGTCACCATGGAGAACTTCCGCTATGCAATGACCAAGTCCAGTCCATCGGCACTGCGCGAAACAGTCGTCGAGGTGCCCAACACCACTTGGACTGATATTGGTGGCCTCGAGAATGTGAAGAAGGAGCTGCAGGAGCTGGTCCAATATCCAGTAGAGCATCCCGATAAGTTCCTCAAGTTCGGCATGCAGCCCAGCCGTGGTGTTCTCTTCTATGGACCACCTGGCTGCGGTAAGACGTTGCTGGCCAAGGCCATTGCCAACGAGTGCCAAGCGAACTTTATTTCGGTGAAGGGACCGGAGCTACTCACCATGTGGTTCGGCGAGTCCGAGGCCAATGTACGCGATATCTTCGACAAGGCTCGCTCGGCAGCTCCTTGTGTGCTGTTCTTTGATGAATTGGACTCGATTGCCAAAGCACGTGGCGGTAATGTGGGCGATGCTGGCGGTGCTGCTGATCGTGTCATCAACCAGATTCTAACCGAAATGGATGGCATGGGTGCCAAGAAGAATGTGTTTATCATTGGCGCTACCAATCGACCCGACATCATTGATCCAGCCATTTTGCGTCCGGGTCGCTTAGATCAGTTGATCTATATTCCATTGCCCGATGACAAGTCACGTGAAGCTATTCTCAAGGCTAATTTGCGCAAATCGCCACTGGCCAAGGAGGTTGATCTGACATATATTGCTAAGGTGACACAGGGCTTTTCGGGTGCCGATTTGACCGAGATCTGTCAGCGCGCATGCAAGCTGGCCATTCGCCAAGCCATTGAGGCAGAGATACGTCGCGAAAAAGATCGTGCCGAAAACCAGAACTCTGCAATGGACGTAAGTTCGACAGCATATCACTTTTGCGAGGAATATTTATGTTTGTGTAATTTAAATTGCAGATGGACGAGGAAGATCCAGTGCCGGAAATAACGCGTGCTCACTTTGAGGAGGCAATGAAGTTTGCTCGTCGCTCCGTGTCGGACAACGACATTCGCAAGTACGAGATGTTCGCACAGACTTTGCAACAGTCGCGCGGTTTTGGACAAAACTTCAGGTGACTTAATTCAGTATATTGCTTTAAATAAAGTTGATAACTTATTGGATTTGTTGCAGATTCCCCGGCAATGCCGGCAACACCTCAGGGTCTGGCACAAATATGCCAGTTAATTCGCCAGGCGACAATGGCGATGATGATCTTTACAGTTAGATTCTTAGTTTTACACAAGACAAAAATCACACAATTTTTAAATGAATTTTCCTCCCAAAACAAACAAACAACAAAACCGAGCGATAACAACATCAACAACAATTTTAAAACACATTCAGCATGGAGGCAAAAGCTAGCAGGAACAAACAGTCGAAACAAGTGTAGAGAAAGCACAACAACAACAATAACACAGCTACAACAACAGAAAACAAAACAATAAATAATAATATGATTCGATAAAGCTACCAATATTCTGGATCAAATTGTAATCTGAAATTGGCGCATAAAAAAATAGTTTGCCTCACTTATCATTCTTGTACTATCGTACGGTAGCTGAGCAACCGATATCGAAGTTCTATATACATTATAATGAATGAAAATAAATGATACACATCCATATATAAAGATAAATACATTCATATTAAACATCTTAAAATTATAAGTGTATTTGGAGCTACGTTTTTAAGTGAATAAAAATTATAAAGTCGGAGTCATTTTGTTTTTGGATGTAAGGAAGTTTTGGTTGTCGATTAAAATGGGAATTGTGCTGTAAAATTGCTTTGGAAAAATGGGCTAGGCGCAAATATGTATGAGAGTACATACTTATCCGGATAACAGCTGTATTCTGAAATATAATAAAAAATAATGCAAATCATGTTTTGTGTTTTTATCGCTTTTATTAAACTTTGTTCATTAATTTCGTCATGTCATGCTTTTGCACTGCTTTTTGCGACACATAGCGCTGTATCTGAAGAAAAGTTTCACAATCCTATAACTTAGTATATGCTGTTTATAATTTATCCAATATGCCAATATATTGCTGCGTTTAAATGACACAAATTCAAATCATTCTTTTGGCATTGGTTAAATGATAAAGCAAAATAATTAAGTTTTCTTAGCAGCTTCTTTGTGGCGTTTTGTTTTTTATTTTATAATTATTTTTTTTTTGAATTGATTAAGTTTGGTTTGTTTCTTAATTTATGAACGCCTAATGCAATGTTCCAGTGAAATTTTCCTTGCAGTGTCTACATTATTAAATATGCTCATTAAATACATTCATACATATTTATTTTGGTTTTCTTTGTATATATTTTTTTGTTGTATTTTTTGTTTATTGTTACACATACATTAATAAATACGCTTTATGCATAATTACAACACAACAGTTAAAATACAAATAGGTTTTAATTGTTACTTTAGCGCGTTTTTCATTTGAAAATTCATGTTAATTTTTTAATTATCATTTTTATTTTTTTTTGGGTTTTTGAGCCTTGCTTGTTATTTGATTGATGTGTGTGTGTGTGTGTGCTTGTGAGTTGTGCGTATGTTGTTGTTTTTGTTTGTTGTAAGAAAATGGCCAGCACTTTCAGCTTTCTTATATGTATAATTAGGTTTGCTATCATATTAATTTGCTTGTTTTTTATATTCATATTTTTGCTTGTCGCTATAAATGTTTTTATTTTTTTTATTTCAAGAATTTGTTGCTTTTAAAGTCTTGAACATAGACTAGACACCAATTATATAGGATTAAACATATTTACTCTTTAATTTTTTTTCGCATGTTTATTTGTTTCTTGTTTGACACGTATAACATGTTTTTTTAAGTTTGTGATATTTGCTTTAGATTTATTTATATATATTATATAGTTTTGTGAACACCTTTTGACTGTTGGTATGCCAGTTACAATTGTTTATATTTGCATTTACATAACTACAAAGTAACTATACTAAGTAATTTGTTATTTATTAAAGGTCTAAAGTTTTGGTTTTTAGTTACGCATTATACAAACAATATAAAGTAACGTTGTTGTTTTTAAAGTACTGGATTTTTGGGTTTACCATATTTTTAAGCTCATTCAGTTTATAAATGTAAGTTATTTATTAAGGTTACTTGGGTTAGAGTCGAAAGGCTTCGAAAGTGGGATAAGGGCAGGAAAAGTGTATTAGGGTGGGTCGAAATAAAACTCTACTAAGTACAAATCTAGGCCATTGATATTGCTTTGCCTTAACACTATGCTAGCCCATGCCAATACCATATCATCATATACTATCATATCGTATTCAAAGTTTTGTGTTTGTGTTTTTTTTTTTTTTAAGTTTGATCCCATGCAACATAGATTGATTGTGCCGTTAGCCATTTTGTTTTGTAGAGCCAATTGAAATTGAAATGAAATTCGTAATATAGATGGTATAATAATTAGATTTCGCTTATGTTGAGATCGTTTTTTCTTTTCTTTGTGTACGCGTGTAATGGAAATCTTTAACATGATTTTTGTTTTTGGAAGAGCTAGAAGTTAAGGATTCGTTGCTGAAAACCCGAAAAACACATGGTATTTTTCAGTTTTCTATGCTTCTCAAGAGGTTTTTGGTAAGGGCCATAACATTATAATTATTTTTTTTATGCCTGTCTCAATTATATTTAAACAATTTCAAAAGTATTTTATAGTGCAACAATTTTCCAGCTGCCTTTTTTTATGTTTTAGTTGTTTGTTGTAAAGACTGCAAGCAGCAATTTACACATACTATAAAGAGACTAGTACAATGATTGATTTGTTTTTACTTTATTTTATAAATAAATTAGATTTGTTGTATGCATAAGTGTAGATTGTTTTTTTTTTTTACTTTATATAAGTATTTCAATTTGTATTTTGTAGATATAAACTCTTTGCTTGATGTGTTTCCATTTGCGATTATTTGATATAGTATATATGCAAGTTAATGATTTCACTTGCTCGATTTGTTGTGGTTGATTTGTGTTTTTTTATTTTTAGTTTTTGTCATATATATATTGTGCTAGATTTACGTAAATCAAGCGATAACAAATTAGTTTTATAATAATAATATAATAATAATAGATTATAAAAATAAGAAAAAAACAAGACTATCAACTATGCACTTAACACACTTTTTTCTTCAAGCTAATGACACACAAGAAATTATGTTGTGTTTTGGTTTGATTTTGTTGTTGTTTCTTTTTCAATTAAATACATTAAATTACAATTGCTAATACATACATACAATAGTTGTTTAAAGTGTGTTCGTGTGTGTGTGTGTGTGTGTTTTTGGTGAAACTTTTCATTATGATTATCATTATCATTAGCGTATTATCGCAATCATCGTGATTTTTGTGTATTTCATTAACCAGCCTCAGCTTAAAACATAAATAAATCAAATTATGTATTTGCTTTGATAACATTATAGGGTCCGTGTTTGTGTGTTTGGTTTTGCGCTTGCATTGCATGCATGTTATTGCTGTTGTTGTTGTTTTTGTTGTTGTATAGTATATGCGTTCGTTTAGTTTTGTGCAGAGTCCTTTGAAAAACGCATTGCTTGTGGTTGTTGTTGTTGTTGCAGCTAATGTTTTTTTGTTATTGTTGTTCAGACTTTTTATCGTGTATCAGTGATATTATTTTTGCTGCCAAATATTTTTACCAGCTGCGACTCGTAGTCATCAATGTTGCGCTTCATAATATCCATGCAGGGTCCAAGTAGACGCTCAAATGCTCTTACATCGAGAACTGTCGAAACAGAAATCAAATTTAATATATATATATATTTATAAGCCTCAACTTATTGTATCAACAGAAAAAATCCCAAACGTGCCTTGACCATAATCAATTGCCACATAACATAAATAATAATAAAAGTAATATTAGTAAAAATGACAGATGAATTATGATTAAAGACCAGATACCAAAATATTGACACACAAGAATTTACACCGTTACATCCGTATATATATGCATATATGTATGGGTATTTACATATCTTTGTATGTTTAAGCCCGTTGATATTAACCACAGGCGCCTCAACTCATAAATATTATATAGAGCAGCGCTTACCAGTCACAATGGAAACGTAATTTTTTCGGTTATTTTTTTTTTTTTTGAGGTAGGAGGTGTTTGGTCTTTGTGTCGGCAGCAGACATATTTTGCTGTGGCATGGGCATACGTTGCGTATACGTGCTTTTTTTGTGACCCTCTGGTATATGTATGCGTGTGTGTGTGTTTGTTTGTGTGAAATAAAACTGCATATAAATTGATGTTTAGCTTGGCAACTGTAAAATTTTTAATAACTCTATCTAGCGATATTTGGTTTTTTCTTGTTCTCTCTTTTGCAATTAATTTAAGGCACACAAATAACAAAAATGTACAATAATAATAATAATAATAGTGCTTGAGTGATAGTGTTCTCATAGATTGGTACTGCGACGAGCCATTTCGGTAAACATTTGCTCATACATCAGTATATTGCGCTTGAGCACGTCGGTGAGGAAACCCAGAATGCGTTCAAAGGCATCCGTATCTAGGACTAGGATGGAATTTCAATTAGAGCTATATTCTTACAAATATTTTTAATAATAACGCGGAGAGCTTGTTGGTATTTACTAATAGACTATCTACATATACATATATAATAATCTAAAGCTTTGTAAATGTCTACACACTTGTTGTTAATTATATTTAACTTTTTAGTTAGGCTGTTAATATATTCTGGCGGAAATGCTCTTGGTTCTTTTCCTCAGATAGAGAAAACTATCTGCTCTATCTGTCTATCTATCTTATACTACTTTACTACAAGGTCTATGAGTCTTAGTATTTTAACTATTCGCCTTTCTTAAATTTTTTCTTTCTTACCAATCCACAATTATTTTATAACCGCTTTTTTATCTGATTCTACTCTCAAACGCAATCTCTTTAGCATTCTTTCATATTTATCTATCCCTTCCTGTAACTCTTCCTTTGATGGTTATTATTCCTGGCCCATTTTTACTTCAGACTTTCTCCCTTTCCTTATTTCTCTCTCTCTCTCTCTCTCTCTTTCTCTCTCTTTATTCTTTCCATACCTAGCTACTTCTGTCCCTCTTGACCCTTAACAAGTTTCATACCTACCTCTCATACGATTCTATTATGGCGGTTATGCACATGATTCAAGGATCAAATTCATCATCATTGTATGCATGAGCTTGAGCGAATCTGTGGGTGTTTGCGTCATACGTGTGAGTCGCGGTTCCAAAACTTGATAGAGAGCGCACATTGCACTTAATTATTGGTGTTTGATTAATTTTGATTCATGAATCAAGTCTAGGAACCCTATTAGTAACACCCCTTCTAGTTAGTTCTCAACAATTATATTAACCTGAATGATCTAAGTTACTTAATTCTTATGTACAAGATTCGATAGTAATATGTTTTAAAAAAAGTATTATAACAAATGTGCATTCCCTGTAATTGTTGTTTAAAATACCACCCTGCCCCCGATTAAAGCAGCTAACCAAACTATTAAGCTCAAACTACAAGGCCTGAAGGCTATCAAAATAGGCGCGCAAATCGAGTTCAAGATAACGATAATCGCAAATGCCTCGCTGCAGGAGGCGACTGCAGCTGCCAAGAAGTCGCTCAAAGCAAACTAAATCCAAAACTAAACAACATTACACACAAAATACAAAACAGAAAGCAACAAACACAACGCAACACGAAGAAACAACAACAGTGCAAAATGAGCATCGGGGTAAGTGCGTGAACAAAACAAAAGAAGAACAGAAAATAAACAATAAATAAGCATTAATAAAACATTGCTAATGCGAGTAAAGCGAGAGACCTTTAAGAGGTTTTCAATGTCGCAAATGATGACTTACATGCGAGCTTAACAACGCCCCCTGTGGCATAAACGGATGCGGCACGTGGCCGATGTGTGACAAGAGCCAGTTCACCAAAGTATTGACCCTTGCCCAGTTTGGATATCTCGACTTCCGTATCATCCTGATCCATGCGCACAGACACGGTGCCCTCCTCAATAAAGTACATGCCATCAGCAGCATCACCTGAATAAAAAAACAACACACGCAAATATTACCAACTAAATTTGTTTTGTTCCTTGTTTTATGCTTACCTTGTTTGATGATGCGCTCACCATCTTCGTATGCTTTGGAGACTAAAGCATCGGCTAGATTCATGCGCTCGTAGTTCTGTAAATATCAAATTTAAGACCGTTTCTTATATAGAGCATTCCAAGTCTGTGCTTACCTGCAGGGCCTTCAGCATTGGCACACTGTTCAATAGCTCCTCGTACATTTTTCGCTTCTTGAACGCCGACTTGAGCAAAATGCGTCGGAATGTCTGGCGATCCATGGCCCAAAGTAGACCAACAGTTTCCGCCTGCACGGTGGCCGCTCTGAAAAACATTATAATCCAAAGAGAATTTAATCATGTGGATCGAAACTTTATCAGAGATTGTTTCGTTTATATACTAACGTAGCTTACAAAAATTATTAATGATAAATGCTAAAGATAATTGAAAATATATTCAGGTTCTATATCGATAATAGTGTTTAATCGGTAGACATTTTTGATAACGATATACACTTATTATCGATAGTAATCAATTTTAGAAGTTTTCGGTTTTTCAGTGAACTAATTTAGTTTAAAGTTCAAGATTTTATAGCTGCATACAAAACTTTTTGCTTCAAATTTTGACACATGAATCTATTTTTATATCGTCACATCACATAATAACTATCTTCTCTTAAACCTATACTTGAATAACGGAAAGAAACGGAATTAAGATATTAGAACTTTTGACATGCGTATGCAAATTATTTGGAACGTATTTATCCAAAGAGTCAATGAGCCAAAGATACGACAGATAAATATTTGTCGAGTTTTTTTTAGAGTTGAACATTTGCTTACCTGGGCATATTGTAGAGCAGCGCTAATTCACCAAATAATCCGGTGTGGTTGTAGGTGCTAATGTGTTTATCATTTATATAGACTTTGTAGATGCCACTGTGGAATGGATGCGCGAGTTAACAAATAAATATCAACAAGCATGAATTTGACGCAAATATTGCAAAAGAATTTGCCAAAAACAAAATGCAAATCAATTGCGTTTGCGCCTTGTGTGGAAATGATGATGCACTTACGATTCAATAACATAAAAGTTATCACCGTCATCACCTTGACGTATGATATAGTCGCCTGGTTGCACCTTTCGTTCGAACATCGCATCCAGCACTTGATTCATCTGCGAAACAGAGAAAACGAAAATCAGCCAAAAGGCATTTAAGGGTTGGGTTAGAAAAACACAAACACATAGCTCTCTCACACAAACACAGAGATGAAGGAAACCGCAAGCAATGTGATTCGGCTTTTGCGGCTGTCTGTGCGGAAGGGGTTCTTCTTCTTCTTTTTTTGTGTGTAAGCGAAATATGCTAGAGATTTATGAGAGTTTAAGATGCGTACCTGTTCCTTCTCCAGTGAACGGAAGAGCAGCACATTCTTTACCGACTCGATGAGCCGTGCCCGCTGATCATCTGTTTTGGGGAATATGGCAGTGGCACCCTCATCATCATCGTCCGCTTCCGGATCGTAGGCCTCGGCGAAAACGGATTTGCGGCGTGTGCTTTGTACAACTGGTGGTTCCGCTGTACACATGTAACGAATAATAATAAAAGCAAAACGGAATAAGTGATTAAATAACATTTTAAGAAAGAATGCATAATAAATACTAGAACTTAATCAAATATTTTGTAATAACACTCGAAATGTCATATAATATATTTATTAGAAATACTTGGCGTAAATATAGCTCGAAAAAAAACTTTATTATATACTTTTTCAGCATATCCGAAGTGTTTGCCGAGGATTGGCTTGTACAACAGGCAATAAACTGTTCAAACTTATTGTTGAGTTTGTTTTAAACTTTTAGGTTTTAGTGTCATATTTTACTTTGAATTGGAAAGTGGAAAATGTTGTGAGCCTAATTACCGAAAACGCTCAATTCATTTGGGTTTTGGACCAACTAAGCGTTAGCTTTGCATTAAATAGATGTCTCTGTTGAGAAAAATGGCCTCAGCCTTAGTTTGAATGCTGGTGTTCATTAACTAAAGTACACACACACACACATACACACACACACATACACACACACACATATACACACACATACACAAGATGCTTTGGATGGTCTACATTTTGGCTTCATAGCACACATGAATTTCATTAAGATAGTAGAGAGACAAACATGGAGGGAGAGAGATAGATAGATAGAGAGATAGAGAGAGAGAGGCTGAGCTAGAAAAGTGATAGACAAGAATTCGTTGATGATTAGAGACTGTAATGAGTTGAGTTGAATGCAGCCGGATGCGCTTCCACTCATCATCATCGTCATCCTCATCATCATCATCGTTGTCATCTTGAGGCCATCATCTTTATTAGCCGGGGAATGTGTTCTACTGTAACACAAAGCACACACACATTCAGAGACATACACAGTGACAGATACTAATGTCTTGCGTCAGCATTTTGTTTTTGGTGTTTCGTTGTTTTTTTTTTTTGCGATCCAGCTGCGCCATGTTTGCTGGAAACTGTCTCAGCAAATCGAATGCATAAGCGACATGAAATGCACTCGATCTGAATGCAAATCAAGCGCAAAACAGAGATAAAGAAACACACAGACGCGGGCGTGGGAAGGGAATAAGCGGCAAGGTTGTCCAGCTGCCCGCACACACATACATTAGGCGTGAGAGGAGATGAAGAGATGGATGAACGTATGGATGGATGGATAGCTATGAGTGCAAGCACATAAAAGATAAACACAAACTAGACATAGATACAGCTGAGAGCTATGTATCTAATGCATCTTTTTTGTGTGTGTGTCAGCTTTTGCAATAATTGTGTCTGCTTAGCAGTTTTACAATCCTCACTTCTTACACTTTGATGATATTGTACAAACTTATGTATTAGGACTAAAAATAAAAAACAACAATAATTGCTTCAATAGCGTCAACAAAAAACTTACTTGGCTGCATGCGCAAACAGTAAAAATGTTTGCAATTCATCAACGTACAAAAGACGAAACAAACAATGCAACATACAGATGGTGTATGCTAGAGAAAACCACTAAACCAATTGCTAGCAATTATTCATTTCACACTAAAATTTGTATGTATGTAGCATAAGTGTATTTTGAGTTCGATTTGATGACAGCGGTTTATTGAATTGTGTCACGATATTCGACCAATAAGATTCTAATAAATACAGTAAAAGGACAAACTTCCTTCTATGCGTTCCACATATTATGACAAAATTAATATACACTTTGCAAGTGTATAATGAAGAAATCTATCAATAGTTAAATCATCAACAGTTAAACAAAAGCCAAGAAGTACAATCATTATCGGGGTGGACCCCGACCAAGCGTTGCTGTGAAGCTTTTTTAGTTTACTCCATAACAATAAAAATTTTATTCGGAATAAGGTCCGCTGAATTAGTGAACAAATTTCCAAAGCCTGTTTGCTTACATTTATTTTTACATCATGTTTGCAGGGGAATAATTAAGTTATTTTTACCATATGCTCGAAGGCTATTCTCAAACTTTTCTTTCGTAACAACCTTCTCTAGGCATTTACGATCAACAGATCTCAATTTTTGTATTTTTTGTATATAAAGATCATAATATATATATAATAATATTCGTTAATAAAAGAGGATAATTTGAAAATTGCTTACAACTTTTTGTACTTATTTAAATCTGCTTTCGATTTTAATTAACATATACGCTCATCCGTTGGAATCTGTCTGTTTGAAATCGAAGCATCAAAGAATTTGATAAATTCAAAGACATCCGCCCATACTGATGTGATTGTTGTTGATGTCCATCTATTATTTACCAGCCCCTATACGAGCACTTAAAGCTGTTAAGTATATATCAACAATTTCTTGCTGTTTGCGGCTTGCATCCAAATCGGTAGATTAACAGATACAATTATCTGTATGGCTATAAATGTGAATGCGACGTGTCTGACCAAAATGTGTGTTGTTATTTTGCACTCATATTTGGCATGTACTTGTTTTAGTTTTAAAAATATTGCTTTTGTTTTGGTTGTTGCTTACCGGCCAATAAATTGCTAGACACTTGCGTAGACATTATGCACTGCACTTAATATATTGTTGTATGGCTTTTTTTGTAGCTTAAAAATGTTCGTTTTAGTTGCAGTTTCAGTTTTTTTACAGCCTCGCGAAATATCAAAAACCAGTTGTGCGCGAACACGTTTTGGAAAAACTGAAAGCTTAAATTGAAAACTCAAGGTGAAAACTCAGCAAACGAGCACATTAAATATCAAAGCCAAAGATTTTGTTCGCTGTCACATGTGTCGTATGCGTAACAAATATTTATGCAGCTGGCTCTCTCGAATGTTTGTGCTAACAAGTTTTAAACTACATATTTTTGTCAGCAGTAATCAGAAATCGCACTTTATCACCTTTAAAAATTAAACATCAAAAGCAAAGCAAATATGGAAAAATAAAGATGTGTTTGGATTGCATTTGGATTGGTTAAAAGTCGAGTGTCAAGTGGTATTCTTGCCAGTTTAAATGATGCAATAATACACACACTAACAACCATATAAATGCAAGTCCTGTCGTTATCCTTGAGCTAAAGCTCAAGCTGTTAAAGGGCGTAGCAGTAAACTCAATTGCATCGTGACTGGCAGCCAAGCATTTATTTCAGTTTGCATTGTGTCAGGATGTGGACAACGCTCGATGACGTTGTTAAAGACAAGGATACTTGAGAGTAAAGAATCAGGGTTAGTATGCGCGTTCTATATAAAGAACATACATAAAAGATATATGTGTTATTGCGCTATGCTATCTTGTGGCCTAGCTTTGATCACATTTGATTTTATATGATTAGATTTGCTGGCGTTGAGCTGTGCTTTGATATCAAAGGACATTTTCAAAACGCAAAACAATCATTTTGGTTTTTATGGCTTAAAGCAAATGTTAACGATTTCACAAACAAAAATTTTATACCGATTTCTAAACATTTGCGAAGCAACTTTAAGCTAAGAACAAAAATATATTTAAGTTCTTAACTTTTAAGGCAATTTTTAATAATAATTATAAATTTTTAAAGTTGTCCCAACAGAATTGAGCTTTAATAAGCAATATTTAATATTGATTTTGTCACATTATAGACATAAGCAAATAAAATAACAAATGTGTCAATAGGCAATATATTGAATGCAAATTGCATTGGAATGTCAATATTTGATGCACTTTTTGTTTTGTAAATTGAAACACTTTATTGACTTGACCATAACTTTTGTGGTCTTTTTTGTGACGTGCCAGTAAATTGTTATAAATTAATTTGGCCTAAATATTGTGTTAAGACCACACACACGCACATTCGAACTAACGCGTTGAAACACGCGTGAGCAAATTTAATTAAAAAATGGCACATAAAAGATGGCTGCATTAAGTTTGTTAACGGAACGAGAAGACAGTGTGATGACGCGAATGAGATTTGCAATGTGAATGCTAATGGGATGATGATGTTGATGCTGATGATGATGACACCCAGTTAGTTAACTAACTGACAGACTGACTGCTTTTTCTTGTGTGAGCGAAGTGACGTTTGGTTAACGACTAAAGCCACGGCTGTAGCCGCAGCGGCCTTTGAGCCAGGCCAGAAATGTTCTACACAAATGCAAACACACGCATACACACAAACACACACAGAGCGGCGTCCAAATGAAAGGCGGAAATAGTGCCTGTAAATAGGCAACAGCCACAAACGATAGATGTGTGTTAATGTGTGTATGTGAAACATATATAAAGTTGTCTGCCTGTCTTCGTATAAATAAAAGCGAGAGCGTCGCTTTGTCTCGATTAACATGAGCATTTGCTGGCGTTGTTCGTGTTGTTTATATGTGTGCATATGTGTATATATATATTATGCGCAACAGGAGGAACTGAAACACATACACTCACACAGCGAGCGCGAGAGTCTGGCCAACAATATCCGTGTTGCTGCAAACGCCGTTGGCATGTCAATAATGTTCAAAATGTAACTGCCATGCCAAAGCCATGTCAGCGCCAGGGCGTGGCACAGCCCCCCATCATACAACCTGCCCCGTCCTTGTCACCTTTTTCCTGTGTCTGTTGAAGCGCAAACGGCGAAGCTGCCGCTGCTGCTGCGGCTGCTCATCCGCATGCTTCAATGGGCGCCCATTGCTTTAACTCTCCCTCTCTCTCTCTCTCGTATTAATTCGTGTTGTTTCACTCGGGCTGCTTGTAATTTTTTTTTGTGGAGCGTTAATAAAATTAACAAAATGCTTATCACACACACTCGCACACTTATATACGTTATTTGGCCACATTTTGTCACCCACAAAAAATGCTATGCGTATACTTAATATTTGATGGAAGTATTTTTCTGCTGCTGCGTGCTTAAAGCGAATTTAAATGGAAACCAGTTGGCCTGGTCCATAAATAGACATCAAAGCACTGCAAGGGGCGTGGCATCGACACTTACACACACATAGATTCAAAGCTATTTGCGTGCTGCGCTTACACTCAGCTCTTCTTCTGAGCAAAGCCAAAGACATTTAAAGAAAAAAAAGTTATAGTCAGACAAGTCCAATGTAAACTTTAATTAAATAGTAGACTTGCCAAAACTCTAAAAAATCATTTTATAAATAAGTTTTAATTCTTTTTTATTAAGCACTCAGAGTAAAAATTATAAGATCTAGAAATCTTAGCTTTCATTTTTTAAATTCACATTTAATTGATGACTACTGACCTTATACAGTCCACATACTTAAAAAAGATTTAAGGAAAACATTAAGTAAAAAAATTTAAACATTACAAATGAATTAAAGTCTTAGGCTAACAATTTTAGTAAATTTTTAGTCCGCTTTAATAACTGAAACTAAGAAAAACAGACAAGATTTTGTGGAATAGTTTTAAAAGTTATTTTATATCACTTCAAACAGAATTAATTTAAAAAAATCAATAAAAATTGAATATAAACTAGCCCCGGTTAAGACAATTATATTTATATTATATTAAACTAACTAAAATTAATTTTTAATTGAATAGAATAGAAAATTGAGTAGAGAATATTTTAAGACAACTAAAGTAAATACCAGTTTCTACACACAGAAAAAAATACAACGTAAAATCAATTTTTTTTTTAGAATCATTTTTTAGATTTTTTTTTTCATTTAAACAAAGAACGAGATAAATCATATTAAAAACGATTTGTACTATAATAAATGTGGAAAAACTTAAATTTTAATAATTACTACTCTAACCAAAAATGCAAAATTTTAAATATAAGAGTGTAAAATAAAAATTAAAAACGACAATGTATAATTCAATAATTTGAATTCTAGAAATAAGTTAAGTGTTTATTTTTTTAAATCGTATTTTTAGTGAACAAGATTTGTCAGTGAATAAAAAAAATTCAAGAATGTTATAGATGGTTTAAGGTGTTATCCCAGATCATATCATATCCCTGAACGAACATGTTCATATTGAAATTCAGTATGACTAATATTTATATCAAATATTTTTGTGCATAAATATAAATAGGTTGAGACTTTAAATCAAATAAGAATGATTTAAAAATCAAAATTTCCATATTGAAATAAAATCTCAAAATTGCACACATTGCCAAAACTTCTTAAATTAAAGTGAAAATTATCAGATTCACAAAAGTTTTCTCCGGTTATAAACATGCATATATGTATGTATGTACGGACATATATACTTTGATATATGTATATAATCAATATGACGTGATGTGAGTTGTGGAAACTTGTGGCAAGCATTGCTTGTTTGTAGAGCTCTTGAGCTGTGTGCGCAATTAATAGATTTGGTATGACAGAAAGCAGGAAGCCCTATACTACAACTATTATATATAAATAACGCATGAGCAAAAGCACGAAGCTGAGATGAAGGAGAAAGTCACATTCGCACACTTAAACAAGGCTGTTCCTTGAGTCGTGCTGCGTGTTTGATTAACCGGAAGATAAACACGCAACGCAGCAACAACAACAACTGAAAAGTGCAGGGAGCAAGGAGCAGCTGCGAGTTCCTGGACCTTCTGCTGGTGCTCTTAACAGCTTTATCAACATTATTATTTAATTTGCTTTGGTGCCTGGCTGGTGCCAAGATGTGAAAGTCAAAAGGATGCAGCCAGGATCGAGCCGCGTGACCAGCTGGCGCTAATTGTCTGCACACGTACGCCGCATTATGGCAAATCATTCGATACAGATATGCACACATACACAAAGTTACACAGTTTAAAAACTTTTCGCTCCACACAACGGACGAATAAAAAATACTTTTCAATTTGGAAACAACGGCAACGCAACAACACACTCTGTTACCATTTTTTATGGTTTTTTGGTTTTAGTTTTGTAATTAGAATTTAGTGCAGGGTTTAGGGGCCAAAATCAAGGGCCAAGCGATTATTTTTGTGTGTTGCCTTGTTTGACGTCAAATTGTATGACGCTGGTTGGTGGCGCCCCTACTCCCTTTCCTCTCTACACACATACACCACCCATAGAAGTAAATATAGTTGGGCATCTGAAAATAATAATAGCTCGGAGGCGAAAAAAGCAAACTGCAGTTAAAGCAGTTAAAGCCATGTCTAGCAACATGGTTTCAATTGACGCACAAAACGTTACGTTACTTTTGACCCCCAAAGGAATTGTTGCACGCAATGTTTCCATTGCTCATTTGTAGGCATTTGTATTAGTCAGAGACGTTATTAAGAAAGGGAAAATATTGATTTTTGCCCTGTTGCTAGGGAAAATAATAAATATTTGTTATAAATTAACCAAATTGTGAAATATGATGAATGAAAATATTTTGCTTTATAGTTTTTAAACTTTTACTTAAAAAACTCTTTAATAATAATGCTCATTAATTAAAAATTGTTGAAAGACATTTTCAAAAAGTTCCATAAAACATGGCGCAACGTTGAAATGAACATGACAATTCATTTTAAAGTGTAAGCAAAAATATTAAAGCCCGCATAGTAAAATTAACAATTTTCTTAGTTGATTTTTGTGTAGATAAATCAACTTTTATGGGCGCAATGTTGTTTTTGCACGATTGATATAATTTTTGCAAGCGGTTTTGTAACTTTTGTAGGTCACTTTGCAAGATTGTTGGAAGATTTGTTAACTCATGTGTTAACAAGCTGCCAAAGTGCGCAAAAGACAGTCAAAAAAGCTTATTTTTAATCACCAATGATCTATTGGAAATTTTACATTTATAACCGCTTAAAGGTTTTAATCCTGCATTAGATTGTTTAAGAAACTATCTGATTGTAATATATATATTTTTTTTTCATTGTCATTGACTTACCATCGCCATCTTGTGAGTTGATGCTTATCTGATCATCGTCTGCGTTATCAGAAAAGACTGGAGTTGGCCGGTTTGCCTGCAGTTTGTTAAAGTAATCGGCAGCAAAGTCGATCAGATTCGGCGGCTGTTCGACCAGATACGAAATGGAGAACTGCAAAAGCACCTCTTTGAGCTCATCTGGCACCTGAATGCGTCGACTTGAATCGCTAGACATATTTGTGCTGTAAAGAAAAAGAAAAGTCAGCGATATATTTATATGAAGTAGATTTCGATTTGGATTTACTTCAAACGAATGTTTAACAATTTTGATGGAACTGTCTGCGATTGTGGCGTCAGGTGCAAATTTAAGTAAAGTTTATCAGTGAATATTTATTTTTATTGACAGCATTAAGAATAGATTGACAGCAGCGCGAATTGGAGTACAATTAAAATTAAAGCTAAGAACTTTTTTGTGGCTTTGTTTCTCAATTTAAATTTCCCAACAAAATTTACAAAAAACTTTAAAATGACAAGTGCTTGTCAGGGTTATATTACAGTTTTCAACTAGTTGCAAACAGCCACACTGATGAGAAAAATCAAGTGACATAAGAGATAATCATGGCGTATATGTTAGTTTGTGTTTGTGTATGAACTTGTATAGAGTGATCTAGAGCCCCATTTGTGTCCACTTTTTGCCCGTTTGTATAATTTGTCACACGCGTGTGTCTGACCTCGAGTCAGTTGAGTGGCCCCTATAGTGCAACTTGTGATTTCGCTCATTTCGGAAGCGACACAAACTGTATTCCCCCATCCATCATCAACTGTTATACTACAAATTTAAACAGCATAAGCAACAACAACTACAACAAGTATGTATTACCATAACACTATAGCTCATTCGGGTGTCATCGGCGTCATTGTCATTTGGCGCGTGATTCAGCGTTGCACAATTTTGTTGTTTTGTTTCAGATATTGTCGTCGGCTTGTTGCGTTCGTAGAAAACGTAGAAC
Source organism: Scaptomyza montana (assembly GCA_018904305.1). Taxonomy (NCBI): domain Eukaryota; kingdom Metazoa; phylum Arthropoda; class Insecta; order Diptera; family Drosophilidae; genus Scaptomyza; species Scaptomyza montana. The sequence goes on from JAEIGR010000012.1 coordinate 317,623, forward strand.
GTGAGCTTCATGCTAATTTTGTGACTGCAACTGGGCGCCAAAAATTACATTTCTATAAGCACATAAACACATATGCTTATACATATATTTTTCTGTATATGATATGCATAATGCACTTGGCATTCCCTTGTCAAAATATTTGAAGAGGGTATCTTAAATTTGTCACAAAATTCGTTCTGCCATCGACCCCGTTTATGAATAGTATAGTATAATTCTGCTCATCCGCAAAGTTCTGCAAGTTTTCCTTACATACTTTTGTTTAACTTTTGCAAATATGTTCAGCAGTTGCAAGTTTACACACTATGTGTTTCATTCGAGCATAAAACCTATCAACAACATTCGGTATTCAGTTCTAGTTTTTGTTCGTTTAACAAGTTAAGAGTCAACCTGAATTTCTTGCTTTAAATTGTTGCCTCATATTTGCTGTTGCAGCACAAAAAGTTGCTCCTTACGACAAAGTGCACACATAAGTAACTCAACACACACACACGCGCTCACTCTTCTACGTTACCCAGGCTATATCCTATATCTTTTCTCTTTCCATTGACGCTTAAGAAATCTGTGACAGAATGTTGTTGAAAAACCCAGCCGCATAAATATTTATAAGTTTTTGCCAAAGTATGCTTAATTATGTAAATTGCGCGTTCAGATACAGTTGTTTTTGTTGCTGCTTCCCTTTCTAAGTACGAACACCCCTGCATTGGGTGTTTTTTTCCTGTTCAAAAGTTGCCCGCAACATTTTATTTGCCGTAATTTTGGTAATTAATTTCCACCCCGGCTGGCAGAGAGCAGTTAAATAAAGCATTGTTGTTGTGCCTGTTAACTATGGATCAACACAAACACACACACACACACGCGCACGCTCATATTTCTACCATTTTGTTTTCAAGCCGAACTTTTTCAATTAAGTTCATTAATATTCAACTTGGCCTGCGGCCAAAAAAGCGACGAATAAATAAATATTAAAATGAAAATTACAAACTAATAAAGGCTTGTACAGCCGTTGGCCATATGATGGGCGTCTATTTGTTTTTGCCCCATTACAAAAACTGCCAACTGCCAACTGCCAATTGGCAATTGCCAGTTAACCAGTTTTGCCAATTGCCACTTGACAGTTAAATGCTTCTGGCCATGTCCTGCACCACCTAAACCACCCAGCCACACAACCAACAGGTCATGCATAATCGAAGCAAGAATATTGCTTGGCATTTAATGAGCAAAAACTATTTAAGTTATTTAATGTTGCGTTTGTGCAGCAATAATATATAATGCGATTAAGGCACAAGCAACAAGAAGAACAAGTAGATAAACTTGAACGAATTGCAAATACATTTTGAGACAAATTTACAATTTAATTAAAGCATTAAAGTACACAGACCGAAAAAACCACTGCAGGCATTTGTATTCAATTATTTTTGTGTAAAATTCAATTGAACTTTAATACATAGTTAGCAATCATTTGAGTAAGATGTTTAAGATTATAAATAATTCATGCAATTTAATTCATTTTTGGCATATGTTAATTTATGTCTAGTGGAATTAAAAGCTTTTAAATTATAACACAATTTGAAAAATGGCAACACTGAAGTTCTAACGATAGGCGTGACAAGAAACTGAGATAAAGAATGAGCTGGCAACAATTCAGAGAGCAAAAAAAAACCACTTTGTTGTATCGACGAGGCGTTCAATTAGTGGGTCAAGGTGGGTTACTTGGCGTCTACACGTAATACGCAATGCACTGCATAAATAAATTACATGCTTCGAAAGCAACAACTTAAAATAGCGCACTTGCAGTAAATAGATAGATGGCGACTGGCATGCAGGTTGTGTGACAGACAGACAGAGAGACAGACAAACAGTCTGAACGACAAACTGCAACTGCGTGAGTTGTTCGAATCGAAGCTGAGTTCCACTTCATGTAATCGAGTTAAAAGTTAACTGAATGTTAAGGGGCGGGCTCTTTTATGCTATTGGGGCAATGGACAAACACAGAAAAACCAGAAAATACATAACAAAAAGCAACAAACAGAGAAGCAGCTTAAGCCATTCTCATTTCCTCACAATATCCGTTGCAAGTTCTGCTAGTTCCGAGAGAAAAAGTGACACGGATTGTCTGTGTAAGTGTGTGTTGTGGTGGTTTTGTACACCTGGCGTATACGCAATGTCACAATACCACCATAAATAGCAGACAGCAGCTTGCACTTGCTTGCAACAGTTGCTGGCAAATAAAATGTCAAACCAGGTGTAAACAACGACAGCAAAAGAGAAATAAAATCAAAACCTAAAAATTACTGTGCGACTGAAAAAAAAATGTTTAAAAAATTTACTCGGGTGAGAATGAATAAAAGAAACTCAGCAATGAATAAGAAAGAATTTTTCCCAAAACATATCGAACATATTAACTTAAAATACAATAAAGTCTAGACTTAAATTCCCTCTTTACCCAGCTCTCTAGCAAAGACTTGACCCTAGTAAATCTTAGTCTTTAATTGCCTAAGTCTCGTTTATTGTCTTCATTAGTCGCAAGTCAAAGGTCAAAGTGGTATGTACTTGTTATATATTACGAAATAAAATTACCTATGCATTCAATCATATATGGAAAACACATATTAAAAGTATTTATTTTTAGACAGACTTCAGCTTGTTTGCACTTTGTAATTAAGTTTCAAATTGCTTTGAACTTAAAGGCTATAAAATATCACTACAATAAAGAAGCAAATAAATGCATGTGAAACTATTAATACAACTTTTTTTGTTGTTTTTGGTTCTTAAACCTCTTTTAGCAATTTAGCTAATGTGTGCTGTGTCCTGCGTTCTGGGTTTCCAACCAAGCCCACACACCAACACACATGTAAAAAAAAACAAAATAACGAATTTTTCAGCTGTCCTCACGTGCTGTAACCGCAAGTTGGTTAATGGTTGAGTTTTGCTTTATTTACGCTCATCATCGTTTAATGCTATGATGATAATTGTGTTTTGGAGGTGTGCTGTCGGCAGTGTTTTTATGAAATTAGCCAACTTAACTTGGCCATTTTGGTCGCCATTGCAGTGAACAGCGAGTTCCGCAGGGGTTAAAATGATTATAGCTTTACAAACTACATCGATGGAAAATTTAATCCAGCATCCACCTGGCAGAAGGGAGGCTCTCTCTAGCTCTCGGCACACAGCTGTCTGCTCTATTCACATTAATCAACAGAGTTGCTATGCACAATTTGTGTGTCCTTAACACAGCAGACCTTTCTATCCCTTTCTCACTCTCTCCCTCTCTCTTGCTCTTTCACTGTTTATCTCTCTGCACTGTTCATCAGTTGCAGCATTAGAGCAAATTCAGTTTCAGTTAAGCCGTAATTGAATTTAATGCTTGTCGCAAATGCAATTCACATTCGCAGCATCAACCCAAAATGTTTGCCAGCTTTAGTTTTAAGCTGTTACGATTTTAAGGTTGAATGGAGCGTAACATAAAATATAAAATAATTTTATCAGAAATTATAACTTCAATTTTTGAAATAGTGTTAAGAAAAGAAAATCTCTAATTACAAATAGTATTGATATTGAAAATATAAATTTATGCATTACAGAAACTCGCTGAGTTATCTAGAATTTCAAATAAATTGAAGAGAGCTCTTTAGTAATTATATACTTTTGGATCTGTCTATTTACACAACTTCATTATACTCTTTTTAACTGAGAGAACACATGTGCTTTGAAAAACATTTCGAAATCTTTTTCTTTTTTGTATATTAACAATAGATCTAACTATGTACTGACGACCTTGAAGACGTGACACAAGCAACGAAAGCAACAACAGATGCCACAAAAAAAGTCAAGTCAATTGAGTTCCAGCTAACAGGCAACAGGCAGCTATCAAATTACGTCAACAAAAGTTGGGAGCACCTGTGCGTGGGTTTTAAATTACTTCATAAGCTTCACTTTCAAGCGCGCCCAGGAATTCACTGTACATAATTAGCCAAAGTGGACAAACAGCAAATGGCAACAGTTATGCTTGTATGTGTCTGTGTGTGTTGTGACCAGATTCCGCCTGTTTGCATACCTAATTATTATGACCGGCGCATATGTCAGCATGTCATTGAGAGACTACACTCACCCCACACAATTTAACTTGACCTACAATGAGGCAGGCAGGCATAAGGCTCAAGTGTGTGTTGGTTCATGTCTTGAATTGGGTCAAGTGGTAATGTTGACGATGGCAGGGCTTTAAATCAATTTCGCACAAATAAAATGCATTGCCAGTGTTTTATCTGTATACAAAGTTAGAAAAGGGCCGAAGGCCAGGACAAACTTACTTAAGTGCAATGATACATAATGGTTTTCCGATGGCCAGCCATAAATTTATACATATTTCACACCATTAACTAAAACGATGTTTAATCGAAATGCGACAAATGAATATACAATGTGATTATATTGGGGCTAAAATTCGACAAATATTTATAGTAAGTTTATAAGCAAGCTCGAAATGTTTAAAATGATCTATTTTGGTCTACTTTGCAACAGGGTGTTAAAGACAACTTCTTTATAAGTATGTGCCCGTTGATTGATCATTTAATTAAGAACATATTAAACGGAGAATTTTAAATTTGATATGACGAGCAGACATTTACCGCAGAGTGCAATGTATATCAATTCAAAAATTCAACAATTTTGATATGCTTCTCGGGATATGCGAATTTTCAATTGCTGCGCCACCTGACCAAAACTGGCTGGCACTAAATTGCCTGGTAAAGGCAGCTCAAAACGAAAATTCGCACTGTGCACTTGAATTGTTGTTGTTTTTGTTGCTTAGTGGCAACATTAAAAGTTGCACCGCATTTCAGGCCAATGGAACATTGTGAGCCAAAAAGTTTGTGGCTGGCCAAAAGTGGCCAGAAATGCATAATTAAAATAGATTTTTATTGCAAGAGTTTGCAAATTTAATATGCCCTATAGTAAGTACGTCTCATTCAATACCACCGTTTAGAGAAGAAGAGAAGCCGTTTGAATTGAATATTGCTGATTTTTAAACAGTTTTTTAGCACACAAGTTTAATAAAATTTTTAGTTTGCATATTAACAAATTTGTACAATTCCCTAGAGCTTCAAATGTTTTAAGACCACATATCGTAATGCGAAACTAATGTATTCAGTGACATTAAGCTTAATGTTGTACTTCGAAAAGATATTTCAACCTGTGATGTGAAACAGTTGCACTGTTTTGCATTCAGTCGTTTCCGGTCAATGCATCAAAGTAGCAAAGCTCACAAAAAAAGTAAAAGGAAAAAGAATCCGCTTTTGCCATACGACACAAGCACTTAATTTTCCGCAAGTCAAGCAAAAGCTGTCCAGAGTGGTGGGTGGCTTGGGTGCTGGGTGACGGCAAAGACGACTTACATCCCTGCCAACCATAAAGTCGCCATGCTAAAACACGCGTCTCGCTCATTGTGACAACAAAATGACACACACACTCACATATATGTACATATATATTCACAAACACATACACATAAAAACATGCAATTCATATCAAAGCAATTTCAAGGCATGGTTCGTGGGCGACAAGGCAAAAGCTTTAAGATGTAGGGAGCCCTGAAATCCAAAAGCCAAAACTGGCTATGTACATACATATATATATATATGTATGTAGTACAGGCAGGAAAGCACACAAGGCAACAAACACATACATACACACGCATATGTGATGTGCTATTGTGGCTTAATAAAAAAATATACACAATAAAATTAAGGCAAGAAAAAAAAAGAACGAAACCCGCGAGTCTTTGGCGCAAATTTCAGTTCGTCACGCAACTTTAATGGCAAAATGTTTATTTGTTTTAGCATTGTGTGTACATTTTGAAGGTGTGTGGCTGGTCCTTTTGGAACGTTCATCAGTTCGAGCGGTGTTAAAGTAAAAAGGTTATCAGCTTGAAATGTTTGTCAAAATACGACGCAAGGGTATTGATTTATTGTCGTGCTCGATTTGGATAAGCGAAAAGTAACGAGTGACAAATGTAGGGAAATGGTTAGGAAGTGAAGGGAATTATGTGTAAGAAGTGAGTTTAGAGTAGCAATTGTAGCTAGTGAGCCCAATGTTATGAATTTAGTGTTTGTAGGGAAAATAATACAAGATTTAAGAAATAAGTAGAGTAGTATAAAGTAGCGAGTACATAGTAGCGATTTTGGGGTAGCAATTGGGGAAAAGAAAAAGCGAAGAAATTGGAAGGTTTCATCCGTACTTATAATGTAAAACGTAATGAAAGATAATAACGATTAACGAGTAGGGCTTATCGAGCAATATCGACGAATAGAAAGATTCTTCTCACTAAATAGTAATGAAAGATTCAAAGTTGATAATAGGAGAATGAAATATGCTTTGGGAATAGTAAACTGTATCAATAATAATTGGCAAGTATAAAGTAAAATAAATATTAAGAAGTAGGGAGCAACGAAAAGCTATCAAGTACTAGGGATGTGGTAGCACAAGCCGTAAGTGTAATAACTAAAAAGGAATATGGACATTTACATTGCAGTCAAACCCGCTGAATCATTCCAAGCATATAGCAAGTGAAATATTTGTAGGGACATTAGGGAATCGAAAAAGAGGTGCACAAATGGCAATTGGAGAGGAGAGGCATTAAGGCTGTTGCTGTCAAATGGAATTTCACAGTAGACAGTAAAAGTAGCTGTCACAATTGCAGGGGGAAGGCAGGCGGTGTTAGTCCAATGACTTGTATATACTATATCACATATCGTTGTCAATTCAACGCAATTTGTTCGGTTTTTTCATTTCAGGTTTTAGATTGCGTGACACGATGACGACAAAGACGACGTCGGCTTGTCAGTTAACCTTTGACATTAACCCTCTTGCTATCTGTCTTTTTTTGATCGCTTCAAAGTCTGACTTTAAATGTGGTTTTTGTCTGTGGCTCTGATTCAATTACATAATAATCTGTTGGATTGGCTTTAGCATGCAAAAAATCTGAATTGTTTTGCAATATTTTACAGTATTGGATTACAGATTTTGTGCGTCTCTTTTTTTTTCGCTTGTCAAATGAAAATCATGTCGCATTAGTGTCTGTTGTGATTATGAAATGACAAATTAGATGTTAACGTTTTTGATAAGACGATTTATCAATGTTTTATTCAAAGTGAACACAAATAGATAGATAGGTTGAAATGCTCTTTAAGTTCCACTACAGAGACTGCATAACTACAAAGCACTTGCTCTATTTCATACCTCTCATCCACATTACTTCTACTTTATATATTGCGGTGCAATAATTTGCGAGTCTTTGCCATTAAATGCAAGTTTGTGTGACAGTTTTTTGGCAAGGCTAAGCTCTGAGCTTGGAGTCGACAATCAAATTTTAAAATTAATGTTCCTGACCTTAGCACAAAGTTGGACGCAAAGTTAATGCTTTTAAAACTAATCCTTGAAACAAAAGCCAGACAATGAAGACAGCAGATGTTCTGTGGACTTAAACTTGCCTAGACTAAGCCAACTCGCTCCACATTCTCTCGTATCTCTAAGAAAATTGCGTAGCTATAAATAAATGGACGCATAAAATATGCAAAAGTGCCCACGCACAATTTTCCAAAATGCCATGATAATGATGATGATGGAAAGACAAACTGCCTTGTCGAAATGATTTCGTTCTCATTAGCGTTAAGTTAAAACGCGATTTCGAGTCAAGGCGGCTGCTTATAAAGTTTAGCAAACACCCAACCAGCACAGAAAAATATTTATAATACCATTTCAAACATTATTTGTAATGATTTTCGGGCATTGTTTATAATTATTCGTTGTTATAATAACTAAAATAAAACACACTTTGCGAATTTTGTATGAACTTTAAAATAAAAAAAATCTTTCACAAAATAATTAAATAAGCTTGGTTTTTTTCCGGTGCTGTTAAAAAACGTTTATCTACATGACGCACTTGCGTTTCGGCTCCTTCCCTCTTAGCTAAATGGTTGCTCTAGTTGTTGTAATTTTTGTTGTCTACGCTTAAATTTAAAACCCACTTTTTGGTAAATTTGTTGCGCGTTTCTGTTGAACGGCTCGTGCGGAAGGCACAAAAAAAGAATGTTAGGGAAATAACAAGAAAATAAAATAGCAGCTCAACTTGGTTGGTTGTTGGTTTTTTCTTGCTTTTGGGCAATTAACAACATGGCAATTGGGTTCAGATAAAAGTTATGTAGGAGTTGAAAATTGGATATATGAGACGCCGACATTCAGAATGGCGTTGAAAAGTTTCAGTTCGTTGCGCTTTTGCTTTGAGATAACATGACATTCAGTCGATAACTGTAACAAGCCTCAGCCGACTAGCTTCCCCTTTTTAACGAGCAGTCAAAAAAGACACGCCTAAATGTATATATATGTGTATGCCGATAGTTAAAAGTGTTTTGTTCTTTCATTAACAAGGCTGAAAAAAATAACAAAAAGCAATAACAATATCGAGACAGTCATAAATATTAAGTGACATTGAGTGTGAAAAAGAAATGAACGCAGTTAGAGAGAGAGAGAGTAGCAGAGGATTGCAAAATACAGATACTGATACACAAAAGTATACACGCATACCCAAGCCGACCAATTAGTGTAGCATACATTCGTGCGCCAAATAACTGCTGCCAGCCACAAATAACGTAAAGCAACAAACACACAAATGCTGTTGGATTTGTATGCGTGTTGCGTTTGTGTACTGCATCATCATTTGGTTTACTTGTGTGCAGTCATGCACTGCATTAGCTAATTATCTCATATTAGGGTAGTTGGCAATTCATTGGAAATTGCATTTTGCAATAGTAAACGCAACACTAAGTTGCAAACAGTTGCACTCAAAGTCCTTTGAAGCATTGCGCCACGTGAACTGTACAGATTTGGATAATTGCAAATCAATGGTTGAACTAATTTGAATTTGTTCGCAAGAAGAATTAATGTCTAAGGACTTACAAATGAAGGATTTAAAGGCTAAAGAAAGGTGAATTCATTTCTTATTATACTTGGTCGTATTCAAAAGCCTTGAAGCTCACAAACATACGTTAATATGCATACATGTAAATAAGTACTTGTAATTGTAATTTCTCCACTTGGTAGTACAAAGTCATTTATAATCTCCTTTTAAAAACTGGGTCGTAGCGTTGCTGAAACATTCGCCACATGGATAATTATGCAAAAATGCCAGTTTTCGCCAATTGCCGTCGTCTTGGGGCCCATTGAAATGCAAAATGGCCGCCTTGCTCGAAACAATAGACACAGTACAGTACAGTTAGCCAACACCACGACCCCTTCCACTTCTCCTACTTCCTGTTTGCATGTGGGTTAATGTGGTAAATGTGCTAAACAAGCTAGCACAACCAGCGGCAAAATGTGAAAATAAAACCTAAATTGCCGTTATTTTTGCACCACATTAGCAATACTTTGTTGCTGTTGCTGACACTTTGGCATTTTGAGTAACATTTATGCAAATGATTCGAACGACAAATGCAACTGCATTGGAAATCACTTAACATGCTCAGCAACGGCTGCCTCTCGACCCTTCCCATTGCACTCGCTATTTGGACAAGGCGGACCCCATTAATGTCATGCACACATCATGACACATATGAAGTTCTACACATGCTACTGCAGCTATTATGTGTGTATGTGTGTGTGGCAGCAGGATGTGTGAGCAAGGCTGTGGCTGTTGACGTCAAGTGTGTGCATGTGTGTATGTGTGTGTGTGTGTGTATCCTGCGGCTGTCATTGGTCAAGTATTTGGTAGCAACTGCATTTTGTATTTGCACTTCACATTATCTGCTTTCGGCCAAGCCAACTGTATAAACAATATTGCTTTACACACATACATACATATAAATGAATTCATACTTATGTACTTTAATCTACATAAATTGTTTATTTAAAAATTCATATTGATTGAATTTCCTTAATATTTGCTTTTTTTTTTTTTCCAATGCTAAACATTTCTTAAGTTAGACATAAAAATAATTACTGGCTTAATGTTAAAAATATAAATATATTGTATTGTGTGCTATTTTCAATTTAAATATATAAAAAATATGCAGTGCGCTGTGTTTGGAATACTTCAGTTTATATATCTATCCAAGCAATATTTAAATTACAGAGTAGCTTTTTATCTTTATTTGCTGGGAATGTTATTACTTAATTTATATTTTTTCTGTGCACATATGCATTTAGCAACCGTATATGTGCAGACAAGTCTACGACAACACTCCCTCTATCCCCCCCCCCCACCCACCCTCCTCTACACACAAACACAAACACACAAGCCAGAAAACAATTCACCCACATTTGAAACTGTGCCAAGTCGTTAAGATATCGTACTTTACCGGTCAAACGGAAAGTATACCGCTGTCACATATAAGCAACAATAATAACAATAACAACAACAACAAAAGTTGGAAACGCTCGAGTGACATTTGCCAGAGCGATAAATAAAAGTAAAGGCCATTTAACATGCCACATGCTTGGCATATGCATGTTTGCATACAAATGCAGTATGCATATTTAAATATTTAAATGTCTCCCAAAAATTGTCGCAAAATACAAGGCATATCACATACATGCGTTGTATGTATACGGTGGCGATCAAATAAATAGGAGCTGGTTGGAAAAAACGTCTTTGTCTGAGGTCATAGTTCAAGTTCATTTATTTTTTTATAAAGCCTAGAGTTTCCCCTAAACGTAGATTATAAGTTTTCATCGATACGAAAGTTAAAACAATATTTTTATTTTTTTGTGTCCCAACTATTGCAGCGAAATCGCAAATTGTTGCTAATATCTCATAGACCATAACTGAAAAGCGTTTGGAAAGCTTCCAATAACATAATAAGAAACATTTTTCTGTTTCTATATAATATCCCTATTTATATGACAGCCACTTTATATGATACAAACATATGTTCATATATACTCTACTCTTAGATTTATCTTGTTCATAAGCATCGCCTTGCTAGACAAATGTGCTTTGACCACTTAACCCACTCGTCGTTCTAAGCAAAGTAAAGCAGCCAGATCCGCTCAGGGTAATTGATTTCACAGCGCCATCAAATTAATTGCATTATTTAAAAGAAATTTTTCAAACGCTTATTCTACACAATAAATAGCTTGTAAATATTTAAGTATTGTTGCTTCACTCATGAAATAATTATTGTGTAATTTCACGAAATTTGTCATTAATTATGACATTTAATCAAATGTAGTCTTTTTATAGAACGAGAGTTCGTTAAACTTTTTAGCAAATACGTGAAACATTTATAAGGAATGAACAAATTTGATAATAATAAAATTTGATTATTGCTTATAATTTTTATATTGTTTTAAGAATTTTTGAACCTTTGAATGGTTAGAAAATTGCAAATAATTTGTGTATTTTATTAGTGTTATTATGATAACTATTGGGAAAGATTTAATGCACCTATTGAGTTTTATTTTATTGCATTCAGAAACTTAAAGAATTTTTCATGATTGATGGTTTTTATGTCCTAGGACACACCCTAATTGATCAAATTGTAATAGCGTTTAAATCTAAATTAAACGAATGCATAGGAAATCTGAGGGTATTTAAATAAAGATGTCTAACATGCGTTAAAAGAATCGTGCGGACCCAGAACAAATTCTAAGCAAACAAAAATAACTAAAAGATTTCTTCATTTTAATAGAATATATGCATTAGATTTACATAATATTATTCATATACATGCGAAAGTTACAGAGTGTTAAATAAGTTAAGAAAACTAATGTATATTATTATGTTATTTTGGTCAGCTCTTGTTTTCATCGACCAGCTAACTAACTAATTGTTCTCTCCCCTTCGCGTTCGCTTCCAAAATGCATAATGTTAACTAACATAACATACCATCTTTGGTTTCCCGTCTTGTAATATAATTCCATTATGCTTGTGTTAAGGGTTAACATCTCTACTTGATAAATGTTGCGGTTTTTTTTTTGCAGTGCAGCTCAAAGTGCAGTTTGCGTGGGTGTTTGTGTGTAAATGCCATGTGTACACGCATGAGCTCTCACACACGCACACACACACATACGCATATGTGCCCATACATAAACATAAGTTGTCGCTTTGCGCTCCCATTTCCTATTTTATTTTCTCTTTATATGCCACAAGCAACAGTTTTTATGTATATGTATACGTGTGTACATATTATTTTTGCATGCTTATCATTGTCCCTTGGTCAAAGGCATATGGGCGTGGCTCGTTGGGCACACACAATGCACGTGTATTTGTTTAAGATGCTTTATTGTTTTTGTAGCTGTTGTTGACTTAAATGCGTAAAGTTTAAAGTGCTTTTCGCATGAGAGGCAATACATATATCTTCCTCCATTTTGGCTGTAGTTGTTGTTAAAGTTAATGCCAAATAAAACTCATACACAAAGTTGTTAAGTCATTAAATATGTATATGTAGCTGGCATCATAAATATTTCAAATTGATTGTGCTTTTAATTGTAAGCTTAACTTAATAATTTCATTTTAAGTAGAATACAAATGAAACTTTAATCAACCTTTAATAATATATTATGCTACTAAGAAATACCTCTACAAACGTAGATAAGCAATAGGATTGCATCTTTTCGTTTAACCTAGGCATTAAAATTTATTTATGGGGGCTAGAAAATGTTGACCCAACTTCTATGGACAACTAAATTTAAATCGGAGGTGCTTTATTCAGTTTGCAACGACAAAAGAGAGAGAGAGAGAGAGAGGGTGACAGAAAGTGTGAGTGTTTGAGCAGGAGTCAAGCGTTATTGCTGAGCGCTTTTCAGAGTTCGTTTTGGGTCGCACAGCATTTGACAAATTTAACGCACTTTAAGTATCTTAACAAGCAGCAACATTTTTAAGCTGCACAAGATAGCAGCAGCAATAACAAAAGCAGCGGCAGCAATAATACTTTTGAACCTTTTTTCCTTACGGACAGACAAGAGCAAAGGGTAAAAGTAAGCAAACAAGACGCCACTCAAAACTTGTGACAATTTTTTTTTTTTTAACAAGCAGCAACAACATCTGCATCGAAAACACAAGGAAGCAATTTTAAACAAACAATGAAAGTCAATTTTTCCAAGAACTCTGCCAAAGAAAAGAGTAGCACAAAAAAAAAAACTAATCAACATGCTTTTTGTTTTGAGGCCTTTCGAAATTAAGCTGAGTTTGCACCAGTTTTGTTTATCAGCATCGTTTCACTTTCATCAAATATGCAAAAAAGATGTCAAGGACTTAAAAATTTAGATGCCACACACAAAGTTCAAGCTTATGTTTGACAGGCCGTTAAACTCGTTGCTCTAAGCGTGTTGACAAATGTATGCTATTGACTACGGCAGGGAACACATTTTAATTTTTTAAAATTCTTTGTAAGAAATAAAAGAAACAAAATTGATTTAAAGGCTTGCGGCACACATTCTGAATACACTGCATATGAAATAACAATTTAAATTAAAATTTGATTAGGCAAGCATTCAGGTTGCACTGGCTGCCGCACAGGAAATTACACTTAAAGCCAACAGCCGGGCCAGGACCAATGTCCCTGTTCAACACACACACATCAATACCCAAAGGATGATAACAGGCTTTTAATCAGAAATATAGTTTTAAAGCTGCCAATAGCAAATTCTCCATTCTTCATAGTAAACTGCATTGTTTGTATCTTCATCGTTTTGATGGCAAATCAAAATGACAAAAGAATAATGCAAATATTTTGGAATATTCGTTAAGCTGTTAACTTAACGTCAATGGCCATGAAACAAAAGAACAATGCGCAATATTATACTATTCTATTCTTTTTAATTGCTTGTCTAAACTTTCAAGGTTATATCGCTTTTAACTTCGTTTCAAGTTTTTTAGTATCCTTAAATATCTTTAAACTGTTAAATGATATTTGAGTTGTTACTAAGCGAAAACATAAAGTGAATATTTATTGTGCCAAACATGTCTGTCAAAAACAAAACAGATAAATAAATAGTGTCAACTTAACAATAAATATTAAACTGTACATAAAAAGTATGACTTTAACTACAACTTCATATACACCTACACATTGAAAGTTTTTGCTTGCTTTGGTGGCTGAGCTGAGGTGAGCTTTCACTCTATATTTGGCCAAGACGAGTATTGACAATAACAAGAACAAGAACAATATTTGTACGAATTGACGTCACGGTAGCAGCTGTTGTTGTTGTTGTTGTAAGCTGTTAGCAGCATGCCTTTGACTTTTATGTTTGCCTTCTGTCCGCAAACTAACAATCTAAGCTGGCCTTGGGCCAGCTGCTAAAGAAAATTGTTAAATCGATTAAGAGCAAAAGTTTTCTGGTTTGAGAGCCACAAAAGTTGCACCTGCCAACCCCATTACAGCCCCAGCAGCCTGATAATGTCATGAATGTCATTCGGACAGTCAATCACTATATCTATCTATAAAGTTTACACATAGCTGTGGCACATCTTCTTCCACCTCGGACAAAAAGTGCAAAGTTTTGCAATCAGTTGCGAGTCAAAAGTTTTTGTGCTTGTTACTATTAAAGTTTGTTTTTTTCTAATTAGCCAGACACTGAATGATTCGAGTCGAGTTGTCATTAAAAACCAAAATACCAACTGCAGGTTGATTGACCAAAATACGTCATCAGTTCTTTTACTTTATATATCCTAATGATAACTTTTCATATGACTTCTGATAAGCTTAAAATAAAGTAAGTTAAAAGTTACGCAAATAAACCGAAAACGAGGCAAAGGCAAATGCGTCAAGCAGCTAAATGTAGATAACTTATCAGGCTCGCAAACACACATAACCCATCATAGCCCTAAAATTTGTGGTGTTTGCAATTGAAATTGAAATTAAAATTGAGACTGCTACTCATCTTACGCTGACTGGGTCAGAAATTGAGAAAAAATGTTTATTGGCACAGTTGTTCTTTTGTTATTTTTGTGTGGGCATCATTTTTTTTCTTCTTAAATTTTGCCATTAACTTGATCTCATTTTGTATGATACGTAAGTTTTCTTTTCATATACTATTTCTTGAAACTCATAACAAAGACCAAAGACAAACAGCTCTAAATAAAATATTTGTATATGCGAGGCGAAATCTTTTTATTTTATTTTGTTATTAAATTTATTCTTGATGCGTAAGTTTTAATACTTATAAAAACATACTATATTGTATTTCTTGAAACTTGTGCGTTTCATAAAAAACAAAAGACAAACAACTTTAAATAAAATACATATATGCATATGCGAGGGGAGATCTTTAAATATAAGAAATATTTACTTGGAATGTTGTTGGAATTGCAAGCGTTGTTTGTGCTTGTGGGAAATTGTTAATACCGCAAAAATGCAGAATTTTTTGTGGGAACTGCGATTCCACGAATAATTAATTGTTTTCAAAGCATGCAGAAGAAAGCAAGCAAGAAAAAAGTCGATCTTGCAACTTAATGGCTGAATTGCAGGAACGAGGATACAAATTGCTATCCTAACCATTCCACTAGCCAGAGTTTTTCTGTTGGATATATGGTTTCATGTGTAGAGTTAAGTTCACAACCAAACTAAAGGCATTAAACATGATTGAGCTTAAAGTAGTAAGAGATTATAACCTTTTAAGTTATGGATGAGCCCTCTTAAAAGTACTCATACATATATATTTGTCACATTTTGTAGGTGGAACGACGGCACAAAGTCTAATTTAGTGCTAATAAAAAAACGCTTCGGAAAAAATGCTGCTAACGTTTCTCACTAGCAGCAGCAGCAGCAGCAGTGGGAGCAGTGGGAGCTATAATAAAAAATAAAGTGGCCAGAAGTGGCAAACACAAAATTAAATTTTTTTTTCTATCTGCTCTGGCAACAACAACAAATAAACTGTCAAAACGAGCGTCAAACAGAATGTGGGTGAAGGGGTCGCAGTGGTGGTTGAGGCAACAGTGGCATATCGACCGAATTTCGATTGACAAGCTGAACATATTGACAGTGCATATTGCCATATTGCTATGTTGGCCCAAGCAGCAGATATCGTGCGTTAATTGGCTTTAAAAGTCATTTAGTGTTTGACTCTGTTCCGTTCCGTACAACACGACGTATGCGTTTTTTTGTTGTGGGCTCTGGACTGTCAGCAAATGGCTTTGGGGATTGACAAACTCTCATGTGCTTGACTTTGCCGTATTGGCCAACATATACATACATAAATATAACACATAAATAGAGTCTAATGAAATTAGTTTAAGTATTTTCTTATCTTTAGTTTGTGCGTTAAAGACTTGTGTGTATTTGTGTGCTTGTGAGTTATTTAATATTTAAACAGTGAGTTTGCCTTGAAGTCTTGTGAATATCTATGTTCATATTTACTGCATGAACTGTTTGATTAAGTCCCACTGAAAATTAAGTTACTCCATTCTTTAAGTTCATGTAATCATCTGAGCTGTTTCCAATCAGACAAATTGTTCAAGCATTATTGCTTAAAGCACCATATACTATAGAATAGACAAATATCTCTAGCATACACCTCTATTAAAATGTAATAGAGCTTCAAGCTTCATTACCTTTTGTGTGTGGCATAACAATGCCCGGGGTTGAGTCAAAGTGGTATTCAGTTGTTCACTGAATGGAGCAGCCAAAGAGGATTATGTAATAGATATGCTTACCGAATAAAAGCAGTAAGTATAGAAAATTTCATTCGGCTTAACACAAATTCAATATTAATTTTAAATTTTATTAAACTTATTAACTTTTTTTGGTGTAAGGAAAGAAAGAAGAGATTAAATAATAAATAGTTCCAATTCGATTTCATAACTTTTTATTGTTTGTTATTCTTACTGAATAAAACTTCAAACAAATTTAAAGCATTTTGTCCATCTACAGTTTGTAGTTTGTCATACAGTCAATAGAGTAAAGTTATCACTTTTTTTTCTAATAATAAAATTTTTAAATTAGAAAGGCATTAACAATAGCAGGGAAATTAAACAGATTTTCATTTTCTTGCAAATGTTTTTTGAGAATATCTTTTAAAATACAGTGGATCCTCGGTTAATGTACACAATTGTTTCCAGCATCTTTTTCGTCATGCAAAACATTCTTAATGCGGGATGTTCGTTAACCGAGGGTCCACTGTTAAAAGTTTTTTTTGTTTTTGCTTATGATTGTTGTATGAGAAAAATGAAAATGTGCTCAATTTATGTATGTATGCTTGTTGAATGATTATTTAAAAAAAAAAACTCCCACGCAATAAAAAAGCAATAAATAATCAGACGACAAAATCTTGGCCATAATTAAAAAAAAACAATAAGCAAATTATGCACAATATTTGTGAATCATTTTGGAACGACATTTTTGTTAACTTGCAAGCTAGTTAAATTAGTATTAAGTCTGTCAAACTTAACGAAAAAACGAGAAACTAATTAATAACAATTAGTTTCTCTTAAGAAAGATTATTTCGTTAAGTTCATGGAACAAACTTTGCTAAATTCTATTAAGCTCCACGACGCATTAAGTTTTTTGGCCAGGTAACGAAACAAAACACACACAAAACACATGCTGGGGAGCAAAAAAAAAAAAAATTATTATTGCGCATACGCCATGTACTTAGCTTTCGCTAAACACAGAATTTCCCTATGGCCCGCAAATTTTTTGTTGATTTAGCGCAATGCAAAAAATTTTATGTGTTGTGTTACGCTCGTTGATTCTATTTTTGGGCACCGTAGCTATGATAAACTTTATGCCGAAAATTAATTTGCATATGCGCCGGGGAGTTCAGCCCCAAAAATTTGCTGTTGATTTTGTCAGAGATAACACTAAAACAACAACAAGAACAGAATTATCCTCAAATTTGGACATTATTAACACCTGCCGGAGAAAAGCGATTTTATTTTCTTTTTCATTTTGAGCTACGCATGACCCAACAAAATAATATACTACCATAAATTGAAACAATTTGAAGCACACTCTATAGAACAGGGAGAGAGAAAATTGAATGCTAAAAGACATGAAAATGTAATAAGGACAACAACAACAACAACAAAATCGTCTTGCTTTTGTCTCCATGATGGAATTTTCACGTGCAAAATGAAGAGGAAGCAGGGAAGCCAGCAAACAACAAAAACAAAAAACACTTGTCAATAGCAAAGCAAAAAAACACACTCACATACACACACACACAGACAAAAAACAGAAGCTCATTTTGCCTGTCAATAAAAAAATGACTTTGGGCTGCGGTATTTACGGTACATACGGTTAAAAACAAAAAACAAAAAACTTTTTTATGACTTAATACCAAACTTCCAACCCCCTTCCACCACCCGCCCTACCTGACACATAATTCTATGGCAACAGTACGAAATTTTTGGTACTAAATACTTCATTTTGTACATATGTATGCTCTCGCGTTCTCGCGGTGTCTCTCTCTCCCCCCATGTTTCTTAGCTGCTTCATTATGTGGGCGAGGAAAGCGTAAAATAAAACAAAGCTCTTGAAGAGCTTTACGTATGCTCTACGCTCTTAATTACCGGTCGAGCATCAAAGGGAAAGCCAGGCCCAGTCGCCGACCGTTAGTTAAGCTCCAATAATGTATTACATTCATCTTGAGTCCTGTAACGCAATCAATTAAGCATCAGCACCCAACGCAGAAGTCCCGACGGCAAAGTGAAATAAGATGCTGGGGCCCAACAAAAGCGGCACCTCATCGCAGGAAACGTGCGGATATTCAAGGACTAAAGAAAAAAAGACACACCAACAAAGAGCACTAAAGAAGGAGCGAGATAGATATGAAGAGAACATGGAAGACATATCTTGTAGCCGCAGGCCATTGAATTGTAAATATGTCTGTATAGGTTACGCAAGTATTTGCTCTGTCCCATTCCCAATTCCTCGTGTCTTCTCCCTTTCTTGGCTTCACTACAAGAGGCAATCCCATTCCCATTCCTGGGGGGCAAGAACGTCACCAGCTGGTTGTGCGCGTGACTAACCTGGCCGCTGACCCTCCGTAATGTTGATAGATGATGGAAGTTTGATAGATGTATGTGTGAGATATGTTTGTCACATAAAAAAACTGCTCTAATAATAAGTGTAACTATTTACTTAAAGTACAAATATAAGTGCATGGCAGCGTTGCCACTTGATGCACACATACACTTGAACTCACCGTCATCCACCCAACGGTGTGACATGTGTGTGTGTGTTCGTGTTTGTGCTGTGTTTTATTTGTTTATCAAGTAATGCGGCACCCTTGGGGGATATTATTGATAAACGCGTATGAAATATTTAATCGCAAAACAATGAGCGTGAAGAAAACAAAACGGTAAGCAACAAAATATATGTATGTACATATAAGCACTCACCTGACTTTGACGCTGCTTCTGCTGCTAAACGGAACGACGATGGTCTCTCTCACACACACTCTCTCTTTATCGCTGCTCTCTCGTTCTCACTTGATGTCTGTTCACACTTTTTTCTTATGATTGTGACGGCTGCTATTATTGCTGTTGGTATTTTTGTTTCTGCTGCTATTGTCTAGAACCGAATTTATTTTGTTACTCTTATTTGGATTTATCTTAGGGCTTACAAACGAAGGCAAACGCTAAGGCAACGGCGACAGCGATGGCAAAGTAGCTGTCGAAGGTGAAGGCTCTTACGGCAAAATCAAAGCTTCAAACTCTGCTACTGAGCTGTTTGCTGCGCTGCTGCTGCCGCTGCTGTTTCTGTCGTTTGTTTGGTGTGGTTTGGCTTTGATGTTTCAAACAAATATTTTATTTTATATTTGATTTGATTTGATTGAAAATGAGAATTTGACACGGTCTGCTAAATTTTAAAACGAGTACCGTTAAAATTTCGCTTTCAGCTAATAAGTGCAGTGCATCAAATAAGATTGCTGTTTGGTTATTCTTATAAGAAATGTGAAGATGTTTAACTGGTAAAAAAGACAATAACAATAACATAAGGTATGTGCGCACGCATTGTGTTGTTGTATAATTCTTTTAGCAATGTAATTGTTTAATTAATCGTGTGTGTGAGTGCATACTAGTGTGTCTGTGAATTATTTGTGCTTAAATAAACATTGAATATTTTCTGCGTGTGTGCTCAGCAATTTGTTAAGTCTGTATGTTCTGTATATACATACATACATAGGTAGATATGTAGATACATATGTATTTGTGCACGTTTCGCTCATTTGTTTGTATTGTTTATTTGCTTTTGGGCCTGTCTACTACGACCAGCATTTGCTCTCTTCTATTCGCACTTCTCTTTTATCCGCTTGCACAACTCCAACACAGGCACACACACAGACAGGCCTATAAAAGTATTTGGAAGCGTGTGAGAACACCTGGTGGTGCTCTGATTGGCATTTGCCTTATTAAAGGGCATCGATGACCGTGACCCGATTGAGAATTGCATTTCGATTAATTTCTCCCGCTACTCCAACTCGATTAGCCGTTATTCCAATAAGCAGATGTATGCAACTATCTTTTAATTTAAATTAATATGCACAATTCGTTAATGAACGATTGCTTTAGGAAAGCCACAAAACGCACACACAAAAACTTGTCTACTTATCGCAATCCTAATTAGATCGATCTGATAAGCAAAGTACAGTGGGCAATGTCATATATAATGGACTTTATTTTTGTGTGATTATTATATAAAGTTATGTACATTTTTGTAATGCAAAACGATGAGCTAAATCGTTAACAGAAATATTTCCAAAACGATAATCTGCATTTGCACCTATATACAAATATATTTGCAAGCGACCACTGTACCCACTGTCAATTATACACATTTCAAACCGGCATTTAAGCTCAACACCAACACATAAGCACCTTTGCGCCACCCCCTCCTACTTGGCCAGCAGCTTCCTCATCATCAAAGCCAAAAACACATTTTTGACCAACGACGCTTCTCCCACACATCCTTCTCTAAGCGCTTTGCGTTTATTGATTCTACCTCCACTCAGTCAGTTAAACGGAACAAACGAGTAAAAGCCCCAACAGGCGTCCCCCAAAAAACCTTGCCAACGACAGCAACAACAGTAACACCAACAACAACGGCAAGGCTGGCAAAAGTGATAGGTAGGTTAATTTTTGTATGTATATTTTTTTTTATTGTGGGAGTCTGCCGACTGTCGACCGCTGCTGCTGCTACCCACCACCTGCTTACTTGCCAGCCTGCCTGCCTGCCCGCCCTTACGTTCACTCCTCGTGCATATCGCGCCCTCGTTTTTTATTTTGCGCACATTTTTTTACACACACTTGCACAATCGACCAAAATTTCAAATGTGAATTTTTTTTTGGGCTTACGACTGCGCTGTCTGCGTAACTTTAGTAAGATAGTTAGCACTCTTTCATTAATTTTGTTGTTTGTTTTTTTTTGTAATGACTTTTTGATTTTTAAACGCACGCAGTACGCATAATCCGATATCCGAGAGAATATATCCACCACTGGCGACGACACACGTTCCTATAATACTGAAACTCGGATTCTGATTGGGCTGATTTGATACTTTTGTCAGCCGGTATCGGCGGTATCGGTTTGAGGGCGTTGCCACCTTTCTACAAATTGTGGTGCGATATTTGTGACGTCACAGGTAGCGGCATTTGAATAAAATTGTGAGTAGTTGGCAACGCGCCTGCTTAACCGATAATGATAATAAAATTATCGTGCTTTAATTTATACTTTGTTTGCGTAAATCACCAGTTAAATAGCAAAAAAGTATTAATTAACTAAAGTTTTGGCATACAAAACTCAAAATTTTTTTTTAATTTTCAGTCAGTTTGGACGTATCGATATACTATTACTACATCGCGATTCGCGAGCATATTTGCACATCACTATTCATTACAAACCGTGAGCAGTCGAATCGGATAAAAATATTTATTTATTTCATACGTAAATCATATATTCTGTAACTGGAGTTGTAATTAATATTGCTATATACAAGCAGGCGGTGGATGTGTAATGTCAAAGGCATTTCATAACATGGCTTCAAGCTAAATACAACCACTTTCACTTGCCACAGCTGAGGAACCGTCGCGGAAGAAAGAGAAGAAAAAAGCAAAAGTGTCTTTGGTATACAAAAAAAAAATCCCAATCAACTTCAATGACTGTTCGTCTTCTGTTTGTGGTAAATAATTGGCTGTGAATCACTGCTGCAAGAAGATATAGCAACACCGGAGACGTTTTACTGGAAGCGGAAGGATAAGGCACATTATAAGAGCGGCAGGCATAAAAACCACATCAATCTCACGCATACATCCACATACATACAAACACACACACAGTGACGAAACAGTAGTGAGCTGTATTTAATCAGAACATCATGGGCAACGAAGACAATCGACGAAGGAAGACACCTTGCAGCTGCTGCATGTCTGTGTTCAAGTGGATACCCGTCCTCTTTATATTTGCCGTCATCGGCTGGTCCTACTATGCCTATGTGGTTGAGCTATGTGTTAGTGAGTAGCAACAACTTCTCTTATATTAAAAGCTGAAAAGTTTAAACTAATCCACTTTCTCTATCTCTTGCTTTGCTTCGTTTAGTTAATACGGAGAACCGTATTGCCATGGCATTTATGCTGTTGTTTTATCATATTGCACTCGTTCTATTTCTCTGGTCGTATTGGCAAACCATTAATACTTCGGTTGGCCGCGTGCCGGATCAGGTAATATACACACTGAACCCATTTTTAGTGATTCACACGCTACATTTGTGATAAGGCCTCAATTGAAAACACACAAATGGCGATAACACACACACAATTGTGTTGCTGGCCGCAATTTCAAGTTTCATAACATAAAATATCATCAACGATATAAACAATAAACTTATAAAAAAATAATAATGTCTAACATTTCAGTGGCGCATACCAGACGAAGAGGTGAATCATCTTTTTCGCGCTGAGAATGCTGAGACACAAAAACGAATCTTAAATAATTTTGCGCGAAATTTGCCGGTAACAAATCGGTGAGTCTAAGAGAAACCTTAGAAAAAGCCTTTCCCAAAGAAGAGCTTAATATATGAATGTACATATATGTATATAAATTCCCACAGCACAATCAATGGCTCTGTGCGTTTCTGTGAGAAATGCAAGATCATAAAACCGGATCGATCGCATCATTGCAGCGTTTGCAGCTGTTGTGTACTTAAAATGGATCATCATTGTCCCTGGGTGAACAATTGTGTTAACTTCTACAATTACAAATTCTTTGTACTGTTTTTGGGCTATGCGTTGGTCTACTGTTTGTACGTTGCCTTAACCACGCTGCATGATTTCATACAGTTCTGGAAGGTAAGTTTTTCAACCAACACCACCCCCAAAAACATATCTTAAAGCCCACGCACAAAATCTACTATTTATTTATATATTCACTTGCATGAGCTTGTTTAATCTTGTATTTGAATATTTCTGCTCGAGCATATTGAATAATGAATGTGCGTTATATTAAAACTTGTGATAATTAACCTATGTCCCACTCTATATATATATGTATGTATTTTGTTATGCTATTATGTACAATATGTTATATAATATAAAGATTCAAAATGGTAATGCTGTCTCGGAACAGGGCCAGCTAACCGGCACCGGCATGGGTCGTTTTCACATACTCTTCCTGTTCTTCATATCAATCATGTTTGCCATTAGCTTGGTAAGCCTCTTTGGTTATCACATCTACCTAGTACTCGTCAATCGCACCACACTGGGTAAGTATTTGATTTTATTATTAGTATATCTATAAGCTTTGTTAATGCATATATATATTTTACAGAGGCTTTTCGTGCGCCCATCTTTCGTGTTGGCGGACCAGATAAGAATGGCTATAATCTCGGTCGCTATGCCAACTTTTGCGAAGTCTTTGGCGACAAATGGGAGCTTTGGTTTGTTCCCGTTTTTACCAGGTATGTCTGACCGCAGCATTTATCTAATTATACACATTTACTTGTTATTCCAAGCTGCAAATCAGCTCGATCTGCTCTTTTATTGTTGTTTTTGTGTGTATTTTGTTTTGTTTCTAATACTGATCATCGCTTGTACTGTAAAAATGATTTTTAATTTCCACCATTTGGCTAAATTGAGGCATGTTGCAAATTAATCGCTTTTTTTACGTATGAGCTCTCCAATATGTTGTGCACCTAACAAACTACACTTTTTACCTCTTTTAAAATATCAATACATTGTCTTTTTAATATTCGTAATAATATAAGTCGATATAAACTTGTAACTTGTCTTAAACACCAAAATTTTTGTGTCTTTGGCATACGAACAACCAACCAACAATTGTAAATGTTATATAATTTAAACCTTATTTAGTGTGTAAGCAATAAACAAAATCGTTACTAAAATCGTTGATCAATTAGCATTTAGTACGCAACATCACAAAAAGTGAATAAAATCCAAATAATTTACCAATAATTTGTTATACCCTTGCAGATATTTCAGCAACAATACGTTGATATAATGAAATCAGTATTAAGTTTTAAATCGTCTGCAAGGGTTTACTATCTTCGGCTTAGCCAAGATAACACAAGTAAATTGTTTGATTTTTTTTTTATTTATGTAAACGCAGTCGAATAGCTCTCTATATAAATACATACATATATAGTTGTTAGCACTAATGCGATGCTGTAACTAATTATTTGAAAAGCTGCTGCTAACAAATGCTTACTAAATTCACTCAAGACACAAACCACAAGACTTTCTAGATATATAAACTAAAAACTGTATAAAGCTCAACAATCAAATAACAACAATAACTGCAATCAGCAATATACAACAACTACCCACAAAAACAACAATAATAATTATAAATAAAATCGCTTTCTGTTGAAATTTCTGTTAATCCAAAATACAAAACTTTTGCTTATTCACAATTCAACCAAAAACCCCAAACACTTAAAAACTGTGATTAGTAAGGGTGATGGATTAAGCTATCCGACGGCCAACGATCAGACGGGTCATGGAAATGGGCAACGTTATGAGGCTATGGGCAACACGACGACAATCGCTGGGAGCAACAGGTTAGATGTCCAACCAACAGATAAGTTGATTGACGCTATTCCACTCAATAATCATCATCCTCATATGGAGCTAGAGAACGGTCAATCATCTAGCAACAATCATCCACTTATTCCGCCAAGTCAAGTCATTGTCAACATTGAGAAAACTGCAGCAGCAGCAGTGGGAGATGGATCAAGATCGGACCAAAATCAAACTGGCATTGTTATTGATATGATCGGTGATCGGGTTGTGAATGCTGCAAGCAAGGATGCCAGCGTTTTGAACGGCGGTCCGCCTTTGATCCCTGTCAACAACATCGTGTAATATAGCCAGAGAAACCAACAAGTTGCCCAATTGTGTTGTGGTAGATGACAGGTCATTGTTAATGTGTGTGTTCTTTTATATTGATATACTCGTAAGTTTTATGTATGAGCTAAGCGATAACGTATCCATAAAATGTATAACAATTGTTTACCAATAGCTCTGCCTGCCCCACCACCTCTCTTTCTCACTCGTCTGTAAAACAATGTAACGCCCAAGTCTAATATAAGAGATATTTCATTAAGTATATGGATGAATGAAGAATTAACTTGTAATTGTGTAATACGTAAGCTAATTGTTTTGTTGTACATTTAAAATGCCTGGCTATAATATGTAAGCTATATTGCCCAATACTAACTTATTTATATTAAAATTAACTATTGAGTGTACCATTTAGCAATACTAAACATAATTATTATTGTTAATGTAATTATTTGGTTAGGCATTTATTGAATATTGGTCAATTAGTCTACTACATAATATGAACACCTCATAAATTTGCAATTATATGGTCCAATCATTGTAATGGACATATGACATGTTTTAATACCAAGACGAATTTTAGTTAGAAGCATACATGCATATACAGGTATCTGTATCTTAACACAACCCAAAACACATTGTACACAACTGAAAGAATTTTAAAACTGGTGGCATTTTGATGCTTTTATTAACTTTAATTAAGTAGCTTAGTTTGGTAACCATTGTTGCAAGTTTGTTTTTGGCTTATTTTACTAGTTTTTAATTTTTTTGATATGAAAACTTTTATATGGTATATCTTGTTTTTGTACGCGCGAAAGGATGACAAATATACAAAAGTACGTGAATGTGCACACAAAATATAAGCTCAATTTTGTTTCTTTGATTTGCCCATAAAGTCAAGTCGTCAAGTAAAAGTCGTCTGAACTTTTAATATGTATGTACGTTTGCTTCTTCTGCTACTTCTCTGCACCGCACCATAATTTCCACCTTGTCGACACACATTGTACACATTAAACATTCATTAGCTCTAAGCACAAACAAAACACACACAAAAAATCGTAGTACATCGTGATAATTAATAATCATGAAGAAATATTTGATTGTTTTTCTGTTTTTTTGTTGTTCAATATAATTATGCATAAATATCTTAGCTTTGGCGATGGCATTAGCTATCCCATACGGCACCTTGAAGAGGATACCGAGTCGCTGTTGGGCTATTGTAGCGACACGCGCATCGAGCTGGAGGAGGATTTCCTGCCACAGGCGCGATTTCAGGACTCAATCATTCCATAGCTAATCATGACCAGCGACAATGTGGCGACATATTATATATAGATTTTTTAATCATGTTTGTGTAAATAAGTCAGCATTCGTTCATGCGCGTGTAGTTTGTAGGATATATTAATGTGTATTTTGTACTAGTTTGTATACTAAGTTGAAAAAAACTAAAAACAGATTATAGTGTATGTTAAGCGCGCTATTGTTATCAAATTCTTTGTGTCTTATGTTGACAGTGCAAGTGACTGAATAATAATACCGATTACATGCCTAGGTAGTTACATCTAAGCATAATTCAAACGCTGCCACGAAACGTGCATACAAACCAAAATCGATCAACTTTAAATAAAATGTTATAATACATTCCGGATATTTGTGTATAGTTTCATAAGTACAAATGTTACAAAAGCATTACGAACAGTATCCATATGTGTAGTATCTAAAAGTGCTTGTGCGCTCCTAAAATAAGCTTAGAGTAAGCTTTAATGCAAAAACAAATCATTGCAATGTCGTCATCTATATGTATATTAAAAGTGAAGCAGTACAATATAGTTTACAATATGTAGTAAAAAACACATTGAATAACTATGTTACCATTAATCAAAACGACTTAAATCTTCATCGCTACCAGCGCTCAGAGCAGCAACTGGAGCTGTAGTCGGATTAGCTGCAGATACCACCTCAAAGTCAATTTCCGTGACAGCAGCTTTAGTTGCTTTATCGTTAAACGGATTGGGATGCTGTGAAGCTGGAGCTAGAACTGGTGCTGGAGCTTGTGCTGGCACTGATTCTGGTGCTACAAATTCATTAAGTTGTTCACGTTTCCTCTTCTTTTTTTTGCTGACCAGCAAATCACGTGGCATTGTCACGCCAGTGTCCTCGCTGCGCGGCAGCAAATCACTAAGATCACTTTCCACATCTGGGTGCTGTGGCAGCAGTTTCTCTTGCAGAGCAGCCAAGGCTATGAGCAGCGCTTCCTCGGTGCGTATTGTTCGTGAGCCTTGTTTGGGCAACACATTTACATAGTGATCGAAGAGTAACTCGGGATCGTCTACGGTCAACTTTGAGTCGTTGGACAGCGCCTCTTCTAAACCCTGCAGGCCGCCAAATACTATTAGCATGTGATTGTACTGAATGGATCTGCTGGTCACATCGTGAATGCTTGTACCGCGATCGGAAGTACCAAGTGTGGTATCGTAGCCGTTTTTGTAGGGTGATTTGGTAAAGATTTCAGAGAGCGAGTGAGCAATGCGCACCTGATAGCCCCAGTAGACACCTGTCTCCCGACGCGGCTCCTCTGGACTGACCAATGTGCCGCGTTGCTTTCTGTTTGCTTCTAAATAACAAAAAATTAACTTGTAAGTTAATTATTTAGAAGTAAGTTTAGTTTAAGCATACCGTTGGTTGGCTCCATCCTAACTGTGACCCGCACACCTGGCTCCAGTGCCTTGTCGATTAACACATCGTTTAGCAGGCCTACATTTGCATAGCTGTGACCATCTTTGGCTTGTTTGTCACAAACGACGCCTTCGCGATATCGAAACTTGCTTTGTTGTCGCAAGTGATGTGGTGTGTCCAGTGGATTAAGAAGGCCGGAGTATTTTAGATCTTTGTGCAGTGGAAAAAAGTATTTGCGCAGATATTGCGGACACTCGAGATATTGCAGAATGCGTGCCAGCTGCAACGAACTGCTGCGCACTGTGCCCGTTCCACTGCCATCGGCATCCAGGTCGTAGCTACGCTTTGTCTCGCGCGCTGTTGCCACGCCAACATCGTCAAAGACAATCACCTCGTGGACGCGGAATATGCACGCGGCTCGCGCTATTTGGCCGGCAACATAAGCGCGTAACTCGGAAGATTGTGCATTCTCTAGTATAGAGCCTGGCACCGCTATACTCACTGTGGATGGATTTGAATTGGTTTTAGATGCTTTTGTGGCATCGGCGGCCTCTTTGTTAGCAGCTTCAGCATTCTGTGTTCGCT
This sequence comes from Scaptomyza montana, assembly GCA_018904305.1. Lineage (NCBI taxonomy): Eukaryota > Metazoa > Arthropoda > Insecta > Diptera > Drosophilidae > Scaptomyza > Scaptomyza montana. Next base: position 346,166 of record JAEIGR010000012.1, read on the forward strand.
GCAAATCTTTTATTGCCTTATCTTGTTTGCGTTGACGTTTGAGCGCTTTGCGTTCCTCGTTAATCTTTTTCCACGATTTGTGCGGCTCATTGGCTGTTGCCGCGGACATTTTAACTGGTTTCTGTTAATAAATTGCTCAGCAATGAGCTAACAACATTCAAAACAATTGCAGCACGTGTCAACAACAGTGTTCACCATGCGAGCTGGTAGAACTAGTTCAAATAAAGACAAAATTTGGCCCGACGATGGTTTTAGCTGATAGCCGATAGCTGGAGCTAGTATCGAATATAAATGTTCTTATGCCATGTTCTGATATAGCACTTAATCGCGTGATTAGGATCATTAACGAGATTAAAGCACTAATCTACATATAATCGTGCGATTAACTCATACAAAAACTGTCAAACGTAATCCTCTCATTGACGAGATTACCTGCTAATCTAGTTGATTAGCGTCAATGCAACCCTGTTTTTATCTAACTTAAACGACAGATGGCGCTGTTTTTACCATATGAGAACAGCTGTTATTTGTTATTGTGGTTTTATTTGCAATTTGTAAGAAAATATGGCAGCAAAAAAGAAAAGAATAAATTGGTGCGATGGGGCAGAAATATTTAAATACATTACACGGCTTATACAAATTATAAAATATATTTTTTAGTTTGACTCATATAGAATCTTAAGTACTATCATCGAAAGAATCGACAATTAATCTTGTCATAGAGATTAAACCATCACTAAGAGAGAGGAATTTAACGATATATTTTAGTCGCCTATCGCAAAAAGGCGCATCTTTGTCAATAACATGAAAATATTTTTCAATTAAGGTATTTTCCCTAAAAGAGTGAACAAACTAAAAGTGTTGCAACAATATGAGTCGAAATGTTTTGGCGCCTCCTACTCAGCGCATGAGCCACAACCGCAACTATCGCGTTAATGTCGTGCATGACGATTTTGGTGGCAACAAATGGAATTCAGCCAATCAGAAAACTTCAATGAGCTACGTGGAACCCGGTAATATGAAATAGATTAGCTTTTTGCAACAGTAATTGGCAATTATTGATTACAGATCTGTACACCGAGGATGATAACGAGGAAGACAGTGCCGATTGCGATATTGAAGAGCTTTCCAATGGCAGCTATAAGCTGGCACTGCATGTGCCCAAGTGAGTTTGCTTATTTACTTACGGCTTAAGCCTAACGAGATTCAACTGAACTACCTACATATATTCACAAATCTCAGATCATTCTATGGTGGTCTGATTGGTTTCAAGGGCACCACAAAGCGTCGCATTGAAACAGAGACGCACACGGAGATCTATGTGCCACGCCAGAATGACTTTTCGAATGACTTGGTAATACAGTCCAAGGAACGCAGTAATGTATGTGCAGCCCTGCGCAAAATTCGACTACTTATCATTTCCCTGCGCAAGCGTATGCGACCAACACATTTCCTAGCCGTTCCCCTAAACATGGGCCAAGTGCAAAAGCGTTTTATTGAACTAAAGGTAGGCTTCCAATATGTTGTTAACAACAATTAAAATCAACACTCCATTTTGGCACAGCAAAACATTTTAGAGGCACAAATGCCAGGCATTGACGAGGAGCTATTCGTATCGGAGCGCTGCATTCATATAACTCTTGGCGTCTATGTGCTCTTAGATGATGCTGAACGCAAACAGGTTATTGCCGAGCTGCAAAGCTGTCGGAAGTTTTTGACTGACTTAAAGACACCATTCGAGCTAAAGGTTAAAGGTTTAGAAATAATGAACGATGATCCCAGCTCGACAAGTGTCCTCTACGCCTGTATAGAGTCAACGGAGCTACAACAGTTTGCTGACAAATGCCTAATGCATTTCCAAACCACCGGACTGTGTGCAAGTGATAACAACGAGCGCACAAACATTAAACTTCATATGACCGTGCTGAATAGTCGCTATGGCAAGAAAAATCTCAACAAGAATGAACGGAACTCTTTTGATGCACGTGAGATTTTGAAACGTTTTGGCGACTACGATTTTGGCATAGGCCAGTGTAACACAGTGCATATGTGTGTGCTTAAGTCGTCAAATGAGGTGGATGACTTCTATAAGATAACGGGTAGTCTAATATTTTGAATCAATATACCAAATATGTTTGTTAAGCATTTAGTCAAATCAACTTACATTTATAATTTTTGTCGTATTAACGCTTTCAAATCTTATACCTTTCTCGTTTGAGTTCCATTTGAAATATTGGCCCGCAAAAATTAATGATATAAACAATAAATATGCATTAGTCCCCGGGGACTTGCTGATAAGGCGTTATCAAGCATAAAGAAATTGAATTTTATTGCCCTGGAAATACCCCTCACACATATAATAAGAAACTAGCAATTCAACAAACAGTCTTGAATTAGGGATTAAACAAGGAGATAAGTAATATTTTAAAATATACTTTCTTTATTGGACACCGTCAGTAAATTAAACTTATGTTTACTATTAAAGTAATCATATTCCGATATGTGCATGCGATGATGCGTTTCGGATGTAGGTTTCGTAGCAAAATCATAAAACCACATTAAAGCTGAAGTGCATATGGGCGTTTCTACGAAAATTCCACGGAGACCAACAAACTAAAAGTCGTTGTAAGCACTTGGTTCTTTGATATTTCGATGAAGAACTAATGAAATGTAACCAACAAGAATTCACTATTTCATATTTGTTGAGAAAGGTCAATGAATTGCCTGGCAAATGGTACGCATACATTAAAATATGGACATGCATAGAGACAGGGACACACACACATGCTTATGGTAGCTAGCTGAAACAAAAATCAAAAATCAATTCAATGCCTGGATACCCCAAAAACTGCATATATATATATATATATATATGTATGTTGGTATTAATTCGCTCATTTGCTTTGCTGCAAGGTCGAGGCCATAGGATAGATAAGCAATAAAATACGCACATATAAAGAATACAAGGAAAAAAACGGGGGCACAGCAATATAACAAGCCACTGCGCGCTAGAAAATCGCAGGCTAGCGGCGCATACACACAGTATGGCTGGCTGGTTGTGCTATCAACAACAAGTAAGAAGGCTCTTGTCGGGAGAGCCCGACTAGAAGATACCCTGAACCCAGTTGCAATAAATAAATTAAATTTATATAAGACTTGGATTTGGACGAAATTTTCAGAAAAGTTCTATCGTTACCCATTATTTCAAACCCCATTTTTTCATTTTCCAAATTCGATATTTTTTGTTATCGATTCCATGTGTGTATCGGAAACCAGAATAGTTATCGATAATTTGAAACAAACTTGTTCTGCTCATGGTATAGGAGAACATATATACAAAATCTGAAGTCTCTAGCTCTTGTAGTCTCTGAGATCTACGCGTTCATACAGACGGACAGACGGTCAGACGGATAGACGGACATGGCTATATCGTCTCGGCTGTTGATGCTGATCAAGAATATATATACTTAATGGGGTCGGAGATGCTTCCTTCTTCCTGTTACATACTTTTTCACAAAACCATTATACCATTTTTTACCCATTTTATGGGTTAAGGGTATAAAAATGATTTAGCAAAGTTTGCGAGTAAAGTGGCTGTCGAATGACACACGAAGCACGAGAAACGCACGAAATGCGCTCTCAGAGCGAGTGGTAGCTACGCTAAGTTACGTTACGACTTCCAATTGAATGTTGGAATTTTGCTGTTTGGACACTCTATGTAGTGAATTCTTGCTGATAGAACCTTTTTGGAAAAAATAAAAATATGTGATTTTGATACCTTTACAAAGTTTGTCCCATGCGACAAATTCTGAAAATCTTTATAGTAAGACAATTTGTAAAAATTTGACATTTTTATTACCACTTGCAATGTGTACGACTGTGCCGTTCGAATCCATTGAAATGAATTCATATAAAGTAAAAAAAATTATTGATAAGCAAACGCAATATTTTTAACATATGCATGTACATAAATATAAATGTTTTTGTATAAACATATAATGCCATAAAAGAACGAGCCAGTTGAGTTTCCTATTCAGTTCGGCTTTGAGTCTTCACTCGCAATGAACGTAATCAGTGCTTTGAGCTTCGCTCTTTATATAGCATTAGCTTGTCGGCTTTCGATAGCTGATGATAAAAGTAAGTAAATGTATAAATGTATGTATGTATATGCACATGTGTATGTTTTATATTTTGAGTCAATGTTTTAAAAATATGACTTATACAGACACCAGTTGCACAAGAAAAGATGGACTTTCTGGAAATTGTAAGCATATAAAGGACTGTCAAAAAATTAACGAAATAATTATTCGTATGGATGCGAAAAAGGCAGTTTCAGACGCTGAAACTGAATACCTCAGCAATTCTGACTGTCCCATTGAAAAAGAGGTGAGTACATACATAGTTCAGATGTGTATTGCTCAATGACTGAATACATCTTATTCACCAGAATTATAAATGCTGTGAAGAAGACAAAGTATCTGATGGAATTAAAATATTATTGAATCAGCAATGTGGGTCTTTTGGTTATTTAAGAAAGGTTCTTGGTGGATTACCAGTTTTCTTAAATTCTAGACCCTGGATGGCTCTTCTTAAGTTTGAAAAAAACGGCATTGAAGCCTTTACATGTGGTGGCACTTTAATAACAAGCCGTAAGTAAACGCAGCTATCTCAATTGATTTTCTCATCTTTAATCCGATGTTATTTCTAGGCTTTGTATTAACTGCTGCTCATTGTTTTAATGATCAAAAACTGTATGTTACATCGAATAACACTTGCGCGATTTATTTAAATTTTCATTTGCCATAGAATTTTAGTGCGCTTAGGAGAGCATCAAATATCCAGCCAAGAAGACTGTGTTGTAAAAAGAAGAAAAATAAAATGTGCCCTGCCAGTCCAAGATGTATCTATTGACCAGATATTTTTGCATAAAGATTACTCTAAAATAACGGCTGAAAATGATATTGCTTTAGTTAAGCTGTCAAAAGACGTTAAATTCAGCGGTAAGTTAAACCATAAAAATTATTTCCCGGTAAAAACCAACATGTACTTTCCACAGTAAGCATTAGGCCCATATGTTTGCCATTGAATGCAACACTTCAACAAGAAACCGAAACTGCGGAAGATTTCATGGTAACTGGCTGGGGTAAAACGGAAAACCATCTGCACACCGATATACCCATAGAGGCAAGGGTACCTAATCGAAATCGTTCAAGTTGCAGCGCGTACTTTAAATCAGAGATCAAATCGTTTCAAATATGCGCCGGTAACAAAACAAGTGACTCATGTAATGGCGATTCTGGAGGTCCATTAGCTACTGTGGCAGTATATAAAGAATTCCAACGTTTTGTGCAGGTTGGAATAGTCAGCTATGGATCGCATGTTTGCGGTGAGGCTCCTGGTGTATACACAAATGTTGGCAGTTTTTTAAATTGGATAGCTGAAAAAATAGCCGAAAATTAGCTAGCGTTGGATTTTGCAATTTTATTATAAATATAATTAAAAGCACTTTGTTTGCACTAAATTGAATTGGTTTTTTGTAACTGTGCCAAGCGCTGGTCTTTTGTTAATTTCCATGTGACACAGGCTAGAGATGTGATAAAGAAGCCAATACCTAGAATTAAGAAAGTTTCTAAAGGTAAGTTCTTTCCAAGAGAAGTAAGGCTGTAGAGATGCATTCTTACCCATTAGCAGTATAGCTTCGGATGTTTCGTCCTGCCACGCTTTGGACACTGCACAGAGCAAAACAAAGCCGCTGAGCAGGCAAATGGAGCCAACAATAACAGCAAATGTTATAAGAATGATGGCTGGATCGTGCTCTCTGATCGCCTTACAGGGAAACAGCGTTTGGTACAGCGCAACCCTTTTCTGGACGCTGTCGTGAGCACTGCAAGATTTTCGATTAAAATACTAAATTAAAGAAATGTTTATATTGTATCAATTTACTAACCATGATTCCGCATAGGTTGGCAAAATAGAATCACTTCTGCATTCCATGACTCAGCTCGCAGCACTGAACGCATTTAAAACTGGAGTCTCTAATTTAGTTTCGTTTTAACGCTCCACTTTCTAAATATACCTTCATACATACTACATTCATACATACATATGTGTATAATGACAGCTGAGGAGACGCGTGTCTGATCGTGTCGGATGGGGCGCATCGGTCGATATTTATAGCTGCATATGAAGTGGCGTATTTTGGAGTCGCAGCGGAACTGAGCAGCCGTTGGATCTGTAGTTGAGTTTAATCAAGTCGTGTCTACAATAATGCTATTTTAAGATTTTAGTGTAGCCCCCGTTTTTTAATATCAACAAATTTTGTTTTCAGTTAGATCCTGAATGCAGTAATGCAGTAATTTAACTTACGCAATGGATAAAATGTTTTTAGTTCCGACTATAATATATTTTGCTAAAAGCCTTACTTCTTTTTATAAGAGATAAATATTTTATTTTCAATACATAAACAAATGGTTGTTGTTATAAGTTGCTCAGTACATTGGTTATCCATGGCATTAGCTTGGCAATATTAAGGCCAACAACTCTACGAAAATCCCTAACACCCAAATGAACCACGGCAAATTGCACAAAGCGTTTCATACCGGAATATTCAACCAAACTACTTAATGGACTGCCGGATATACCATTGCACAAAACATTAGGATCTTTAAAAAAACATGTGTGATTTTTGCTAATGACAGGAAAATTACGAGCACACTCTATGCGATTTTCAACTCGATTGTCGACGGTTATCTCACGCAATCTATCTTTTGTAAGGTAATCTTTGTCATTACCCCAGGCAGTTAGTAGCAGTGTTTTCAGAGATGTTGCTTGCTGTTCTAGTGTTGCATTTATGGGCAAACAGATAGGACTAATGTGATCTAAAAAACAAAAAAGATTTGTATTGTATATTTGATTTATTTTGAGTTATTTGCTTACCTTTGAAGTCCACCTTTCTGTTGAGCTTCAGAAGAGCAAATATCATAGGGATAAGATTCCGGTCCTTCATATTTATCGTGTATTATGATGCGCTCGATGCCAAAACTCTCAATATTTGGTAAACATTGTGTTTTTTTGGCTTTGATGCATTCTTCATCTGTTGTTAGTTGATGCTCACCCAATCGCACTGATTCTCTGCAATGATGAATTATAAATTCTGTTGGGTAAATATAAACAATTGTAGCGTAACTTACATTTCAATATTAGAAACACAATGAGCAGCAGTTAAAACGAATTCTGAAAATATTAACTATGTATAAGGATTAGGTCTCAAAGTTACAGGGACAACAATTTCTTATGGTCCGTGTTAAGTGTACCCATACACGAAAAAGGCTCGGACCTCGTTAAGCTAGTCTGAATCAGTGCCATCTAAGGCCTCGACCCAGGAATAACTTCATAATTACCTCTAATAACAGTACTTTCCGCAGAACATCCTGATTAAGCTCTATATAGCGATAAATTCAGCTTGACTTCAACTTGGTGCGCATATATAAATATTGTCATTTACCTGCAGCTATACAAATCGCAGTGAGAGCGAAAAGTAACGGAATCGACCTCATGTTGAATGATCTCGTATAGAGCTACTGATGAGCATTGGCAAATTGTGCTTGCTTTTATAGGCGTCGGAATTGAACATTTATTTAAATTATCTTCAGAATATGTGCATCTAATAAATCTATCAAGTTTGAAATGTTTTCTCAGTGCAGCTATGCATACTAATCTCTCAGTTTTAAAGATTTTTGCTGTAATTTGTCGAAATCAGCCAGGTTGGCCAAGTATAAAAAAAATCTAACTATGAAAGTCGGGGAATCTGTGCCTCTTAGTTTATGTACCTCAAAGTGTTTTTAATTTTGGGCGTGCCGAATTGAGCTTTCATTCTTGTTTTATATACATATGGTACATATACGCCCAAAATCTCTCCTAATTATTTACTAGCATTGCTATTATTATACAATGCTTGGAGTTTTTAAATTTAAAAAATTTAATTAAAAACCATTTCACCCAATACCAAAATAATATAGCTTACATCACTAATGTTTTCTATTCTTTATACTTAATTATTAACATATTTTGTAACCTTAATAAAACAGCAGCATGATTTTAATGTTTTTAATGCCATTCGATATAGAATTATTAAAAGGGCCAAATGGAAACTACATGAATGCATATTCGCTGCAAAACACTTTTTGTTAGCTATCTAGCTGTCTAGAATGTTCTACTTGGAGATATTTAAGAGATCAGACCAGTTTGGTAGAAAACTTTTATGGGACAAGAACAAAGAACAAAGGCTGACCGTGTATTGAAATGCCACACTTGATGCAAGAGCTTCCTTATCAACATTGCACATTACTGTTGCTTAGCTAATTTCGAGGTATATGTGCAGTTAGAGGGAAATTAAAATATGTTTCGACTTAGTATGTCTATTAGTGAAAGTAATATATGACCTGTTTAAGAGGGAAGCTGAATAGCATAAATATACGCTTAAAAAAAAAACAGCTGAAATTAGTAATATTGCGCAGCAGTTCTGGCTTATTAACTGACGCCAGAGTCATGTCACGTCGGCTACAGCATGCCAAAAATAATCACATTATTATAAACATACTTACATACATACATACATGCACATATATATGTGCCTATGTGAGGCGTTCGAAAAAAGAATTGTCAAGTGCTTGACTTAAAATCGAAATCTGCAGAGCTACAACTCGCAACAGCAGAGATCAATTCAGAACGCTGGGTTTTCTCCACAATTCTCTGAAATCTACCTCGCTCTCTGGGTAAAACACACAACACAAAAATCAACTCAGAATGCGCGACATTGGAAGCCTTTGCTTTCAATAAAACACTTGATTGGATAAGTCTACAGTTAGTTTGGTTCCTACGTTTGATTAGTGCACACAATTGTCAGTTGACATAAATACAGTTTTACAATATATGTATGTACATATTTTCTCAAATAAATACAATGTCCGGATTTAAACGCAGCTATCGTTATCGCTCCTTCGATTGTGTTGTACGCGCCCTCGCATTTGCCAGCCTCTTTATCGTCATGAGCGCCATTTATCGGCAGGACGATGATCCTGGCTCCAATTATATACACCCGAGACACGGCATGCAGTAAACCTACGAACTAGATTAGAATAATTTGTGTTATCTAAGTATTATGTACATAATTATCTATACACTCTACATGAATAAATTGTTTAATATTTTATTAAAAAAAAAAAAAACATTAATAATACATGTGAATATTTGAAGTTTCTAACATAATTTATAACTTGGGCCAATCAAAAAACAATCTTATGTTACGAATTTTTTTATGTCCGAAGTTCTTTATATCGAAGTTCAACAGTTATATAAATATAATAAGTTTGCTTATGAAAGTTTGTGTTTATGATTTGATTAGAACTGATGCATAAAACTGCAATTATTTATGTATTTAAAAAATATCGCATTTCCCCAGCGACCGACAACTAACTTGGGAAATAGCCATTAATTGAGACTGGTTATATTCCAATAACGCAGTCGTTTTCGGTTTCACCCATATATTGTAAATGGCTATCCGATTTAAAAACAAGTTTCACTTCATTAAACACGTATTTAAATACAATAATAATTGTTTATTGCAGTTGTTGCGCTAACCAAGTGTAAGTTGCTGTCGTTTCATTCATCTCAATCAATTATGATAAGGTTCCGTGTTTGAAGATCATTTCAATGTGTTCCGTTCAGAATTCTTGCATATATTTGAGCTCACATAAGGCACCATCATTGAAATGTCTGATTGTGATGTCTCAGCGCGCTTAGCTTTACGTAAAAAAAATTATTAAAAATAGTAATTATGGAATCTAAAGGTTAACGAACAGGCTAAGCGCATAGTTATAGGTTTGACACTAGATCATTGATGGCGGTAGCTCAATATAAATGCTGACGGAGTGCAATAGAGAAGTACATTTATAAGATGCAAATTTTATATAGATAATTTAAATACATAGCTTATCTGCCAATGTTCAAAAGAATCTCTCTACGAGATCATTCAACATGAGGTCGATTTTGTTTCTTCTCGGTCTTACTGCAATTTGTATGGCTACAGTTGAAGTCAAGCTGTATTTATAGTCATATAGAGCTTAATCAGGATGTTCTGCGTCAATTGGAACATCAGAATTGTGGCGTCCCAAAGAAAAGTACTGTTATTAGGGTTGATTAAGTTATTTCTGGGTCGAGGCCTTGGATGGCACTGATTCAGACTAACTTAACGAGGTCCGAGCCTTTTTCGTGTATGGGTACACTTATCACGGACCATAAGTAATTGTTGTCCCTGTAACTTTGAGACCTAATCCTAATACTAGTTAATATTTTGAGAATTCGTTTTAACTGCTGCTCATTGTGTTTCTAATATTGAAATATAAGTTACCAACAATTGTTCAGTGTATACATTGATGATCGAATAAAAGACTTTACAGTAATAAGAATATGCATGTTGCATAGTTGTCTTTCATTGGTGACGGTCGTGTTATTGAGTGCTCTTAATTATTTATTGTTCTCTTGTGTTTGTGAACGGTGTTTTACTCTGTGTAATCTGGTAAATATTTACATTTGCATAAAAGAGCTTGCCGAGATTATACTCACTTTAATTTGCAGTTGAACTGATACTGCTCTGCCTTAACTTAAAGAAAACATAAAGAAAACATACGTACATACATACATATATATATTTGCATTTGCATATCCTGTGTGTTTACTAACAAAAAACAGCTTGTCTATTTTTTTGCTCTCGCTTTACAGCATCAGTGCTCTCCCGCTCTAATCCGCTATTATCCGTCGTACTTTGGAAGGAATCTTTTATCATTCCACTCCATAAAAATTCTTCTAAGTCTAACGTTAAAAATTATAGAGGTATATCCAAGATGTCCGCCATTCCTAAAGTCTTTGAACAAATTATATGTTCTCAACTGCAACACGGATGTAGTTCAATTACATATATCGCCTTATCAACACGGTTTTCTTGAATTCACTTCGCTTGTTATCAAAGGTTTTCAGGGTAAAATGCAAACTGACGTTGTTTACACCGATTTTAGTAATGCATTTGATTCTGTTAGTCATTCTCTGTTGCTTCTAAAATTGAATATTATTGGATTTCCAGCAAAACTTTTATTGTGGCTTACGGAATACTACTACAGTCGGATTTGGGTGCATTGTCAGCCTGGTGCCGTACTAACTTACTAAATTTAAATTGTTCAAAATGTAAAGTCATGTCTTTTTGTAGAAGTACCCCTCATACTGCTCACTACTTGCTTGATGCTTCACCACTTGACCGCGTGTTTGAAATTAAAGATTTAGGCATTTTTCTTGATCCTAAATAAAAGTTTGACGCTCATAATTCGTCTATGGTCAATAAGGCCATTAATGTCTTTGGCTTCATCAAGCGGTAGTCGAAAGAGTTTAATGATCCCTACACCACTAAAACGCTTTATACATCCCCAGTACGTCCCATCCTGGAGTATGGATCTTGTGTGTGGTCCCCACAATACTCGATTCACCAGGATAGAATTGAATCTGTGTAGAAGAAATTTCTTCTATTTGCCCTTAGAAGTTTTAACTGGGTTCCTGGAGTAGACTTACCCCCATATTCAAGTAGACTCCTTTTAATAAATCTTCCCTCCCTGTCAGTTCTTTTGATTCGAATTAAAATTAATGTCCCAATTAGATCTTCACGTAACATTTTCCCCCTTAGCCTTGATCGTTGCTTGAGCAACTATTTAACTCATGAACCATTTCGTGTTATATGTTCTGACTATAACAAACTTTATTCTCTTGTCTCCTTAGAGGCCTCAATTCCAGTACTAAAAAGATCGATCCTTTTTGCTTTATCTAATCGTAACCACTAACTACTAATCTAACGCTGGTCTGATTGGTTTTTCTGGGTTTTTCCCAATCCACGCAACAAATGTTGGACTACTAAATTTTTTTTTGAATTTCCCAGAGCCTTAACGTTAACTTTTAAATTTTTACCTAAATTTATTTTCAGATTTATATTCTATTTAATTTAATTAATTAAACTATTTTTTAATTTAAATTAATGTTGATTTCATTTTAATGTCAGCTGCTCTTAGCTGACAATAAATAAATAAAACAAGATAGGGAAAACGCTATTATGATTTTGAGCGTATGTCTAAACTTTAGACTCTGAAGAGCAAAGAATCTGCAGAGTTTGCAATTGGCAAGACCTTTCAAAAGAGCTTTTTCGTCTCAGGCAGTCGCTCCTGGTTAGTGGCTTTGATTTCCTTAATTTTGCATTTGCTTGCGTTGTTTTCAAATGTTATAGAGAATAACAAAAGTAGTTAGCAATAAGTGTCAGCGAGTGCGATAGCGGATAGCATGTGCCGATGGTTTTGTTTCAGTTGACCTTGCGCTCAGCGGCCTTTCTATTGTAAAAAATGCAGTGGGCCAGCGAAAAACAAGAACGGTAAATATTTGTTAGTATTTTTTTTTGGGCCTGCTTGGTGATGACGTCCCTCAAAAAACTGCATTCTTGTAGGCCACGCCCACCTTGGTAGGAAGGTGGTGTCCCACAAAGAACAATTTTAGTGCACACGGCCCACCGCATCTTAAAAAACGGGAATCCGTGTATCTTTCTCAGTATGTTCGCAATATAGCTAGGAGCATCCCCCAAAGATCTGCATCTGCCAATCTTTGAACGCAGCATACACCAAAATACCCTAAAAGACGGCGAGCACCTAAAAGTATGCTCAAGTTTTTGTTGCTCGAGGGAAATTAAGTCAATTCACCAACCTATAATCCTTAAGAAAAGGTCACAATGGACAATTTTTACATAGCACTGTCGCACCAATTACAATATGCCAATTAAATATGTACTTTGCGAAGCCGAGAAATTAAATAAAAAATGTGCATCTGAGTATCTAGAGAAGTGTTAAAAATCATGTTTTTATAGTGAAAACTTCTAAAAAATTGCTTTTATTCTTTTGGTTTTTATTGGGATATTGATTAAATGACTTTGCAATTAAACATCTACAGACTAACCAATATAAAACAGTCGATTACAAATGTAATATATATATATATATATATATATATATGTAAAGATACATACATATGTATATATATATATATATATATATATATATATATATATATATATATATGTATAAATATGGTATTTATTACATTAAAACTTAGTTAATTAGATCGTAAAACGCTTTAAATAATATACACTACTTTGTGGTATGCATATTTACAAAAACTACAACGAAAATAAAAATCAATTTTATGGCAATGATCAAAAACTTTGTTGCTGCTACTTATTAAAATTCTCAATCTGTTGGAGAACCCAGCTGCGTGACGCCGACTGGCTTAGATTCGGTGGACAGAGTACAACACTCGGATGTCGGTTAAGCAGCTCCTGCAGCGCCGCCTTTGTCGGCTTGGGTGCTATTTGCGGTGGTGCCGGCGATTTACGGTCCCATGCCGAACCCAATCCAGAACCCGGTCCATGTACCGACGATACCGGTTGAGGTGGTGGTGGTGGCGGACTGCGGGGCCGCTTAAGATCGTAGTCAAGAATGCTGCGCTTCTCATTGTTGTCATCGCTGTAAATGGCCGAATCACGAAAATCATTCTCCAGACTATCCTCTACATGCTGCTCGTATTCAAAATGAGATCCAGACAGCTTGCTGCGCTGCTGCTCGCACATGCTATCACTTGACGTGCACGAGGATGAGGTGAGCGAGAAGACAGAGTCACGCTGCAGCGATGCTTCCGAGCTGGCAATGATGCTGAATAAAGTCTTGGGATCCGCGTAATCCACATGCGCCATACGCTCACCCACAGCCTCGCTGCCCTGCCTATGCAATATGCTCTGCCGGCACATTTCACTTACATCGGAGACGCGACGTTCAGGTGGCCGATTGTTGCGCCCAAAGGCCATGCTCAGATTATCAATGGACTTTAGGGCACGCGGCAGCAGCGAGATCTCCGAGTGGGTAACATTCTCCAGTGTGGCCTTGTGGCCGCCGTTGTGGCTGAGCAGACGCTTCATTAGGTTCTTTGGTATGGGACGGGCATATAGCGAATCAACCGGATCGGTTTCACCATTTGAATCCAGGCACAAATTGATGACCGTAGTCTGGCTGTCGCGTTTTGCAGTGGAGCCAGAACTGGACTCTGAGCCGGTGCTGTCTCGCTGCTCCTGTTGATCAATTGCATCCTCGCCGACTCGCTGCAGCACACCATCTGGGGAGTAGACTAGAGTGACATAGTCCGATTCCGGGCGAGGCGCAGGCAGACGCTTTTCGCGCTGCTTGAAATACTGAACGGATTTGGCGCGTCCGAGCACAGGCGAGAATTTATATGGAACATGCACGTTGCGCAACAAGGTCTCATAGATGGGCTCCTCCTCGGGCTGCTCATCCGGCGAGCAGGGCAAAGCCCGCTCCTGTTCCGCTTCCAGTGGCGGCGGTGACCGTGAAGGTGGACGTGGCGGCAACGGAGGCGGTGCTGACTCTTCTATAGGACTCACTGGCGATGTGGCCTGGCTGCTGTCGCGTCGCTGCTTCTGCTGTTTGTTCTTGTTATAGATGCGCTCAAACTCCTTGTTGTTCTTTAGCAGATCCAGCACAATCTCAGCATCACGCTTGGACTTCTCCGCCGGGGAGAGTTTAGATGTCTCATAACACTGTTTCGTCGCCTGCTCTAACTCTGGCATCTCTTGGGCCTCTTCGGCCAGATCTAGATCCTCTGTGGACTCGGTGATCTTCAGCACAGTGCTGTCAAACTCACTCAGATCCATGTAGAACTTGGAACATCCAATGCTGCTGGTGCTCCCACGTTGCTTTTTCAGCGTGGCAATGCGCTTGGGCATCGTCTTGTGATTGTATTGCTTCACCTCGAAGAATCCTTTGCCCTTGACTTTGCGCTCGCTTAGATCTGGCTTGCTGCCGCGCAGCGAAGCGGGATTGTCCTCTTCATGTGCCTCTGACTGATCATCAAGACTGCAGCCACCTATGCGCGGCACCGATTTGCTGCGCTCCTTGAGCGCCTTGTAACTAAAGACGGGACTTTGGGACTTGGTGCGACTGCGCTGATCATGCAATATGCACAAGCACTCTTGTTGATCCGGCTGCTGTTCGCTCGCACACTTGCACTGATCCTTGCTGGGGATCAATTTGGATTCACGCTTGCCACCACTGCGATAACGGACAGCAGCTGCCAATTTCTGTAGAGCCGTATCATCCAGACTGTTATTGCGCGCCAGCTGCTTGGCGGGCTTAACGGGTTGCTCCTGTAAATCTGTGGGAGACTGCTCCAGCGATTCATTGAAGCTGTCAAATGAGCTGGAATTGCTGATGGTCTTGCGCTTAAACTTGGAATTGCGCAGACGTATCTCGCTGCGACGACACGCATTTCGTCGCTCCAAATATGTTGGAGTCGAGTTGCTGCTCGAGTGGAGGCTCCACTTCCAAGTGCTGCGATCGGGCGTGCGATCTATATAGCATGATTCAAAAGATTTCAAAAAAAGGGAAAGAAAAATAAGTCTTAAGATTACTCTCTTGCAGTGGCATTTGTATGTGTAGCTGAACAGGCGTAAGGCAAGCAAATGCTGGATGAACGAAAGGCTACAAACACCAGCAACATTCCCTAAGCACTAGCAACCAGAGCAATCGCATTATCAAAATATAAAAAAATTAAAAGTCATTTACGAATTCATACATGCAGTTTTCAATATTGGAACTTTTTTTTTAAGGAAGTGTGTTAGTTAAGTCTCATTTGAATTTGCTTTTAATTGCGCTTGCATATCAGTTCGAAATGTTTTCATATATAGTATACACAGAAAGAAATGCAACATGAAATAAATATTTTCTTTTAGATTCAGGTTTTCGAATTTTGTTTTCAAATAAAATACTAAAATTTTTTTATACTGAAATAATTGATATTGTATTTTTTTAATATTGAATTTTTATTTTGCCCACTTGAGATAAAACTTTGAAACTTTGCAAATAACTTTGTCCATGGGCGGGACAGATAAAGGTTTAATAAAGGGGGGTCCACGGGGTGGCTAGTAAATCGATGACAGACCGATACAACAAGAGGTGCTATTCGATAAAACACACATTTTTCCTATATTTCAACAGCTATGGTCAGCAACTTTGGTGGGGAAAAAGCTGGTTACTTTCCCCAAATATCTACATAAAAATTTTGACCGCCTCTTAGAAAATGGGAGTGCATGTATCTTCCACACTTTTTATTGTAGAGTCACCAAATGAAGTTGCAAGATAGCCGGAAACTTCCCCCACCGATCTGAATCAAACGATTGGATGTCATTTGTTTAACAAAGTGGCATTAAGTGTCTTTATATAATATTGTTTTGGGTTAGTAGTAGTAGTTCATGCTGGCATAAATAAGTAATGTATGTAGGTTAAAGTGCGTGCATGCTGGACCCAATACCAGTGGAGCGTAATCAAGCCAATGACAGTAACACACAAGCCAAAAAAAAAAAACCGTTAAGCGGTTGCAAATCGATAACTCAAGATACTTACTAGGCAGCGACCGGAATTATTTGTTTAATTAACGTCAGCGCCGCAAATACCAGAAATTTACATATACATAGTTACGATTAAAATTACAATACGATAACGATAGCGATACCGATAAGCAGTAAACAGTTATATTGTACTATTTATTACAGTTAAAAGATATAAAAAAGTTTGAATAGTGTTTTATAATAGGGGCTGGAAAGTAGTAGCGCTTAGTTCAGTCTCTGGTGTTTAGCCTTAGGAACGCCTTAAAAACTAATTAAAGTTTTTTTTTCTTGTTTGGTTTGGGTGGTTTAGTTTTAGAATGCATCATTGGTAGTACTACAACGGTAAACATATAGCAAAAATATAAGTATTTATATAGATAAAGTGATAAACACTAAAATCTAAAGTTAAGTAAAAAATATACAGATGTCAAACCCAATTACCAAATTATTATAAACATATATGTTCTATATTGTATTAGTAAATCATAAGCGCCAAAAACCAATTACATAACTTAATGCAGGCGAACAAAACATGTACGATTAAATTGCGCAAACATCACATAAGTAGACGTCAGATATTGCACGGTTTTGGCCAAAAACCTGAGGACTGTTTAGTGCAAATGCACTGCTAGAAATTGCAAGTTTTCATATCTGTTAAAGGTTTGTTCTAATCTGTGATTGCTAAATATTATGTATATGACAGAGGCTTTAACTTAATTCGCTTTTTGTGCAGTGTACTTGCTTATGTGTAGGCAATGACCGCATAACTAACTATAACTAACTACTACATCATCATTCCTTTCAAAAATTGACTTATTGAATTTTGGACGCCGTCAACGAAAAAACGCACAGAAACAAACATAACAAACAAACAGCGACAAATACTACAAACAACAGAAAGCACACACACAAAAGGCATACAAAATAAATACATATACTATGTAGGTAGGTAGGTAGGTAGCTCTATGCAAAGAGTTGCAGTGTAATTGCAGAGTCCAATTGACGCTCACCTTCCTCGTTGCCCAGCTGGTAGACAAGTTCCTTGGCTCGCGTGGGTATATCTAGCTCTTGGAGCATAACACCTTTAATGTGCTGCGTCCAGATACGCTTCTGGTCACGATTTCTGGCTGTCAACTTGATTTGATTGCGCGGCTCATCGAAGGGTATGACATAGAAGCTGGTCGGCTCTCCAGGCAAATGTTCACTTAACATTAGATTCTTTTGCTGCAGTAAGAAAGAGAGAGAAGAGAGAGAGAGAGAGAGTTAAATATATTGGATTAGGTTGAGTAGAGTGACTGCATGGCTTACGGTTATGAGGCTCTTGAATTGAAGACGACCGTCCTCCTTTTGCTTTGTAATGATCAGCATCGTCTCGAAGAGCAGCACCTGACGTGGCTTGCTGTGCTGTTCCATGAGCAAACCCTCGTGTCGCAGTTCGCGCAACACGCTCAGATCTGCAAAGTCATTTCGAACGATAAAAGACACCGTTTTTCATAAGAATCTGGTACACTCACCTGGTCCCATCCAGCCGTCTAGAATGCCGGAGAGCTCCTTGACGCGGCTCTGTTGCTCCTGCTGTCGCTTTACCTGGTCAATGTTGTGAGCTACCTGACGCATTATTACATACGCCTCGGCCACCTCCTTGACATCACAATGCTTGCGCAAGTTCTAATTGCCAGAGCGAAGGGGAAGAGAATGGAAGAGGAGGGCAGAAGGTTACCAAGTGAAGGGTTTGTTTATCAAGGTATTTGACTATTACTTACATCCAGCAGCAGATGGTACTTGAGTATGCGTTGCACCGGTTTCAACAAAAAGGAGCCAAGGGGCAGACGATGTTGCAGCAGCTTCTGCGTGGAGGCAAGCAACGAATTCGTGTGCTTTGCCTGCAGCAGTTTGGTCAGCAGCGAGATGGCTTCCGGGTAGCTTGTGCTGCACAAAACAAAGCAAAGAGAAAGAGACAAGACACTATGTAATAAAGCAGTTGATTTATGGGCAACAAAAACAAAAATAAAACATTGAGCTCTTCATCAGACAAAAACATGAAAATTTGAATTTAAAATCAGCTGTTCAAGTAGGAGTATCCAAACTTCAAGTTGGCCCCACATGATATATGCTCAACTGTCAGCCGAGGCGACAAATCAAACGGCGGCCAGCAGCCTCGCACAGTTTGGCTTCAAACTTAACAGCGATGACGATGACGATACCAACTAAAGCCAGTCCAAAGCAAATGTCAGGCGCTTAAATGGAACATCGAACAGCTTGGATTGGGAGCTTGGCGTGCCTGGACTGCCAAAGCTGACGATGACGTTGGAGCTAAACCAAAGATAACTCAAAGCCAAAGTCAATGTTCGTGTCCCGCTGCTGGCTAACTACCAAGCTACAGCTGCATTCGAGATCAGTTTTGGTCAGTCCGTTAACCGTTCTTGGCCAAGACTATCACAGATTTGGCAGACACGCCAAACCTCAACTTTGTGACTTAGTTAAGTCTGTGGGGAAATAACTCGAAGACTTCTCTTTATAAAGTACAAATCTAATATTAAGAACGTGAGAGAAGTAGCAAGCGAAAATCAGCAATGTGTATAGACAGAGATAGAGAGATTCGGAATTGCTCATAAAGTTAACTGTGCAATAAAGGATTGTACAATTTACAGATACAGAGTTGTGTTTCAAAAAGGAAACTTAAAGTTAAAGAAAACAAAACCATGTAATGAAGATGTTTATACAAATTAAGAAGAAAGTGTCGTGAACCAACAAAGAATCCAATGTCAAAGTCAATTATATACGAATTATTAAGAATAACTGAAAAGCCATTAAGCAGAACTAGATTCAATTTATATGGGAACACATGAGTAGCATCAGCTTATGGAGGAAGCTGGAGAACTAGAGGATTTAATCACATTCAAAGAACTGTTCTTGATATTGATTTCAATAAGGTATGCAACTAACTTCCGAACAATTTAAGAACATCAAAAGGGTTGGGTCAAATGAAGTTGTAATTAAATATTGAAAGTCAGGTTTTTTTTACCAATAGGTTGTGTACACATTAAAACGTTCACGTAAGTTGATAAAACATTTAGCTATTTTGCCCGGTTCCATGCTCGAGTTGATGAGCTGCTGCAGCAGTATTGAGTTGAATTCATAAATCTCTTCAATGTTGGCAAAGAGTATTTGCAATTCGTCCAGTCGCAGGCAGGCGCGTTCCTTCCAGTCCAACAAATAACTAAGAAAATAATAAAAGGTTAGTTGAAATTGTTTAGCGTCTTGAGACCAGCCGCTTACCCCTTGATAACTTGACCGAGATCCTCAACAAAGCTGCGCTCCGAGTCCACTATTTCTAGGCAGGCGCGTTCCAACACACTCATTGAATTCGTATGGGATTGGTGATGATGATCGCCCAGCTCGTTCTCGCTCTCGGCTAAGCTTTCCACGCTAGCCAAATACGAGGTGGCTGTTAATTTGCCATTGAGCAGCTGATCCGATCCGGAACTGGAGCTTGAGGATGTGGAGCAAATAGAGGATGAGGACAATGGACGATTATTGAGACGCGTCAGTTCACTGAGACGCGCCGGATACTTGGTCTTGATGTCCGTCAACGTGTCCAGACTCTCGGCCGACAGTTTGTTGGCCTCTTCCAGCTCCGCCAGCTGCTCAGCAGTCGGCAGCCTTATAGGCATGCATCCACCCAATGTGCTGGCCTTGCAACTCTGACTCTTGAGCTTGGTGCGCGCATAGGTCTGGAGAGGCGAGCTACAGTTGGAGCTTATCAAGCAGGCACGTGGTGCGGAAACACTACGCACCAAAGGTTTACAAATCAGTGGCTTATTGATTGCTTCCACCAGCTCCTGGGCGGCATTAGTTTCACCTAGATCCAGATCGCTTAGAGTCAGCTGATCAATGTGCTGGGCAACCAGATCAAAATTAATAGTGTCCACATAGGGCTCGGGACTAAGTGGCTCACTGGCCACAACGAATGCCTTGTGACGTGGTGGTGTTGCTGTTGGTGGTGCTACTCCGTTTAACTTCATTTTGGTCACCGACAACTGTTCCAGCTCTGTGAGTTTTATACTCTGCTGCGTTTCGTAGCGATTAATTTTAGGTTGCGTAAATGGCTGACCCTCAAAATGAAAGGATGTGCCAGGTGCGGCTTTATTTGTCGGAGTTTTATCCTCATCTACTGGTGTAGTGTGTTTTCTACTGCAATATGATTCACTATAATCGCTGCTAGTATGCAATGTGGACACCAGATCGCTGCCCGATTGCGTCGATAGTTTCCCTGTGATCTTTGAAAGCGGCAGATGTGATAGTTTCAATTTGGGTGGTGTGGAGTTTGCTTTTATATAACGTGTGGGCGTTGGACTGCGCTGTCCGGGGGACTGATGCAGTGCCTCAATGTCAACAGCATTAACTGGTGTCGCATCTGCATGCGCAATTATACGCTGCACATTGGGCGATAGCACACGAATATTGTTGCCACGTCGGGAATTGGGATTGGGATTGGTGGTGTTGGCACCACTGCCAACACTTGAGGCACTTGAGGCGATGCTATGACTGCTGCCCAGCTCCTGACGCCGTTGCACGACCAGACGGCTCAGCTGCACGCCATCAGCTTCATCACGCAGACCGGCAACCACCAGTGGTGCTCCCTGTACCAATACTCCCGATGCTTCTGCTGCTTTGAGTGTGTAGCTGCCTGATTGGTTGTCGCTGCTGTTGTCGCTGCTGTTGTTGCTGGTGTTGCTGGTGCTGCTGCAATTGCTGTTGCTGCGTTTGGGCGTTGATTCACCACTGCTTTGGTTGTTACTCTGCGTGCCATGCACGTCAGACTTGGTTGTTGTTGTTGCAGCTCCTCCAACGGCCAAGCTGTTTGTCAGTGTGTCATACAAACCCAGCAGCGATGGTGCCAACTCTGTGGTGCTGCCTGTTCAAGCACAAAGATAGACCAATAAAATGATGTGATTAGTTTTTATTACACAAAACTTAAGCTATTTATATATAAATAAAGTATTAACTAACAACCTAGACTCACGAGTTAATCTAAAAAATCCTTTATTTAATAAATTGTTATTATTTACCAAAACTAGAATTACCCTGAGTTGGCTAGACTGAATCAATATTCAAACTTGCGAAGACACTTGCATTCGATATTCATGAGTCGTCGATCTTGATCTGCATTCCTTAGCCGCTGATTTATGCAATTTGCCGTCTTTTGTTTTCTTAGCTTACAAGGGGCATCATTAAAGCTATTGACTATTGACTGGCATGAACTATAATTTATATATCAACTGTCAGATATCACATATTTATGTGTATACGTATGTATGTGGTGAATAATGTTATTAAATTCGCAGTTGTAGAAGGGTTTTCTTTGATTAATTGAACCATTTGTGAGAAATGATGAAAGAAGGTAAAAAAGAAAAAAAAATAAAAAAAATACTGCTGCAACATCAAAACGATGCCAATTGGCCCGTTGACTTTTTGTCAGTTGTTGGTGGTGGTGGTGCTATTGATGATGGTGGTGGTGGTGCTGCTGACTAGATCGTCGATTGCAGTTTTGCTGCCATGTTGCGTTGCCATATCAATTCCCATGTCAGCCCAGCAGGCAGATAGACAGTCCAACACACGGACAGACAGACGAACAGACAGACAGTGTAGAAGGCAACCTACTTATTTATGCAGCCAACTCAGCCAGCTGGGCAAGAACAACATGCAGTGTGGACTCACTCCAAGACCGAAGTCTGAAGTCAAAGGCTTGACTTGTTGCCTTGACTGATCGACGCTTTTTGTTCTTGCTCTGGTTCTTGTTTGTGTAGTTGTTGTTGTTGTCGTTGCTATTTGCGTCCTGGGGCTAAACAACTCAATGCATTAGTTCGTGTTGGCCTTAACATAATTCATATTACGTATACAAATTATGGCAAATGTTTATCACAAAAATTATGCGATGCTAAATTGAGGTATATCATCGTGTCAAGATCGTTAAGTAATTCGCAAGACTAAATAAATAAATATGCCCACTTTTGTGTAGGGTAATGTGTGTTCTGTATAAAAGTTATATCAGTTGTATTTTTTAAATATTTTAAAGAGTAAGTCCCTTCTGACCAACTGTATCAACTGGGAATCTTTCTCCCATTTTTCTTGTTTATCAAAAATTATTTCTTAGTAGAACTTAGCTTTAGAGCTCTTAGTGAATAAAGTTTCTTATATCTTAACAAAGGATTTCAAAATAAACCTGTTGAGCTTTTTGAGTTTTTCTAAATGTTCATTGCCTTCCTATCACACTATATTTGTTCACTACTCTTCCAGGAAATAAGTTAGATGCCTGCCTAATCCAAGAGCACAATATTTTAGCACATCTACCCATCTCGGCGAGATCTACCCACAGTTTTGGCCTGGGGGAAAACAGAAGACGAAAAATTATGCCGCTGCGAATGGGGGCCTTTAGCAAATCAGGCAATTAACTTTAAGACAGAGAACACTTGGGTAAGAAGTGAGAGGCAACTGTTGTTGGCTACTGTTGCCTCTAACTGGTTATTTTTTTCAGCTATTAAGAATCCAGCATATTAGCATAGACATAGCGTAGCAGCATCATCTTCATTGGCTTCCTCATTTGCAGAGTTGAGACCCTGCCCCAACTGCCTGCCACAGGTAGCACAGTAGCCAACGGGCAACTTTTTCTTCTAATTGGAAACGGTGTCAATGTGAATGAAGTTGGCTTAAATGTTGTTGCTTACATTTTTTTCCTCAATTTTATTTTATTTTTTTTTTTTTGTTGTTTATTTTTCCGCAGAGAGCTAGTTGCCACGCAACGAACAACAATTAGTTTGTTTGAGTGCGCCACGCCCACTGCACACAGCTGACTGACTAACTGACAAAATGACAGACGAAATGATAGACTGATGGCGCACTCAGCTTGCTTGACGGGCTGACTGGCTGGCAGACTGACGACAAGTCGTAAACATGATTTGTACATTTAATTTTCCATCATTCCGGCTTGATTGTTGCGTGGGTAGTGAAAAACCAGTGACGAACTTGATGACGCCACTAAGAGATCTTCCTGCTGCACGCTGCATGCTGCATGCTGCATGCGGTTGCATCTCTGACCTAGTTTGGTGGCAAGAGAGCGATTTGAAGAGTTTGCTTAATGGCGACTGGCCAGCCGTGGGACGTGCAAAATTGCTAGTGACAGGTAACCAGAAAAGAGGTAACAGGTTATACATACTAGTTGTGTCTATGACTAAAGTTTTATCATTGTCACTCGTTTAATTAACAAGAATTGCCAACTTGAAGCTAAACGCATATTAAGTATAAATACTCTGGATATGGTAATGGTAGTTCTGATGAGGTTTAACTGCATTCTTCTTAGGCTTTTTCTATGTAGTTAAGACAACCCTTTTCATACATTTTCTATTAATAGCAGAAATGATTGCTTTTATGTTAACTGACTTGCTTGGCCTGGTAAAATTAGTTTAAGGCATGTAGAACGTAAGTTAATTAACTCTGGTTTAAGCTCTGATCATGATCATACAGTAGTAAAAACCACATTTGGCTTAATCAATTTATGGCATAATTTAAGGTGTCAGTTTTATGGAGGATACGTGGGACTAAGCTTGCGGCTAAGTTGCACTGGCAATCAGCCAGCCAATCTGACACAAACAAAACTAGCAAGCAACAGAAAAGAAGCAACAAATTTACATGTCGCATTGTCAACTGGAAAACAATTGAAATTTCGCATTTCGCAAACTTTGGCAATTGGAGTAGCCATAATGTTCAATGTCCCTGGAGAGACATTGAGACTTGGCTGCCAGCTTTTGGTTACATTTACGCAGACTTTGGACGTCACACAAGTTGTGCTCCGCCCTACTACAGCTGTGCGCTTAAAGGCCTGGAAAGGCTTATGACGCTTGCCACATATTCGCAGCACGATGCGGCCCTTTGTCAATTCTGTCTCACTGTGTTGCGGCTTCAGGTGTCAGCTTCAGCGTTGGCGACGACGTCGATGCTATCACTGGACGCTGGCTACAAAGTGGCCTGTTTAAAGTGCGCAATTTATGGCAGAGCTGACACAATTTCATAATGCGCGAGACGCAAAGTCTGGAACGCAGTTGCAGTTGCAGATGCCTGGGCTACAAGATTACATGGATTTTGGCTAAAAATAGCTGCTTACAAACTTAAACCAGTGTCAGAGTTGCCAGAGTTACAGAAGGTCAGCCAAAGATGTTGACAGGCCATGGCGCTGATTTATATTAGTTGTCGCATAAGTTGCAATTGTGACATTGAATTATGCGAATTGACTTAAAATCAGGGGAAAGTCTCTGCATTTCTTCCCCATACTCGCTGTTCGATTGCAATCGCTTGCGACGACAACTAAATCGATTGCTTGCTGCTGCCTGTTGAACAACAGGCTGCCCCGCAGCCCAACGTTCCCCACTCCTCCACAAATGCCAAGCACCTTTTGTGCCCAAGCATCGTACATCTTGGCCAGCTGTGTTGATAGCATTATACTATTAATGCGCTTAGGCGATTTGTTGCGGTGGCATCGTCTGGCAGCTAAGGTAGACTGTCTTAAACACACACACACACACACACACATCCAATTGATATTTTAATCGGCATTTCATTTTGTCTGCTCACTGGCGCCATTTGGCCAACGTTTAGGGAAATGACCAGTGGCCAGTTTTAAGCACACAAACAGCACCACAAACATCTTATCCACTGTTTGGTGTGGTGTGGTGTTGTGTCATTAAATAGCCATTGGCATTGCGACGCTGTGTATCAGTGTAAACGTGTGTTTAACAAAATCAACGCTCTTAACTTGGCCTTCACGGCACGCATTTTGAAATTATGGCCAAAATGAGCTTTTAAACACGCACTTCCACTGATAAGACCCAACAACAATAAACTGAGCGTTTCTGTTTATTATTGTCAATAAATTTCCAGTAGTTTATAAAATTAAAAATTATTTAAAAAATAAAAATCTGCTACCAGTCCACTTTTGATAAGTATTGTTCATGGATATCTTTCTCTCATCAAAACTTCAACAACGGATAATCAAATCACCTACAACGGGAATTCATGCACCGTTGGGCACAAAGAACAACAGCTCCAACAGCTGAACACATGTTAAAACATTTACAATAATTTAAGTATAGCTTAACTGTTTATTGCGGATGCAACCAACTGCCCAAAACAACAATAATAACAACCAAAATAACGCGTAACACTAACTGGGAATATTAAAAAGGGGGTCAAAGCGAAATATATATGTTAATTTAGAATCTAACAAAAGGTATTTAGTTTCTAAGCGACTATTGAACTTATTGTCCCAATGCAAAACTGTATTATCTGACATGGTCATATAAAATAGTTGGAAGAGTCGAAGAATTTCTTACATTTTAATATTTAATTGAGTTTCTAATAGATAATCTTATGCTACCCTTTGTAACGATTCCACAGACGCAGGGTATATGTTTTAAAAACATACAACTCTTTTCCCTTACTTACATCTTCTTTTGAGCATCCGTTTCAAGTGATATGATTATCATAGAAATACTATATACCCTCTTAGTGCTTTTGCAAAAACTTTGAAACAGAAAGACAAAACTACTAGTAAACCAGTATTTAAATGATACATCGTATAGGAAGTATAATTCTTTATTCTTACTATCACTCGCTACAATAACCTTCGAGTAAGAACTCCATTGCTAAGTTTCACGTGGAGAAGAACCATTGCTGATTGCAGAAAAATTAATAGTTTAATAAGTATTTAAAGTCAGTTGCACCAATAAATTCCTCATCTAAAGGCAATTGTGAAATACCATTCGAAATTGAGAGGCGAAAACTTGCGAAGCCAAAGGCACATAAAAAAGAAACACACATTCTTGAGATCATCTGCCTTAGCGCTCGTTAAACTTCCTTGCTGCACATCTATTTTTAGACGCGGCCAGATCGCATGGATCATAGGCACTTAAACGGCTACACCTTTCCTTTCCGCGCACCCCTCTTCGCTGCAGGCAAATGCAATGTGGCAACTTTTGCTTTTGGAGCAGGCAAAGTCAATGGGTTGAGCTAAAAATTTCTGCAAATTCCAGCGAAAAGTGAAATCCTTTTAAGCGACTGCAAACAAAAAACAATGAAAAAAAAATCTAGAAAAATGTCATGGAGCCAAAAACGTTATAAATCTTGTTCATATTTGCACGTGAACAACAGACCGACGAAACTAAACTGAACAAACTCGACAAATGGACAACGTGCCCAGTTGGCCCAGACGAAGCCATAAATGTCACGCCACCGATGTGTCCAAGCCTGTGGCAACCTCTAGCTAGGCCGCCTTTCTGTCTATCTGTCTGTCTGCCGTCCTGCTTTGCTGGCATATTAGTTTTCTACTAGTGCTACGTGTTAAATTCCATGGCCAGAAATCCATTAGGCGAGCCCAAGCATAGAGCTCAACCTAGACGCTGACGCAGGCAACAAACATCAACAAAAAGCCGCATGGGCCAAAAGTGCTAAAATCTCATAAAACGTTGCCCAGGCAGCAGCAGCTGCTTCTAAATCAACCCAACTCCTACTCCAAACTCCAACAAACAGCAAATCTTAGCTGCGACTGCTGCTTTGAGGAGGCCACTCGAGGTAGGCGACACTTGCAACAGCAGCTGCTAAATATTGTTGCTTGCGGCTTGCACTTTGCACTTCAGCCCGAAGGAGTCTCGAGTGTTGTCAGCTGCATACGAAAGAAGCAGTCAGTCAGTCAGTCAAAACATTATGTTGATCGACTATTGGTTACCCTAAACTGCAAGGTTTAGTATGCTTGTCAAATAAAAATTCTATCATAAAGCTGTAGTTATGTTTATTGTTAATTCTATTTAGTATCTATAGAAATTAACTAACTAACAACAAAAATTACAGCACCAGTTAAGCATACCCTGTCCATGCACTGTTTATATAGTATATAGCGAAGAAGTTGCTGGCATTTTCAATGCAGCGTCCGTCGTTGACTTTGACATGACGAACTGAACTGCGTGACTCTGGCATTTGAACAGGAACAAAACTCAGACCGTGCCCCTGAGCCATAAATAACAACAATATTTACAGCAACGGCAACAACAGCAGCAACAAGAACATTTATTTGCCTGATGAATTGCAAACGGGCCGAGAAAAATGCATAAAAAGTGTGAAAAATATTACTAAAAATAGACGTGCAAAAATGCAAATGTCTTAAAAAAGAATTTAAACTAAAATAAAATAAAATAAAATAAGCAAAGATCAGTGCTTGCAACATTTTGCGCACAACTTATTTCACAGGCGTTTTGACCAAATGTTGCAGCAACACGGGCCATTGGCCTTATGCTAATAGCATTGTTGCTTGTTAGTTGATGTTGCTATTAGTTGTTGTTGGTGCTGTTTTGGCGGTGCCGAATATGGCCAACAGATTGTAGAGACATGGCCATGACCAGTTCCAGTTCAAGGGCTTTTTAAGGCTGTGAAATTTGCTGCATGCAACAAGCCGCATTGTGCCGCATTTGGTCAACGATATTTAAGCGCTGATAAAGACATTCAAAATCCCTGGCATTATGTAAGACTAAACTTTAATTTCATTAGCCGATAAATCGCGAGTAAGTTTTTTTGTACCCTGTATTTAAAAATATGGGGTAATATACAATGTTGCTTATATCTTATACAATTTGTTATATTTGTTTTAAACATTGCTGGGTGTCTACTATTTCTGCACTCTCGACTAAGGCACTTTTACTTGATTTTCATATGGAAAGCAGCCGCATTTTGACCTCGACCAGGGCCGCCCACGCGTCTCTAATGCATGCGGACAGCCAGACAAGCATTAAAATGTGCAAGAGGAAGGCACGAAGGGGAAAAGAGGAATGAGAGAGCAACAACTGCTTTGCCGCCAGCAGTTAATCTGTATGGACAGATGCGGCTTGCGGTCTTTGGTAGGCGCTGCTTGTCTCGGCAGCCTGTACGCTGTGAGTTGTAAGTGTATCTTTCACATTTGAGGCATTCGCTTTCAAAATCAATTTTCCTACCAAATGCATTATACGCATATGGCGGAAAGCGAAAGCCACATAATAAGCAGGAAACGTCTGTCAATATCGAAAAAATATGTATCTACTGCAGCTTCAGCTTTAGCTACAGACTTTGGATTTGAACTCTGGTTTGATTGATTGGGCTTGGGCCAATAAGTGGAGCAAGGAGATTGCGTAAGACACGCAATGTGGGTGTTGCTTTACTTGAGGAACTAACGCAGCAGATGCTATCAAATACAGCTCAAGTACTGCTCTCCAAGTACTGCTAACCCAGTCAGTCAGGCAGTCTATCACACAGTCACAAGTCTGTCAGACTGTCATGGCTGGCCTCGTCAACTGTGGTTGTTTTTGCTGTTGCAGTTTTTGAAGGCCAAATATCTAAAGGTGCATTACACACGATGCGACAAACAGACAGACAGAAAATATTGACTTAAGATACGAGTTGGACTTGCCGACATTGACTTCTTGCTAACGGCAACTGCAACAACCCTTTCCACTAAACTTACCCCGGCCGGACTCTTTGCTCTCTGCAGTTGCTAATAAGCTTCATAAATAAGCCGCTGGTTAAATTTGCATTGGCAGTCTGGCCTGTTGACACGGGCCAGGCCAAGATAACTTTGTTAACAGGCTGCATAGTTGATTTGTTCTTGATATTCTCTTTGTTTCTTTTTTTTTTTCGTTTTAGGTGCTGTTGTTTCTTGACTTTATGACACAAGTCAATTGGAAAAGGGCTAATAACCAGCTTGTTAGCCTCGTTATGCATGCTTAGCAAAACTTTCTTTCAACTTAAGTTCTTTGCAAACGAACACTGTGACTTAATGAGATTTTATCTGAAGTCATTTTTGAATAATTGCTTATAGATAACGATCAAGTTTCTTAGTGTCTGAACTAGCAATATTTTAAATTAAACAAAGAAAAACAACTTAAAGCGCTATGTGATGTATATGTATGTATAATGATTTCTTAAACGACATATTCTGTGTACAAATGCTTTTGAAATATTTTACACATTCCGAGACATCTCTGGTGCTCCATGCAATGACTCTAATTTAGAGTCGATGTAATGATCAACTTAACAACCATATCAATTCTTTGGCTAACAACTTAGGGTCAAACACAACGCGCAGATTGTTGATAATTTAATATTTTTTGTCGATTATTTAATATTATGTTAATGTAAATATTTGTTATTGTTATTTATCAATCGTCATTCCAATATTTTATACGCTTTATGTAGTTTGATCGACATTATTATAAAATTTGTCATATAAAGAAACTATTATTATCCAGTCTGCTCATTTTAAGATAATTGTATTTTATCTACACTTTTAATTACTTATCTCACAACTTTATTTTACATACTCAGGTGGAATATAAGTTTAATTGTTATCGTCAAGCGTCAACAGCAATGATGAGAAAAACATACCTGCAAATAGAGAAAGAGTTTAAATTAGTAAATACGTCGAATCAAGAATTCCCCACAGGTTGCAATGGCTGCCATAATAAGAAGTCAATAGATATACCCCACCATATTAAGCAAGGCCACCGTTTGTGGAATGTGGAACTGTTTTCAATGACCAAAACTGGCGTTGGGATGCCATAAGCACCACGTCACGAAGATGAGATGCCGTCAGAGACCTGAGTGAGACTCGATGTCTTCTTGGCCAATGTCAATGCTTTTGAGAGGCTTCAATTGTTGGTCAATGCACCGCACTGAAAAGTGGTTCAAAAGGCTCCCCCATACCCCGCCAAAAGCCAGTAACAGCAAAGTGTAGACACATTTTCCAATGAAAATATGCCAAAGATGCAATGTGCGGATCACTTAAACTTGCCAACTTGGGGTCTACTGTACAGAGAACGCGTTTACAGAGGCCATCATCTCCTGCTCATCGTCCAAGTGTCTGGCCGGACCACCGGCGTTGCTGCTGCTAGGCATAGTCAGCTTTATATGTATTATGGCTAGGCATTGGAGTCGACCCGGTTCGCTGTAATTGGCAAGTGGCAAAAGCTGTGCAGACTTCAAACTTAACAAAGGTGGGCCATAAAAAGCAGGTCAGCGACTGGTGACTGGTGGATGCTCCTGCTTGCTTACCCCTGCTTGCTGCTGCTGTTTGGTTTCGAAAAACAATCAAATTATGGGCACATTTGTGTGTGGCAGCATCTTTAATTGATAGACATATAGCGAAACCGCTGAGCCGCAATGTTCGCGCATTTGTTGCACAGCACATAAAAGGTGCAGAGAGCTTCCCCTTCTTGCAAAAACCAATTGTGGCATCATAAAATTTCACTGCCAATGGGCAGACAGTTCAGTTCAGTTCGGTTCAGTCAGTCAGTCAGTCAGTCCAGGCAGCTGTCCATCAGTAATTTACAGCGCCGAATCGCGCTCAACGCACGCCCATATGTTAATGAAGCACACATACATTGGTAGGAAAGCAACGGATCGCATCGGATCGGCATTGGACATGGACTTGGTTAGGTCTAGGATGTTACCCAATGCGAGATGAAAGACAGGAAAATCGAGAGAGGCGCACAACACTTAGCGCTTTAATTTGATGGCAAACATGGCGACGAGCAAGCTAAGGCACGAGTTTTCCAACTGCAAAATCACATTGAGAGAAATTTAAGAAGACTGATTGTAAATCCATTAAACATACAAAAAAGATTTTAAATCACAAAAAAAACTAGTATCAAAATTTAGTCAATATTATTGTACAAATAACTTACTCAATTTGAGAAAAACACTTCAAGTGTCAATGGGATTTTAAAAGCACAATTAAAAAATATGATTAAATAAATAATATTGTACTGTAAAAATGTAAATATTTAATTGAAACTAAATAAAGTTTAAAGCCTAGTATGTTTTTTTTTTTGTATATAGACTGTAAACCTTTTTTTCTGTGCATAGTCAATGTCATGCCAATGGGTGCAAATTCTATCAACAGCTAAGAATCGGGCGTTAGATGGCCAACACCAACAAGAAGCAACCAACCAACCAACCAAACTCAGCTAGCCAGTTAAGTCAGTTAGGCCAGTTAGCGGGCAAGGAAGGCATGTTGCCTGAGCATTTGTTAGCAACTTATTTTAATTACTTGCCTCGTGCTTGTTTATTAAACGAGCACTTGGCCGAAAAAAAAAAAAATAAAATAAAAAAATAAACACAGCAGCAGCAACATGAGAAATCAATTTTAGCCCTTTCACAATTGTTGTTTCTTGTTGTTGGTGCAGTGCATTCAACTTTGAAGCTGTGGACCCTTAAGGGCATCATTTGAATTGACTTCCGTCAACAAAAAAAAAAAAAAGAAGCTTAAGCAAAACTTAAAGAAACGGCAAGAGCAGCTTCGTTCAACATTCTAATTGCAGCATGTTGCAAAGTAAGTGCGGACACTTGCAATTAATATGAATGTTGCTGCAAAAGGTGCAAGGCACACACACAAGGCAGCCATATAAGTGACTTGCTCGCGTTGCCTGTTGCAACTTGCCCGTTGCCTGTTGCAAGCCGTTTTTGCTGTTTTTGTTGTTGTCTGGTTATAGCCAAAGGGCTGCTGGCTGGAATGCAGCGTAACGCCAGCAACATTTCACGCTTAATTATAGACGCCGCAGCGCTAGGAATTTTTCATAAAGCCTGGTCTTTGTCTTTGGCCTGTTCGGCTCGGTTCGGTTCGGTTGCCTGTTCCCACTTCTCTGTTTGGGTTCTTGGCAGGATGCACGCCGTTTCCGTCTAATGCCCAGGCCGTAGCAGCTTATTTATGTGTGGGCCGTTTGTTTTGTAATTTAATAAGCAAACGCGCCACGAAGGAGAAACAAAAAAGGGGCGAGACAATGTTGCAAGCACAGAAATGGGTAGAATATGATTCTAGTTGCCTTTATGCAGGCCACATCCCAGCCAAGAGGAGCCACCCACACAAGCGCAGACAAGAGTCAAGCTTTTAGATACCTTTAGATGTACATGTGTATGTAGTTGTGGCAGGCACACGCCGTTGATGCCTCTGTCGACGTCGGCGCCAGTTGGTCGCTGCAATCGTGCACAAAGGCAGAAAAGCCAACAAAATGCTGACTCAGCAGCGACAGCGTTGGAGGAATGCAACTGCAACAAAACCAACAACAACAGCAACAATAGCAACAGCACCGCATAATTCATATGCAATTAATAATTGGTTGCACATGCGCAGAATGTTGCAGCCCCGCAGCATGATGCGCAGCTTTGCTGCAGCAACATTATTGCTTTGCACTGTGCAAAAAATTTAGGTATTATTATTATTATTTTTTTATGCAACATTTCTCTAAATACAAGTCGTAAATTCAGTCAGCTATAATGATTTCATATGCTACAAAAATACATGCATATAATGCTTGTGTTCAGGTATAAATAATCTTTAATTCGATCAACCTTTATAACAGCTTAAAACAAAACAATAATGACATCAAATTTTTCAAGCTTAAACATGTCGAAAAGCATATTTTGACCTTTGCACAGGTAAGAGGCAACATACAAAAACGAGAGAAATAAAATCAAAGAAAGAGAATTAACAAACGTAAGGCGCAGTTTTCCAATGGTTGACTGAATTGAATTACAATGGGTATGTCTCAATTTACACCATGTCTGACATTGCCACACACGCACACATATATATAGTTTTAGAAGTGTATTTGCGTTGCTGACCATGTGTGGGGCATATAAATTAAAACACACGACACATTCATCATTTTCAATTGGACGCTGCCTCACATTATCACAATTGTGAATTGGAGGAGCAAACAGCAACAACAAAAACAACAACAACAGAGAAAGAAGAACTGCAACTTCAATGTCAACAATCGGCACAGTGTAAAAACGTGTGTATTTGAGTAGGGATACGAGTACGGAGAGGCAACAGCAATTTAACTCCAAAGTGCTCTCAATTGATACTTATGCATATTTATAAGATATGAGCACTATAAGCTGATCTTTATAAAGGAGTGTATCTCATTATTATATAACATATGTATTTAAAAAGCTACTAAATAAAAGGTACATGATAAACTCTTAAATACATTGAGCATAAAGAAGCAGCGAACTTTAGCTTAATAGGAAAGAAATTTTACAAAAATTAAATTTTGAAAGAACAAAATAATTGCAATTTAAGACTCAAGTTAAAAAGGTCTCTTGTTTGTGCTAACCAAGAAGTCTTTAAGTGAAAGCTAAAGAAAAATTTGAGTTATGTATAGAATCTATAACACTTATTCTGTGCTTACCAAGATGTCCTTAAGCAAGAAGAAGTCAATGATTTTCACTAATTTATTCTGGCGAAGCTATTTTTTTCTTAACTCTTTAAAGACATGGCAACACTGTTCCTTTTATAACCATGAAGCTCCCTCGTATTTTTTTGTTTTGGTTTTTTTTTACCTTTCCATTGTCTGGCATTCTAATTAAATGCCTGGGGACAGTATTAATTTATGGTAATTTAATACTTTTATTTAAGCAAGCGACACAAGAAAGATTACCCATCGAATCTGTGGAATGCAATGGATTTAAACAAATTGCCAGCACTTTTTTTTGTTAAAGCAAACAAACAAACATCACCTAATAGATAATCTACACAATCAGTTGATCAACAATAATTTGCGCCAATTAGAAACATATTCAAAATGTTCTTTCGACCTCTACATATACTGCCCAATTTTTGTTTTTTATGTTGTTCCCAATGTGGCTGTTAATGTTGTGCTTTCTTTCTTTATTTTGGGTCGCCGATTGCAACAGCAGCAGTAATATTAACGTAAAAATTTGGCCCAATCGAGCGTCAATCGACTCGCATCTAAAAATAGAGCACCATACAGCTAGCTAGTGCTCCAGGTTCTATGGATCTCTATGTGTTCTTTTCTGTTCTGTTCAGTTCAGTTGAGTTCAGTTTAGTTCTGCTGATCTTCTCATGGCCCGCAAACATGATGTTGAAATTTTGATTGCGACATTCTTTTGCCGCGGCCTGCTGCAAGCAGTACAAATTGAGGCATTGCCTGAATAGCTGGGCTGACTGGGATGTTTGGATTTGGTACGGGGCGCTGACTGGCTGCTTGGTATTGGCATTGCCCAGGGTTTTGCTTTTGGCCGTCATTTGATTTATGGCAAATGCTTATGTTGACATGCCGCAATAGCATTTTCAGCTTAATGATTGCATTCTTGCAAGCATTTCTATTTGAGGCCCAACCAATGTAGCAACCAATCATCGCCATGTGGCATAGATAGAACCTAACATATGCCTTCTCATTTATGTTAATGCCAGCCAGTTGTTGCCTGACCTGGAAAAACCTATACAATATACACATTTGCCCTGCCCCCAGCCTTAGCAAGTTAGCTAAATCTAATTAAATACATTTTTTTCTACTATTTTGTGTGTGTTTGTTGTTCGTGCCTGTCATGCAACACGCCATAGCATCGGATTCCTTGGTATCCGCATTTAAGTGAATTCAGCCCGAAAACTTCATTTGGCATATGCAAATTTAATGCAATTAGCTTGCTTTAACTGCTGAAAATAACCAAGAAAACGTGCATTTGTTTTTCTCATGGCGACAAGTCTTTGATGAACGTGCATTTAATCGAAACTTTATTGAATAAACTGCTTAAGCTGCGCTCGATGCGATAACAAATGTCAAACTTAATTTAATCAGCTTTTAGCTGGCTTACATGTCTTTAAAAAGCTTTAGATAAGGTAACAGATACCAAAAAGATTCAACTAGAATTATAAGCGTAATCGAAGCTTACGTTTTAAGCGCTTCATGAACTTTAAAAAAATAGTCAGATTTTCACTCGCTGTGAAAGTATTTATAAAATTTGTTGGACATTCAAAATATTGCAATAAAGCTATTCTTTTTTAGTTGTTTAACTTATAGCTTTACCAAATTTGACAACATTAGAGATGTTATGTGGTTTGATTTACTCGAACTCCAGCTTAATCCATCAAAGTGAAATTGTTTCCATTGAAATAATCTAGTTATGATGTTGGTTTTTTTTTTCTTTATGTTTTTATTCATTGGTAACAGTCTATAGTCTATAGACTGGTGCCATGCTGTGTGCTCTATAATCTCCATTAAGCATTTACATTGCTCTGGCCACATGATGCACATAATTTTAGCGCTGCGTGGCCCGAACCCAAAGCACACAATTTTTGCAATCATCGAAATGCAATTCGAATGCAATCATTTATCTGACTGCGCTTCGGCTCTCTGTCTGTCTGCATGTCCCTTGACTCTGTCTGCTTTACTGCTGGCACAATTTTTCATTTCAGCTCGATCGCATCCTGTGGCACAAAGCAAATATTGATGCTAGGCAGCGAGACAATCGATTATGCGCCGCCGCGACTGGGGCGCAAACGTAATCAGACAAATTCAATTTACGGCAATTTGCATGCAACGTCCAGCAAACTGTTGCCAGTTAACAACACAACAACAACAACCAGCATTTTCCTGTTTTCCCCCCTTTTTTTTTGTTGTTGCTGTTATTGTTGTTTTTGCATGAGAAATGACAATGGCAGCGGCTGCTGTCATTCTAATGTGACCAAGGCTGGCTGCCAAGGCTGTGCAACACAGGCTGGCGTAACACGCTCATACTACCCCCCACCCGCCCCCCTCCAACCACTCACGCCTTCATTTCAGGCGCACGCTTGTTGCACATTTGGCGCCTTATCGACGCACTCGCATCTGCCTTCAGCTTCAGTTCCCGGCTCACCCACTCCATTGGACAAAACTTCACTGGCAACCTGAGCAACTTGAACAACCTGAGTTTTTCCGCCAGCTTGAAGTTTGTTTCTTGTTGCTTGGCCAGGAAATGAAAAATTGCCAAAAACATGCCACGCTCTGGTCTGTGGCACACATGCATGTTGCACATAATTGGCGTTTATGCTACGAGCAAAACCTGCAAACTGCAACCTGCAACAGCAACAACTGTTGCTGATGCGTTCACTGATACGCCCCGTGCCAGTTGTGGCAAATGTTGCCCATTTTTGGGGTGTGTCGCCTCCAGTCAAATGCGCTCACTCACTTAACCTTTGAACTGGCACCGTGTGGCTGTTATGCGGTTGTTGTTGTTGTTGCTGTTCCTTTTGCTGTGCGGTGTTGCATTGTTTGTCACAGCATAAGCAGCAGCAACTGCAGCAGCA
This sequence comes from Scaptomyza montana, assembly GCA_018904305.1. Classification (NCBI taxonomy): domain Eukaryota; kingdom Metazoa; phylum Arthropoda; class Insecta; order Diptera; family Drosophilidae; genus Scaptomyza; species Scaptomyza montana. Next base: position 382,858 of record JAEIGR010000012.1, read on the forward strand.
GCAGAAGAAAACGTGATTAAATTAAATTAACGTTCGCTTCCTACCCGCTAACCAAAAAAACAACAACAACTTTTTGTGGCTGCTTTTTTGTTTTGTGTGAGGCATGTGAAATTTAGTCATTAGTTGTTGTTATGGCCATGCCATTAGCGCACACTTGCCAGCCACGCCCACCAACTCGTGATGATGTTGTTGCTGTTGTTGTTGACAACGCTGCTGCAGGTGCAACGGCAAGTTTGCACAAACTGTAATTAATTTTTTTTTTAATGGTTGGCATTGAAAATGCAATTGATTTGGGGAAAAACTTAAAACAGATATCAGAGAATCGAAACTGGTTCAATTCGGGGAATTGTTTTCTTTTAATAATTATTGTTTAATCTCTTAAGTTGAATTGATCGACCAAACACGTATGGGACAAAATTTGTGGTTCGAATCTATGCTGTCAAAAGCGTCCTTTTTATTTTTTGGATATATGTTCAAGTATATTTTTAAGATCTTGAATCAAGGCCAATAAACATTATATTTGTATATCAATATGATTTTAACTTGCTTCAAGTCTTTAAGGATGTACGTTTTTTGGATAAAAATTAACAAGATGAATTTTCAAATCTAATTAATTAATTTCTTATCTTTTATTTTTGATTTAATATAACATTACAACTAATACTATTTTTATGAATTAATTGACTTAAAAAGCCTTAAGTAAAAAATTCTCGTTAATGTTATTGACAATGAAGCAATCTTTCTAATTGTGAATTTGATATCCGTATTTCCTTCATTACCTTCGTTCTTGCAAGGTACCACGCCGCGACTGTTAAATCTGAACAAACAAGTATACAATCGTTAAAACAATATTTTATGTTTGCTTCAACACTTAAAATTGGCTATAAACATCTTCTTATTAGCTTCCTGTTGAAATTGCACAGTTGGCAATTTCTCATCAGCAGCGATTTCATAAAATTGTGCGGATGTTTATCTCTCTTTTTCTGGACAGCCAGAAACAACAAACAAGAGCAGAAACAACACCAATAGCAACAACAAACATGATTAACAAGATATCAATTTACTGCACAAAATTTGTGGTTTATTTTCACACGCTGAGCCGCCGGAGGCAGGACAGCCAAAAGATTAAATATGATGCATGCCTTTATAGTATATAGAGTCCATGGAAAAAGTGACTCAGAGCTCCTCGATTGGACAGACAGACTGACTGACCAATCATCGATACCAAAGGTCCAGCCAACACGTTTTGTTTTTTTTGTTGTTCGGAGGTTCGCCTGCCTTTCTGTCAGTTTGTCAGACACTGTCATAATTCTCAGGGAGCTCGATACCATGCGGTTCAGTGTACTTTATGCGAGTAAAGAAAACATACCAAAAAAAAAAAAAACAGTTGTTTCTTATATGTGTTCTGGGACCATGTCATGCGACAGCAATGCAACAACAGGAAATACTATAATGGGGGCGTTGCAACTGTTAACTGTAAATGTAAACCTTTTTTTCTGCCTCCTTCAAGAGTTATAAAATGAAATAAAAATCAAACACGTCACTTGCGCTTTTCCTTTCACGACGAATAAAAGAAGGAAAAACGCGCGTGTCGCTGGCCAGCGCCAAAAGCCATTAACATAAAAATAAATTTCGCTTTTCGCGTCGCCATATCACAGCTACCAAATCGACAAAAGCCAATTCCAAGCCAAGCCAAGGCAACCAGACCAAATGAAGTTGTAAGTTGCAGTTGGAGTTGTATTTGGAGCTGGAGTTTGAGAGCAAAGCTGGAACTGCAGCTCATGGCGTTACGTAGCCAAAAAATATATAAAATAAATAGCGAAACGCAATTAATTTCACAAACGCGCGCAACAATTAGAAACTAAGCAACGAAAACAGCACTAAGAATGCTCTACAAAAGAGTGTACGAAATAGTTAATACCCTGTATACTTTATTCCCATTGCATTTGTACAGACAATTTTCATTTCTAACAAAAAACAAACTGTGTCAAAAAACGGAACAATAAAAAAAAAAAAACAACTAGATTATCAAAACTTAAAAGTCTCACTAGCCTTTTTCAAAGGCTATATGTGTTACTCTTTAAAAACATTTTTATTTCTACAGGGTAAACAGCCAAAAACGCAGCTAACGACAAGCCAAACATTTTATGGCTATCGACGATTGGACGCCATCGACATCGACATCGATTGCCATTGCATCTGTGGCCGATGCTGGCGAAAACGAAGACTACGACGCTGTCGTTGTTGTTGGACTCGTGCGCAAGCGCGCCGATAATTTCTTGTTATCGACGCGCAATGATCACGTAAATTATGTCGAGGACTGTCATGCAAAAAAAAAAATCACTCGTCGTTGCAGACAAAACGAAAAGCGACACGAAAATCACCAAATAAAAAAAAAAAACCAAGAAAAAACGCTATGCGACGATAAATTGTAATTTGGAATGCAAGCGATAGGCATTTCAGAGCCTGGCTTTAAGCACTTACAAGGCAATAGCAGTAGACTGTGCATAGAGACTACAATATTTGTCTGGTTATTTGAACTGAATTGTCAAACCAGAAGGAAATCTTAGAAATTGTGAGATGAATGGAGAATGAATTTCGAATGATTTTTGTGTGATTGTAGTATTTGAGAAGAATTCTTTTGAATGGATAATCAATAATTATCTCTCGAAATACTGGAAATAAAATAAATAATATTAAAGTATTCCTTTATAAACTTTGGAACTCATTTGTCTATCTTTAATTTGCATAAAACTTCATTTCACAGTTTTAATTGTTTTATAATGTCTTACTGCCATGGATTATAGATTTGGTAGCCTCAAATTACAATGGGATACAATTAACATACATATGTACTACATATCAAGATATTTATAGATCAACTAAACCAGCAATACATAAAATCTACTATTTATAGCATTGTCTTCAAAGTGCCAGCTTCAAGTCCGCCTAATTAAGATAAATACACACACACACACACACACACAGAGAGAGGAATGGAGGGTAGAAAGACAAAGGGCGACACAGGCTACACGAGGGCTACATTGTCAAGAAGTTTGCTGTCATGTCATTGCAACAGTTGAAGCTGTCGCAAAGTGCGAGTGGCAACATTTAAGTTAACACCGTTCGCCAAAAGCGACTAAACCGTAGCAACGGTTGTTAACACGCCAGTTGCTAGTTGCCAGTTGGCAGTCGCTTGGTTGCACCTTACCAGCTTCAACAAATTGCAGACGACACAAACAACAAAATGAAGACGAAGAACGACAACACCAACAACAACATTTTGTACAAGTTGCCTTAACGAAGACAACGCCTTTTGGCTCCTACATTTGTGACTACACCAAGCGCCACCTACACACACAGACAAACACACAAGTCCTCGAGTAGGTGTGTACTGCCAGTACTCACTGTTATTCACTGGGTGTTGCTGATTGTGGTGTTTGTATTTCCAGAGATTTGTATCTGGCCACAAAACTGCTTGGCATTCTTTTATAGAGCCCAAGTGCCACTGGCACTGCCTACAGAGCTCTTTGGAGTTCGATGCGATTCCCCTTTCTTGGTTCTGTTGTTGTTTTTCGCCGGGAAACCGGGCAGTCAACGGAAGTCAGTAAACTTTCAGGGTTATTATTATGCGCAGCTTGTGGGCAGCGCAGTTCCATTGAAGTAAAAATAACAGGCAACAAGACAATCCGCAAAAGTAGAATTGGCAGTTGCCAAAATTATTAAGACTTGAAAACGAATTGTAAAGATTCAAAGAAATCTTTACAAGACGTTCATTGAACTCTATCGTTTGTATTTTTATTTTTATTTATCTTTAATCCAGTTCTATTCGTTATCTGTGTTTTCTTCTTTCAATGCACAATTTGATTTGCAAAATAGTTCACAGCCCACAACGAGAACGACGACAAACCACAATTGACCCAATTTCCAGGCAACAACAGTCAACGCCCGCATAATATGCGTAGCTGAATACCACTAAGTAGTTAAAAGTCAAATGTTGATCAATTCTATGATATTGCATGTTTATGACACCGCCGCCAGCTCAATTAACAGTTATTCATACAAACATGACAGATCAATACTAATTGCCCGCCATGGCAAAAAACAATCAAGTACTCAAGTACATATCGACTATACTTCAATATCGATCTTTAACGTTATGTAAGAAGTATGTTGCTAGATCAGTGCTAAATACAAACAGTGCAAAGTTCTATAAATATATTAACTTTTACACAAGTATCTTGCGGTTCTTTATGAGGAAGTTTTGTAATGAGATCGCTTTAATTAAATCATATTTGGTTATTTAACTATAACTTGATACACTTAGCTAAGTATTTGAGGGTAAAACTCTACACTGATTGCATGAATTTAAGATAATGATAGATTTTGAATTCTTTGTGATATTATTTATTTTACTCAGGAAAGATTATTAACATTGCTGCGTGATCATAGCACATTTACCATTATAATTCAATTTAAAATATTCATTATAATAAAACAACTTCTTTTGTTAACGTTCCCTTAAATACATTGCTTATTATTTGTATTGATTTCTTTAGCTTTTTGGCTTCTATGGTCTTATCTTTTGTTGGTATGGAGATTCTTATTGAAATTGTGTACTAAATTTTGCGGTTACGCAATGGATCAACATGTGGGCTTATAAATAAATACAGACGTGTACTCTCGTATGTTTGGCGTATTTGTTTACCTGGCCTGTGGTTTGCAGCGACCCGTACTTGTGCCTAATATCAAATAACACTCCTTCAAAACGCAACCAAAGCCCATTCAGATCATATAAGTTATTTTAAACAAAGCAGGTGAAAGTTTTAAGATTGTTTCTACTTCGATATGGGAACTAAAATCTGAATTATATATGACAGCAGTGTAAGTTAAGCTTAGTCAGCATTTCAATAAACTTTAAACGGATACCATACATTACATAAATGCATTCTGAGTGATTCATAATGCGAATCATTTATTGGGCTTATCAATGTTTATAGCAAAAGACTTTCTACCCATAAAAAACTTGTGGCGACAGGAAAAAGACTTCAAATTGTAAATTTGTTCGATTTACATTTTGCTGTCACTGTTTGGGTTTTCGATTTCAGTTGAGTTGTTTTCTTAACACGTAGATCAACGATTGTTAGCTGTGATTATGAGTGAAAAAAGGGTGTGACCCTGAATTCCAATTTACATTTTACATAGTTTATGTAGTCTATATGCTATATGCTGGTGCAGATCTTTCAGTAACACATTTATAATGCGTACTAAAGTTCAATGCACCCTTAAAAACAAAGAGGAAAAAAAAACAAAACAAGCTACATGTGTATGCATTGTAAATCCATAAAAACAACATGTTGTCATGGCCAAGTGCAATAGTCGGATCAACATTGTTGCAACATCTGTGGCACTCACCTGCCGTTACACAGAGCTAGTCAGCTCCCAGCTCAATTCCAGATAGCAAGTTTAATGCTCGCTAATCCAATATACTCCAATAAGTGAAAATACAAATAGTTCAAGTGGAAGTCTGATTAAAAAAAAACGCAGCAGCCAACAAACAGTTGCCTGAGTTGCCACAGTTGCTGATAAGAGCTTTGACTGTGACTTCAATTGCGACTCTCGACTCTGAAGTTTTTATGGCATGCAATTATGGTCTTCAGATACAGATACAGCGCACTGGCAGAGTTACAGATACAGATGCAATCGGTTGCAAGGCGGTTCATAAATGCATTTCAGTTGTTTACTCAAGTGGAAAATTTCTTATTTACTTATTTATGATATTATTTTTTTATTTTAAAGAGCTCGAGAGGGGGCGAGGGGGTGCACACTGGCCACTTAACTTTGAACTTAACATTTTATTATAGTTCATCTCGGTCTCTTTCACTCGCTATCTCTCTTTATTTACTCATTAGTTTTGTGCACTTTTCCGTTATCAGCAATTACGAATGCATTGACCTCGTTTCGGTTTCGGCTACGGGCTTCGGTTTATTTTTCGGGCTTCGGCTTTTGTGGGACAACAAATGTTGCCAAACATTCTCAATGCGATGACACTAAAAACAAAATAAAGAACACCAAGGGGGGGCGCACACGCAATTGGTGCACAACGGAAGCTACGCATATAAATATATGTACATTGTGTGTAGATTTTTCTTTAAGCAAGAACTAAACACACATTTAAATGCATCGTTGCACACAATAAAAATAACAACCACCGCGACGCGTTTTCGTTTCGTCTTTTCGTTTGTTTACACACAATGCGAACAAAAATTGTTGTGTATTCTGTTTTTATGGAATGTGAATTGTGGATTGTGAATTTTGGTTGTCGACTCTCACCGGTCAACGTGTGACTGAAAACTGACAAAACAAAAACCGAAACTGAAACCCAATCCGAAACTGAATTCAAAAATGAAACAGTCGTTAAGCGTGGCGCTCAACCGGGCGAGAGATGTCAGGAGCAAGAGAGTAAAACCACAGAGAGAGAGAGAGAGAGAGACAGAGAAAACGGGTGTGTGGGCGAGAGCGCCTGTCAGGCAGGCAGAGTTTGAGTGGGGGAGAGAGTGTGCGACAATTTGGTTGAGTGCATGCGCATACTGCATACAATAACATGGGGGTCGCCGAGCAAAACAAACGGTGCTCAATTTGTTTTGTTTTGTTGGACTTCTTGTATTCCTCTATGGGGTTGGGCTAGCTGCAGCACAGGGTTCAGTGTTACACAGACACAGAACCCTGACATCCGAATGTCAGCCGAATGCAGTCAGCCGACACGAGACGAATGCTAGACGAAAGCATTTCTAAGAGAGAGCAGTAGTCTATACTATTATTAAACTAACATTAAATCATGCTAGTTTCTTTCACTGTATGTACCATTGAAGAAAATTTTTTTTTTTTTGGAAAAGCTTAAACGGTTTGATGTACTAATACTTATATATAGAATACATACTTAAAAAATATTAGTACTATATTTTCATGATACATAAACATTAAATCATACCAGTTTCTTTCACTGTATGTACCATTTAAGAAAATTTCATTTATTTGAAAAGCTTAAATGGTTTGTTGTACTAATACATAAATATAGAATACTAAAAAATATTAGTATTATATTTTATTATTTGTACATTCATTATACAAAAACTTGAAAAGTTCTATCTTTTTCAATGATTTTAATGAATCGATGATTTAATTCTATTTTAAAGCGGATCTAACTTTATTAGAATGCACCATTAAAATTAAAGTAAATCGAATAAATCTGTGTTCAAATCAAGAATTTTAATTTATTTTATTTATTTTTTGAAAAACAGAAATTGTGGTCTTTGTTTTGTTACAATTTATACTTTTCTGAACAGCTGTTTCAAGATGTTAAGAATTCGGGTGTTGCAACTATCGATGAGTTGCGTATAACGAGCGTTGCGTTGAGCGAGGTCGTACTGTATACAATTAAATAACAGAGGCACATTTGAAGGTGTTTTATAGAAACATTTTTTTTTTTTTTCATTTGTTTTGTGTGAAATGTTTAAGCGCCATGGAAAAGATAAGCTCACTTAAGTTAGTTCTTGGAAATAATATTTATCTATATTAAAATCTAAAAACAAATTATAAATAGATATTTCTTAACAAACACCGTTTTCTAAACATCAATAACAAAAAATATCAAAATGCTCATTAGATTAAACCTTTACGAGTTGTATGGATCATCGACATAAGTCATGGGACTTGAAGTCGTGGAAAGATGCAATGCACTTGTAGCGCACAGATGCGAGTATCTGACAGATGCACATGATATATATGTAAATGTTGTATAGATGTCTGTAAAAAGAGGGTGTTGCATCTGTGCATTGTGCTCATTATGAAAATGTCTCGCTCCGGCGCCGCATTGTCGGCTTTAGGGGTTGCATTGCTCGTTAATGCTTTTGTTCCCCTCGATTATGTAGGGTAATAGTCGACTTTAGTTGATTTACTGCACTGACTTTTCACACTCTTCACACTCCGCTCTCGGTAATAATGATGAGTTGTGGTGAAAGTGGCGTAATAGATTTTTCATGAAAAACGGCAGCGGCTTTAATATGCGCAATCAACTTCAAGAGGGTGACTTTAAGTTCATTAAACTACACAAAACAAAATAAGGGAATGCTTAAAGTTCATCAGAATATAATTTTGTTGTTGTTCCATCTGGAACAGCTGTCTACTTGAGTTTATTCAACTCGAGAGCACAAAGCGTAGCGTAACTTCAAATGCGTATGTGGCACGTTTCCAATTCACAAAGACTGACGCCTGCTAAAGGGGTTTGAGGCGGATGCTGGATTGGGGGTTGTCCCGTAGATGCTGTAGTCACATGTATAAAACAAAAAACTGTTGCGTGCTTTTGGGCGCGCCTTTAACATGAAATTGGCGCACTCGTGCACTGGGACAGACCCTTCATTGAGGGGCGGCCGCAGTTTGGGGTCTTTTAAGGTGTGTCCATGCATGCATTATAACAGAGAGAGCATGAAGAGAAAGGACTTATTTTTGGGGGTTGACACGGGTTTCAATTACCCAACGAGTCGTTCGGCATATTCTTTTGACACGCACCATAGGACGCAATCTATTTAATTGAGGTGTTTAGCCATCTAAATAATTAAAGAAGCCAAAGGCTATGCGCATAAAGCTGAGAAGGTCATCATCATAAATTAGATACGCAACACGCTGAGTACATCTCATTAATTCAAAACCAAACGACAAGTGTGTACAGGTGCTACTTGAGCAGCAGACGGAATATTTTTATTATAAAGGTTGAATTGTTAAGGATTCTCTTGTTGTAGAGGTGGCAAAGAATCCTTGTTGACTTTTTCTTCGAAGATCTATCTGAACTTGCGAGTAAAAGACCCAAAGATGTAGCAAGGTACATCCAAGTCACAAGATGGACTCATGATGCGGAGTCATACCAAGAGTGATAGAGGGGTCTCAGAGCCTTTCGCGGCATCACAACGGGCCGAGTGCGGCCTAAGTGCGCCGAGGGGGTATCCCTCCTTGGTAACCGCTCTAACCTAACCTAACCTAACCTCATGTTGTAGAACAAACGATCATCCTTGTTTCTTAGATTCTATATGGAAATCAGTGTTATCGAAAGGCATTGTTATCGATCGAGAGAACTTAAGAGCTTGTTTTCGAAATAAATTTATAATACATTTTATGGAAATTAATTTTATTTCTAACAATAAGTTTTGTGGAAATAAAACTAAGTAGTAATATAATATCATCAAAGAATATATCCTATTTATTAATAATCGATAAATATTTTCGGTATCACCGCCGCCTTGAAATTTTTAAGGTTTTTTAAAGTCAGATGTTTCTCAGCTAATTATTTTGCTTAGGTTGGCGGAAACTTCGTGTTTACTTTAAGCGCTTGGGAATTGCACACATGTGGACAATAATTATTACTATGGATTGGTAAGCCAAAGTGTATAGTATGGATAATCCAAGAAGTATTTTCTTAATATTTTTATTATTATTAATAGAAAAAACATGCCACAGTGCGCTTTTTTTGTGAAGTAATAACGAACTTTCTGTCAGTTTCTGCAATATGTAATATATGTCAAAATAAAGTAGAAAGTTTATATTAATTAATGTTCATAACCCTTTTTGCGGCTACTGCGGAACTTTCAACTTGTAGGTAAGCTTGATTTCTCGCTTGCTTCACTGCCCGGACAAAAAAACCTATGGACTCTTCAGATGTTCTTTTTTAGAGCAGAAAGCTATAGGCGAGAACCAGACGGACATGATTTTTTCTATAGTTAATAAAAAAAGTTCCATACAATTCAAACTCTTAATTTTATTGTTATATATTGCATGTGCGTATCGGAAACGGTAAGAGTCATCGAAAATCTGAAACATATTTGACCTGCCTACGCCTTAGAGAAGCTTGTTTTTTTAAATTTAAATCTAAATCTGCGTTGTTTGACTTTATGACAAATATTTTGCATTTCGGTTCACTGTGCATTGTCTTTCTGAGCTTTTCCGTAGGATTTATGTTCCTCAAGGTTAACGCAGCTCCTCTGAAAATCACTTTAGTTTAGACTCTACTACTTCAGGAAGTTTAAAATTAGCAACACTTAAATCTAAGTTTAATAAATTATGTGATTTAATCTAAACTGCCTATTTATCTTACGAATAAATAATCCTTATTTAAAAAAATCATAGCAATTTAAGTTTATTTTTTATTACTTTTTCCCTTATAGTCACAACTTTCCAAAACAACAACAGTACCTTACGTGTCCATAAACAATTTGAAGTGAAAGACCACACATAAGAGTAGTTGGGACAGAAGTCGGTTGTTGTCTACCACTAAGTATTTAGTATGAATTGTAGCTGGCTACGTTTAAATAAGACAAAGTGCTGACATTTCGTGCTTAGACCGGGTGCCCATTAGCCAGCCAGGCCGAAAACGAAACGATTATTGGCTCTTGGTGTGCGCCAAATACACCCACACACAAATGCACACAGTGTGCACTATAATTTAGTGGCCCACTCGGACAGAAGAATTGAAGAACTGAAGCGCAAAATTGTGCAAAATGTGGAGAAAGAGTTAGAGAGTGAGTGAGAGAGAGAGCATAAAGTAAAAGTGCAATTACGAATATGAATGTAAGAAACATATATTTTGCATTGAATTATGTTTTTTTTTTTGAGTTGAAGTTGAAGCTTGGCTACTGTTTAAGCACGCAGCTGGCTGTCAGCTTGAAAACAGCTGAAAAATACAGCTTGACGCATGCGCGGATTGCTTGCGTAACAGTTGGTACCGAAAGTAATGTGACAGGCGTTAAATGCGCTGCAATCGATTTGATTTGCAATCTATGATGACTTTAATTGAAAAAATGCTACACTAACAATAGCGTGTGGGCGTGGCAGCCACATGAAACTAACAACACTACATCAAGTGGTGCTTAGATCGCTAGATTGGTGGGTTCGTTGGTGCGTTGGGTGGGTGGGTTTGTAAGTGAGTGTGTATGTGTGTGTGTGTGGCATGACAGCTGTAAGGAAGTCAGTCGGTCGCTAATGCAAATGCGCCCACGCAAATTATGAAAAATTATGCACACCAAACAGCAATTTTATTGGCCGAAGACGGCGCTATTGGCTTCCTGGCCAAGCAGGCAACAGAAAGGCAAAACGACAAACAGACAGACAGACAGTGGGCCGGAGTGCACAAAAAGCCATTTCACGCCGTATAAATGAAACAAATTTGATGTGGCCACTGTGAAACAAGCATTGTAACTTGACTTTCTGGGGAAACATCGGCAGTATGAAATATCCAGCAGCTGCTGTCTGTCTCTGTCCCACTGTCCACAATGTCTTTTTCCCCCTTTTCGGTTTTTGTCTTTCGGCCTGCTTAAACATTTCGTAAACGTTGCGTCTTTAAGCTGCTGCTGCTTTGCCTTGTTGTATAATGAAACCGTATCCGTTTTTTTTTTTTTTTATTTTTGTTTTGTTTCCATCCAGCGTAATGGGATATTTTTGAAGCTACCTTTGTTATCGCATTGAATTTGTGTATTCGAATTTCTGCTTATGACGAACAAATATTTCTTATGTCTGCTCCTAAAAACCAAAAGGGCACCAAGAAATACCAAAACAAAACCACAAAACCCCAAATGAAGAATGTTCACAGCTCTGTAATTTAAATCAAGTCTCTTCAGGATACCAACAAGTTTAAAGCTTCTTCTGCTTATGCTTTGCGAATATGTTAATTTTGTTGTTGTCTTTAAATCTGATACCGAAGGTAAGGAGTACACCCTTAAAGCTAGAGACTTTGAAGAGAGCTTAGAGCTTTGCAAATACCTTGTTCCATATCTGAGTTAGACAAAGTATAGGGGCAGTACGCCCATTGGAAAATCGATTGCACGTTGAATAAACCTACATAAAAAATTTGGATGCCATGCCCACCCCCGCCGCACCCAGAACGTCGCATTTTTAAAACAGAAATTCATATATCTTACATAGTTCTAGAGCTATAGTTACCAAACTTGGTAGGAGGATAGCTTGTGTCATCGTCCAAAGATCTGCATCTCTAATTTGAATGCCACGCCCATAACCTCCGCCCACGCCTCACCACCTTTTTAAATCGGGAATGCCTGTATCTTAAACAGTTTTTAAGCCAGAATGAAGAAAACTATTTACAATATAGCTGGTAACATTTCCTAAGATGTGCATTGATTTTAATGCCACGGATACTCCAAGTGTCTTCAACCCCCGCCTTTTAGAACAGGAAATGACAATATCTTTCACAGATTGAGCTAGAGTCGCGAAATTTGGTACGATTATGGCTGATAAGAATATCCATTCCACAGCTCTTAAGCTGGTGAATTAATCCAAAGATTTGCCACATTCCATCCTTTTGAAACCGAACAATTTACACCATGTTTTATTACTGGTATCAGAGAATTTCGCAATCAACCGAATGCGCTCGACGTAAATGTTTTCACTTGTTTAAGGTTGTCTTATAGAATAGTTCTCACATCGTTTAAAAAAATAAATATGTTTGAGTAAGATTCCAAAGAACTTTAAGTACTTCTAACAGTGAAACATTAATATGATTCAATTCTTGAGGCATTTCCAGGGAAACATATTTATCTCTTCAGATATTTATAGTAAGGCTTATCACGCTTATTAAACGATTATGTAAATCAAATCTTAATAAAAACTTACAAGAAGATCTTTGAATCAATTAAGCTTATCTTATCAGCTTTAGATTAATCTTTTAAACTCTGTAACTTTAAGCGATTCCCCGTGACATTTATAGATTGCTATCAATACTCATAAATGCCTCACACATTACTCATTCCAAACTAATCACTCACCCCGAATGTGGCAACATATATTTTTTTAAGAGATCTCACACAGCCTTTACTTTTGTTTTAAGCGTATTTTGAGTTGTTGTTTTTAATGCGCTTGAAAACCTTTTAACATTCCTTTTCGTTTCGTTTTGGTTCGTTTCGAATGTTGACTTAAGCTACTTTCGTTATTCTTATGAATAACATCTTTCGCTTTTTAACAAGCACAGAAGTCCGGCCTAAAGGAAAAGTGTTGGCCAAACAGATTTTAATCGTTCTTAAGGGTTATTCTTTTCATTTTTATTTTTGTTTTTTTTTTTATGTCAATAATATTGGGCTTTAAGTGTTTCTTTGTGTGTTCTGCAAAGCTGCAGTTGCTGTAGTTTTTTTTTTTTTTTTTTTTGTTTCAGACTGACAACGTCAACATTAATCACTGTCAGCAAGCTGGTCTGTTGGGCTTTTGGTCTGTTCTGGTCGCGGGCCACCTCATCGTCATGTTCGGGCTTTTATTTTTGCTTTTTCGCTGTTGTCTGCATGTGATTTCATTAATTTCGCATTCCGATGCGCAACGGCGCAAAATTCCATGCAGCCAATCTCAGGCATTCCCCGCAGTCTCTCTTTCTCTCTCCCTCTCTTAGTGGTACAGTCATAGCGATGAGGAAGTGCAAGTGTTGCACATGTGCGTCGCACTTTAATTTTTTATGCGTTGATCGTTTATATTTTTTTTGTATGCATCGCTTTGATCAATCAATTCAACTGGCGTCGTTTATCTGTTTCAAGGTTTATTTACTGCCAGAGCCAGAGCCAGAGCCAGAGACTGAGACAGACAGAGCTGGAGCCAGTGCCCCCTTTAGCCATAACTTATTTTAATTGAATGATCAAAATCGGATGGTCGTCGATTGCATAGAAGACACGACACAAACAAAAACACAAACACGAACAAATACCAACTTATTCCCTCGCTTTGACTGCATTGACTTAAAAAATGTGTTGAGGAAAAAAAAATGAATTTCAATCGATGGACGTCAAGCGGGCGCCAGTTTCAATTCCAAAAGATTGCATGACCCACAAATAACGCTAAGCTCGTCGCAAAATTACCAAATTGGGCCTTAAAAAATGCGACAGCAAAAATGACAACAGAAACATTTACTGCAACTGGCAAATTTCAAAGTATACAAATGCGAGGGTGAACCAAATTATCATATAGTCCGGAAGTGTATCAACAATTAAAATTGTGGTTAAAGAATGGAAGTTTTGTTCAAAGCGGAATGTTTTCAAAACGGATGATTTTCAAAACCTATTATATTCGATAAATACCGATAACGTGTAATGGTCTCGGTATGTTTGGAAGGATGCTAGACAGAATTCTAAAATACTTTAGTATAATTAATCGTTTCTTTTCCATATTTCTTTTTATTTCTTTAAATGCTTGAAATTTTCTTTTTCATATGCAAACAAATGTTATGAAGCAGAAACTTTTTTGAACAAGTTAATAATTCAAATTATTACTTGGATATGTTGAATTAAAAAAAAAAAAGAAACTGGCGTTCCTTACTTCAAAACCTTATACATATTGTTAAGGCTTAGGTTATAAACCTATTTCTCTGGATTGCTTTAAGGTATAAATGCATTCATGCATTTAGAATTGGTTTCCAATCCTATCGCAAAAAGATAGCTCATACATTGTTGATCAGTTGATCAGTTAATCAAACTAATCGAAGTACCACTAAGTATATTTCATAAAAAATCTGAATTTTGAACTAAAGATTAGAAATTTGTCAAACACACCTCGAGTGTGCTTATTATTATTTATATTTTTCAGAGATTTATTTGCCGGCACAGAAAGAGGCACAGGGAGACGCATCTGCCATGCTTGGCTAAGCAGCAAAGACAGGGAATTCAACTCCAACTTCGACTTGGAGTGCAGCACCAGCAGCAGCAGCTGCGATGTTGTCGCTGTTGCCGTCGTCGTCGTTGTCGTTGTGGCCATGTCACCTTGTCGGTGCCTGGCTAAGTCGGTCGCACATGTCGCGGCATGCCATTTTAGGATTTGTGACCGAAAAACCAAAAAAAAATAAAATAAAAAAATAATGATATATAAACATACATGAATGTATGTAGATATTGTGTATATTTTTGTGAGTGCAACATGGGCCGCTTATTTTTGGGACAGTGCTGTTGTTGTGGTTGTGTGTAGAAAGTGCCGCCAGCAACAGCAGCAAAAAGCAACAAATCACAGTTGCTGCTGTTGCAGTCGCGTCTCATTATTTTTACTTTTTTGCATATGGCCATTAGCATTGACAAGGCAGAACCACAAAGAAGTTGCCACTCGCCACTTGAAAGTGAGCGCCAGCTGTTGCCAATTTCCGCATTTAGTCTTTAGCAGCAGGCAGGCAGAGCAGGCAACTCCTCAAGAATCGACCCCAACCCCGAACCCGACTCGCTTTCATTCAGCCAGCCTGACTCAAATGCCTGCCACAGTTGCCAACACGTTGCGAAAGTCACATAAATGGCCAGAGATATGTTGTTGTTTTTGTTGTAAGCGGCGCTTTTAATTGACCAACAAATTACATGCTGCATGTTTGTCTTTTGGCCAAACCCTGCAATAGATGACAAGCAAAAGCAGCGCCGAATGACTAATTGGTCACCATAATGGTCACATTCGAAACCCAGACTCAAACTCAAGCTCAAACTCATACTCATACTCAAAAACTCCGGACTCGGTCTTCGAGTCCAAAAGTCAGTTTCAGCGACAACGTCAGTCGATCAGCTTTGCACAGTGGGTTAAATCGAGATATCGATCAATTAGCACAGATTTGGATAAGCGGAAATAACTGGATATTTACTTTTTACTATTAATCGATAAATATATAAATACCGATTTAATAAAAAGAACAAATCAAAAAACAAGAAAGGTTATCTGCTGAAGAGAAATCTACGCAAACTTTTCAAAAAAACAAATATATAATAAGTAAATATAACCAAGATATGAGAAGAGAAAAAATAAGTTCAAATGGTATTGTGGTATAAAAATCTATTTAGATTCGAAAGAGTTTTTGGATTTGACAGAAAGTTTAGTATAGATTCAGGCAGCAAGAAGAGAAAACTATGCACATAAAAAATAATCAGATAAGTATTTATTTGTATTTAATTTAAGAGCAGAAACGATTAAGGGACACTAACAGATTATTCTATAAGAACCTGAAGGCTTACATAAATACATCAAGCAGTTTTTAAAAAGAGGCACTCAATCTGTTTTGAATCATATGATCAAAATTGGCTTTGATCAAGTCGATAGCTGAGACTTTGTTGCCGATAACAATAAAAAAGTGTAAATAATTAACAGAGTAATTGGTACCACTGTGCATCAGTTTTGGGCCCGCCTGGTGCTGCTGCAGTTCGTCAAGCCATAGCCATTCACACACGATTTAGCGCCACCGTCATCGTTGTTGCCGCTTTTTGCCGTTGTCGTTGCCGTTGCCGTCGCCAGCGCCACGGGATCTCATGTGATGAATTTGCCGCCAAGACAGCGTCGCCAGATCGGTTGGCAAAAGTCGCCAAGTTGCCGTTGCAGTTGTTGTTATTGTCTTTTGGGTGGTCGCCGAATCGCCGGCACAACTCCTGCGGCTTAAATGCTTCGACAAAAAGTTCAGCTTTGCGTTTGCATGAAATGACTAAATTATTCATTGCAGGATTTGCTGGCCGAACAAAGCCGGCGGCAGCGGCTTTTGGTATTGAGTTTTGGTTTTAGCCAAAGCGCAAAAAACACTTTCGCTCTTTCATACGTGTATGCGCGACACACCCGTTTAAAGAGCTTAACCGTAAAGTTCAGAGCTCAGACAAATAAGCCAAACAATTAGGTGTAATGCTCAGAGTTTCAAGACTCCACAAATAAACAAAAGAAGTCGACTTGATGAATGTGGCCAGGTAAACGGCAAACTGGCAAACTTAACTCATTAGAGCTGCCAGGCAGCTATATTTATTTTATGTAGTCTAGTAGTTGCGGTGGAAGTCGAGACCCCTAGACCTGAGACCTGGTCTGTAGCTATTGTTGTCTGCGCAGGCGCAACGCCTACCTGAGCTGCCGTTTAATGTTTGTATCTACCGCAAGCAAATTGGGTGCTGCTCTTCCACTGACTCTGGCCAGAAGCACGCGCCAGGGCCGCATTGTTTAGCTCTGAGTGTTTTATCTGAGTGACTGGCTGACTGACTGAGTGAATAAGTTAACAAATGCCGCGCAGGCGTTGCCTTTATTGTTATTGTTATTAAAAAAGAACATCCAAAAGAAAATAGCAAAAATGGTGCTGAAAGATCGAGGACATGTGGATGGATGTTGGCAACTTTGATATTGTAAAGTTATTTTAGAACATGATTTGGCGAATGAGTTCTATGTCCCATCTATCTTTTAACTTTTATAGCTGCGAAGAATAATTTAAGCTGAACATCAAACACTTTTTGATAGTCTCAAACTTTCTCTACATTTCTTGTCATATTTAATTACTCGATTTGTAACTTGTTTTTATAACAGTTCCAACAATAACAATTCACAAAAGTTATGATAAATTTTATTATTATATTAAATATTTAGATATTATATTATTTTACGCACAAAATATGAACTTTGGAAACAAAATCTTAATTATTTTTTAATTTAAAATAATTTATATTTCTACAGAACATCTTTTTAATAAAGTACTCTAAACACCACTAACTATACTATTCCTATAACACCACAAATATTGTTTTTCTTTTATCGATATCCAACAGCTTAAGTAAAATCCAACGAATAATAATAATACGAAAAGTTTGAGGAACAACTACAGCTGCATTCAATATAGATCGATTAATATTGTTATGGAGAGAGCTGGCCAACTGACCGTCGTTTATGCCACATTTAAGTCAATCGCAGTCAAACAATCGCCCAGCACCAAACAATTGCTCTGGGGCCATAAACAATTAGCAGCCCTATAATCAGGCAACAATTTGCCACAGTCACCCACAAAAAGCGGCTAACATGCAACTTCCTCATTGCTAGACAAAGATCGAACATTACATAAGCCAGCAAATTGCAAACTGCAACTGCAATCGATTTTAGCTATATATAAATTGGATGAGCCTTATGTTTATGAATGAAAAACATAAAAGAAAGAAATGCCAGACATGAAATACAAAACCAAATAGAAAACTTTTGCCAAGCTATATAGCCAAATGAGCGAGCGGTGTCTTTGAGGGCGACTGTGTGGCATGGCAAGGCAAGGAAGGAGGCTGCCACAAAACGACGAAAGACGAACGACGAACAACGATCGACGGATTGCAATTGTCTGCATCGGCAACTGCGTCAGCGTTCAGAGTCAGCGGCTAAAATGAAAGGCTAAACTTGTGAAGCAAAATGATAGACAGGCAACTGTCTGAGCTCTGTTGTGGGTCTTTCTCTCTTTCTCTCTCTTTCTTTCTTTCACTGCCTCTCACTCCAACTGTACCCTTGTGCTACTCACTCTATCTCTCACCCGCTCTGTCGCTTTCGTGTTGCTTGCAACGGAAGCGCAAAAATAGAAAATAATTTGAACTTTGGCGGCGGCAGCGTTTGACTTATTGCCTACTGATTTGCAGACAAATCAGTTTGGCTCCAAGGCAGTCCGAGTCAGTGCCACATGTGCCGCCACATGTTGCATATCCAAGTCTCTCTCTCTCTCTCTCTCTCTCTGTCTCTGTCTCTGTCTCTGTTTGTGTGGGTGTTGCATATACATAAATAAATTGTAATTTAGTTTGGCACAGGATGCACATCATCTATATGTACATACATGCATAGACTGACTACAATTTCGAGTACTCTTGCACTAGCGCCAGCTGCAGCTAGCAAAGAGAAAGTGAGTGTTTGTTAAAATTTGACAGGTTCATTTGACAAACAGGCAGCATTCACATGCGCATACGTATAAAGGTACTTAACTCTCCATCAACACACAGCACTTGCGATTATAAATGAAATCGAAAGCATTAACAATAAATCTTAATAAATCAGCATGCTTACATGCTTTTATTTGTAATCAATAAATTATTGTCTGCTTTAAAAGTTTGAACTATGTAGTTGGTTAAAATTTTCATTTGAATAGAGAACAATATTAGTTAAAGCTCGAATTAGACTTTTAAGGAATAAGTGTAGCAAGTAACAATTGAAATTGTGTCTCAGAATAAGGTGATTTTGGTAAAATATTTCTTTAAAAATAGTTTTAACATTTGACCGCCAAAGAACAGATTGATTTGACAACTGAATAATTTTGAGCTGTATAAAATCAAATTAATCTGAACGCAAATGAAGAACTGTTACCAATTGAAAACTTGTACTTTACTGATTCTCACTCCTAAAAATTGCAAATAAATTGACCATGGAGATAAGTTATGAAGTAATGTGCCAGGCTGGCAGATACTGATATTCTGACAGGCATTAAATGGATATGCACTGACCATCTATGGGGTCTAGAAAAACAAAAACAAAAAAGCGTAACGAGGTCAGTTCTCATAAGCGTTGCCTATAATTCATGTTATGGATAAATAAAAATAAAAATGGCCAACGCCTGTTGGTTGCCTGGCAGCTGCCACAGTTGCCACAGATTTCCGCCTGGAGGCAGCGTCAACTGCATTTTAACCCAATTAGAGAACAGGTTGGCACCTCCACACACACACACAATCAATTTGTGTGCCAAATTTTGTGGAGCAGTTGAGTTGATGTTTTTTTTTATTTAACATATTATTTTTGGTTTTATCGCCGTCTGTTTCGACACCATCTTGGCGATCTTATCAGTTCGGCCTGTCAATTGTGTTCAGGGCGTCATTAATTTGCTTCGTTTTTTTTTTTTTTTTGTGTTATTTTGTTGTTTAGCTATTTGGTTGGGAAAGCGCATAAGAAATAGAAACCCATCCGCATTTGCTATCAGATTGTGTGCTTAATTAAGTGCATCCATCGCCTGGTTAGCGTTGGGCAGCATTTGAATTTGTGCCATAATTCATGGAAAGTCGAAAGTCAGACTCCATCGATAATGTGTCACAATAAAGAATTCCCACATAACTGTTTTTTTCTTCTTTAACTTTACTCATGCTGTTTTATGTGCATATTTGTGCCTGCAGGGCATCAAAGCCAATTTTAACTGGCGCCACACAAAAAATAAGTGTCAAACCGTGCAACAACAACATCAGCAACAAAACGACATACCAAACACCCAATTCCCCAGCACTTGCCTGACCATTGATGAAAGCCAAGTGCCGACCATCAACCAGCGAAGTTTTTTTATTTCGTTTCTGTTTTGTTTAGTGCACATAATTGGCCAAGTGGGTCACTGTAACTTACCTGCAAAGAGAAAAAAAGAAGATGGAAAAAGTGAGTGAGCGGGTAAAATGGACAACAAGTGAGAAAAGTAATTAAACTTTTGCCATTAAATTAGTGAAATAGTTTGAGCTACATAAATTCATTGCAAATGAACATGCACATTACGCCAAATAAGTATCAATAGAAAGCGAGACTAAATACAAACGAGAGCGAAGAGAGAGAGAGAGAGAGAGAGAGAGCGAGAGAGCTATCCCAACAAACTGTGTATCACAAATGTGCATTCACTTTTTGTGACTATCAAAAAATTGTATACAAATATTATATCTACTTAATACAGTATTTTACATTAAGTAGGCCTAGGTTTATCCGACATCAACTATGTAACCTTTACGAAACAGTTATTCCCATTTTATATTTGACCAGCATCCAAATTAGAAATAAATTTTTTGTTTTCTTATAAAAATTTTGTTAAAATTTAAAACGCCCAAAATTTTTTCTCTTTAGACTTGCCGATAAAAAACAATAATAATGTGCTCTCCATGCGGACCTTGCAGTCCCTGCGATCCCTGCTGTGGACCATTCGAGTGCTCCCCAAAATGCTATAATGCGGCACAACTGGAAGCCCTGCCACAATGTGCACCTCGAATACCGCCACCGTTTCCCAAATGCTTAACGGTGCAGCAGCCGCCTCGTCTCATCTGCAAGAAACGGGTCGTTTTCACCGAAAAGATTGTGCCCGAGCCGATGGTCGTGAATCGCTGTAGACAGATCACCATACCCAAAGTTGTGGATGCGACGCGTGTGATCAAGGTGCCAAAACTGATTTGGGTGTCGCAGATGGTGCGCGAACCTCGCGTCATCTACTATCCATCCATGATACCCGATCCCTATGTCGTGTGCTATCCGAAGCGAGTGTGTGAGCCCCGAGAGGTCTGTCAGTCGATACTGTGTCAGCCCAAGCCGCAGACAATTGATATACCACCGCCGAGGGAATACTGCTGTTATCCAAATGGACCCATCAACTATAAGCCGAGTGCAGCTTGCCCGCCATGCCCGATTGGACCATGTGCACCGGGTGGCGGCTGTTGCCCATTGCCATGTTTCTCGACCAATCAGTATCCCGTTTGTGAGACACGTTGCGGGCCCTGCGGACCATGTGGTCCCGGTGGGCCCTGTGGACCCTGTGGTCCTTGTGGACCTTGTGGTCCTTGTGGACCTTGTGGTCCGTGTGGACCTTGTGGACCGGGACCCTGTGGACCTTGCGGACCCTGTGGACCCTGGGGAGGAAACTCTGGACCCGGCTGTTGGACACCCTGTGGTAGCATGTAGTCCTAGCCTAGTTCAGCCAAGTTATATTATTGAGGATCATGTAATGAATGTACAGACAAAACATACATACGTACATATATGTAAAAAAAAAATAGTAGTGGCCACAAGCTAAGCATTATCGATATTAAAAAATTTTCCCTCAAGGTCTAACTTGTGTTGTTGTTGGTGCAGGCCACATTTTCCGCTTTAAAGCAGTTTTATTTCGCATATAACGTTGGGTGGACGTAGCATCAAAATAATTCAGATCTAAGAATATATTACCAGCTACATTACTACCAAATTAGCTTAGGGTCTGCGTAAGATGCACGCATTCCCGGATTGAAAAAACATTGGAGTCTGGCCGGAGTTTGGGGGTTTGGCATCTAAGTTTGTGATGCAGATCGTTACCAAATTTTGTGCCTGTAGCTCAAAAACTTTGAAATATATTGTTATTTCCAGCTTTAAGAGACGGAGGGCTGAGGGTGGATTTGGCATCCAAATTTTGTATTCCGATTTTTGGAGTGGTTCGCCAACAATCTTGCCACGAAATTTTGTATTTTTAGCTGATGAAATGTAGGAAATATGTGTGTTTTATCGAATTGCACATCGAGATCTATCGACTTGCTATCGATTTCCCCAAAAATGTCCAACTTCTCTTAGTTTCTTACATATGTATACCATAAATTCCTCAGCTCAACTATTTTCATAGCTCAAATTTGTAAAGCCATTTGAATTACAATAACAAAATAATATTAATTTTTTATGCCTTTCCGCATCGAAAACATGAAATTAACATAGTTTTTATATACAAATTTATTGCATTTGTAAATTCTGTAGCATTTTTTTTTTTACTGTTTTATTATGTGTGTTTTTTATGTGTCTGAATTAAATTGCTTCATTTGCGCCCCTGCATTTTTCATCATTTGCTTTGCTTCATCTTCTTTCTTTCTTTTATAACTTTTGCCACACTTTTAGGATTGTGTGAGTGTTGGGTGTATATATTAAATATACATTGAAATGCAAATGCCGCACGCCGGCTAATTGGTTTATGTAATAAATATTTTGTTGAGCTTTGCGGAGATTTATTTGCGTCTCTTGTTGAGCTTTTGGAGTTGAAGACAGAATAACAATGTGTGCTGCACGTAATGAAAACTGCACGACATTGAAGCAATGAAAGCAGCCGACATGCATACGCAAAAAAATATATTTATATGCATGTATATACTAACTAAAATAACACGCTACGCATACATCACATAAGTCCAGATAAAAGTAGAGACTGATGCATCAATAGCAACAGATTGAGACGGAAACGTCAACCGTCAGTTGCATGCAACGCCCTCGATTATTCAGCCAAACCGTTTGCTTTGACTTAATTTAGGTCTTGACACATTGCTATGCTATTGTTAACTGCAACAGACTCTCAAGACAAACGACACTGCACAAAAAATAGCTGAGATTAAACCGAGACAGGAAAACGAAAATTGTTAACTGATTCGATATGGAAAATATTACAATTTGAAGTTTTCCATGCAATATTTAATATTATTACCTCATATGAGACGGAACAGCTGTGCAAAGCAAATTGATTTGTAGTTAATATTTTCTTAGTTAAAGTCAAATAATTTTATTGGTTTGAAGTTATTTAAATTAGCATATTTTATTTTTCCACTCTTCATATTACAAATCCGACTTAAAGTGTTTTCTTTTTATAAATTGTGTATTTTGTTTTTCAAAAATTAGTAAAAATAAAGCAGAATCTCATGTAAGAGATATGCTTCTAATTGAAAAAAGAAAAACAATAAATATTCTGGATTTGGAAAAATAAATTTTACTCCATACCCAAGGTATGGTTTTGTGCAATGTCCGTCATGGTGTCTGTCCGTCATTTTTCGACACCCGTAATGCTAAAGACTTGAAACTTTCCAAAAATCTTTTTCCATGGCCGGGCCAGATAAAGTGTCCAGATTAAGGTTTTACGCCTTCTGGAGGGCAGCCAAAAACGAAAATAGATAAATAAGCATATTTCTCACATCCTTACAGCTAATGTAACCAAATCTAATAAGAAGATAATTACTGGCGCCGCCCAAACAAACTGCATCGAAAATTTATGGAGCCACGCCCACCAAATCCATCCCCAGCCCCGCCGCATTTTAAATCAGAAACGCCTATATCTTCAACAGTTTGTCAACTAGAGCCACCAAATTTGTTAACAAGATCGGTGATGGCGTCCCGCAGTTGATTGCGTCCGACTGCAACGTTTCCACTTGTTTTTTACCATATACATATGTAAATATGGATCCCTTGGTCACTTTTTTCAGTGTTAAGGCATTTGAATTCCTCGACTTTAATTGTTGTTTTTACTGCTGGAATGACGCGTGAGATTTTCAATTAGCAACGCTAATTAGGAGGAGTGAGACGTTCATACATTCAAGAAAGGTGTTGTTTTTTAACAGTTGCTATGGGTCAATCGCTTGCTATAAGAGAGAGGTGCAAGCAATGCCCATTTAAGCGGAATATATATATGTATGTAAATATGTACGAGTTTGTGTCTTTCATTTTTTCAGATGTGTGCGATAAGGGGAAGCTGCAAAATTTGTTAACTCCAAACACAAGTATCCAAATTCAATATTGTGTGTGAGTTGTGTGTTAATTTTGTGGCTGCTGCCGCATTTGTAGATGGGATTAGATTTGATTTGATTTGTTTGTTAACAAAATTTAAATTAAGTGTGTTGATTGTTAACGAAAGTAAAAAACTTTGAATATTGTGCAGAAACCAAAATGGTTTTTATGTCAAGTGTTTACATACAACATACATGTGTATTTGTGAGTAGACAGGCTAATCTGTGTTTTCTTGGCCATCAATATTGTTGTTGTTAAGCTTGATGCCACGACTCGCATACTTTTTAAACTATCTTCGTAGGTTTCCCATTGCTCAATTGATTTAAATGCTTTGAATGGGGCGTAAGTAGAATTTCAAGTATGTTCAGATACTATAAACACAGACCTAAATCAAGAACACTGTGCATGACTAGGAAGTTAATTTATTGACTGAACTGATGTTGTTATAACTTATAGGGTCTTTGCTAGAATCTCAAAATATCAACTGCTTTTCCGCAATCAACTTGAGCTTTATGGATTTCATTTCATGATGCCGCTTCACATTGACTTTATTTTCTTAATAGCATTACAGACCAAACTCGAAACATAAATCAAGGTAGTGTGTTGTATGAGGCTCTGGGTCTTTAAAGACATCCAAAGGTGTCAAATTCTATGGTATACCACAGATTTATTTTGACATGTTGTAACAATTCATTAAAACCAGACACAGTTGACCAGCAGAACGGTAAAGCCTACGAAAAGCTATAAAGAAAAAATATACATATTAACAACTTATCGAGTGGGTTAACGACTGATAGATGCGCTAATTATTATTATCAGTAAGTTAGTTTTGTTTTTATTTGTGACAGTCAGACTTATATACAACGAATCTTAAGGCGAGAAAAATTAACTTCGTTATAGAGAAGATTCGTAATAAAGATGATGGAACCAAACTGATGTGTTCTGGAAATCAACTGGCGGTATAGACAACTTCGTTATACGGAAGATCAACTGCATTCATTGAACAAGTACAAAGTAAACTGAATGCAATTTTTTTCTTAGTTCATACATTCTCAGAAACTACTTATCGAGTAAAGTATAAACATCGATTCCAATCGTCATAAATGACAGAATCTGTTTTGCAATCATAATAAATTTTATTCTTCTAACACCATACTCTATTACAAGGGTCTATAATGAATCGAATTGAACAAAAAAGTGTAAGAATGGGTTAAGCCACACACACAGCAATATTCACACAAATTCATATGCTGGTCATTAAAAAGCCAACATGCCACAGCAGTCATTTAAGCAAAATACTATAAAAACAAATACAACACAAGAAAACACGTTGATTAGACACAGCCGAAATTTGAGCTTTTCTTAGAGGCACCTGACTTAAGAGGCGTTTCAAATAATGCTCTGACGGGAAAGGTCATAAAACTGGCAGTGGCAACAGAAAAAAAAAACTTTCTTTGTGTGTGTTGCAAGGCAACAAGGCTTTTGGCCGCAATTGAGTCAGCCGAGTCAGCTAAGTCAGCCAAGAGTGGGTGTTTCTTAAGCCAGCTTCGCTTATCTGGCCATAAAGAGTTGAAGCTGTAGCTGTAGTTAAAGCTGTAACTGGCGAGTTGCCCCCAAGTGGAGCCGACCACGCATGTTGTTGTTGTTGTTGTTGATATTGTTATTGTTGTTGCCCACGTGTTATCACGAACACTTCACAACTGCACCGAGGAAAATGAAAAAACGAAAAAATGAAAGCTGAAAGCATGCGCAGATATTGTTAAGATCAAAGTACGAAAGTTGAGCTTGGAAGTGTACGACTGTTAGGTGCTCTGTTTTTAATAGAAATATTTCAAAATTAAAGCGGAGAAATCTTACTGACAATATATGTATAATCATTCAAGGATCATTTTATTTGAAATTTGCTAATAAAAATTGTGTAATTTATTAAGTTCCAAAAGGTGAGTTTAAGAATGACAAAAATATTGCAAGATCATTTAAAGCATCAAATTTCAGGGGATTATATCAAAATTTAAATATTCCTACGACTATTAATTAATTAAATACTGATTCTTGGCACGCAATTTTACTTACGTACAAAAACATTTAATATTATTATAGTAGGACTCATTTTATAAAAGAGTGTGAAATTTAACTTTTAGTTTTAACTATCAGATTTTCTGCAAGTGCAGAATGCAGCTCATTTACTTTTCTTACATGCGCAAACAGTTTGCACAATTTGCGGATCAATCCAATAAACGCTCAAATACCTGCAGATACGTAGTACTTGTTTGTCTGGAGACCATGAGTTTCTGAACTTCGAATACCACTCAAATTACAACAATGGTCTGGTTAACACTTGCCCCGTGGGTGGTACTGGTAACCTTGGACCATGATTTGGGCGCATGAAAAGCATAATAAGCAAAAGTAATTTGTTGGCCCATGCCAATCAAGCCAAAAAGTTGAAATAATGTTGTAAAACTAAACAACAAATTTATATGCAAACTTGATTGCAATTACAATGCGGTAACAAGTGAAGGTGAAGGTCTTTAGTTTTGAGCTGTTTGTGTCACGGTGCTTGAACTATTTTAATGAGTTCTCTGAAGCCTGTCAATGACTTGTTTCAATTGTAAACAATCAAGAGAATTTTTAGCAAAAGTACACGACGAAAAAATGCTCATTAATCTGAAGTGCTTTATATCAAATACATTTGAGACTTCAAGATAGTTTTATACATATAATGCTTAATAAATATAATTATTTAGTAAGTTTATCGTTTATCAATCGTTGTCTTTGCTTATATTTATTTTCTTTTAATGGATAACACTATGCTACGTAATTTTTGTGCTAAAATTTGACCTCCTAAACACGCAAATCACAACAACAAAATTCTATATGGATAAGTAAATTCAATATACAAATTCTCATAAACAGAAAGTTTATTTTGATATGTGATATGAACAAAAACCCGTGTTTTGGCCTTTTAGGTTAGATAATCCAAAAATAGCTGTTTGTTCTGATTTTCTTTTTAAGGATGGAAAAAAATCCATAAGCAATTTTAAGTGGAACGTCTGACAGAATAAGTCTAATTATCATTTGAAATTTAATAGGGTATATCACAACACATAATGAAACTTGACAGCAGTTAGGTCAGGGCCTTTTACTTAAACAATTGGCAGAATCTTGCTTTGAAGCAAGAGTGGCTCTAATTAATTAAATCGCCGGATTCCGCACACATAATAAGTACTGTCTACACATACTACAATGAGTATTATGAGTATGAGTATTGATCATTGCTGGGCCGTCAGTGACCCATGGGACCTAACGAACAAGAACAACTCTTTGTAATTTGGCGTTGGGTATGCCGCAGCGAGATGTGTTGGAAAATAATAGGCAGAAAAGCAAGCAAACGATGATGATGATGATGGCAATCATGACCATGATCATTACAAAGAAAGAGACAGACAGGAGCAAGAGGGAAAGAGGTGGATTGAAGTGACTGAGAACAAGTCTGGCGACGAACAAGTTTTCCAGTTTTTCCAATTTTCATCCACTAAACGCAATCAGTGCTCATGATCTGTACATTAACGTCGTGTGCTGATCACGCAGATTGCCCACACAAATACACAAATACAAATGCAGCGACAACAAAATTTAAGGAAAATGCAGTAAGTATTAAAGTAAACATGGATGTGCACACAACAGTTGACTGGTATACTAGATCCATCCATTTAGACCAGTTTTCAAGAGTTGTTCACTAGCTAGCACATATAAATCTAACAAACGCCTTGGCCAGAATGACGAAAACAACAACAAAAACGTAAACAAGACCAACACTTGGCCGATTACCGCATCGGTTTCGAGTCTAGGCGGTCAGCTATGCAAATTCGATTGAAGAGTCTAGTTTTGTGTTGTGCCCAGCGGCATTTTTTGGGCCTGCTCCTGCAGCAGCACTTCCTATGAAGTCATCACCAGACGACGGCCTGAGCGACGAACCGTTAGAAATGTCATTACATAAACACAGCACTTTAATTCAAAAATA
This sequence comes from Scaptomyza montana, assembly GCA_018904305.1. Classification (NCBI taxonomy): domain Eukaryota; kingdom Metazoa; phylum Arthropoda; class Insecta; order Diptera; family Drosophilidae; genus Scaptomyza; species Scaptomyza montana. The sequence continues at coordinate 410,927 of JAEIGR010000012.1, forward strand.
ATGCAAATTTACACGAACGCTGCCACAAGTGGGGGCAACAACCACAAGTGGTTTGGCTATGAGTGGGCGTTTGTGAGTGAGTGATGGGCGTGAAAGCCATATGAAAACATTAAGACGACGCTTCCACAAGTGCATCTTTCTCTCTCTATATGTGCGGGGGCTTCAAGTGTTGCCGCTAAACGTTGTAGAAACAGGTAACAATTTAGCAGATCTTACTTCAAATGCAGACAGGAAAATAGTTACTAAGTGGAAAAATAGGATCGTTTAAATGTTGGTTGTGATAAAAAAAACTTGTTAGGAGATTTTAAGGGGAGAATGAATTCAATTACCTTTATCAAAATCTTTTTACAATATAAATCATCTTTTTATTGCACTCCAAATATTTTTTGGCACAGTTGGGCGCTACACTTTATCATATGCAAGCATAGTCAACTCTTTTATAAACAAAAACATAGCTTTTGTTGTTTTTTTCACATTATTTACGTTATTGTCGTACCTAGTAATACGTAGCAGCTCACGTTTTTCAGATATTTTTTTGCCATTTTTGTGCTCAACATGTTGAACTTTGCACAAAATACAAAGAAGCAAAATAAAATGAGAAAACCTGTTGAACAAGATTTGTTTGATTGCTCGCCGACGTATATTTTTTTATATTTAAGACTTTTGCATATACATAGTCAGAAAGTTTATAAATAATTCAATTATAATTAAATGTGCTTACTGTTTTTGTTTTGTTTCATTTTTTCCCCATTTTTTTCTCATTTGCGTATTTTTCTAGAGCTGAAAGTCAAACAGCTGTGTTTGCACAATTTGTTTGTTGTTATTAATGCATATTTGTATAATTTGTGGTTGGTACTTACATATGTACATGTATAGTAGAAATGTATGTATACATACATATGTGTTTATTTACAATAGATTTATTTGACAGACCAACTGTCAAACTTCAAGCACAAAGCAAGAAAAATCAACAACAATTTTAAGAAGTCGTTGTCAATGCATTTTGTATATAGTATTTTTGTTTTAAATGGAATTTCCAGCTACTCCACTTGGCATTTTTTTGTTATAGTTGTTGCTTTTAATTTATGCACTTGCATTGACTCGCACACACACTCACGTACACATAATAGCCGGAGAGTGTGTCTGTGTTAAATGTAAGCCAAGCACAAAATAATGGAAGAAAAATAAAGTCGCTGACATTTGAAGGTTGTTCGGGGCCATTTCATTATAAACAATCTGAACGGTCGAGAGCCAAGTAATTGAATTTTAATTTATTTAGATGAGTTATGAAGTTTAATAGTTATTGAATATCTTGTCCATTATGTGTGCTCACAACAAAAGCAATCGTTAGTTAACAAATTCAAATTGCGTGTCATTCCTTATTACGGAAAACTCTCCACACAAAAGCGTACTAATAAGGCAATTTACGTTTTAGCCAATTTAACACACACCCAACTTTCTATTGTACTTTAATAATAAAACAATTGTTTCACTGATGTTAATTGCGACTGAGAATTTTACTATTTCCTTTATAGTATGAGTTTTATTTTTGTAGTTCTATATTCTGATGAGCAACACCTTCAACTATTTGCAACTTCAATCAATTTCAGCCCTCAATAGCTTTTAGCTTTTGTTATTCAAGTTTTCTGATTCTTTACAACAACGATAAACGAAGTTAGTAATTTGAATAAAATAATAGAATGACTAATAGCAAGAAGAAGCTCTTAAAGTACAAAGAAAAATGTGAGCTAATGATTATGTAAACTATTTCCTGAACTTAAACAAAGTTTAAAACTTGTGATTAAGCATTAGTTCAATAAATGGTTAAGTATACGCATAAGTTCCTAAAGTGTTAAACAAGAAAAGGAAATTATCACTTGAACTAATAACTACACGAATATAATCATTGACAACTTTACAATTAACATGTACCATTGACCTCGTATCTTAGAACTTCTTTGTATAGAATGGAGTTAACTTTATAATTAGTTTTATGTATATTTTCAATAATTGAAATACTTTTTCCAAAAAAAAAAATCATTGACAACATTAAAAATCTTACAATTTTCACAACAAAACAACTTAATGCCAAATGCATTGCTGTTATTCTGTCAAAGAAAACCAGCTCAGAGCTTACTATACGCTATCTTAAAACCATTTCGATGAGCAACATTTGTAAGCTGACGGTTATACACACTCGCTCACACTCGCACACACACACACACACACACAATCTCACACAAATAATACCTGAGCATATCATGCTTGCAAGATAAAAGCAATTATGTTTTTAAATGGTTAAACATGATGAAAAATACACACACCTGCAAAGTGTTCGACAACAGCTCTCAACTTGACCTTCAATATTGTACGTTTATGGTATTTTTTGTTTTTTTTTTAGTTTTTGCTGCTGCTACTGCCTTTTATAATTATTGATTTGAAAAGCAGTGTTAAAAAACATTTCGCATTTCTTGACGCCATGTGAAACACTTTTAAAATTGAGGGCAACAGCTCCCACAGCTTGCGCCAAGAGTTCAAAATGAGGGTCAACAATAAAAATAAAAACAAGAAAGAAACCACAGAAGAAATGAAATAATAAATACAAAAGTTGTAACGCTTTCGAAATGTGAACTCTGTGAACGTAATTAATCAAAAACTAGAGCTTAAGTTTCACTGGCAAGCTGAGAGTATTATGCCAGAACAACGGCCACCCATTGTAATATCTCAAAAGAGGCACACAGAGCTGATAACTAATCGTTTAGCATTAATTTAAATTGCCTTCAAAAGTGCATTATGTCACGAGCGCGGGTGCAGCGAAAACTTTGATTTCCAAACGAAAGCGAAAGTATGTCAGCAAAGAGCGAGGAAGAGAAAGAGCGGTGCGGAAACTGCTGCCAACCGAAGCGTGAAAGATTCTGTTAAACTGGCATCTCTTAGCTGATAAAAACACAAAAGGCATTGGCATTGTCGCTGCACTTAATGCGCATGCGTGCGCCTGCTCATGGTTAGCAGCAGGGAAGAAAACATAGTGAGAGAGGGAGAGAGTGAAAGATTTGGGAGGGGATTGGGGGAGCACAGCTTTCCAGTCCAGTGGCTCAAAGTGAAATGGAAAGGCAAGTTGGAGACGCGTCTCTGAACAACAGCACACGAAATTGACAACCGGCGATCGCATGAAAAATAACTTTCACTAGAAACCGAAATCCAAAATCCCAAACAACAACAAAAACTATAAAAAATAAAAGCTGAAAGCGTCAACAATGCAAGAAAACGTGGAAGAACGGTTATCAAGGGAATACCGAAACTTAGATGCATTTCGATAATAGTTGAAAAATTTATCAATCTAATGTTAAAACCTTATCTAGAAGTTTAAACAGAAAACAAAATATTTTAAAACAATAGAGTTTTCATGCATAAAATGGTTTCTCTGAGAGCTATTTAATATAGTTATTATCGATAAGATACGATACGGACAGGACAGCTATTAAATAAAATTCTTACTATTAACGAGCTAACTCTTTATTATAATGGTTAATCTGTGATTTTGGCAAGATACCTATCGCATAAGGTAATCAAGCCATATTATAAAGGAAATGTTTTACAAAAACTGATTTAATAAACTAACAATTAGATAGATTAAGCTACTAAGAATTCGTTATCCAATAATACAAAAGAGTTTACTTTACATAATAGATTAAGCTCTATGTTTCTTTACAAATTTTTACACTTTCAATGAAAAAGTCAGTATACTCCATATGCAAGGGTATAACATATGTATTGTCAGGTCAAAGCTGTAATGCGCTTGTCTGTTGCTTGCAAGAGTCTCTGCTTGTGACTCACGTCTTGTAAACCAACTAAATCGAAATATAACGTAAGTCATATCGCAATAATTTTCTTTAGCCACTAATGCTGTGTGTACCCCTCTCTTTAGAGCTGCCTGTTGACTTGGCGGAGAAAACTGTCACTCATTTGGGTTCTAAGCCAGGCTTTAAGTGCTGTGGAGCTGTGAGAAGCGCCCCCGCATCACTTTCTGGGGGTAGGCGTAAAACTGTCTAAGCAAATGGCAATTGCCAAGGAAGTTATAAATTTGCTGCCAAATAGAATTGTGAGCGACGACGGCACAAAAGCAAAGCCGAAGGGTTAGGCATTAGGGGAAAGAGGGTTTGAGGATGAGGAGTAGAAGTGGAGTACGGCAACGATTTGCAGTTGCATTTGGAAAAAGGCGATGCCACAAAGCGTTCATTAAAGTCAAAGTCCCACAACTTATGATGCAAACAACAGCAAACAGCACGCGGTAGGAAAGAGCAGTCAAAAAATGATGGCATATGGGATGCTCTGCAAACATTTGTTGATCTTCTTTACTATTCTTTACTCATTCAAAATTCAAACTAAATAACTTTCGGTAATAATGTATTGATGCATTATTCTTTTAAGTTTCCCTTATTTCTTCATGTTTTGATGTGTTATCCTTTTTCAGCTTTCATTAATCTTTTTGTGTTGACTAGGAACAGTAAATAAAAGTGTTTCTTTTATTTTTTTTAATATTGAGTTATTTTTTTAATCTAATTTTTTTTTAAGAAACGTCTTAGGCAGCTTAGTTTGATTATTTCGAGTGCCACGAGTTGATGCGTGTATTTTTCTACGATAAGGGTTTTTATATATTAAATAAAATTAAAATTAAAAATAACTTAAAAATTAATAAGCTTTTGTTATTTTAAACAAAGTCATTCTGTACAATTACAGGGTATATTAAGTGCATGAGCTGCATCTGTTGTAGGCTTCATTGAGAAAAACCTTTTGGAACGTGCGTGCACAATGATCGCTTCGCAAGTTTTACGACCTTCTGCAACGCCCACAACAAAATGCGGCCACAACGACGAAGTGTGCGTACACTGAGAGAAATGCAATCGTTGGCAATTAGAGAAGAACGGCAAAAAGTCGTCAGAGACATTACCATCAACACAAATCCCGAAAAGAACCAGTCAAACGCCGACTCACAGCCCACACATGCAACGACACGGCATATTATGTACGTCTAGCGGGTCTCTTGGGAGTACCTTAAGTAGGTAGTACAAACACACACACACACTCGCGGTGAGAGAGAGAAACAGATCACATACAAAGGCAACAGGAGAGCTTTAGTGCAATTAGAAGTCAGCTTTTGGGTAAGGTTATGCCATATGTAACTACACGCAACACACAAATAAAACATAAGTATGGATGGCACTTCACGACTTGGCCAATGAACCTTCTGAGCATTCTGATTATGCGTCAATTTTCTTGAACTTTTTCAATTAACTTAATTAAACTTCATACGCTACAATTATTGGGCAACGGAAATAAGCGACGCGAAATAGGCTGACCCCTTGGATCAAGGCATGTAAATTAAATATACATATACACACATATAGTATATTAAGTTATCTATAAACTGCGGCTGCGTGACTTATCGTCCATGGCTGGCCTTGTCGGCGTTATCAAAACAACCCAAGAAATCTTATCGAGCACATAAAATAAAAACACGCAAGTAGTAGTATAGAGCAACCAATATCAATAAGAAATAGTTATTATACGTTAAAAAAAAAACATAAAAATTTTAAATAAATGTCACACCAAAGCAAAAAAAGTGAAAACGTTGCACTCAGGCGCATCCGACTACGAAATACTCTGATACCAATATTACAACATGTGGTGGCTTAAGCGTGGCCTTTAAAGGACTTCAATAGGTATCTTCCCGCCAAGTTAAGGAATCCTTGCTCTAAAGCTGTGGAAGATATTGATTCCGTGGAAAATGTAACCTGCTATCCTCCTTCCAAATTTGACTGTTAAAGATCGCATTTCTGTTTTAAAAAGGCGGGGCTGGGGGCGGAAATATCCAGCTATCTGCCCAAAAATTTGGAACATAATTATGTTCTATCGCTTTGTACCCCAAGGTGTATTAACTTGTTATCGATTTCCCAGCCTAGCGTAGCGCCCCAATCTTGACACTTTGTCTGACGAACACATGGACCAAGATATTTGTAATGTTTCAAGTCTCTTGCTTTAAGGGTTCTCTAGAAAAAGTTACGTTTAAGCGGACAGACACCATGATGGACATTGCACAAAACCAATATACTCTTCACCTTCGGTATCAGAGTCTACAAACTCGTTAGAATAGTCTAGAAATAATCGCTTGACTGTGCATTACTCTTTTTAAAGAGTAAATTTATTGGACTGCTCTTTTTTAATTTTAAGAAACATTTACGACGCATGGGTTTTCATCCTGTACTTACAGGTTTTTATCCCAAGCCTTGATTTTGATTAAAGCTTATAAACTTTGCTTTGATATGTACTATACGTTATAAATACTTGGGGACTTTTGTTGATAGCACCTTCAGCTTCAATATCAACGAAGTATACTTTTGTATCGTTTAGAAACAGTGTAAACAAACCAGGGCACAGCCACAGAGCCCCAAAAGGTTTCATTCTCAGATCACAATCAGAAACAGAGCAACAATATCAAATGAACTCTAAAAGACTTGAGATTTAAACTCTTAAGACCTGAGAGTCGAGACTCCCGTGGTGTTTGCGGTTTGACATCAGCCGCTAAAGGCATATATACATATTTATGTATATCTAACTGTATGTTGCTGTGTGTGAGTGCGTGTGTTTGTTTTTGTTTAAAAAAAAGTGAGGAAAAGTGCTGAAGCAACCATTAGTACTTGAGTCTGACTTTGTGAGTTGACCTGCCCGATGAAATGGGCTGTCCACTGGCACTTGTGTCAATAACTCGAAAAACAGACTAATTTTCTATTTGACTTTCAGTTTTATTTTTTTTTTTTTAAGAAGCACACAAACAACATAGCCCACCTCTTAGTTTCTGTGACATTTGATAGCGCAAACGGTCAAATGTTGTCCAAGCATCGATATTATTTATCTGCTTCCCCTGTTTAATACTTTTATTTAGTTGCCTATCTGTTAAGTGGAAGGCAGACAAGTGTCTTGGTATGTTTGTGTGTGTGGGTTGTTGATTTAAACTTGTTTGGTCTGTCAGTTGGGCGATCAGTGATCATTCAAGTATATAAACACACTCTTACATAAAACCAAGCTGCTACAATAAGCTTAGATTTTTAACTATGTTTCAGCTCTGACAGCTAATGTTTCTCATTAACAGTAAGTACAATTGCAAAACTGCACATTTAACTTTTACATATGTATGTAAACAAACAACATTTATGCATTTGAACTAACAGTGATCCTGACTGCCGTCAAATATATAACAAATGTGATAGTGACTCATGGTTTTACAACAGTTTGGCAGCGCCAAACTGATATAGCGTAATGGCGGCACATATAAAAGTACATAATACATTTTAACTAACAGTGACCCTTGCCTGTCAGCCCGCCCGCTTACTGTTGCTGTTATCAAAAAGCGCACAATTGGCGCCGTAAGGCAAGTCAACAAAAGACATTTATATGAAGTGTTGTGACTAATGCTCAATTGAAATATTGTTGGGTTGAAAAAAAAAAAATCGTACCTCAAATCGGGGTCATAATTAAGACGAAGGCAGGCATGCCATTAACATAAAATGGCAAATTCCATACAAAAAGGCAAACAGCAACCCACAAGCAATTGCTCTCGGCTCTGGTGGCTCAATCGTAATGTGGGTCAAAATTCAGCAAAAACAAAAATTATGTATTATCATTAAATTTCATTACAAGCGAGGCGCACGAATCGAGAAAAGACGCAAACGCGCAAAAATCATGGAACTGGAAACCGTTACAGCAAAACGCACTTCAACTCAAGTGTACAGTTATAGTGACGACGCCAGCAGTGACTCTCTGCGGGCACCAAAAACAAAGCCAGGTTTCTCACTCTGTGTGTGAATGCGTTGCCATTTTTGGGCAAACACGAATAGACAGACCAGACCGAGAGACTGACTGAATTTTAAAACATGCGAAAATGCGTTCGCCCGCCTACCTCCCAAGACAGAACCTTGCTAAACGCTGCACTACAGAGATGAGCACGTTTCACAGTGTTGCCATACTGCATGTCTCACGTGCGCATCTCTCGCAAATTATATAAATGCAATTTAGTGTTGGCAAATTTCGGGTTTTGTTGTAATCCGAACTTCAGATTTTAAATCTATACACTAAAGATGGTCCGAAACTTTTAATGCATAATATTTTTTTATAGATATTTTTCCTCTAAAAGTGTTTGCCAGCACTGCTGCACGCCTGCTGCGCTGAGTCTTCATCGATTGTCATGCAACCGATTTGTGGCAGGTTCAACGAACTATTCAGCACTTACCAAAAAAGTCCTCCCAGGTGTCTGAATCGGATTCTATGTCCATCTTGGTGGCGGCTGCTCCTGTTGCGGCCTCCAGCAGTTGCAAGTTGATTTATGTTCGCAATGCCTTGTTTGGTATTTGGTTTGTGTCCAAATTTAGCCAAAGATTGCGTTGCTGGTTTTTCCGCACTTGGCTGGCAGTCTTTTATTGTTAAACGCGGGTTGGGGGAAGTTAGATATGCTATCTATCTAGTTGACGGCGCTCCTTGTCCATAGTCTCTTTAGCTTAGTCGCTGCGCAAATGACTTCACCAGGCAAAAAAAAACTGCTGCTGCTTCAATCAATGTTCAACCGATAAGATAAACACACACACACACACATATACACGTAAGCATATGAGCGATTTCAAGCGATTTAAACACTGTGCGAATTATGGACAAACTTCTTTGGTTCACTATCTTATCGTTGCCTTTTCACCAGAGCAAATACCTAATAAGTACGCAATTTAGAACTGGGACTGGAAGTGCAGCCTAACAGCTGTTAAAAATATACATATGTATCTGTGTACATACAAACACTTAGATGTATCCACAGTTAGCGCTTCTAAATTCACTTGAGTGCTGTTTCTAAGAATTTTTGTGTATGACTAAACCGGCTGTGAACTTTGCCTATGATACATTTTTTCCAATACATTCATATATATTTTTTTTGCAGTATTTTCTGTTGTTGTTTTGCACTTGTTGCGCTTAGCGGCAGGTAAAACAATAAAAATTATAACCAAAACACAAATTGCTGACTTGTTAGTTGAAAATGCAAATTGCAATTTTTTTACGTTTTGCTGATATTCCAGTTTCACCTTCGCACCGTTACTTCTAATTGTGGAAAACAATCTCGCACAACCATACACTTCCAAGTGTTGCACGCACGCGCGTGTAACTGCGCGACGACGGTGTCGATAGAAACGAACGGCAGCACATACGACTCACCCACACGACGTTTCGAAACGAACTAAATGCGTTGCCGCCGTCACAACTCAAGAGGCTGTTTTAAAAATAATATTAGCTTTAATGACGTTACTTTGGGTCTTCAACTGCGCTCTTTTGTTTTAAGTGACAAGCTTTTACCTAATTATATATACATATTTTTTATAGAGGAGCTATATATTTAAATAATTATTTACGTAAATGTTTGTTGAAACGTTAACGCATATTTACTCAAATGGTGCTGTTGTTGCAGCAAATGATCTAGGCTAATCTGATATTGCAGCAATATTTAACAGCTTATGTTAAACTCAACATGGAACTGTAAATCCGTTAAACTTAAAATAATTTTACTAATTTAATATCATTTAAAATTTATTGAACATAAGCTCATAGGTTAAAATAATTCTTACGTCATTAAATTTCAATTCAATATTTTATCCATCTTCCTTACAGCACTTATAACACAGATACCAATACGAGATTATTACGTACAGATAGTAGATTTCCACTAAAATATTTTTTAAAAAAATTTTATATTTAAAGATCAGAACTCTTGGAACTAACTTACGAATGACAAATAAGACCGCAAAGGTGATAACCAATGGTGCTGCCTCAGTAACGATAGCAACCAGCAAAACAAAGGCTACTATAGTGGACAGCGCCGTAAAAATAAAGGACACAATTGCTAACCAACAGACTCTCTAAAAATTTAAGAAATTTAAGTTAGTTATAATATTCTTTTTTTGTAACTTACAAATCCAACACTCCCAAGCAGAAAGAGTCTACCAAGAATAAAAAGTGCAAGAAAGACGATCGCAATAACTGCCCTCTCGAAGTTAATTGGATATAGTACCATTCCGACGTATACGGAGAGCACAATGGCGATCAACAGGCCCGACACACCAATGAAAATGCAGCCATAATGCAAGTGTACGCAACAAAAAAATCTATCCTTTTTTAAAAAGAAACGACTCATTTTGTAGGAATTCTAAAGCCGAACGATTTGAATTTTATTCTAAACCATATGACTTTTAACGGCTGGCCACCTGTGGATTAGTATCGGTTTATTGTACAGCGATTTATTAAATACTCGATAGTATTGGATACTCACATTCTACCCGATACCACCGCTGTAAGCAGTGAACAACATTGACGAACTATGGACGTTTTTGTGCCTCCTGCGTCTAAAAGGTCGAAGTTTATAGAATTGGATGATCACTTTGAGATCAAAGCCGTGCTATCCAAAGAGTATAATAAGAACATAACCCTGATCAAGGTGCACAGCAGCCAACTAGAGAGCAAACAACAGTTACAGATCGTAATCCAGGAGCTCGCCCAGAAGCTACCACATTTTCAACATTTGAAGCGTGTTAATGACAGAAACGTCCTAATATGTCCCACCGCTGACATAACAGATACCCTTGAGCAGCATTTAAAGCAACACAAAATCTCCGACATCGTGCTCGAAGCATTGTGCCGCAATGTGACCATCATCGAAGTGCCCGCCAGTTGGGCCAAGTTGCGTGTGCAATACGAACAAATGATCAAATACTGGCCGTGCAAATTCCATCCAGATAAATATGCAGAGTCCCTGCAGAACGGAACCAACTTTACAGCCAAACAACGTGCCTATCACAAACGTATGGCACAGATATTGCGAAGCCTATCCAAGCATGTGTGTGATGGTCAACCCGTAGGCATTTGTGTTGATCCCCGTGTGCCAAGCATTGTTGCCATATCAGGTGAGCATGTTTATGTCTATATAAGTAATTTCCACCAGAATTTTCAATATCCTCCAGCAGGTGGCAGCAACGATATCAATACAAGCCATCAACATTGCGTCATGTGGCTGCTGGATTATGTGGCACGCAGTCAGCGAGGAGGAGCCTGGGAATCTCAGCTAGCATTTGTAGAGGATGAGGATAAAGCTGTTAGAACGCTACGAGGCATGCCACAGACATATTACGATTATTTGAAACAGCACGAGCCCAGCCATGATTTGCAGTGCGGCGCTGAGCTGCCAAGATGTGGTGAAAAGAGCATAAATGATTTACAAGCAGACAATCTGGACAAATACGGTCCATATTTATGTACCGGCTATGATGTCTACTTGCTGCACGAACCATGCCTCATGTGCGCCATGGCCCTGGTGCATAGTCGCGTCAAACGAATCTTCTTTCTCGAGCAAGCGACTAATGGTGCATTGGCGACCAATATTCAGCTACACTCGGTCAAACAGCTTAATCATCATTATGAGGTTTTTCAGTTTACAACTTCTTAACGGACTTTGCGTGTATATATAAATGTGTTTTGGACAATATACATTTTATTCTTATATCAATGTATCCATTCTTGGTGCCGTAAATGTGCTTCTAGGTTGGGTTGTCGTTGTGGCTGCTTGGCGTGTAGGCGTCGAAATAAGACCGAGCAGCTGGCAATCAGCTTCCAAAATGGTTAAGTCCTTGCTGGAGCCCAAGAATCGGGTGGAAAGCTCCAAGTCCTTGATGCGCAAGCGAACACGAGCACCACGCACATAATCACTTAAAACGCATTGAGAATAATAATCGAAATAATAACATAACTTTTTTTTTAGTATAGGAAACCAATTATACCTGCCGTTGCGCGATGGTCGAGAGCACACACAGTGAAATTTCCAACCAAAATCTATGTACAGATCATCACCCACAACGTTAAAGATTTTACCGCTTACCACTTGACCCTCGGCAGCGCCCAACTGAAACAATTAATAGATTACATAAACACTGGAATACAAAAACAAATATATGTATGTTTGTAATATAATACTCACATCAATAAACTTGGAGTTGCGCAGCAGTGAGGCAAAAGTCTGATTGTCCAGTGGTGTTTCCTCCGGCGTTGCTGGTGCTGTATACTTATCAAAGGCTCGGGCAAAGCCACCTTTATTTGTGTTTTCCACCTCATCCGCTGTCACATTGTGGTTGTTTGTAGTTGTTTCATTAGTGTTGTTGGCGCTAAACACCCGCTGGGTGGTCGATATTTGACGACTCAAGCTATAAACATTAGCTTGGACAGTAAATTTGCTAAGCTTGTGTAGCAGTGACATGTTTTTAATAAATAATTAACTAAAACGAAATATACTATGCGTAAATTGCCACAAAGCCCAAGTGCTTTGTAAATAAAATATCGAAGTAGTACCTGCAACAGCTGATTTAACGCGCTATCGATTACAGTTTACATCGATAAAACGCAACTATCGTTACGAACAACACGCTGTCTAGAGCCGGTCATTATTCTATTCTGTTTATTACGAAATCAGTAGTTAGTTATTGTTAATTTAAAGCCACGAAAACTATTAAAATGATCCAACAACAACGTCAACGCGTGGAATCGGCAGTTACCGAGCTCATCGATGATATGGACAAGTCGCATCTACGCAAAATGCAGGTATATAAATGCCGCGCAAAAAATCCGATCAGAATAACCGAATTTTATCAATAAGAATGAGTAGAAATAATGAATATTAATTCTTATTGCTTTCATGTAATTTTTGACTACGCAGACCGAAATGCATTTGTGTGCCGCAAGGTGCTGCCAGGATAGCACCTCCAGTGTGGATAGCGTACAACGATGCGTCGATCGCTGCTCCACACCTATGACAAGTGCACAAAATTACGTACAGCACGAACTGGGCGAGTTTCAGGGCAGACTCCAACGTTGCGTCATGGTGAGTGCAACCTACTTACAGATGTTAACAATTCTAACTTGAATTTTTACTTAAGCAGCAATGCAACGACGATGCCAAAGTGAAAATGCCGCCAAATCCCAAAGAGGAACAAATCGCTAAATATACGGATCAATTTGAACGCTGTGCCATTCAATGCGTTGATAAACACGTTGGCCTTATTCCCAGTCTTATGAAAACAATGAAATCGGTATTATCTAAGGGGCCAGATGCAATCCCCCAAGTATAAGAAATTGCATTTATACGTTATTACTTTAATTGTTGTTGAGCTTGATTATTATACTGCATCTTGTCATTATCAAAATAAACCTTGTAAAAGCTCAAATTTTAAATTATAGTTCTCACTAAAAATAAAGTTTTTGAAAATACATTTGCTTTTGCAATATAATCATATTTGAAGGGACTTTAAAATAGGACTAAACAAATATTCAGATACAAGCATAGACACTTTTCTATGCATCCCAAAATTGTTCATAAAATTAAGTAAATTCAAATGGTGGATGAGCAAAAGAGACGCCTAGAAGCCGCTATAGGCGATATGATTGAGGACATGTATCGTTCCCATTTGCGGCGCATGCAGGTAAGTTTCAGTTAAGTCTTTTAATGACACTTTTGACCTTACCAACTGCTTCTCAAGTCCATAATGCATCGCTGTGCCGCCCGCTGCTGTGATGACGAGCGCGGCACTTTGGATAGCGTACAACGTTGCGTTGAGAAGTGTGCTACACCATTAATGGACGCCCAAGATTATTTGCAGAACGAGCTGGGCCAATTTCAGAGTAAATTGCAAAATTGTGTTAAGGTGAGCCAAAAGAAAACCCTGCCTCAGTTTTATTACCATTTCCTTCTCCTTGTTCAGGAATGTAACAGCGATGCACGCTCCAAAATGGGCAACAATCCCAATGATCGTGATTTGTCGCTTTCAAAGCAGTTGTTTGAGACGTGCACCGGCGGTTGTGTGGATAAGCATATTAATATGCTACCTGGTCTATTAAAGAACATACAAAAGACATTCGATAGGGGTCTGCCTAAGAGATCGCTGATGCGCGAACAGAAGAACCAAGATCCATAATATTCGGTACCTATTGCGAATTGGATTTTTACCAAAAAAAAATCACCTTCCATCACACGTCGAACAACGATAAGATTGTTTATTTCTTTTCTGTTATTTTGCGCAGTTTGTTATTATTTCTAATTTAACTCTATGTATTTGTGTTTTTATTTTTTCTTTTGGTATAGCAAACCTTAAATATATGATTTTATGTTTAGGAAATATTGTTTATCAAGGATTCTAGTAAAGTATGTATCCTATGTTAGTAGGCTTGCAACGTAGTTCAGCTTTGCCAAACTTCAAATAAAGCTTTACCAATAAGCTGCATGGCTAACATTCTTTAAATTTAAATGGGTTGAAACTTAGATAATGTGATAAAAAGGAAAGCTTCAGGATAAGGTGTAAGAATAATAAATTCAACCGTTGATGTAAAACTGCAAGTAGCCAGTTGAAAATTTTGTCTGGGAATAGCTCAATAGATAAGGCATCCGCCTCGTTATCGAGATGGCTCAGGATCAATTCTTGTCCTCGACTATAGATTTATATACGATAAGTTTGAGTTTAAATAATTCTAAACAGAAGGTCACTAATGAGAATGCTTGTCAGCAATCGAAATAGCGGTAGCCTCAAACTGTTCATTCACAATTTTAATATTTCGATTCAACCCCTTGATACAAGACAAAAAAATATATAAACTAGTTAAAGCGAGAAACTAAGCCATAATTAAATAACAAATAATGGGTTTTAATTGCACACGTGTCTATTGCTCATTTAGTTTGGTTCGCACACCATATTTACTCCAAAAGGTCACTTTGGCAGTTGTCTTCTTGCAATTATCATGGAAAATGCTGCACGTATCGAAGGGTGGACAATAAAGATGCAGTGAAACGGAGGTATCCGCATGACTTGGATTCTCCACACGATGCAGGCCCAAGTTATCTAAAAGTAAAGCACAAAGTAACGTGTGAAGTTATTTAGGAACTTGCAAGAACCGAGCTAATAATTACCATTTATATAGGCCACATCATTTAGTGGTATGGGTGTTTCACCTATTTCCACCAGCGAACGATCATCAATCTCTCCATTCTGCATCAGCTGGTGCTGCACTGGCTCGTTGTCCGGCCGATGGGGATAACGATAGCGTTTTTCGCGTAACTCACCCTTCAGCATCTTCATGAAGCAATGGGAATCGGCATGATCATGCACCGAGGAGCCATGACCTTCGCCCCAGCAGAGAATGAGCAGATTGAACTTGCCATTGCCGGCATCAACCAGATTCCGTGTATATGTGTAACGATCGAACTTGGCATACTTGCGCCATTCCTTGGGATTTGATTTATAGGTCAACATCAGATGATTGACCATCTCGATGTTTACATAATTTGATTCAAATTCCCGATGTAACGCTGATATTAGATCCGGCAGGGTATCCACAGCCGGTCCAAATTTCAGGGGTTTTTCCAAAGCGCAATAATATTGTGTAGCCTGTCGCAAATATTTCTCCTGATCAATGTGTTCCATTTCCGTATCGATCGTATCGATTTTGGACAAGGCCATTTTGCACTTGCTCTGATTGACCTGCAAGAGGTTGAACATGGGTTAAAAACTGTAGCCTGATCAAGTGAACGGAAAACTACAGAATTATGTACATATGTATTGATTTATAATCGCTGTACACTTACTTTCCGATTGATTTAAATTAATTACTTTTTTGTTATTTAATGCTTGATAAGGCTGATAACTGTATCAATATTGATTGGATTGTTCTAAGAACCTTCTTTGCTCTGTAAAATTTGTTTTGAACTTTTTTCTTTAATATTTATTTAGCGTTCCGAGCTCGAACCACTTTACTCAACCGACTGATTGCGAATGCTGCTGTCAGTCAATAATCCAAAGATTTCTTATAAATATATAGTACACATGTTATTGTACCTAGTATACATACATACATACACACTTGTTAGAGTCCCGCACAATTGCATTTAAAACAGCAAACGAGACACTCATGCGCAAACAATACTTAGTATCACCATCTTTTTCCGTTTGCAAGTCAAACCAAAAACAATAACAGAAAGAACGGGGAATGAATTGCGTGCGTAAGATGGAGAAGCAAAAACAATTTCTATTGTATACTTATTGTTATAGGAAAGTCAAAAGTTAGCTTATGACGTAGCAAACACCAATACTATTTAAAAAATAACACTTATACATACAAAACGGCAATTTTTGTACACGCTTTGTTGTTCCAATTGCTCCCAGTAAAAGGGAAAAAAATTTCGTGTATGTATACAGCAGCTATGCATAAGGCCTATGCAAAAGACAAGAGCAGCTACAACACATTTTTTACGTTTACAGTTATCAGTGAAATTTGTTGATGGTTTTTTTTAAGGCGACCTGTCTTCCCTACGTTTTAAATTTTGCTTGTATTCTTTATTTTGATCTATTTTTACTGTTTGCCCAAAATTTTCTGTTTTTTTTTAAGGTTTTGTTCGTTTAAAGCAAATAAGATAGCTTCAAGCGCTTCTCTAATCAAATTCATGCTTTAAAACGGCCGCAAACGAATGCATTTGCGCGGGACTCTTATTCAAATGTACTGTTAACATGCCTGACAAAAACAATGGCCAACCCGGCCATTATCAATTATCATTACGAATTGCGAACGATCTCGGCGCTGGAGCTGAATAACAGCTGGCACAAATCGGAGGCACTGGCATTTTAATAGCGATCAAGATTAGTGACGATAGAATTAATTATATATTGTATATTTTTTTTAATAAATATATACGCTGATAAGACGGTCAAATTGACATGTTCAAGTATATTAAAAAATATATATAAGTATATTTTGATAATTATGCTGGGCATTTATCAATAAGAAATTACCGTGGAGTCAGTAGATTATTCTTTTTGCGTCATAATTTTTTTACTTATTTTTTTGATACTTAAGATGAAATACCTATGGAAAACAAGTAAAAACGTTGCAGTCATGCGCAAGCGACTGCGAAATACTCTGTTTCCAGTATTAAAACATGTTGATGGAAATCACATACAATTTTCCAATCACATTTTGTGACGCTACCTAAAAAAAATGTACAGAAAGGCATTCCATTTTTAAAAAGACGGTCGGACGTGTTGTTCATTTTGATGGGATCTAACCTTTTTATGCAGGTCGTTTGGGGTTGATACTAGCTATGCTTTTAGCCAAAAAGTTAGGCGACTCTAGCTCAAAACTGTTGAACATATGCGCGTTCCTGTTTTTAAAAGGCGAGTGGCTGGTTGTGGCAGAGATGGGCGTGGTATCCAAAGTTTTAGTGCAGAAATTTTGCGGAAAGTCACCAAATTAAACGACTTCAGCTATTAAAATGTGTGTTTAATCATTTTGCAGCGGGTATAGTGCCGCGATATTGATATTTTCTCTGACGCAGACATGGACCAAGTTATTTGCAAAGTTTCAAGTCTCTAGCTTTAAGAGTATCGAAGAAATTTGCATTCATACCGATAGACAGACGGACGGCAGGACAAACAGTGCGACGGCCATTGTACAAAACCAATATACTCTTAGCAAATACTCTTTAGCACAAAATACAGGTGCTAAGCAACTTATGTGTATGTGTAGACATCTGTACAATTTAAGAAATACAAAACGTGTGTTCTAGGAACATTTCAAGAGTTTCAAGATTAACTAAAAAGTTAAATTGTTTAAAAAAAAACTTTGAAATTAATTTTTTAGCCCCATTTTAATCAGATGCAAAAGATATTTTTTGTAGGGTAAACAATACCTCGGTATCACCCTGGATAGGAAACAGACTGACATGAAGCTGCGACAATATTACTGGCTAATCGCCAGTAAGTCGAAGGTAAAGTTAAGAGTTAAGCTACAAGTTAACAAGGCCATTCTCAGGCCCATCTGGTCTTATGGTATCCAGATGTGGGGTACCGCGAGCACCAAAGCACTCCCAATCATATCCGGTGCTCACGTGTACCATGACAACGCCACCATCCACAGCCAACTGCGCTTGCCACTGGTCAAGGAGGTTATCTCAAAGATGAGTGCCATCCACACTGCCAGACTGCAATATCGACCCAGCAATCTTGCCCTATCCCTTCTGAACAACAGTCAGACCACGAGAAGACTCCAGAGGAATCACCCACTTGACCTCCCACACCTCGAAGACGACTGATCCTCCCCCCACACCAGCTCTTTAACACATGCAAAGACACCTAAACTTAATTGCCAAATTCTCAAGCTGACAATTTAACTAATGCCCACACGGGTAGATCTTAAATAAAAATCAATACCGATAATAAAAATAAGAAGGAATTTCTGAATATATTGCATACTTTGCGGCAAACTCAATTTAACATTACATATGTAAACCGAGAGAGTCAATTAATACTTTCATAAACACTCAATTGCGGCTTGTTCAAATTAAGTTAAAGCATTTTAATGAACTCAAAACAGACCAAGCTTTTGAAAATGTGCGCTCAAATACGTGGAAAAGAGCCAAATTACTTTATTTGGTTAATTGTGGCCTCAAGCCAATAGTTTTGCAATTGAATTTTGATGCACAGCCTGAGTTGAGTGCGTTTTGAGTCTAGCATTTGAAAAAGTTTTGCAATATGTATTTGAAAACGGCCAAAACTTGGCGCACAACTTTCGCAACATGTTAAGGCCAGACAGTGAAAACTAATTCAAAACAAAACAAATCTCATCGTTTACTGCTGCGTGCCAGATCAACAAAATGCATTATACAAATAAAACTGGCAGGATTTTGAAATTTATTAAATTTGCACTCACCATTTTGTTGTTATTCCTCTTAATAAAAAGAAACACGCACACAAGCAGTAAATAAAGTAAAAATAGTTGTTGGATTTAATAGAGAAGTGCAACAATAACGCACTACTGTAATAATGTCAGTCTCTCTACCAGTTGGAAGCGCGTTCACTTGGTTTGTGTGCCCGTTTTAGGTATCTTTCACCAATTTATGGAAATCCGTTGGCCCATGCAAAACGTCACTGTTCCACTCAAAACGCAATTTGAGTGAAATTCACTGGACTCAAATGTCATCTTGAGCGTTGTTGCGCAGCCACAGCGAACACAGCCCCAGGCAGCCATTGCTGGTTGCTGCTGTTGTTATTTGCATATTTCTTCTTGTTATGTTTTGTTGTTTCTTGTTTTCACGCTGAGTCGTTTGCTGTTGTTGTTCTTGTCTCTGTTTTGTGTGCTTTTGTTTGCGTTTCTGCGAGCCATTGAAAAATGTATGTTGTTGTTGTTGCTGTCTTCGGACGGTGGAGTCGCCGGTTTTTTCAGACCCATCAACAACTTTTAATTGTTTGTTGTTGTTGGTTTATTGATAATTGCAGAAGAAAGCAGATAATATCGGCCCAGTGGGAAGCCAAACCTCAAAACAGTGGACTTTGTTGATTTGGTTACCTAGGGTCAAACGCCGTTTCGATATGGATGTAAATATGGTCGTATGTGTGCATATATTTTTGTGTGTCAAGTTGATGATATATGTCTTACAGAACTCTGTACATACATACACAAATAATATGTGATAGATACAGTACGACCTCGCTAAACGCAACCCATTAAAATTTGGCAAATTGCAAAAACTGAGGTGATTGTAAAAGCCGAGAGAAAATTTTCTGTTGGCCACGGGACCTATTTCCAAAAGTTAATCGAATAAATAAGTGTTCAAAGCAAGGATTTCATTTTGTTTTATTGAGAAAAGTGGTAAATGAGGTAATTTTATCAGTTGCGTTAACAGTCTAAGAACTCGGGTGTTACAATTATCGAGGAGTTGCGTGTAACGAGGGTTGCGTTGAGCGAGGTCGTACTGTAATGAAGGCTAGAAGATGAAATAGATTTAAATAGAATTATCCAGTCATACCTGAATGTTCTAGTTTTAAAATGCCAATTGACTCTAAAAAACATTCGTCATATTAGCATAAACTATTGACCTATTAGCTTTCTAGCTTTCATTTTTTTGAGTTGAATGAACTTTTTCAATAAATTAATGTATAGTCATTTATCATTTTATATGCCATATATAGCATATGTTCTGTTAGTTATAATAATACAATCTATCAACATTATCAACAAATTGTTTTCATTGTAATCACATATATTACATTAAACAAGTGGAAACGTTGCAGTCGGACGCAATCGACTGCGGTACACTTGTTACCTGTATTAAAACCGGTAAAAAGAGGCCTGATTGCAAAAGGGTACGGATGCGGCAGGGGTGTACATTGCCTTAAAGATTCTAGGAAGCAGAAGGGGTGCCACCAGCTATTTTCCTTCCAAATTTGTTGACTCTAGCTCAAAGTTTGTTAAAGGTGGGAGAAAGGGGGCTGGGGGCTGGTATGGGTGGGCGTTGCATCCAAATTTTTGATGCAAATCATTTGGGGTCATTACCAGTTATCTTCATACCAAATTTGGTAGGTTTAGCTCAACAACTCTGAACGATAAACGCATTACCGTTATAACCCCCTCCAAACTTGATGCAGTTTTTTGGGGGTTACCATCAGCTATCTTGGCACCAAATTTGGTGGGTCTAGCTCAAAAACTGTGGGAGATATGACTTCAAAATGCGGTTGGGCGGGGGACGGAATGGGTGGGCGTGGCTCCAAAATTTTTTATGGAGTTTTTTTGGGGTTTGCTAGTCGCTATCTTCTTACCGAATTTGGTGGTTCTAGCTGTAAGGATGTGCAAAGTATGTGGATTTATCGATTTTGAGCTATCGAATTTATCGATTTGCCAGCCCCCCAGTTATCGTAGAAGCCCAATCTTGACACTTTATCTGTCCCGGCCATAGATGAAGATGTATGGAAAGTTTCAAGTCTCTAACTTGAAGATGGGGAAAAAAGTTGCGTTCATACAGACGGACGGACAAACACCATGACGGACATTGCACAAACACAATATAATCTTTACCATCGGTAACGAGTATAATAATAAACTCTAAATAAAAAAGATTGTCGTCATATACTACTAAGTAAAAACAATAAACATATTTTTTAAGTATGTACCATGTTTTTTTAACGTGTATATAAATTAAGATCGCTGACTTTATTATCCTGACAATTCATACCAGGCAACTATTGACAGCTTTTAAAATACTATTTGTGGATATGGAAACGAAAAAAATGGCGCGCTTGCAATACATAACTATAAAGAATGTATTTAGTGGGCTATTAATTAAAGTACTTAACGATCGGCTCTCATTATTAACAGTGTAATACGATTGTTAGTTAAGCTTTTTATTTATCACCTCAGTGAAATTGATATTTGTGCATCATGTTTTCTTAATATTTTCGAAACTTTTACTCAATCGATTCTTTAATAATATTTTTTTAAATAGCTAGATAATATTGAAAGTTAACACGCATCATGATTTTTCAGTTATTGTTTATTTTTTAAGAAATTATTTTATTGAAAAAAACCTTGATATAAAGTGGATATTTATGCATTGTTGAAAAGACTGTAAATTTAGAGAAATAAACTTATTAAACTAAATTAAATCAATGAATTACGCCTATCCCCCGATTTAGACTGAAGATAGGTTCCAGACAAATCCGTGTAAAATGAAATCTTAGTTTTTCCTATATAAAACCGAAACGAAAAAAACTGCGCAATTAAGTCATTTATTCATATGGAACAAGAGTAAAACATATCCAGAAACTTTAAACTAGGTATAACGACATCGTATGCTTTGCAACACGTATATGAGCGTTATCCTGCTGAAATATCCAGTCCTCATCATGGAACTCCTCCGCAAATGACATATGTATGCAAGTTCTCCGTATACATTTCCGCATTTATCCGTCCCGGCACAAAGCAATTGGGAGACTTTCCTGCAAAGCATAAGCCGCCTATACTATCAGGAGGTTCCGCTTAGGGCCGGGGGTGTCTTGGGTGCCGCCAGTACGTCAAGTTACCGTCTGGCCCGTCTAAATTGAACTTATTTTCATCACTTAAACCACCCAAGTTGAACATCTTAAAAATTGAAAGTTTTTAGCTCATCTGGAAGTTAAGTTATAATCAATTAAAAAATTTCCTACAAAATAAATACAATTTAAAACAAGTAAGAAGGCTCTAGTCGGGAGAGCCCGACTAGAAGATACCCTGAACTCAGTTGCAATAAATAAATTAAATTTATATAAGACTTTGGTATATTGTCTTAAATTCAATCGATTAAACTCGAAAGTTCTATCGTTACCCATTATTTCAACCCCTATTTTTACATTTTCCAAATTCGATCTTTTTTTGTAATCGATTGCATGTGTGTATCGGAAACCAGAATAGTTATCGATAATTTGAAGCAAACTTGTTCTGCTGATGGTATAGGAGAACTTATATACAAAATCTGAAGTCTCTAGCTCTTGTAGTCTCTGAGATCCACGCGTTCATACAGACGGACGGACAGACGGACATGGCTATATCGTCTCGGCTGTTGATGCTGATCAAGAATATATATACTTTATGGGGTCGGAGATGCTTCCTTCTGCCTGTTACATACTTTTGCACAAAACCATTATACCCATTTTATGGGTTAAGGGTAAAAAACTAAAAAATAAGCTTAAAGCAATAATGATCGAAAAGTTCTAGTAATATTGGAAGAAAGCATGGGTGATTTGTTTTTTTTTTTTTTTTTGTGTAAATTTATTGTATTGGACCAAAAACACAGTTAGTTTTTATTACAACACAGTGATCTTCATTAGTAAATTCGGCAAGCCTGGTTGACTTCAGGCGTAGTTGTGGGTCTTGTGGATGAGGTTGACTTCCTTTGGATCGTCACCAGGCTATTGTATCAGGTTTCCAAATGACCTGCGCTTAAGTCTTCTAATGACTCTTCTCCCCGCAATCTCTCTAGCCAGCCGGCTTCGGTGCCGCTGCAAACGTGCGTTGTATCTGATGGAATAAGCTTCAACTTGGCTGTCTATGGTATTCAATCTGAGGTCATTGTGCAAGGTTGAATTTCGTACGTACCAGGCAGCACCAGTTATTCGACGCAAAGCCAAATTCTGGAGTGTCTGGATACGTCGTCGACTTGTCCGACACGCAATGCCCGAAATCTTTATACCATATCTCCAAGTCGGAGCAACCAAAGTGTTATACACAGCCCGTTTGCAGCGCAGCGGCAAGGCGCTATTGGCGTTTATCATCCAATAAACTTTAGGCAGCTTGCACCGACATTGCTAAAGGAGCCCATCAAAGTGAGAGCGAAAACAGAGCCTTTTGTCCAATGTGATCCCCAGGTATCGAGCATGATTTTCAGGCTGCAAGGGACTCCCATCAAGCCAGACTGCCGGTGCTTCTCCACGTCTCAGTGTAAAGTTGACAGCTTGGCTCTTCGAGGCGTTGAGCTTGATGTTCCACCTGCGAGCCCAGCTCTCAAGGATGTGGATATACTCCTGGGCTCCGTCAGCAGCCTCGAACTCGCAAGAGGTAGAGTGGAATACTGCCACGTCGTCAGCCAATGTGGCAATGAGATATATTTTATATATTTATTACATATTAATTTTTTTTTTATACATTTTTATTTGTATATTTTTCGTATATCGAGCAATAATTTCATTTTTCGATCATTTTATTTTTTAAGCTTATCTTAAAAATAGTTTTTAAAATTTTTATTTCGATGTTTTTAAAAAGCGTATTTTATATCAGTTTTTCTTTATTGTAGCCATATTTGCAGATGACACGGCAATCTTATCTAAAGACAAATGTATTCTTGCTGCCACAAATGAGTTACAAGAATATTTATCGAGGTATGCTCATTGGGCCACGAACTGGAACATTGGCATAAATGCCAGCAAATGCGCTGAGGTTACGTATGCTCTTCGACCACTAATTTGTCGAGGCGTTTACTTAAATGGAGAACTTGTACCTCACCTTTCAAAATACAAATATCTTGGTGTAATTTTAGACAGGCGGCTCACGTTCAATGCGCACACCACATATGTCACAAGCTGTCTAAAAAATAGAATCCAAAAACTGTACTGGCTACTAACCTGCAAGAACAAACTGTCTCTCAAAAATAAAGTACTGCTTTACAAAACCGTCATAGCACCAGTCTGGCGTTATGGAATTCAAGTATGCGGTATCGCCGCAAAATCACACCTCAACAAGGTGAGAGTCCTGCAGGCAAAAACTTTAAGAATGCTCACTGGTGCCCCATGGTACGTCCGTACCACTCAGATAGAGAGAGATCTAAATGTAGATAAAGTGGGCGACATAGTCACCCGGCAATCGGCAGCCTACCACCAACGGTTGAGAGGTCACCCAAACGCACTAGCTAGAAGGCTCCTCAGGCAACGCTCAAGAAGACGTCTTAGAAGGGTGCACCCCATCGACTTGCCCAACAGAGTCATAGCTTAAATTAGTACACCACAAACACCATACTTATATTGTATTTTAAGTTGCTTAGCACATGTAATTTTAAGTTTAATTTAAGTTGTTAAAAATAATAATAACAGAAAAATTAAATGACAAACAAAAACAAAAAAAACAAGTGACAACGTTGCAGTCGGACGCAACCGACTGCGGTATACTCGATACCAGTATTAAAACCGGTAAAAAGAGGCCTCATTGCAAAGGGGTACGGATGAGGCAGGGGTGTACGCTGCCTTAAAGATTCTCCGATGCAGATGGGGATGCCACCAGCTGTCTTCGTTGCAAATTTGGTGACTAGCTCAAAGTTTGTAAAAGGTGGGGAAAGGGGGGCTGGGGGCAGTATGGGTAGTTGTGGCATCAAAATTTTTGATGCAGATCTTTGTGAAATGTCAATTGCTATCTTCATACCAAATTTGGTGACCCTAGCTCAAAGTTTGTAAAGGTGGGGAAGGGGGCTGGGGGCAGTATGGTAGTTGTGGCATCAAAATTTTTGATGCAGATCTTTGTGAAATGTCAATTGCTATCTTCTACCAAATTTGGTGACCCTAGCTCAAAGTTTGTAAAGGTGGGGAAAGGGGGCTGGGGGCAGTATGGGTAGTTGTGGCATCAAAATTTTTGATGCAGATCTTTGTGAAATGTCAATTGCTATCTTCATACCAAATTTGGTGACCCTAGCTCAAAATTTGTAAAAAGTGGGGAAAGGGGGGCTGGGGGTGGTATGGGTGGACGTGGCATCCAAATTTTTGATACAGATGTTTGTGGAATGTCAATTGCTATCTTCATACCAAATTTGGTGACTCTAGCTCAAAGTTTGTAAAAGTGGTGAAAGGGGGGGGCTGGGGGCGGTATGGGTGGTAATGGCATCCAAATTTTTGATGCAGATCTTTGTGGAATGTCAATTGCTATTTTCATACCGAATTTGGTGACTCTAGCTCAAAGTTTGTAAAAGTGGTGAAAGGGGGGGGGGGGCTGGGGGCGGTATGGGTGGTAATGGCATCCAAATTTTTGATGCAGATCTTTGTGGAATGTCAATTGCTATCTTCATACCAAATTTGGTGACTCTAGCTCAAAGTTTGTAAAAGGTGGGGAAAGGGGGCGTGGCTCCAAAACTTTGATGCTGATTTTTGGGGGTCGTTGCCAGCTATCTTCCTACCAAATTTGGTGGTTCTAGCTCCACTTCTCTCGAAGATACACGCATTCCCGTTTTTGACGAAGCGTTGGGGTGGATGGGGGCGGCTAGGGCAGTATCGGTGGGCGTGACATCCAAACTTTTGATGTAGTTTTTGGGGGGTCATCATCACCTATCTTGGCACCAAATTTGGTGGCTATAGCTCAAAAACTGTGGGAGATATAGGCTTTTCTGATTTCAAAATGCGGGGGGCTGGGGGCGGAATGGGGGCGTGGCTCCAAAATTGTTGATGCAGTTTTTTGGAGGTTGCTAGTAGTTCTAGCTGTAAGGATGTGCGAAATATGTGGATTTATCGGTTTTGAGTTATCGAATTTATCGATTTGCCAGCCCCCCAGTTATCGTAGAGCCCCCATCTTGACACTTTAATTTACTATCCCATAGATAAAGAGAATTGGAAAGTTTCAAGTCTCTAGCTTGAAGGGTGTGGAAAAAAGTTGCGAACATACAGACGGACAGACGGACAGACGGACGGACACCATGACGGACATTGCACGAACTCAATATACTCTTTACCTTCGGTATCGAGTATAACAAAAAAAAAAAAAAAACATAGTGGCGCATAGTTAATTTTGGCTATGCCAAGACTATGATACCCTTCACACAGCCAAATCAATGCTCCCCCTCTTATGTTTCTGTGCAGTTGTTGGTAATTTTTCGCAAATATTTTTACTCTTGAGCGTCATTTACTTGTTCGTGTGCAACAACAACAATTTGACATGTAGGTACTTGAAAGTGCACGACAGAGACAACAATTGATAGTACGATATGGTAAATTTGTATGGTGGCTATGTCGTAGAATGCTCCGATCGAAATGAAATTTCATAGTGAACAAACCCGATATGATCTAAGCAATCTGTGAAAGTTTCATCAAGATCGGTTCAGCAGTTTGGCCGGAAATCGTGTTGATATGGTAAATTTGTATGGTGGCTATGTCGTAGAATGCTCCGATCGGGATGAAATTTCATAGTGAACAAACCCGACATGATCTAAGCAATCTGTGAAAGTTTCATCAAGATCGGTTCAGCAGTTTGGCCGGAAATCGTGTTGATATGGTAAATTTATATGGTGGCTATATCGTAGAATGCTCCGATCGGGATGAAATTTCATAGTGAACAAACCCGACATGATCTAAGCAATCTGTGAAAGTTTCATCAAGATCGGTTCAGCAGTTTGGCCGGAAATCGTGTTGAAACAGACAGACGGACAGACGGACGGACGGAAATCAATTCCTGGCTCGTCCTGATCATTTTGATATATAGTTTATGGGGTCTCCCATCATTCCTTTAAGGCGTTACAGATTTATGACAAAGTCAATATACCCTGATTCACATGTGAAGGGTATAAAAAACTGAAAGTATGCTTTAAAAAAAACGCCCTAAGAGTATGCTTCGGTTTTCTGAAAAGCTAATAACAAGCTTTAAAAAAAAGACATAAGAATACGATAAAATAACAATTGAAAACGTTGCAGTCCATAACC
This sequence comes from Scaptomyza montana, assembly GCA_018904305.1. Lineage (NCBI taxonomy): Eukaryota > Metazoa > Arthropoda > Insecta > Diptera > Drosophilidae > Scaptomyza > Scaptomyza montana. Next base: position 438,016 of record JAEIGR010000012.1, read on the forward strand.
GACTGCTGTAAACTAAGATACCAGTAAAAAAAACGGGCGTTAAGAGTTTTTTATTTATTTTTTTTATTATTAGATGAAGCGTTGAACCGGTACAATGCAGTAATAGTATCATAACAACACCTCATGCTAGTCGCTTGAGGACTTATGGTCAACAGCTACAACAAGATTCGTGAGAGTTATGTAGCAAGATCAATAATTAGGTCCTAAACAAGAGTATTGAGACTTGCAGATTAATATTGGAAAGTGTTAGAGGGAGAAAGTGTTGGAAAGAGAAAGTGTTGGAGGGAGAAAGTGTGAGAAGGGGAAAGTGATCTTCCTCATATTAATATAATCAAACACGCCCCCTTTTGCAATCCTATACACGCGCATCTATGAAGCGCAGGTGGGATGTTAATTGTCAAACCTACAGGTATCTAACCTCTTTAGATATATTCTCTCAACCAATTCAAATTAAAGACTTGACATTTTGAATTTTTAGCGCTGGTGCGTACTTTTCTAACCTTTGTTTGTATATATGTACCTGTTTTGATTATTGGTCAAATGTAAGGATTCCTAATTCAATAAAAGATATGCTTTTGGTTAATTAAACAATCAGTAGCTCTCGAAGTTTACAAGAGTAAGTTGTCGATTTTATCTTTCGTGTTTTCAAACATTTGTGTTTATAAATTTCTAAAAAACATATACATATAATGCACAGAACTGTTTTCATTAATCTTTTTCATTTGCGCATTAAAAGTGATTATTAAAAACAAATTGAATATGTTTGCAGTCTCATGTTTATTATTGATTATGTACTTTGGTGATTAATTTGAATAATTTATAAACTGATTGGTTTTTTTTGTTTTGTTTTTTTTTTTTTTGAATTGAACGTTGAACTGGTACAATGAAGTATCATAACAACACACGTATATTATTAATAATTGAACCTAACATCATGCTAGTCGCTTGAGGACTTAAAAATAGACTCATATTGCGAGGAGGTCTTTAGAGGTGTCCAAGTGTATTAGAAAAAAACCCTTTCTTTTTAATAGCCTTAGCAAACGTACTTCGGTGACTTCCTATTCGATCACTATATCTGCTTGTGTGCCTTCCAATCTGCTCCTCCACTGTATATCAAGTCACGATGAAGGGTGGTGCCGCGTACATAATATGGGCAGTGCGTAATGGCACGCATGGCACGATTTTGCAGTACCTGTATGCGTTTATAATTGGATTTTGCAGCTATCCCCCAAATCGGCACTCCGTAAAGCCAAATCGGGGCCACACAATGCACAGACTGCTCTTTTGGCTCGGAGTGACATGGAGCTTCTTCTATTGATCAGCCACCGGAGTTATTGTATTATTTGACCACATCTTTTAGCTGTAGCTTTCAGGTGAGGGCCAAAACTTAATCTTTTATCAATAGTGATCCCAAGATACCTAGCCTGCGACGGTTGTTCCAAAGTAACGCCTTCCAATTGTATGGGTGGGGTATGGTCAATTAGGGGTTTCAAGGTGAAGCAGGGATTGGTGGTCTTTTGTGGATTGACCTTTAAATGGCCAATGTGGTAAGGTACTCTTGGAGTCTACTTGCTGCCTCATTACGACATTTAGAGCAGTATAGCAGTGCAATGTCATCGGCGTAAGTAGCAAATAGAGACTTCCTGGGAACTTCCATATGCAGCGGCTTGGGCAGGGCAAGTCTGCAGTATATATTGAGTATAGCAGCGGTCCAAGGACGCTGCCCTGTGGAACTCCAGCTCTCATCTGGCAAGGAGTCGAGAAGGGGTTCCTGACCCTGACCATAAACTTCGTTACCTCCAAGTATGACCGTAGTTCTCCGTAGTATAGAGCTGTGAACAGCTTTTTAATTTTGCTAAGTAGGCCGACATGCCAAACTCTATCAAATAAGTACTTGTTGCATATCAATGAAGTCAGCATTACAGTATTCTAGATCGTCAAAGGCCTGAAGAATGTGTTTCGCCTATCTGTCCACCTGCTCCACAGTGCTGTGTCCCTTTCGAAATCCAAACTGGTGATCCGGTAATCATAATGCCATAATGCCAGGAGCTTTCATTCTTGGTAGTGAGTTGATGACTTCTGCAATCTCTTCAACCCTGACAGGTTTAATGGGTAAGGACACCTGCAGGGGTGTCTGCAGGCTATCAAGTGTCTCTCTATACTGCTCCATTGTGGCAAATTTGTAATGGGTGGACCGAGTCTCTAAACGATATGCAAAAGAATTGGCCTGCTCCTCATCATTTCTAGCAAGTTCGCCGCCAAGACACCTAATGGGAACCTGTCTAAACGGTTGTCTTTTAAGGGACTTAGTGCACTTCCAAAGCGAGTATCTAGCATCCACGGTATAATCCATAGAAGCCAGCTTCAGCTCATAAAAGTTGCTTCGAAGTTCTCTTAAGACATTTCGTAGCTGCTCGTAGCCCGGTTCCATAAAATTCGGTCCCAGGAGTCTTGAGATCGGATTGCTCGCCTTCGGAGTCTCCTTTTCTGTGTCAACAGCTCTCTGGCCTCTCTTGTTAGGACTATTCCATATGTGGTGTCTGTCAGAGGAACAGGAGGCGTTGAGGCAGCCGCAGCCCTGTAAATACTTTCTGTGAAATTATCAACAGCCATTTCAATATCTTCTCCACAATTTAGCGTTGTATTCAGCTGAATCGAGCTCTCCAATTGTTGGCTTAAGACGAGCAGGTCAGTGTGCTTGGTGACTTAACGAGGACTTGGATTGACATTAGTACCATCTGTTTCAATGCTGATGATAAGAGGCATGTGATCAGAAAAACTGATTGGTGTTATTGAAATTTACTATGAGTAAATCACACAATCAAAACAATAATAATCTCATTATATATGTATGTAATTTAAAAAATTTAAGAAGAGATATTGAACAACGGTATTATATATTTTTTTAGGATAGTTCAGATTTTTAAATTGACAAATAATAATGTTAGCTTTATTTAAGTAAATACTTCAACATTATTTTACTTTGCTTGGCATATTTTCTAATGCTATCAGTTAACAAGAGTATTTAAGGTTCGTCGATAGAAGAGACAAGTTGTAGAGAAAAACGTTACGGTGCGTTACGTAATACTTGAATGCTACCTAGATTAGAAACGAATCCCAGCCACAGCTGGTAACATAACTTCAGAACAAGTTAACAAATACCTAAATCAAAATATGATACGCTTACAATTTGATAGCCATAACACGCAAGTGGGTATGTGGTGCTGGTGGCTTAAACACCACATTGCCACTATCATCTTTATAGTCCGCATAGGCTTGCTGATAGACACACTCCATGCCCAGAGACTCTTTTTGCCGCGCCGAATAGAAACTGGAGCAGTAGGCAATCATAAGTGGAAAACCCTTGCTGCGACCCACTTCCATGAGGGCGGCAGCTAGTCGTGTTCCCAGCCCCTTGCCACGCATTGTGGCATCTACAGTAGTCATGTGCGAATAAAGCAGTTTGGAGATGCCATATCGCTTGAATAGATTGATTTCGGTTTCGACTTTGGACACGAAGATCATCATGCGTCCCCAGGTGTGTGGTTCAATTACGGCGGCCTCCTTGCGATGCTTCTCCAAATCGCTGGGGACTTGTGCACCAGCCAAAACCGAGCCCACAATGCGTCCACTCTTCTCCTCAGTGGCCAAGATACAGGTGCCTTGTTCAATCATTGAGATGTGATACTCATCGTTCTCCTTCTCATTAATTTTTTGCACATTTTCTCCGGATGAGGAACAAAGTGGCTCTCCGCCGTTATAGAAATTGTTACCCATGAAGATCTTTACTTGTGGATAGTCCGATACCTGCATTATGCCTATAAGAATGCCATCCTTGGAGCACAGTTCCGTCGACATGTTGGCACTGTTTGCTAGTCTTAATAAAGAAATGCCATTGCTACTTTACTAGCATTTATATATTCTTGCTTATCTGTTCGTATTTTTCTTATCGCTGAATTGCATTGCGAACGTTATTTTTTCCGCTCTCTTATCTGTACCCCTAATAGAATAAAACACTTGAAATGACTATCATTTCCTTCTTCAGAAAAGTACGCCGAGCAAAAACTGCAAGTCATTATATTGCTTGCTTTGCTTTTAGGAAAAAAACGAAAAAAAAATAAAAAATTCTAGGAAAATTCAAGAATATGATCAAATTTTTGGATTTGCGTATTTAAACTTAAACTAAAGTGTGTGTTTTCTACGAGTAGAGAGTTCACACCTATTGTTTGGATGCAGCAACATAAACATAACTTTATTGGATTGTGAAAAGAGGAACGGAATCAATTATTTACGTTTAAATAGTACATGCAAATGAAGCTTGAACTCTTTGACTTCTTAATGCCAGTTACAATAATTGAACATCCAATGCTTGAGACTTGTGTCATTTTAAACTTCGAAAATATTAATACTTAATCAGAACGGTAATAGAGTTAAATTTGATAGCAACTCATATATTAAAATTACATTACATCAAAGTGTTCAGAGATGCGTGAATATAGTATACAACTTTCAGATTTAGAAGCAACTTATGTTTATGAGTCAGAAATTGATCTTACTCGTCTATTCTTTGAATTTTCAAAAAATATGGGCAAAGAAATAATAATATGGTTTAAATATGGTTTTGCATCGAACTAAAAATTTTAAATAGATTTTAGATTTTTTAGATTTTCTTTAAAAGCGTGTTTCTTAGATTTTTTAACTATATGTTTGATGTTCTTTACAAGCCGATTTTCTGAGAGTTACAAAATACAAGTGAAACTAATACTTTAAGCGCGTTAAAAAAAAGATATCAACACTTTTAGAACGCAATTTCACAAGGATGTGACACATAATATTGCTTTAAGGAAAGTGAAAAAACTTCCACAGTTTTTGAGCTATAGCCATTGAATTTGGTGTCAAGATAGGCGACGACATCCTTCAAAACCACCAGTTTTTAAGCTAGAGTCACCAAACTTGGTAGGAAGATAGCTGGTAACTACCCCCAGAGATTCAAAACTTTGGATGTCACTTTTAACTCACAATGAAATGACAAATAAGACATAGTTAGAAAATATCTTTACTGTTGCAAACTATACATTCCTGACACATCAAAAAACATTATCTAGGTATCCAGACTCGTCAAAACCATTCACGAAACCACTTGAACACACACAAAAAATTTCATAAAAATAGGTCCAGCCATTTAGAAGGAGTTTAATCACTTACACACGAACAGAAGATTTTTATATACTCAAATATATGTAGGTGAATTTATGCCCTTGCCTCATATGCCATTACTTTGTTAGCCGTTGCCAATTTAAGGGCCTCAGCGGGTGCTAGTCCCTGCTGCACGTACCTTAAGAACCACAACGTTTTCGAGCCGTGCAGCTTTTAATGGTTTGAGTCATCCAAACCTCCTGGCTCTCCCTACCGTGCTACCTTGTGGCTAGGGCGACACGATGACGTGGGGCTTCCCTTGTAAGTTAAGGGCGCGCTGGCCCGACCTGTTTTTGCGGCCTCCTTGGTTGTTGTCCCACGCTGAATTGCCGCTGCCCGTCAAGGAGACGGTCTGCAAAGTTCCTCGCGACACTAGCAGCAGGACTATCCTGCCCCCAGCTCTCGGCAAGGTTCGAGTGACGCCTTTGTCCAGCCCGGATTAATGTTCGGGGGTTCAAATGAAGGTACGATGCACGTTATTGTACCCGCTATTTTTCCGGGGCTGCTTATTCACAGCTGAGTCCAAAAGAAGTCGAACCATTCCATTCCCTCAGCACCATTCCACAAGTTCACACCTGTAAGGCTAATACAAAGTTAAAAGTTTCAAGCCGTTTTCCGTATGGGAGCAGCATTAAAAACCGTTTTCCCGTTAATCCTGGGGAATAATCATTGCACACTATTTATGTACTTGGTATATTATTTGCACGGAATAGCTTCACTTACATAAAATCAGGGCTGTTTAGTAATGATTACTAATCGTAATCATTAGTCGTTCGATTACTCAGTTTTTTTTTTTTTTTTTTGTCAGCATAATCAATTGATTACGATTATTTTGTGAACTGTCATGACTACTTATTGATTACAATTAACAAAAATAATCAAAATTTTGACATGATTATTTATGGATTAAAAATATAATCAAAAATAATCTAATGTAAGCAAACTATTTATGATTATTTTTGATTATTTAAGTATTAGCAGTGCTAATTTAGCACCTAGTTTTAACGAATTTGTATAATTATAATTTGATCCTTGTGTTGTTAGGGATTTTTCTACTTTATAAAGGGTGTGTTTGCCGGCTCGAGGTGAAGAAAGTTGCATTTAAATGACTAAAAATATGTTCATATGAGATACTTATTTTTTACCGTATAAGTAAAAAATATGTTAAACAAAATAAAAAAAAATATAAAGCCGGAGGTACGGGTTTTCTTCATCCAAGTTAAAAGAATAGTTTGATTATATTAGATTATTTTTGATTATATTTTTAATCCATAAGTTATCATGTCAAAATTTTGATTATTTCTAATCGTAATCAATTAGTTGTCTTGACATTTCACAAAATAATCGTAATCAATTGACTATTTTTAGTTTTGACAAAAAATTAATTGATTACTTATCGTAATCGTTACTTAACAGCTCTGCATAAAATACATATATTTTTATTACAAAATCTTATACACAGAAACATTAATATATTTGGTTTGAAGAGCTAAGTTGAAATTAATCTTCTTCAGCATCGGACATATCAAATTGGTCTTCATCAAAGTCGATTATCTGTAATAAAGATTTAACATGTTATTGGCAACTTGTTAGTACATCTTATAATTTATATACCATATATAAAACATACTTCACTATTTAATCGCTTAAACTCTGAAATACCAGTCAAATCTTCCAGATACTTTGCTGTTTCGAATGTTTTAAACAAAAATGCATGTCCCTCATTGCGATAAGCCGCCAAAACACTCTGAAAAAATTTTTAATTGCACAAAAAAAAATTGTCATTTATCTATATAATACTATCTTTAATAACGTACCTCCGAGCAGGCAATACACTGCGCAAACTTGTGTGTGGCTGGCAAAATGTTCTCATAGTTGCACAACATGCCGCGTATGGAGTGTGGCAAGATGCCCAGCAGACCCTCGGGTAGTTGAGCCTCCGATTTTTGCTGTTCTCGGCTACTGTTGGCATAGTATGCGGGCGCCATTTCCCTTTGCGGATGCTGCAGCAGCGCCACTAAAAGCTCCACTGCATAGCTGGCTGCAATGTTAGCGACGCCGGGCCGTGTAACAGTGCACTGTTGATCCAATGTGCGATCTTTAAGCGACTGTAAAATAACAGAATCATATCAGTTGTTGTTTACATTTTGCAAGGGAATCTTTTATTTTGCTTAAGCGTCAAACAGCGTACAAAGCTTTAGTTAACATTTGCAAAGCTTTCATTCTTCAGTGTCAACAAACGCTGCAGCTGTGTGCTTTAAAATATAATAATGACGCCGCAAGTGCTAGGTAAATCAGCGGGAGCATGCGAGCGCCAAATAAACAATAACAATTTTGTAGCTTAAACACAAAAAACTTTAACAAAAGTACGAAGCAGTGAGAGTGCAATGGGCAAACCACGCAACAATACACTGTGAAACTCTCGAGGCGCAACTGATTAGATAAAAACACGCTCCCAACACACATCCACCGAGGTGTACGGCATAGAATTTATATTGTTTTCATTGAACGTTCCGAGAGATAATGTCCATTTGCTCGATAAAAAAGGGGCCTTAAATCGTTTTTCTTATTAATAATAATATCAATTACTACTTTTGCTTTAATATGTTAACAGACTATGCGGGAAATCTGTCGCATCCACTGGAATTTGGTCATGTGCTGGAAATTGTGGCCAAGACTATTGATAGTGCCGCCAGGTATAGAAAACACAAACACCTCAGACCTTATGACTAACTTTACCAAAATATGACTAACCCCAATCCTAAAAATTGTGTTACTTGTGCCTTTGCAGATTTCACATAAATCTGTCCACGGCGAAATCAACAGTGGATCCAGAAGCGGATATTGGACTACGATTTTCGTGTTATTTTCGAAATGATGTGATTGTGCGCAATGCTCGTTTGCATGGCGTTTGGGGTGAGGAGGAGTCAGAGGTTATGGATAATATAACGTTGCCCAATCCGATTGTAAGCGGTGAATTCTTTATGGTCTACATTTTGGCCTGCGAGGATTGCTTTCACATATCGGTGAATAGTCGAGAGTTTTGCACATTCCGCTACCGCTTGCCGCTAAGCTCCATACGAGCAGTGGAGATACGTGATCAGATCCAGGTGATCAAACAGGTCGATCATCGTACCGTATTTCCCAATCCCTGGCCAGCCATACATGCATCCGATTATTTTAAGGCCTTTAGCAATGATCAGCCGATTTTGTTTAGTCCCGGCCATGTTATTGTCTTAACGGCACGTTGCTTTGAAAATAAACGTGGACAGTTTATTATTAAGTTTACGGATTCGGATACGAAGCGAGAGGAATTACATTTCAGTGTGCGATTCGATGAGAAGTCCGTGGTGCGGAATACCATGAACAAGAACTTTGAGTAAGTCCCTTCTGTTTTTTCAACAACACAAAAGTAATTCTTAAAGCCCGTCCTCTTATAGATTTGGTGCTGAGGAGCGACATGGCGGTTTTCCTTTCGTCTTTAATCAACAATTTAAATTGGCTTTGGCTTTTACGGAACGCGAAGTGCTAACCGCTGTGGATGGTTACAATTTCTTTAGCTACGCGTGGCGTACACCAAATGTCATGATGAATTTGGTCGGTTTCAAGGTGACGACAATCAATGGTCTGGTCTTACAAATAACCGGAGTCGATCATGTCCAAACGGGTGATCCAACTTGCGCTGGATTTGAGAAGTATTCGCGACACGATTACGAGTGTGCTTAGCTAGCCATAAGTTTATGGATTATAATTATCGGCGTACATAAAGTCTGAAGCAGTCTGAAAGTTTAAATGAAGCACTTACATTGCCGGGTGCTGTGACATCATTGCAAAAGTAACAGCCCAATTGCTGTCCACCGATGCACTTTAATCCCTCAATTTCTTTGTTTGCCTTGCCATCGCCCACCTGTTCACGCGTGCTGCCATGACGCATCACCAAATAGCTGTCAAATCCCAGCGCTGCATTAATAACAATCTGCAGAAATATTATAAATGTGAAAAACAATATTAAACAATTATTGACAACCGGACAACCTTTTGATCTGCCGCTCCAAGCAGAGTGGGCAGCCAGCGACTTTCACGCGAATCGGTGAGCAGAAAGATGACATCATGTTCTTGCACCTGCTGCTCAATCAATTGTAAATGCTCCTCGGTTTGTTTGTGCAATGATTCACCTATGGTATGGCTTGGCATTGGTATTTTTAGTACAAATCCTTTGGTTATGGCACTGGGATTAATCTCAAGCAAACGTTCTGCAGCTGTTGTGGCCTTCATGCGATTGCCGGCAACTGCATCCGCATGCTTGTAAAGGTTCTGGCGGACGGGATTCGAGAAGCCCACCTTGCCATTGTCCATCAGCGTGATGTGCTTAAAGCCCCAAGACTGTAGGAGCACAAATGCATATACATGCTTTAAAAAAAATAAATAATATAGCACTGTAGACGCACCAGAAGGTTACGAGCCACTGCACAGCCTAATGTACCCGCTCCAAAGAGCAAACATTTGGTTTGGGACAAGATATCCAAATTTAAAGTCGGCACCAGACGCCATTTCATTAGCTTCAAATTCAAGTTTATAGAGTTCTCGGCCAATCTGCAAGAAATTTAACGAACATGAATAATAATATACTTATGGTTTTTACTAGTTTGCAGACTTGGTTGGATCCATGCTGTCTCGCATATTGGCCAGACGAGGACCCATTTTGCCATTGCGATTTGCTTCCCAGCCCACGAATCGCACTTGATCGTAATCGCATGGCTCTGCTTGGCACACCTGCCATATCAGGCTGTTGTCCAATTGCAATTGTTGATCGTAACGCAGGCCCAAAAATTTAAGCGTTTGGCCAACAAGTGTGGGACTAAATGAAAGTAAAGATGTTTGTATTAGTGAAGCTCCTTGTTTTTGTCGTTGAGCATAAAACTACTCAACAGCTGTTGCGCTCGCTCAGTTAAAAATAACAAAATTGTATGACAGTGTCGCTCTCACTATGTATGTAGAAAAACATCGCCACTTATACCATTACCATTGCTGCAGCAGAAAGGCCACATAGTTGCGCATTAGCCATGCTGGATATTTAAATTCGCTTGGATCCGCAAAGCAGTAGTAAAAATGTTGCGCCTCGCGTTCATCAAAATGGCTTAAAGCGGCGCTTAAGCTGCGCGTCTCATACTTTTCTTCCTGCTCATTTACATACAAAACGAAAAAGTTTTGCGACTCCGCAGGCAATGCCTGAATAGCATCCACAAAAATTTCACAATTGGGCAGCTCTTTAAGCTTTGAAGGAGCGCTTTGAAGTTTTAATGTTGGCGTCAAAAGGCACGGGAAGGCGAACCAGAAGTAATAGCTGTGGCTTTTAAGGTCGGCAAACGACAGAACAAAGAAACGCGCTAATAAACTGGCGTTGGTTAGCACTCGACCGCTTTTCAAATCAGCCAGCAGTCGCTTGCCCTCATCATCCAATAGAGCTGTTTTATCCAGAGCCTTGAACTCTTCAATTGTGTTTTTATTGTAAATACGCCCAACGGCTGCATGACTGAACTTTGGTGGCTGCGCTGAACTGGCAATCACAATAAAAGGTTAAAGTTGACATATTATCAGTGTTGGCTATTATTTCATTACTTACCTATTGTAAGCACTGTAGTCAACTTCAAGCAGACAGCCAATCGCCTTGCGGTTTGTATAGAAGCCAGATATTGAGCGCTCTGCATCTGATAGACGATCGTAATCCAATTTCAGTTCAGCTAACTTGTGCCAAAATGTGGGCGACACAAATGATTCAAATGGTGCAAATTGTAAAATGCTAGCATCACTCATTTTGCTGATTATTCACATTACTTTAACAGTGATCTGATGCACTCAGGCCCCAACAACGGAATATAAACAAACCGTGGAGAGCATATAATGCGAATGGAACTTAATGAGAAAGAAACGGTCAGCTGTGCCATGTAAAATCGATACACACTGTACCAAAGTACATCCATATCGATAATTTTGATTATTCGTTTGGGGTCACACTGGCAATCTAACCAACTGCTGTGGGAATAATCTTCTTGTATATAGAGAGTGGCTAGCAGTGGCAAAAAAAAATAAACTTGCTTCAAAAATCCTAGGTTGCGAATCTGTTTTAACGCATATAAGACATAATAAAAATTTTTCGTGCTGTCGCTAACGATGTATTAGCATATCGATATTTTCAGACGCATCACAGAGCACGCCATCTTTAGCAGAAACCGATAATACCGTCGATTGTCTTGCAGCACGTCGGACTGGTGGTAATAATTTTCGCGAAAAAGTTGCCATACAATCAGTAATTTATAGAGGTTAGTACAATAAAGGTAGAGAAAGTTCATAGCCCAGTGGTATAATTGTGTTTAATATGTAAAAAAAAAAGTGTAATGTTTATCTAGAAATTAAACGCAAAGTGCACTAGTGTTAAGAAAAAAAATATTAAAAGAAAATATAGCCTAAAATGTATTTTTCGTAATTTACATACATACAAATGTAGATTTAAAATGTCCTCGTTTTTCAACGCACAAATCAATAAAAGTGAAATGTTCAGTAGGGTTACGCCCTTTTGGGGCAAATTTATGTAAATTGAGTGTAAGAAAAAATGAAAATGCGCTGCGTGAAATTGACAAAGACATATCTTAAATGATTCACTCGAAATACAATGAAATATATGTATGTATGCATATAAAGTACATACACACATGTGTAGAAGATAGAGCGAGAGAAGAGCAGCAGCAACAGCAACGTCAAGTGCTAGCAAACAAAATGGCGACGGCACACAGTGGAAAAACTGCTGTTGACGTTACCTTTGATGCTGCTACTGCTGCACGCTGATGTCTGTTTCTCTTCTCTCTCATTATTTGAGGTTGAGTTTTTTGATTCGCTTTCAATGCAGCTTCATTTTGATTTTCCGTGTGTACGCTTCAATCTTTGAAAACAGCCACACAAATGCAACCCATACACAGCATGTTTGCATGTGTTTTCGGTGTTTGTATGTGTGCACTTTGTATGACGAAAGCAAAGTATAGAGAGTACAATATATAAACTAGTTGCAGGGTATACAGAAAACAGGCCAGGCTATGGCTCAAGAGAAAACCAGGGCGGGTCATTGAATTGAGTGTATCTGTGCATCTAGAATAATTAACGTACATATTTGCCAGGCACAATTCAATTCCTGCTCAGTTTTTCATAATCTGAGTGTATGTGTGTGTGTCATTGGAAATCGCATCAAGTATTTTGTAGTGGGGTTTACCTAACGACTCACTCGAATTGAGGTCAAAATCATCCACAACTGGGTCTCTTGTTGTCGGCGTTGCTTTTTTACTCGGGTCGGGGTCGTCGACGTTGATGTCGATGCCATTGCGCTGCATCGCTCACAGGTCGGCTATATGCGCACTGTTTTTGGGGTGGTTTTACATTTGGACACTTTGAGGGTGCTTAGAAAGTATTAAAATGATAGCAGGTCGGCAACCAATACGGACATTACATTTGTTAGTAGTATTTGTTCTCTCTTTGAGTTAAAATATTTAATAGTCAACAGCAAAATTTAGCAAGTAAATGTGACTCACTTTTGCTGCGAATTTTGTTTATGCTTAGCGCGCCGCTAATCAACAAAACGACAACGCACCCATCTAGTACATTTTATTGGGGTCAAGGGACTTTAATTCGATGGCGCAGAACGCAAAAAAAAAACTGCTGACCAACAAAAGCTCTCTAACACAGGCCATAAACCTTTGCATACACGCACACAATGAAAGGACACTGACACTGAGAAATTCGCGCGCTTGTGCGCAGCAGCAGCAGCGTCTAGAAAAATAAGTGCAAACACAGTCATACAAATTCATGTTTGTCTGTGTGAGATACGTGAGCATCCACATCCCAGTTTGATTTTATATATGTGCATACTCATATAGGAGTTCAATCTGGACAAGCGGAACGCGCGCAAACAAAGGAAAGAAAATTCCAACAAAGAAGAAACAACAAACGACCAGGTTGAGTTGTGTCTGCTAGTTTAATGTGCACATATTAAAATCAATCAAAGTGTATTACAACTGTGTAGTGAGCATCACAAGCTATTGCATATATTTACAGAAAGATGTATTTATGTACATATATATAACAGAGTGCACTTGAGCTGCGCAATTTTTTGTGAGCCCCAAGACGGCAAACGCAGTCACGCAGCTGTACAAAAACTAACACTCACACGGAAACAATTCCTAAAAGCTAAAGCGAGAACACAGCAGCAGTAGTTAGTCGCATGTACCAATGTGTATGTGTGTGTGTGTGTATATATCGCTCATTTTGTTGCGTCGTGTGTGGGGGAAAAGTGAAATAAACTTGAAGGTGGTTTGCGAGGTTATTTTCATTAAAAAATTCCAGTTTTAGACTTCTGATAGTTTCCCATTGCCGTCTGACGACTGCTTACAGTGAGTGCTGTGGCAAACAACCGTTATACTTAGTAGTACAAGCTGTTATAAAGACAAGCTATATTATAAATGTAAATCACGACCGCATTAAAATGATAATGCCAGCACTTTTTAACAGCTGTGTAGCTTTATTACTCAATAATATTAAAGCAAACACAATTTAAGTAAAGCGTGTGTGTGTGAGAGAATGAAAAGCAGTTTTGAGAAAGACTTCGAAAATGATTAATTTTAACAATTTTTTGTTAGATACTTTTGGCTTTACTTGCACATTTGTCAGTATTTCTGTACGTATTATTTTTAACACCGTCGCACATTTTGTGAATAGTCCAGATTTATATTTTTTATATACATGATCGTTAATATTTTCTGGCACGGCTTCGTTTCCTTCTTCTATTCACAGGATTCCCATTAGCGTACGCGGCAAGCAGCAACGGAGCAGGCAATATCCGATTAGACAGGAATCTACTATACAAATTACCTTAACCCGAAGGAGAACGCACGCAAAATCGACTTAAAAAGAATAAGCAGCTTAACTAAACAAGAGAGACTTGGGACTAAGTAACCAAAGGAACCATATATATATATATATATATATACATATATATTATATATTTTGTGTGTGCGTCTCTGTGTGCGTGTGTCCTGTGTGTACTAGACAATATTACTGTTTTGTTTCTCGTGTATAGTGTTGTTTAACAACACAGGAAAAAAGACTATATAAAAGGAACAAAAGAAGCACCGTTAACAACAACAAAGCATTCAAACGCTAACAAGCTAGAAAGCGATCAAAAATCCGTGTGAAAACCTCACAAAAAGAAAGAAGAGAAAGTGTTGAATTTTTTTCGCTCCCGAGTCGATAAAGAAAAATTATCACCATTCCACTATCAACGTACAACGCCGCTCCCCTTTTGCACACTTACGACGATAGTCCGCAACGTTGGGCTAACGGTACTAGCAACGGGCATCAGGCAGGCGTCATCATAGATCAGTTTCGCCAGTGCGCCAAAACGATCACCATTGAGGGAGGCACCAGTACCGGTGATACGACGAGCATCGGCGGCGTCAACGATTTGCGTTTGGTAATAACGGCCCAAAAACAAAACGATATTATCGAGCGCAATTACGATCAAGTGACCAATCGCGGCGGTGGAGGCGGAGGCGGCGGCGCCGTTCTAGGCGTCACCAGCAGCAGCAGCACCAACAGCAGCGGAGGCCAAACACCACCGACACCACAAGCAACAACCACAACGGCGTCGGCATTGGGACAAAAAACTCTGCTCAATACCAGTCCGAATCTATTGCCCATAACGACTGCCACCGATACGTTCAATAATCTAAAGAATCTAGTGAAGATTGATAAGGGTACAACCAATTCGACGGGAAACTATCGTGCAAATAAATCCGGTAACAACGATTCCTTGTTAACCGCTCGCAACGGTAGCCGCACAAGCCTAGGAGGAGGATCAGGCGTTGGTGGTGCATCATCATCATCAGGAGCAACAGGAGGCAGTAGTGCTGTGCAAATTGGTGGCCCAAGCGGACACTTTTCCACTGGCTATAATAAGAATTCCGTCAAAATTCGTCAACACGATTCGGAGCTAAGCCCAAGGCCTCGACGATCATATCAAAACGATTCGTCGTCGTCACGTTACTATAACAAAAATAGTGACATTTTGGGTGCAGGCGGCAATAATAACAACAACAATAACAACGGCGGCGGCAATCAGCAGCCGGGTGGTGTAAACGCTGATAGCTCAAACAGCTCCAGCGGCAACTATAACGGTAGTGGTCTTGGAGTCCATCGTGGTAGTCGCAACAACTATCACACCAACTCCGATGGCGGCGGCAGCTATAATCGTAATCTAAACACCAACTCAGGTAGCAATTATCGCTCCCACAACAATAGCGGCAGCAGCTCACGCTACGAGACACTCAATGGCAATGGCAACAGTGGCAGCCACAACAACAGCAGCGGACAGCAGCGTCACTACGGCAATAGCATCAGCAGCACCGGAAGCGGCAGCGGTGGCAACAGCAGTAACCACTCATCATTTGTTGGCGGTAATCCAAACAAATCAAACTACGGATCGCAACGCAACGATGGCAGTAGCGGTCTGAGCGGACGCTATCGCGACGATTATACCAGCAACAACCGTGACAACTACAGAGAAAGAGACAGGGATCAGAGCTACGGAGAGGATCGCTACGGCGGCGGTGGTGGCAGCAGTCTAGAACGCAACGGACACGCGCCAAATCGTTATAATCATCGAACCAGCAACAACGAAGATCGTTACGAGAGAAGCATTAGGAACAACAGTGGACCACATCAACAACAGCAGCAGCAGCAACAACAGCAGCAACATCAACAACAACATCAGCAACAACAATCACAACAACAACAATTGCCAGCCAAGTCAGCAACACCACCACCAACGACTGGAGGTAGTGCTAGTGGTGGAGCATCAGGCGCAGCTCAACAACAACAGCAACAACAACCAATTACTGGCCGCTGGATACCGCCATCGTTGCGTCCACAGCATGGCCTCACCCAGAGCGAAAAGAATGATGCAGTGTTTCGACGTGTGCGTGGCATTCTTAACAAATTAACACCTGAGAAATTCCAAGAGCTAAGCGATGAATTACTTAAACTTGATCTAAATTCAATTGTCATTTTAAATGGTGTCATTCTGCTAATCTTCGATAAAGCGTTGGACGAGCCCAAATACTCGTCTATGTATGCACAGCTGTGCAAGCGTTTGTCCGAGGAAGCGCCATCATTCGAAAAGGAACCAAACAATTCGTGCACCTTTCTGCGTCTGCTTATTGCCGTCTGCCGTGACAAGTTTAATAATCGCCTGAATCGTGACGAGGTAAACGATAATCGTCCACCGCCTGAGAATGAAGCCGACGAGGAGGAGCGACGCCATTTGGCCAAACAGCGTATGCTGGGAAATGTCAAGTTCATTGGAGAGCTCAATAAGTTGGATATGCTATCGAAGAATGTATTGCATGCGTGCATTATGGAGCTATTGGACAAGAAGAAGAAACGTACGGCCGGTGCGCAAGAGATGTGCGAGGACATGGAATGCCTGGCTCAATTGCTCAAGACTTGCGGCAAGAATTTGGATTCAGAACAGGGCAAAGAGCTGATGAACCAGTACTTCAAGACGTTGGAACGTCGTTCACAGTCAACTGAATATCCGCCAAGGATACGCTTCATGCTAAAGGATGTTATCGAATTGCGCCAGAATAACTGGATACCCCGCAAAGTTGGCGGCAGTGCCGATGGACCCGTCCCTATAAAGCAAATACGCTCGGACGATGACTCAATAATACGCACACCATTTGCCAATCGGAATCGCGATATGCGCAACAATGATCGCGACGGCGACAGTTGGATGAATCGTTTCCATCTCAATATACAGCCAGGCAGCTACAATGACATGTTTAGCGGTCTTAGCGTTACAGGAGCATCACCCATCGTATCACCGTAAGTAAATACTTTTTATTTGAACTAAGCTCATTCTAACAAACTAAGCACTTTCATGCAGTATAGAACATGTAGAATCTATTACCAAATTCTGTTATTTATCTGGTTTATACTAAGGGTGAAACTTTCAATCAATATAAATTAACTCAAGATTATTATATCCATCCCACAGATTTGTGACTAGCAACAATCGGGATCGTGATCGTGACAATCGTCAATACAACAATCGTGATCGCAACAATCGTGATCAGGGTGGAAGCAGCGGTAGTAACAACGGCGGCGGTGGTGGCAATTACAACAATCGCTACAATAATAAGCACAGCAATCAGAACGGTGGCTCTGGTGGCAATAGCGGCGGCGGTGGCAATCGTGACGATTCACGTGGAGGCAACGGTGGTTCGCACAGGAATAATGATCGGAACAATGATCGGAACAATGATCGCAATAATGATCGCAACAACGATGGGCAATACGGTGGCAACAATCAAATGCTCTTGGGCAGCAAGGAGTTGGCGCCGCGTTTTAAGCGCAACATGATCACAACGAATCAGGATTCTGTTGAGAATCTGCAGATGCGTCCGGCAGCCAACTCATTGCTGTTCCGCGCCGCCTCTCAAAATCAGAAATTCCCGGCCACGCTGCCAATCTCGACACCGCCTAGCGGCAACTTAACGCAACAACAGCAACAGCAGCAGTCAACATCGCAGCTTTCCAATTCGCATTATCCACTGCTCGG
Organism: Scaptomyza montana; assembly: GCA_018904305.1. Classification (NCBI taxonomy): domain Eukaryota; kingdom Metazoa; phylum Arthropoda; class Insecta; order Diptera; family Drosophilidae; genus Scaptomyza; species Scaptomyza montana. Next base: position 455,873 of record JAEIGR010000012.1, read on the forward strand.
TACACCCACATCACATCTAATGAACAACCCAACGCGTCCGTCGTCAACACCTTCGGCTGAATATGGATCAGAGAATCGTACACTGCACTCAGCTCAACAACAGGCGGAGAAGAGCCTCAAGGCAACATCTTCGTCTCCCAATTTCGGCACAGCTACGACAGAGAATAACATGGAGAAGAAAACTGGAGCAGGAGCAGCAACGGGAGCCAGCGAGATCAAGGAGCAGTCGAGCAGTAGCTCAAAGAATGGCACCGTCGAGCGACCCACAACGCCATCTGGTTCGAACTCCGCAGCTGGTTCGAACAAGCAGCAGAAAAAAGACAAAGGCCCTAGCAAGGAGGAGTTAACCAAGAAGGCCACTGTCTACTTTAAGGAAAAATTCTACTATGACGAACTAAAGGACGATGAAGAAATTTTAATTAAAACTGATATAACCGAAGAGGAAAGTCAAAATGATTCCGAAACAACAAAAACGAACATGAAACCAGATCAATTTACCGAACTAATTGATGGTTTCGTAGAGTTGAAACTGCCTGAGAAAACACTTAAGGACGTATGTCTTAATCTGCTGATGGAAGTGCTGGATCGTGTGAATGATGTTTATCTGGAGCGAATCGTGCGCTTCCTACAGACACTGCGCAAACATAACATCGTTAAGCCGAATGTGATCGTTGAGATCTTCAAGCAATTGGTCAATAAAATGAATGAGCGCGAGGCACTGAACCCCAGGATTACTGCCCTGGTCGCCTCGGTACTAAGTAAAGTTGTTTGCGAGCCGGCATTAATTAAGTTGACGGATATTGCTAACTATACCGACAATGGACAGCATTATCCATTGTTTTTGCTGGTGCTGCAACAGCTGCACAAAACGATTGGCAAGGAAGCGCTGGAGGAGAAGTTCCGTGCCAGCAAAATTGATTTGATGAACAGTTTGCCGGAAGTGGATCGCAACAAGGAGCGGTTGGGAGAAATACTTGAGGATCGACAGTTATCTTTCCTTTATCCATTGCTGAAGGTACAGGCTGAGATGTTGAAACAGCTTCAGAGCGATCCAAATCCAAATAGTTTTTATAAATGGATCAAAGCCAATGTGGACAACAAGTACTACAAGGATCCGGGCTTTATAAAGTCCCTCATGACGGTTGTAGTCAAGTACATTACCAAGGAGACAACTCTGGGCAGCAACATGGATCAAAAGGAGCATCCCGAGAAGACCGTCACACAAAAGGAACAGGCCATGCTAGAGACCTACAGCCAAATGCTGCAAACCTTCCTTGCCCAAACCGAATTGCAACTGATGGCACTCTATGCCCTGCAGCTCTTCTGCTATAACGAAAACTTCCCCAAGGGTGAGTAAACATTAGAAATAAAACCATAAAATATACTTATTATTATTATTTTTGTAGGCATGCTCTGTCGCTGGTTCAAATATCTTTATGATTCCGAGATCATTGAGGAGGAAGCATTTGTTTTGTGGAAGGAGGAGATTTCTGACAAATATCCCGGCAAGGGTTCGGCATTGTTCCAAGTGAACGCCTGGTTGACTTGGCTGCAGGAAGCCGAATCTGAGGACGATGAAGATTGAAAGCTCCCAAAATTTGCATAAAAAGTAACCACACATTATATATGTATAACACTTCTATATATTTATTCGCAACCAGCTGTAGCAAAGCAAACATAAATATTTAACCTTACAAAAACGAAAAAAAAAATGCAACAAAAAAAGAAATACATAAGCACATTTTTACATATATATTACAAGACGGAAAGTTGAAATCGCGGTGGCAAACGTTAGTCAAATTATAGTAGAACAAAAGCTACAAGTTAATCCAAATTATTTGATATTCATTCAAGTTTGAGCAACTTAACAATTATAATCACCAATAAATAAATAAAAATAGACTCAAAACACAATTTTTTCATGTGGTCGCATCCACAGACGAATCGATTTTGGTAATTAACAAAACAAATTAAATGCACTTAATTCGACCGGAACAATTTACAGACAAAAAATTAAAAACTTACTTTTTTGGCTTTTTTCTCAGCCTGAAACCAATTAATAATTAAGTAGTTCAAATCAACAAAATAAACGAAAATCTTTTCCATATTTAAACCGTAAATCTTTATTGCACAGCTCACAAACCGGAGTAAGCATCGAAAACATAATCTATATGTATTTAAAACTCGCCAACATAAAATAGAGCCTTAATAAACTACAAACAACACTGCGAACGGCGAAAATATTTGTTTTAATAATGCTGTACAAATTAGATTTAATTACCATTTAGCGGGTACTTGTGTACAGTTCGTTTATCGTACCGCTGAATCTTTTGATGACGCTGCTGCTTGTTCTTAGAAGAAGAGTACATTTCGCGATAAACTCTTAGATTCGACATTTATCGCGAATGATTCAAACAATGATGGTTATAATAAACGCGTTAACTAATCCAGACTCGGTTCTAAATGCCAAATGATTTCAAATTTCATTGGTATTGGCCATTTGTTTATCTTGCTCTAACCACTAACCAAAAAAATACTACAATAGCTCGATACCTATCGATAATATTAATACACCATCGGTTGTAGATTTTTTGTTGCCTTGACAACATTGAACTATAATGACAATCACAAAAATAATAATTTCACTAAAAATATAAAACAAGAAATTTTGCGATTCCCTGTTGCACTATCAGGATTGATACAAAGAAAACCTTATAGCTGTTAAGCCTCAGTCAACCTAAATACAAGTAACACAAAATGGAGAGCTGTGTGGAAACAAAACTAACAGAAACCGGTGATGCGGCTAATAAACAAATGCATTGGGAACCATTCACATCGCACATGGCTCAACTGGATGCTGGCCCTTTGCAGTGCACATTGCGCGTCCTAAAAATGAATGGCAGCACATTACTTTTCATCAATGGCAAGCAGTCGGAGAGTATGAATGAGTTTGCCGTAGCTATGCCGGCACGTCCTCCCAGCAAAGAGATTGTGTCCACCACTTTTATGGGCGAGAGCGGCCAGAGTGATTCCCTGGTGCTGGCAACAAAGTTAAGCACACGATACAGCCGTCAGTTTTACGTTAGTTTTAATCTCGCATTGGATACCATTACGCGTCCTCTTTTTGAAAAGGCTCTAGTCGAGTACATGCAACAAAATCAGAAATTGTTCGTGTGAGCCGCCATAGTTTCTCTATGTATACATATTTATAATTGTGATTAAAAAGCACCTCCTAAAAAAGCAAATGTAAATTCTCTGATCATTGTATTTCTGTATGAATATTTATTTATGGCACACATAAGCAATATGCTCATGTGTACCAAGAGATTAGCTCTTGCACGCTGTGTGGGTCAATGTTTTGGTTTTATTTTGGTGCACGGACCCCACGGACTATGGTGGAGTTGTGCTCCCAGCGCCAGCTTAGGCAGGCACAGTAGACAAAGTAGTTCAATATGCTTCACAAGTTCAAACGTGCGCAAAATTCTTTTACTGCGCGCTTTCAATTTAAATAAATTAATGAACAACTTAAAGCGTAAGTTCTACTTTTCAAGACTGTTGAAACAAAATATTACCCTTAAAGGCAACACGTGCGACTGTGTTTTTTATAAGTTCTGTCTCCACCTGTTACTGTGAAAAAAAAATTTTTGTGCTTGATAAGTTTTTTTTTTTTTTTGTGAGCATGCTGGAAATGTTTCCAAATATGCAGTTCGTAATTTGAAGTATAGAAAACCACAAAGGTTTTCAAAATATTAATTGTAAATGACTATTATTGGCTCTATATTTAGATGCAATTTAAATTAATAGCTGACTTAAGAGCTATATAAAAAGTTGGTTTTTTAAAAAAGTAAATATTGCCGAATTTTTCCATAAAAATTTCTTGCTTATGTAATTTGCAATGATTTTTATTAAATGTGGCATTCTGAAACTGCACTAAGATCTATTGGTTTTGTGTTAAGGATTATAATTTTTACCACAAAGTAGCAAACAATTTAAAAACGTAATGTTCGATTGGTCAGATCATTTTCTTTTTAATTTTACATATTGCTGACAGATTTCTTTAAAACTTGTCTTGCTTTACATATTTTTTTAATAAGTTCAGAAACTAATTTCAAGTTTTGCGTAATATTTTTTAATTTTCACATTAATAAATAGTATTTTAAAAATAGTTATATAATTTTCCTTAATTAATTATTTTAACTACCAATGATATTAGTAGTTACTTTACTATTATTATACTCTTTAATAACCACATTTTTGTTAAATATTTTTGCTTTTAAAAAAAAACTGTCTAGACGAGATATTGTCAGCAGTATCAGCTATAAGCCGTATAAATAAAGCACCTACCAGCAATACGGAAGGTCTGCTTCAGCGTCTCCTGGAATGATGATATTTCTTTTAAATTTTGACCAACTCATATTAGCCCTATCAGTAACAGCAAAAACAAAATGAAGACAAACATTTAGCAACATGAGTTAGCTGTATGAAAGAGTGTTTTTGGATGGCTAGTTGATACGATGTTTATTTGTTTATTTGTGATGCGTGTGTGTTTGGACTTTGAACGTCTGCTCAGGCGTCGTCCAGGCGATAGCTATTGTTGTCGCCAGCCAATCGGCAATTAGCCATTGCAGGCTTGAAACAATGCACCCACATATCAGCAATGTCGTTGTTTCACTCCGATAATAAACGGAAGAGACTTGCCAAGTTGTGATTGATCTTCACCGCCTTGCTCTCTCTCTCTCTTAAATTGCTCTCTGATAAACCAGATGCCGAACTCAATTCCCGTTTTGAGCGCACGCCCCAAATGTTGGTGGCACCTTATCAAGCCTAGTTGGCACCTTTGCCAGCTAGCCAGACCCCAAGCCGTTATCAGTTCAAGTATGTTATTATAATTTGATAGAAATATTGAACATCATTATATGACAGTTCCAACACAACCGGATCGAACTAGTTATTGTGTATTAGTACTTGCCTATCTCAAGTACCCAAGTAAGTGTAGTTTTGTGGGAAGTTTTGTGTTTTTGTTTGTTTATTGTTTCTGTATTTCAATTTAGAATATATTATGGAAAAAGTGAATAAACTGCTTTGTCAAGCTCACGATTATCTCAATGGAATAGTCTCTCTAATGCAAAGAGTGAAGGTAACCAACGATGCTCTTTAATACAGCTATGTATATATGGACTCATTTTCTTTATATACTAGTTATCAAGCTCAATTCTCGCCATACAAAGTTCAATTTCATAAAATCTGGATTTTGAAATATTTGTTGTAGCGCATGTTGAGCAATAAATTGGGGTCAGTGGCAAATAAATTTAGGTAGTATATAAGTCCAGTTCTTAGGTACCTGAGCTTCTGTAAAAACTGAATACAATGTTATTTTGCAATGCTGTCTTTAGCTTTCTTTTGAAGTCAGTAAAGTTTGATTAATACTATATATACCATATTTAACTTTTAATATACATATTTAAAACTTTCATAAGTCCGTTTACAAAAGAAAATGCAATTCTACTATCATTAAATCATTTGTAACCAACACAAGTCCATTAATTTAGTGTAGGAGTTATGGGAATTTGACTTATTTCAACTAGGGAAGCCGATTTGGATGATACTTAAAATGTGTACTTATGATGTAGAGTCTACATTGTAGACTCATTTTAATTTGATTCAAGATTTTTCTACAGATCTGCTTTTAAGCTATAATTCACTATTATGTTAAATGGTCGCAACTGTACTTCACATCTGCTAATAACAAGTCCAGAGTGCAAGGGACACTCACTATCTGTAAGTCTTATCTATAAATAAATCATGACATCCTGTTGTCTAGATATTTGCGCACTTCGATTATAGCCTGGCGGCGCTAAACGGCATCAGCTGTACCTGCTGCAATCGAGTGATTCCCGAGTATGTGGCCGTCTCTTTACAAAAAAGAATGATGAGGGCGTAATATCAGCAAAATACGCATGTGAATCACTTCTTTTCAATATGAATATGGCCAGACTGTGGCGGCTCAAACTGATAAAGTTAACCACCCAGCCGAGCGTAGAGATATACGACTCTACCCTCTACCCCGTTTTTTGGCCTTCACAGCTCAATGAATAAAGTAATCAGTGAGCAAAGAGTTGCCCTATTGATATGATAAGCTTGAAGCAATAAAGTAGCTGCCAAAAAAAAATTCTAGCGTCATTGTTGCAAAAACCTCTTCATGAAACAAAAGATACGATACATGCCTTGTGCTAACTTAATCCGGTCTCGAACGATAAGAGTCCGGCAACGGCGTCGCTTTATTTGTATATGGGGGAGCGTAACACGGTCACACAGCTGGTGGGGGATTTCACTTTTCCCCCACTGTGTTCACGAGAGTACGAAGTGCAATCCGTGCGATAGTAAGTGTATGACTTGGGTATAACGATCGCTACTTCCCCATCCCCTCCCATAAGAGCGGCTGCTGATGATCATTGCCCACACACATGACTCCATGGGGTGGCTAGACTGATGTTCCACTTGTGTGGGTTTTTTGCTGATAAGGCACCCCAACCCACTTCGTCTTCCCCACTAAGTGAGCAGACGGTGTCATGCTCGCGTACTTTTGCTCTGGTGCCACCTATGATGGCCAAAATTATGAATTTTAGCTGCGGATGTCTCTCTGCTTTCTCTCTCTACCTTGTCTCGCCGCTCTCTTGTCCCCCTCTCCCTCTCTGCTGCCTGTCTGCGTGCACAGCCTTCGGGCGCTGATAAGCGTTTTCTTATCGCGAATCAGCTTTCAATATTACACGATTGTCTGCAGACGAGCGGCTCATTCGTTTGGCAATCGCACTAGCGAACGCTTCACCAATACAGAAAGAAACCTACATAGAAAAACTATAAGTACATACAGTACTCAAATAATGGATATATTAGTACAAAAGCCAATATTTTGCTCCAGCAGTGAGCACTACGAGCTGCCGTCGTCTAACAACTATACACCGTACAATACGCCGCCGTATATAGGATACCAGGCGGGATCATCAAGCAGCTGGCAGCAGATGCAGTACCACAGATTTCCCACACCACCCATAACACCACCGCGCGTCATCACTGTTTCGGACTGTGCAGGAACACGCACACAATCCGTCATTATGAAGTGCAGCAAGAGTGTAATCTCCGCTTCCGGTTCACCAACGGAATCTTGCAGCGAGCATAGCAGCTGCTGCAGCGAATGTGATTTTATCTGCAATTGGCAGGAATGCGGCAGGTGAGAATTAGGACATATATAGGATTAACCTATTGCCAAAGATATACTGATTGAAATTTCCATTCGCCTTACAGAGTATTTGAATCTTTGGATGCCCTTGCACAACATGTAACATTGCGTCATGCGATTGCTTCAATGGCGGATGGATTGTATTATTGCCACTGGGTCGGTTGTCAGCGAAGTGAACGTGGCTTCAATGCACGCTACAAGATGCTGGTCCATGTGCGCACCCACACCAAGGAGAAGCCGCATCGCTGTCATCTGTGCGAAAAGTCCTTTTCGCGTGCCGAAAATCTCAAGATACATATACGTTCGCATTCGGGTGAGAAGCCGTACAAGTGTCACTACGAAGGCTGTCAGAAGGCCTACTCCAACTCATCGGATCGGTTCAAGCACACACGCACACACTCAATGGAAAAGCCGTATGTGTGCAAGGTTTCTGGCTGTCAGAAACGTTATACAGATCCCTCATCTTTGCGCAAGCATGTGAAAACTTTTAAGCATAGCATTCAACTGATTGCTAGCCAGAGCTCCTCAAATTGTCTGCTGGATGCCAGCGAGGTGCCCTATACTTGTCTGCCACTGCCCTTGCCGCTGCACCCTGCGCCCTTAGTTGCTCCCTGCGAATCGTCGCCTAATGCTACAGCCTACTATTTGGATATGAGAGATAACGAGAATGCTGCAAACGATTATTCGCTAAGATCCAAACACAATAGCGAATATGCTTCCTCGGAGTATTGGTTGAATACGCAGGAGCATGGATCATATCGCTATCTACATAGTGAGGACTATTCCATGGATATAGAAATGGACACGCCCACACCACTGGATTTGCGTGTGCACAGAAGTTGAATGCCCTGTGGCAGCGTCTGTTCGTGGCACAATCCATTCTAGTCATCAGGCTATTAATCATTAGCTCTTGTCATTAGCTATTATACAATTATAGTTTAGTTGCAATAAAGACTGTCGTATGTGAAAATTTATATCAAAAACAAAGATCTTACACTTCCCGTCAAACAGTTACATTTAAAAAACAACTGCCAGTGTCTCAAAACGTAACACCGCACGTAAAAAGTGCTGTAAAGGCGAGAAGTAGAATAATTTAGTATTTAATCGAAAAAACGATAATTTTGTCAATCGCACTATGTATTTTTAAACTGAATGCTTACCGATGCGCAAATTAAAAGGTTTCGACTTTATTGATGTAAATGCGTATCTAGACGAGTTTTATAATAGATTCCATAAATTTGAAATTTTTAAGGAATGTTATCTCAACAACTCGGTCCCACACACACACACACACACACACACAAAAACATCGATAATATGTAAAATAAATAGCTAAACTATTTCACAAATAAAAGATAAGTTATATACAGACTTTAAAAGTTGTATTTTTGGAATTTACTTAAAACAATTGTCATTGCCTGCAGAGAGCTATAAGGAAACAATTATTGAGCATTCAATATACTACTTTACAATTTGTTGGCCCATTAACGACGTTTAAATATAGCACATAATGTGCGCTTGAACTTTTACATACATTCATTAAATGTACATACATACATACGTGTGCACAGAGCAACAATCACTTGGCCTGTAGTCATTTCAGCTGGTGGCCAACCCTCCTCTTGTTCCATAATACGTTATAATTGTCTTACACTTAAAATTGTAATAAGCAAAGCTATGGGCTGACATTTAGAATTACGCCCTAAAGAATCTTACAACTCGTACAATATATTGTCGACAAATCGGGCACTCGTTTAGCACCTTTCCGCAATTAGTGCATGTGGCCATGTGTCCACACTCCAGAAATACGCACTCGATCGGCGCATCCATGCATATTTTACACAGTTCATCAGTGGCAAGTTTATCAACCGCTGATAATCATCAAGACAAGAGATTAGAGCTATGATTTATTTTTATTTTTTTAAGATTGGGAGGACATACCTGGTGCAGTGCGCATCGTTTTCCATAGTCTGCTCACACGATCGAGCAGCTCTTGTTTTTCACAGCAGCCTTTGTAGTCAACACGATGCAACATTAATACCTCCTTTAACTGTTTCACCGTTAAATTCTCCAAGTCTTTTCTGTCAGAGGGGCAAAAGCAGTAACCAGAATATAGATATGTACATATATAAAATTTATAAATTGATAACTCATTCACTTACAGATCTTCAAAGTTTTCCAAGTTTACGAAGCGTGAATCCAAGCCGTTGGTCGACTCGAAGCCCAAAGGTGAGGCATACACATGTATGCCTTCGTCATCATCCCAATGTGTCTCGTTATCATCCTGCGTGGGTGAATACTCAATGGTTGGTGTTATGGGCAGACCAGCAGCACCACCAGCTGCCAAACTGCCTGCCTCGGTGCCGCTCAACGGGGAGACGGCATGGCTGTCAGCTTCGGAGCAATCTACGGATTTGGTGCGCTGCTCCAGATAGCTAAGAAACTCTTTTAGCTCACGCTTGATGTCTTCCTCCGACATTTGTGAGTTCTCCAAGTGTTTCCGCATCCTTTCCACATGTCGCCTAATATTTGTTTTGTTCTTCCCACAACGATGACAGCTGGTGCGCACAGTTTCCGGCTCGGGTTGTTCACTGAGAGTGCTTAAGGCTAGAGCGTTGGCAGCGACTGGCGAATCATCATCATCGCTGGAATGACGGCGACGGTTCAGGTAGCCGTCGGAGCGTCGACGGGTTACCTTTTTAGTACGCTGCGGCACCGGCGGTACCACGGTGACAGTACGCTGTTCAATGCTTGGCGCCTCGCCGGGCTCATTTTGAAGCGTCACCTCTAGCATTTCTTCTTCGGTATTTTCTGGCTGCGTGGGTGTTGCGTGCAACAGCATTTGGCTGCCACTTGGCGCTGTTTGCTCCAGCAATTGCCACTGGTCCAAGATGCTGCTGTTGGTATCAGTTGCTGCTTTGCTTTCATCGGAAATGCCACCAATGGCGCCCAGTTCCTCGAAACTAGATTGCGAGGAGGCGTCTGCTCCACATACGTCCACTTTCGAGCTAAGCGAGCCCTGCTTCGAGTAGCCTGGACTGGTGCTATTTGTGGTAGTTGCAATTGTTGTCGTAGTAGTTGTTGTTGTCGCCGCGCTCAGTCCCGCTGAGATTGTCTCTATGGGCAGCCGGCTAAGACTAGCCTGTCCAGCGCTATTCTCACTGTTCTTCAACGATGTGCGTTCACTAAATGTGTTGATTATCTCCTCATCTGAGCACTCGCATTCCGAATTGTCAGCATCATCATTTGACAACAACCTGGTAGCTCCCGCAGCAGAATTGCGCTCCTGCGCAGCTGTTGGAGATGTTGTCGTATGCGTCGATGAGATCGACGGACTAACATGAACATGCGCCACCTCTGTGGTGTTGCCTCTTGTTGCTGTCGGGGCGCGTGTTGGTGTCGCTTGCGTCGGCCCATTGACTGCACTAGCATACGTAGGTATTTCGCGCGTTGACACGCGTGGCTGCTCAAATATGTGCGAGGGCGGCGATGGAGTAGTTGGGCCTCCATGGTCATAAGATGCATGACGGCTGTTGGCACGACTGTTTTCTGCTGACGATTTTGCGCTGGATTTGGTGTCGAAGGACGCCAGGGAATCACTTATATTGTCACTCAGATTGGTAAAGAAATTTTGGCACGTTTGCTTCAGACTATCCATCGGATTGGTTTGGCCACGTCCAGGACTATTATGTGGCGGGCGACCTGCCTCTCGATCTGATTGTGCAACATGCGTCAGCACCAGACCGACAAGCTCCTCTTTTTCTGCAATAATACAAAATTTGAAGTGCATAAGCCATACTGTGAATTAATACATGTTTGTATATATGATCATATAATAGAGCAATGACTTACCCAGGCAGCCCTCAGTAGAAATGTGTTTAGATTGCAAATAGAATATAAGGTCTTTTGGCTTTAGTTTCAATAAATCCGTGCGCTGCAGCGGCCGCTGTGCAAATATTGCACAGCGCTGGCAACGACGCGCCGTCGTCGCAGTCAAACAGTTGTTGCAATAATATCGTCTGAAAAAACAATAACAAATTTATAATGCCCAATTTCGTATTAATGCGTACACATTCATTTAACTTTTGTTACCTGCAATCAAAACAGCTGCGCTTACGGCGAAATACCGTAAATTCAACGCCACAATTCTCACAGGGCATGCTGTCTGCTTGATGTCCTTTGATCGACCGTTTCCGTTTTCCTCTGCTTCTGCTTATCCTTGCCCTTTGCTCTACGTCAACCACACCATTGCATTTGTGTTTTCAATGTCAAATCGTGAATCAATTTCACTACATGCGCAATTTTCGGCTAGCTGCTACGCGCTGACTCTCCTCTTCACAACTGGGGTAATCGTTTTATACAAATACTTACTCATCAGTGCCTACAAACCAATAAGCAAGAGGATTATAACAATTTTTTTTATCAATATGCAGTAGATACGTTTGTACACACGTACATATCTACAAAGTATTTGTGGTGCAAAACAATCAACACATCACTGGAAAACTCGATAGGCTCCAAAATATATATCGATAGCACAATCGATGATGAGTAAGAGGAGACTGGCAGAACAACCGCCCATATACAGACGAACATACATATTTAAATAAATGTGTAAATTAAATATATTTGCTCTTAACAAAAATACTTACTATATATGTAATACTATTCAGGATGTAATTTAGGGCTTAGATCCCCAGTCACCGTCATGGAAAAATTTATGATTTTTAAATGAAAACTTAAAAAATAGCGTATGTTATTAAAGCAACTCGATTGTACATGAAATGAGAACATCTAATAATATACTTGAATTATTTAGTTTATTTTTATTTAATTCACATCCACTACTTAGAACTAAATGTGTAATTATATGCAATTAAATAGTTAAGTGCCATAAAACGTTGCAATCTTTTCAATTTTAAAATAATACATCATTTAATTGCTATATGTATGTACATATATACATACATATATCTAATGTACATATATATATATATTTTATACGATTCTTGCACACATTGAAAACATGCTCTTCTACTTGATCAAGTCATTTTTAATACATATATACACATGTGGTTTCGTATGATTGAGCTATTCAAAATTCTTGTTGATAAGTCTTTAATTTATATGTATAAACAAATGCGTCCATTACCCTTTTTGCTGCTACGCGTTAAATTTTCGCAAAAGGTAAATTATCATCTAGCTGACTGATTGGCTGTGTGTGTGTGCAATTGTTATTGTTGTTCGTCGTGGGTGTGAATCATCATCATTAAGCAGCGCCAGCACCGCATCGTAGATCTTTGACCGTTGGCCAAAACCAACTACATTGGTGTGTTTCTATTGTTGTTTTATTTTTTTTGCAAGTCATCTAACAACAAAAAGTGAAGCGTTTTACTAACAACCGCAAAATAGATTGATAGTTCTATGGACAAAAAGAGAGCGCGCGAATGAAGTTTTTTTTAAATGTAGAGCTTTTAAATTTGTATTGGCGAGTTAAATGTTGTTGTTGCTCATTGGCCTTTTAAACGGTGCTATTTGTATGTATATGTGTTGGGCTACTGGCTTGCATCTTAAACTATGACATGTGGTGCGTCTCGCCGCCGCCGGGCTTCACATGGCTATGTAATGGATCGTCATTGTTGTTGTCATCATCGTGGACGGCGGCCACATCAAGCGCACGATTCTTTTCGTATTCGACAAAGTCATCGAAGAGACTTGGCCACGCTTCGGTATCATCGTAATTTTCTATATCACATTGTTCAGTAAAATTGAGGTACATGTTCCATGTATCCTTGGGTATGCGGCGTATGTTCGGATGCTTTTCGAGGAAGTTTACCCAGTTTGAAAAGAGATCAGGTGTTTGTACAGTGAACACAAGTTTCCACAAATCAATTGCCATTTCCAGCGATAAAACGCGTTGATCCGGCTCCAAGCCGAAACTAAAAATTAAATATTAACTAAACATACTGCGTCTATAAGTATGTACAGACTACACTTACCGGAAGGTGAAACGATAGAGCTGCTTAAACATTTCAGAGTCCACCACAAGCATCTCAATTGTTTGCTCAAGTCTTAAACGTATGGTTTCAATTGTGTCCGCCCGCATCTTGTGCAGGCCATCAATAAATTCCGTTTTGGTAAAACGACACATCTGTGAGGCGTCCAGGCACCAGGCAAGCACAAGTATTGCAAATTCATCGGGCTGATAGTTAAGATCATTGCATAAACGCTCAATGCCATCAGTGAGTATCATATCATCATCATCTGGATCTTTGTATACATCGAATAATTTGTTTAGCGTTTGATGTGACACTTCCATTGATTCCTTGACTGCTGCAATAAAACAAAAATAAAATTGAAATAAAAGTAACATTCTTAATAAAGCTCTGGCAAGGTTGGCAACGGTTGTTCCTTTGTTTTAAACATTTTACATACCAGTTGTTATAATTTCGCTCATGGTAGGCGCACTTCCATTAAGCAAGCCTAAGGACTTAAAACTATTACGCTTAGTATCACAATTATTTGCTGGCTTGAGTGGAGTTCGATTAGAGAGCAATTCATCGGTTTCTGCAGACACAAACAAATGATTGAAAGGGGGGGAAAAGAAGGAAGATCTAGTTGAAGCTTACCGCGTGGTCTGTCGTTGTAATTACCGCAACGATCATTTGCATTGGGCCCAACGATGTCGTAGCAGTTGCCAATGCTAGTGGCCGCTTGGCAGCTGTTGGCGTTTGTGTGGTGCAATGCGTTTGGTGTGGACGAGCAGCTGGTTGGCAACGTTGGTTCGGCAGACGACGACTGGAAGCATTTCAAGCAATTGCCCATAGTGCGTTGCACGCTTTCCAGCGGGCACCTTGCTCCAACAATATTTTTCCTGCCTTCCTGTTGTGTTTATGTTTATGTGTATGTATATATATGGGTGTGTGTTTGTAAGTAGGTGTTTATGTGTAGTTGTTGACACTTGATTTTTAAACTGTCTGGTTGAGGTATCGATAACGATGTTGCTAATATTAATTGTTTTGCCTTTTTTATTGGCTACTGGCTACTACGGGCTATGGCTGTGTTTCTTAGTGGATGGGGAAGGCTATTGAATGATATTGTAAATTACTTATAGCAGCGTTAGCTTGCTTTGACTGCTTGACATTGGCACTGGAATTCCCATTGAACGTTACTACTGACGAACCATAGATGCATCGAACATATGGTGGAGACAACTTCTTCCTTGTTGTTGTTGCTGCTGCTACGGCTATTGCTGTTGTTATTTTGATGCCTCCTACGCAAGCTCATGTGTATTTATTTGTATGTACGCATACATACATATGCAGTTGTCGTAGTCAGCCAACCACCACAAAGTGTGTGTGCATGAATTCGTCAACTTAGTAGATTTCACATCTTTTTCTATTGTGTTGCACTGCACTGCGATAGTTATCCATCTTGTTGAGTCTGAATATATTTATTTATATTAAATGGTCTGCGTTTCACAAGGCTGTTTTTCTGCAGAATTGCTGGCCCTAAAATAACTATCGTAAAGATGTATCGATAAGTTTGAACTAAACCAGGGCAGGCTGTGCGCAAAAAATTAATCGCATAAGGCTGCTATGTTGCAACTTGTTGTTTTTTCAATTCGATAAGTTAAATAAAATATGCTAAATTTTTGATTCTGCAACGTTATTTTTAACAGAATTTAGTTTAATGAAAAATATATATTTTAAATTTAAGGCTAACAATTGGTGGCTTAGCGCAGCTCTAAACATAATCGCGCGCTCTCTTGGACATTCTTGCTCGCTTGCTCTCAGTTTTCAAACAACTTTAGTTTCAGTTACCAACGAGCAATTGACGCGACAGAAAGTGTTTACGCTCGTTTATTTTACTGATCGCAGAAAGCTAAACTTCAACTTCTTCGGTTGTTTTTGTTTGTGTTAAGAAACGAAAAGTGTCAAGTTGGTGAACAACCTTTTCGTGTGTGAACTTTTCCAAAAAAAAGTAAGATATTATGATAGGCCATCGTCAGTGGTTAAGTGGTTACTGGTTGGGATTTTGGGCATTTCAAAACCAACAAACAAGGTTTAGTGAACTTGTTGTTAGGTATGTGCACAACATAAGCAAGTAATTTCTTTTAGCCAAGTTAATGTGGCCAACTGTATGTACAGCTTATGTGCAGCTGTGTGTATGTTCGCATGAACTACAACCGGAACGTGTGTACATATGTATGTAGCTTGAGCTTTTCCTTTTCACTTCACTAAAAGTGTCAAATACACATAATTTTGTTTATTTATGAACTTGAAGCGTGTGAATTGTCGCGCTTAAAATTAAACAATTTCGTTATTGGTCTTGTTTTCTTTAGAAATACATTGCTTCTGCCGTTGCAGACATTCTCTTGAGAATTAAGAGGGCTTGAAAGGGTAACCAATTTTATTATCCAAAAATATCATATTCGATCGCGTCGCATTCACTAATTAGGTGGCTCAAGTTGTAAATTTAACTCAGCCATATTATTATATCTCTTGTACTGTACCAAGTTACATTTATTATCAATTTGATCATCATTAGAATTATCAGTTTGGAGGCATCGAAGCCACTTAATGCACGTTGACTTGATCCTTGCAAGAATTTTATAACGGGTTCCTTTAAATTGAACGTTTTTTCCTGCGCAAATTGGGCAGTTTCCACTTTTTTCTCCCAGAGATACAAATCGGTAAGATCATAGGGTTCATAGCATTGATTCTTTTCTGCTTATGTGTCTTTTGGCGGGTGATAAAAATATAATGGAAAATTGCCGATCGATATACTCATGCATACTTGCTTTGAACAAAAAATATATAAGGTTTTTTTGTACTGATGCACATTGTTTGTATGTTTTGATCGAATTGGCAAAATTTTTTTGTTATTTGACAAAAAAAAAAAAAAACGGAAGGCTTACTTTTCGTACTTTTTAATTATTTTGTAGGTGCATTAAAAAAAAAAAAAAAATTTATGTAGATATGATTTTTAGTTTGTTCATAATCAATTCTATTCGTAAAATAAAAACAAAGCTGCGTTTAGTGGTCTTGTTTAGCTAACATCTCCTTTTTTTAGGCGGATGTTGAATTGTTTATAAACGCTCTAATAATATTATTGAGGGGATGTATTAATGTTCATAAATGTATTAAAAAACAAGTAAGAAGGCTCTAGTCGGGAGAGCCCGACTAGAAGATACCCTGAACCCAGTTGCAACAAACAATCGATTAAGCTCGATATCTCCGGTGTTTCTTAACCGATTTGGATGAAATTTTCAGAAAAGATTTATCGTTACCCATTCTTTCAACCCTCATTTTTACATTTTCCAAATTCGATATTTTTTGTTATCGATATTATGTGTATATCGGAAACCAGAATAGTTATCGATAATTTGAAGCAAACTTGTTCTGCTCATGGTATAGGAGAACTTATATCCAAAATCTGAAGTCTCTAGCTCTTGTAGTCTCTGAGATCCACGCGTTCATACAGACGGACAGACGGATAGACGGACGGACAGACGGACATGGCTAAATCGACTCGGCTATTGATGCTGATCAAGAATATATATACTTTATAGGGTCGGAGAAGCTTCCTTCTGCCTGTTACATACTTTTGCACAAAACCATTATACCCTTATTTACCCATTTTATGGGTTAAGGGTATAACAAGTGGAAACGTTGCAGTCGGACGCAACCGACTGCGGTATACTCGTTAACAGTATTAAAACCGTTTAAAAGAGGCCTCATTTCAAAGGGGTACGGATGCGGCAGGGTTGTACGCTGTCTCTAAGATTCTCTGATGCAGATGGGGATGCCATCAGCTATCTTCCTTCCAAATTTGGTGACTCTAGCTCAAAGTTTGTAAAAGGTGGGGAAAGGGGGCGCTGGGGGCAGATTGGTTGCGTGTGGCATCCAAATTTATGCTGCAGATCTTTGTAGAATATCAATTGCTATCTTCATACCAAATTTGGTGACTCTAGCTCAAAGTTTGTAAAAGTGGATAAAGGGGGGCTGGGGGCGGAATGGGTAAGCGTGGCATCCAAAATGTTTGATGCAGTTTCTTGGGGGTTGCTAGTAGATACCTTCTTACCAAATTTGTTAGTTTTAGCTGTAAGGATGTGCGAAATATGTGGATTTCTCGGTTTTGAGTTATCGAATTTATCGATTTGACACTTTAATTTACTATCCCATAGATAAAGAGAATTGGAAAGTTTCAAGTCTCTAGCTTGAAGGGTGTGGAAAAAACTTGCAACCATACGGACGGACATTGCACAAAACCAATATGTATACCAATATAGTATTATGATAATTTTGTGTGTGTGATTCTGCTTTTAAAACAATTTACGTGTACAAGATATAAAGGTTTTTTTTAACCTTAGTTCCCAATTTTAAATCTACTTTGCAGTTTACGCAAACTTCTAGGTAATTTCTAATATTGCTTTTGCCCATCGCAGTTTGCAGTCTATGGAAATAATTGGCAGATAAGTGGAAATGTCTTCAGATCGATTTCACAAGTAAGTTTTGTAGCTTCGAAACATGTAATTGAAAACTGCTACGCATATCTTATCTGCTCTGCCCGAGACAAGTTTCATTAATTGTTTTTGTTTTGCACCCAAACAGAGCTGCTAAGGATGGGCTACTCGATGTGCTGAAAGAGGCCACTCGCAAGGATGCAAATGCGAAGGATGATGACTCAATGACACCTGTAATGTGGGCAGCGTTCGAGGGCCGTTTGGACGCTCTGCGATTACTCTGTGGCAGGGGGTATGTAAATGACACTTGATAAGAAAATTAAAAATATAGATAATTATAATATTTTTTTTTTTTCAGCGGTGATCCTGACAAGTGTGATCAATTTGGCAATACAACGCTTCATTTGGCCGCAGCTAAGGGACATTTGCATTGCGTCGATTTTCTAATAAAATTCGGTGTAAACATTTACGCCTTGGATATTGATAGACACAATGCTAAGGATTTGGCTGCAATAAATAATCGAGATGAGATATTGCGTTATTTAGATGCAGCCGCTGCCAACTTTGAAGCAACCGAAAAGTAAGAGATTATTTTAAATTTGAAATTGAAGTTTAAGATTTTTGTGTGGTAAAATGAGCAAACTGATATCGATATCTTAACATATACAAGGTGAATCGATTAAATAACAGAATGTTTTGGGAATTTTTAAAATTCAATGCAAAACTTTTAATGCTTTGAAAATTGTAATTAATAAATACATATTTCAGGAAAAAAGCCAAGGCACTTAAGGAGATCGCCGAAAAGGATTGCGAAAAGCGCGTCAAGGAATATATGAAACGACAGCAACAGCACCGCCAAATGCATGATTACAATGATTTAAAACCAAGAAACGGTCATGCAATGGGAGGCATCAGTAAATCCAGCAATATGCTATCTACTTTGAAGCAAAAGATTTGGTCCAGTCAGGGCAATCTGAACAAAATTCCGCGAGAGCGTGAGCCAGCTGTGCCTGTGCCCCCGCAACCATTGCGTAGCGGTGCCAAGTTTAGTGATCTAGTAGGCAGTGGTAGCAGTAGCAGTGGTGGCTCCACCATTGCCAGTCGCATGGGCACCGTGCAAAAGAAGCCATCAATGCTTATGAAGCAGCTGCAACATGCGAAACAACAACACTCCAGTGTGTGTCCTCATGCAGTTGCAGCCGATGGTGGTTTTAAGGTGCGTGAACTGGAGCCGGATGGCAAGAGAACGATAACATCGCTAGCCGGCTTGCAACGTGACTCGGAGGTGCTCTATGTAGGTTCGTTCAGCTCCAACGAGGATGGTAGTGGGAAGCGTGGCAAAATCGCTGATGTCTTCGAAGTGGATGATGACACAGATCGTGACGCAGGCAGATCCGGTTACAGCACAGCATTGTCACGCTCGTTTTCCCAACCAGATATTCTGGGTGATGCGCAGCTGGCACAGGAGCTAAATGAGCAGCTGGTTTTGCAGCGACCTCTTGGATTATTCGATCGTCCTACCATGTTGGGCAGCATTGCCTTTAGGCGCTCAGTCACAGCGGCGCTCAGCCAGCTACAGCTGCAGACGAAGGATGCAGGCGACATCATGTCCGGCTCGACCATGCGAAATGCTGGAAGCAGCAGTAACAACAACAATAGCAAGACACGCTCTGGTAATGGAAAGGCTCGCCTGTATTTGAATCTATCGGATGATTCCGACTCGGAGGGTGAGGGAGAGGATGTTTACAGCGAGGATGACGATGATCAGGAGGTGGCAGCCAGCGCCTTGCATCGTTTTCTTACCGTATGGGCATTGGATGAGTATTTGCCAGTGTGAGTATTTTGAATGCTAGAACATTATTACCGATTAAAAACTTTTCTTGTCCTCTTGAGATATATTACATATGAATGTTGGCTCTTTATACCTTCCATAATACGAAGAGTCTCATCTTTTACAATAGCCGACTTCTTTAGTTTTCAGAAACAAGAAATCGATCTGGAGACTCTAATGCTGCTAACGGAGGCGGATCTAAAGTCACTTGGACTACCGCTGGGACCCTTTCGTAAGCTCACCTTTGCTATACAGGAGCGTCGGAATGCTCTGTCCAATCCCGGACCCATGGTCGATAGTCGGCTTTAGTTACATATGTAAACAATATTGCTTAGAGCTTTAATCAATGTACAATAAAAATACTACTTATACTAAACAAACTAACAGAAACTATAAACTGAGTAATTGTAAGGTGGAGTTGTTATTGTATATGTTTTGTATTGTTTGTTATCCAGACACCTGCTGCATCAAATAGAGATTTGCATAAATGCCATTGAGAGCCATAAGATGATCGTGGGTACCCTGCTCCACAACGATGCCCTTCTTGAGCACACAAATAAGATCCGCATCCCTCACAGTACTCAGTCGATGAGCAATTGTAACGCAAGTACGACCGGCTCTTGCCTCATCTAGAGCTTGCTGTACCACCTTCTCACTCTCCAGATCCAAAGCGGATGTCGCCTCATCGAGAATAAGAATCTTTGGATTTCGCACTAGTGCTCGAGCAATGGCAATACGCTGTTTCTGCCCACCAGACAACTGTGAAGTCTTGCCCAGACGTGTCTCATAGCCTTGGGGTAGGGAGCTCACGAAGTTGTGAATGTTAGCCTTTTTGGCCGCCTCAATAATCTCCTGCATAGGCACATCATCACGGAAATTATTGCCATATGCAATATTCTCGGCTATGGTGCGATCAAAGAGTACCGGCTCCTGGGAGACCAGACCAAGCTTGGAGCGCAGCGTGTCAAGTGGAAAGTCTGTGCTGGGCACACCACTCAAATTCACGCAACCCGAGACGGGATCGTAGTAGCGCAACAATAGCTGTATACATGTGGATTTACCGGAACCGGAAGGACCCACCAAAGCCACTGTGGTGTTCTTCTTAATGCAGAGATTCAGACCGTGCAATATTGGTGTATCCTTGCGCGTAGGATACTCAAAGCAGACATTCTCATATATAATATCTCCCTCGGATTTCTAAAAATATTTATCTTGAATCGGAACTAATAATTTCGATTTATCTCGTTGTTAACTTACCTCGGCTGTGTTATAAGGATTGAGTGGTGGATTGGACTGTTGAGGTGTCTGCTCGAACAGCTTCATTAGGCGTCCAGCTGATATGATGGCATCGTGTACATTGGGAGCATAGGCCAGGGCCTGACCCAACATCCAGGATCCAAAAATAAGTGCCTCGGCCACCTTGATGATGTCCTGATAGGGCAGACCATTATTGGCGACCAACAGGCCACCATAGTAGAGACTCACGCCATAGGCAAGGAATGGCGCCGCCTGTCCCAGAGCAAAGACCAAGCCACGGAATCGCACCTTCCTGCGGGAAGCCATATCAACCTGATCGATTTGCTTTATGTATCGCTCTAGGACCTGTTGCTCCAATCCCAAGCCATTAACAGTGCGTATATTTGCTATTGCCTCAACGGCCACCTGGGAGGCGTCCTCAATGGCTGCCTTGGCCCACTGCACATTCTTTGCTATAAAGCGACCCTCCAGATAAACTGACAGACAGAGGAAGGGCAGGGTAACAATTGTCAAAAGCGTCTGTTGCCACGAATAAACGAAGCCAACTATCATGCCAACGGCCAGAGTAACTACTGCCTGCAGCATGATACCAACACGTGCACCAGTTGCCTGTGGATGAAACGGGGAAATGCAGGTTTAAGTACACAGAAAAAAAAATGTTGTTCGGGGTGGAATGGGTGGGCGTGGCTCCGAAATTTTCGATTCATATTTTGGGGGATGCGAGTAGATTTCTTATTATCAAAATTGGTAATTCTTACTGTAAGAGTGTGGGCAATATAAGGATTTATCGATTTTGAGCTATCGAAATTATCTTGACACTATCTGTTCAGGCTATAGAAAAAGATATTTGAAAAGTTTCAAGCCTTTAACTTGAAGGGTGTCGAAAAAAGTTGCGTTCATACAGACGGATCGACGAACAGACACCATGACAGAAATTGCACAAACCCAATGTACTTTTCACCTTCGGTATCGAGTATAAGAAGAATACCCTTTTTCCCATTACATGAGTTCTGAATATGAAAAGAAAATTATGTATGTATATTTAAAACTGTATTACTTCTTCTGGCCACACATTACAAGAAGCAAATACGAGTCTTACAGCCCTTTAAAGAAGTGTAAGACTAAATATTAAACAAAGGATAAGGTTTTCGTTAGAATAAAATTCATTAGGTTTAAATTACAAAGCTTTCGATTAAATACAATTTACTTAAAACAAGTGGAAACGTTTCAGTCGGATGCAACCGACTGCAATATACTCGATACCTGTTTAAAAACGGATATAAAGAAGCATGATTGCTAAGAGGTACGGATACGGTAGGGGTGTACGCTGCGTTCACAGATTGCCTTGGGGCCGCTGGGGGCGGCTAGGATGGTATGATGGGTGTGGTATCCAATATTTTGATGCAGATTTTTGAGGAATGTGGTCATCTATCTTGACACCCAATTCGGTGGCTATAGCTCAAAAACGGTGGGAGTTATAGGCGTTTCTGATTTCAAACAGCGCGGGGGGCCTGTGGGTATAATGGGTGGGCATGGTTCCAAAATTTGTGATGCAGTTTTTTGGGGATTCTAAGTACAAATCTTCCAAATTCTATCTACCAAATTCGGTAACTTTAACTGTAAGGATGAGGGAAATATAAGAATTTATAGATTTTGAGTTATCGAATTAATCGGTTTGGCAGCCCACCAGTAATCGTAGAACCTCAATCTGGACATTTTATCTGTCCCGGCCAGAGAAAAAGATATTTGCAAAGTTTCAAGTCTCTAGCTGGAAGGGTGTCGAAAAAAGTTGCGAACATTCGGACGGACGGACAGACACCATGACTGTACCGCGTATAAACAAGTGGAAACGTTGCAGTCGGACGCAACCGACTGCGGTATACTCGTTAACAGTATTAAAACCGTTTAAAAGAGGCCTCATTTCAAAGGGGTACGGATGCGGCAGGGTTGTACGCTGCCTTAAAGATTCTCCGATGCAGATGGGGATGCCACCAGCTGTCTTCCTTCCAAATTTAGTGACTCTAGCTCAAAGTTTGTAAAAGGTAGGGAAGGGGGCTGGGGCGGTATCGCTGGGCGTGGCATCCACATTTTTGATGCAGACCTTTGTGGTATGTCGATTGCTATCTTCATACCAAATCTGGTGACTCTAGCTCAAAGTTCGTAAAAAGTGGTGAAAGGGAGGGCGTGGTTCCAAAAGTTTGATGCAGATTTTTGGGGGTCGTTGCCAGCTATCTTCCTATCAAAATTGGTGACTCTAGCTTCACTCTGGAAGAAACACCTATTCTCGTTTTTGACGAAGCATTGGGGCGGATGGGGGCGGCAAGGGCAGTATTGGTGGGCGTGGCATCCAAACTTTTGATGCAGTTTTTGGGGGACCAACATCACCTATCTCCATATAGGTTTTTTTAACATAAAAATGCGGGGGGGGCTGGGGGCGGAATGGGTTAGAGTGGCTCCAAAATTTCTGATGCAGATTTTTGGGGGTTGCTAGTAGCTGTCTGCTCACCAAATTTGGTAGTTTTAGGTGTAAGGATGTGCGAAATATGTAGATTTAGTATTTTATTTATTTATTTTGAGTTATCGAATTTATCGATTTGCCAGCCTCCCAGTTATCTTAGAACCCCAATCTTGACACTTTAATTTACTATCCCGTAGATAAAGAGAATTGGAAAGTTTCAAGTCTATTTTGGAGCCATGCCCACCCATTCCGCCTCCAGCCCCCCCCCGCATTTTGAAGTCAAAAAAGCCTATATTTCCCACAGTTTTCGAACTAGAGCCACCAAATTTGATACCAAGATAGGCGATGATGACCCCCCAAAAACTGCATTAGCTTTGGATGCCACGCCTCCCAATACTGCTCAAGCCACCCCCAGCCGCTCCAACGCTTCGTTTAAATCGGGAATGCGTGTTTCTTTCAGAGTTGTTGAGCTAGAGTCACCAAATTTGGTATGAAGATAACTGGTAACGATCCCCAAAGATATGCTTAAAAGATTTACAAACTTCGAGCTAGAGTCACCAAATTTGGTATGAAGGTAGCAATGGACATTCTACAAAGATCTGCAGCAAAAATTTGGATGCCACGCCCTCCCATACCGCCCCTAGCCCCCTTTCCCTACCTTTTACAAACTTTGAGCTAGAGTCACAAAATTTGGAAGGAAGACAGCTGGTGGCATCCTCATCTGCATCATACAATCTTAGAGACAGCGTACACCCCAGCCGCGTCCGTACCTCTTTGCCATGAGGCCTCTTTTTACCGGTTTTAATACTGGTAACGAGTATACCGCAGTCGGTTGCTTCTGCAACGTTTTCACTTGTTTAAGTGTACAAATTTGCCTGAGAGATGCTTTTAAACACGCTTATATTAGTTCCACTTGTATGTCTGTAACTCTCTTTTTTATTAGCTCAAAGAAAAGGTATAAATCAGTTTCGAAAGGCACTTTGGGCATCACACTTATATAGCCTAGTGGTTAGGGTCTGCTAGTATGCTAGTAATATTGTGAAAAACAAGTAAGAAGTCTCTAGTCGGGAGAGCCCGACTTGAAATAACCCTGAACCCAGTTGCAATAAATATATCAAATTTATATAACACTTTGGTATATTGACTTAACTTCAATCGATTAAATTCGATATCTCCGGTGTTTCTTAACCGATTTGGACTAAATTTTCAGAAAAGTTCTATCGTTACCTATTATTTTAACCCCCATTTTTACATTTTCCAAACTCGATCTTTTGTGTAATCGATTCCATGTGTATATCGGAAAGCAGAAAGCTTATCGATAATTTGAAACAAACTTGTTCTGCTTATGGTAAAGGAGAACTTATATTCGAAATTTGAAGTTTCTAGCTCTTGTAGTCTCTGAGATCCACGCGTTCATACAGACGGACAGACGGACATGGCTATATCGACTCGGCTGTTGATGCTGATCAAGAATTTATACATTTTATGGGGTCCGAGATGCTTCCTTCTGCCTGTTACATACTTTTGCACAAAACGATTATAACCTTTTTACCCATTTTATGGGTTCAGGGTATAAAAAGCGTGGACGTTTGTGCCATATTTTTCGTATATCGACCGCCCGACGGTTTTTAAACAATAATACTAGGGTTTTTCGATCATTAATGTTTTAAGCTTATTTGTAACTCTTTTTTAAACTATATCTATAAAAACTTACCCCCTGCATATATGAGCAATCGCCGGCAAGTCGAGCGCACAGAGCACCCACTGAATTGCGTTCATCATCAAAGAAGGCTACCTTCCGTGACATAATCGTCTTGAAGGCCGTTTGCCTGAGGCAGGATGTCATCTTGACGCCAGCAGTTGTGAACATGAAAGGTGGTGCCATGCATGGCTGCAGCGAGACAGCCCCACAATATGTAGCGCCATTCGGGTGCATTCAGTTTCATGAGCTGCATAAATGTGATTTTGGGCTCATCTTCTTCTTGCTGTTTCTTCTTCTTGCGACGCTGCGAACGACCTGCGGATGAGACTTATGGATGAAACAGGGAACAGATAGGGATTTCAGGGATTCTGGGTAAACTTACGTTTGCTACGAGAACTGGCGCTGAAGACATCGTCCTTGCTGTTGCTTGGTGGTGCTACAGTTTCATCAATATCCTCATTTTCATCATCATCATCAACACCATCATTGTCAACACCGTCGTCATCATCAAGTATGATATCATCCTCCCTGTGTTTTGACAGTGGCACTTTAACCATATCCGCACCCTCGGTGGCCTCCTTGCGACGAGTTATGTTTACCAGCTCACAATATAAACCACCCCTGTCCATGAGCTCGTCGTGTGTACCTTGCTCGGCCACCCGGCCGTCCTTAACAAACACAATTTTATCGGCATTAGTCACAGTCGAAAGACGGTGGTTGGTCCCAGGCTGGCAAGCTCCAGTGCATCCTGCACACGCTTCTCGGAGGTGGGGTCCAATGCTGATGTCGCCTCATCCAGCAGCTGTATCTTTGGATTGCGCACCAGAGCCCGGGCTATAGCAATGCGCTGCTTCTGACCACCGGACATTTGAGCACCACGCTCACCCACTTTTGTGTCGTAGCCCTTGGGCAGCTTGCTGATGAACTCGTGGCAGTTGGCATTCCGAGCTGCGTTCAGGGTTCACAAGTCCCGGCCATCAAGCTTGTCGCTGCCGTGCTCTGGATAGTAGACGCTTTGCATTCGCTGGATAACGGTGCTCTTGCCACAGCCAGAAGCACAAACAAAAGCAACCATTTGACCCGGTTCCACATCTAGAATTTCATCATCGTGTCGGGTGGGATAACGGAAATGTACGTCCTAAAACCTAGGTCTTTTTAATGCTGTCCTGCTTGAGGCCCAGCTCAACCAAAGGATCGATTTCCGGTTTTCGATCGATAATCCTGAAGAGACCTCGTGCAGCGCCTAGTGCCACACCGAAGGAATCCACATGTGGCGATGAGAAGCCCAAGTTCTGTGCGCCCATAATGATGGCAAAAAGAACTATGACCAGAACAGCTGGTGTATACTGACGATCTTCCTGATTTCGGTCATCCAGGATGAGATTAACGCCATACCAAATAGCAAGGGCCATGCAACAGTAGATAATCAGCCACATGACGCCTGCACCGATGCCCGAGTAGAGACCCTTCTTGCGTCCAGTTACCTCAGCGGGTACCAGTAGATTGGCAAATCTCTCGTTCTCCTTGCGCTCTCCACTGAATGCCAGAACAGTGCGTATACCACCAAAGACTTCCTCGGCAACACCACCCGCATCTGAGTAAGCCTTCATTTCCTTTTCGGCTAGGGAACTCTGAATCTTTGCCACCATGGCAGTGGATAGAATAATAAAGGGACTGCAGGTGAGCACAACCAGCGTCAGCTTCCAGCCATAGATAAATGAGGCAACAATTCCCATTACAAAGGTCATGATAAGGAAAGTCACAATAGCAACCTAGAAGGTGCAAGATGACATATAGTAAGAAACTTAATGAAAAAAAGTCCTTTGTTTTTACACACCTTCTCACCAATACCCTCCTTGACCTTATCCAGATCCCTGTAAATCATACAAATAAAAAAAAAGTTTGTAGATAAAGTTGGAATATACCGTCAATTACTTACTCAGTCATTTTGCTGGCGAAATTGGTGCCCGATGTTGTGTCATACCAGGACATATCCTGACGCGTGTTGCTGCTTTCTATTTGCCCTTGGCATATTAATCACTACTTATGCATTGAGTAATGCATCCAATCTTATAATGCTTGATCTGTTTTACATCATCCATCCTTCCCCGCCTTATCTTATCCGAAGCTTATACCATCTCGTTAGCTATTGATTAATTACTTACGCATCATATCGATGCCTTGTGTCGTATTCATTAGACTCGCTTTTATCCAACTACTGTTCTCGTACCTTGACGTGGCAATTATTTTTATAATACCTTACATTCTTTATTTGATTTATTGCGTTTGCTAAGCTAAACGTGTTTACCCATTGACCAAAATCGTAAATCTAACTTCAGATTTAAAACGCATGTGCCTATGCATACTATGCTCGTGCCAGTTTTATATCTTAATAACAATGTTATAAAATTACCTACTTGTGATACAGTTTCGCATCGTTTTTGTTAATGCGAACGAGTCATCGACACTCCAACGGTATTTTTAAAACAGGCAATTTGATCGATTGCAAAATATTTGCCCAATTTTTCAACGACTTATAGCTCATTTCACCAAGTCGATTTCTTACCCTGTTAATGCTCGAATCGCATCTTTGGACTGAAATCACTGAAACTATTTAATAATCTACATGTTTAAACCTATATTTTCCCGACCTGACGATGCCAGCTGTGTGCTTGACACTGTGCTATGGTCTTTAAGCCGTTGTTAAATGTTTACTTGTCTGGTTGGCTCCTTTAATTTAAAGGTCATTTATTATTCCTCATAAAAGGAAAAAATCTAATGTTCAAATAGATCTCCAATTGTCTGCTATTCCTAAGATTTTAAAATTATAACCTCCCATCTCACACCTTGCAAATCTATTATTTACCTGCCAGATTTATGAAAAAAGATCTACTACCACTAACTTGTTAGAATTTACTCTTTGTTATCAAGGGTTTTGGACAAATTGGACTGATGTTATTTATACTGTTTTAGTAAGGCTTTGACTCTGTGATCATCGTTTCTTATACATAAACTAGAACTCTTGGGCTTTTCAATATTCTGTTCTTTGATTAAAGACTACCTAACTCTAGAACTCGGGTTTTATTTAAAGGGTCCGTTCAGGTCGTCCTCGCGTTCCGGTGTATTTGGTCTTTGTTATTTTTTGTTTATAAACGATCTTCCATCGTTATAAGTTCTCTGGTTTTGATGTACGCTGATGATGTAATTATGACGTCGCTGCAACTCCCTTGCTGCTCAAAGCTTAAGAGATTTAGACAACTTTCAATGTGGTGTAAAGTAAATTTTAAATCTTAATTGCAGTAAATGTAAGTAATGTCATTTTTAGATATTTGCCCTTTTTAATATATTTTCTGAAAAAACACTGATAATTATGGTTGACGATTTGACGTTTACCCAAGCTTAAGTTTAAGCATATTCTTCATTTCCAATCGGCATTGGTGTCTTGGGTTCATTAGGCTGGTCAGGTTTAACGATCCTACTTAAAAAACTCTGTATACTTCTTTGTTCCCATTCTAATATGGATCTTGTATATGGTTTCGAAATCAACATCAAAAATGAATCGGTAAAAATTTCTGCTCTTCATTGGTCTCACTGGACACTAACAATTATTTGCCGTCTTATCTGTGACTTTACTAATAGATCTTCCTTTGTGATCGTGAATAATGTATTTTTCCTTCAATTAATTAATGGTGAAATTGATTCTGAATAATTAACCAAATTAACTTTGCTGTTTATTGAATACTAATTTGTACCTATATCTCTTAACTTGTTATTTAATTATGCTCTTCATAACCCTTTTCGTATTTGTTATTTATAATCTTTCCCACTTATACACGCCCTCTTCTATTAAAAAGTTTTGTTTTGTTACATGTTGCGTCGACCGCAATGCGCCTGGATGCGGTTTTGCGTGTCCCGGTGCCGGTGTTGTACGTTGCCTTGCTGTACTGTTCGTTTCTTAGTCCAATATAATAATATCGCCTCCAAAAAGATTTTACGTATACGGTTGATTTGATTCAAAGCCACACGATTCGAAACATCTATGGCAATATTAATGAGTACCAGCATTATCACAGAACCCACCAGACTACCAATGCCAAAGGCAATTGAATCATCAATGATAGCCTGTGTATTCTCCTCTTTACTAGCATCCGTGCTATAAGGACACAAAACATGCTCATTTAAAACCCATTTCTTAAAAATTGTAAATAAATATTTCTACATACAGTCGGTTTCCGCCTCCGAAAAGTGCGAGTATAAAAGTGGGCGACGAGGTTCCCTCGCCAAGTGTGCGATCAATGAGTAAGGAGGTGAATTCACCATAGATCAATATAAAGTATGGTATAAACAAGTGGAAACGTTGCAGTCGGACGCAACCGACTGCGGTATACTCGTTAACAGTATTAAAACCGTTTAAAAGAGGCCTCATTTCAAAGGGGTACGGATGCGGCAGGGTTGTACGCTGCCTTAAAGATTCTCCGATGCAGATGGGGATGCCATCAGCTGTCTTCCCTCCAAATTTGATGACTCTAGCTCAAAGTTTGTAAAAGGTAGAGAAAGGGGGGGCTGGGAAGCGGTATGTGTGGGCGTGGCATCCAAATTTTTGATGCAGATCTTTTAGGAATGTCAATTGCTATCTTCATACCAAATTTGGTGACTCTAGCTCAAAGTTTGTAAAAGGTCGGGAAAGGGAGGCTGGGGGGCGGTATGTGTGGGCGTGGCATCCAAATTTTTGATTCGGATTTTTCCGGGATTGCTATCTTCATATCAAATTTGGTGACTCTAGCTCATAGTTTGTAAAAGGTGGGGAAAGGGGGACGGAATGGGTGGGCGTGGTTCCAAAACTTTGATGCAGATTTTTGGGGGTCGTTGCCAGCTATCTTCCTACCAAATTTGGTGACTCTAGCTCCACTACTCTGGAAGATACACGCATTCTCGTTTTTAACGAAGCGTTGGGGCGGATGGGGGCGGCTAGGGCAGTATTGGTGAGCGTGGCATCCAAACTTTTGATGCAGTTTTTGGGGGACCAACATCACCTATCTCCATATAGGCTTTTTTAACATAAAAATGCGGGGGGCTGGGGGCGGAATGGGTTAGAGTGGCTCCAAAATTTCTGATGCAGATTTTTGGGGGTTGCTAGTAGCTGTCTGCTCACCAAATTTGGTAGTTTTAGGTGTAAGGATGTGCGAAATATGTAGATTTATTATTTTATTTATTTATTTTGAGTTATCGAATTTATCGATTTGCCAGCCTCCCAGTTATCTTAGAACCCCAATCTTGACACTTTAATTTACTATCCCGTAGATAAAGAGAATTGGAAAGTTTCAAGTCTCTAGCTAGAAAGTTGTGGAAAAAAGTTGCGTTCATACAGACGGACAGACAGACAGACACCATGACGGACATTGCACAAAACCAATATACTCTTTACCTTCGGTAACGAGAATAAAAGCAAAATACTTGAACAATTATTTGACGAATTTCTTTATAAATGAACATTATTTTAAGGCAACCATTAATTTCACAATATTGTGTAAATCAATACATAAACAAACCTTTTAATAGCGCAATTTTGTAGACCAGTGTCGAGAACATTTGGCACTTGTCTGTTGTAAGTGCCGTACCTTTATGAGGGTATACTATAATTCATAAAAGCTATAAAAAAAAAACAAAAACAATAACACAACCATTCAGGTTAGACAATCAAACAACAATAACTTAAATTCGTGCAAATATTGAAAGGAGTTTATTTGAATGACAGGCCCTGAACGCTAAAATGGTTAATACCGCATCGTATAGATTGGCGACACTTACCAACGGGAACTTGATAGTAAATACTCGTACCGAATGATGAAATGTTTTGTTTTATTTGTCTAACAAGTCGCACACAATGACAATGACCGCTGGGACAGTGACTATTGAACTGAGCTCTAATTGAGTAAAAGCCCCGATATTTATACTTGAACAAAGGCTCACAACTACCTGTGAACCACTCTCCGCTCTCGCCACTGATACCTGGGTTAACTCAAACTGACCTGCCATGCAATTCGATATTGACTTGGTCAAGTCAATATATATATATAAACAACGAGGACTCATACAATTGGATACTAAGGGTTTTGAAAGGGTGTTGGCTGCGGGGCAAGTCCAACGAAACACCGAACACCTGGGCGAACTTGAAAACTGGCGGTCGAGGTCTCCTGGACCACTTGAGAGTGGGAATGGGTTTTGCCAGACCCAGAATCGCGATTTACACAAAAATTTCAATTATAAGACTCTAATATCTAAAAGCTATTCCGGAACAACCAAAAAAATTACTGTAAAAGGCTGCGATTATTAGTAGCTGTAAGGCGAGGTCTAAGGTGGTGTCTGATATTCGCGGTCCTTGCCCTACCAAACCATGATATTCAGCGCGGAGCTTTTCTTAGAATATCGCATTTATAAACTTCACCTACCTTATTATATTACCACGCCATCAGGAAAACTTATATCTTTAACGAATCATTATTATAACTTAATTTTTTTATTTACTCAAAATGTATTGATTTGTTTCTTCATATCGGCACTATTTTTATCCCTTTACTCCATAATAGTACATAATATCAATTTAAGTTATAATTCTAAATTTACAAATTCAAAATTCATATGTAATTATAAAACGAAAATTTATTTCTTCTGTTTTTATTATTGTAATTTTTGTTTCCTTTTTTCTTTAAATATTTAAGCGAATGTAATTTGGGAAGACTTAAAATTTATTATTCACGAGCTTACAAAAATTAACAAAAGAAGGCGGACAATTTTTGATGGCCGCGACTGTAGTTGGCACTCCGCATGCGCAAAATTTGAATAAACTGATCTGGTCGGACTAAAACGAATGTCGTTGCGGTAGGCTTTTGAATTGCATGTACAGTAGACGCTCGAAAATGAGAACCAGTTGGTTCCTGGGGCAATTCTAATTTCTGAATTATTCTAATTTCTTGACGTTTTTCTTTTGCATACAAAAGTGTACAAAATTGGAGTACATTTAGTGTAAAAACTGCAATACAACTATTTTTTTTATTTATTCTATTAATTAAAACAAGAAACCAAAAGTAATAAGATATTTTTTAAATTCAAAATATATATGTGTACATATACATTAAATCAAAAATAGATGGAACTTAAATGTTCACTGCAATTCCATAAATATAATTTCCAAAAATAAATTTAAAAAAAAATGATTTCTATTCAATAAAGAATTTATCTATACTTACCAAAGAAAAGCTATCTCTCAGGCAGCCGAGGTAGGCAATAACTGTATTTTGCCTTTGCTTGTGGTGTTTTCGAATGGATAGAGAATAACAAAAGCAGTAAGCAATAAGTGTGAGCGAGTGCGATAGCGGATAGCATGTGCAGCCATTTTTGTTTCAGTTGCCCTTGCGCTCGGCGGCCACCAAGAACGTTAAAAATTTGTTTGTTTTTGTATGCATGTGCGATTGTTAAATTTCTTGCTGGGCCTGCTTGTCGAGACTTTTGTTATTCATGATATTTATAGTATATTGAGTTTGTCATGAATCTGTAACGCCTTAAAGGAATGATAGGAGACCCCATAAACTATATATCAAAATGATCAGGACGAGCTTAGGAATTGATTTCCGCGTGTCCGTCTGTCCGTCTGTTTCAACATGATTTCCGGCCAAACTGCTGAACCTATCTTGATGAAACTTTCACAGATTGCTTAGATCATGTCGGGTTTGTTCACTATGAAATTTCATCCCGATCGGAGCATTCTAAGACATAGCAACCATGCAAATTGACCATATCGTACTATCAATTGTTGTTGCTGTCGTGCGAAAAATAACCAACAACTGCACAGAAACATAAATAAGAGGGGGGAGCATTGATTTGGCTGA
Organism: Scaptomyza montana; assembly: GCA_018904305.1. Taxonomy (NCBI): domain Eukaryota; kingdom Metazoa; phylum Arthropoda; class Insecta; order Diptera; family Drosophilidae; genus Scaptomyza; species Scaptomyza montana. The sequence goes on from JAEIGR010000012.1 coordinate 488,712, forward strand.
CTGACTGGCTGACATTGTCTAGCTGACAATAACAGCCAAACCACAACAATTGTTAAAAAATAATAAATTAAAATTAAATTTATTGAATATTATGTTAAAACAAGTGGAAACGTTGCAGTCGGACGCAACCGACTGCGGCATACTCGATACCAGAATTAAAACCGGTAAAAAGAGGCCTGAATGCAAAGGGGTACGGATGCGGCAGGGGTGTACGCTGCCTTAAAGATTCTCCGATGCAGATGGGGATGCCACCGGCTATCTTCATACCAAATTTGGTGACTCTAGCTCGAAAATTGTAAAAATTGGGGAAAGGGGGGCTGGGGGCGGTAAGGGTGGGCGTGGCATCCAAATTTTTGTTGCAGATCTTTCTGAAATGTCAATTGCTATCTTCATACCAAATTTGGTGACTCTAGCTCGAAGTTTGTAAAAGATGGTTGAAGGGGCAGGCTGGGGGCGGTATGGGTGGGCGTGGCATCCAAATTTTTGATGCAGATCTTTGTAAAATGTCAATTGCTATCTATATACCAAATTTGGTGACTCTAGCTCGAAGTTTGTAAAAGATGGGGAAAGGGGGGCTCGGGGCGGTAAGGGTGGGCGTGGCATCCAAGGTTTTGATGCAGATCTTTGTAAAATGTCAATTGCTATCTTCATACCAAATTTGGTGACCTAGCTCGAAATTTGTAAAATGGGGAAAGTGGGGCAAAAAGGGCGGCTGGGGGCGTGCGCTACTTCTATTTGGGTGGGCGTGGAATCCAAATTTTTGATGCAGATCTTTCTGAAATGTCAATTGCTATCTTCATACCAAATTTGGTGACGCTAGCTCGAAAATTGTAAAAAGTGGGGAAAGGGGGACGAAATGGAGGGCGTGGCTCCAAAACTTTGATGCAGACTTTTGGGGGTCGTTGCCAGCTATCTTCCTATCAAATTTGGTGGCTCTAGCTCCACAACTCTGGAAGATACACGCATTCCCGTTTTTGACGAAGCGTTGGGGTGGATGGGGGCGGCTAGGGCAGTATTGGTGGGCGTGGCATCCAAACTTTTGATGCAGTTTTTAGGGGGTCATCATCACCTATCTTGGCACCAAATTTGGTGGCTCTAGCTCAAAAACTGTGGGAGATATAGCCATTTCTGATTTCAAAATGCGGGGGGGCTGGGGGCGGAGTGGGTGGGCGTGGCTCCAAAATTTTTTTTCTTACCAAATTTGGTACTTCTATCTGTAAGGATGTGCGAAATATGTGGATTTATCGGTTTTGAGTTATCGAATTTATCGATTTGCCAGCCCCCCAGTTATCGTAGAACCCCAATCTTGACACTTTAATTTACTATCCCATAGATAAAGAGATTTGGAAAGTTTCAAGTCTCTAGCTTGAAGGGTGTGGAAAAAAGTTGCGTTCATACAGACGGACAGACGGACAGACACCATGACGGACATTGCACAAACTCAATATACTCTTTACCTTCGGTATCGAGTATAAAAAAATTAATCCATGTGTGAAAGGTATCATAGCTTGGCATAGCCAAAATTAACTATGCGGCACTTGTTTTTCTTTATATTTGTTTTCGACAAGTGAATTACTGACTACACTTTCGGAATTTGTGCGCATCGCTGCTTAACAGATGGTAGTTGTGATGGATTTTGTAAGCAACAAAAATGAAATTTGACTGCCTTGGAAATATTGTTATTCTTAGGTTTTGTAGGCAAATAAAAATATGCACCAAATTTAATCTAAATATTGGCTGTTTAGGGTTTGCCAAAATTTATAATAGTAGAGACAGGTCAATGAATTTCAAGGCAAATGCTACGCATACATTTAAACTAGCCATTTAGATATACAGGGACACACACACATGCTTATGGAACTAAACCGAAACCAAATATGTATGTAACAAAAATCACCTCAAAGCCTAAGTCCACCAAAACTGCAAAAACACATTCATACATACATATATGTACATATATATGGGCATTTCCAGAAAAAGGTCCACCGCGACGAAAAAATTAAGAGTTGATAAACAAATGTTTATTTCTTTTATATTGTTAAATAAATAGGTGAATTGAAAAAATATAATCAGTTTACAGCATATTTATATTTTTGTTGTAAAATATTTGCTCAGAAAGTCACATATATATGTATGTAGGTTTTTTTTAATTTTTGGCTACTTTTAGTTGCTAAAACAGCATATTCAAAAAATATAATACTTCCAAATATTTTTTCGCTAAATAAACATGTATTCCTTATTATTATTATCTTTATCATATTTATAAGTTGTGAACTTATATTTTTTGTTTTCCTAAATAAAATTTGATGAAAAGATGCAGTCACAAACTAAGTGGAAATTCTTGTCACGTGCGCGATGTCACGTTACAAATTACTAATCAAACATGTAAAATAAATAAAATGATAGTAACGTACCAAAGTGATTTCAAAAATGGAAAACTACATTAATTTATTACGGTTTAGAAGTATTTTCTTCCAAATTTCTCGCCACATTTCGCAAACTTTTGCATTTGACAAGATTAACTCAAACATGACTTCCATTTTTTGTCACGTTCGCGATGCACTGTTTTCTATAAATAATTCGAAAACGGCAAGTCTTCAAATCTTGTCTTTCAACTATTGTCAACTATTGCCATTTTTTTTTTTATTGTTACGTTCGCGATCCTGGAAATGCCCCTATACATATATATACATACATGTATACACAGTCAAATTTCCCTTTTAAAAATTTTCTTTATAGCGAAGACTTTTCTTGTCCTCTTAGGATATATGAATGCTGTTTCAGAAACAAAAAATCGGTCTGGAGACTCTTATGCTGCTAACGGAGGCGGATCTAAAGTCACTTGGACTACCGCTGAGACCCTTTCGTAAGCTCACCTTTGCTATACAGGAGCGTCGGAATGCTCTGTCCAATCCCGGACCCATGGTCGACAATCGTCTTTAGTTTCATATGTTAACAATATTGCTTAGAGCTTTAATCAATGTACAATAAAAATACTACTTATACTAAACAAACTAACAGAAACTATAAACTGAGTAATAAGGTGGAGTTGTTATTGTATATGTTTTGTATTGTTTGTTATCCAGACACCTGCTGCATCAAATAGAGATTTGCATAAATGCCATTGAGAGCCATAAGATGATCGTGGGTACCCTGCTCCACAACGATGCCCTTCTTGAGCACACAAATAAGATCCGCATCCCTCACAGTACTCAGTCGATGAGCAATTGTAACGCAAGTACGACCGGCTCTTGCCTCATCTAGAGCTTGCTGTACCACCTTCTCACTCTCCAGATCCAAAGCGGATGTCGCCTCATCGAGAATAAGAATCTTTGGATTTCGCACTAGTGCTCGAGCAATGGCAATACGCTGTTTCTGCCCACCAGACAACTGTGAAGTCTTGCCCAGACGTGTCTCATAGCCTTGGGGTAGGGAGCTCACGAAGTTGTGAATGTTAGCCTTTTTGGCCGCCTCAATAATCTCCTGCATAGGCACATCATCACGGAAATTATTGCCATATGCAATATTCTCGGCTATGGTGCGATCAAAGAGTACCGGCTCCTGGGAGACCAGACCAAGCTTGGAGCGCAGCGTGTCAAGTGGAAAGTCTGTGCTGGGCACACCACTCAAATTCACGCAACCCGAGACGGGATCGTAGTAGCGCAACAATAGCTGTATACATGTGGATTTACCGGAACCGGAAGGACCCACCAAAGCCACTGTGGTGTTCTTCTTAATGCAGAGATTCAGACCGTGCAATATTGGTGTATCCTTGCGCGTAGGATACTCAAAGCAGACATTCTCATATATAATGTCTCCCTCGGATTTCTAAAAATATTTATCTTGAATCGGAACTAATAATTTCGATTTATCTCGTTGTTAACTTACCTCGGCTGTGTTATAAGGATTGAGTGGTGGATTGGACTGTTGAGGTGTCTGCTCGAACAGCTTCATTAGGCGTCCAGCTGATATGATGGCATCGTGTACATTGGGAGCATAGGCCAGGGCCTGACCCAACATCCAGGATCCAAAAATAAGTGCCTCGGCCACCTTGATGATGTCCTGATAGGGCAGACCATTATTGGCGACCAACAGGCCACCATAGTAGAGACTCACGCCATAGGCAAGGAATGGCGCCGCCTGTCCCAGAGCAAATACCAAGCCACGGAATCGCACCTTCCTGCGGGAAGCCATATCAACCTGATCGATTTGCTTTATGTATCGCTCTAGGACCTGTTGCTCCAATCCCAAGCCATTAACAGTGCGTATATTTGCTATTGCCTCAACGGCCACCTGGGAGGCGTCCTCAATGGCCGCCTTGGCCCACTGCACATTCTTTGCTATAAAGCGACCCTCCAGATAAACTGACAGACAGAGGAAGGGCAGGGTAACAATTGTCAAAAGCGTCTGTTGCCACGAATAAACGAAGCCAACTATCATGCCAACGGCCAGAGTAACTACTGCCTGCAGCATTATACCAACACGTGCACCAGTTGCCTGTGGATGAAACGGGGAAATGCAGGTTTAAGTAGACAGAAAAAAAAATGTTGTTCGGAGTGGAATGGGTGGGCGTGGCTCCGAAATTTTCGATTCATTTTTTGGGGGATGCGAGTAGATTTCTTATTATCAAAATTGGTAATTCTTACTGTAAGAGTGTGGGCAATATAAGGATTTATCGATTTTGAGCTATCGAAATTATCTTGACACTATCTGTTCAGGCTATAGAAAAAGATATTTGAAAAGTTTCAAGCCTTTAACTTGAAGGGTGTCGAAAAATTTGCGTTCATACAGACGGATAGACGAACAGACACCATGACAGAAATTGCACAAACCCAATGTACTTTTCACCTTCGGTATCGAGTATAAGAAGAATACCCTTTTTCCCATTACATGAGTTCTGAATATGAAAAGAAAATTATGTATATTTAAAAATGTATTACTTCTTCTGGCTACACATTACAAGGAGCAAATACGAGTCTTACAGCCCTTTAAAGAAGTGTAAGACTAAATATTAAACAAAGGATAAGGTTTTCGTTAGAATAAAATTCATTAGGTTTAAATTACAAAGCTTTCGATTAAATACAATTTACTTAAAACAAGTGGAAACGTTTCAGTCGGATGCAACCGACTGCAATATACTCGATACCTGTTTAAAAACGGATATAAAGAAGCATGATTGCTAAGAGGTACGGATACGGTAGGGGTGTACGCTGCGTTCACAGATTGCCTTGGGGCCGCTGGGGGCGGCTAGGATGGTATGATGGGTGTGGTATCCAATATTTTGATGCAGATTTTTGAGGAATGTGGTCATCTATCTTGACACCCAATTCGGTGGCTATAGCTCAAAAACGGTGGGAGTTATAGGCGTTTCTGATTTCAAACAGCGCGGGGGGCCTGTGGGTATAATGGGTGGGCATGGTTCCAAAATTTGTGATGCAGTTTTTTGGGGATTCTAAGTACAAATCTTCCAAATTCTATCTACCAAATTCGGTAACTTTAACTGTAAGGATGAGGGAAATATAAAAATTTATAGATTTTGAGTTATCGAATTAATCGGTTTGGCAGCCTACCAGTAATCGTAGAACCTCAATCTGGACATTTTATCTGTCCCGGCCAGAGAAAAAGATATTTGCAAAGTTTCAAGTCTCTAGCTGGAAGGGTGTCGAAAAAAGTTGCGAACATTCGGACGGACGGACAGACACCATGACGGTACCGCGTATAAACAAGTGGAAACGTATCAGTCAGACGCAACCGACTGCGGTATACTCGTTACCAGCCTTACAACCGGTACAAAAAGAGGCCTCATTGCAAAGGGGTACGGATGCGGCAGGGGTGTTCGCTGCCTTAAAGATTCTCCGATACAAATGGGGATGCCACCAGCTATCTTCCTTCCAAATTTGGTGACTCTAGCTCAAAGTTTGTAAAAGCGAGAATGGGGGGCTGGGGGCAGTATGGGTGGGCGTGGCATCAAAATTTTTGATGCAGATCTTTGTGGAATGTCAACTGCTATCTTCATACCAAATTTGGTGAATCTAGCTCAAAGTTTGTAAAATTAGGAACGGGGGGCTGGGGGGTGGTATGTGTGGGCGTGGCATCCAAATTTTTGATGCAGATCTTTTAGGAATGTCCATTGCTATTTTCATACCAAATTTGGTGACTTGCTCAAAGTTTGTAAAAGGTAGGGAAAGGGGGCCTGGGGGGTGGTATGTGTGGGCGTGCATCCAAATTTTTGATGCAGATCTTATAGGAATGTCAATTGCTATCTTCATACCAAATTTGGTGACTCTAGCTCAAAGTTTGTAAAAGGTGGGGAAAGGGAGGTTCCAAAACATTGATGCAGTTCTTTGGGAGTCGTTACCAGCTATCTACCAACCAAATTTGGTAGCTCTAGCTTCACAACTCTGAAAGATACACGCATTCTCGTTTTTGACGAAGCGTTGGTGGCTATAGCTTAAAAACTGTGGGAGATATAGGCTTTTTTGATTTTAAAATGCGGAGGGGGCTGGGGGCGGAATGGGTTGGCGTGGCTCCAAAATTTTTGTGTGAATTTATCGGTTTTGAGTTATCGAATTTATCGATTTGCCAGCCCCCCAGTTAGAACCCCAATCTTGACAATTTAATTTACTATCCCATAGATAAAGAGATTTGGAAAGTTTCAAGTCTCTAGCTTGAAGGGTGTGGAAAACACTTGCACACATACGGACGGACAGACAGACAGATGGACAGAGGGACAGACACCATGACGGACATTGCACAAAACCAATATACTCTTTACCTTCGGTAACGAGTATAAAAATTAAGGTCCTAAGCCATACAGCTTATTTTTTAAGTGCACAAATTTGTCTGAGAGATGCTTTTTAAAACTTACCCCCTGCACATTTGAACAATCGCCGGCAAGTCGAGCGCACAGAGCACCCACTGAATTGCGTTCATCATCAAAGAAGGCCACCTCCTGTGACATAATCGTCTTGAAGGCCGTTTGCCTGAGGCGGGAAGTCATCTTGACGCCAGCCGTTGTGAACATGTAGCTTTGCAGCATTGTGCCCACGCCCGCCATAACGCCAATGCCAATAAAAATAAACGAAATGTTGTTGCCCTCGTGACGCACCAGATCCTCATCCGCATTGCCCAGGATGCCAAAGAAGTCGCCAAAAAAGAGACCCCACAGTGGAAAGGTGGTGCCATGCATGGCTGCAGCGAGACAGCCCCACAATATATAGCGCCATTCGGGTGCATTCAGTTTCATGAGCTGCATAAATGTGATTTTGGGCTCATCTTCTTCTTGCTGTTTCTTCTTCTTGCGACGCTGCGAACGACCTGCGGATGAGACTTATGGATGAAACAGGGAACAGATAGGGATTTCAGGGATTCTGGGTTAACTTACGTTTGCTACGAGAACTGGCGCTGAAGACATCGTCCTTGCTGTTGCTTGGTGGTGCTACAGTTTCATCAATATCCTCATTTTCATCATCATCATCAACACCATCATTGTCAACACCGTCGTCATCATCAAGTATGATATCATCCTCTCTGTTTTTTGACAGTGGTACTTTAACCATATCCGCACCCTCGGTGGCCTCTTTGCGACGAGTTATGTTTACCAGCTCAAAATATAAACCACTCCTGTCCATGAGCTCGTCGTGTGTACCTTGCTCGGCCACCCGGCCGTCCTTAACAAACACAATTTTGTCGGCATTAGTCACAGTCGATAGACGATGGGCTACAACCAGAGTGGTTGGTCCCTGGCTGGCAAGCTCCAGTGCATCCTGCACACGCTTCTCGGAGGTTGGGTCCAATGCCGATGTCGCCTCATCCAGCAGCAGTATCTTTGGATTGCGCACCAGAGCCCGGGCTATAGCAATGCGCTGCTTCTGACCACCGGACATTTGAGCACCACGCTCACCCACTTTTGTGTCGTAGCCCTTGGGCAGCTTGCTGATGAACTCGTGGCAGTTGGCATTCCGAGCTGCACGCTCAATATCCGATTGAGTAGCCTGAGGATTGCCGAAACGGATGTTCTCGCCGATTGAAGTAGCAAACAGTACCGGCTCCTGGCCCACCACGCCAATCTGGGAGCGCAGCCAGCCTACGTTCAGGGTTCTCAGGTCCTGGCCATCAAGCTTGACGCTGCCGTTCTCTGGATCGTAGAAGCGTTGCATTAGCTGAATAACGGTGCTTTTTCCACAGCCAGAAGCGCCAACAAAAGCAACCGTTTGACCCGGTTCCACATCTACTGTAAGACCCTTTAGAATTTCAACATCAGGTCGGGAGGGATAACGGAAATGTATGTCCTCAAAACGAAGACGTCCTTTAATGCTGTCCGGCTTGAGGCCCAGCTCAACCAAAGGATCGATTTCCGATTTGCGATCGATAATCTTGAAGAGACCTCGTGCAGCGCCTAGTGCCACACCGAAGGAATCCACATGTGGCGATGAGAAGCCCAAGTTCTGTGCGCCCATAATGATGGCAAAAAGAACTATGACCAGAACAGCTGGTGTATACTGACGATCCTCCTGGTTTCGGTCATCGAGGATGAGATTAACGCCATACCAAATAGCAAGGGCCATGCAACAGTAGATAATCAGCCACATGACGCCTGCACCGATGCCCGAGTAGAGACCCTTCTTGCGACCAGTTACCTCAGCGGGTACCAGTAGATTGGCAAATCTCTCGTTCTCCTTGCGCTCTCCACTGAATGCCAGAACAGTGCGTATACCACCAAAGACTTCCTCGGCAACACCACCCGCATCTGAGTAAGCCTTCAGTTCCTTTTCGGCTAGGGAACTCTGAATCTTTGCCACCATGGCAGTGGATAGAATAATAAAGGGACTGCAGGTGAGCACAACCAGCGTCAGCTTCCAGCCATAGATAAACGAGGCAACAATTCCCATTACAAAGGTCATGATAAGGAAAGTCACAATAGCAACCTAGAAGGTGAAAGATGACATATAGTAAGAAGCTTAATGAAAAAAGTCCTTTATTTTACACACCTTCTCGCCAATACCCTCCTTGACCTTATCCAGATCCCTGTAAATCATACAAATAAAAAAAGTTTGTAGATAAAGTTGGAATATACCGTCAATTACTTACTCAGTCATTTTGCTGGCGAAATTGGTGCCCGATGTTGTGTCATACCAGGACATATCCTGACGTAATATCGCCTCCAAAAAGATTTTACGTATACGGTTGATTTGATTCAAAGCCACACGATTCGAAACATCTATGGCAATAATAATGAGTACCAGCATTATCACAGAACCCACAAGACTACCAATGCCAAAGGCAATTGAATCATCAATGATAGCCTGTGTATTCTCCTCTTTACTAGCATCCGTGCTATAAGGACACAAAACATGCTCATTTAAAACCCATTTCTTAAAAATTTTAAATAAATATTTCTACATACAGTCGGTTTGCCGCCTCCGAAAAGTGCGAGTATAAAAGTGGGCGACGAGGTTCCCTCGCCAAGTGTGCGATCAATGAGTAAGGAGGTGAATTCACCATAGATCAATATAAAGTATGGTATAAAAAACGATGCTATGGTCGCCACAATCATGCTAAGTACAAGTAGAAAGCGCTCTCCAGAAGTTGAGTATCGAAACTGAAAAAATAAAATATATATATTTTCTAATTAACAAAAATAAGCAGAATTCAAATCAATTATAACTTTTGGGTAATTAATTTTAGAAAAAAATCGATTACTTATTAAATATAAATTCTACATTACATTATTTTAAAAGTCAAAGTTTTATCATTTCTCCACAAAATTACATTCACAAAACAACCTGACTATATATGTGACAAAATTAAATATCATCCCGATTAGAATAAAATTATCTGGTTCTGATAGACATTTTTGTTACCATGCTGTTCGGTTTTGGAACCAGGTCCCACTATCAGTAGTGCAACCAAATTTGTTCTTAAAATCAAGGAACATCTCACAAACACACACTTACAAAACAACAGTTTTTGTATTTTAAGAAGAAATTTTGAGAAACAGATAATACTTACAATATAAGAATTAACTTTAAACAAATAGCATTAAACTACACCAAAGAGAATTGTTAGATTAATTATACATAATAATAATGTTCTCCTTAAATAATCAATTTGTTTAAAATCAACTATATACATTTTGAATAAAGCCTCAATATTGCGGCAAAATTACTTTATCGTTAGAAGTATATAAAATAAATAAAATGAAAATAAATATTTGTTTCTCTCAACAATTATAAATAAATTTCTTTTTTATTAAAATTTAAATATCAAATTGACCACAATTTGGATTATACATTATCATTTAATACTTGATACAAATTATCGCATTAGTTAGAGTGCTACTTTGGTCGAAGAAAATGTTTCATAATTAAACAATTACAGACACTTTTTATTGTATAAATTCTCTAACATTTTTTCTAATAATTTGAATTTCAATATTGCACAGTTTCTACTTATTATTCGACACGTGCAAATTAAATGCATTTTTTTGTTATTATCGTAATGTTTATTCTATAACTTACCAAATCAAAATAAGTGTACTTCTTATCAGTTTCTGGTGTAACATCTCCTGTGATTTTCTGCACCTGAAAGTCTCCTAAATCTGGAAGTTTGGAGTGCTGCTTTTTTGAGTCATTTGCCATTTCTTTTTGTAGAGTGGGCATTCTGAGATCGTATTGTTGTACTCTTGTCAGAAAAAGTATTACGAATCTAGAAATCTGTAAATAATTGATGAATTTAAGCCATTTGTATCTCACAATTAAATGTCGTTTCGATCGATTGTTGCACAGTTATTTATAACACTCACAAAAAAATTTATTTAAGTCTTGTTTTTTTTTTTTTTTTTTTTTATGGTATAATATTGACAATTAATAAAGGAAAATTGGAATAATCAAAAAAAAAAACTTTATTTCCCAAGATGATTTCACGAAATAAGTTGAAGCAGTTGCAGCTTGATAAATTGAGCTTCTGATGATTTTACACTTGTGGCAATTGAAACTGGAAAAGCATCCATAAATTAATAAATTACAGCCAATTCGAAAGTGAAATATACGTAGTATATGTTTTCTGACAATCGATCGAACAAAACAATTGAGCCGTTATCTTTGTAAGTACCCCAGTTCTAGACTATTACCAATTTTATTTACTATATACGTATTGATTGATATAAGTATATTTTTTTATATTTTTATTTTATTTACACACTTTTTCGGTTTGCTAATGATAAGCCCCGATCTTATTAATTTTTTTGTCGACTTTGAATAATATTCGAGTATTTAATTGTTCACTGATTGAAGACGTTACGGTTTGGGGTCGTGGTTTTTAAGCGATTTCACAGTCTTATGGGCAACAGGCAGCGTTTGCATCTCGACAGCACGCGATTGAAATTGGTACTGCTATTGCCTGTGACCAGGCGCCTACGAACATACCTCGGTAGTGCCAGAGTATCGGTCGGCTATGCGCACTTCTACGAGTAGTGTGTACATACATATACACATACACATATGTGCATACTCTGTCGTTAGGCTGATATACATACGTACATGATAAATGCGACTCGCCTCAAACGAATTGATGCCATAATAAACACGATCATAAACAATTATAATCGGAAAGAGCCGCCAATTAAACCAGACAAAAAAAAAACAAAGAGCAATTGAAGAAGAACGAGTAATGTAAGTACAGAGTGTTTTACCAAAAAAAAAAAGCACTCACTGTAATAACATCTGTGAGTAAACAAAACGGCTTAAATTATACCTTTACGCACTAGTCGTCTTCTGTATCTATGCTTATCGGGCACTTGTAGCAGGTACATACACCTACCAACCACTCCCCGCCCTAGTGGGTATGCGAACTAGTAGCATGACTGTGCTAAATTCTTGAAGCTTAATTCGAGTTTTTTTTATTTCCCACTAAGTTGCATTACAAAAACATATCACGCACATGAAAAGAAAGTTACCCGTTGCAACTAATGGGAAAAACCTAATACATAGTGCATTCCCTGCATCAATTTCTTTGAAAAAACCTAGGAAATTTGTCATCAGCTAATGTCTGATCTTTAGGTAATTAATTAATTAATTAATTTGTATTGTGTGCGTGTTAATTTAGAATTAAAACTATACTACAAAATATTCTTAATATTATTAAAGGTTTTTTTTTAACGCAGTAAAACTTTGGAATTATTATGGAAAATGAGGAATGTTACCAGTTATTGGTGTGGTGTAAAACATGAAAAATATGTAAGAATTCGAAAAGAAAACTAACCAAAGAATAGAAAACTCTTACATATATCTAAGCACATATTTTCCTACATATATTTATATTAATATGGTTCTAGATTCTAGGTCCATAAACTTTGCAACAATTGCGATAGACGACGCCAATCAGACACATATTATTAGCTCTGCAAATACACAGAACTACAGGGTTTGTGTTTCGATTAAAGATTTACAATTTGAACATGCGTTGCTTTAAACCTGAATCATTAAAAAATACAAGATTTCTATAAAAATAAAGAAAACTTACAAAAATATGTAGTTATAGTGGTGAACTAGACTTTTTATTAATTTAAAACTATTCAACTTAAAAAACAAAAGACGTGAACATTTTTTTGACGAATTTCTTTATAAATGAACGTTATTTTAAGGCAACCATTAATTTCACAATATTGTGTAAATCAATACATAAACAAACCTTTTAATTGCGCAAATTTGTAGACCAGTGTCGAGAACATTTGGCACTTGTCTGTTGTAAGTGCCGTACCTTTATGAGGGTATACTATAATTCACAAACGTTATAAAAAAAAACAAAAACAATAACACAACCATTCAGGTTAGACAATCAAGCAACAATAACTTAAATTCGTGCAAATATTGAAAGGAGTTTATTTGAATGACAGGCCCTGAACGCTAAAATTGCTAATACCGCATCGTATAGATTGGCGACACTTACCAACGGGCACTTGATAGTAAATACTCGTACCGAATGATGAAATGTTTTGTTTTATTTGTCTAACAAGTCGCACACAATGACAATGACCGCTGGGACAGTGACTATTGAACTGAGCTCTAATTGAGTAAAAGCCCCGATATTTATACTTGAACAAAGGCTCACAACTACCTGTGAACCACTCTCCGCTTTCGCCACTGATACCTGGGTTAACTCAAACTGACCTGCCATGCAATTCGATATTGACTTGGTCAAGTCAATATATAGTCTATGCACATGCGTAAGCAAGTCTCTCTACTAATATATTTAACTGTATGTGTGTATACGGTATCTCTGAGCACATCCGTTGCTTACCTTGTTTTTAATGATCGTCACGCGACACTGCACTGATAGAAAAATTCAAGCATTTCGTACTTATAAGTTATAAGCTTACCATTGGAACTTAATTTCTCACTAAGGACTGAATAACTAAAATCGAAAATGTCGTTCTTGGTTCCAAAAAGATTTTTTTATTTACTTAATTTTTGAATCAATTGAAATTGAATCAAGTTCTTCGGTTCTTGAAGTCTTTTATGAACACTACCTAAGTTCAAGTGTATCAAAAACGTAGTTTCAAAACATTTAGCATTCAGTATCTTGATTTCTTTGTTCGAAAATGTTTAAGGCTCCGAAAATCTTATAAAGAAACCTAGGCACAGGGTTATGTTTTGTAAATGCTGCCCATCATTCTAATGCTTTATATAGGGAAATTAGACTGAAATTAGAAAACGCCACCAAAGTTTTCTGTTTTTACCTACCGTCCTGGGATTCGAACCTGGGATCTCTCATAAAGTCTGCGGGTGCCTCAGCATTTCCAAACAATTAATGTTAATGTTATCTCCATAAAATCCTTTAAATTCCGTTAAAAATTGAGTAAAATGCCGCTTGTGAAATTTTAACCAGTCATTCGTACTTGAATCAACAATTTTCGGACTTGATTTGCTTTATTCTGTAGTTACACTCGATTCAAGCTCACTTATTTTTATATAAAGAATCTTTGCACCTGATTTAAGTACTTTTCTACTCATTTCAAGTATTCCGTGCTTAAACCAAGTATGAAATTCTGGAATCGTGAATACTCAATTTTATTCAATTCGGATTTAAGTTTAGTCCGGTTTTTTTTATCTTTCTATGTACGGCCCTGCAAATGACGTCCAGAAATCTCATCTGGAGGGAAGAACTGTAATGATAAAACTTATGACAAAGATTATTCTCTAAATTTTAATTTGGTTGATTGATAAAATGTCTATTGAGAATCTGTAATACATTTTTCAATCCATGACATTTATATCTAAACTTTAAACTATCTTCTTTTTTTTTTTTTTTCTTAAAATTGTGCAAAGATCGTATGAAGCTGGATAATACCACATATTTACGAAAATAAAATTTATAAAATTTGCTTCGGCCAAGATCAATATTATTTTTCATAGAAACTTCAGGAGTTATTACAAAGAGCTGTGCTCTCGACTGTCGTTTCAAACATTTTTGCAAATAGATTTTATATACATATATTAAAATACATTGAGCGATTTTTTCCGCTAGGAAATGGCATAAACGTGACAATAAAACCATGATAATATTTTTATTTAGCCTTCAGCCTTATAAACGTGACTTTAAAGAGAGCTAGTTTGGTTTGTTCGGTACGATTTTAATTACATTATTATGTTACAATTTTGAATACGTACGTGTGCGATTTGAGAATTTAGATAAGATACCATTCAAGGGGGTTTTAAGATGCCCCAGTTTTAAAGATGCTTTACAAAACTATACGTAATTTTATGAACATCGCGCAAAGCTTTGTCAGTAAGTTAAGAACAAATAGAATGGCACCAATAACTAAGATGGCAGATCTTTGCTAAGGACAGTAGGTCAGTAAACCTTAGCCAAATCGAGGCTAAGCTCGCATATTATTATGTTTATGAGGTTAATATAGGAAGTACGTATTTTTCTGAATATATTTATACGTGCTTCTTAAAAAAAATCATTGAATAGGTTTCCAATTAAAGAAAAAATACGTTTTATTAGATAATATACAACAGATATAAATAAAATTGAATCGATAAATAAATAGGTACAATTGTTAACGAATTTCCTTTTTTGAGGTAGCTGCTAAAGAAAATAATGTGTGGATATGTACACAGGTGATCCAAGCTAGCACCGGTGTTTCCCATTCCGTTCAGCGAAACTTTTACTATGATATCAATGGGTTTTTTATTTACAATAATAATAGTGTTTGCAGGAGTAAAATGTGGAAAAAACTGTGTTTGGCATTAGTTAACGGTTTTTAGTCAATTGTCAAACTTTGTAGGAGATCTAAAAACTTTTGTAGTACATGCATAATACCCATCATTATTATTAGAAGAGCAGGAAGTAGGAGCTTATGCTCCAACCCTGTAGTCTCTAGCTTTTATAGTCTCCAAGATCAACGCAGGGTAGATCAGACGGTCAGACAGATTGACAGACGGACATGGTCAAATCGACTCGAATGTTGTTGCTGATCAAGAATATATACACCTGATGGGTTCGGAGAGCTATAAATACTTTTTATCAATAGCTTACTACTATTTTGGTTAGTACAGTCGAACTTCCATATAACGAAAAGAACTTCCATATAACAAAGTTTTCCATATAACGAATTAATTTCGCAAACACTGCTTTTTGGTTCAACTTTCAGTGTGTTTTGTTCTCCACATAACGAATTTCCTTATAGCGAATATTTCTTTATTACGAATTTATTTTTAGGACGTAGCTCGTACGCTCATGCGTTTTCTATTCCCTATAACGAATTTTTTCGTTATTATTTCATTTTATGTACGAATTATGTTGAGAATGCGAAAACAAAACAATAACACATTTTTTCATTTACCGTTTTGTTTTCGTGTTATTTTTTGCTTCTTCTCTGATCTTCGCTGCACAGTTTTTTATGAACATTATTTTACTGCTCAGTGCACATCGAAGATGTAGATGTAGACGTAGATGTTGTTGTTGGGATTACTCCGTTATTTTTTATAGGCACCAAAGCAAAGAATAACGTATTTAGAATAGTTGTACACATTGTAGAAAAGTGAAAAATTGCGCGATTCTTAAGTCTGCAGTTTCTATCATCATTTCTATATAACGAAATTTCTGTACAACGAAATTTTTTCTTGTCCCCTTCAGATTCGTTATATGGAAGTTCGACTGTATTTTTCTTAAACTGGGAAAAGATATTTGCAAAGTTTCGAATCTCTAGCTTTACGGGTTTTAAAAAAGTTGCATTCATACAGACGGACAGACACCATGACGGACATTGCACAAAACCAATATACTCTTTACCTATACGCTATCGAGTATAAAAACTTGGCAACACTAACTCGAATTTAATAGCTCAAGTTAATGGCCTGCTGGCGATGATACAAATCGCTTCGCACAAGGACTTCATAGCTGCTGAGGCGCACCTCCTGACCACCATATGGAATTTGCAAGCAACGATGCGACTGTTGAATCTTGCCGGGTGTCAGACTTCCACAATAGTGTCCTCGTCCAACAAACAACGGTTCTCCATTGCTGGCACGTCCTGCCTCGATGGCGCCTGCAGCGATGCTGCCCTCGTAACCTGCCACCCAGTGATACTTGGACTGTCCGATGAGCACCTCGTAACGTGACTCGACAATCTCGCGTCCGGCATGGGCAATGTAGGCGCAACCACGACTTGGAGCCGCCTTGCCCGGTATATGGAATCCACTATAGTAGGCGCGGCAGACAAGGAGTGGTGCCATGTCGCTGTCATGACCACCGAAGACGGCATCGGGTGGGGTGTAGCCTGGACTAGCATTCATCCACAAATCATAGCCAGTGCCATGGGTGGGTGGACCTGAGTAGGAGGGTGCACACACGGCTGGTGTGTAGGAGGAGCAACTGGGTGCATAAGGATCCAGTGGTGGCTTATAAGTCTCTGCAAGAGTGAATCCTGAGGCAGATGGTGGCACTACCTCAGCTGGTGTAAAGGAACTCGTGGCAGGTAGAACAATCTCAGCTGGCGTATAGGAGGGCGGTGGCAAATAGGGCATCTTCGGAATAGGCACTGGAACAGCTAGAGGTGGTTTGTATGTGGGTAAGATCGTTGGCTCGGGCGGTGGTGGAAACGGATTTATGTTGGGCGTCGGCATGGGCATGGGCGTATACTGTGGTGGTCTGTCGTGCAGTGGAAAGGGCACTGCATCAAAGTCCGGTGGATAAGGATACGGTTTACGGGCAATTGCTGGCAGTGGTGGAGGTGGTGGTGGTGTTAGTGGGCACTTCTCTGGCAGTTCCAACTGCTCCGGCGGTGGCGGTGGCAATTGCCAACCAGTCACCGTACGTCGCTCCTCCACGAGAATCTCATACGAGTCCAGACAACGCTCAGCACCGCGATATGCGATGAAGAGAGCCCGATGCACCGAGGATATTTTTCCAATAATCAAATGTCCCTCATAGTGACCACGACCAATGTACACTGGCTGATCCAGCGAGGTGCGTCCACAGAGCACTGCGGTCTCGGGTATCACATGTTCGTAGCACTTGACCCAGGCAAGATTCTCGCCGCAAAGTATCTCGAATATGTCCTTGGGCAAAGCCTCACCACGTTGCGAGATGTAGCCGATCTGCTTGGTGGGCACCACCTTGCAGACAAGCATATCGCCCTCATGCTGCGCCCGACCCACATAGATCATGGCACCATCCTCATCATTGCCGCCGACAATGGCATTCGGTGGTAGTGATGCATACGCCGAAGACTGCACCCATTTATAAGCTTTAAGAGGAATACATACAAATTATTACAAGAATAAAACTAAGGAAATAAGCATACGAATTTATGATTGCAAAAAAAACATCTAATCTTTACAAGAAAATTAATTTATACTAATGGACTTTAATCCTCATAATCATATCTATGGCATTGGTGGGCATTTTGCTCTTCATATAAATAAAAATAAAACAAATTAACTTTGTTTGTTTTCGTTAAAGATGAAGCAAATATATATCATGATACAAATGTTTATGATTAATGAGCTCGTTATCGAACTAAATCAAATAGATTGTTACAATAGACTTGTGTTGCTTATAATTGAGATGTCCTACCAAGTAAATTAATCAACTTGCGACTGGTTGATTAATTTGCTAAAATACTAGGATATTAATGCAATTATACAGACTAATACTGGCACAATTCTAGACAACTTGGCTTGGAATAACTACACAGCCCTACAAAAAACAAGTAAGAAGGCTCTAGTCGGGAGAGCCCGACTAGAATATACCCTGAACCCAGTTGCAATAAATAAATTAAATTTATATAAGACTTTGGTATACTGACTTAACTTCAATCGATTAAATTCAATTTCTCCGGTGTTTCTAAACCGAATTGGACAAAATTTTCAGAAAAGTTCTATCGTTACCCATTATTTCAACCCTCATTTTTACATTTTCCAAATTCGATATTTTTTTATTATCGATTCCATGTGTATATCGGAAACCAGAATAGTTATCGATAATTTAAAGCAAACTTGTTCTGCTCATGCTATAAGAGAACTTATATACAAAATCTGAAGTCTCTAGCTCTTGTAGTCTCTGAGATCCACGCGTTCGTACAGACGGACAGACGGACATGGCTATATCGTCTCGGCTGTTGATACTGATCAAGAATATATATACTTTATGGGGTCGGAGATGCTTCCTTCTGCCTGTTACATACTTTTGCACAAAACCATTATACCCTTTTTTACCCATTTTATGGGTTAAGGGTATAAAAAGTGCTGTCATGTTTGGTGGAAAATGTTAGTCATTTCCTTTGCATTTGAATTAAAGAGGCTAAGACCTATTAGAAGTGACTAAATGTTTACTCCACCACCGAACATGATATAAGGACCATGTCTTTAAATGCTGAAGATTAAGCACGCCCATAATTTTATATATTTGCAAGCATGTAACACATTTAAATAATGATATCTTAAGATGATATATTTGTCTGTTTGTTTCTTTGACAGCTATATGCTATAGCCATCCTAAATCGCATAAAATGTTTCGTTCCGTTATCTTGAATAATAAATTAGTGTTTCATACTAAGACCTAAGTTCAAATCTGAGGTTTGTATGGCAGTTTTATTATCTACTTAGTGATTCGATTAAGCAGATTTTGACAAATGATTTAACTTCAACCAACTTCGACAGCTCTAAAACTGAGGGACCAGTTTGCATACAAAGAGACGGACGGACGGACACACGGACATGGCTTTATCGACTCAGCTCGCGATGCTGATCAAGAACATATAAACTTTAAGTGGTCGGATATGCTCTTTTAATATACACTTTGCAAATGTTTAACAAGTAAAAATGTCGGATACAACCCGCTTCGGAATAATCTTTAACTCTAAGAGTCTATTTGCGAAAAATGCAGGCGGTTAAAATCGGGAACTGGGTGTGGTATTAGATAGTGGGTGAGGCTTACCTTTACCAGCCTTTCGTTATCAGAATTACTAAACAGAATAATATAATGCTCAAATCATTAACAAATAGTTTAAATATCAAAAGAATAATCTTGAATTATTTATGACTACTTGAATTATAATCAACATTTAGGCATTAGCAATTTCATTCCTAATGTTTTGAAAAAAACGTTATGAGTAATGTTTAGAAAGATTGTTAGAACCACTTTATAAATTTGTCACCCTTTATTGAAAATCATTTG
Source organism: Scaptomyza montana (assembly GCA_018904305.1). Taxonomy (NCBI): domain Eukaryota; kingdom Metazoa; phylum Arthropoda; class Insecta; order Diptera; family Drosophilidae; genus Scaptomyza; species Scaptomyza montana. The sequence goes on from JAEIGR010000012.1 coordinate 508,398, forward strand.
AATTTGGCATTAACAGGGGTACGACTATGAAGTCTATAAAAGTGATTGAATGGATATAAAAAATAGTAACGCAGGAAATAATAATATAATGTCTATTGGCGGCAGAGCACTTCGTAGGAATCAATGCGAATCTCACGGCCTCCATAGGGAATATAGAGGCAGCGCTGGCGGGATGAGATCAGACCAGGCGTCAAACTACCCTGGTAGTGTCCCCTGCCATAATAAATTGGTTCGCCATTGCGTGCGCGCCCTGTGCTGATTGCATTTGGTGGAATACCGTGTGGTGGTGGCCTAACCCAGACATAGCCATAGCCAGTTAACACTTCGTAGCTAGGCTTCTGGATCTCGTAGCCGCCAAAGCAAATGTAGGCTGTACCCTTGCTGGGCACTACCTTGGCGGGTAGCATCTCTCCCTCGTGCAAGGCACGTCCGGCATAGATGGGGGTACGGTCCGAATCGTGTCCGGCAATAACTGCGCCTGGTGGCGTAAAGCTGGGCGTGGCTGGCACCCACACATCTTGCTGCTGATGGATGAGCACCTCGTAGGTGTTGATGCGCACCTCCTGACCGCCAAACGGTATGTAGAGGCAACCGTGCGACGGATGTACCTTGCCGACGCACAGCGAATTAGAGTAGTGTCCGCGACCCACATAGAGGGGCTCACCGGTGCGGGTATAGCCGCTACGTACCGCATTCGGTGGTACACCACCACTGCAGCTGCTGACCCAGGCATAGCCCTGGCCGACTAGCACCTCGTAGTGACTCTTTTGGTGTTCGGTACCACCATAGCACACATAGGCACAACCTTTGCTTGGTATGACCTTGGCGGGCAGGTTCTCACCCTCGTGGACCGAGCGGCCCACATAGATTGGCGAGCCATCGGCATCGTGACCCCCAACGACAGCATACGGAGGCAGTGCGGCATATGGCGTCGAGTGCACCCAGGTATGTTCTGCAACGAGAGGAGCGGTGGACAGCGGTTTGTGGTATTAGCTGGTATTTGCCGATAAAAACAATGTTCAAGCGCGATAAGATAGCATTGATAACAATGACTTGATTTCGACTTAAATATTCTGCGAATTCAATTCGATTCATTTCGATTTTTAGATAGAAAAATAAATAAGTTGCACTCGACCTACCAATGCTCACAACTGCTCCTGGCTGCGCTGCACCTAAAAAGTGACAGGAAAAAAAACACAACAATCAACACTATTCCAACTAGCAATAAGTTCGCTGAGGACCGCTCAGAATACTTGGGATTAGTGTGTAATCTAAACTATACTATGTTATGTTCTTCCTTTAGATGTGTTTAAAGTTTATCACATATTATTCTTGCCTTTTACGTAAATATATGTTAATATGTAAGATAAATATTAATAACTTACCCATGATTCACTTTTGTGTTGATAAGAGTTCAATTATTTTTATCTCGTTGGTGGTTCGTGTTACACTTGAGTAACGCGTCAACCTTCCAGTTCGGTGTTTGATATTTCACTAAACGCTGCAGCGAAAACAAAAACGATTTTTAAAACTACGCCCGAGTTGCGATTTATCAGCTACTTCGGTGTTTCAGTGGTTCGGATCTTGTGCTTTTGATATTGACGGTTGGACCCCTTATCGGTATTGTTCGGACTTATGGCTATCACTTCCAATACAATGTCTCACTGTAGAAAGCTTTTTTCCAGTGCCAATGAGTCATTTAGTGACATCGCTGGTGAATTTTCTGACATACTCGTATCTATACATATATTTAAATATATCAGTTCTGGGGTTTACAACAGTTCTGGGGTTCGTTCAGATAACTAAACCGCCTGGCCATCTGTCAGTTTATTAAACAATAACAAATTTTTTTGCAAATTAATGAGGAGATAGTTATGGAATTGAGAAATGGGCTCGGGCCCGCGCTTCCGATCGTGGCATGTCATCCCACGACGCGTCCGTGTTCAAGAAAGCATTTCACGCGTGTTTCGTTCTTGCTCGTGCTTTTGTCTAAATCAGGCAACATATTAAATGGAAGTCGAACTAGGTTGTTAAGAAGTTATTTAAATAAGATTTTATTCCTTTATAAAAAAGTATTCTATCATTAAAAGAAAAAATAATAATTAATGTATATAAACTAATTAATATATAACTGAGTTTAAATTTATTATATTTAAACATCAATCATTGGAAGGTCCAGTGGTTTTGAATTACATAAGTCTCCGTTTAACGGAAAATGCTTATTATAGATTTGATCCAACCAATGCTCACACCCGCAGAGTAGTTTCCAAATCGCAGTCTTGCTATAAGACAAAAAAAAGTTTTACGTGTTGGGCCGTGTTGTTACGTGCTCCCAAAAAATTGTTCGTACTCCTGCGGGTTTAAGGCCCTTAAAAAAAGAGCACGAGCCAATCCCTTATCTACATCACAATGACTGATGATTAACCTTCATGAGAATTATAAATATAGTATCAATTACGAATACATTATGTTTATAGGCTCCAAACATGTATATAATTCCATGTAGTACTATAAGTGTACCGATAAGATATTGATTGTTGTTTCCACAAAAATAAAAAAAGTTGTTTTTATGTTCAACAAACTTTAGTCATCCTTTAATATTTTGATAAAGTAACTTATAATTAGAATATTTTTTTCATTTTAATATATTCTTAACTCTTTTAAATTTTCACACATAGATACTATGTTTGTTATTAATACGTTTTTTGTTGATTCACGAAATTTATTTAAAGTAGGCATTGTTCCTGCTGTGCAAATGAAACTTCTCTCGACTGACTCAAGCCCAGAAACAAAATAGAAACAGAAACAGCTGTGGCTTTCATTATCGACTCGAAGCTGCGAAAGTCAGACCGAAATACTCATTGTAATTGTGCGGTTTTTAAAGCTCTGCAGCAAGTCGAAAGCATAAAAGCAACGGCAATTTATAAATTGTTCAATAAATTCAAAGTTCAGTCGAGTGCAAGTAATCTTCCGGATAAAGAGCTCAAAATGTATACAGGTGAGCGTTAAGCTGAAGAAATTTCATGGACCTACTTTCAACAAAAGCCTTCAGCTATATATGTTTATCAAATTCATAGAACAAGGTTCCATTAAAAATCTTGTTCTTGTTCTTCTTCTGGTATATGACATGTTCTTTTTATTTCGTGAGGCTATTGATTAATAGTATTTTGTAGCTTTTTGATAAGATTTAACCATGCAATCGCTCAAAGATAAGCTAAGAAAACGTAAAGTAAAGTACACATAAAGACAAAAGCAAATAATATATTGATTTTTGTTTTTAAGCCTTGCTAAATTTAAAATAAGTATAAAGCACATACAGACTTTTGATCGCATGCCGCTTAGGTAAATTTAGAGTTTGACTCTTTAACGTTGATGACGAAGTGCCAGTCTACTTCACCAAAAAATTTGGAGAGTTCTTCGAGACAGTTGCTAACAAGCACAACTTGTTTACTTAGAAAAAAAAGTGCTAGGCTCTGATACGATATCTTATCATTGCCGGCTAACGACAAAAAACAGTCAACAATATTTTTTTGTCCGATAAGAAAGAGTTGCAGCTTTATATAAAACAAGTGCCAACGGTTCGTCCAGTCAGTCTATATACTAACTACGGACAGAACGCTACGCGTTTTTATATATCCATCCGTCATTTAGCAGCAAATAATCTCACATAAAATGGGTAAGCAAAGGGTTAACCAAAAATAATGCAGAAAAGCTATAATTGTGAAAATCATTAAAACAAAACAATTTCAAATAAACTGCGTTAAAAATAGCATTTAAACGATGTGAATCAATGGATGAAAAATAATTTTAAACATCAAGTGCTGTCAATTTTATTTGACATAGTTCAAAGAAGAAACTAAGTTTAAATTATAACAAACGTTTCAAGTGCACAAAGCGTAGACAATTTATCTGTATTCAACAAAAACTAAGAAAAAAGTACAATTCGTTATTATGCTTTAAGCTCATATATTAAATAAGTTGTATCAAGACGACAGTTACAATCCCTGAGAATTAAAGCTAACTTATAAGCTTTCCCGGCGGTCGAGATAACGGAACACTTGGCGTGAATAATGTCACAATTTCAAATTTGTACTTGATAACACTCATAGAAACACCTGCACTACCCTATCTAACTGATTGCGTGCCCTATCTTAGATTTCATATACAATGTCGCTAGTACAAATCGAACTCTATTCGCAGAAAATAGGTGTCATAAGAAGAGATCTTTTCAATTGTGATCCAAGGAAAAGTTTTATATTTATTACTTCACTTTTGCAGCGGCCCAATCGATTAAGCATAATAAGTCTTAGAGCGTGCATAAAGTACTCAATCCGACTTGTTACACACCACACAGCAAAACTTCTCGGCTTGCAATGGCATTCCTCTGCTTGCTTTATACTCAGTTGTAAAAGCACTGAGTCATAAGTATGTATATATGTAATACATACATATGTATTATGTATACACTTTTATTATTACAGAAAGAGAGTATCTTATCACTCACAACTCTGGTATCTCATCTCCCACTCTCATTTTATGGATTTCACTAAGGGCAAAGCTCTGCTGTGCATCCGTTGAGTGCAATTATGCAATTACGCTCAACGAGTGAGATAGCATTAACTGGGTTTTGGTGTTGAGACAGAACAAATTGAGTTTTACTTAAGTATTGCAATAACTTAATAACTTTGTTTTTACAGATCACAACTGGATTTCACGCAGTGTTTTTGATGAGCTTCCACCATTCGCAATTGCCGCTGGCCACGATGTGGACAATGATCCCATTTATGTTGGTCGCGCATATCACAACGGAGACATGATTCCCGCCAAGTTGATTCCCAACAAACGTCAGGCGTATGTTGCCTGGGGTGGCGAGGAGATCAGCAAGCAAGACTTTGAGGTCCTAACGGGACACCACTACTGCTGGATCCCGGCCAGCAATGGTGTAGTGCCAGCACATGCCCTGCGCGTGGGTCAGACCTCCGATGGTGAGGCTTTGTTTGTGGGCCGTGGCTACTTCGCTGGCAGTCTGACACCCGGCAAGGTGCATCCTTCTCATGGCTGCCTCTATATTCCGTTTGGCGGAGCCGAACATAAGCTGCAGGCATACGAAGTGCTGGTGCAGCCAGAGACCTGGGTCAATAGCTCAGGCAGCAACATTGTTCCGGGAACCATCTTGGCCGGACACGATGCCGATGGCGATCCAATCTATGTGGGTCGTGCTTACCACGAGGGTGATCTGCTCCCGGCCAAGGTGATACCCAACAAGGGTTGCGCCTATGTGCCCTACGGCGGAACGGAGCATGTCAAGTACGACTTTGAGCTGCTTGCTGGCTACGGCTATGGCTGGGTGCCCGACTCCTATGGCAATGTGCCCCAAGGCGCCGTCATCTGCGGCCGTACCAATGATGGCGAACCCTTGTACATTGGTCGTGGCCACTATAATGGTAGCTTCACTCCCGGCAAGATCCATCAGTCTCATCGCTGCCTGTACATTCCCTTCGGTGGACAGGAGGTGCGCCTGGATAGCTACGAGGTGCTTGTCCGCTCTTAGACTGGTTTTTCTTCAAAATTTCTTGCCTGCCAATTAAATTATTTCTACTTCATCGGTCATTTAACGATTATTAATAAACAAAACAAAAATAAACTATTAAACTACTTAATTTTGAAATTAAATAACAAATTTATGAATTGTAACTTAAGATAAGTATTTATCTGAAGAGTTGTGTTTTAAAAAACACAACATTTTTGTTATTTATTGTTTTCAGGAGTGTTTTTATACAGTCAAACTTCCATATAACGAAGCTCAAGGGAACAAGAAAACTTTTGTTATAGAGAAATTTCGTTATATAGAATGGGTTTTTGACTGAATCAAATTGCAGGGTTCTGATTTTTGACTTCGTTGTATAGAAAATTCGTTATACGGAAGTTCGACTGTACTTATAAAATATAGCTTCTACAAGATTATTAAATAAGCTTCAGTCGAAAAAGATGTTATCTATATACCGAATTCATTTACGGAAAACTACAATTGTTTTCAATTCAAAATCAATACTTTATTACGAATATTCTCCCCCCATTTATTATACTTAGGTAACTTAAAAATAAATTGTACAAAATGTCAACCCAAAAGTATGCATTAGAATTTAACTGAAAAGTATTGCAGGGTATCTCTACAGCATAATTTCAATACATCATACATTCATAGATTACATACCTCATACCAAGCATCTTTTTCGCCATAAAACTCTACAATGACAAAGCATAGTCCCAAAGCATATAAATACATATATATATATATATAGATATATATATATATATATACAGATAGCCCATATTTAGTAGGTTTTCATTTATTTGTTCTCATTCGATTTACTTTCCATTTGAAGCGTGTTTATACGTGTGCATTTGAGAGCTTTTTCAAAGCTTTTGTGCGCTTCTCTACACTAGTGTAGAGCTGTAGAGTTGCCATGTCTCACATTAAATACGAACTCTACGAGAAGTGCTGCCGGCAACGCATTGGTCGTTTTATGTGCCTCGTTTGCGATTGGTGCACAGCATGAAGTGCGTCATTTTCGATTGGTGGTTGCTTGCCGCTGCAACACTCTTGGGGCGTGTTAAATGGCTCTGACTTGAAATGGATTGGTACAGCACCGTGTACAGTAACATAAAATTTTTATTTAGTATTTCGTTTCAAGATTCTTTTGTTGTTGTTTTATTTTTGTTTTGAATGTCTTTTGTTCTGTATTGAAGTTGTATCAACTTTCATAACAGGTTTTTCTTAAGGGAATGATGCACATTTTCAGTGTTGCAAATGCCGTCGCTTTGACAACAACCATTGGATGTGTGAACACGAATCAGTCTTTTGTGAGAACTTTGTTTTCTTTTCGATTGTGCTGTGTGGTGTTGGAACACTTTTTTGTTTCGTTTGGGATCTTAGAATTTCATGTAATGCTTTCTTTGTGTTATTCTTATCTCAGATTCCAGATACCAACGAAGCGTGTTTGAGCTTTCTTTATGTAGAGAATATGTTTTAAGAAATCTTAAGACACATTCATAGCGTAATGAACCTTTTAAAAGATTATAACTGATAATATACCAAAACAAATCCTAGCCGAAATATGATGTTATCTATCTTAATATGGGTGCTACTCTCTAATATCTTTTATTATCATTATTATTATAGAGTCGAACTTCTCTGTCACGAACTTCGGTATAACATTTTTTTTTTAATATAACAAATTCATTGAGAACATTGCTATTTGATTCATCCAAAGAATAATTCTTTGTTACGAATTTAGTCAATAGCTAATTTTTTTTTGTTCCTTTAAGATTCGCATTATAGAAATTCACCTGTAATATATATATATGTATTTGCATCGTCAAGCTTTCTAAAACATAATTTATGGATTTGGAGCGTAAATGAGAATTTCAGCTTTAAGATTTCATCAGTTGATGCGTTACTGGTGGTAGAATTAAACTGCATGTGAATCTGAAACTCTAGAATAAGCGATATCTTTTCATTTGATCTTTATTTATTAATTTAACAAAGTTTTACGATTTTACCATCAGATTCTTGTCAGTGTAGACTGATTTTGTGCCGGATCATATACATTATTTTAGAAGAGTGGAGTCTTATTCCATTAAATAATATAAAAAAAATTTATAAATTCCATGAATTCTAGGCTTATTGCTGTTTTTAAAGCAAAAGGCTATCATACTAAATATTAAACAATTTTTATTTTAAGTTTAGCTTTACTGTTATAAACAGTATTCTTTCAGACGAAAACACTTTGTTGACAGTGAAATTTTGAAAGACGGATTTTGTTTTTGTTATAACTTTGTTGTTGTTCTACTTATCATAGTTTTGTTTTTTTGTATATTGTTTAGAAATAAATGAATAACATAAATAAAACTCTAAATCAGTTAAAAATGTCATTTAAAAGTTATATTTTCTGATCAGAAGTGTAAAAAAATGAATTTTTTCATGCGAAACACTTTTTTGACAAACTGTAATTAATTAAGGTTGCCTTGCAATTTATTCTATATCTTAAAAAAAATTAAAGCTAAAGTGACCAAATCACTGGTTTAATTTTAATGAGTCCGTTTGGAAATCGACCTACCAATTACTATTTTCTAGTTGTTTTAAACAAAAATTTTACTCGATTCAGAATTCCCAACCATGTCGCCTTTGCTTTTTATTATAGGTTTCTAGAAATACGTTGTTTAAAAGTGGATGAAATTTTTTGAAAATAACGCTCCATTCAGGAGATTTTTTTTTAAGAGATATTGGATTTGCCTTCATAGTTATAGAGTTTGACTATTTACGTATTTTTGCCTATATATTTTAGCAATTGAATAAAAGTTGAATATAAAATAAAGAAATTTACTGGAAGTCTATTGAACATGCAGCTTAAATTTAAGAAAATTTCTGATGACCCTAACAACGTTTTGTCTTAAAAAAAAATAAACTAGATTTGTGGGGTCCAAGGGCGTAACCAGGGGGGTGGGCAGATGGGGCCGCTGGCCCCCTGGGTTTTTTTTTTATATACACATCAAAACAATGCAAAAACATTGGTTTGCAACCTTATTCAAAAGAAGTTATCAAGAGACAGCAATCTAATGATAGTTATCGATCGTATTTTTACCGCCTGCCCCCCCCTCCCCCAAACTCCTACCTTCATGTCTGGGGACGCCCTTGTTGGGGTCTCTTTATAGTTGAACCTTTAATATTGGGGTCTACAAATATTAATAAATATTGTTTAAAAAAATTAATAAAGATTAAGACCCCTGCTTAAATTTTTTCCTGTCAATATAAATTCTTGCAATTTAATTTGCTTTTATAACAATATACTATTAACAGACGGAACCTTTTCCATTCCATTGCCCATTCCTCTTTGCCAGCACGCATGCTTCGAACGGAATCTTCGCTTCCATTTATCAGTCTCAATATCCATTTAGCTAAAATGTATTAAAAAGTAACTCAGATGCTATCAGAGGCCATCCCATCCCAGTCCATCCCATTCAAGCTTCCCAGACAAGCAACGCCGAACACAGAAAACACAGACACTGAAACGCCGAGCGCGCTATCCCTCAAATAACTTTCAAGAAATGCTCGAAATTCTTGCCCAGAGCAACGGTAACAGACAACAGCAGCAGCAGCAGCAGCAGCATCAGCAGCCACGGCAACAGCAACAACAGCAGAATATCAGTTTCTTCTACAGAAGCAAAAGCAGCAAAGGAATGAAACGAATGACAAAATTTTGGCCTGTGGGGCTGTCGGTGTGTCGCTAGACACACACACACGCACTCGTCCGAAGCGAGAAACGTGAAGAAGGAAGTGCGTTAAACGTATGTAGGTAGCAAAGACAGCGGACGAATATGAAGTCAGCAAAACAAGAAAAAACTAATAAGGAAGGGAAGGGAAGAAGGAAGGGCGCGGAAAAACTTAACAAACAGCGACTGCTGGTTACATACATACATACATATGTACGTGCTGCGAATGAATGGATGGATGCTATCTACAAAGGCAGCCCTATATACCAAATACATTTAAAACATATATGTATGTATATGTGGATGTAGAGTGGATGTATGTATATACATATGTACGCTTGCAGTTACAATTAGTGGCGACAAGAAACGAAAAGGAATGGAACAATAAGCGCACACGATTCGGTTTTGAGTGGCCCTGCGTTTGTGTGCGAGAAAGAGAATGAGTGAGTGGGCGATTGAGTGCGTGAGTGGAGTGAGTAAATTGTGGTGGGTTTGTTGTTACCTTGCTAACGGCGATTGCCCAAAGTATGAATTGCATGGGCAAAGTAAAGCCCTGGCTTAGGGATGAAGGAGTATGGGTACAGCAGGGCTGTGCTCTCAGGGCTTAATATTGAAACGTGTCTCATCAGATGCTTCAACTGCAACTGCGATAACACAAAACCACACAAACATACACACACAAAAATATAAAATATTACGTCTGTGATTGTGTGTGTGTGCCAGTTCGCGCGCGAATGTTGTGAAATGGAAATGAAAAAGAAATGCAAGTAGTAAAACGAAGCCACAGCGTGAAGCGAAAATTGAGAAATTTGTACATAAAAATGGAAATGCGACAACAACAACAAAAGGGACGATGGGTAGCGGAAAGAGCATTGATTAACCCTCGTTCGAAGCTAGCAGCAAAGGCACAGGCAGCGACTATAGGCGTGAAGTACACATAAAACCTAAAACCCTGCTGGAGTTGTACATATTTACATACATATATAAAAGTACATACCCTTAGGTACTTTAAATTTGTATGTAGGGTATAGCTACAGTGTCGTTTGACAGCATTTGGATTTTGGTTGCTATCTACGTGTCTGAGGCGTCGCCGTCGCTAACGGTAGTCAGTTGTCTCGTGCTTTAGGGCTGCAGCGACCCAGAACAGCAATCTCAAACTAGAGAGGAGCGCGTGACACGAAAAGTGTGCATAAAATCTCGCCTATTAACTTGAAGACTGACATGAGTCAAAATACGCGACCTTTCATTAAATGATTCAGAACTACATATGTATTCATTAAGAAATGTATGTGTTTTATTAATGAGATGAGTGATTTTTTATTTAGCTGATCTTAGTTTCTTAAATTACATTTACACGACTTATGTATATCAAAGAAAATATATATTTATGTATAACATTTTTTTTTATTAAAATATGATTTGCGTATGTAAGCAGATATTTAAGTGATTTGCACGGTACTGTACTTTTTATTTATTTCTTTGAGACACTGTTAAGTGCATATAAAATTCTATATTTTTATTTATTATTTTACATTTTTGATTTCATATAATGCTTGTATTTGAAGGTATAGTAAAAAGCTCACTAACCACCAATCGCAAGTATTTATAGTCACGACATGCGCTCATCTCTATTGACACAAAAACCACTCGCGCTCAACACTCTAATTAGTTTTTATTGTAAAAATCAGTGCCTAAAAATAACAGAAATATGCACAGACACAAATATGAACATAAAAGGGGGGAGCAGGAAGATAGGCGGCTGTTTGATCTGCATCAGTTGGCACCTAAAACAGCTTCAGGCCTGAACTCTTCTAATTCACATCTCTCATATGGATTTAGCTGTCGCTTATGCGTGATAATTCAATTAGAAATGTGTGAATCAGGCAGCAACAACAACAAAAACAGCAGGCACTCGAAACTGCATTAGCAGCCAACAATAACAACAACAATTGCAGCACCAACAACAACAACAACAATAGGCAAGCGGAAACAGGCGTAGAGAGAAAGAATTGAACAGAGAAGTACTCTTTTTTTGTTCCCAGCAGCCAAAAAACCAGAGACCGAAAAAAACAAACGCCATGTCCATGTGCAAGCGCACAAAACGCACAGAGTTGCATTCAACCCTGTATTCTCATTCATATTCTCATCTGTGTTTGTGTTTGAGTGGTGCTACAGGAACGGAATCACAATCGGAATACACGGCCTCGTCGTCGGCTCTTACTCTGGCGCTGGTTCTGCCGGGCTGAAACAATTTATGTGCCATGTATTTTGTACATAAAAATAGCGGACGAGGCAACAGCGACAGAGACGCCAGCCAGCACGGGCGGTGGCAGGGGACGGGGACTTGTACATGGACGTTGCATGAAGAGGGGGTCAGATCATTATGTACGCAGCTTGCCTCGAACGCTAACACAGCAGTGGCTCAGACAAGTTGTTATTAAGGGGATCTAAAAAATACACAATATTTATATATGTATGTATGTACAATTTATTTTTCTCTTTATGGTATAACTTTTATTTTGAATATTAACATTTGTAACTTTAGCCATGAAACTCCCTTTTTAGCTATTGCTTCGTACGGCACTGTATTCTATCTCGAAACTCGCTGTACATACAAAACATTTGTACACTCACACACAAATATAAATTCATACCCAACCATGTATAGCACAATCTCGCTCTATGTATGTATGTATGTGTACGCCTGCCTGTGTTTGTGTATGTGTGTATTCAAGTGTGCGGCACTGCGATAGCAACGAATATCAGCAACAACAACAACAAGCACGAGTTGAGCCTCGTCGCATTACCAATTTAAATTCCCATCCAATGCCCGCACGTAGCAAAAGAGCCGGTAAGGAATAAAACAGACGGACAGAAGGACAAACGCACAGAGAAACGGGACAAACGGGCTAAGGTAGAGATGGAAAAACGCAACGCAACACGACAGACTCTGCAAAAAAAGAGTATTTAATGAGCGCTACTGTTCCGCTTTTGGTTGTTGTTGTTGTTTGTGTTTCTGTTCTGTTATTGCTCGCAATGCCAACTCGATATGTTACAGTTTTTTTTTCTTTCTCAATCTCTCTCTGTCTTTCTCGCTGTCGCTATTTCAGCCGCTGTTGTTATTGTTTTAAGTTCTATCAAATTAGGTTCATTTGCCAGAGCGAACGGCTGGCGCTGTCGACGTAGCGTCGTCGTCGTTGGCGTCGGTGCTGCTGCTGCTTCAGTAGCTTTTGCCAAAAGCACCCTCAATGCAGTTGCTGTCGTATCAAGTGGGCTGCGCGAGCGTTTTAATGGGTTTGTATGTATGTATGTATGTATTTTTGTGTGCTTATCGACTATGTGTAAAAACCGCACGGCTCACTGGCTGCCCGGTTGCTTGGCTGCCGTCGCTTTGACGCCGTCAATGCGGTTATGAGTGTGAGTTGTTTGTGTGTTTGTGTGTGTATTTTCCTTATATACTCGAGAGGTATCGTTTGAGTGGTGTATGTATGTATATACTTTTAATGCTATGTAAGCCTGCATATATGTATGTACGTATGGATATGTGTGCCACCAACCCGTCTCCAACACAGCCAACACACAACCACCACCGCCGCCAGCATTTGCTGAAGCTGTGGCATGCTGATAATTCAATAAGCTGCAAAAAATGACAACATTTTTTATGAGCAGCCGACTGCAAATTGGCATTGAATGACTATAATACATACATATGTACATACATACACACATACATATTTACATACATACAAAAGTATATTTGCACTGTATTTTGTGCTTGTTACAGACACTCAACGTTATGTAAAATCTACACACAGTATGCAACGTCTAACCTGGCAACGTCATGCAAGCTGCAACTGTTTGCTCTTATTCAACAGCATCATCAACTCTACTTATCAAGTCTACAAACCCAACTTCAACTCAAACTCCAACTCTAACGAACTTCCCCCATCCAACAACGTTAGGCACAACTTCATTTGCAATGCAAACGCAACGCAACAGAGTTACGACTGGAATGGTATGGAGCGGGAGTGAAGTATGAAAGTCGTAGAGGGGCAGAGAGAGAGAAAGAGCTAAAGAGAGCAAGAGAGGGAGAAGGTGTCGTAAGCAACGGCGTGGAGTGTGTCTTGTGTAATCAACTAATTACAACAGCCGCCGATGCCTTGGCACCACCAACACATTTGCCGTCGTTACTGCTGGTGTTTCCCATGCCGTTGATGGCACCACACAACGTGGCAGCCAGACAATTTATCTTATTTAAGTGACTTTTTAGCGTTAGACTTTATGCTCCCCCCATGCGCCACCTGCCGCCACCTCATCAGCAAAGTCATCAAGAGAAGCTCATCATCAGAGACAATTGAGCAGTACTCAATCCCGCCACTCTCAAATCAATCAATGGCAAGACTGAAAGAGAAGCAGGAGAAAAAGAGGAGCAGAGCATAAGCTGCACAGTTTAAGCTGACGTTCGCTCTTCTTATTGACGAGTAAACAACTTTACCGTTGGGTTTCTTCTTCTTTTGGTAGCTGCTTTGGCAATTCCTGCAGTTATTATTCTTGTATCCGGTTGAGCCTTTCACCGCCTCCTTGACTGCTCGCACCCTGAAACGCCACCACATATGTATGTATGTATACGCTTCTCCTTCCACTGTAAATTGATACTTTTTTTGGGTTTCACATTTTTTTCCATTCAAAGAGCATGATGCAAAAAAAAAGAAAAATAGCAAACAACAGCCAGAAGCACAAAAAATAAGAGAGTGAAAAAAGAAGAGGGAGAGAGCGAGAGAAGAAGGGAGCACAAATTGGAACTCGGCACTTGGTCTCGGGCTTCATCTGCCCTTCATATTAATAATGGTGGACTAATTGGATTCTAATGCGGGGATTTTATTTCATTACATGACTGAATTATGTCCAAACAAAATTCAATTACAGTGACATTAAAACAAGAAGCAAAAGAAAAATACAAATGTAGATGACGAAGTGTTGTGCATATTGCTTGCCGCGTTACTCTCTTCAAACAAAATTGAGCATAATTGATAGAATGAAGTGTGAAGAGAAAATAAAAATAAATTAATTTCGTTTAAAAGATATGAAAAATACTTATTTCAAAAGTTAAAGTTATTGTTGTTATGTTGATTATAAATCACAGCAAAAATAAGTTATTTATTTGATTTTTCGCAACCGACTGCCAAATACCCTGATACTTGTTTAAAAACTATCGGTAAAGACAGGCTAAATGCAGATGTTTGGGAAAAGGTCACCAGCCTCTTTACGTCAAATTTGGTGACTCTGGCTTTAAAACTGTGGTAGATATAAGCTTTTTCGATTTCAATGTGCAATATGTAAATAAAACGATTCTAAAAGAATACATTTTTGAAATTTTAATTTACAGTTTGTCAAAAAAGTATTTTGACTCTCAAAAAAACATCAATAACTAAAGATTAGATTTAAAAATGGCAGTTTTCTTCATTATTATCGAATGTGAAGTGCGAAACAGTTGCAAAAACACTGTCTTGACAGTGTCAATTTGTCGCTACTAAAGTTATTGTTGAGAAAACAAGAAATATTCTGAAAAATTCATAACAATGTAGAACTCTGTGATTATTAGTATAAACATAACATATTTATGTTTTTTTTTTTTATGTCAACACTTTTTTGACAAAGTGTGTGTTGGCTTTGTGCTGCTTAGATTTGGGAATGAGAGCAAACAATAAATTCCAAAAATAACAACAACAACAGCAATAAGTCATGTTAAGTGTTTTCTCCTTGACTTGCGCCTACGACCCGCCTAATGTCGCAATCAATGCCACTTAATGTGGCGACAAGCGTAAGATTGCTAATTAAATATCGTACCTTGTGCAAAAGGCAAGGCAAAGGAAAGTCAAAAACTAATTTACCGCCATTATTGTAACACAAATGCTAAGCACATAAATCGTCATTTAAGCGGGGAAACCCCAGGACTACGTCGCGTACAAATTGCAATTAAACTACTTTTGGCGCTCAGTTCGCCTGTAGCCCGGCGAGAAAACTTTGTTTTCCAGGCACACACACATCGTCGGCAAAACTTTTGCTTTCTTTCCCCCAAATTCAATTAATGCCCAAATGCTCACAAAAACTTTGATGTTCCCCTGTTGTGCCACATAGTGCACATCACATGCATACGTTCTGCTGTGGCAACTGATTTACTGAGTTATAGTAGGTAATGGTAATGGTTATGGGTTACGCCATGTCGTGTGTAGTTGGTTATTTCAATAGCTAGCTGTTGCTCCAACTGTAATTCAATACAGTTTCATTAATTTACAAATACACGAGCATAAATAAACAAAACCAAAGTACAAAAACCCCAACACTCACACACACACACACACACACACCCACACACACGTAGCATTCAAATGATGCTGCATGGTTTTTTGGAATGAGCTAGTTCCCTCAAGATTTGTGGTTTTAATGACCTGGTCATCGAAAACGTATGGCTAAGCATCTAGAGTTTGGCGTTGAGGGGTATACATGTATATTGACTTAAGTTTATTCATTAATGATTTGCAACGAATTATTTTAAAATTCAATTTAAACAAGTGAAAACGTTGCAGTCGGGCATAACCGACTGTGGAATACTCTGATGTGGTAAACAGTTTCTTTGCAAAAAGGGGTTTGAAGGCGGGAGGGGTGGGCGTGGCCATAAAATATTTTTGTTGCATATCTAAGGAGAACTTCACCAGCTTTCTGCCTACCAAAATTGATAGCTCTAGCTGTTGAAATGTGGAAAATACGTGTGTTTAAGCGATTTGCAACTCGTGTTGTATCGACTTTTTATCGATTTCCCAGCCCCTCAGTAAGCGTATCCCCCATATATTGACACGTTGTCTGACGCAGACACTAACCAAGATAAGGGGTGTCCAATAAACGGACAGACAGCATGACGGAAATTGCACAAAACCAATATACTCTTAAGTTTCGGTATCCGAGTATAATAACTTGAAAATTTTTTGAAAATCTCAAAACTAGTAAAACTAACATTAAAATACTAAACGCAAGAAATGCTCGCAAATTAGATAAAAATCTAGATAGTTATCAAGAGGTTGATTGTACACAGATAGGCAATTCCTGGGAAGAATTTAATATTCTATGACCATGTTATCAGAATCTATAGTTCTAGAAGAGTTTTTACTATTAATTGATTACTTCTGATTTTGGGATTACTATATTAAAATGTGACTTATTTTATTAGCAACCCCAACTGTTATGCAGAATTATGAAACATTCTATGTCTGGGGCAGTGGGCCAATCTTATAAAATATTTAAGCTAAGTGTTAATTTTCTGAATTTTCCAGAATTGTGGATTAAATTTTGTAATCCAGCTTTTAAGTGTACACTTTCATACCTAAAGAAAACTTCTATAGAAATATTATCTTTGTAGCTCTTATGGTTAAGGCTGTGCAATAATTGCCCCTCAGTCAGATTGTCCGTCCAAGCATGCACTTTACCACCTTATATATGGGGTGTATTTCAATACTTTGACTTATAATAACATTTACAACAATTAAAGTGTTTTAATATCTTTGAAATTGTGGAATGTATGTGTGTTTTAATCGTGAAGCTTGAAGCTCGGCCACAAAATCATTCAAAAAGTTTGTGCTTGTAAAAAAAGTATAAATCTGCTTCCAAGCGAATTAGTGCATACACAAATTAGTGATAATTTAAATGTCATAATTTTATGTAAGTATAGGTGAAAATCGATTTACTACTTTTAAAGCGGTTTTTGTTGGAAATGTTTTCGCCGGGCTCGCACCCTGGCCTTAGAAAATAAAGCAATTTTTGTTTAATTTAAATATTTAAAGCCATTCATTTAAACTTTAAATGCGGTTTTCGTGAAACCATTTTTTGCGAAGCTATGACAATGATAACACAAGTTCTTCTGAACCGAATTAAGCGAAATAGGTTCAAATCAAATCAATTTTAATGTTGTTATAGCTTGAACCGCTAGCTTTTGGAAGTAATGTTACTATTAATACTCTAAAACTGAAAGTGAAGAGTATATTAGTTTTGTGCAATGTCCTTCATGCTGTCTGTCCGTCCGTCCGTCTGTACGTCCAGGTAAAAGCAATTTTTTTCGACATCCTTGAATCCAGAGACTTTAAGCTTTACAAATATACTTGTATATGGGCTGATCAGATAAAGTGTCAAGATTGGGGAGCTACGCTCCTCGAGAGGCTGCGAAATCGATAAGACCGGGAACTGAAAATCGAAACAACTTTACATTTCCCACATTCTTACAGCTAGAGTTGTCAATTTGAAGAGAAAAAAGCTAGTGGCATGATTCAAACAACCACATTTTCAAATCGGAAATCGGCCTAAAGCCACCAAATTTGGTGCAGACTTATGATGACATCCCAAAAACCGCAAAATTTTTCACCCCCCCACAGCCACCAACACCTTTAAAATTTAATTCGCCCATATCTTCCACAGTTTTGCAGCTAGGGTGAGCAAATTTTTCTGAAAGTTGGTTGCCAATGTCCCCTTAACATCGGACTTAAAAATAAGATGCCACGCCTACCCCCTGCCGCCCACCTTCTACACCTTCCACAGTTTTTAAGCTAGGGCCACAAAATTTGGTGCCATCCCTTAAGGATCTGAATCAAACAATTTTTGATGGCCGTGCCATGTCACCGCCCAAAGCCCCCCTGCAAGCATGCTCTTTACCACTAGTTTCAACACTTATATCAGCGTGATCCGCAATCGGTTGCCGCCGACTTTTACGATTTCTCTTTTTTACGCTAGTCTACAATCAAATTTTCGATTTCAAATGCCCGCCATTTTAAAAATTTTACTTAATTTTGTTTGTGTCTGCAGGCAAGAACTAAATTAAAACCTATTTCGCTTAGATTGGTCCCGTAGAACTTACTGTTACTTTCGGGATTGTATTTATTCGTATCGATTTTCTATAATAACACTTGTATTCATTAGATATATTAAAAAACAATCACATAAACAAGAATACATCTAACAACCATTCTCTACTAGTATAGGTTCAAATAAGTCTTATGAAGTCTAATTCATATTTGATCTTAACATCAATCGTGGGTAATAAAATAATTCATAAATTATATTCAATTTAATTTCAAATTACTTTCCATAAAAGTTTAGTTTCTTTTCGATTAAATCAAACCATTGTGAAAGTAAAGAGATTATCATTATATTTAACAATATAGTTATCCAATAAAACCGGTAGCTCAGCGATTATATCAAAATTGTTATGACTCTTGTTTGCCAATCTAAATAATCGTTTTGAATATTCATTCCACATGTTATATACGTGTGTCTGTGTTTGAGTGCAATTTTGCATTTCTAATTACCAGCACGAGCAGCTGTTGCTGGTTTACCTGTATCTTTTTTTTGTAGAGGTAACCATGAGTGTGTGTAATGTTGTTTTTGTTGTTGTTTTTAGTATCTGGTTGTCTGTGCGCTTACACAAATGATTTATAAATGCTGATTTAATGCGTTAAAAGCCAGGCGCATTAAACTTGTTTTCAGATGCGCCCAAAACACTCAAACACACACACACGCACATATGTACATGCATATGTGAATAAATAAGACAGCCATAAATACTCGCAAGAGTTGCCTGCTTAATTATTGTAATTGGAGTTTTTGGCCCAAACCACACAATTGCCATAAATAATTCAGACGATGGCAAGTGCGAGTTTGAGTTCAAGTAGAAGGCGCAGCATTTTCCCCTAAAAGTTTTTGAATGAATTTTGAATGAATGCCAAACTTTAATGCTGCTCCCTGAACTTTAGATACGGCCAGTTACGTACTTTTTTGTACATGCAATAACGTATTGAGAGAAATAGGAATAAAGTTGAGATAATGTATATGCAAAAGTAGGCTGCTTATGAGTAGGATATCGGTATGAACCTTTCAAAAGCTGAGACTTTGAAAAAACGAGCAGGATAACTTATATCTTAAAAGAAAACAAAAACGACCGCTTTCCATCTTCAAACTTAGCGAACCACATTCAATAATAAATTTGTATCTCGATAATAATAACAAAGGTTAAAGACGAGCTTGCTCGACATGAAGATACCCTGGACCCCAGTCTCGCGAACACAGAAAATGCCATAACTTGCTACTGCGAGCTTGAGTCAATTTTATTACTCGATATTTTCCGTGTTTCTTGACTGATCTTCGCAAATTTTGTACACATGATCAATATTATCCAAGTTTTGAAAATCTTAAACAAATTCTAAAAAGTTCAAGTTTTTATTATTATATTTGTGAAAAGATTTATCGATTATTTGAAAAAATAACTTGATCTGTCTATTGTTTATGAAATCTGTAGCACTTATAGTCTCACGATAGGGGTGTTCATGCAGACAGGCGGCCGGAGAGGGTTTGACTCTCGACTGAAGCATTCTTGTTGTGAGTCACAGACGGTAAACGTTAAGTTTTCTCAAAATTACCATAAAATATTTATATTGAGAACAGCGAATTTTCACTGATGCTTATGATTTTTGCTATTATCTTTTCTTTTTGGAAATTCCTCTCTCATCTTTAAGCTCGAAAATATAATATACAGTCAAACTTCCATATTGAGAACAGGCAAAATTTTACAATGATTCGTTATGATTTGGTATTTTTTTTTATTTGTTTGTTTATTGTCCTCTGATCAGTTGACATAAAATCCAACTAATTAAAATTAAAATAAAATAAATAATTGAATTTAAACTTATGTAAAATTAAATTATATATAAATGTGAAAGTAATTTAAGGTAAATTTATAAAGTTACTTTTGCTGATCCCATTCAGATTTAAAGCTAACGGAATTGAATATGGAAGTTGTATACTATTATGATCATATGGGAAATATCTTCGCTCAATGTTTTTACAGGATATATTATAAAACATACTTATTAATTTCTTGTTTTTTAGACATTTGGCTACACATAAATCTTTTGATTTTCAACGCGGCTAAACCAATTCGCACCTAATCCACCCTTAAAGCAAACTGCTATCTTACCCTTGTTTCCGTTTCGCAGCCTTCGGCGTATTCATTAGTTAGATGTATGTCGTGGGTCCGGGAACGGCCTGTCAGACAACGAGCGCAAGACCGAGAGACACATCACAGTTTGTCTTTTGGGACTCGTTCCTTGAAAATTGGCAATTTTCGAAATCGGAAACTTACAAAATAAAAGGAAAAACACGAAAAAAGAAGGAAAATAAACGCAAGAAAACAACAACAATAATGCATATGAATTTCCAAATGGTTTTGATTGAGCATCGAACAACATCCCGACTGCGAACCAATCCGTAATCTTTTATTTTCTTTGTCTCGGGTATTTTTCATTTTAAAGACGACGCGTCGCACAGACAAAAGCGGTCACGAACAGCGGGGATTAGCACAGGACCAGAGAATTGGCCAGAGAATCAGCATTGCATTGACCTTGTGACCCGAGCTAATGCTATTGTCCAGTTGATGGTCCTTCTCTCTCTCTCTCTCTCTCTCTTCTCTCTTTCTCCCTCTCCCAATTTAAGCATCAAAAGAAATTGCGGCTGTGTTTTTTTTTTTTGAATTCACATATATAAATAGGTTTTTATTATCGATTATCTTTGTTGTTGTTTATGGAATATGGTTTGCTTATTTACACTTAGTTTCAACTTTATCCAATGTTTAAAATTAGCTCAACTTGGCCTAGGCACTTAAAACTAGACATAATAAATAGTTTAAGTATTAAAAGAGCTCGCATTAGCTGGAGCTTGGAGCTTTAAGTGAGCTTTAATTGTGTGCGATGTTTGCAATTTGGTATTAAGCAGCTTTAAGCTATCAAATGAGCTCTAATTGTAAAGGTTGCATCGCTTTTTTGGCTAGTTTTTTTTTTTTTGCCTGGAAATTATAATTTTTATTTCCAAGTTTTAATTAAATACCAAATAAATTACATACGTATTGTTATATAAATGCTTAACTTTATTCTGATTCTGAATCGCTGTCTTGCTTATGAATATCGCATAGTATATATACTTATATATATATATATATATTTATGTATATTTACAGCTTAAATGCAAATGCTTATTTTATACAACGTAAAGTAAAACAAATAACGTCAAGGTTTTTTTTTGTAAAAGGTTAAAGTTGGTTCAGGTTCAGTATAACAGTTAGAAACTAAAAAAACAAGTAAAAGATTTTAATTATTTATTATTGAGCTTGGTTCGCTGGTTCGCGCGGGGTGGTTTTTGTTCGAATTGGTGGGTTATGAATGCTTTTAGCTCTCACACTCCACAGTTCACTTGCTTTTGGACAGGGACATGGAGTTGTTGCTGGTTGCTGCCGCTTGTGGCCGTGGACTTGGCTGTCTTTTGGCCAACGTTGGCGTCGCTGCTGGCGTCAGCTTAGCTGCGACGGCATGTGGCGAGGTCTTTGGACTCGCTGCACCCCCAATCGATGCCTGACTGGCAGCCGTGGGAAGCGTTACAGTGGGCAACATGGGCATCAAGGACTTGTTGTGCTCATCACTTGAACTGGCGGCACTCTTCAACTTTTGCAGATAATCGTTGAAGACCTCGTTGCCGGCACGTTGCATACGTGACAGTTGCTCCATGAGGTAAGCCTGCTGATAGTTGTACATGGAAGGTCCAAAGTTGTACAACATATTCGATTGATTTGCCGCCTGGGCAGCCACTTGGGCTGCCTGGGCAGCCTGAGCTCGCATTAGGAAGTTGCTCAAATCCAGTTGATTGGCAGCCGATGCAATGCCCAATGGTGCATTCATATTAGGCAAATGCGGATGTGCTGCCGGTGGTGGCATCTTATTTGCAGCTGATGGCGGTGCTAGTTGCTTCTTTTTGGCGATGGCACTCTTGGGCAGCGTTGGCGAGGCTCCATTACTTAGCGGTAGCTTGGCATTGGCAGAATTCGGTGATTTCTTGCTGGCTGGCACTTTCTTGTTGCTGTTGTTGTTGTTGCTCGATGGCAAATTGTTTGCATAATTGTAGCCTGGAGGATGGGAAAGTACATTGGGCAACTTGGGCGATAATTCAGCGGCGACAACTGCTGCATTCTGACGTGGCAGAATGGGACGAAACTTTTTGGCAGCCGGATCGCCATTGGGCGTACCGTTGTTGTTGTTTGAGGCAGCTCCTCCAGTTTGCGCGGATTTGGGTGATTTATTTTCTCCCGAGTTGGGTGAATGAGCTGCTGCTGCTGCACTGCGTTTTTCCGGACTGGGCGTTTTCTTGTCGGGGTGTTGCTGGGGTGTAAGCACAGCGGGTTTTGTTGCGGCTGTTTTGGGCGAGCTCTTGGGCGGCACAACAGTGGGCGGGTTGGGCAGCTGTGGTGGCGTCATGCGTGCCATAAGATGCTGTGGCGAAGGTATTGTCTTGCTCGGTGGTGCTGGCAATTTAACAGGCTGTACTTTAGCGGGTTCCTTTTCGGGTGTTGGTGCTGCTGTTGCAGTTGTTGTTGTTGTCGTTGATGCTGTTGTTGCTGGTTGGTCAGGCAACTTGACAATCTCAATGTAGTTATTCACTGGACTCTTGTGCTTGGCATGCGCAGCATTGCTGGGCGAGGAAGCATCACCATTATCCCTCGATATGGTTATCGACAGCGATGACGGAATATTAATGTTGCAAGAGTTGAGCAAAGATTTAACCTTCACCTGCTGCTTCTCGGGCGCATCCTCAGCTGGATTTGTATTCTGATCCTTTTTGGTTGGTGGTGTTGGAAAGAGTCCACCCAAACCCGAATTGCTGCCATTTAGCATATTTTGCAGGTAGTTGTTATTGCTGCTATTTGATGAGGATGTTGTTGCTGTAGTTCCTGCTGCTCCTGCTGTTGTGGTTGTGGTTGCTGCTGTAGTGTTGGTGGTGGGTTTAGGCGTATACTTATAGGTGGGCATGGTGGGTATATTATAGTTGGGCACATATTGTGGTGAACTCGGTGAATAGATAGGTGAATTGGGCGTATACATGGGTGTGCGGCAACCGGGTGGCGCCTCCTTTCCCTTCGATTTGCTTGCATTGAACAGTGCCAAATTTAAATAGTTGTTTGACTTGTTGTTGGAGGAGTTCGAGTAACTGTTGTTGTTATTGTTTGATTTGCTGACTGGGGCTGGTGGTGGACCCATCTTAAGCTCCTGGCTCTTGGGTCCATAGATATGTGGTTTAGCCTGGCTGGCAATGGATTTGATTTCGGTGCCGGCGTCTTTAAGCAAACGATTCACATCACTGGGTATATTGGCAAAGGGATTGGGACGCGCCGCTTTCGGCAATATGGGCTGATAGCGTTTGGCAATGGGCGTCCGATTGCCAGGTGCTGCCATTTGCATGCCTTGGTGGTGCGGCGATGAAGAGAAGGGCAGCGATGGTAGTGATGGTGGGGGTAGCAAATTTGTAGCTGCACTGCTGCCGGAAGAAGAAGATTTGTGTCGTGCGGCTGCAATTGTTGGCTTGGCGGGTGGTGGTGGCATAAGCGGCTTTTCCGTAGTAGCTGCCGGTGGCTGCACCGCAGTTGTGCTCGATTTGGCAGCAGGCAGTCTTATCTTAAAGTCTTCACGTGGCAATGGTGGCGATAGCTTAGGCTTTTTAGAGATGGCCTTGATGGGTTCCTTGTTCTTGCGCTTGGAGGAGGCAATGGATTTGGGTGGCATAGCGCTGGGTGGTTTCATTAACAAACTATCATCCAGATGTGGTTTGGGTTTGATGGAAACATTATGATGACTGAGTCCATTGATTTTCTCAGGTGACTCCACTTTGACCTTGATGGGCGTCAGGGCAAAAGATTTCAGGAACTCCGATTTGGGGTCCTCGTGACAGGCGCCGCTAGTGACCCGTGGACTGAGCACTGTGCTCACTCCATTTGGACTTAGGATGCGTTCTGTGCGTATCGTCAGTGGTGGTACTGTCAACGGGGAAGGACTCTTTCGTTTGCGTTCACTACTCGAGAAGGATTTGGGACTACCATCCTTATCCTTTTTGCTCTTGGAGCGTGACTCCTTCTCGGGCTTGAGCGGCTTGACAATCTCTTTGCGATCCGGATCTGACATATTGATAATAGTGACACTATTGTGTTTGGACAGATCAATCTTGAGCTTAATGTTCGGCTCCTCCTTGTTGTGGCTTGGCGTATTGGGGGAGGGTACACTTTTGTGGGAGCTACCTTTAGGCGAGTGATGGTGATGATGATGATGATGGTGATGATTATGCTTCTCATAGGGCGACTTTTCACGCTTCTCCACCACCTGACGATTTATGACCATCTTGAGGGTTTGATCCGTGGGTGAATTCAACTTTGGCACAATGCGGAACTCATCCTGTGTCTGTTCCACTTTAATGCGAGCAGGTTGCACAATCGGAGGTGAGGGTGTGGCTGTCTTGACTACCAACATTGGAGAAGTGGAAGCTGGGGCTGGGGAAGCGGCTGGAGCAGGTGGCGATGGAGGTGTGGAGGGTGTGTCTGTAACCGGTTCCTGTTTCAGGGGCGGCATCACTG
Organism: Scaptomyza montana; assembly: GCA_018904305.1. NCBI lineage: Eukaryota > Metazoa > Arthropoda > Insecta > Diptera > Drosophilidae > Scaptomyza > Scaptomyza montana. The sequence goes on from JAEIGR010000012.1 coordinate 533,152, forward strand.
GCGCCTTGATGACAGAAGGTTTGATAGCCGGTTTCGGAGATTCGTAGACACGAAAATAGAAACGCATTGGTGCATCCCGTTTCCACGTATATATATACGCTATGTCCATCAACGTATAGTAGTCCAATAGCACAATGGTCTTAACCTTGTACATTATGTCAATGCTGAAGCGGTGGGCATCGATCTCGAACTTATCGTAGACAAACTTCTTTAAATGACTCACTCGGCACATGGCCGGACACTGGAGATAACGTGGACGTAGTGTATCACCGAACTCCACTTCAGACTCCGAACTCAGCTCGCTGTTAGAAAATGAAGAGAATAAGACAGAAGAAAGGTAAGGATTATGATGTGAATTTTCATAAGAGAGTCCGAAAATTGGGATTTTTATAGAACGGTTTCAGAGGACTTTATGCAAAAGCTCATTTTACTTTATCTATGCAACATTCTCAATTGGTTACTGTCTAACCTAGACCCTTTTGTATTAGAGATTGTTGTTAAGAAACTTACCCAAGTTCAGCATACTCCAGCGACAGAGACATGTCGTCAGAGGGACTAAAAATTAGATGCTCTGTATCATCGCCACGTTGTTCGGGTGTTGCCAATGCCGCCTCCTGAGGACGATCCTTGTAGAAGGCGCGTTTACGCATCAGCTCCCGTTCATAAAGACCTGGCACGAGCTTATAGACAATTGCCTGCAATGTTGTATCAGATCTGAAAGAAGAGATACAAAAAAGAGAGTTAAAGATTGGTTAGGTGAGGAGTTGCACAAAACAGACGGACTTCAAGTGTGTGTGTGTTTGTATGTGTGTTCAGTGAAATGGAAAACACAGAAAAAGAGAGAGGGTAACAGACGGCAGGATCAGACAAGACGGCTGAACAGTAAGCAAACATCGTTATCTACAAGTAGTTTTTGTTATTTGTTTCGCCTTGCTGAAAAGCGGGAAAATCGTGTCGAGAAAATAAAAGTCAGCAGCGCAGCGACTTCCTACTTGGTGCAAAAGGAAATGAGCGCACGACAATCCACAAAAGGCAAAAACCATATACAAAAGGTAAAGGAGAGAGCGAGAGAGAAAATAAGTTCAAATTAGATGGCAGATGCAATTGCTTCAATGGCACGCAACAAACGCCGCCAAAAAAAAAAAAAAAAATAATAATAATAATGAGCAAGGGGCTGTGAGCCAAAGGCAAAGACAGAGACAGTGACAGTAGCAGGAGGGGGAAAGCGACCGTGTGGCATGCGCTTAGCTATAAGATGGTGCCACACAGCTGTAGTTGTTGTTGTTGGTGGTGGTTGTAGTGGTAATGGTGGTGGTGGTGGCAATAGTGCCTGACTAACGAACGGACTGACTGACTGACTGAGTGACTGCCGGAGCACAGGAACTCGCATTAAGTCGCATTCATTTCATAGAAAATTCAGTCGCAGGCGCTTGCCTTCAATCAAATGTGCGCTTTGTGAAAGGAACTGAACACAATTGAACAGCCAAAGAAAAGGAAACGCAACGAAATGGAATGCACAGAGAAGAAGAAATAGAGTGAGAAGTACCACTCGGTAGGATACAGAGGGTCGCTCAGTTTAGGGTCGTTGCTTCTACGCCATGAGCGAAAAATCACAGATAGTATGTAGGTAAAGAAGATCATTTACATACCCGGACAGAGATAAATATAGATAAGAAACGTTCAAAGTGAAGTGAAGGGAAGCAAACACTTTTGTAGTTCGAAGAAAAAGGCAGAGAAATAAAAAGAGATTATCTTATTTTGATAATGTTTTAGGTAAATTAATATTCATCTAGCTTTTTTCAAGTCCTAATTCGCTTAAATAAACAAATAATAAGCAAATGTTAAGTTTATAATTTCCATTCCACCACTTTATCAAAAGTGAATCAATCATGAGTATTTCTATACCGCCAATGATTAAGTAGACTAAACAGAAGTAGTATAAGTAAACTGTAAAGTTTAAACTCTTCATTTGTAGATAAAAAAGACATTTTTTTTCAACCTTATAAGTCAATTTCAACAAATGTTGAGATTAAGATGCTATGTTTTATTGGTATATCACTTTGACAATTGACATGTCAATCCATCCTGAATCTGTGATGACCCAAACAAAATGTATCAATTTCTTATAATCGTAGGCTTATGTATCAAAATTGAGGTTAAAACTCACATATAACATTCCACTGACCGTATGAAGCGTCGTTTAGTGAAACGTTGCTTTAGCCTTTGAGGTTAGGATGGCCACATAAATGTCACCTACTCAAAGAAAGTACTACTACATAGGTGATGAAATTGAAGTTTCATAAAACAGATTGGATTTCTAGTTGTGCTTCTTCTTTTGCTTTTCCCCACCTTACTGAAATTACGTAACGTAACTCAAGTGTAAACTTTGCAAGAATATATTTGTGTTTCTGGATGGGGGTAACGACGAAGACGACTTTTGGCAATATAGAAAATAGAACTCACACAGGACCGCAGAACTTTCACTGTGGTATTAGTGGTTGTGTGGGTATGCGTGTGTGTGTTGGGGGGAGGGAAGGTTGGGGAACCCCTAAGCGAACTTGGCCAGCAAATTTTTGAAAGGCAACCAATTCGAACACGCTGGTATGTGCTAAAGAAAATGAAGAAGACGAGAATGGGCGTGATGGGTCGTTAGCAAAAGAGGGCTGGTTGGTTACGCATCTTCAATTGAAGTTTGTTGCTGTCGAAAAAGTTGACTCGGCGCTGCCTAACTTTATTTGATGCCTGCCAAAACATTCAGCGCACTCAAACACACATACGCACACAAACTCTAACTCGTTACGGCTATCTTACTTCTTTTTTTTTTCGTATAAATATTGCCTTGTGTTTCCCATATACGGTTGTCTGTTTGACTGCTTTTTGTCTCTAGATGGCTTTAGCTACGCACGTTTCTAATGAAAAACACGTTCCGAGCATCGAATCAATTTAAGGGTACAGCTTTAATAAATATCCAAGTACAACCACCCGCTGCCAGAGTTGCCAACCCCCAGTCAGAAAACTAACTATGGATATACAATTCCCAGTTGTTGTTGCTGTTTCTGCTGATGCTGCTGATTTTAAGCGAGAAAGTCAGGTTGTAATCTCTCGTCGCATGCATATAACGAAATTAATGAATACAACAAACTCAAAAGATATCGCGCTTAGCCACAAAAAAGGGTTACAGCGGGGAACCGAAGTGTTGACCGTACTTGCCGCCTATGAATGAATGAATGAACCTTTTTTAGCTTATAGGTTGGCCCAACGGGGGTCAGCCAAATGGTGTGAAGTCAGCACAACAACAAAAACAACTACTACTATATATTAACGTCTCTATATCTGTTTCTGTATCTGTATCTGTATCTGTGTGTATATAAAAGCGTAGACAAGTGGTTTTTGTACGTGGTCTCGACTCTCCAATTAAATTTATTGCAAAAGTTTATTGTTTAACCCACACAAAACAAAAAATAGGAAACCAAAACAACGCAACAACCAACAAGACGAACAAAAGAGAAGCGCCAGTTTATTTATTTTTCTTTATTGCTTATTTTCTTATTTGGAAAAAGGTAAACAAAACCAAAAAAAAAAAAAAAGAATGATACTCAAAGGAAAACTTGCTTCGCATTTTTTTTTCTTTTTTTTCGTCATGTGCCGGCCATGTTTTTATTGTTACGTGGCACCCCCGCCCCGAACGACAAGAAGAAGAACAACAACAACAACTGTCCAACTGATAAAGTGCAAGCGCAAAAAAGATGAAGCGGGTCCACTTAAAATGCAAACGCATTTCCAAGAAAACCCCCCAAAATAAAAAAAAAAAATAAAAAAACCAAATCGAAAAAACGCCAGAGATAATTAACGGGCGGGTCTTGCGCTCATTTCTGCCGACGGCAACTCAAGAGGAACGCCGAACAGAGAACAGCAGCTGGAGAAACAACAGTTCACAAAAGCCAAAAGCAAAAGCAATCCAAGTTGAGACCCCAAAAGCCTTTTCTCCCCACATATTAATCTCCTTCTCCTCATCTAGCCACGAACTGCTTTTGAGTTGTGCCCTCTGTTTTTTTGGGTAGTTACTTGGCATGGCAGCACCGAAATTTAAGCGAACAGCAAAAACACAAACCGAAAGAAGACACGAAAAGTAAAAGAAAGAAACGAGCGCAAAGTTATTTCGTGTTGCCATAGTTTAGAAATAACTGAAACAGAATACCGATTTTGACATTCAAAAAGGTTCGTTATTTATTTTATCAAATGGTTAACTGTTTGTCAAGTCGAATAATTCAATAATTCAACCTTTAAATATTTGTATTTGCTTGAGGTTTTAGGATTGAATGGAAGTCAAAAATATATAAAATAGAGTCAAAATCATTTAATGCCTGAAGTTGTAAGCGATTTTTATATTTTTTGTCTAAGTTGATAAATTATATGAATCATCAGATAAGAAAATATGCTTTTTCCTTACATGAATTAAAATAACAGCTTGAAAAAAGCATTTAAATTGTGAAATTGGGTTAAAATTCATTACCCTTTTTTATTTTTTTATAATGAAAAGATTAATTTTTTCCTTTCAAGTTTTTTCTACTTGAATATTTTAGTAAGTTAGTACTGCAACAGGCCGACAAGGAGGATTAAACACACAAATAAAATACATCCTTAAAAATGTGCTTTAGTAGCACAAAATAAAGTTTTCATGCAATGTTTTCTGGTTAATTCCAATTAACGCTCATATTAAAGTAATCCAAACTGATTCGTTGGAACTCAAACAAAGGCCAATACGAAGAATGAGCAACTTTTTGCGCATTGTTCTCTCGCTTTTCCCTCTGACAAATGTAAGGAATTTAAGTGCTCCACTGTGTGTTCTAATATCATCTAATTGTAGTTGTCACTGACAGATCCAACTATATATATATACTACGGCACATAGTCTATCTTTGTAGAAATGCGTTTTTGTACTTACTTGATGTTGGGCTTGGCATTGTTGATGACCATCTCACAGCGTGGACAATAGCGCTCCTTGTGCAGGTGATTGATGAGGCAATTGTGGCAGACTGCAATCGAAGCAGAGATAGAAAGAAACAGTTACAAATTGTACAACACAACAAGAAAAACATTGTTAAATTATTGCTTTGGGTGAGGTGGTAACGACATTGAGCATTTCTCCGAGATTTGGTTAAAGGAAATAATACAAATTTATGTTAAACCTGTGCAAGAAAAAAATATATTATAATTCCCTTGCGTAAACGCACCACCAAATCCCAGGCACACAACTGTTTCAGTCCCGGTCACATTTGTTCAACTCGGGCTTATCGTTCTTTCTCTTTAACTTGGCCCCACAGTCCACCACAAAATGGGGATACGATATGGAAAAAATGAGAGCAAAAAATAAAGGAAAGGCAACGAAATCCAGCTATTCAATTCGAATGTTCCATGTGCCACCCACGGACCCCAGTAAATGCTCAAAAATAGAAAGAAAAAAAGTTGATACAAGTAGTAACATTTCTGTTGATTAATACAATGACTGCGAGACACTCTGTCTATCAATTAAAATTGTAGCATCAACATTATATATTGGTGTGTAGAGTAAAAATAAACCGACTTTTGAAAAATATTTTAAATGTAAAGGCAGTTCAATGCACTTAAATACAAAAAAGTCGACTAAGAAAGACTGCTTGAAATAAAAAAAACTTTTTAAACATAAAAAATCATGGTTTTGCTTTTAAACTATTATTGAACCCTTATTTCGGTGGCCGTGTTAAATAAAAACCTTTTCAAACATGGAAAACTCGTGGAACAAAAACTAATTGTCCAAAATTGTCCAGCTTTTAAGATTTCCCAAATCCAAATATACCCATTGCTCCCATTTCACGTACAGTGCATAAAAAGCGAAAGAAAAAACAAAAAAAAAAAGTTTGTTTTGACTTTAATGTCAATGGCAGTGTGTCTGATGCTGCTGATGCTGTCTGTCTGTCCGTCGTTCCACAGCGCTACAACTGTCAACCAGCGACAGCGAGACAGAGACTGAGAGTGGACTCTGACTGCCTGCATGCCTGCAACCAGACAGACTTTGGGGGGAAAACACATTCGGTTCGCCTGTTACGCTTGTCTGTCAGAGTTCTGGATACGAGACACCAAGCAGAAAGAAAGAAAAAAACAGTAGCTTATGTCAGTAGTAGCAGTACATAGGTCTATGTGAGGAGGGGATGGTTGCTTCTTTTGTGGGGGTTTGGCTGGGTGGGTGTGAGGACAAATGGCCTCGAGTCACAAACAAACAAACACACACACAACTGTTGAAATGCAACAAAGTCGAAACAAGGGCAAAAACCCAACAACAGCTGTTGCTGGCATCCATTTAGTGAGTTACGAAACGCCATCAGGCAGCAAACGTGGTTGGTGGCAACTCTGCAAGTCCAGATATATATACACATACATATGTATGCATAGATATAGAATGGAGAAGAGGGAAGAAGCACAGCATGTCGTACGATGGCAACAGATTTAAATGAGCCTCGGGTGCTGCACAAAACACAAATGAAATGAAATGCCATCGACACATTTGGTTTGTCCGACTCCTCTGTGAATGATGGGGCGGAAAACTGCATTTAGGCTAGTTTGAGTCAAGTTAATGGCCGCTTCGGGATGTGATTAGAATCACGTCAGAATTGTTGTCCAGCAGATGAAGCACTAATTTGTGAATATTTGTACGAGCTGTACATATCAAGTGAACTTTTGACTAATTGCTGCACATTTCATTGGTAATCATTTGCCAGCTATCTGGCAACTCTACTCAATGGCGTTCGACTGTCTATGTTAAGTTGGCTGCACCAGAATCAAGTCGTATTGAGTTATTATTGAGGGAAAATGTGACAACTAAAGTTGCAACTTTAAAGTGTCGCTGGAGAAGCTCAAAAAATACCGTGAAACGAGACGCGAACCGGAAATTGAAGTAACGAAATTTCAAAAGACTAACTAAACGATTTCTTCTTTTCGCTGTCTGGTTTAACGGCTGCACTAAAGCAGCTTTATAGGAGCAAGAGAGAGAGAGAGACAGGAGTGAAGTGGAAAGTTGAGGATAGAGAGACAGTTGCCACTTGAAAGTTGTCTGATTTATGGTTCAGTAGTTATTAAGCACGAGTATCCTAACCACAGCGCAGCCAAAAACGCCAACCAGAACCATTAGTAATTATTTAGGCAAGACATATGTATGAACCATACACATACACATACATACCATAGATCTGTGAAAACATGTATTTTACTCCCCTTTCTAAAATGAGTTTTGAACATTAGTCAAGTTCTACCCTGGGCTATAAATATGTATAGGCATATTCAAAATGCAGAATAAGAAGAAAATAAGAAGAAGGCTCATTAATGTTTTGCTAGTCCATTAACTTATCGCTTGGCAGCATCAGACGGCGACAGGGTAGGGGGTGGTGTGGTATTGCAAGGGAGTAGCTTTTTTGGCAGCTTACTAATTAGTCTATGTGCCTAACCACAAGCGCTAACTACACTTGATGAAAAATATGTGTATGCCCATTAATTTAAAAAGTTACACAAGAAGATGGAAAATAGAATGTTCTAAATGAATTTGAACTAAGAATTCTCTAAAACCGTTAATTAAAACTTTTAATGTACATATATAATAAGTATTATAAATAGAAAGAAAATAAAGAACAGAAATGGGAAATAATAATCACGTATCAAGTTAAAACTCTATTCAGTTTAAGATTAAAAAAGTTTTTTTTTTTTTTTTTGGAAACCAAGTTTAAACATGTCGTTTTAGGGACGAAATTATTGACTATTTTGTTTCGTGTACCACACGCAAATATTGGTTTGTAAAGTGGATAGAAATGAATTTCTAAAAACTACCTTTTTTTGGTTTTGTAAACTTGGGGTGATTTTTTTTTTTATTATTATTATTAGGAAACAAATAAAAATCTTCAAGATTAAAAGATCGAATTTTGTAAATTTAGAGTCTAGAAATATATTTTTCCTAAGTGTTAGCGGAACTCTAGCCCATAGGGTAGGTGCGAAAAATGAGACATCGGCTGAAATAATTTTTTCAGTGAAATGATGTTTTAATAACTTACATGAGTGCAAACATTCAACGATGGTCGTTGCATTGATCAGATAGCCCTGGCACAAGTGGCAGATTATGTGCGGATTGACGGCTGTTAGAAGAACGGGGCGTGGCGTTGTCATCATCATTGACAATGATGTTGTTTCTTCATCAGTTTCTGTTGTTGTTGTTGGAGCCTCTCTTTCGACTGTTGGCTCCTCATCGGCGGAGGCGCCGCCATTGCTGTTGGCATCCTCGATAGTGGACCAAGCAGACGAAGATGATGAGGATGATGAAGATGACGAGGCAAATGATGAAGTGGTGCCGGCATCAACAGCTGGTGCTGGTGCTGTTGTTGTTATTTTTGTTGTAGCTGGAGGTGTTGGTTCTTTTTTGATATTGCTTCTCCTGCACTCAAGCACAGCTTTTGTTGCTGCTGTTGTTGTTGTGCTATGTGTTAATGCATTAGTTGCTGTTGCTGTGTTTTCACTTTTTACTTTAATGCTTTTTGCAGCAAAGTTATGTTGTTGTTGTTGCTGCTGTTGTTGTTGTTGCTGTTTTTGCATTTGCATTTTATCAACACTTGCGAGCTTTTTGTTGCTGCTGGTGTTGTTATTATTGTTGTTGGTATTATTGTTGTTTGTATTATTGTTGTTGTTGTTTCTATTGGTATTGTTGTTGTTGTTATTATTATTTTGCACATTGCTGACAAAGCTTTTGCCAGTCTTTGTCGCTTTACTCGCAATTGCCAGTGTTGACAAATGCAGCGACGACGACGATGTCGTTGACTGCGACTGCGACGCAGCTGCTGGCTTTTGTGCAAGCGCCATTGTTGTTGTTTTTGATGATGTTGCTGTTGCTCCCTTCGACTCCGGCGTCATCATAATAATAATAATACCAACAGTCGCGCTATATATATTCGCTTTTGTTTCTGCAAAAAGTAGAGAGAGAAAAAAGAAGTCGAAATTTAATATGCAGCCAAACGGCAAAAAACAAATGCAAATATGGACACACACACGAATACAGTTCTATACACATGTTTGTATGCATGACTTGCTAAAACAAATAAAAATAAAAAACATGAACCAAAGATTAAGGGTATTCGTTAAAAGAGTTTTGTAGGCAATGAAAACTTAGAACAAACTTTATGCAAAAATAAATACTTTACTCTCTTCATCGTTTTATCCAGATATTCAATTCATTTATTTAAAGCTTCGAAAACTTTGATCGACAAAAGTAATTTTTTAAGTATTTTATAATCTTTTATTATGTGGTGAATTCTTTATGATATGTAAACACAAAAAATCACTAAAAGTTACCAAATCAATAACAAATCGTCAATTTCTTATGGGGAAAAACAAATAAACCACAAACACAAAAACAACAAAATTCTAAGTAAAGTCTTTGGCCTGAGTAAATGTGCTGATTGTAAAGAAAAACAATATTACTTCACATTGTAAACTGGAAAGCTGAACAGCTGTTTAGGAAATCCATACAACTGCATAATCATAAGAAAATAATGCTGTTACCATATAGTAAAGAGCACGGGGAACTCGGACATAAACAGCACATTTAAGCTCATGGCTCATGTTAAATTCATAACAGGACTTTCTCATATGTTTTAATATCGTGTATATCGGCGAGTAATTGAAAGTCAAAAACTGTTGAATCATTGGGAAAAAAGCAGGTCCTTCCTTTTGGCCAGGACGAACGGACAGACAATGTGTGTGGGAGGGAGGAGAGGTGGGGCTATTATATGCAATCATCAGTCGATGGATAATGGATGCCTGTAACCCCATCCTGCCACTACACCCAACCCTACACTCCTTGCAGCCCGTATATGTAGATGTGTATACGTGTGTAGTTGCCATGGGAATGTTAACGACTGCCAGGCGACCCTGTGAAATGCAAAAGGGCACTCAAGGGGGGCGAGTCGTGTTTGGTATAATGGTATGGTGCCGTGCTGGTGATGTCTGCTTAACAGGCAGATAAGTTGGGTTATGTGCGGCTTAAATTGAACTCTTCGCAGCACAAAATGCGAGTGCGAAATGGAATGTATTTCAAAACAATTTCAAGTTGTTTTTGCATCAACGCGCGCCAGTAAAAAGTCGGACGCAAAACTTTTTAAAACACAAAACTTTTTAGACCAACAACAACGAAAAAGAACTCGCCAACTCACAGACATACATACACACAAACACACACAGGGGAGCGCGGTGCAGCTAAATGGAAATATGAATGAATATTAAATGTGTTCAGGGACAGAAGGAGAACAACAAACGAAAGAACGAACTAACGAAACCGTTGGCTGCTTTAAAATCCTTTTTACATAAAATTTAAGTGTGTACACTCACTCACTCACACACACACAAAAAAACACACCCATACACACGCAAACGCATAGCGTGTACCCAAGCTGAACCCTTTCCCAAAAAAAAAAATAAATAAAAGAGTATAACCCAACAACGGCGTCAGGCAGCGGCGAACGCGCGCGCAAAAAATGTGAGTACGATACATGAAAAGGATAAAAAAAAATTAAAGCAAGCAGCGGAATTTCACGTGAGTTAACGTTGAAAACAGAGCTTGCGGCATGTGCGGCTGCAAACATGCGCTACACAGAATGCAGGGGTAGGGTGACTGTGCGACGACAACAACCCGGACTTATTTATCTTTTGTAAAAAGAACAAATAATATAATAATCTCTCACACACACAAATACACACATACGCACTACTTTCCCATTGAGTAAAAGCAGTGCTGGAAAAATTCAAGTAAGCAGTTCCAAACGATGACTTTTTATATATTTTGATGTTTGAATTTTTACAAAGAAATGTACATATGTATTTAAAACCATGTTACATACATACATATAACTCTCTCCTATCCATGCGTGCCAAAGCCAATCGCAATGTACAATGTGGGGGGGAATAAAAAAGCTGTTGCTGCTATTGTTTTTTGTTCTGCTTCTTGTACGAGTTCTTGTTGTTGCTGACAGAGGCTGTATGGTTGTGATGGGAGACAGCGGCAGGCAGGCAACTGTTGTTTCGTACGAAGAAAGAGAACATAGATGTGTGTGGAGAGATTTGTGTTTTGAGGGGGGCGCAACAGCTGTGCACTGACAGGCCGGCAGCTGTGACAGTGTTGTAAAATGTCACAAGCCTAGCGGAGAGACGGAGAGCGCAAACATATACATAAGCAAAAGCAAATGCAAATGCAACTGCAAATCTCGCTCACAGATTGTATGTATTTTGGTATTTTTCATCTTCTGTTTGTTGTTTTTGGATGTTTGTGTTCTTACCTGCGTTATATTATGACTGCTAATCCAGTTGAATGCGCGGCATTTTATGTTGATGTTAATGTGGTTTCTATTCAATTACTGCAGTTTATATTCGTAATCCAAAACGCGTTGCAGTGTTGTTGTAATAATCCTAAGTGCAGTACTGGCACATTTCCACACACTTCTTCACAATTTTTTTAAATACACACTCACACACACACATGTGTATATTCTTCGCTTCAGTATTAGTTACATAGATTTTCAACAATTTTTTTATGCCTTTCTTTCTTAAGCTTCAACTTCAGCTGTTCGCGTTGCTAAGTTTCATTACTTGTTTTACTCCTCTACTTCGCTGCTTGCTTTGGATATTTCTCAACGTACACAAGCACACACTCACACAAACAGAGCATAGAAACTCGAGCGCTGCTGCGGCTGTTACTTTGGGTTATTTGCTTTTGTGAGCACCTTTATTGTGTATTATGCTTTGCCTTATGTTTTCTGCATACACGAACGCACATACACACTCACACAATCACAAAAGCTGTCCACGCGAGCGCAGCAATGTTGACTGCTGCTGCGACGTTTACATAGACGTCGTGTAGTATATAAAGTGCAAGCTGCTTTCGTTGTTGTTGCGGCATTTGTCACACGAGACACAAAGGAAATTTCTAGCTTGTCCAACACTTTTAATAATACGATTTTTTATCATATATTATTCTGTTATTTAATTTATATTTTTAATTTTATAATTTATGTGAATATGAATTTTTTTAATGTTTTACTACACTTAATCCGTGTTTTGTGTTTTAAAGTTGATTCACTTTGAAATCTGGCAGCGAAAATGCGTGTACATCCGTTCGACTCAACGTTTCGTATTCAACTGACGCTGCAGCGCTGCCAACACTGTGTTATTTACTCAAATCTCGCACACACACGCAACGCCTATTTACATTGACAGCGGCCAACTGCCTGCCCTCTGCTGCCAGTTTTTCGTTTTCCTTTTTGACTACTGTGCGCTCAGTGGCTGACACAATGCTATCTCGCTCGCACACTCACTCTCACTGGGCGTGCAACTGCTGCGCCCTCGCTCTCGCTTACACTCGTGTGCACTCCGATTGTGTTGACGTCGTCGGTCTTATTTGCGTTGGTCTCTTTAGCTGCTCTCATACGGCAAGTCAGCACAGCAAGCGACGGCTTTTATTTTTCATTCGTTGCTAGCGACCGAGAAGCGAACCGCTCACGTTCGAAGTTGGTTTTACACTGAGAACTGTGTATATACTGGCTGGCGACGTCTGGCGTTGCCGTTGCTTTTTGCCTCTTTTACTGCGCCTGCTTTTTCTTTGTTTCTTCGACTCGCTGCCGCTCCACGCATTTGTGTGAAAGGAAAGGGCTGTCGGCTGTCTCATTGTCGGCGACTGAATCGCGTACATGGCTTATGTACAAAATAATCCATGTACATATATACATATGTATGTTTGCACGTTACATACATATTTCTCATGAACATGTACATACATACATACGTTCTATGCTCGTGTGTGGATATAATCATACACAAAAGCGGGTTTTCGAGTGGTGCCCTTCAGCTGTTGAATGTGTATATGGTGCATACATACATATAAAACACATATTTGCTTTGATCTCTGCTCAAAATGCGGATGTGCTCACATACTGAAGTATGTAATTATAGACATGTATGTACACATACTCTGCGCTTAATATCGTGCGATATTTGAAGTAGATATGTATGTATATATGTATGTAGGCTTATGTATGTTCAAACATTGTATACAATAAATTTCTGTTTTTCTGTACGCATTTTGAAATAGTGTATTTATATATGTATGTACATACATATATTAGTTCGCTTGTATATGTAAGTTTTTTGTACATTTGCTGCCGCTACATTGTATATAACACACACATACATACATAGGAATATTTGAGGGTAGGTAGCTGTATGAAGTCAAAGCAAAATGTATTTACATATGTATGTACTATGTACATAATCCGCGATGTTTTTTTTTTTTTTTTAAGAGGTAACCATTGGCTTCAAGTAACGGAGCTACGCATGTACAGTGTTACCACACATCCTTATTCTTGATTTCTTGGGTTTTAGGCCTGAATATATTTTTAGCTCAGGTTACAGAAAGTCACCAATTTGTGGTACAAATTATAAATTTCTTACCGGCCATGTTCAAGGACAAGTACTACTATCTTATTTCGAAAGAAAACATTGTTTTATTTTTTTAATAACAACGTTTTGATACCTTTGAATTGGACATGCAAACATAGTTTTCACAACATGAACTTTCACCATGAGAGAGTTGCAAGTACTGTTTTCTGATATATTAATTCAGGGAATTCTAATTTTAATTGTAATGTAATACATACATACTTTAAATACATAATTATTCCAATGTTATTCTAAGCTTAAAGTACTTAGCAAAATATGGTTTTACCGTTTAGGTAAACTTGTAACTTGAAACAAATACATAATGTGGTAAGAGCGCTTCGGGACAAATCGTTCTTAAGTTTTATTACAAAATTCTTAAAACTTATTTTGATTTTCAAATAATATATGTACATTATCCTATATCAAGTAAATAACGAGAGAAAAGAGTACGCATCTCTTAAATTTTATTATTTTATTAAAATCTTACTTATTTTTTGTGGCGTGAGTTTCTATCTATTCTATAAATACAAACACCATAATATATACAGGTATATTTCAATAGCTGGATTTCAGTTTATGTATGTATGCACTATGGTATTGTTGTTGTTGTTATAGCTTCACTTTAATGCGCCCACTTCGCAATTCCGTTGTTTCGGTAGACAGAACTTGCATTTTTGCACGTAGGCGAGCAATACTTACTTACATACTCCCAAGCAAAAAAGAAAATACATACTGGCAAACTTATAATGATAAAGATAAACACACATACATGCATACATACAAGTGTGTAGTACATGTGCTTTTTGCACATGTGAATCAACAAACAACAATCAGCATTTGTGTTCCGTTGCTTGTTTGTTTATTTTCCCTTTTTACTTCAAAAGACTGGCAAAAGAAGAAAAAAATATAAAGCTCTCCAATCAGTCGACGTTTGCACATTGCACATTCGTTCATCAGACGTTTTCTCAGCGGCTGCTGCTTGGGCTTCGGCTTCTGTTTTTGTTTATCATCTCTTTTCTGCGCTGTTTACAGTTCTCTTCCAGGTATACTTGCATACATATGTACATAATGGCAATAGCAATAGTTAGCGTTAATTACGCAAAAAGCTTCATGAGAACTTTCATCGAATGAACTCTTTGGTAAAAGTCGTTGGAAAAGAAATTCGTTTTGTCATTTTGAATCACGTATTAGAATAGAATATAATTCCTAATTAAAAACTTAATTTAAGCACACAAGCAGTAAATTTTATTTTTAAATATAACCTAACCTCAATTTCTTAATAATATTTATGCATGTAGTATACTAGGGAATGTTTATCGTACCCCTGAAAATTAATCTAGGGAAATTCTTAGCAAATTCGCCCAAAAGAATATCATATACAAATATCATATCATATGTCATATATGTACATACATAAATGTAATACATTGGTTAAAAGATATAAATATTTGTTCAGAAGTTCTAATAAATTGTTTTGAGTTCATAATACATATGTATTATGTAATGCTCTGATTCATATAACAAGCTTTTCGAAGAAATTTTTTTTGTCTCTTTCAACGATAAAACGATGCAATTATGCAATATAATCTAGATAAGAAGACCACTTTAAACTAACAATTGTGTAAATGTTTATGAACTTTTTTGCCTGATATTTCAGACAGTACAATGAAAAAAAAAAATTTTTAAGATGCAATTTCTTATACTCTGCGGAAAATTCTTCGTTTGATGCATATCCAAATATTTGAGTTTTTTCTTTTAAAATGGCTCATAATATCAATTAGGTATGTCGGTGCAATATTATTTAAGTTAATTTAGTCAACCTCATACCTACAAGCGGATCTCCGAGAAATCTTAAAAAAATGCTGTCCATAATAATGGATATTTTGCTCACCCAAAGAACGTTGCCAATGTTCTTCGATGTGAAAGAAGGAGGGATACAATAAATTTTGTACTTCTGTGAAATGATATATGACTCAACCAAACTTTAAACATATAAAAAATAAAAGTTTAATTTTTTACTGGCAAGCTTATATCAGAACTCCCTTACTTTTGAGGATCCACCGCTTCCTGATCCAGAAATTCCAGGTCGCATTAAGAAATTGAGATATTTTTGTGTTGTAGAAAAAAATGGGAAAAGATATAGAATTATAACATTTAAAATTGAAATTAAAAACAAAACAACGCAGAAGAAAGAAGCTTAGAATTGTCCACAGATTAATTCCCAGGAGTACAATTTTCTAGTTTTTTTTTGCGCAAATAGAAATTGAACCGACCTTATGTACATATTAAGGCTCCACTGTTTTTCTCATAAAGTCAAAAATAAGTTCATTTATATCTTATAGCATTATTATAAAACATGGGGTCAAAAATTAGTATTTTCTAACTTTCAAAAATTACAAACGGAAAAAAGCCGCATACTTTTCTTAAGAGCGGTTATTTTTATTTGTTTAGTTTTTATCGGTTTATAAATTTAATTTCATGAGCTGCCTTCTGAATCATAACGAATGCCAATCCCATGACACAGCATTCATTGCATCATCAAAATATTTATGTTAATACATACATAAGAAAAGAAAGAATTTTATGCCGCAACCAGAGATTATGCGTTCAAAAGGGTATTCTGAGACTTAATTATGATATATATTTTGGGGTCACATAAAGCATTCTATAAGATATCTAGCGATCTAAAGGCTTTAAGCTAAATTTTTAAGTGGGAATGTGTAATTAATATTTTCCTTAAACCCGGTATCCTGATATTTATTAAGAATTTTGTAAATTTTTTGCGTATAAACGAAATCCGAAAAACAATTAAATTACACCCACTCAAACTGATTACAGTTTTTAGTAGGTTGGATTTAATTTTTATTTTTGTATAATTGTTAAGCAGCATTAACAAATTTCTTATGTAGATTCGGGAAACGTCCACAGGGTGGAGTGTTGTCTCCATTGCTCTGGTCACTCGTTGTTGTTAAACTTCTAGAAAAACTCCACGACCAAACTCCACAATACGGCCTATCAATGTTGTTGATTTCCTCTTTATTGGCGGGACTTCTGTAGAGCTTTCCATCGAAGCCAAATATCTAGGAGCTGTTCTAAATAAGCATCTCAACTGGAGCTCACATCTTGACAAAACGCTTTTTAAGGCCTCGCACGCCTTAAAAGGTGGGGCCTCGGACTCCAAACCCATCATTTGGTTGTACTGCATGATGTTTAGGACCACATTGCAAAAAGCTGCAACGGCTGGGGTTTGTACCACTGTCACAAACATGTTATACTGCAGCTATGGAAAAAATCATTGTATTAATATTTAAAGAATCTTTAGATTTAAATTTTTGTTTAACGAAACATATTTAAAAATTCTAGTTGCGATAATATGGTTGCGAAATTTCTTGAGGTGAATTATTTGTGCACAGACTTTTAATATAAAGATTTCGTTACCTTTAAATTAAATTTAATCTAAATTAGACTGTGTTTAAAGCAAGGATTTATATCGTTTATTTTTTGAAAAATTAATGGTGGTATTTTTTAATTTTTTATGATTTAAACAATGATTTCTTATATTTATCATTTTCGCAAGCATGAAAAAAAACGACGAAAAAGAGGAACGAACTTAGACTACATTTTTAGGAAGTTCGTTAAATGAGGTAATTTTTTTTAAAGTGTTTACGTACAATTTAGTTTGCAAGGTTGTACCCGTTACGAGTCCTACATAATATTTCATATACATAAAGAGCTATCGATAATTTGAAACAAACTTGATATTCTCAGAAAGCTTATGTTTCATATCTTTAGCTCTTAAAGTCTTTGAGAATCTTACAGACGGCATGGCTAAATCGACTCGGCTGTTGGTGCTGATCAAGAATATATATTGTGCGTAATGGGCTCGAAAATGCGCGTGCCTGTTACATTTTATGAATGCATTTCGTCTGTTTAGGGTATAAAAAGAAATACACAACGGATTTATTGAATTTTTACCTTCGAAATTTCCAAAACTTTTCAGTGTTCATCTTTAGAACATGGAGAAAAACTGTACAAATTTCATAACTTTAGATCTTTTGTTTTGGATTGTGAGTTGGTTACCTTACAGTCAGGTTGTCTATACAAGGATTCCGAATTTAACGCAGTATTTTGAGACATGTTTCAAATGCATAAGTTAAAATATACGTGATTTGCAATGGGAAATAAAGTTCGATGTGAGGAAGTCATTAGTATTTTTTACCCTTTATAGAAGTGTTCGATTGTAAAATTATAAAAATTATCGATCACTGTTACTAGCAGAGTTGATCAAGCTATGACCGCCTTTTTATATGTTTTTAGTTCGCTTTTCTCAGTTTTAGAAGATATCTGATTGTTTGAATATTATTTCCTTAGATGGTATACAACTTTCTAACAAAGGGTCAAAATAATTTTATACCCGACTGATCAAAATAATAAGAGTTTTATTTTTTTTAAATGTGTGTTGTCCAGTTTCCTTTGGAGATCAAAGATAATATGCATTTAATTTAGAAACCATCGACCCATCAAAAATACTTGTTTTTGTGCATCACCTGGGTCTGGTAGAAGAGCTATAGGCCTTGATGGGGGCACAATATACCTCTCAGTTTGCTATGCATTAATCCCCACAATAATAATAATATAAAACTTTACAATTAACTCAGCTGTAAAATGATAATGATGCCGCTAAAGCTGAGCATGCCCCGGTATTACTGATACTGCCTTCAGTTTTTGAGAAATTGCAAATGTTAAATGCTTTGACTTCTCCATATAAATAAAATTAATAGATAAGTTAATCAAAGTGATACCATATATACATTTACTTAAGTAGTCAGTTTATCAGCTGAACAAAGATGAACTGGACGCAAATTATAGCATTAGGAAAGATATTTTGGTTTCTAACCAAATAGCGAATAACATAAAACTGTTTTAACTGACCGACTCAACGATTGGTGATCGATCACCTGTACGGGGCCCAAATTATAAGAGATCGATTGCCAAATTTTCACTGACATTGTTTCGATTCAAATTGTTGTATGAAACAATTTAGCATATTATCTGTAGAAGATTTAACGAAATACTGAATACCAAATATTGGGAAAAGTCATCCCTCTCTGTAGAAAATGGAAGTTGAGCTTGTTTGGGCGTAATTTTTTTTTAATCCGAAAAGGTTAATACTTGTACCCATTTTCAAAGACCTACATATATGAGAGCACATACAAAAAACGTTTTTAGTGTTAGGAAAATTTACCCTTCTTCTCATTATAGACGAATACAGGGGCAGGGAGTACGTTCAAAATTTGTTCCACTAAAAAGAAAAAACGTTTTTGGTTTCATAGCCGACCGGAAGTAGAAGCACTTTCAAGATCTTAGCAGATGATACTTCTTTAATATATATATATATAAGTACCTATAACAAAATTTATTTAAGATCATATCTTTCATTTGTAATTGCCCTGAGGTTTCCAATTGAATGTGGTAAACAATTTTAACCAGTTGTATGAACCACTCCAACAACAGCAACATAAACGTTTAGTGAACGCCATTTTAAATGATGTGGCATCCACTCTAGTTGTTTCTGTGCTCTGTGTTTTCCCTTTAAACCGTTGATTGAGCTCATCCTGTCGGTTTTGGGTCGTGTCGTGTCGATTCGGTATCAGGTTGCAAGTTGCAAGAGTTGCGACATGCTCTTGCTGTGGCTTGTCGTAAATTATTGATTGGCTTTAATTCCGTCCGATAGATTGGCCTCAACTGGTCTTAACAGCTTAATTGAGACCCCGTGCAGCAATAAATGTTATAAAGCGCCACAACAACAACAACAACAACAATGAGAAAGAGAAACTAATAATGTGCCCAGATGGATGACGATGACGCTGCGACTGCTGTGGCTGTGTGTTTTTTCATCTGTTGCTGAAGTCGTGGCCAGTGGCACGACGATTCCCAGCAGCAACAGCAACGAGAGGCAACAGCAACAACAACAACAACAACAACAGCAACTCCAGTAGCAGCCTCCAAGTGAATGGGGGGCATTTAAGTTTAATTTGTGAGCTGTGCCGACGTAGCGTTTTATTTTTTTCTTCCCCTTCTTCTTCTTTTTCTCATTCGCTGCTGCTGTTGGTGCCAGTTCTCCTACTCCGCGGCACAGCGCATCAACAAATCCCGCAAGCAATGACCGAACGAACGAAGCAGCTCAAAAACTTCAGACTCAGATACTAGTACGTTCGTTTTGCTTTGTTTTGCTCGCCTATTCAGAGCGCATGCCGAGATACACTCATACACACACACACACACGCACATACATACATTCATTATAAATATATAGATACATATGTACATACATACATGCATATAATACACGCATTTGTATCTGCCATTGGATTTTCCCAATACGCGTTGCCCTAGTGACGTCACAAATGCTCGCAATCATTTAACATCATTCAGCATCATCATAACGATGCTGAATACCTCACAGCAGCCCCATGCCGCATGCGTCTCATATAACCATTCCCAATTACCACCAGCAGCAGCAGCAGCAACAACAGCAGATGTTTATATGCCTAGGTGTGTGTTTGTGTATGTGAATAGTTGCGTTTGTGTGTGCATGTGCTTGCCTAAGCTGTTGCTAGCGGTCGTGGCATGCAGCCACAGACCCGATAGAGTTGTCAATTCACTAAAAAAAATAATGGTTATTAATGAAAAAAAATATCACTGAAAAGCCTTATTCGGTTTAATTTTTAAATCATTATAGTAAAATCGAAAAAGCCTTGATTAAAACTGCTTGTCGACTTTTAATAAGAATTTATTTTATAAGGTATTTGTTTTTTTAACTCTCTCAAATTCCGGCTATTGTATGTTCGATAATATGTCCAAAATCACTTATTTTTTATATAAATAGAAATTAATTTTATATAGTATAGAGTAGGATTTATTTATAAGTTTATTATTCGTATAAAATGTAGCGCATTCGACAACCCTGTTTGTGTATGTTTCTTTATTATCTACGCGTGCACAGAGCCATGGCCAGCAGCAGAGGCACATGCAGGGGCAGCGGCAGTGTTAAAGCGTTTGCTGCTGCTGCTCAGAGCATAATAATTAGTTTTCTCACTGTACGCTTCGTCCTCATTTTCCATATAGTGCACACACATACATACATACATACTTACTCACGTACGTACACACAAACAGACAAAGTGACAGTCGACGTCGTAGTCGTCGGGGGTAGGCAAAAAGTATTAAAACGAAGAAAAATAGAAAATAAATAATATGCTGGCTTCATAATAAGTGAAGCTACGGGGCTGCTAACTATCCAGATACAAGATATGCACCACAAAACGAAACGAAACGAACGAAGCAATGCGAATGGGCGAAAAGGCACAAGCAGAGCCAGCCAGAGTCAGAGCTAAAGCCACAGCAAACTGGTTGCCAGTGACAGCCCCAGCAGCGGCAGCTAGCGAAGATGTGTGGAATGAAGTAGTAGGTAAACCAACTGACAACTAAAGCAGCGCAGTTAGCAGTAGCGTAGGCAGCGAAGCCATATGCAGTGGCCAAGCCAGGCCAAACCGAACCGAACTGAAAACGCAAACCAAAAAGCATTAAGCGAAGCGAAGCGAAAATAACAACAAAAGCAAAAGATATATATGTGTGTATGTATGTGAGGGTCGTTGAGAGCAGCAGGCGGCAAGGCAGATAGAGAAGCGAAAGGCAACTGACGAAACTGTGAGTGTGTGTGGTGCGAATGAGCGGCGCAAAGCGTACAGCCGAATACATAGCGCACAATCGAACTGAATGCATATACAATGTCTACATGTGTGAGTGAGCATGTTTAAACAATCGCTAGAGGGACGAACGAAGAAGCGAGTACAGGGAGGCCAAAAGGTTGGGCAATGAAGGCAACGTTGACGACGACAACAACGCTGGCAGCGACGCCAGCAGCGCTCAGCATGATACCGAATACCGAACAAACATAGACCCACAGCCTTCAGAGAGTAAGAGAGCAAGAGGAAGACAGAGAGCGGCGCTCGTAGCTTTAGCTTTGGTGTAGTTTGAACAAAAACAAAGGTTTCAGTCGCTGCTGCTGCCGTATAATTAATCAAAAATATTGTAGTTTCAATTAAACGTGTGCGGCGCTTGCCGATAATAAATTATTTGATTAAAGTTGCCAACCAACATCGACGGTAGCCGTAAGATACCACCACACACACACACACACACACACACAAACACAGCTTTCGCAACTCTTGAATCTGACAAGTAACAGTAAATGAAAAAAAAAGATATACGGAAAGTTGATATGGGTATTTGGGCAGGTGTAGGAAGTGGGGGCGGCTGAAAACGGGGGCGTAACACAACATCACAATCAGAACTTCAAGCCGAAAAACGGCTAAAGTTTACACAAAAACTTAAGCTTCTGAGCAGAACATGAAGAGAGAGAGAGAGAGAGATAGAGAGAGAGTTGGGGGAAGAGCAAAGAACTTGTGCAAAAGTTCAAGTAAGTCGCGTACAACTTTTTTTTATGTTCACGCCAATTTTATGCTTAGCATTCCGACCGAAGGAACAGCCAACAACAACAAAAACAAAAATGCCAAAGGAAATCCGGCTACATACATAAATATAAGAGTCTGAGACAGTCAGGCTAAAAAGTATACTTAAGTATATTCAATATTAAGCTGGGCAAAGAGGTCGACCTAAAAGCAGCTAAAATTCAATTTATTTATCGTTTTATCGATGCAGTTTGTGGCCATTGAAAAAACAACTTAAGGGCATTTAATACTTCTTATAAGATGGCCCAAGCAAAGTTTGATCACAAATATCAGTTGAAAAATTTGTGCCCCAACTACAAGGCAGACTTTCTAATGATTTATTGCAGTGCAAATGATGTAGGCTTATCGAATAGTTCGGGTCTTAAGCACAAAAATTCTTACCCGAACCTATCTCATTTTCCGACATATTTTTATACCCTTAACCCATAAAATGGGTAGAAAGGGTATAATGGTTTTGTGCAAAAGTATGCAACAGGCAGAAGGAAGCATCTCCGACCCCATAAAGTATATATATTCTTGGTCAGCATCAACAGCCGAGTCGACCGTCTGTCCGTCTGTATGAACGCGTCGATCTCAGAGACTACAAGAGCTAGAGACTTCAGATTTTGATTATAAGTTCTCCTATATCATAAGCAGAACAAGTTTGTTTCAAATTATCGTTAACTATTCTGGTTTCCGATATACACATAGAATCGGTTACAAAAAAGATCGAATTTGGAAAATGTAAAAATATGGGTTTAAATAATGGGTAACGATAGAACTTTTCTGAAAATTTCGTCCAAATCGGTTAAGAAACACCGGAGATATCGAATTTAATCGATTGAAGTTAAGTCAGTATACCAAAGTCTTATATAAATTTAATATATTTATTGCAACTGGGTTCAGGATATCTTCTAGTCGGGCTCTCCCGACTAGAGCCTTCTTACTTGTTTTAAAATCCTTTCTTAGTATTTACTTCAAGCATAAAATGAACCTCCTCTTAAATGTTCAGCTTTCTAGCCCAAACGGTTTGAGCTGCGCCTTGATAGCACATCAGTCAGTCAAAAAGCACAAACTATTTTGTAATTAAAAGTCTATGATAAAAAGAAATAACAGACATTGGAACTTTATTTTTAGCATGATAAAATATTCTGTGACGAAGTCATTGTTAAAGAATAGTTTACAAATGATTTTAGTTGAAACACCAAAGTTTTTTATGTTTAAATACCAATTTAATAAAAGAAGGTTTCGGATTTATGACATAACAACGATTTTGTTAAATTTATTACGAGTTTCTTAAAATTATTTAAAGAAAATTTACTTCAATCATGACTTTATTTACTTACAGTCGAACTTTCATATAGCGAATCTCAATGGTCAAAAAACAACTTCGTTATAGAGAGAATAAGTAAAATAGAATTTTGTTTGTTTTATTTTGTTGCAGTGGTCTGGAAATAAACTCTTTATATAAAAAACATCATTGTACGGAAGATCTTTATAAAGAAAACTCGAACGTATTAAACCAAGATGAATGAAAAGGTATATGTACATATGCACTTGTTTATATAAACGAAAAATGTATTTGATTACATTTTCTTTTTTTGCTGCTCAAAAAACTACCCCATTTTAGAAGGGTATTCCACAATGACTGGACTGTTTCCGTGCCGTCCTCTTTTATGTGCCTTAATTAAGATAAGCCTCTTAAATATAAAGAATTTATTTCTGGTCAGACAGTGAATCAATTCGAGACCTCGCTGCATTAAATCAAATACTTTTTTGTTAGGAAGATAAGATCAGATTCACCAAATAATGTTTGCCCAATTTTGACTTAAAGATAAAATTTTATCGGAGTGTAAGATCTTTTGTACGAGCTAGCAGGAAGATGTCTTTTACGTCTTCTTCTTTCAACCATACATTTAAATAAGTTTGTCCTAACTGATGGAAAATCAACTGTGCGTTTTGCCCAAATGGTTAGTTAGCTTTCTTTGATGAAAAAAATAAGTACTTAAAACTGGCGAGCATCTTTTGTATGAAACTTTTTTGGTCCCAAGAATTCTGAAAATATTTGTTTCTGAAAATTAACTTAAAACTATATACTAAATAAACAAAGTAATGGATTTCAAGACTGACTTTTCTTTACTTATACATCAAATTAATTTTGCAGTGCTGAACCGGAATACTAAAAATTTTATGCATAAAAAAGTTTCTTAGCAGAATATATCTCTAAAATGGTTTGTTTAACGTGACGTTTTCCAGGTTTAAAGCCACAGTGCCCTTATATCTAAGGATCTGGCACAGCGAGTCTGGTTTGAACGCCAACTAAAGCCTTTTTATGGTACCAGTTTTTAAATACAAACTGTTCCGGTATGCATTATCCCATTTAGTGAGGGTTGGAACTAATAGCGAAACACACAACCACCATGATACTCCCACAAGGGAGCCTACCTCATTTAGTTGCCTCAACCCGTGGTACCAAATAAAGGACTCGGGTGGTCTCCCTATTTCAGCCCCGACCGACTTGGATTAAGGGCACCAAAAAGGGTGCAGTGAAGTACTGCTGTGGATATTCTCGTGCCAGTCAACCACACGTGTGATAGCCTAGGACTGGAAGCCCTAATTAGACCTCCTCAACCAGCAGTTACAGACGCCTTGAGAATGCAGCGTCTGCAAACAGCGTTAGTCGCTCCATCCTCTCCAGAGTCTCCGTCACTCCAGATACTCTCGACATAAGCTTCAGCTCATCAAGTTTTTTGCAAGGCCAGTCAGCAGGAATCTCCCCGGCTGAAAACGAACCTTGCGTCCGGGAAGACTCGGTTTGTAGCTCGTCCGTTCACCAACACCATCCCACTGCTGCCTCTCCCACAACAATCATGCGTTTTTCCAGAACCGAACAGCCAGCCTTAAACGGGTAGTTAAGCTCAAGCTTAATCAGGATCATCCGCTGACAAGATATCAATATACACTCTTGGCTGTCACTTGGCTCAGCGCCACGTCATACCACACTGAGGCACCCAATAGTGCACAAAGCACCATGAGTCCGTCATATGGTCCGCTTGTTACGGGGACACCCCATTCGACCCGCAGTACGCGTGCCAGAGTCCTAATGACTCCAGTCAGCCGATCGCATAAAGACGGGATATGCAGGTGGAAATTTAACCGCTCGTTGACTGTGATGCCTCGGTAACGGTATTTTTTGACATATGGCAGGCTTGTTTGACCAATCCGTACCACCGGTGGCCTACTCTGTGACAGACTGCCTTTCAGTAGCATCAAGGTCGATTTGCTGATGGGGACAGCAACTCCAACCTCGTACCCTCAAGCTGGACATTAGTTTTGTACCTATTTCTTCCAAGACTCTGCGGGAATCTTGCTCGACGAGAAGTAACAAATTGTCTGCATACGCACTAAGCGGGCAAAGTGGCTCCAAGCGCTCGAGAAGTACGTACATCATGAGGTTCTATATAAATGGACCACTGATGGAACCCTGCGGTGAACCTCGTGTCACCGGAACAGTGTGCTCTCCATGCCTTCTGACGATACTTGTGCCATGCCAGAAAAGAAGCTTCTCCACAAACTGGCTTGTTGGCATCCAGCGTCGATGAGACGTCTCAGCCCCACATTCCACACAACATGATCGAAGGCGTCCTTGAAATCAACAAAGATTCCAAGCACGTACTTCGACATTCTGACGGTCTTTACGGGCTTCCGAATTGCCATCTTTTGGCAGTTGGTAGTACCTCCTTCATCCGATTCATCATGCGTCCCGCAAGCACTTTGCCAAGAACTCGCAGAAGCCATACACGATATGAACTGAGATCGCTCCTGTCCTTGAGCAACGCAGCCACTCGCAGGCGGTTTCAATCGGTGGGCAAAAGCCTCGTTACATACAACGGGTAAACAACGCTGTAAGGTGCTGAGGGATGGCACGCCTCAACTCCTTGCAGATCGTTCCGGTGATGCCGTCCATGCCGGACCTGACGACAAAGGCAGTGAGGTACTTTGGGCTTTTTTGCAATGTGTAAGAACAGACAGAAGGCAGCCACTCCGACACCATAGAGTTTTTTTGATCAGCATCACCACCTGAGTCGCATTAGCGATGTCCGTCTGTCTGTCCGTCTATCTGTATCAGTCAAGCGATCTCCGAGACTTAAAGCTAGCTAGAGCTAGCTTCAGATTTTAAATATAAGGGCTCCTAAGCCATAATAAGATCAAGTTGGTTTTAACTTATCGATAACTCTTCGATAACAATAAAATCTTGAACTAAGAAATCAAATTTTCATCTAATTCGGTTCAGAAACACCAGAGGTATCGAGGACTGAAGTTTATTCATTATGCAGTAGCGCAATTGTGTGAACATACATACAAACAATGACTGTACGCTTAGTATCTAGGGTCCCGGATTCATCACCTAGTCATACTAGAGCTTTCTTACTTTTATTTGTTAACAAAGAATGTTTTTGAAACGTTCATATAATCATCATAACCACTAAAACTGTAACTGGCTATAGTTTCTCTGTATATCTAGGCTCAGCAGTCACTTAATTAAGATAACAAGCCCAACAAGTGGAAACGTTGCAGTCGGACGCAACCGACTGCGGTATACTCGTTACCAGTATTAAAACCGGTAAAAAGAGGCCTGATTGCAAAGGGGTACGGATGCGGCAGGGGTGTACGCAGCCTTAAAGATTCTCCGATGCAGATGGGGATGCCACCAGCTATCTTTCTTCCAAATTTGGTGACTCTAGCTCAAAGTTTGTAAAAGGGGGGAAAGGGGGGCTGTGCCGGAATGGGTGGGTGTGGCATCTTAATTTTTGATGCGATCTTTGTGGAATGTCAATTGCTATCTTCATACCAAATTTGGTAGTTCTAGCTGTAAGAATGTGGGAAATATGTGGATTTATCGGTTTTGAGCTATCGAATTTATCAATTTGCCAGCCCCCCAGTTATCGTAGAACCCCCATCTTGATACTTTAATTTACTATCCCATAGATAAAGAGAATTGGAAAGTTTCAAGTCTCTAGCTTGAAGGGTGTGGAAAAAAGTTGCGAACATACAGACAGACAGACGGACGGACGGACGGATGGACAGACGGACGGACACCATGACGGACATTGTATAATAAGCATACATTTTGGGGAAACGTTTCTAGTGAAAATGTTTTGAGGACAATACACCACCATTTAGTACATGGAAAACATCGATAATACAGACAAGTTTAAGGCAGAAGTAATTGCCCTTATGGCATTAGCGGAAAACAAGCTAAATTTAAATTTATAGCGACATTTGCAATTGAATTACTGACATAAACAATGGTAAAATGCTGACATTGAAGTCATTTGCAACAAAGACATTAAATTCCGTTATGGCATTAAGGTCAAGCTTTGGCTTTAATTTCTTTCAATGTATAAGAATATTATTTTCATTAAATGACTTAAGTTATGGCGACATGGCGCATGCTGCCATAATTACAAAGTGCCATAAAAGTACTTAAAACAACTGTGCAAAGATTAAATTTACATTGAATTATGAGCCTACGATGACTCGAATTATCGATTCTGCTTTGAAATTACAGTCGAACTTCCATGTAACGAGTTTCCGTATTCATTTCCGGACCACGGCGATTTGGCTCAATCCAAATTATTTCAATAACGAAGTTTTTTCTTGTCCCCTTGAGATTCGATATTACAAATTTACGTAGATAAAATAAAAGATTTAAAGTTGGAAGATTAAAAAGTGCTGTTCTGTTTTCCGTCCTTTTTATCGAATTGTGATAAAATGGCATTAAATCAAGAAAATTGGTCTTAGTAGAAGTCCAAAGTACTTACAACTGACAAGCCAAGTGCGAAGTTCTTGATTCAAGTAAGACCGCTCTAGAACTCAAATCCCAACAGCAGCTTTTTATAAATTTTTATACCCTTAACCCATAAAATGGGTAAAAAGGGTATAATGGTTTTGTGCAGAAGTATGTAACAGGAAGAAGGAAGCATCTCCGACCCCATAAAGTATATATATTCTTGGTCATTATCAACAGCCGAGACGATATAGCCATGTCCGTCTGTCCGTCCGTCTATCCGTCTGTATGAACGCGTGGATCTCAGAGACTACAAGAGCTAGAGACTTTAGATTTTGTATATAAGTTCTCCTATACCATAAGCAGAACAAGTTTGTTTCAAATTATTGATAACTATTCTGGTTTCCGATATAGACATGTAATCGATAACAAAAAAATATCGAATTTGGAATATGTAAAAATGGGGGTTGAAATAATGGGTAACGATAGAACTTTTCTGAAAATTTCGTCCAAATCGGTTAAGAAACACCAGAGATATCGAATTTAATCGATTGAAGTTAAGTCAGTATACCAACGTCTTATATAAATTTAATATATTTATTGCAGCTGGGTTCAGGGTATTTTCTAGTCGGGCTCAACCGACTAGAGCCTACTTACTTGTTTTAATATTTATTTTGGCTGTTTAAAAGGAATTTTATGAGAAAATATATATATGTATATTTTTACTTTTCCATTTGTAAATGCCATTAAGTATCGTAAAAAAGCAAATTAGGTTCGGTTAACATAACCAATAGCTGCATTGGAAATGTGTTAGGAACTGGCTCAGCAGCTAAGGCACTTGGCGCATCAACAAAGAGATCTAAGGTTCTCAAATCTCGTCACGGTAAGCATAAAAATAGACGTTTGTAATGGTTTCTTCTAAGTTTTAGCTGAAGCATGAATGCAAGAATAGTCAGCAGTTCTTTAAAAAGAGCATTACTAGTCTGCGCTAGGGCCTATATCTTACAATTATCGCGAATAACAATCGAGTATTGTCATACTTGGATCTAGCACACAAGTCTTGGATCAATAATCAAAATGCTCATTTCATTTTAAGTACACAATAAGCCTTCAAGCTAGAGATGGGCGCGGGCCGTGTTTTATTTCGTGGCACGCACGAACACGACGTGGCACGTCGTGTTCGTGTTTAAAAACAAATTTCGTGCGTGTTCCGTTCGTGTTCGTGTTTTGCTTTAGACATGAGAATACACGACATCAAAAATGCTAATCTGACCAACTTAAAATAACCATAGCGCTTTTTTTCTGAATGTTGCGCTCGCTCAGTTGTCAAACAGCATTTTGTCCCATCACTATTGACAACTAATCGATAAATTATGTTCACTCACTGCCCCATAACTAACGGAAAGCAATCTGCCTTTGACTTGGGTGCAATAATAAAAAGGCAAGAAGTGTAAAATGTCATATAAATAAATTTTTTAATTGGAGTTTAAATTTATTCTAGTTGTTACCCAAGCGACTTCGCTCTCGGCCGCCCGTTAGTTGCTACACATTAACATTTTTTTAACCGCTCTACACTTTCTATCCCAACCTCTCCCACAATTACATAAATATTCTGAGGTGCCCAGTGTCCCCTGTTCTGTCAAAGTGTTTCTACAAAGTTTAGGCAAAACGGGTACCCACCTTTGATATGTTTTTGGTACAATTTTTTGCGTAAAACTTTGCGGTTTATGCAAAACAACAATGTCCACTAGCCTCAAATAAATCCACAAACTGATATACAGACTTTAAATTTTGTACAGGGTGCCTCGCTTCTCGCTAACCGTGTCTTTAGATTATGACAAGAAAAAATCAAATGGCAGGAAGGAATTCTGCCCCCTCTCGAGTGTATGCAAAAGTCGTACAAGAATCAAAAGAATGCTTTTTTATTCAGAAACGGTTTAGTCTAGATAATTAATGAAACTATTAACTAACTATTTTAAGCTTGCCCTTACCGGAAAACAGTTGCTGTAATTTATTTTAAAATAATATGAGAAGATTCGAAAATTTTCATCATTGATCAAAGTACTTCGAGTTTATCTTGGATAATCTTGAATTTTGCAAAACCGACCTCGGATTCGCGCAACGTAGTGAGCTTTTGACCACCATATTGCAGCCACAATACTCACACCCGGCCGGTAATTTTCCAGCGGCAGTCTTACTAAAAGACAACTAAAAAAAAAATATCAAAAATTTATTTCGTGTTGGGCCGTGCTGGGCCGTGTTTCCAGAATTTTTCGTCGTTCGTGTTCGTGCGTGTTTTGAAAAAAGGTTTCGTGCTCGTTTTGGGCCGTGCCGAAAAAATTCGACACGCGCCCATCTCTACTTCAAGCCATCAAGTACGAATGACTTGATAATTTGGTGCACGAACTCAAAAAGCAAATCTGAAGTCTCTAGCTCTAAAAATCTCCGAGACAGTCTCATTCAGACGGACATTTGCACAAAAACATTATACCCTTTTTCCCCATTACATGTGATCAAGGTATTAAAACCCGTTAAACAACTTTTTGAATGACCTTATGTGGGCGTGATCGATTGCTATCCAATAAGTTGCAGATAAAGGATTCCTTGATACAAGAGTTCTGTCATTGTATGAGTTTAACTTTAGAAACTGATTGTAAAGAACCAAGCCAGTAAATTGCCAATACATTCTCTATTTTTTTAGGTTCTATGCTAAATTATATTTAAATGCGAAGAGCATTTCAAATGGATTTGTGAGCATAACGTTAAGTAATGCAATTTTTATGCGGCACTAATTTAGAACTTAAATCGTAAGACCGGAGAATACTGCTTAAGTTTTGATAGCTAACAAAATATATGGGAATTGAAGCTATACAAAAAGCATTTTTATTATATTAACTTATGTAAGTGTAAATTTTTTTAAATTTGGCATAAATAATATATTAAATGTTGGGAACGTTAACTTTTACTATTTGGTATTCATTTAATTTTGGTCGTTAATGAAGTCCCAATGGTGTATTCATCTTACAGATATTTCTCTGAAAATCGCACCAGATTTCTTTCTCCTCCACCTCCGTCTTCAGCCTTTTAAGACCGACATAACAATAGACCAAAAGGAATTCAGATTAAAAACAAGTGAAATCGTTGCAGATGGAAGCAACCAACTGCGGAATACTCTGATACCAGCATAAATAACGGGTTAAAATGGGCCTGAGTGTGCCTGGCATCAAAAATTTTAATGCAGATTTTCTGGGGTTGTTACCGACAGTCCTCCAGTGGTGAGTCTGGTTAAAAAACTGAGAAAGATACAGGCATTCTCGTTATGAACGAGGGGTTGGGGGATGGTCACCAATAAAATTTTTGATTCCGTTTTTTGGAGGATGCCAACAGCCGTCTCGATGTAAGTTCAAAAAAATAAAGTCGACTCCCATATAACTAATCTCAAGGGGACAAGAAAAACTTCGTTATCAAGAAAATTCATATTATAGAATTATATTTGATAACTTCTTTGTCCGGAAGTTCGTTTTATGGAAGTTCGACTGTATTATAATGACTGTCTTTGTGACTTGGATTTATTTTATAATGCTGATCAAACATAAGAGTTATTTTTGCAGACAAGATTTTTTTTTAAATTACATCCATTAGCCAAATAAACTTAAATTTAGATTAAGTTCAAAGTTATATTTAAGAAAAATGTTTAAATGATGTTTGCCATTTGTATTTCTGATCATGTTTGTATGTTTGGCTTTAATGATGAATGTTACTCAAAGAATGTAAACCAAATGCTTATCGATGCATAAACTGTTCTTAAAGCTACTTCTAATAGTATGTTTGTATGTATATATCACAATACACAAGGAAAAGTTCGACCTGCTAGAAAAGTTGTACATGTCAAAACTTATTAATAGATGTTAATGTTTACTCATTTATTTAATCACATTCATTTTCATCAAATTCGACTCAAAGTAATCTTGTTAGCACAAATTAGACACATGTGTAGATTCCTAAATACAAGATAAGGATACAGTATGGATATATGTATGTATGTATGTATTGAATAAATATGTATGTGTGTCCCTAAGTATCATAAGTTCTTGAAAGTTGTGCGCACATTCTTGATATGATTATGCAAATTTGGGTGCGCCTGAGGCACCCAAAGGAATATAATTCACCGGTTGAAATCATGGCAAGCAATTTAAATCCACTTTAATTGGAATTTTAAAGTTAAAGATTAAACAGCAAACCAGATACAGTTGCTGGTCAGGGGGAGTGGAAGTGGGGGCAACAAACAACAATGCGGCAACAATTTAATCTCTTAAATTGCACATTTCGCAACATCCTAGGGGAAAAAAGGCTGTCAAGCCAAACAGCCACCAGTAACACCACATCCACCCCACAATTGCCGCTGGGCAGACACCATCATCCCACCACACCCGCCAGCAAATTGGAATTTTTCAACCCCACCGCATCACCTCTCCCGTAAGCGTAAAAAGGCGTGAGCGCTGGCGTTTCTGTCAGCTTCAGCGTCGCGCAACATTCATAAACTAATTAGTGCTATAATTTCAAAAAGTCGCGATTTATTGTTGTATATAAAGCTATCTGGCGAGTGGTGAGAGGGAGGGGATGGTGCGACAAATCCCTCAGGTCACATAGTCCAGGCATTACGTAATAATTATAAAAAATTGTTTTGCCATTTCAATTATGCGACCCTTTCTGCTGCTCCACCAAACCCTCCTACCCCACCACCAAATACCTGAATAAAATACCTTTCAGCGCAAATAAAGTGGCACAGTCAGACAAAGTGCCGACTATTTGTATCTTACAATGTGAAAAATAGTAGTATATAACGATTGTTAAGAGATTAGAGATATTTGAAGGCTTGCGCGTTGGCTGAATCATTAATCATGGTCCCGTTCGTTGGCATTGTGTGTGTGTGTGCGTGTGATAAATCGAAACAAATTATAATTGGACAAAGCAAAATCGCAGCGACAACAACACAAAAAAGCTCACATGTCTGTAAGTGTACATACATATGTACGTATGTGTGTGTGTGTATATAAGTAAAAACGAAATCAAACAAAAAGGCAATGCAATAATAACAACAACAACAGGAGCAGCGTGTTAAACTACACCCACGAACGGCGGGCATCGAAATTGCGCCTCAACAGTTTCCCAATCAAAATGTAAATATGCCGCTGTCGCTGCCAACGCCAGCGTCGCAGCCAAGTGGTGGTTGTGTGTTGTATGCGGGACTGCACTGGGGCTGGACGACGGCCTGCCTGTCTGCCTGCCTGGTCGAGCTGCCTGTTTGCAATTTAAAAGTAAATATTATACATACACACACACGTACAGCCATACAAACATACATTCTATATCTGTAGCAAAACGCAAGTGCAAACGGAACGAAATGAAACGCAAAGGCAACAACGCAAAGCAGCTACAGCAACGGCAACGCCATCGCCATGTTTGCACACGACGTGAAACTTGCCGCTGTCGCTGCCAACGTCAACAGCAACAGCAAAATTTGTATGCTGCTTTGCCTGGCTGCTAGGCCAAAGCACGAAATGAAACAGCCGCAGATAGCAAAATACCCACTAGGAAATTAAATACGCTGCAGCTCATACACAACGCCAGACGCATAATAAATTGAGCGCTGGGTTGTGTGTGACTAAGTTGCTGTGTGGTTGTGTGTGCGCAACATTAAATGGGAACGATGAACGACGAGTCAAAAGCAATAGCAATAGCAGCAGCAGCAGCAGCAGCAGCAAGAAAGCGGAGCACTTGCATGTCTTGTATGTGTTAGTATGTGCGTGTGTGTGTGTGTATATCGTGTTGTTGGCAGTGGTGAGTGAGCAGCCGTCGGTTGCTGATGCTAATGTTGTTGTTGTTGGTAGTATTTGGGTGTACAGCATGTAGCTGGCATTCAGCTTTAGACGTAGCACCGCATTTACGTGTACCGCAAGTGCTCATTACGTATTCAACATACACACAAATACACACACCTACTCAGCTATATATGTATGTATGTATGTTCGTACGGTATTTTTGAGGGTTACTGTGAACAGATATACAGATACTTCACACAGATTTTTGCTGCCTCGCAAATCCGCAAATCTTTCATGTTTACTCACTCGCTTATACCCTTAATTTTACTCATTTCAGTTTTTATATTCGTTGGATACTTTTGTTTTTATTTTGGTTTCTTGTCGTACCCACATTCTGTCCCGCTCTTGAGCTCATTTGTAAATCATAGCAACTGTCTTTGTCTTTTTATGTGTGCGCACTTTCCAAATAAATTATGCGCCCTTTTGATAAATGTCACTTTCAAAGCACATTCCACCTAATTGTGGCGAGACCGTGAACGAAAAACGCTTGCAAACTGAGCCAGAGAGAGCCAGAGCGAGAGAGAGAAAGATTGAGAGTGAATGACTGGGACATTAATTGCTACAAAAGAGCCGTAATAAGCGCACCTGTCAAAATTTATTTCCCATTTAACAGTTTGGTGTTGTGAGTACAAAGTGGAAACTGGGTGCCATACTGAACATGAACATGTGACAAGGGACGATTGGGCTTGAGTTTGCGTGTAATGAAATGGAATGGCAAATGGAAAACACAACATAAAGTGAATTAAAGTACTAATATAGGCACTGACAGTGCCAGTATAAATCCAATGGAAATTAAATGTGAGCAAGAGGACAGACACTACAAGCTTAACTAACATATGAAACGAAACGGAATTGCTATGAAATTTATTTAATGCAAACCTTTATGTCAATAAAATGTACAAAGAGGGAGCAGGAAACGGCATGGAGTCACAAAAGAACGCAAATAGTACGAAGCACTTATCAAAATTTAGGTTATGATGATTGATGAACAAACGAAATTCAGAGTTACTCGTTCGGAACTAAATAACAATTGAACTAATATATTTATGCATACATATAAATGATATTAAACTAATACATGTTTAATAGGACATGTAAAGCAGTCCAAATATTAATACTGATGTGCAATCTTCAAACATTTGAAATACCAAATTTCTATGTACAGAATGTTCCTTCGCCCTCTAACCATATTAGCTCTTAACTGTAATATGCAACCGCATAGACAAGACCACAGCCAGTTTTCAGTTACCAAATGTTGCGCAAACATTAATTATTTGCCTCGCCAGGAGGATTCACTTCCAGCTGGGTTGCAAGGACAAACACACATACACAAGCTCTACGCAGATACTTATGTGAATCTTCTATGCAAAACTCAAGCAGCTTCTATTTATGGGCTCTGCATTAACTTGGAGCAGTTTGAGTCATGTTTAATTACTTTTGCATGCAGTTATGTGGTTTGCCACACAGAGAATGGGTGTACATACTCATAAATATTGAAAGGGAGAGACTTCACTATGATGATAATAGCCACACTCTGATGAAAAGTCCTTAACCCAAAGATTCAGTGATCTAGACTTGTATTTCAACGGAATAAAATTGGATGTAATACAGTCGAACTCATCCAAAACTTCTATATAACGAATTCATTTCCTGGGAACAGCAATTTGGTTGAATAAAAAAATAATTTTTGATTATTTTTGTGCCCTTGAGATTCGCTATATGGAAGTTAAACTGTATTATGCACTTGGAATCTTCAAATATTTCTTAGTTAGAAAGCTTTCTTTTGTGGTCTATTTTCTTAGTATCTTTTTCAAACATGTCATTTTAATTTATTTATCTAAAGATGATTTGATGTGACCTTGAACTTTACCAGGCGAAAAACAAAAAGTTTTGTAGCTACAAAGCGCATTTCCCCGAAAGAATGTTCCAAAATGTTCCAATGGAGTAACAAATTTAACCTATTTGGCGTTGCCTTAATAACCATCAATCTATTAATGCCTTCTACTACTTTATATTGATGAGGGCATTTATCAAAGTGTACAATAACAAGAAGAGAGAAGGCGTTACTCAGAAAAGCTTTTCTTGAGTTAACTTAAATCTTAAATAGCATCGGTGTTTCTCAACCGATTTCGATGACATTTGCAAATATGATGAGTTTTATCGATAACAAGATAGAAACATTAGCTCGTAAACTGAAATAGATATCCAAAATGTGCCTTTAGTTTAGGCGAGCTTATTTATTTATTGTCAACAACGATTAGTTGACAAAACAAAACAAAAGGCTTCAAATTAAAATATAGTTAAAATTATATAACTTAAATTAATATATAATATACTTACTATACTATACTATATATATAATTTAGATTGATATTAGACTTCAACTTGAAAATAAGTTAATGTTTTCACCAAATCTGGAATCTTAAGCTACTTTAGGCCGGCCGCATACCGGAGCCAACAAAACGTTTTTGAACGTTTATTTATGTCGAAACGAACATGAATCCATTGCTTCTTAGGCCGGCCGCACACCGGAGCCAACAAAACCCAGCCAACATCTTTATACAAGTGTTCGTGACGAACATTGCACGCTTGCTTATGGAGCTGTGCCGACTGAATCAAACAAGCAAAACAGCATAAAACAAAGCCCAACAAATGTTTTTATTTTGTCGAATCAAATGACATTTTGAACAACACTAAAAATTATGTTTGATTGTATCGCACATCGAAGTCAACAAAATGTTGAAAGCATTATGCTTTTGGTGGGTGATATCAAAACAATGTTTTCTTGTCGGATCAACAAAAAACATTTTGTTGGCTCGGTACAGCCGGCCTTGATCTCTGATATCCAAGCGACGATACAGACAGACGGATATATTAAAGAGACATTGCTATATTGACTCAATTGTTGATGCTAATCAAGAATATACAGTCGAGCTTCTCTAAAACAAACTTCCGTACAACGAAGTTTTCTATATAATAAATTCATTTCCATAACGCTGCATGTTGGTTCAATGAAAAAACTATTTTATAGTAAACATTTTGCTCTATAACGAAGATTTTTTCTTGTCCCCTTGAGTTTCGATTGTTTATGTTTAATGAGCTTTGAGATGCTTCCTTCTCGAGTAACTTCTAAAACTAAGTGAGATAACAAAATGCTACTATTTCAGTAGCATTTTGTTATCGTACATATTTTTAAAGCTTGAATTTATTCACATTCAAGTTATAAAATAACTGACATCATCAGAAATTCTTCAAACTGAATTCGTTGTCTTAGACGTATAAGCTCTTAAAGCACGTTTATGCAACTGTACAGACAGACAGATTAAAGACACATTCAGACATGTCTAAAGCATTTTTTAATAGGAGCTGGGCGTAAAAGCGCTCATGTTTCCGATTAGCAGAAAAACCCTCTTAACAAAAAACACATTGGCTATGTTTTCTTTTGTTCCTGAGCATCAGACTATTTAAAAATATGCTTCAAATACCTTTTTTGTCATTGTTAGAATGTTACAAGGCACAAATATGACATTTACATATATGTATGTGTGAGTGTTATCAATTTCATGGCAATTCCCGATTACGTGACAGAGAAACATTAATAGTACGACTTCTCTGGTTGGTGCTGATTTTAAATTGTTTTATTTGGTAGGAGTTTTCTTTTTCAGCTACATGCTACATTTGCGTTAACATATTAATATTTCTGCTTCAATGATAATAGGGTTTAAGTTATTTATACAATATGTACGTATATACAGTACGACCTCGCTTAACGGAACACTCGAATTCTTAGCATTGTAGACTGTTAACGCAACTTAAAAAATATTACCTCATTTCTAAGTAAAATAAAGTGAAATCCTTGCTTTGAACACAGGTTTATTCGATTTACTTTAATTTTAATAGTAAGCAAAGGCATATCTTTTCGGAAATAGCTCTCGTGGCCAACAGCAACTTTTTCCTCGCTTTATGCAACCAGCTCAGTTTTCGCAATTGGCCGAAATTTTAATAGATTGCGATGAGCGAGGTCGTACTGTACATAAATATTGGTTTATAACTTGATGTGAAAGACCATATATGCATATACAGTCGAACTTCCATATAACGAACTTCCGTATAACGAATTTTCTATACAACGAAGTCAAAAATCAGAACCCTGCAATTTGATTCAGTCAAAAACTCATTCTATATAACGAAATTTCTCTATAACGAAGTTTTTTCTTGTTCCCTTGAGCTTCGTTATATGGAAGTTCGACTGTATTATCATAAGATGGCGCCAACAACAATATCTGTTCATTATTATTAACTTTAAAGAGAAAGCAGAGGTATTAATATTTTGAAAGTCTAAAATCTTTTAAATAAATTCAATAAAAATCAAATAAAAAACAATTTTAAGCTATTTTCTGTTCAACTGTACCCTCTACGCCTAAGACAAACTGTCATAAATACATAATACTTTAGTGAGGAATAATCTATCTACATCATTTATCAAACTGTATAAAGCTTGAATACGTTTTTCCAGCGATTGAAGCGCATATTAATATCTCTCGAGCCGTGAAATCGACGCAAAGACGTGCCGAAAAATAATATATAAAAAATTCAAGGACACGCGATTTCGCACTTGTCGCCGCTGGCGACGTCACCATAAGCCTTTGAAATGCAAATTTTTTGGCAGTCGCTGAAGTTGCTTTCAATTGAATTGGAATAAAAAATGTTCGCAGCGAGCATAAATTGTATGTGCCTTGCCCCCGCCCCCGCGGCTGTCAAAACAAGAAGCGTGTACGTAAGATCAAGTAGGCTTCATGTCTCAAGTGGTGTCAGTGACAGGCAGCGATACAGATACAGTGAAAAAGATACGCACACGCACATGAAACGATACAGATACATACAAATACAGGCAAAAGGGAGAGGATGGATGATACCATATGCAAAGTATGGCTCGAAATTTGACATGGGTTTCATATACATACATACATACATATGCATATTCATATTTTATACAAAATGCCCAACGGACAGAGAGTGAGCGAGAAACAACAGCAGCGGCCAAACAATAATTCGCGATATAATTATAAACGCCAAGGCCAATACGTAGCTGGCACGATTGCTGCTGACGACGACGACGACGCCGCCGGTGTCTCTGCCAGCGTCAATGCAGAAGCGTTAATCTCTCATTTGACAGTTGAATTCAATTAAAAACGCAAC
Organism: Scaptomyza montana; assembly: GCA_018904305.1. Classification (NCBI taxonomy): domain Eukaryota; kingdom Metazoa; phylum Arthropoda; class Insecta; order Diptera; family Drosophilidae; genus Scaptomyza; species Scaptomyza montana. The sequence goes on from JAEIGR010000012.1 coordinate 572,034, forward strand.
TCACACCCACACACAAACACGCGAGCGTACACAAACGCACACGAAGGCCAGCACGAAACGCACAGCCACCCCAAAAAAGGTAAAGGCTGCGCAACATAACGCATACATCAGGCATTGAGACACGAAGAGTTCGTGTCATGAGCCGAAGAGCCGAACTTGGCAGTTGCAGCCAATCAAGCCGCACGACAGCCGCAGGGTGGGCGGTACAGCAATGGCGCGAAACAGCAACAGCGAGTCTCTTCGTCTCGCTTTCGCTTGCTCTCGCTCTCACGAGGGGCTCTCAGGCGCAGACGCGAACAGCGTCAGCACAGCGCCGAAATCGTTGGCAGGTCTAATCAGAATCAGTCTTTGAACAGTTTTCGTGCCGTGCACTTTGTGGACGGAGTAAAGTAAATTTTTTCCCGCTGTCGGCAAAAGAGAGACGGAGTAAAAAGAGCGAGAAAAAGGAAGAGAGAGAGAGAGACAGAGAGCAAGAGTTTCGAAAATCTCAGCCGCTGTTCGTGATAATAAAAACGTGTATGAGAAATCGATAAGAGTAGCAGCAGCAGCTGAAGTGAAAGAAGCGCGCACACAAACACATACACCGCATGTGTTTGTGTGTATGCAAGTGCTATAAAGTAAGAAGAAGAGTTCATCATTTTTGGTTTCAATCGATTTATGGATGTTCGTATAATTGTTTTCAATTCTGACTGCAGCTTCTGAGCAGCCGGCACCCATACGCAGCAAATATGTAAATCGTGTTTTAAGTGTAAACAATTTTGCGTCGCAGTTGAAACAGGTTGGCTGGCAGAAAAGCGCAAACCATATGAAAATACTTTTGTGTGTGTAAATTTCTAATTAGAAATTTTCACTTTGCTTTTGATTGCGCGTCGAGCGCGGCGAAATGTCACGAACAAAAAGAAACATGCCTCTGCCTTGACAATGTGTGTGAAAATTTTGTAAACACACGTACACGTGACAAGTGCGTTGTTGCAGCTGTGTGCGTGCATTTGCTGTTATTGTCGTATTGGAATTTTAATCGCACGGCGGCGAGTTCGAAAAACCGAAATCGAATTTTGCGGCGACACGGCGAATACACGCGCGCGCAAATTGTAGAAAGTTTTGTTTTGACATTTGGCTTGCCGCGTTTGCTGGCTCTCCCACAGCACACAGCCCACATTGGGGCGGCTCTCTTTCTGTCGCTGTTGGTGCGGCGAATAGATACAAATTTGTGTCGTGCGCTTCGTAGTCATCTTTGTGTTCGTGCGCTGGTTTCGCCTCAATTGCGCGGCGAGTACAATTATACGAGTACGAGCACAGAAAGTACGAGTACAGCACATACAATACGAACGCAACGTCGCAACGCGTCGAAGCATTTGAATTTCGTGCATGGCTTTCAGTTGTATTTTCAGCGGCTGCTGTTGTGGACACACCGTACGTTCATATTACGAATATTCACGCTCAATTTAGTTTCGATTTCGCTGTTACATTTCTCGGCAAAGCTTGTTGCGTGCGCGTCGTGTCTATAACGGAGTATGTGAATGTGTGTGTATGTGTTGAGCAACCACCCTGCGAGCTTGTTGTTGTAGAGTGCGCTCGTGCCGGCGCCAGTAGTTGCTGTTGCTGCCGTTATTTGTTGTTATTATTGTTTTCGTTTCGATAGCGATAAGAGCGCGGCAAAAAAACCTCTACTCACTGTGTAAGCTGTGGCCATTTCGTCACTGTCAGCATGCGCCTATGTGTATAAGTGTTTGTGTCTTCGTATGTGTTTGGTGTGAGCCTTTACCGTAAACTATACGTCAGAGAGGCATCGAAGACGTCATCATCGTTGTCAATTGAAACCATCTCTGCCTCACTCCCACAAAAGACCGGCACATTGGGACACTTTAACGTAACACTCAACGTAAGTGGGTGTTTTATTTTGTGCGCGGGGAGGGGTTGATGGGGAGTATGGGCGTGGGCAACGTTGATGAATGGCATTTTAGCTTGTTTACTTAGGGTCCACATTCTCATTATCCTCATTTCAAAAGCAGAAGTAGTGGCAACGTTTGCATTTTCTGCAACTTTCTAACAGTGTGTCCAGCTTTATTGCTACAAATCCATGCAAACCCCCCCCCCCACCACAAGCTCTAACTGTCCCCCGTCCTGCCTGACCCAACAACATCAATCCTTGTGTGTTGTTTTGGCTTAGTTTCCAGTACGAAACGCTTTTGTTTTGTTAGTTTTTTGTTTATTTTTTGCTTTCTGTTTTTGTTGTTTTATTTTGCCTAGCATCGCATCGCAGCTTCTCTCGGCTTGTTGTCATTTCGTCTTGCCTTTTACAAGCTGCTTTCGTGCCAGTTTCGCGTGAGCGTGTGACGTACAAAGAGCAGAAACATGTCAAAGGCAAACGAGGCAAACACAAAAACATAAAAAAGAGAGAAAAGTGGGCAGCGCATTTCGGGCCAAGGCGACTTTTATTTGCCCTACAGCTTAGATCAGGCTTATGGTTTGGGGGAGCAGGCTGAACAGTTGCTGTTTGGTTTGCAGTTTACTTTAATAATTTACCCCAAAACTTAAATCTACATAAATTTAATCAGTTAATTCTTATTGATTTGTATGTGCAGAAGAAGCGGGTTACCGAAAATTTCTCTAAACATTCATTTTCGATAATTTAGGATCTTAAAGTTAGACTTATATTTAAACAAAATATATATCTGTTAAGTTAAGAAATCCCTAAAGAAGCAATCTGTAGTATATTAAGCAGAACTTGAAGATAATATTAGTTGTTTCAGATTAAGAACTATTAAAATTATTTGCAGTACATTTGATTTACAGATTAGATTTGTAGAAATGGTTCGAATAGTTGTGATTCTTATAAATAAATGGTCAACTTTTCGTACAACAAAGTGAAATTTTTGATATTAGTTTTTGTTGTTGAAATATTATAGTTTCAAAGTTTAAAACTTGTTGACAAATTATGAACATAAGTCACTTAAAGCATTTTGTAATATTTGTGTCTCGTAAAGCATTTTTACGCTTTGAAATTTGATTTTATTAATGGCAGAAAATATAAGTTTGTATTTTAATTATGATTGTTTTTGGAGTTTAACGACCTTTACTTCATGATTATAATAGCTATTCAATAAGCTGGATAAGCATTCAAACGTACAAGATTAACTAACTAACAACAAAATGAAAACTATACTCCAAAAACATCTCAAATATTAATGGGAAATACACAAAGGACTCGTCCCTAAAAGCTTAATCCCTAACGACTATGTATCCTAAAATGTACATGGTCTATACTCGTACACATGACATTTGTGGCTTTTTGTTGTTATTTATGTTGTTCCATTCAAATCTCATCTTCATCAAGTTGACGCTTCTCGCATGTGGCATACATTCGTCTTCTCCCTCTTCCGCTTTTACTACAGACGTTCTCCTCCAACCTGCTGATCCAACTCGCTGCCCACATCGTAATAATAATTATCATCATCATCATTATTATTATAAACTCGCTGAATGTATGGGTATGTGTGTATGTGTGTGCTTGTCTGTTTGTTGGTATGTGTAGGGCACACACAAGAGCGTAATTTTCGTACTTTATTCGTTTGCACGATGGCAACGACGACGATGACGAAAAGAAGAAGGCAAAACCTAAAACTAGATTCAAGTACACACGTCGAGTGCACAATCGCCAGTGTATGGGTGTGTTTTTTTGTTGGGTGCCCTCTGTATGGCACGAAGGGCGTCGCTTTTGCGCCCGAAAGCCCAGCAGTCCCCCTCTTTAGACCCTCCTGCGTACGAGTTTAAGTCTTAAGTTTATTTTTTCGTTTTTTGCGTGTTTCGTTTTAGTAGTTGTATAAAAATTTTAGTGTGTTTCGTTCGGCATTGTTCCGATTCATGGATGGCTGACTTACTAGTCTAAAGTTGTGTGTCTTGTGCCGCTGCCGTTGCCATATCTATGGTTGAAGATACAGCTGCTGATATAGACACAAAGATACAGAGATACAAAGTTACAGCTACAAAAAGTTACACATTAAGTCTTTCTCTATGTGCGGCTTTTGTTTGACGAAGCTCTGACGACAGACAAACGACAACGAGACAAGACGAGACTTAGACCCAGAGACCGAACCCGACCCGACCCGACCACAATGATGTTGATGGTTGATGGCTGATGGGTGATGATGGTTTGCCAGTTCTTGGTCTTTGGTTGGTTTGTTGTGGTGATGGGATTTTGCTTTATGTTATTTCTCACAGTTTGTGTTCTTCCACTACGTTTTTGGTTGTTGTTGTTACCTTTGTCTTTGCTGTCCATGTGGCGCTTTCAAAAGCTTTTATGTCTTGTCTTTGCCACCCGTTTTTTATTATCATTATTATTTTGTTTTCTTGCGCAGTCGCAACAGTCGCTTGTGGTCATCAGTTCCATTACCTAAGTTCTTGGCACCGTATATGGACAACCCTCAATTCAACTTATTAATAGATTTTTAAGGAGTTCACCGCAGAAAACTCCATAATCATTGATCATGTTTATAACATTGATCATCGGAATCAGTTGCAATATTTTAAGTTTAATGTTTTATGTGAATTATGATTTTTCAATGAGTATTTTTTCATCAAACTTGGTATAAGTTCCTTATTTTGCTGTAAGAAGAGCATACTATACCGGGGAGCTACCAAATTATTTCCTAAAAAGTTGATTAATTTAAATATTAATAAGTTTTTTGGAATATCAATAGAAGAAATAGTCATAGTTTGTGTTATTCTTAACTTTTCTTGATCAAACTCAATAATTTCATCAAAAAACTCAAATTTGTGACATGTTTTTATTTAAAAAGAAAATACCAAAGATAGAGCTAGATTTATCAATAATTTAGTTGAACGAATATATATGAGTCGCTCTAATAATTAATTTACTTTCTTGCCACTCTTATCTTGCAGGACATGCTAACATCTTGAAATACCGAAACTATAAGAGGCTTTAGATAGTTTAAAACAAAAACAGCAACAAAATGCATCTAAAAACAGAAATAACAACAACAACACAACAGCACAAGCTTCGTTTTGAGGGCGAAGGAGCAGCTCATGAGCTGAGCCAGTTCAATGAACTGTTAACCTGTCGCATTTGCCAGGGCTATATGATAGAGCCAACAATCGTTGACTATTGCTACCACACATGTAAGTAACACACACATCTTGTATACGCTCTAGCAACCCACTCACAAACTACTCTCAATTAAACCCTTTTTTTGTTGTTGTTGTTATTTTTGCTTTCGTTGCAGATTGTCGCAGTTGCATTCTGAAGCATTTGTTGCGCGATGTTTACTGCCCACAGTGCAAAGGCAATGGTGCCAAGCACATCAGCGAGGATAACCTCAGGTAGGCGCAACTTCCTTCCTCTCCCTAACACACTCTTTCTCTGCCCTGTCAATTCACATTTAAACCTAACAAAAACCATGCAGATCCGATGACACAATGCGCTCTCTGATTTATAAACTGGTGCCGGGTCTCTATCAGCGTGAATGCAAGCGACTCGTTGAGTTTGAGGAGCAGCATCGGGAACTGGTTGCCGATGCGGAGGATGTACTTAGAATTCAACAGCAGGACCAGCAGCAACCGGAGTTCTTTACGCCAGGCGAGCCTATTAGGTGAGTTATTGCAATTTGATTTTGTTTGAAAGTTTATTCGTTTGTTTCCTAGTTAATAGTTTGAGTTACTTCTATCTGCATGATGACCAACTCTTATGTTTCCTAGTTATGTATTGTACATACTTCTAGCTCTTAACCAAATAAAGACTCGTGTTTTTCTTTGACCTAATTGCTCTGCTTTCTAACATTCTCAGTTCTAAAGTTTCTAACTGATCTTTGAAGTATGTTTTTGTTAAAAACTTTAAGATTTCTCAAACAATAAACTGTTCAGAATTTGAACAACATCATTATACTGAAAAGAATTCATTTTCTTTTCCCCAATAGGACTTTCGTTAATTCTTTTGTTTATTTCAAAGCTTCAGTTCAAATAATCAATCATTATAAGCTTTCAGTATTTTTAATTCCTTAAACTTTTTTAGTAGGTTTTTTGTATATCTCTATCTCTCTATTTCTACATAGTAGTTGAGTTCCCTTGAGCTCATAAATATTTATTCTCATGTCTCTGTCAAGTTTCTTAATAAAATATATATTTACTTCACGATGTTTGTTTTTTCTTCTTCTTCCATATACAGTTTATCCCTAGAATATCATCCCGCTATGCTGAAACATTGCGGCGCCGGCGAAAAGCCGCCTGTCTGTTATCTTCAGTGCCCCGCTGACTTGAGGGTTGTGCATCTGAAGCGGTTTCTGTGCTCCAAGTACGACATTGATGCAGAGAACAAACATGTTGAGGTCGAGGTCACGTATGAGGATGAAGTATTGCCTCCCAGCTTTACGCTCATGGACGTTGGCTATTGTTACCAGTGGAAGCGGGTGAGTTGTGTGGACTTCCTTTTCCCAAATATTTTTCGGTTCAAGGGTAATGGGAGCAATTTCGATGTCCATGTGTTTGTGCCTGGCACTTAAAATTAGCCGCTAGCAAATCGGATTGTGTCGCTTGTTTAGTTTTCTCCTTTGGGATTGTTCACTCTCACGATTCATAGAACATCCCCAAGGGCTATTATAATCACATCATCAGAGATGTGTAGAGCATAATAAGATATATACTCTTTCTTGATTAATATTTAACGTGGAGCTCTAATTGAAGTGAACTCAACTCTTAGTATATAGAGATGAGAAACATGGTACATATTCAAAATTGGTTTTTCAAAACGAAATTAGAAATCTATTCACATCTGAAAAACAAGATTATTTTAAAGATATCTTTAGGATACCTGGATAGAAGAAGTTTTAAGTTTCATGCTAGAATGAAGATAATCAAACTTAGTTGTGTTATTCTTTGTAAGGGTATATAATCATTGACAAACCAATTTCGATATTTGCTATACTATTTCCATCCCCTTTTCGTTTCTATTCGTTGATTACACAGCATGCACCCATGGCATTTCGGTATAGAATTCTGTTGTACGAACGAGCGACAGCAAAAAATGACGAGAACAATTTGTCAAAGGTTAATCAGGATATTGAGTTAAGTCCCGCCGCTGCTACAAAGCCATGTGGCAAGTCTGTGACCTTTGCGGAAGATGTAGAATCGCGTCTGCTGCATGCCACAAGCAAATCCACTCGCAGCAAATCCACAACAAAACTGGCCAAAAGCAAGCAGCGTTCATCCCAAACGATAATGGTTAACAAAAAGGAACAACAACAACAACAGGAAGATTCAGCTCCAAGCAACTTCAAAAGTTTGCGCAGCAACGATATGCGCTTCAGTGATTACAGTGGAGTAAGCAGCTCCAATTCAGCACCATTGTTGCGGGTTAAAAGTGAACCCGAACTAGAGGAGCAATCGAATATTTGCAATTTGAATATTGTGGTTAGCATACCTCAATCACAGTTGAGCAAATCCGCCGGATATGCGGATGAAGGTGGCTTTGAGCTTAAGACAGCCAACAAGAAATCGCCACAATCTCATCTGCCCAAACTCAAGATCGAGTTGAACAGCATGAAGGCGAAGTTAACGATGCCCAAGTCGGCGGATGCGCGTCTCGAGCACTCCGATGCACTGCCTCAGCAGCAGATCGATTTGGAGACATATGCCAAAAATATTGGACTCAAACCCATTGAACAGCATCCAACAGTAGCAACAGTTGCTCCACCTGCACAGGATGCACTCAAATATAGTCCAAATGCATCGCCCATGAGCTCTTGTTCTTCATCAACAAATGGTTCCAATGGCACTGCCGATGCCAGTACCTTCAACTGCACCAACACCAACACCTCCACCTCTAGCTCCTCTCATCGCAAGCGCAAGAAGAAGCACTCCAAGGAGCCGAAGGATGCGAATGGCAAACGCAAGAAACTCCATGCAGAAATCTCATCACAAACCGATGGCAAAATGAAAATGAAAATCACTACAACACATAACCACAAGGCGCACAAGCTGGACTTGAAGCGTTCACATTCGCTAGCCGGTGGTGAATTGGCTGCACTGCATCAACTTAAGCTCGAGCAGCAACAACAACAGCAACAACAGGCAGCAGCAACAACGGATGCACTGAATCGCACATTGGGCGAGGAAGCGCGCAGCATCAATAGCCTTATGACAGCTTCCAGCTCCAGCTCGAATTCCAACTCCAATTCAGTTGGTGCTGATAAGAAGGAGCTAAAATTACCCGCCTCACCACCGCTGCCACCCAGCCTATTCAAAGCTTTCAAAGCAGCAACAGCAACGCCTGCAATTGCTTCTACTCCTCCTGCGACAACAACAACGCCTCCCACTCCCACTAAGCCTAAGCCTGCAACACAGCAATTGCAGCCAAAGCCTGCCAAGTTGCCTCAACTCAACAACAACAACAACAATCGCAAACCAACATTGACGCCACATTTTGTTGTACCACAATCGCCGCTGCGACAGGCGCCACTGCCAGCGCATCACATGCAACGTTATCTCTCAACGCCCAGTTCAATAGCCAGCGCTGCCAACAAGCAGCCCAAACGCTCTGTTGCGTTAGACGAGACGCAGCAACAGCAACAATTGCTGCTTTCCAAGCAACCTCGCCTCGACTATCAACACCAACAACAACAACAGCTACAAAAGTTAAATGCCGCCAAAAAGTTACAAAACTACAATCCGCAAATACGTCTCTATGGTCCGGAATTGGCAAAGAGCGCAGCGAGTGGCAGCAGCAGCAACATGCCTATGCTGTGCCCCGCTGGCTTGAGTCTTACGATGCCACAGTCAACACTGACTATAACGCCAAGACCACGCAACAACAATAACAACAACAACAGCGCCATGCATGGCCTAACATATCCCTACGCGGAACACAGTATGCCAGCACTAGAGATTGTGCGCTTAGCAGGAGCAGCAGCAGCAGGAGCAACTGCATCGGCGGGAGCGGGCGGGGTAGCAGGAGCTCGTCTGATGGGTCCACCTGTTGGTCTGCCCAGGCAAAACAATAAGCGTGCCTCCGTCGCAGCCGCACAATCCCCACCGTTGTCCATGCCGGCAATGGTTAAATCGCCGCCATTGTCCGTAGCGCTTAGTGCGCAACGTGGCAGCAACAACATCAACAACAACCTGAACCTAAACAATGCTGCTTATCGCACATCGCCGCCTGCTTTAATCAATCTGCGCAATCCATTTCCAACAACTAAAGCCAAAGTTGCCGAAGCAAATACAGCAAAAAAACCAGCAACTGTTCCTGCTGCCGCTGCCCAGTCGAAAATAACTTTGCGTGAGTTTCGGCCGCCGCAAATAACTACAACGACAACAACAACAAAGCAGCAGCAGCAACTAGCACAACAGCAACAGTTGCCAAGGATGCTGACATACTTGATTTATCAGCAGGCGCGGGACGCAACAACAGCAAAGCCAAACAAGCAGCAACAACAACAACAACAAGCAAAAGCACCAAACAGCCAGCAACAACAGCCTCAAACAACAACAGCAACAATAACAACAACAACAGCAGCAGCAACAGTCTGGAGGCAGCGCTTAATAAAATCAAACAAAACATTTCCAACAATAACAACAACAACAGTAGCAGCAACAACAATGCTAGTGCAACAGCAACTGCTGCTGCTGCTGCCTCTGCGTCTGCTGCGGCTGCTGGCGATGATTTACAAAATCTGCATTTGCTTTCGGAGTCGGCAACAGCGCGTGAAAAGATCTCGATCAAGTATGAGAATAAGCCAAAGAACGCATTAATGGTGCGACAACAGAATGCTTCAGTGCGAAGCATTCCCAATCCTTCTGCATTGGCCTTTCGCAATCAGGCAACACCAACAACAGCAGCAGCAACAACAACTGCAGCAGCAGCAACAATTGCAAGCAAGCCACTTACAGTTAAAGCCGAAGAGCAACACAAGTCGCCAACAGCAACATCGCAGCTTAGCCCCGGCACCAATAACAACAACAACAATGCTTCTGCTACCTCTCCGCGTGCTACAAAAAAGTTAACAACAATTGATCAAGTGGCTGCCAATTTGAACATACGCGCCGAGGCCAAAGCGGCCGCACTCGCCGAAGAGGCGCCAGTAACGCCACCAACAAACAGCGGCAGCAACAATGCAACAGCAGCCGTTAAAACGCCGGAACTAGAAAAGTCTCCTAGCAGCAGCAACAGTAGCAGCAAGAGCAACAGCAACAAGACAACCACTGTGACCAAAACGGAAGTCAAGGCAACAACTGCCACAACAACATCAACAACAACAATAGCAGCAACTGCAACACTCCCGCTGCCATCGCTGCCAAAGCCGGCGACAAATAGTGTGACCAGTGAATCAATGTCAAAGCCGCCTGTTCAAATAGCCGCCACCGACACGCTGGCATCGGTGGCAAGTTCCGCTTAGTCACAAGGTAAGTGCAACATAAAGTCAAACAGAAACATATATAATACTTCTTATAACTCATGTAAATATAGAAAAAACTCATGAATATTATGCGAAAACTAACTTATAGTCATTTGGGCTTAAAAAGCGAGAGTGAAATCACATTTGCTTTGAAAACTAAGAATAAATATGCAAAATAGTAGGGCCAAAAACTGAAACCAGCAAAAGTCAATCTAAAATAAGCAGATAGATAGATAGATAAGTTTAGTTATTTGCTATATTCAACTTTTAAGTTGTAATCACGCCTATTTTAACACCTTTAACTAACTTTATTGTTTTTACTTTATATCTATTTTTATTTATAACATATACTTTAACTTTTTGTCACGAAATGTGAAACGCATAGAAGGAAACCTTTAAGACCCCAGAAAGTATGCATAAGTATGTATTTTTGATCCATCTGTTTCAGTGCAGTTCTTAGTATCTCAGCTATTAAGCTATCAATCTGAAACTTTGTTAAGAGTTTTCTCTTTGCTGCAGTTAGATTATTTGTCAAAATCGGCCAGATTCGACAACTAAGTATATCATTCAGCTGCCATACAAATGAAAAAGTAGGTTTTTCAAGCTTCTTTACTTGGCTTAACATTCAAACTGGGTTTCTTACAGCTTACATAATATTATAATAGTTTTCATTATATGTAACTTGAAAATTACTTTTATATTTGATTTGGACACTCATGTGAAGTTATTCTGCTTAGCTTGGGTGTCTTTCAGACATTTTAACTCAATGGGTTTCTTTCAATTACTTATTGTTGCGTTTCCCACACTTATCCGAAACACACGAAAAAAAAGCGACTCAAATTATACAAATTACATTTCGTGTTTACGCGTTTTCTTCCTCTACCCCGTGTTTTTTTTTTTTCTGTTTCATTTTTTCTTCTTTTGCTTTCCTCTTTCGTTTTTTCTCAAGTAGTCATTATACACAAATTTAGCGAACACCGCTTTCAACGTCACCGTGTGTGTCTTCTCCATCTGCCCCTCTACTCCGCTCTCTTGCTCTCTCTCTTGCACTCTTTCTCTCTCTCTTTCTATCTCTCTATTGCTTGTTTGTGGGTCGTTTTTCTCGGGCATTCGCTGGTTCGCTGGGTCGGTCATTCATACTAGTGCTGCTTTATTTTTACCGTTATATTATTTTGTTGTTGTTTTTATGCAGTGCTTGTTTTTGTTTTTGCCTTTTAATGAACAGCAGCAGTCGTTGTAGTCTCTCATTTGTTCAGTTTATCATTCTCGCATTCGGCTGGGCCATTACATCATTTCGTATTTTCATCCATGAATAGCAATTTTCATTCTGGTATTTACCATTTTTTGTATTTTTCGTTTCTGCAGCGTTTCTTTGGATGTGCGGCACGCAAATGTATCTAGTGGCGCCACTGGAGAGTCCACAACAACAAAACAACAGCAATTGATGAGAGAGCAGCCAGTTCAATTACGATTACCAGCTGCAGTTCTAGTTGGAAACGAATAAATTTACACATTGAAAATGAGAATCGCAGAGAAGGTCAACTTCTTGTCAATTTCACTTTTGTCACTTTACCGCTGCAGCGAGTAAGCCTTACAGTTTAACCGTAAATACCTTAATTTGACAAGCAATATATGTAAACACCAAACACAGCACACATAATGCGACACACACACACATACATCTGATGCAAAAATACGCACACACATACATATTTAGTGTGTATGCTAATAAGTGTGCAAATATTTGCGCCTGGAATTAGTACGCCTCGAAATACATATATAAATAAACGTAATGGAATTATATATAGTAGACATATGTATGTATATATTTGTACATATTTAGTATATTTGCTAATAACAACAACAGCAGCAACAAAAAAGCTGACACAAATATGTGACATAATATAAAAAAAATATAAATAACCACAACGCGAATCGTTGTTGTCGTTGTTTGTATAAACAAAAAACAAAAAATAATAACCAAAATGAATACATAATAAAATATCAGCATATAGCCAATGCAAATGATTATTAACACAAGCCAGATACCCTCTAAAGGTTTTCGAGCCGTAGCAAAAAAAACTCGTTGTTAAAGTAACGAGTGCATAAAATAAGGTAGCAAAATCCATTCTTGTTTTGGTAATCCCTTTTAAATATGTTCCTATAGCAGATAGTTGTCCGAACAAAAAAAAAAATTAATATTAAAAAATGTCACTCGTTACGCATACTTGCGAGAAGTTTGTATGCCAAATGTCTTAATTTCATCCAGAAGAATACTCTATTTTCTTTCTAGGGTAGCTGGTTTTTCATAAACTAAACTTTTGCTAGCTGATAACACGTAGAACGCAAATGTAAAAGCGTTATTATTTTTTTTTTTTTAGTATAACGCGTAGCTAAAAAATCAAAACAAATCGCATAAGGAATGCATAAATTATTCAATATATGATGAGAGAACGTGAAGAATGCCACACCAAGTTAATAAGCTTATATCGGAAGTCGATTGTTATTTCTTTAAAATTTTTCTTTTATATTGTTTCTCGTCTCTGGCCAAGTGTGAAACGCGCACTTAGCGCAGGTTGTTTTTGACGAGCGTTGGCGGCGCTTTTTGGGTTTTTAGATATTTCGGTGGTGGTGTGGTGTGAACAGTAGCCAATACGCACGCACACACACACACATACATACACACACTCACTAGGCACGTTCGTTGAGGCGATAAAATTTTAACGATTTTGCGCCGCTTGAGCCTGAGCGTGTCACGCATAAAGATACAAAATACAGAATACAACAAATATATACATAATGACATATAAATTACTATATATATACCCATATACATAAATTACTTGTAGATACTTTTTTCGTATTTAGTGTTTTAAGCGTGTTACGTTCAATTGCAGCACGAACTTTGTACATAAATTTGAATATTGAAGCGACAGAAACTCAAATCTACTTTAAGAAGCTTCGACCAAAAAAAAAAAAAAACCAACCAACTATGCAAAGTCTATTAAAAGAAACTACAATCCAAGAGAATACATTTATCGATAACACTCAAACGATAACTTGGTGTCATCGATAAGTTTGTTATAAAAAGCCTTGGAAAACTACGCATTAACGTAGTATATATCGATAAGTATCGTTATGCAAAGCTTTATGTGCTCATTTCTTTGTTTTTATTTTTCAATATTTGTATATCTTTCTATATAAGTCGTGACGTTTGCTTTCTGGTTTGCTGATTTGCGTAGTTTATTTTTTTCACAATTCGCATTTTGTGTATACATTTAATCTGTTATTTATATGTACATAATTTATAAAGTTTAAAGGCCGTAAAGAACAGCAAAAATGTATAATACTTATATTGTAACTATATATATGGCCCAGATGCGCAGTTTTCAGTCAGTGATATCGTCATCGCCGTTGTCGTCGATAACGTAAATTGGCTCTCTAAGCACCGTGTAGCTATAAATATTAATATTTATGTTTAGAAAGAAAAGGAAACAACCCTTCGCTGATAGAAATCTAGCAACCACCTTTTTTGGTAAAAATTTGTTCAAATTTACATAAATCAAATACCCCAACCCCTAAACCTTCAAAACATTATCGATATGGTCGCGAAGCCATGGAAACTGTGAATAGCAAAAAAAAAGAAAAACCCTCAACAATTGGGAACTCGAACAGGATTTAAGATTCCCGTCAAAATTGAATGGAATTGAAAAAATAATAATTGTACATTTATTTAAATTTTATCAACTAATTACTAATTATATATGTATCTATAGCAAAAATCTGGCTATTAGCACCCGTGCAAAAACTATAATTATAATAATATTATTTTTAAGCTGATATTAATGTTTGTTCCCATGAAATGTTTAAACTTTGAAGCTGAAATTAACTAAATATACAAAAACAATAAACATACATATAAAAATAATAATAAATATACTTACATAAATATATATGTATTTAGAAATCTGAATGTGTGCACATAAAACATAATTATTAGATACATATTACATATATTAAATATATTATTGTTAGAACCATTTTCGCCGCAATTCACATGTAATCCCCACAAAATTTGTAAGTTAAACAATAAATTAGCAGATTTTCAAATATAAAATAAATAAAAAAAAACACTCACAAATAGACAAATGCGTTTTTTGGTTTTATTTTTCTCTTTCTCACTCCCTCTATGCTTTTATGACCCTGATAAATCAGTGCAAAGGTGTCAATGGAAAGGGTATGGAAGACGGCAGGCGACAAACGGCGTCGACAGAAGGTGTCGTTATGCGGCGAGGAAGATACATACGAAGATACTTCTACAAACGATACGCATACGAGTATCGGGTTACGGTAACAGTCGCCGTTACAGTTATTGTCTCTTCGATTAGAGCGGAGCGCGTGTCGAGCTTTTCATGCTCCACTTCACCTACAAATTTCATTTGTGCTTATGGAATTTCTTTAACTTTTAAATAGTTTTTACTTATGATTTGGTAAAGAAGCCAAAGTTGTATATATATATGTATGTATATATTTATGTATACGATTGAGCACTAGCCTCATTGAGCACTAACCTCATTGAGCACTAACCTCAAAATTGCATTTGATTATCGTATACAGGTCGTGCATCATCGTGTCACGCGCGCATTTCTAACACGAATTACCAAATGGCATTGAGGCGAGCTGGGCTATATTGGGTTATTTGGTGAAAGGAACAGAGGGAAACAGAGCAGCCGTGGGCCGCTGTCAGTTTTTCATTTATAATTCCAACCCCCGCATACAAAATTGCACACCCAGTGTCAAGGCGAAGTCCTGGCTTTCGTTACTGTCTGCTTTACTTGTTGGCACTGCGGACTTTAACGCTTTTCGTGAAGTCGAGGGAGGTGGTGTGGGAGTGAGTGAGGGGCAGGACACTTGCCGGAAACATATGGCGGCACGCTAAACCAAAGTCGACGACGTTGTCGTCACACAAACACCCACACACACAAACACAAACACATACAAATGCCTAATGCCAAAGCCACAGCCGCAAATACGTAACAACTGGCACGTGCCCGAGCTCGTGCCATAACCTTCAAGGCAATAAGAAAGGCGGGCGAGGACGAAGGCAGAAAAAGAGAGTGAGACAGTGGGACATTGAGTGCGAGACTGAGGCCGAGTTCGAAACTTGTGGGTGCCAGTCTATTTCTCTGTGAATGTGTATGTGTGTTTGTGTGTGTTCAGCTACTTGTTGTATTTTATTTGTTTGTCGTACTTTTATTAAAAACGAACGCTACTTAATCAGCAGCAAAATGTCGCACTTTACTGCACACACACACAGAGTTACACACTATCATACAGTTGAACGATAGAGAGTGAGAGACCAGGGGCAAAGCGACGTTTGGCTCTTGCTTGGTGTGCTGCACCGCACCGCACAGCCGTTGCGCCCATTTGCGAAAACGAACTTATCAGCTTTTTTTTTTGCTTTTGCTGTTGTTTCTGAGCTTTGCCAAAGTCGTCGCGTCGCCGTTCGTTCATCCGGCCTTCGCCACACCCCTCTTCCTTCTAATACTACTTCTACTTCTCTCCACCCAACAGACAGCTTTGTTACTTTACTGCTGATAAATAGCATTTAACATTTCTCGTTGTTTTTGTTTTTGTTTTGCGTCCGTGTGTTTGTTGTTGTATCAGCTTTGGAACGTGCCCAGCTTCGCGATTTGCGATTGGTAAATTGGGTAATTGAAAACACTTAACCATTATGATTTATTATCTATATTATGGTGCCGTGATATATGTAAGTGTCATAGCTAGCCGTCAGGCTTCCCCATTTTCCTTCCCCCGCTAGCTGCTAACTGCATAAACATATTTTGCAATCATTTGCCTCGTGCTAACAAAGCTTTAACTATCTACAGTTGCGTTATTAAAAATGTATCAATCATACTAGGTATATATGTATATCAGCTTTAAAATTCCGTTTGATGGACGCTTTTGCAAGTATTTAAAGCTCAAAAACTGACATACATACTAAAATATCACTACGCATGCAATACAAATTTTTTATGAATTTTGATGTATGCATTTTAGTGAGGTCTCAATGGGGCTGCAGCTTAATTTTCATATTCTCAATGTTTGAATTGCAAAACTTTACTGAACTTAAAGTCAACAGTATCAACTGATTACCATTTGTTGGCGAAACTTTGAGAAAACTTCCATCTTCTTTGAGCTATGTAAAAATTGCGTCTAACCTTTCAAATGCTGCAACAATAAAATACCTTAAAGTAGCTGTGAAAAATAACAGATAAGAAAAATTATCGGCTGGTCGACAAATGTCGTACACTGAGGTAGACTTTGCAAGCAATGGATAAAGTAGTTTCCCAAACAACAAACAGATAGCTGACATAAATTTCAATATAAATGCAATATACACATCCAGTCGAACTTCCATATGACGAGCTCTCTATATTACGAAGTCATTTCCAGAACCTTGCAATTCGGTTCAATCAAAAGCCATTCTATATTACAAAATTTCTGTTTACCGAAGTTTTTTCTTGACCCCTTGACGTTAGTTATATGGAAGTTCAACTGTATTTTCATATTAAGAGTAAGCTACAACAATATATTGATCATCCGTCAAATTTAATTAGAATTTGTTGAAGAAACATAGCAGAAATCGAAGATACAAATTGCCTTGAGCATGCAGCAGCTAGCGCAGGCAAGCCAACAAAGATTGTAAGGTCAAAGGTCTTGGATTAAGGATGTCTTTCAGTTGAACTTCCTTGACTTGAGGCGCAGACTTGTTTGAAGCTGAATGCATGCCAATTATGAACTCGAATCAATATCTTTAATGCCTTTTAGGCATTAGGATACCGAATTCGAGCACATCTTTGCCACATTTAGGTTGGTAATACAAAACTTTTGTCTGCCAAATTTTCAAATGAAACTGAAATCAACTCAAAAGTGTTAATTCAATTATAAAGAACGTATGGTGCGTTAAGATATTCGTTACATTAACTGAAAATTATCGCTTTGTGTTTCAGCCTTGACCTTAAACGTTGGCATAACATTAGTACCAAAAACTTTGCTTCAAAAACGTTGTAATGCTGTTCTCCAATGATTCTATTCTGATTTTTGATTATAGATTATTGAAACCCTATGTAATACTTTTTCATACCCTGAACCCATAAAATGGGTAAAAATGGTATTGTGCAAAAGTATCTAACAGGCAGAAGGAGGCATCTACGTATGAACGCGTCGATCTCAGAGACTACAAGAGCAAGAGACTTCAGATTTCGAATATAAGTTCTCCTATACCATAAGCAGAACATGTTTGTTTAAAATTATCGATAACTATTCTGGTTTCCGATATACACATGGAATCGATTACAAAAAATATCGAATTTGGAAATTAAATTAATTAAAAATGGGGGTTGAAATAATGGGTAACGATAGAAATTTTCTGAAAATTTCGTCCAAATCGATTAAGAAACACCGGAGATATCGAAGGCGGGCTCTCCCAACTAGAACCTTCTTACTTGTTTTTAATTGTTTTGTATTATTAGTTATTGATTACTTACTTCTTAAAAGGAATATTCAATCTATTTTTATTGAAAGCTTCCGTTGTTTTGTTTAATTAAGTATTCTGTTTTGTATGCTTTCTTAAAAGCAACCAACATAAGCTTAAAAGCAAACTACTTTTGCTAGCTTTGTACCCTTGGTCCTGTTTAATCTTTTGCGTTACACAGTTTCTTTTACCTAAACTAGCTCTCACACTCTCGCACTTTGTGTTCTGAGTTGTTACGGCCCAACAGGGAAAAAACTCTTATTTGGCCAGGCATGAATGAGGGAAAAAACCACAATGCTTGCCGGGATAAGCAGCCTAACACAACTATTTTAAAGCTTACCAAGCTATTTTTGTTAAGGCCATTTTGTAAACTTATAAACCTTTTCGCTTGCGTTATAAGCTTTCGGTTTGGCTGTGGAAAAACTTTTAAATGATGGCAACTTAAGCTAAGATACAATTTAAAACAGAGCAATGCGAATGAAACTACTTTGTTTGATTAAATACGGTGTTATATGCCACATAGTTTACATAAGAAGAAGAACAACAAAGGCCAAATAAATGGCTTTAAGTGTTCAGCTCAGCAAGTTGTTGCCGATAGAGTCATGTTAGAATAAGTTTTTCCCTTGTTCACGATTTTAAATTGTACAATAAACTTATAAAGCATGTTATGGGAAGTGTAAAAAAACTGAATAGAAATTGTTAGACGAACATGTTGTCGAAACTTTTATAAAATTATACTCCACAAAAAGTATTTGGGCAAGATTAAGGCTAATCAGGGTTGTGGTGCATGATATTAACAAGGGCTGGAGCGTTATCAAAAGATTAGAAACCTAACGAAAATGGACTGACTCGTTCGAATAGAACTAAATTGCTTCCTTTTGTACCATAGAAAGAACAATGTTCATTAAGTGAGAAGGCAGTTAACACCCGAAGCTGAGCCGAAGTTTGTTCGTTTAAAATTCGAATCAATTACGGCAACAGCGCAATTGCTAAGGCATCCACCGCTTAGTAAACGAAAGGTGTCGCAGGTTCGTATCTCGGCAAAGGCAATGGTATTTCAGATACGTTAAGATTAAACAAATTAATCTAAATTATTATACTCGTTACCGAAGGTAAAGAGTACATATATTGGGTTTCTGCAATGTCCGTCATGGTCCGTCTGTATGAACGCAACTTTTTTCCACACCCTTCAAGCTAGAGACTTGAAACTTTCCAATTATCTTTATCTATTGCCGGGACCGATAAAGTGTCAAGATTGGGGTTTTTACGATAACGGTGGGCTGGAAAATCGATAACTCAAAACTGATAAATCCACATATTTCGCACATCCTTACAGCTGGAACTACCAAACTTGGTGAGCAGATAGCCACTAGCAACCCCCAAAAAACTGCATCAAAAATTCCATTCCGCCCCCAGCCCCCCCCGCATTTTTAAGTCAAAAAAGACTATATCTCCCTCAGTTTTTGAACTAGAGCCACCAAATTTGGTGCCAAGATAGGTGTTGATGACCCCCCAAAAACTGCAAAAAGCTTTGGATGCCAGGCCACCAAAACTGCCCTATCCGCCCCCATCCGCCCCAACGCTTCGTCAAAAACGGGAATGCTTGTATTTTTCATAATGTTAGAGCTAGAGTCACCAAATTTGGTTGGAAGATAGCTCGTGACAATCCCCAAAGATCTGCCTAAAAATTTGGATGCCATACCCACCTATACCGCCCCCATCCCCCTTCCCCCACCTTTTACAAACTATGAGCTTAAGTCACAGAATTCGGAAGAACGATAGCTGATGGCATCCCCATCTGCATCGGAGAATCTTTAATGCAGCGTGCACCTCTGCCGCATCCGTACCCCTTTGCACCGGTTTTAATACTGGTAACGAGTATACCTCAGTCGGTTTCGTCCGTTTCCACTTGTTTTTTCAAATATTTCTAGCAAAAACGCATTTGAATTAGTATGTTTGGCAGCAATATAAACAGCGCTATTCTGGGGTCTTGCCGGTCAGCCAGCTTAAGGTTTATTATTTCAGGTTTATTGAAAAAAAATTGTCAAAATTTAAGCATAAACGTTCTTAATTTAAGACCCAAACTATATGATCAAAGCGTTCATGACAATTTCGTTCAAAAAAAAAATGACCAGCGTTCATGGATTCAGAAAAAAACGTAATAAACAGATTATTTTAATCAAATGGTAAAGATTTGATTGTGTTTTAGTAGCTAGAACGGATCTTTTGCTGAGTGAATGGATTTTTGGACTTGTTCTGTGGCGGTTTGCTTATATTTTGAGTTCCTTAAAATAGGTTTAGTTTATGAAGATTTAACCTACATTTACTGTGTCAAATTTACAAGCTTTTTTATTATTTTTCTAAATTTACATTATTTTCCATAATTACGCTGGTTTCTAAAGATATCGTAAAACCACATCGTGAATACTTATCTTTTAAATTTTGATAAGTAAGCTATTCAACTGTTTCGCATTGTTTGTAAAAGTATAGGATATTATTTGAATTACATACTTGGAGGAGTATTAAATCGCACCTGCTTTCTATAAATCAATCATCATTTGCAACGACATTTGCTTAATGAAGGTCACAAAATAGCTTAAGCACAATGGGAAAGTTTCGCTTGAACATTAAAGTTGTCAAATCTTATCTGGATGGATTCGGTTGGTTTACTTATATTTTACCATGCCAGCGCAATTTCGTGGAATTGCTAAATTACGGCGCTATCTCTGCGGGCAGTATTGTGAAATGGAATTTTTGGTTTTTCGAAGAGAGAGAGAGAAAGAAAGAGATCTGTTTGCACGATAAGAGCAACAACAACAAAACCAACAACTATAGTTGTATTCCGTATCCAGCACCCAGTTAGTTTTTCATTCCATTTCATTCCCCATTCGACATCACGTTCCGCTGCACGCTTCAACTTTGAACCCAGGCAGTGCCAGCGGTTGGAATTCGACAGCAATATTTTGCAGCGATTAAAGCTAATGAAAAGGTCAGAAAGAGAACGACAACCAAGGACTGAAAGGAGTGCTGCCAGACTGTGAGTGTGTGAGAACGAGAGAGCGAACGAGCAGGCGAGTGTAAAATCAACAAAATGAGCGTTAGCCAAGCGAATACTCTGCACGTTTTTTTTTTTTGGAGTTGCGGGCGTTCAAGGTGCGCCCTCGGCCCCCTTAGCTCCGTCTCTTTAAAAAAAAAAAAATCACATGATATGCGAAAAACACGCAAAGCGAATTTGATTTCGTTGTTGTTCCCTGCTGATGCCTGCTGTTTTGTGTTTTTGTTGTCGGCTGCTGTGAGAGCACCGCTCTCCAGCTCTAACCCCTGGGTATGGGTTTGTGTGCTGCTGCTGCTGCTGCTGCTAGCATGGCAATTTGCCATTTTGAACAACGTAGAGGAGCCAGCCACAGTTTTGCGGCTTCATTGGATGCCTGATGCCAAAGGCAGGCGCACTCGATGGTGTAGAGGCGGGGCGGGGGAGGCAGAGAGACCAGATGCCAACTTTTTGCCTCTTGGCAATTGCCGAGCTTCTGGATTCAGATTCTGCACGTCGCGACGCATCGTTGCGGCTGCTGCAGCTGTGCGATGTGTGAACGTGTACTCCAAAAACGAACAAAACTCTATTGGAGTATGTGTGTGTGTGTGATGAGAGTGAGTGACGTGTGTGTGTATGTGTGTGTCTGTTTGGATGAGTTCTTTTTGCGACTCTTTGGCAATGCACCTGTTCCCGTTCAATGCGCTCTTTGCTCTTTCTGCTTTGCCTTCGAAAAAGCACAAAATTGCCGCTTGTTGTTGTTGTTGTTTTTTTTCTCGGTTTTGTTGTCAGTTTCATGTCGCTGGCAGACTGTAGGCGGAACTGAAATAAAAGTTATATTGCCGCTGCAGGGGAATTCGAGTTAATCGAATAATAAGCGCGTGCACACACACACACACACACAGACATACATGTATGCACATACTCGAAAAAAGAGAACTGGCTGCAGTCTGTAGTCGAGGTCGAGACATGACCAATTGGCGTGTTTTTCGAAATATTTCGCTTCGTTGGAATGGAAGATGATAGCCTTCGCCGCCTTTGCAAGCAGCTCTCGCCTTGTTATGTTTTGCGCCTCGTTTTTTTGTTTTGTTTTGAGCACACACACTGATTCGTAAATAACTCTTTATTACCTCTTCTTCTTCTTCTTATTTTTGTTTGCTTGAAGTATATCAAAAAAGATGTGCGCTCATTTGTGAAGTGCGCGGCGCTTTTGTGCGTGAGAAAAAACAACTTGCAACATTGCGTTTCGACTTGTGAAGCGTTGCTACTTGAAGTTAATTTCCAATTGATTTCGAATTGCTTTCAATTTAACCAACTGCAACTTGTACTCTACCATCTCTTGTCAATTACTCTTCAATTTTTCATCTCAAAATCTTCATAGATATGCATATTCGACCCTGTTGTCCTCTCCCCATTTGATTTTACTTGACTCTGACAGAAATTCAATTGAATAAAACCCCCCTCTCTCTCCCTGTACCTCTCTTACAGACAATATATGCACATATTTCTTCGTACAATTTATAATAAACATAACAATTTATCACTTAATTATCTAAGACCTCGAGAAGTGCTTTGAGTAATTCCAATTTGAATATGCTTACAAATTACGTAATTGGTTCCATTTATAAATATGTATTAAGCTTTAAAATCTACATATGTACATATATTCATAAGCTCGACATTCCAAGTTCATTTAGATTCATTAAGATCCAAGCAGATAAAATATTCATTTACATAGATAAGATAGTTTATCAAAACAAACTACAGTAATGCAACTTTGATTCAAAAACAGATATCTAAAATAAACTTTTAGTTCTCTTGTGTAATCTGTGAGTTTCTCTTAAATCTAATTACTAAAATTAACAGATTTCTATTAAGTAAAAGTTGACCGAATTCAGGAATGCAAAACAGCAATCAATTTGTAGTCTACAAATGCCGAACGGAATTGAATTTAAAATTCTTTAGCTAATTGTGTTTATAAATACAAATACAGTGTTCGCTCGCAAACAAGAACAAGAACAATTGTTATACAGTCGAACTTGCATATAACGAACATCCGCATAACGAAGCTTTCTATATTACGCTGCCATTTGGTTCCATCAAAAAGCCGTTCTAAAATACATATTTTTTCTATAATGAAGTTTTTCCTTGTCCCCAACGGATATTTATCTTATTTTATTTGTCAAGAACACGTAGTTTTTAAAGTTTTAGCGTTGAACAATATTTTTATACCCTTAACCCATAAAATGGGTAAATAAGGCATAAGCATCAACAGCCGAGACGATATAGCCATGTCCGTCTGTCCGTCTGTACGAACGCGTGGATCTCAGAGACTACAAGAGCTAGAGACTTCCGATTTTAAATATAAGTTCCCCTATACCATGAGCAGAACAAGTTTGCTTCAAATTATCGATAACTATTCTGGTTTCCGATATACACATGGAATCGATAACAAAAAATATCGAATTTGGAAAATGTAAAAATGTGCTTTGATATAATGGGTAACAATAGATCTTTTCTGTAAATTTCGTCCAAATCGGTTAAGAAACACCGGAGATATCGAATTTAATCGATTGAAGTTAAGTCAGTAAACCAAAGTCTTTTATACATTTAATATATTTGTTGCTACTGGGTTCAGGGTTCTCGGGCTCTCCCGACTAGAGCCTTCTTACTAGTTTTGTTAGTTTTTGCTTCCTAAAATGTTTTTTTTGATGATTAAAATTACATAGTTATACTTTTGTTTGGGTATGCCGAAGTTTGATTTGAATATTTAGGTTTTTAACTGCATCAAGTTTTTTACATTTTGTTGGTCAAAAATTGAATTTTCATTCAAACGTCTCCCAACATAAATATAAATATTTCTAGAAACTTTGAAATGTCTAAAAAGAATTTGCAAATAGATCTTTGCGTCATGCGAGCAAATTCTAATATTTGAATCACTTTTTGCTTCAGAAATTCCCATACTGAAAGTGTTCATTGATTCGGGTGTTTCCTGTATACGAACATACATTTAAGCACAGCTATAATTATGTTTACTAAGTATGTATAGCTATAATTATGTTTACTAAGTATGCATGAGCTTATTAGCTTGAACAATAGAATATTAAATGTGCTTCGATTGCATTTGAAGTTTGAAGGGAATTCAAATTGCAGTTGAAGGGATTGGTGTTGATTGAGAGAAAGATACAGTTTACGTATTGAAATGTCGTTAAAGTTAATAAAGAAAAAATGTATCTTCTGGTATGTATTAAATTGTGATTTTGATTGATGTGCCAGAAAATAAGAGCTGCATAAAAAATCGGTAAATAATGAGCTTATGCAAAATTGGGCGAAAAATCATTTCATATTGAAGAAAAATATTTTATTTCTTTCAAGGTAATCTTTGATGTTTCACATTAAATTGCTTACCAACCTTCAATTGAGTTATGCTAACGATATAATAATATAATTATTTGTTTCGAATAATAGAAAGAACTCTTATTCTGATCACTGATTTAATAAGAAAAGATAACTAATGCTATTCGATAGCTGGCTTTATGTTATTGATGATATGTATGTACATATGTAAATAGTATATGTATATGTATGTACACACATAAATGTTAGTATGTGCTATGTTTGAACTTGCAATTTAGTGTTGACAAGGGCATCATAAATAAACAATAAGTGCTCGCTTTTTTTCTCGCCCATTGTGCGAACAGGAACGCATTTCAAAACATCCAACAAAACATTCATTTTGTTGCTTTTTACATTGGCAGACACCAACTACAATACGACCAACAGCAGCAGCAACAACAAGAAAATAGCAACAAATATTTTTCGGACAAAAATTCCACAGCATTGCTGTCGTCGTTGTCGCTGCCGCTGCCGCCGCCGCCGTCTGCCCAACACGTCTCTCTCACAAGCGCGCTCTCTCTCACTCTCTCGCTCTGTCTAGCTGTACTGTACTCTGTCGCTGCTGGCGTCGCTGACAAAAGCGATAAATTCGTATGAACAAATTGAATGAGCGCTGCTGCTGTAGTTGTTGTTTCTGGCATTCGTCTGGCGTATGTAGTATTTCATTACATGACTGACTGTCTGACAGCAATTTTAAATTGCGGCGCACGGCGCCCCAAAAATGGAGCACATTTTTTATACGATTTGTACTTTTTGACTTTTCACAGCTCAAGGTTTGCATTTCGCACATACAATCACACAAATTTTTATTTCTCGCTTCTCACTAACACATTCACACACACACACACACACACAGAAAGCTCACCCTTGTATGCAGACATTTTATTTTACAATGTTTTTGTTTTTGTTTTATTCGACAAGTTCTGGCTCAGCCACTACACAAGTTTCGCAGTCGCTGCCGCTGGCAACGTCGACATCAACGTCAAATAGTGCGCCATTTGTCATGTGTCGGCTGCGGCGGCGACTTCGCCTGTTTTTATTTGCTCTTTTTCTTTATGGGCAAATCCACCCGCCTTTCGCCTTTCGCTGCCTTAGCTCCTGCAAATGTTCCATTTCGAACCATTCATCAAGCAGTTGCTTAGTTGTTTGCCTTTACTTTTCTATTCCATGCATTCTCTTGTTCCGCTCGTTCAGTCCTGCAGCCTTTATCCTTCTGTAAACCCCCTTTCCCGTTCCATGCTGTTGTCCGCAATCTTCATAAGCTGCAAACTTTTTTGCTTTTGCTTCTTCTTTTATACTTCAACTGCTTGTTCTGCTGCTTCTTATTATTCAACTATAACATTCCCTTGGCCCCAAAAAAAAGTTCGCCCTCTCTCACTCTATCTATCTACTGCTACTGCTACTGCTGCTGATGTTGTTGCTCTCTCTTCACAGCACTCTGCCTCACTTTGCTGTATGTGCTTTGCAATATTCTAGCTTTTTCGCCTTGTTCGGTGCAGCTCGTTGGTTGTTGCTTGGGTTTCTTGCGGGCTGGGGTGCAGTGGGGTGAGATGGTATGCGACGGGTTGCATTGGGAGGTCTCGCTTTGTGTGTATGTGTGATTGTATGTGTGTGTGAGTGTGTATGACATAAAGTTCAGTCTGGGTCCAACGGACTACGGACTTTGCTTTAGTTTTGCAATTTTTGCTCATTCTCTTTCTCGCTTGCACTCTTTTTGTGTGTGCTGCCAACTTTGTCTGCTTGCGAAAAATTTCATTTTAAATTTCATGGAAAATCGTTTTAATTATATTCGTAAATTTCATGCCATTTTTTTTGTACTCTCCCCCAACTTGTTGGGCATTTGTTGTTGAAACTTTTTGCTCTCATTATTGCGTTGCGGCATTCAGCGAATTCATAAATTGAAATGAACAGCAACGCTAAGTGTGAATGTAATTAGGTGGCAACTCGGTTAAATAAATCTTAATTAACATTTTAAATTTCAACACGACTTTACACTGTAATGATTAAAGTGATGCAAAACTTTTCTTTAAAGCTTTAACTCAAACTCTGAGCTTTGTGCTGTGACGGGCGTTGAAAATGGCGTCATAACAGCCACAGTTTTGAGACCGCACACACACAAACGCACATAAAAGTCCTTGTACTGTGTCCCTGACAGCTATTTGATGACTCTGTCTCTGACGACGACGCCGACGCCATGCGGCGCGAGGTGCGCCAATTTGATTGGCATTCACAACAGCAACAGCTGCAGCTACAACAGCAGCAACAGCAGCAACCGCTGCGATTTTGCATCAATATCAACTTCAGATACAATGGCAACAGCACAGGAAATTCAATTACGCCATTTGTTGTTGCCTGTCATATTTTAAATAAAAGCGCATATTACGTGAGTCATGTTCGCATATCCCACACATACAAATACATAATATTATGAAACTTTGATTTAATTTAATGATATAACAAGCATTCCAGGAATGCAAATGCCATAGTCAATACTTATTATATAACAAGTAAGCAAGAGGTTGTGTAATACATTTAGTTAAGTTGGCAATTTATAACGCTTAAATTTCTACATTACTTTTCAGGTTTATTTCTCTTTTTATTGAAATTTATCTATAAAAGTTTCTTTTTTCACTATAAACTAATTATTGACAACAACAAATCATATTTTTAAAAAATTTTACTACACATGTCTTTAGAAACTTCGAAATAATGCCGAACATCTGTAAGAATTTCACTGAGATCGATTAAAAACAAATGCAAGCGTTGCAGTCGGACGCAACCAACTGCGGTATACTCGATACCTAAAAGATAACACGCATTCCCGTTTTAACGAGGCGGTGGCGCGGCTGGGCCGGCTAGGGTGGTATGGCTGGGCGTGGCATCCAAAGTTTTGATGCAGTTATTTGGGGGATGCCAGTAGCTATCTCCTTACCAAGTTTTGTAACCCTAGCTTTAAGGATGTGGGGATTATGTGCATTAATCGATTTTCAGTTATCGATTTATCGATTTCAAAGTTGCCAAGTCGACCGTCTCTAGCTTGAAGGGTGTCGAAAAAAGTTGCAGAGAGACGGACATTTACCTTCGGTATCGAGTAAAATAAGGACAATATCGTAGATTGAAAATCCTTCAAGCACAAAGTAGGAGTAGTACAGGCATGTTACATCAAAAACAACCTGGATTCAGTGCATTGGGCCTTTAAAAATAAGTTTTATATGTTTTGTAGCGACTGTACTTTAAGAACATTAATTTTACTCATCTCAGTTGCGTTTTTAGCAATAATCTGAAATTAACATTTGGAATAACTAAGTAAGAAGTATGTATTCTATATTCGGAACAGGAAACTTAGCTTCTTCATTCAACCATAATTCTGATAGTATATTTGAAGGTTTGAGAAGCAGTTTTCCAGTTCATATTTTGGATGTGTTGTATCTTAGAAAATTCATTTAAAATATTAAATCAAAATCTTAATTGGATGCGAACGTGATTAAAAGCGACACATACGTTCCACAATGTATCCCAAATATTTTATAATTATATTTTACAAGGGGGTGCATATTTTAAAGTCATTTAACGAGTACCTTGCCCAAAAGGGTGAACAAGCGAACAGTTGTATGCTAAATTGCACTCGTGGCCAAACCCATAAGGGTTAAACATAGTGTGTATGTATGTACATGTTTGTGTGTAGGATATTATGCCCAAAGGGTTTTGTTTGTAGAGATTCCTTAATCCATTTGTATTACAAGCTTGTTTAGGGGTTACACAGATTCATGATATTCCCGTTATTTTTGTTCTAATTTTAAATAACATCTATAAAATACTATCTGAATTGCTGATTTTACTGCTTTCCATTGGCGGCATACTCAAATTTCCAACAAACTCTTTTTCTCCCCCACTAAACACAGAAAAACACCAAGTGAAACGTTGTAGTCGGATTCAACCGACTGCGCTATACTCTGCTACCACTAGAACAACAGTTATAACGTGGTCTGCTTACTAAGGGTGAGTACGGGTTCGGCATCAAATTTTTTTAAACAGATCTTTGGTGGAAGAAACTAGCTGTACTCCAAATAAATTTTATGACTCTAGCTGTTATCTATTAGCACCTCGAGGTGTATCAAATTGTTATTGATTTCCCAGTCCTCCAGAGAGCGTACCGCTTTATATTGATACTTTGTTCGACGCAGATATGGACTAAGATATTTGCAAAGTTTCAAGTTTCTAGCTTTAAGGGTGTTCAAGATACGCGCGTTCATACGGACGGCCATTGCATAAAACCAATATACTCTTTACCTTCGGTACCAGAGTATAAACATGTGCAATATTTTTTGTAGCGTCATAAAAAGAAAAAAACAGAGCGAGCGACAAAACCGAAATCGAAAGCCAGCTGCGGCCATTTTGAGAGCTATTTTATTGAGTTATGACAAATATAGAAACTGGAAAGCATTAAATTTGGCGACAGCCACAATATCCATAAAAACACAAACAAAATTGATATGCAGCACAACAACGTCAACGACGACGACGACGACAATAACTTGGAGAGGCCTTCAATAAGCACAAACATCTACATCTGTGTATAAAGTATACGACGAGAGTCATACATACATATAAGTAATATAAAATCTATAGCTATAACCATATAAAGTTAAGATAAATGTAAAAGGCGCGGTTGTGCTGTTCGTTAGAGACTTGAACTTGAATAAATACTAAATATACTGCTATGTATAAAGAATAAACATATAATTTTGAGATTTATTAGGTGCTAATTACGAGCAGACGAAAAAATTCGTTCGATGAAATTGTTCATTTTACAACACTGAATATCATACAAACTTATAAAACTTGATAATTATCGACAACGACAGCTTCATAATGATAATTAATGCAGGCAACCAGCTTCTCTACAGGTAGGCAAGTGGTGTCGTTGGGGTATTAGGAATTTTCAGCCCAATCTTTCAAGAAAAGGTCAAGTGGGTGGGTTCTTTTAAATCTCCTGGTTGTTTGGCTGTTGTGCAGCAGGTTGAGCGCCAGTGTATTTGGGTGATTATGTAGTTTTACTACGTGTCTAGCGCTGGCTTTCCTAATTACTTCTTTGAACCAGGGCACACCCAGTTTGTCGTGGTATGGGTGGGCGCCCGAGACCATTGCCCGGGCCTTGTTTTGGAAGCGCTGTATGGCTCTGCGGTTGGAGTCTATATTGGTTTGATAATGGTTTTGTCGACCAGCAGCTTGTGTTCACCTTTGAGCGCCTTCCTATCAGCCACTGATATTGCCTCAATCTATCTTCAGCTCGCTTGCTTTATCGCAGGATGTGGGTACGCCATGTTAGCCGCATATCGAGCGTCATGCCCAGATAATTGTGTGTGGGTTCCACGGGGATGGTGATTTCGTTTGAGGGTGACGGGTGTGCAATTTCCATTGCGTAGAGTGACAGTGCTCTGTGTGGATTTGTCCTCATTTATGGTGATCTTCCATCTGCGCAGCCAAGGCTCAATGGCGTCCAGCAGTCTCTGTATTGATGCAGAGGCATAAATTGGGGAGCAGGAAAATCGCCAGGAATGCGGTGTGATCGGAATAGATGGCAGCCATTAGGAACTCATCCTGGATGACTGGAAGGTCGGCTGTATAGAGCGTGTACAAGATCGGCCCAAATACACTGCTTTGTGGCATTTCGGCGTTGATGTCCTTGATGGCTGATCTTGTTGCGCCGCTTCTCACCAGGAATGTTCTGCCTTCAAGATATGAACGCAGTAGAGTGTAGTGTGAGGCGGGGCAAGCTGTTTCTGATTTTAAGCAGTAGCCCGGGGTCTTATACTTTGTCAAAAGTCTGTTTGACATCCAGTACAACGGCGGAGCAGTACTTTTTTTTCCTCAAAGGCGTTGATGATGGTGCTTACTTGATGGTGGAGTTACTCTGGTGTGGAGTGTGCGCTTCTGAAGCCAAACTGGTGATCAGGGGTCAAACCAGTCTCGGCCAGTACTGGCAACACTCTACACAAATATACTCTTTCGAGTACTTTGGAGAGTATTGCCAGAAGACTAATCGGACGTTTTTTGTCCCTTGGGTATCTGGTTGCAAACCAGATTCTCCTGAGGCGCATCATCTCGGCGATCGGCGCTGCGATTTCAGGCGACCGGATAAATAAGTCCCTGAGGGGTGGCCTTGATGTGGGCGGTATCCTAGATGACGCATGTGCAGTATTTCCCGGGTTAACTCTTCGATGACAGCGTCGATTTATCCTGGGGTTGAGAGATCCTCGCTTGATTTCATCCATTATACATGCTGCGTAGGCATCAGGACTGGTGCCCTTTCTAATCATCGTTGTTCTGGAGCACGAGATTTTAGAGCAATCGAAGCCCTTGAAGAGCGCAATTTCCAGGATATCGCAATTTGATAACCAACTTGGTCTTGTAACTCTATAGGAGAACTAAGTCTTTAGCTCTCATGATCACTGAGATCGACGAGCTTGACATTCAGACAAACGGGCAGACAGACGGACAAACATATGAAACTATATCGACTCGTCTGTTGATGCTTATCAATATACATGTATGTATGTATGTTTTACAATACAGGGACGGAGATGCTTCCTTCTCTCTTTTACATAAATTTGCACAAGTTCAGCCAGTTTCAATGGGTTTGGGGTATAAAGATTTTATAAATAAAGCTTTGGAAAACAGAACTTAATTGACATTTAAGACAAATTCTCTCGTGTTTTAAGGTTTGAATGATGAAAACCTTGATAGAATAATCTCAAAAATCAAGCACAAGCTCTTTAAAGATAACGCTATCCAAAATTGAATTCTTCCAGAACTCTTTCAAAGTTATTTAATTAATTTAATAATTGTTATATTTAATATCAGGTACATTTCCTACTTTCCAGCTTTTCTAGCCAATTTCAGTATTTTTCAGCTTTTAAGGATTGTCATGTGATTGAACAACGTTCGCTTAATGGCTGCGGTCACAGCCAATATTCGTGGCAGCACTTTTAAAATTGCCATGGCACTTAACACGTCTGAACAATTTGCCTGTTTTGCCAGACATTCAGTCCGACTGTTAACAGGCTAACTTAATTCCGCTGAGAAAATGCCATTGTCAATTGCCATAATTCGGTTTAGATATGTATGCCGTGTAGTCATATCCATATCCGTATCCTGCATCCCGTAACCATTAAGAAGTAAGCCGCAACCCGTATTGTATTTGTATTATTAGGCAATGTCCCTTGGCTTGGGCGAACATAAAAAGCGGCAATCGGCACGTTTCAACTCCCACACACACACACACACGCACGCAAGAAGAAGATATCGAAACGAAGCTTTCACGTCAGACAATTACATAAACATTTCTGTACAGGCGACGGGGGCGACCTTAACCATAAAAATGGCGGCGATGCCAGAGCCAGTAAGCCAGACAGCCAGCCAGCCAGCCAGCCATCACAAGATTAAGCAATGTGACCAGGCACAGTGGCAACGCTGCGCCTTGCTGTTCTCATTGATGTGTTGTTGTTGTTGTATGGCCTCACATGCCAGATAAAAATGCCATAAAAACGACGACGCTGCCCGCAGGTAAAACACGCAGACCGACAAAGTCAATAATAACAACAACAACAACAACAGCAAGAAGATAACAAAGTGCACACAGCATTCGCCCATTCATTCATACACCCATATTCGTTTATTCATTTGGACAGCGGCAGCGACAGGCAGGTAAAAACGGACAACAGAGACAGACGCTGTTGTGGGTGGGCTCTGTTTTTGTTATTGTTGTGGATTTTTTTTTCGTTTTCAACGTGTTAAGCGGCCTAAAAATAATATAAAAACACAAAACGAAATGAAGCGTGCTATGAAGCAAACAACACACAAAAAGAGAATGATGTAAGTACAAAAAAATTTAAAAATATTGATGTCGGCATTTAACATGTCGATTTCTTCGCAGCCGGTAGGATTCGAACCTACGCTCCCAGAGGGAATCTGATTTCTAGTCAGACGCCTTAACCGCTCGGCCACGACTGCTCTTGGCACACCAGCGTCTAGTTAGCGAACTAACAAGCAGTGGCGGTCGCGACGAGACGGCGACGGCGACGTCAGCAGCAGATAAAAATACAATTTGCGAGTGTGAGTGAATGAATGCATGTGAGCATTTGTTGCTGTTGCTTTTGCGTCGTTTCTCTTGAGACGTTGCGTCGTCGTTGTTGCTGTTGTTGTTGTTTCTGCTCGCACTAAAGATAAGATACTTTTTAGACTTTAAGCTGCGCATGCAATAAAAATAAAGCCGTATAAAAACTTATTTACGCTTTAGAAACTTTTGCGCTCTCGCTCTCACTCATCCGCTTTAAGTTAGTTCTCTCTATCTGCTGTGTGTGCTTGCCTTAGTTTCGTTTTTGTATTTTTGGCATTTTCATTTCCATTGTTCTCGCGTCGCATTAGCGCTGCCTTTTGCTTCTACTTCTTAGCCTTCATCTTACCCTTCTTCTTCTTCTTGCTGCTACACCACTGTATTGTTATTGTTGTTGGGTTTCGCGCAAAAATGCGTAGAAACAATTTGTTCATCTTGTGTCTGACCTCTCAAAGTCATCGTCGTTCGTCTTTTGAGTCTACAACTCTTAAAGTCGCGGCACTGTAGAAAATCTCTCTTTGTTCCGTTTGTTAAATGCAATGAGTTTGCAGAATTTTCGCAACCAATTTTGAAAATACATATGTATGTACATATATGCATGTGTATATGAGCAAACATACCTATGTTTTTGTATGTATGCTCTTCATCTTTGTTCATGCATAGAGAAAAAAAATTGTATTTGTACGTCCCATTCTCAGCAGCTTCACCATAAATTCAATGCAATTTCACTTATCTTAGTACATATATTCAGTTATCACTAATAAATACTTAACAAAGTACATATATTATTGAGTTGTCAATAGTTTTGAATAGGACATCCGATATATTCTCTATAAAAATACAACATATTATTGATCATCTGTAAAAATGCATTCAATTTTTGTTTAGAATCAAGTAAGATATCATACTTTTAAGTTTACTATAAATCGCTGATGGTGTCTGTACCCAGCATGTTGGTAAGAGATCTTAGACAATTTCGATTTGTGAACTTTAAAAGATTTTAGGGTACCTCCTAACCCAGTACTTTTTCATAAAGCGTTCTTACTTTAACATACTATCGTAATGAAAATTCTAATCAAAAAACAATCGTTGCAAAGGGCTTATTTGTATATTTTCATGCATCGCTTATGATAATTTAGTGTTTTAATAACTATTAGAAGAAATTGTATAATATTAATTCAGTTGATTATTGGGTCAAACCCACAGAAACTCTTAAAATAAGCAATGTTTTATTGTATTCGTTGAAATATTTCATTTACTTCACTATTAATTGAAGTTTATTACTAAGTAGTAATAGGGAAAAGTTCACAATTTTATTATTACATACTTGGAATTGTTTAAGTTTGAAACTTTGAGAAATACATGAAAATACATACATATATAATATATGACGCCAAGACTCCTTAGTTAGCTTGAGTTAGGAATAACATATTGACTCAGCCAACAGGGTTTCTCTTTCTTCAAATATTTAATAACAAAGGTTTGAAAAGAGCAAAGAAAACATAATATTTTTAGTTCCAACAAAAAGTTTAATTTTAATTTAAACATTTCACAAACATTTCTAAACTGAAATACAGAACAGAGCCCTAAGTGCGCTCAAAGTATAAGCTTTATACTTTATACATAAAATCAAGCTCACAGCTTAGCAAAAATTTAGACATGCATAAAATATAAACTATCCCTAGCAAAATGATTTAAATGCAAGTTGATTGTTTGATGCTATTCAAAATGACTTTAATTTTTGATCTGTGTGCGTTTAAAGTTTAAAATCATATAGAGTTACATATAATCATAATTTAAGCATACTTTTGTATAAGTATAGTTCCGTGAGAATATTTTCCATGTGGCAACTTTATTTCCATTAAAATCTTAAATTTAAAAACTCTTTTTCGCTTTGAAATAGGTAAATATGTGCACAAATGTGTTTGCCACTTTACAATGTCAATGGGAGCAAAGTGGCAGAGGGGAGAGAGGGCACATTTAGCATTCGTTGTGAACTCATTAAGCGCACAAATTTTTTAGCCCGAAAAGCAAGCACTTGACTCTACTAAACTGTGCAAACAATAACAAACCCATTAGATTAGTACAAAGCAAAAAGTATTTAAAGTGCTTTTGAGTTCTTGGTAGTTCTACTTATGCTAATTTGTCTGGATGTTATCCCCTCAAAACGTTTTCACTACACAGTTCTGAACTTGCTGTCAATTGTTTCGCGAATTAGATTTTTAATGCTGATTCTTGTTCGACAACAGAAATGTAAGAATTAAGTTTTGCATTGAAGGTTAATTCTAACAGTTAACATGTAAGTAATACTTAATTTTATTATTTAAACGATTCGTAATTATAAAACAATTTTGCACGATTTCAAAACAGGTCATGTGAGAGGCCACTGAATTTCAGACTCGAGTCCCTTTGTTAGGATTGGTTTTAGTCGCTCTTGTTAATCCAGTTTTCTCATTATTATAAATTTGATACCAAAGGTAAAAATAAAGTTTTATGGGTTTGGTCTGATAATGTGATACGTTTTGGTTGTTGGGTGTAACAGAAAATCACATACGTATACTAATTTCCAATAAATATAAAATACGTAATTGGTTTGAGTCGCTTTGTTTGAAATACATTTATTCAATCAAATCTTAACGCATATTTACTTATTACCCTAAGGAACATAATTTGTATGTTTTTTCTTTGTTGTGCATATACTTTTTGACATTATTGTTATTTTGGGATAAGGTTATACGGTTTAAATTAATAAAAGTTTGAAAGTGAACTCAACAAGATGAAAACTTTGCATTTGAGCATCAATTTCAATAATCAGCTTTGAATCAATTGGAAATTTTGAGATTCTTGTGAAAAGTGAAGTGTATTTATTCTTGAGTATTTCTTTTCTTTCCACTTTAGATTTTTATTGTCCTTCAAGCAACAATGGCGTCGTCTAATCCCCGTTTTCTATAGCTACGGTCCAATTGAGAATCGAGACTGGTGGATTGTGGAGTAGAAAAGAAGACAAGGACAGAAGGAAATTGAAGTGGAGTTGAGTTGGACGGAGTGCTTCGATGATATCAAGCATCTTAACTTTCGAATTCAATTCGCATTGTTGTTGAAACAAAATTGTGTTGTGTTGGGCTCGGCATTGACCGCAAAAATACGGGGGATGTTACTGATTAGAGCGATTGCCCTTTTTTTTTTTGTCCATTGGGGTTGGTCCTTGGACCCTTTGTTTGGGATTTTTGGGCAAACGACGTATAAACGATGTGCCAAATCCATTTCTTCTGTACACATAACCAATGAAGCACATAAAATTTTGATTTGTTTATGGGTTTCACTACTACTATGTAGTTGTGTTTTTTTTTTTGTTGGGGTTATGGGATTTGTAGTGACAGATAGGGAACATTACCTTAATGTATTGTTTAACTATTGGTTAGTTAGGTTATTTGCAACTTGGAGAGAAGAGCTTTTCAAGCTCTCACCTTACCACAAACAAGCTGTCAATAAAATAGAGACAATGGTTGGGGTTAACGGGCAAATGTGACCCTTTCTGTTGTTTGGGAAACTTGCTGACAAGTCAGCATTTTCCCATTACCTTAGAAACTTTTGCCACTCACTAAAAGATACTGCAACAACAACAACAACAAATCTTCTGCAAAGAGACATTGCCATGCATCTTTCGGACTGTTCGGACATTCGCCGCATGCCGCAAGCCAAGGAAATGAAATAAATTGCAAATAAATTCAATATACTCGCTGGTGTACGTGTTTTTTTTTTTTTTGTGTGTGTCTGTGCTTGTGTGTATTTGTGTGTCTGTTTGCTTGTACGTCTGCGCTCGCATTAGAGATCCAGTAGCAGAGATACATAAATCAAGGCCATAAATGGCAATTGCGCTCGACGCCGACGCCGACGTCACTTTGATTGGGAGCAGGCAGCAGGCAGCTGCGTCGTCGTCGCATTGTGAGTGGAATTGTATGTATGTATGCATGCATGTATGTGTGCTTGCACATTCTGCTTGCGCTCTGCCTCTTCCACTCCCACTCCAAAGATGTTGTGTTTTTGCCTTGTGCACTGGAATAGCACTTGAGCGTGTCTTGCACTCGTCTGATTGAGAGTTGAATTTGAAGTCTGTGAGACGAAGGCAAGATCGAGCAGTCGAACATGTTTGAGTGTACGTGTACTCTCTAACTCTCTCTCTCTCTTCCTTTCTCGCGTTGATTTGCTATAATTTTCGAATAGAAGTGTGTGCTTGGATCTCATTAAAGATGCCCTTTGGAGAGTTGAAGGTTCGGTCAGTGGGAGAGTTTAACGCTTTGAGCGATTTGTGCGCTGGTGAGCTTTCTGTGTGCTCTCACTGTGCCTTTTGCGATATAATTTCGCCATAATTTTGGTTATTAAGTACTTGTAGCCCATTAAAGCTGCTCAAAAGCAGCAACCGCAACTGAGTGTGTGTTTGTGTGTAAATCAATCTTTATTAAGCACGCCCTTTGCCTGCAGTGGCGTCGCGCAATAAAAAACCAAATTGCATTGCCGGCCAGCAGCAACAGCAGCAGCAACAGCAACAATAACAACAACAACCTGAACCTGTTTAAAGTGCAACTTGCGGCAGTTGCGCTTCTCGTCTGTGCTTCAGATTTCTCCATCACTTTACTTTGTGGCTGTTGTTTTTTTTTCTGCTTCTTGGGCTTTACTTTATGTTTTGTTGTTTTTTTACATCTTCGTGCTACAAAAGTCGAGTGGGCTCTTGTGCTCAATTTGGCGCTATGTTGCTGTTGTTGCTGTTGTCAACGCGCGTTGCCGGCGCTCGCTCATACGCCCCGTGCACCCTCACTGTGCCAATGCCACTCAATTGCTGCGCCAATGCCCGACGACGATGTCGCGCCGCGCTGCGCATATCGCAAAATGCAATCGCAATTAAGTTTTATTTTGTAGCGAGCGCATTTTTTAATTAGCAAACGACGCGGCGTACGCTTCGTGTCGCCAGCTCAGCCACCGCCCCCCACACCAAACCATACCAAATAGCGCCCTCTCCAAGGCGGCAGCGACGTGTCGGGGATCGGTAGTCTACGGCTGGCGCTGCCGATGTTTACGCTGCCTACGCTCGCGCTCCGCTGCTAATGATGATGATTGCTCTCTGACTGCCAAAGCGTCGTGACTTTGCATTAGTGATGGCAAATTATTGCGAGAGAGTGAAGCACGAACAATTGCATGCAATTTGCATTCGATGAGTTTGAGTTCGAAACACAAGAAAGCTTCATTTCGTGAGAAATATTATGAAATTCTCATACAAATGAATAAATACAAAAGTGTATAAGCTAAATTTAATTGATCTAAATTGAAGTTACATGCATAAAAAAAAAGTCACATCAAAAGTAAGAAGACTATCTTAATTTTAGTTTTTTAAAAGAATTTCTAGGTTTATGTTTATAAAAATCATTTTTATTTTTATTTGATTATCTTTATGTTGTAATAAACATATTAGTATAATAAAAATAATTTAATTTCGTTTAAGAATCATTTAAAATGCTTGTTTTTGCATAAAGTTACTCACTTCGCTTTATTCCTACTAAGCTCTTTCATTATTTTACAGCTCCTTTTTTGCATCACGCACAAGACTCACGCTCTCCTCTCTAGGCATAGTATCTGTATCTGTGTATCTGCGCACTGCATACGAAAAGTGCACGAAAATTTATTCGGTTTTTATTTTATTTTTTTGATATTTAGCACCCATGGGGGTATTAGATCGTTGTCGGATCGTTGCTATATTTGGCACAAGGCCCCCATACCCCCTACTTTCCCGCGCTGTGCCAGCCCCTTCGGTTGCACTTGGCAAAAGTTGACCCAACACACAACGTCTTCAAACCACAAGAGCAACAACTGCGTCGAAATAAATTTTCATATTGATTCGATTCCATTTTCAGCATTTATCGCTCGTCACTTGGCGACGTCCTATTTTGAGCAGCGAAATTTGCATTTGTGTTTTATTGATATATTCGCATTTTTATTGATCGTTATAATTTGCATTTTTCGATTTCGTTTTCAATTTCGATGCGGTCTGACTGCTGACTAAATAAACCAAAAGCAATTCTTGCATTTATTTTGTATATTATTACTTTTATTTATTTTGTTTGTTTTCTGCCCAATGAACTGGTTGCAGACACCACATGCTGTGTGTGTGTGAGTGTCTGCAATATTTATAAAATTTTATTGCATTAATTATTTAATTTATGACTTTCTTTTTGTTGTTGTTGTTGCGCATTTTACGACATGAATTTTGCAATCCATTTGCTGTTGCCCCCATAAAATTCTTAAACAAAAAACCGATAAATAAACACGAACAAATACATACCTATATATAGATATAAACATGTATGTGATAATTGCGCATCATTGATTGCCTTGTTGATATTACTATTACCTCATATTCATATTCGTTAGGTAATTTTTCACTCTGCAAACTATGGCATATCGATTGCATAACTATGCAAATCTCGATGACAAACAACTGAAAGTCGATACTGATACTCATTTTTGCATTGGTAATCGAATCCGCATTACCTCTGCTGCCCTATTCACAACACTTGTCAATATGTTACAACACTATTTGATTGATTTATTGCAGTTATTACAGACATCGTACGTAGTACATATACATATTTTTGCATCACGTATGTCATTCAGTGACATTTTGAATAATTGCACGTTCCAGTTGCCATTACTTTCCACCTTAATTGACATGACATGACAATTGAGCAGGTCTTGTTAATCTCACAGTGAATTTTTGCAACGGTTTTTTCTTATCCTTAGTTGCGGTCTAGTGTCCTACATTTTGCCGCTCAAGGTTTTTTCTTTCTCTATTTTCTTTGAAAATGTTGCTTTTTTTCGGTTATACATATGTAAGTTTGTTTTGTATATGTAAGTAAAATGTTGCAGTGGTGATACTGTTCGTATCATTGGAAAGCTTCTGTAACTCCGCATCGATGTATCGAAAGCGATAGATACATTTGATGCATTTTGTGAGGGACATATAACATTTACTGAAAAAAGTCAATATCACGATTTTCAAAAAAGTGTACCTAAGTTGGACACCTTCCTTAATTTTTGGGAAATCCACCAAATAAACTTAAATATGATACCATATCACTGTTTTGATTGCAGTTTTTGTTTTATATTGAATTAAACAATCAAAATCAAACGAATTATGGTAAAAATGAGTCGATAAAATGCCAGAAAAACATATTCTTCCTCTGAATTTTCAGAGTCGCAATTGATGTATGTACAGTAGCTATTTTGGATGCATGCAGTGGCCAAATGTACGTTCATGACTCATTTTCAACTACATGTCACAGAAAAGTCCATAAAAATGAATAGAAATATCGAAAATGTAAATAACACTTTATAATAGGGGATGTCCAATTAAGGAACATCAACAGTGTCCAACTTAGGAAAAAACATCGTTTTGACATATCTGTATGTTGAACCGAAAGTATTGAACAAAAACAATGTTTCATTGCAGAATATGATAGAGAATGAAAAAACGAATAAGAACAAATTTATATACCTTTGCTGAATCTTGGCATAATTCAATTACAAATGCGTTGAAAAATAACAAATTTACACCTGTATACCACCTTAAAATAGAGAGAGCTATCAATGACAACAAAACTCGCCAAAATAGGTGGGGTGTCCGAATTAGGGACAGTGTCCACCATTGGAACATTTCCCTTACATAAAATTTGTATAATACTTTCAAAAGAAGCTAGCTTATGGGAACAGAAATGTTTGAATTTTTCCATTTACTTCAAGGAAAATTATGTTTTCATATCTAAAAACTAGTCAAACAGAAGTTAAGTCCAGCACAAAGAAGCATCTCCGACCCTAAAAAGTTCTTTTCGTTTTCGATATTTAAATATTTGGAAATGCCTGCACTTGCTTCATATATCCGGTGTTTCTTAACCGATTTCGATTAAAATCAGCTGATTTATAGTTCTTTCCATAGTTCCTAAGACATTTTTTTATTTTTAATTATAGCGTTTTAAAAATCAAGATTATTTTGTTATTAGAAGAAATTGGGTAACACATAGAGAAAAGCTTTGCATATACTTTTGAATGATGAGCATATTTGATTTAAAAGCTTTTTTTTTAGAAGATGTTGGGGAATTGTTGCTCTGTAAAATGGTTGCATGTTTGTGCTTATTTATTCGAGCTATAAATCTAGTTGTTTAATGTGCGACGGACTGTGTTGGGAACAAAAACATCTGTAGCTATTGAAATATGGTATAAAATATAGCTTTAAGCTTCGAAGCAAACTTTTTCTAAGAAATAAAAAGTGAAGCGTTCCCTAAGGATGCCATAATTTATTATTTAGCGCTCAATTACAGCTTGTTTCCCAAATTTCTTTAAGAGGTGTGCACCCAATAAAAAATTTCAATACTTAAATAAACTTCAAGTACAGAAAAACCCCGTTTAACGCGGCAGAAAAGTTCCAACAAAGTAGAGCAAATAAGACGGTTAGGGGATGATGGATAGAAAATTGGTTAGGTATTAAATTTCATAATTATGTTTTTATACCCTTCACATGTGAATCAGGGTATATTGACTTTGTCATAAATCTGTAACGCCTTAAAGGAATGATGGAGACCCCATAAACTATATATCAAATGATCAGGACGAGCTCAGGAATTGATTTCCGTCCGTCCGTCTGTCCGTCTGTCCGTCTGTCTGTTTCAACACGATTTCCGGCCAAACTGCTGAACCGATCTTGATGAAACTTTCGATTGCTTAGATCATGTGGGTTTGTTCACTATGAATTTCATCCCGATCGGAGCATTCTACGATATAGCCACCATATAAATTTACCATATCAACACGATTTCCGCCAACTGCTGAACCGATCTTGTGAACTTTCCAGATTGCTTAGATCATGTCGGGTTTGTTCACTATGAAATTTCTCCCGTGGTTCTACGACATAGCCACCATACAAATTTACCATATCACACGATTTCCGGCCAAACTGCTGAACCGATCTTGGAAATTTCGATTGCTTAGATCATGTGTTTTTCACTTGAAATTTCATTTCGATCGGCATTCTCGACATAGCCCTACAATTTACCATATCGTACTTCATTGTTGTCTCTGTCTCCTTTGTACCTACATGTCAATTGTTGTTGTTGCACACGAACAAGTAAATGACGCTCGGTAAAAATATTAGCGAAAATTACCAACACTGCCGAACTGGGGGAGCTTGATTTGCTGTGTGGGGTTCTTCTTATAGAAATTAACTTGGCCTATGTTTTTTTAATAAAAATAAAACCAAACATTTATTTCTTACAAAAATAAAAACAATATAAACGAATATACTTATAAAAACAAAAGAGGGCCAAACCGAAACAGCGCTGAACCGAAACAGCATTAAACGTGGTCTTACTGTACACAAGAAATATGCGGCATGAAGATTTTGAATACGAATGAAATTTAGGTCAGAACGAAGGAACTCGGTTGCTTCATCAAGGAAAAGCTTGTGCTCACCGTTTTAATCAGACTTGAATGGGTTTCGGGCAGGAACAAAAAAAGGCAAAGTAATCAACTCAAAATGAACTAATTGAAATTGCTTTTGTCCGACCAAAATAAAAAAAGAAGGTAATTAAAACACATGGACACGCATGGAGAAGATCTATTATTAGCTCCCAAAAAACTAATAATAATAATAATAGCGATAAGCGATAAAAATTTTATCGGGAGTCTCGTGCTGACCAACAATCATTTTCGATGCTCGCTTACTTCCTTTCTGGCAAATGGACAAAACTTAATAACAGTGAAATTAAAGTTATGCCCAGGCCTATTATTATTTCATGACTTAAAGCTAACTTCTAAAAAGGGAACCCAGCAACTCCCAACTCCCTTTTAGACTAAATATTACGGTGTTCGTTCGTGCGCAGAGAAGACGCTGTATTATTTTTTTGTGAGGGGGCTTACTACAACGTACAGTGGCAAGTGACAGAAGGAAACCTTTGCGGTTAATTGCACCACCACCACCACCACCACCACCATTATCACCACCACCATTACCACAACTACGAACCCAACTTTGGTTGAGGGGTGCGGCAACAATGAATAGCGAGGTCAGGAGCAGCGTTAAATGTCAATTGGGCCATTCAGACAGGGTTGCCGTCGACTCAACGCAAAGCCAGCCCATTCATTCATTCAATCACTCATTCATTCAATCACTCATTCAGTGTCGGTGGGAGCCGGGGAGACCTGCTGCTAAAATCAACTAGTATACTGGTATAATAACAAGGTTTACTTGGACTTGTATTTGGCTTCAGCTGCGATTTAACTACTAGTTACGCTGTGAACCATGTTTAAGGCTTAAGAGGGAAACGCTCAAAATCATTTGGCAAGCTGTACTCAGAAAGAAAAATGTCGATCTAAAATGAAAAATGATTCAAATACATATTTGTGAATCTTGATATCCATTCTTGATCGAAGTACTTCAATTGAGCTCTTAAATCAAGTGCAAATTGCTTGAATGAATTAAAGAATTAAGGTCGATCTTCTCTTCTTATTTTTAAGTACGAAATTTAGTTCGAAAAGTGCGGTTTTAAGTAGGAAATGCTTGACTTTTTCGTTCTCTTAATCAAAGATCCCAGGAAATATAAATAACTGCTGGAATTTTTAAACATTAAGTTTGGAATATTATTTAGCTTTCAAATATGTGCAGTATATTTATACAAATCCATTAAAATGTCTGTCAAAAAGGAAGGACTAGAGTCTATAAATTGAATAAATGCACAAAAATTTTTCTGAGCTTGATAAACTTTTTGTTTCTA
This sequence comes from Scaptomyza montana, assembly GCA_018904305.1. NCBI lineage: Eukaryota > Metazoa > Arthropoda > Insecta > Diptera > Drosophilidae > Scaptomyza > Scaptomyza montana. Next base: position 615,331 of record JAEIGR010000012.1, read on the forward strand.
TTTTGTATACTTCCAACGCAGATTTTAACAAAGAAACTTTATTGTTTATCTTCATTAAAGAAGTTACTTAGTTCTCATAATAATAATAGAAACTCAAATTCAAATGAAGTAATCCCATTTAATCAAGTGTCAATATAGTTTCTACACATCTGGTGCGCAAAAGCGCCATTGTTAATAAGTTTTTGTGCTGGAATCTCAGGAAGTTTTAGAACATCCAACCCTTAAGATTGTTTGCTGTTTGAAATTTGCTTTAGATTTTCATTATGACAAACTTTTTGCCCTAGAATCTCAAATACCCAGAATATACCAAATAAACTTTAATGATAAACGTAGAATAAGGTATTATGGCTTATATTTAGTATTACTTTTCCCTTTTTAAACTAAAACTAGTATTATTCGTGGGATGGAACTACCTACTTAGTCGTACTACGACTATAGTTAATCCCAATTGCTTAATTGCACTAATCTAGCCATCAACAATACAAACTAAGCCTGGTTTAATAACCAGTCAGTTCAAACATTTTACAGTCAATATAATATAAGGTTGGGTACTCTGACTAACACTCCCTCTGTTTGGGTTTGAGCCCGCCTCCTGGCCGCAGGCTAATTAGTTGGCCAAAATGTATTTATTTTTTTTTGTTCCTACACGAGCATTTCGCAACGGTTTTTATGGCTGACGGCAGCAGGCAGGCAAATAAAAAGCTCTTATTCACATTAAAAGCAAGCCAGCAAAACGGGCGAGATTTAAAATAAATTATAACGTCATATTCCCAGGGGCGCTTTACGTAGCGCTGTTGTTGTTGTTGCTGTTGTTGAGTGCTTTACACCGCCCCCTTTGAATAAGCAGCAGCAGCACTTGAGTGATTGAGAGAGAGAGAGAGAACGAAAGAGAGAGAGAGGGCCATCTATTCAAACATATGAGAGCTCATCAACGTCGAGACGCCAATTCCATATGCCTAAAAGAGTTCATATAGTAGGTGAGGGGTACTTTGTGTAAAGGGTGTGTAAAGCATTGCACGTTAACATCAACGTCCACGAACGAAGACGCCGACGACGACCGCATTGCATGAATTCAACTTAACCTCAAACCATATTTTGGGGCTACAAACCACACGCGCACATAGTACATACACATACATAGCGCTTGAGTGTTTGTGTGTGTGTGTGACTATCGGGGTAAAATACAAGCTGTGAGGCAAGCTGAGCAGCAGCAGCAACAAAGCGCTGTGATAATTGAACATGTTTCCGCTGTCGCTGCCGCTGTTGCTGCCGCTGCTGCTGCTAACGGCCCTTTAACATTTCTCGAGATTGCTTTTTGCTTGCTGTTGCTTTTTCTTCTTCTTCCTCTTCTTAGAGTTCGCACTTATAGAGCTGAATAAAAAGAAGGAAAACGAAACGAACAAGCGCACGAATAAACTAAATGCCAGCCAAGCCCTTAACACACACACACACACACACACAACAATATACTGGAAAAAGGGTCGCACTCTGGCGATAGCTACTCCATTTTGTATGTGCTGTTTTAGGGTGACCAGCTGGCGTCAACAACAACAGCAACAAGAAATTCATTTCGTGCAAAAAATAATAATACTGCTTTAACTTTAGAGATAATTTTTCGTGAAGTCACTCATATGTATGTATATGATTAATGGAATATCTTTGAGATCTTTGCTAGAATTTTAAAATAATCAGTTTTCTAATTTGAGAATGCATTCATCATTGGATTTTTATCTTTTGTTTTTACTTTCAACTTGAAAGGATTTGTTAAAAGTTTTGTTACACAAATATTTTACTTAACGTGCGTAAAATGAAGTTAATCATATGCATAAACTTTTATTCATTCTAAGTATTTCTAAAAATAAATGATGGTCACCCTAAAAATAAACAACGCTTAGCATAGCAAACAACGTAAGCCTAATGAATGGTCTGCCAGCTCATGCATTGTAATGAACGGTGAACTTAATACGCAGTACGCAGGACACGCACAGCGGAAAGGATACACGGAAAAGGATACAAGGAAAAAGCGACAGGAGCAAGCGGGCAGGATAGTCAAATAGAAAAACAGTGAAAAACGTGCGACGTGTAATGATAGGCCCATTTTCATATGCATATTTTATTAACTATTAGCAGCGGTGCGGCAAAAATTTCAACAATAATTGATGAAGGCGCCAACACACACAGAAAACAAACACACGCACACATACATTGAAGAGTGGTCCCCCGGGGCAGAAGCTACTGAAACTGAGACTCATCCCAACCAACCAACAGCCTCACACACACAAAGGCAAACAGCACAGTCATAAAATGTGAGCTTTATGTTCGCTCGTTTATCCTTTAATATTTTTAAAGCCCACACAAAATGCTAAAACCCATACACACACACACACACCCACACAAAAACACAGAAAAAGAGACGAATAAACACACACACAGTAACACGAAGTTGACGAGCGCACACACAAGTGCAGAGAGCATAAAGGCTTTATAAAAATTAAATATTTGCCCAGGAGAGCCAGTGGAGCGGACTAGGCAAACTGAATACCATCAAAACGGGGGAAGAGCATAAAACAACACACACAGCAAAAACGAATTTGCGACCGACAGAAACGTTTTCTTCTATTTTGATGCGCTGCTGTCGTTGCTCTCAGTTGCTTAGTTTCTCTGTTGCGCTCAGCTGCTGCTCTGTGTGCGGTGGGTGGTCCAGAGCGCCTCTCACAAAAAAGTTTCTGGCGCGTGCTTTACACTCGTTTGTGTGCCTGCCAGCGCTTAAGGCGATGCACAAACACATACACACACACAAGCACACACAAATACAAAAATGTATGCCCAAATACACGTACATACAGCTGCACAAGCGGTAAATTTTTGTTTGCTTTTGATTTTTATGTTAAGAACATTACAGACATTGCACACACAAACACTTTGCTGTTGTTGTTTTTGCTGTTGCTGTTGTTGTGTGCATTTGGGGTTGGCTAAAAAGTTCCTATTTTCGTTGATGTTGCTGTTGTTGGGCCTTATGTTCCGTTCTGTTGCGTCCTAACTTCCGGCCACCCTCTTGTTTTTTGTCATTTCCATTTTATTCGACTTTTTATTTTATTATATTTTTCAGATTTCGTCCTAACAAAATTCCCCAGAGCTTCAATTATGCCATTTAATGATTGGTTCGAGTTGCTCCGAGCTCAGTGCCCAAAACTTGTTCATCATTTACCCCGAGTGCTTTCACATGCACATACACTAACGTTCTAAAAGGTAATTGACGTATGTACGGATACCATAAGTTTTTGTCAGCATGCATCAGAAGATGGGTTAAAAGTGCTCTCTGCTTGTTAAAATTTCGGAAAAGTTGTAAAAGTGTGCTCAGAAAACTTTTATTTTTGTAATGATGTTACTTTTGTTTGTGCTAAGTTTAGATTTAAGGAATGAATGGTAGAAACAAAGGATAAGAAATTTTTTGGTGAAAAGACATTACTTATTATAGATATAAAGATATCCTTTAAAAATATCCATTTTATTTTATCATAATGTGGTATCCAAGTTCACAAAGAGTCATCATTTAAACAGCTTTATATGGCCTCTATACCCATTAATATCCCGAAAAAAACAAAATTAAAACATAAGTCAAGTATATCGTATAGCATTAATAAAGCTTAAAAACAGTCAGCTTTTATGATGTAGGAAAAAAACTGTTTATGATCCGCCGGAAATGACACATCCATCCTTAACATTGAGCAGTCCAAAATCCTTGAAGAGTGTCAACTTTTCTTTGCCGGACATGGCATGACTTTAGTTATTTTTGTGGGGAGGTGTAAATATTGCTACATTCCCTGAATATTTTATGTCATACCATTGCGTCGTTTGTGTAGGGTGCTCGAATTTAAGTCCTCAGTTTACGGAACAAATTAAGTGCCAAGTGGCGTATAAACTTCGCGTAATGCAGCATTCCCTTGGATGGAGCAATGAGTAAGCTAAGGTCTAGCCCTCTCAATAAGAGGCCTGGACACATCTTTTTTATTGGAGTCATCTGGGGAGTCGTCATTCGAGGTCGCAACAGGAAATTGACGAAATCTTTATTGTGTTTTTTAAGGGAACTTAATTTCCCCTTTATTGTAGGTTGAATGATGGGATCCTAACTACCAAGCCTTACGACTATTTTGGTGCTGCTGAACAAAACAGATTTCTGATCCAGATTCATAATCATGAATTTAAATATTGGCATCGAGCTTGAACGAAGCCAATTCATGTGCCGTCTTCTGACCACGACAACGTATTAGCTTGAAAATGTTTTTGAACGATGAGTGTTTTGTCAAAAGTGGCAAAAACATATTTGTTTGTGAAACTGTTTCAAGCACAAAGCTTTACATTTGTTTATTAAACTTGTAAATGTCAAAGTCCGACTTGCGGCCGGGCTAAACAATATTTTAGCTTGTCATGCGGGCCAAACAGGAAGAAAAGGACTACGAAAAAACCATGTCATGTCAGAAAAAAAAAAAGTTTATTTTTACAAATTGTTTCTATTAAAACATTGGCCTCTTAAGACAAAGAAACTATAGCTCACTTTCTCTATGGAGATAGTTATTCAGTATGATTTGATTAAATCAAATTTACTGTGAGGTTTTCCGTAGAAATTTCTCGATATTTTTTCTCTGTGTATAGTCATTAGTTGCTAGTATTCGTTGATTCAGTACATAATTACACAATTTCAACGGGTTTTAAATGAACATCTATGCTAGTTATGCGTATACAAATGACTCACAGTTACCACAAATGATTCACTTTTAGTACTCGTCCTCGTATTCCCTGAAGAGCGATGGTACCATTAGAAATCCAATTGAAATTCATCAACAGAACTCAACGGAACTGAACTCGACTTGACTTCAGTTCACTTCAATTTAATTGACACGAAGTCTTTCTTGCATTAGACAAGCGGAACTGCAAGTTTCCCCAACGGAGGCATCAACTTGCTGGTTGATTTATGGCCATGTCTAAAAGTCCGCACACCTATTGCCGACCAACAACAACGTCAACTGCATGTGTGTGTGCGTGTGTATGCTGTGTGGGTTTCGTGTTTGGTGTTTGCCGGCGGTTTTGGTGTTTGGTGTTCGGCGTCCGTTCGCGTTTCACCTCATTCCCCATTCCTCATTGCAGTACCCGTTCCTATTCACCGGTTCCCCCGGTTGCCCGTTCGGGGACTTAATATATTAATCAAAGGCTTGAAATCTTTATCAAGTTGTCATGGCGTACGACTGACAATGAGTCTGGCGTGAAATGTGTACGAAACCCGTTTGATCCTTAACACGCACGGATATACATAGTACTATATTTCATGTCGTTGTTACAGTTGTTTCTTGATTGCCGACTCTTGTTGTTGTTGTTGTTCGCATTCTCATTTGCAATTTGCAATCGAAATCGCAGATTTGCACGAGCCCCAAAAAAGCAAACATTAATTTACAAATTTATATGCAATGACCGAGGGTTGGACGATATATGTTAAAGTAGATTTAATAAACATTAAAGCTGAATTTGTTGAGAAAAATCTCTGCATTTTTAGATCCAAGAAGAAAGTATTTTAGATCCCTTAAAGTATATAGTACATACATTCTTGAGTTGATCAAACGATGTCTGTCAGCCTATTTGTATGTATGAACGCTACGATCTTAGAACCTATAAGATCTAGAGACTCAAGATTATAAAGATCGAAATATATTAGACCCCATAAAGTATATATACTCTAGATCGGAGACCTGTCTGTCCGTCCATTTGAAAGAACGCGTTGATCTCAGAGACTATAATAACAAAAGACCATTTTATGTTTTTAATTAAGCAATTTATAAGTGTTATTTAATATTGAAGATCTGTAAAAGTTTCATTAAGATCGGTTAGTTTTAGTTTACTCAGGCAAGCAGAAGCTTGAAAATCGCGAATTTAAATGGTAAAGACTAGATCGAGCTGCCTTGACCGGAACAATCTGGTTTCTATATTAAATATTATTATGAAATAATATAAATAAAACTTTTCTCAAAACAAAATCAACTTCTTGTTGTTTTATACCTTATAATTTTGTCATGAAATGTATAACGCATAGAAGAAAGCATCCCAGAACCCCTAAATATACAGTACGACCTCGCTCAACGCAACGCTCGTCAAACACAACTTCTCGATAATTGCAAAACCCGAATTCTTAACATTTATCGCAACTTCCTAAGGAAATAGTATGTTTTAGTTTGTTTTTACCACTTTTCTAAATAAAATCAAATGATATCATTGCTTAGAACAAAGGTTTATTCGATTTACTTTAATTTAAATGGTTAGCAAAGGCAACTCTTTTTGGAAATAGGTCTCGTGGCCAACAGAAAATTTTCTCTCGGCTTTCGCAAATGGCAAAAGTTAAATAGGTTGCGTTGAGCGAGGTCGTTTTGTATTTGAATTAAGAAAGGATTTTTGAAGACCGCCATTCTTGTTTTATGAAAAAAATGGTCTGAAATTTATCTTAATATGAATATCATTTCGTCCTAAGTTTATAAACAATTTGTGCTTGAATTTAAACCATTTATTGTTAATTTTTATAGTCGATATACATACAATTGGGTTTGTGCAATGTCCGCCATGGTGTCTGTCCGTCCGTCCGTCAGTATGTTTGCAACTTTTTTCGACACTCTCAAGCTAGAGACTTAAAACTTTGCAAATATCTTTTTCTATAGCCGGGACAGATAAAGTGTCAAGATTGGGGCTCTACGATTACTGGGGGGGCTGGAAAATCGATATATTCGATAGCTCATTATCGATAAATCATTATATTTCCCTCACCCTTACAGTTAGACTTACCGAGTTTGGTAGGAAGATAGCTACTGCCATCCCCCAAAAAACTGCATCAAAAATATTGGAGCCATGCCCACCCATACCACCCCTAGCTCCCCCCCCCTCTACCTTTTCAAAAACAGGTATGCGTATATAATCTTCAATAGTACTTGACATTGGTTTATTCAAGTCCAGTATAACATACTATATGAAATTGTAAATAAACTTCATGCTGGGGGCTTGCAGCGGGGCTGCTGGAAATATTGAAATTATAATTTAAATTAACTTGTTTAATCTTACCGAGTATGAAAAAAAAGCATTTGCCGGGCATCGTTATGCCTTAGCCATTGCGCTGTTGATGAACATGTTTCGTATGTAGTTAAGTCTAATCTTAACCGAACAAACTTTCCACTCACCTGCAGGTGATAAATTCATTCTTATTTCATTATCATTGTTTTTTTTTTTATTTGTTTATCTGTTGATCAATATCAACAAACGGTTTTTAAATCAAGAACGTCTGTTCAAAATTCAAGAACAAAAACTGAATTAGGAACATGTTTTAACGAAAAGTAAAACACCCATTTGTTCTAATTTTTTCATCAGCATAATAAAATTGTTTTTCAAAATCGGCTTGATCGGATCTATATCTTTAGCTGCCATACATATGAGAGACCTGTGGAAAGATCTTACCATAGTAGGCTTTGTAAGTGTAGATAATTTTTGCTATGAAGAAAATAGCTTTCTTGTTTTACATTACGTCCTTGCTTAGCTAGATTATTTTAACATTAAAAGTCAGGATACCTGTACTTAAATCTTATTCTTTCAGTTCAACATTTTCCTCTAAATGGTGCTCACTATTCCGGAAAAGTGGCATACAGTTACATATAAGTTTTCATATACATGTTTGGGATTGAGCTAAAACCTGATCGAACGATATGCGAAAGTGTTCCTATGTTCTGGGATCTGTTCGTTGAATATAAATTAGTCAGGTCAAAATACTTTTCATTTAGAGTTTTTTAAGATTGCGCCTAAGTTCTATTTCTTTAAATTTTATCTTATAAATAAGACTTTCCGAAAGTAACTTTTGAATTCTATTCGCTTATATAAGGAATCTGTTTTTATTATGATATTTAAATGTAAGTCTATCAATAATTTATCCGCTATATTAATGTCGGTATCTAAACTCAAGTTTAGAGTTTATTAAACGACCCTCGTTTCGACTCGTCCAAAAATAGTTTCAACGTTGTTACGAATCATTTTGCAAGCAATCTCTAAAATTGTCACACAAGATTTCGTATGGAAGTTGGAAGTTTGAGTATTCGTTCGCTTTAAGTTTAAGTTGAAGTTTTGCGATCCGTTTTCAATCCGTTTTGTTGTTGTTGTTGGCGGCAAACATTAATATTCACATGTTGTTCGTTGGTATGCGCGACCAGTTACGGAGGCCCTGATATCGGGGCAACCCAGTCGCAAGTATCCAGTCTCCATTCCCCAAAACCCACTCTACACACCTCTTTGCTGTCTAAACAGGCCGTTCCCTTGTGCTGTTGTCTCTGTTTTGGTTGCTTTGTGCCCACCTTTGGCCCACCTTCGTCCCTCTTGCTGCCCCTGCTACTTACTTATAACGAATGGTTCGGGCACAAAACGCGCTTTAGGCTGCATAAATTTATTCGTCGCTGTCGCTAACTAAAGCCGAGTCGGCTTTTTTTTCCAGCTTTCAGCCTCGGCCTCAGATTCAGTTTTTTAGCTTCGTCTCCATCTCCGTCTCCGGACTGGGCCTCTAAAAACTGGTTCCATTTATGCAAGTTTTTGTATTGTTGTTGTTGCCTTGCGACGCTTTTGGTATTGTGCTAGTTGTTGTAGTAGTAGTTGTTGTTGTTGTTGGTTGGCTGGCTGGCTGGCTGGCTTGGTTGTGGCTTTCGCATTGAATTTTGCACCTCGGCTTTTGCCGCAGATACATTTTACTTATCGGCATCTAAATTCAGACTCTGTCATGCAGTTTCCCCCAGTTGTTTGCCAACAGTTGTTCCCAGCTGCCCCAACCTCAGCCTCAAATGCGAGTTTTAGCTCAGTAACTCTGTGGAGATTCCGACCGACTACGAATTTGGATGCAGGATGAGCACGTACTAGCAACCAAAAAGTATCAAATTTCAGTTAAGATACAAAAAATAAAAATGAGCCAATAAATATATATATTATTTAATGAGATTTCTGCTTGAAAAAATACTGAAAACCCCACTAATCGTTTTTGATTTTAAGTCGACAGCATAATTAAATTCCTTAAAATATTACATACTATCGTATAAACATTTTTACTAAAATGATATATGTATATGTATGTATCTTTGTTTTCATTTCATTTTTTTAATAAAATTTATATATGTTTATTGTGCCCAATTTTACAATTGTGCTGTTGATAAGGTTAATAAAGTCGACTTTAAATGATACAATTGCTTTCACGCTCTTTATCTCTTTCTATTTTATTCTTTCTTTCTCTCTCTGTCTGTCTATCAGTTTCGCTGGGCAAGTAAACATCCGCTTTTTGCGTTTTTGTCCGTTTGCCTTGAATTGGATTCAAATGATTTCTTTGTTTACTTGAACTCAGCAGCTATCTTTTGGGCAGATAGTCTTGACTGAATGAATAAATGAATATACGAAAATGTACACAAAAAACTTATAAGCATACTCACTTATTATATGCATACATATTTATTCAGATGCAAACCGAATCATACTCACACTCACAGCGATATTCGTCTTTTTGTTTGTAAATAATGAAGGCCTTTTTGAGATGATATTTACACACACACAGAAATACATTTGTATATACGATTAACTTTCTATGATGAACATTAAAGTTAATGAGCTTTCATTTCGTTTCAAATGTTTATCTATCAACCCATAAACGAAAGTGATCTCAAGAGCATCGCACATTTTTTACCCTCACTAAATCTTATTTGAGCTGTGAGTTTAAGATAAAATCAATCTTGCAGCGATCTTTTTGAAGTTTCTGGTCCGAAAAGGTTTCATTTTCATTTTATCGTTATCTTTAATCTTGTGGTACTTAAATCATTAAAGGTCCACCATTTTGTGGTTTCTTTTGGTAATGATTTTTTTCTTTTCTTTCAAAATTTTAAGTGTAAAGAGGAGAATTAGAGATTCCCAGTTAAAAGTAAAAAGGATCTTGCCGGGATATTTCAATTCAGAGAGTTAAGGTTTTATTGCATTAGAAAGCATGTGTATATCGGAAACGGAAAGAGTCATCGATAAAACTTGTACAGCGCGAGACACACTCTCTCTGAGATACTGTATATTTATACTTATTGTGGGGTCGGAGATGCATTCCTTAGCATATGCACAAATCTATTATACCCTTTTGACAAATCATTGTTTCTGGGTATCAAAAATAATCATATTTGTTTATAAAGTAGTTTGTCCTGAGTGATTGTCTGTAAATAATTTTGTCGGAAAAAATTGTTAAAACCATTTAACTGTATATTAACTATGATAAGTAATTATGGCTGATAAGGTTTTATGGAATTCTATAATGAGATATGAGCAAAGTAACAAACAATCTACATGTCTTCGAAAAACAAAAGAAGCGAGAACTCCTATATTTTTTTTTAGCTAGAAATAATGGTTAAATGCTAAATATTGCTGTTATGTTTACCTTTTAACTTTACATTCTGACCTGTTTAGATTATGTTTGTGAAAATGTATTACGAAACTAAAATATTTTAATAAACAGCACTGTTAGACATTTTTGTTAATTTACTTCTTTTTACCACTATTCTTACCAAATACTATTTTTTAATGTTGTTGGTATTGATAATTTTTATGTTTAACCTTTCAAAGTGAGTAGTACCTCATGGACTTCGAAACATGTATTTATAAGTTTCTTACTATTTATAATTATTTATTTTATTTGTAGATAGATCATTTTCTAACTTTCCAAAAGCAACAACCACATTTCATAGCTAAAAAGATCTTAAGCTGCAAAATAGTTTAAATACATCCATAACAAGTCTATGATGGTACAGTCTCTATGATGGTACTCAATATCCGTAACTGTAAAATTTTCAAATCCCAGCGCTCTTTTTGTAATATGGCTGTGAAAAGTTTTTGGGTGTGTAAAGTTTTTCGCAAAAGTTAATTGATTTATATTTTGACATTTTTCGTAGGGAACAAAAACGAAAAGGTGCACCATAAAACTTGCAGCTCCAGAGACCTTTTCGTGACAAATGCCGGAAAGTCGCGTAGTCGACGTCGTCGTTGTTGTTGGAGTTGTTGGCGCTGGGTTTTTTGCGACTGCTCTAGGCACTGTGGTGAGAGACTACAGTTTGCAAAAGTTACTTAATCATGAGCTTCAATTAGTGCAGCGAGCTTGGAGCTATAGTACAGTTCGTACTACTACTGCAGTACTGTTGTATTCAAAGGTTTCGTGCCAAGAGCATATTGTTTGTTGTTGGTATGCACTGGGCTCGGGAGACGGCAGACGTCGATGAAGCGAAGGAAAAATAAAATGGAGTGTCACGGCTGCCGCACACAACTGGCTGCAGTTGAATAAAAAATAAAAAAATAATGGGTGGAGAGGGTGTGTGGCGACTGGAGTGAGGATTGTGTGTAGCGTGTTGCGACAACGGCCAACGGCACCAAGACACACACTGTTGCGTTCATTGTTGTCGCCAGTTGCGAGATTTTTTTGCAGGCAAGACTCGATGAGTCGCTTCCGCCGTTTTATCTTTGTACAGCGACACCCACTCGCCGACTAGCACTGCGAACTGGGTACCCTAAGCTCCAAACACTGCCGCCTGCTCGATTGCACTCACACTCTTGTGCGCTCTCTCTCTCTCTTTCTCGCACGCTCGCTCTCTGGCGTTCGTGACTGACTGTGACTCCACCTCTTGCCCCTTGGGAGTCCCACACTCTTCATCTCTTAGCTCTCTGGCGTTCGGTTCGTGTTCGGGCTTGTGGCTGTGCTGTTTTTGTTCGTTTGTTCGTCTGCTTAGCAGCTCGGCGCGCTCTGTTCGGCGTCTTTCATCAGCATATTTCGTGTTTATCGCTGAGTGATGAAAATTATGTTGATGACGTTTGCACAGCTCTGAGTCTGGTGCGCTGCTGCTTGTGCTGCTGTCTCTCAGTCGCTTTGTCTGTCTCTCGGTCTCTTAGTCTGTCAGTCTATCTCTGTGTGCGCTTTGCACGTCGTCACCTCAGCCATCCCCTTCACACCCTGTAGAGCACCCCTCTGGCTTTATCGTTTGGCCCCAGCGGCGACAACTAGCGAAAGTTGTGCTAAATTGGAACATCAGCGTTTTGCTTCTGTTTATTTTCATGTTTGCTTTTGCGCCATCATCCATACAAAAGTATGCGGCTGAGTTAGCTACAACAGCACACAAAAACACACACACACACTATATATTCAGCAAAAAATTCAAAAACAACACTAAATTTATATATGTACATACATGCATTTATTTATTGAATTTCTTTAAATGTATTTTCGTACGTGACCTTTGATATTTTCAGTTTTGTATGTTGCTCATGCTTATCAAAGCTTTTGCTTTGTGCTTATTCCATTTGATATCGTCTGTAGTATGATAGTAAACAATACTAATAAACTTATTGTAAATGGAATCCATATTATATCATTACGATATTTTCTTACTTCATAGTCCAAAAACTCTAGATTTGTATGGCATCGAACGTCTCTTGACGAATACTTTAGACGCACTGATTATAAAAGCACTGATTTTTAAAGACCATAAGAACTAGAGTCATTGGATTCGAAATATATCAAGTTAAATATCAAGCTTATTGTAATTGCATTATAATAATTGCATTATATCTTGGTGTATTTTCAATTTTGGGCAAACAATGGCAAACCAAAATCTAACAATGACTTTACCAGAATAATGCATTATAAATTGTTTTTTTATTTCTTAATAATATAAGTTTTAAATTTTTTCTCGTTGACTTTTCCTAATGCAATTTAATATGTAATAGCTTTTCACAAGATTGCAGTAGAAGAGCCTTTATTTAAACACTATATGTATTAACAAATACTTAAACAAAATATTCTATTAGGCAAAAATAATAATCGAAATTTGAGATCCTTCTTGCGAAAAAACGGAAAAATCTATACCAAAATGGCGTCCAGCTTATTAATTGTGAATCAAGTTGGAAATCACGGAGGAATGTTTTTTAGTGAGCGGAAAACCTGCATGCGGTTGCCGTTATTGTTGTTTTTGGCTATTGCTTATTAAAGCATTATGTTAAATTTATTTTTAATTTTAAAGCTTGTTTTAGACCCTATTTTAAGCTCTTATTGTTTGGCGCTTAAGACATCCAAATATAATAAACATGGACTTTTAGTTGTACATTAATAAACGAAGTGGTTTTTTAGCAACCGATTAATAATAATACAATAATTAAAGGCAGTAAGAGTACAATAGAAGAGTTCTGGAGTATATACAAATTATTATTTTAGTTTTAATAAAACTAGTAAACGTTATAATACCCTGAAACAATTGAGAAATTAGTAAGAATGACATAATAAAGTTGTGCAAAGACATTCGAAAATTCATATATCGAATCTCAAGGGGACAAGAAAAAACTTCGATATGGAGAAAAAACTTACTATGGAATGGGGTTTTGATTGATAAAAATTACAGGGCTCTGAAAATGAATTGTATATATTTTGGGTCAACCACAACAGCCGAGTGTCCGTCTATTCGCTGTAGGGAGGCATAAACGCTGGAGGATTCTAAATTGAAATATATTCTTTTCTTTTCATTAGGCAGATCAAGTTTATTTTAAATTAGTTTTCGATAACAATATAATCTTAGGTTTTCCAAATTAATAGCTTGCAATAAAAACTTGTAAAGGTTCATCTGTAAAGTTTCATCAAACACCGAAGATTTTGAGGATTGAAAATAACGTAAGCTCGCAGTAGCAAGTACAGTCATATTCTGTTAACGCAGAAACTCTACAAACTCTAGAGTTATCGATATTATTAGGTCGAGTTCTAACGTCAAAAGCTTTTTTATTAGTTTAGTTATCCGTTGTTATATATTTAGTTATTCATCTTATAGAAACTTTTAAAAATGTACATGACACAGATCAGCCTCATCAAAGCTCTGACTTTAAGCTATAGTTCATTGCGGTGCATAGTTAGATAATCCGCAATTCCAACAAAAATTGGCTAAAAATAGGTTCCACAAAAGTTTGCTTATAATGTCTATAATTTGAACATTTGATGCTTGGATTGTCTTGATAACCCTCTTAACCGCTCAAATTTAAGAGTTGTAGTGCAAAAAGATTGGAGATCTATTGAACTAACCATATTTGATAAGCAATGTGATGTAGCTACAGCTTCATTGCAAACTTATTCCTGTAAATTCGAAAGCTTAACGCAAAGAAAGTCAAAGTTAAAGTGTTCAAGCCTTTAGGGTAATTCTTTTGGCTGTCTGCGTTTTGTTTCTGTGTATTCTCACTTTTGTGTGCGAAATTGCATCCGTCTAGGCAATTTGGGACGACTTATGGGTTAAACAAAAGAGTTTGCCAACTTTTCAGACGCCAAAAAAGGCTGAAAACAATGGCAAGCCAAAAGTGATACGATAAATGAGCAGCACGAACAACAACAAATTTGTGACTGGACACGTCAGCAGAAATAGCAAAGCGCAAAAAAACACAATAAGCACCTACACATGTACATGTACATACATACATATATTATATGTAATTAGTAGAGCCGAGAAAAAAGCAACGGAAAAAACTGCAAAGTATGTTTGTTTGTAGTTTAGAGGCTTGTTTTTGCGTGTTGTATTATTGTTAGTGCTTTTGGCAAGCGAACGTTTCGTTCGTTCGTTCAATTATTTTATCGGCATCGGCAATGCGAAGCAACAACAACAGCAACAACGCGAACTGCGATTGATAGACCAAAACAGCGGCAAATGCGCTGTTGCCACTTTTCAGCAGCGCCACAACCAAAATGAAGCAACTCACACACACACAGCAAACCCAAAAACATAACAAAAAGTGGCGCGGTTATAAAATTTTCCGCGCTTTTCTGTTTTGAATTAAAATCCGCACTCACACGCACGAAAACGTACACACATATACATTCTGGCATTCTGTCGTGCGCTCTCGTGCTTACACTCTCTTTGCGGCGAATTCGTCGATGTTGCTCTCACATTCGGATTTCGAATAAAATATTAAGTTCGAATGAATATCTTGTCAGTTTTGCTGGCGTTTGCCGCTTGCAACGTCACAAAAAAGGTCACACACACACACATACGAACGCATTTAACTATAATTTACTTTTGCGTTTGTTGGCGCTGTTGCCAGATTTCATCATTACGTAGCATGGCGAAAATTCAGTCGTCATTGTGGGTTGTTTGCCAGTTTTGTGAAGCTCGTATGCGGATGGTAGAGTACGGTGTGGAATGGTGAGCAAAGTTCAGGGAGGGAGGATTGCGAATGGCGCCATTTATGGCGATTATTAAGTTAACGCTGCTGACTGCTGCTGCTGCTGTCGTTGATGGCACATTTGATGAGGTTTTTATGTACTACTCCGACCCATTCTCCTTTCAGCCCACCACAATGTGTGTGTTGTGGCACACGCCCCCTTACACAGTCCGGCCACAATAGCATCGAGAAGTTTCATTTAGGAAAACTGTCGTCTATTAAAATTGTTATTTCGATTTAGCTTTTAGCACTTTATCGTTAGCTTGCGCCACTTTTATCACCTATCTTGCTTAATGATTTCTTGTGTTTGTTCATGGGTGCCCCCCTTCTTCTCCCTAGTCTCCAACTTATTTATTTATAAATTGTTTTCAACGATTGCTCTTTAAAATGCGTCGTT
Source organism: Scaptomyza montana (assembly GCA_018904305.1). Taxonomy (NCBI): domain Eukaryota; kingdom Metazoa; phylum Arthropoda; class Insecta; order Diptera; family Drosophilidae; genus Scaptomyza; species Scaptomyza montana. The sequence goes on from JAEIGR010000012.1 coordinate 630,986, forward strand.
TGATTTTGCTTCGTTTTGCGGTTTGCCATGTGATAAACATTTAATTATAGCATTTTTGCGTGTCGCTTTTTGGCATTTGTTCGTTTCGTTTTCGCCCGTTTTGTTTTCCAATTAAAACCCAAAATAAAATTTTTTAGCTTATTTTGTAGGCCAACATCAATGCTAAAACGTGTTGATTAAATTACCCGGTTTTTTGAGCTTATGTCGATATTTATATCGTCCGTCTGTCCATCTGTCGTGTGATGTGTGTTTTGTGTTTGATTTGTGTGTATGTTGGAACCCGCAGTGCAGCCGGCATGACGTCAATTCGTAACGCTTAAGCTGACGCAAGTTTACTCTGCCTTTTGATGCGACGCCATTTTATAATACATACTATGCTACGAGGCAAAAAGGCTGTGTACAGTTGGATTTTGTTGTTTTATGGTAACAAAATAAGCATGCAGTACTCGATGGGGGAGCGGATGTATTTAATTGTCAAACGTCAGTTTCTAACTTTTAATTACAAACTGTAGTGTTTGGATATTGTTTAATACAGTTGAACTTCCATACAACGAATCTCAATGGGACTAGGTAACAATTTGTAATAGCAGGGTTCTGGAAATGCATTCGTTACATAGAAGCTTCGTTATACAGATGTAGGTTATATGCAAGTTGACAAAGTAATTTGTATATCATTACTATTAAATATTATATATACATATGTACTAGTAAACAAGCTAATAAAATAGAATTTTTATAAGTTTATGTTTTTCTATATTCTTGCATTAATTGCAAATATAACACAGTCAAATATAAACTAGTCACAAAGCTCTAGTTGAGAAAGCTTTACTTGGAGATTGGCTGATTTAATGTGTTTTTCAACCGATTTCGACATTTTTTGTAGGTGATCAATATTATATAGCTAACGATCGATTTTGAACATTCAATATTTTATCGCAAACGAACAGTTTTACCGAAATATTAAAACAAAGTTCTGGCAATGGTTTAGAAGAGCTCATATTTTAAATCTGAAGTCGTAACCTCTGATATCATAGGCTGTTGTTGTTCATGAAGAATATGATTACGAAATGCCTTCCTCATGCCTGTTACATACATACATTTACATAACTTTATTATATGCTTTAAATCCAATCAAAATTAGATCACGAAAAATAAAACTTTTTTTCAATTTTATATAACAACTTCCTTTAGTTTGTTTTTATACCCTTAACCCATAAAATGGGTAAATAAGGGTATAATGGTTTTGTGCAAAAGTATGTAACAGGCAGAAGGAAGCATCTCCGACCCTATAAAGTATATATATTCTTGATCAGCATCAATAGCCGAGTCGATATAGCCATGTCCGTCTGTCTGTCTGTCTGTCTGTCCGTCTGTCCGTCTGTCCGTCTGTATGAACGCGTGGATCTCAGAGACTACAAGAGCTAGAGACTTCAGATTTTGAATATAAGTTCTCCTGTACCATAAGCAGAACAAGTTTGCTTCAAATTATCGATAACTATTCTGGTTTCCGATATACACATGTGATCGATAACAAAATAATATCGGATTTTGAGCGTTGAAAGAATGGGTAACGATAGATCTTTTCTGAAAATTTCGTCCAAATCGGTTAAGAAACACCGGAGATATCGAATTTAATCGATTGAATTTAAGTCAATAAACCAAAGTCTTTTATAAATTTATTATATTTATTGCAACTGGGTTCAGGGTATCTTCTACTCTTCCTTCCAAATTTTGTGACTCTAGCTGAAAGTTTGCAAAAGGTGGGGAAAGAGGGCTGGGGGTGGTATGGTTGGGCGTGGCTCCAAAGCTTTCATGCAGATTTTTGGGGGTCGCTGCCAGCTATCTTCCTACCAAATTTGGTGGCACTAGCTCCACAACTCTGGAAGATACACGCATTCTCGTTTTTGACGAAGTGTTGGTGCGGATGGGGGCGGCTAGGGCAGTATTGGTGTAGGATGTACGAAATATGTGAATTTATTGGTTTTGAGTTATCGAATTTATCGATTTGCCAGCCCCCCAGTTATCGTAGAACCCCAATCTTGACACTTTAATTTACTATGCCATAGGTAAAAAGAATTGGAAAGTTTCAAGTCTCTAGCTTGAAGGGTGTGGAAAAAAGTTGCGAACATACAGACGGACAGACACCATGACGGACATTGCACAAAATCAATATACTCTTTACCTTCGGTAACGAGTATAAAAATCAGCTTTGAAAATATTTAGTTTAACTATCCGGTTTTTCACTATGAAACGTAATAAATTGTTCCATAGATCATATTAATTTAACTAAAAGCATTTTAAACAAAATGCGCGCACTTTAAAAGTCACGCAATTTTCATTTAAACATTGAACCTTATATAATTTAACTAAATACGCATATGTTACGATTAATATTCATAATAAAATATTCCATTCAATACCATATGTATTTCATTCTAAGACTCTTCTAGTTAAGAATTAGGATGATCCGGATTCAAATTAAAGATCTGATATCTTACAACCATCCCGAAGCTTTCTGTTTTAGTTCAAAGCTTACTGCATATGGCAATGTCTAAGGCATCCGCTAAGTGGACAAGAGACCTTAGGTTCAAATCCCATCACAGGCCATCACATTTCGCGTTCGATAAGTTTGAACTTAATTTTCATTGAAGTTTTAGCATTTTTAACTACATATTAAAATTATATTTCTAATATATCCGAGTGAATATAAAATGAAGAATGTCTTATTTGTTTTTATTTTATCCCAGATATAGGAATATATTTTTTGTGCATGAACATTAATACGTCGACACTTTAAACTAAATATGAAAAAGTTTTGATTTTAATAAAATTATAGTAATTCTTTATTTAGTCATATTCATATTTGATGCTTAAGCATACACGAAAATAGTTGGACTAAGCATGGGTAAAATGCTTATTATATGCTACGTTTTTCTTTGAGTGTACCACTAAATTAGGCAAAAAGTTAAGTTTCTTAATACAAATCTGTTCAAAAGTCAGTCAGTAATAAAATGTTGTAAAATACGCTAAAAGGTATTTGCTACCGCGAGGCAAGTCAAGAGGAATGGCACTTTTGACAGCTCATTTCATTAAATATTGTGATTTGTGTGGCAAGTCAACTCCCAACTGTGCCGCTGTGCAATAAACTTAAGTCCCAAACTTAACGAAACTCACTCAGCAACAGATGCCACATGCGAGTAGGAGACGGAATTGAAGTAGGATACGCAGGAATAGAGATAGGGGAACGGAAGGTGAAGTGTATTGCCGTTGAAGCCATTTTTGTGCCATCTTTAAAAAATGGGAAACAAAGCGAAAATGCTGCTTAAAAAGGCAGAGTGAGATATCGTGGCGTGGGGCAGACAGTGTTTCAAAGTGGCAGAATGGCAGCTGCATAAAAACACATCGCTGATGTCTAAATAATAAACTCTTAGGTGGTTGGTTGTAACGAGAATTTAATGTACCTCCTAACATACAAAATGCATCACAAACAAATTGTGTGTCTGGAAATGCAGACAGAGAATAAGGATTAAAAATACAATTATATTAAAGTGGATTGTATGGTATGATATATATGTATGTACATAAAACCATTTTTCAACTGCATATATAGATTAACATTAAAAAAATAATAATAGTTCTAAAAAAAAAATGGTATCGAAAAAGTTTTTAGATTCTTCTTGATAAAATTAACTGAAAATACGTTTCGGCCGTGCTTCAACTTGGAATGTGTAAGGGTGGGAGGAGATCAGTAAAAACTTAATGCAGTTGTGGCAGTGATTTTTATTTCTGATAATTGATTAGTAATTTTTAGAATTTTATAAAACCTGATTCTTAAAAAGGCAACTCACGGCTTGGAGCTGCTTAACACAAACAGACATTTGGATTTGCTTTGTCTTTGAATGTATGATATTGCACTTATACAGAGGCGCCACTGAAATCACTAGCGATTTGGATTTCAGCTATGTGTTTTATTCCTAGATTTTATAGGATTGTTATTCCAAGTGTGTGGAATATATATACCAATATATGGCGGTAATCTGGGCTCAGTTAACCCTTTAATCCTTGATTATTAAAGTAAAAAAAACGACCGACTTGGGCGGAAAATAAGTTGGCCGACGGTGGGTGTCCTCTTTGTCGAAGTTTTCACTGTGTATGCTGGGGCTTGAATATCTCGATAGGATTGTTAAATGGTTTGATTGTTATGAGGAGTGTCAAGAGTTAACTGGTTGAGGCCTTTTTTGCATGTAAAAGAGTAAGAACTACTATATCTAGTCACGACAGTACAGGTATCCCTCGTATAAAGCGGCACAAGTGGAAAAAAATATACAAACTGTACAAAGTTGGTCACTTAGTCGTTCGGTCGTATAATGCCTCTCTCTCTCTCTCACTTGCTTAATTTTTACTCACGCTTTGCTTACAACGAAAGAGAGTCAGCTGAAAAGAGAAGAGATTGCGCTCGCTTGCAAAAGAAGAGAACGCAAACCGGTTGCCGAAGACAACAAACGACGAAGACAACGACAACGACGAACGAAGCGAGCGAGCGAATGCAATGTTGAGTGACGATTCGTCGGATATTGAACGAAAAGAGCGCCCAATCAAAAGCCTGCCGACCGAGTGAGCCGAAGTGTGTGCGTGTATAACGATTGGGCTGAGCCCAATGTACTCTCCGATTTGATCGTCTACTCGGGTTGTTCGGGCGTGGTCGCAACACGTTTTGTTGGAAGCCAAAGCGAAAAAAGGGGCGAGTTTCTTGCGTCGCAAACAGGAGTAGCAGGCAATATACACATACATACAAATGTACAAGCATATGTATTGATTGATGGGCACAGTTGGGTGGGTGGAAAAACTAAAATGCCAGGAAATGTTAAGTTTTTTTGGTTTAAAATTAATGGCTGCAAAGGTATGAGCTGACGTGTGTGAATGAATGCTTTTCAATTACAGTTATGTACATACTTTGTTGCAACGTGTAAGTGAATCTAAGGTACAGTTGCTTCAAGTTTAAGGATTGAAAACAAACACTGAATATTATTGTTGTTACGCATAAGAGACGAACAGAGCTAGCAAAATAATTGCCAAGCAATGCAAACAGAAACCGAAACAGAAAACCCAAAAACACTTTGTCGCTTCCCGCATTACTCATTATGAAAATGACATCAAGAAGAAGCAGGGGGGAAAAATGAAAATGAAAAAGTATCTAACCATTCAAAATCAGCCATATGGAAAGATCTTTTCCATGCGCTGCACAAACAAATGAAACAACGAACAGAGGGATAAAGAGAAGTGAGAAGTAGATGGAAAAACACACACACAACAAAGGAAAATGCCACTCTGCTTGTGTGTGTGTGTGCTAGAGTGTGCTAGTGGTTGCGTGTTTTTGTTTTGTTGAACGTGAAAACTCGAGTATTTTTTGGGGGTTGCTGTGCAAAACCATTTGGGTGAGTAGGTGGTATGAGGAGTGGGGAGGGGGGGAGTTGTTTTCTATGTACTTGAACAAATTACGGGTTTGTTTTATGTAAATGAATAAGAAGACTTTTGTTTAACTTGTGATTTGCAAGGAGGGTTCCATATTCAAGTGCGAACAGGGCATCAAACCATTTTTTCTGTTTGCTTAACGCGCAGTTTGTTCAATTTGTTAATTTTGACTGAATGAGCGCAACGTCTTCAAAATTAACTTTTGGTAACTGTACTAACTTATTTTCAATTATGCTCTCGAATTTCAATCATTCTTTATGATAGAAGGCGTTTGCTCAATTAAAATTAATTGCGCCATTTTCGATAAATATTTGATTGCAACTGTGGCGTTTTGTCTATGCTGAGGGTGTGTGTATTTGCTTAACTGGTGGCGCCACCTAGCAGTAAGTGAAGCCTGACTGAATGTTGCTGAATTTAATTTGGTCTGTGTCTCGGCTACCAATTGTGGGACTGTGTCTCTGCTCAACGCTCAGTTTTATTAAGCAAAGCTGGCTGCGCTTTCAGTTGCAACCTTCGTTTAGTTGGCGTTTTAAACTTAACGAATGGCGCCAATTACTTAAAATCAAATAGATACGTTGACAAAAGGTAGGCTACATTTTATATGAATTTGGTTATAAAAATATAAAATTTGTCGTGATACCACACCAGAAAGCTGCAAGCAAATGGTTCAAACCATTCTTGACATCCCTGGTCAGTTGTGCCTCCCTGTTGCTCCCATTACACCAGAGGAAGTATCCTGTATCAAGATGGACTTGATAACTACACCCTTAAGGCGTTTCCCTTTAAGGCGGTGTTATTCCTAGTTCTCCTCTTCAATTCGGTGCTGAGAATAGGATACGTCCCAAAGCAGTCGAAAAAGGCCAGAATTTGTATGGTTTACAGGCCAATAAGTTTGCTTTCCTCCATATCAAAACTTTTCGAACGCTGTCTACTAACTCGGTTGCTTAGAATTGATGAAGTAAAGAATAGTATACCTCCTTTTCAGTTTGGGTTCCGTTTATCTCATGGAACTCCAGAACAGCTGCACAGAGTGGTATATTTTATCCTTGAAGGATTTGAAGCCAAGGAGTACGTGGTGGCAGCGTTTCTTGATATATGACAAGCTTTTGAAAGAGTTTGGCACGATGGACTGCTTTCCAAACTTAAAAATATCCTGCCGCCTCAGCTTTGGTTGATTGTTCGGAGCTACCTTTGTGGTCTTAAATGGAGTTACATCAAGCGTCAAGATGATTCGTGCAGGTGTCCCCCAAGGCAGTGTACTCGGCCCGACTCTTTACTCCCTGTTCACACATGACATGCCCAATGGATTTGATAGCCAGGACTTTATTGTAGCCACATTTGCAGATGACACGGCAATCTTATTTAAGGACAGATGTATTCTAGCTGCCACAAATGAGTTGCAAGAATATTTAACCAGGTATGCTCATTGGGCCACGAACTGGAACATTGGCATAAATGCCAGCAAATGCGCTGAGGTTACGTATGCTCTTCGACCACTAATTTGTCCAGGCGTTTACTTAAATGGAGAACTTGTACCCCACCTTTCAAAATACAAATATCTTGGTGTAATTTTAGACAGACATATGTCACAAGCTGTCTAAAAAATAGAATCCAAAAACTGTACTGGCTACTAACCTGCAAGAACAAACTGTCTCTCAAAAATAAAGTACTGCTTTACAAAACCGTCATAGCACCAGTCTGGCGTTATGGAATTCAAGTATACGGTATCGCCACAAAATCACACCTCAACAAGGTTAGAGTCCTGCAGGCAAAAACTTTAAGAATGTTCACTGGTGCTCCATGGTACGTCCGTACAACTCAGATAGAGAGAGATCTAAATGTAGATAAAGTGGGCGACATAATCGCTTCCATTTTTGACTATAACTTCGAAGGGAATATTATATATTTATATTTCTTCATAATATTTACTGCAATAATGTTATACTGCAGTTGCTCAAATGCTCAAATGTTTCCAATAATTTTAGTATTTTCTTTAATATTGCGATTTCATTATCTGTCAGTCTACCTGTTTGTCTTTCTGTCGGTTCATCTGTTTTTTTAAGCGCGTTGTGAGATGTCTTTGTAAAACAGGTATAACAATTAAATTCGCACTAAGCTCAACACAATCCGTGCTAGTTATTTAAATGGCATTCAATTTTATGGGCAGCTTGACTTAAGCGCTCGCATTTCACTATTTACACATTAATGGCAATTGCATTTCAATTTACAAAAGCTAAAGCTTATAAATATTTAAAATACACGCATAAGTGTAAAAATATGTGCGTGTGTGTATGTGTGTGTGTAATCTATACAGCTTATGCTGAGGGGAGATTAACTGCAAGTAATTGCCTTTGGATTTTCATAAAATTCATTTCACAGAGAGAGTTACACGAAATATTTCAAAAGGCCAAAATTCATATGCATATTTTATGGCCCAAAAAACGAAAATGACAAAAATGAGGTTGAGATAAGTTGACTTAATCACTTTTAGCATGCAAATAGGCAACAAATGCCAAATGCGGCAATAAATAACACCAAGAGAGATTCTAATGTCAAAGACTAGAGCGCATTTCGAAAATCATTATGGCATACTTTCCCCACCAACCCTCTTCCAATGCCAAAACTTATTGCCACTCATCAATATTGATTGCAGAAAAGCTGTTGTTGTTGTTGTGCAGGTGCCATGTTGTTTTACAATTTTCGGCACGAATTTGTTATGCCACAAATCCCCAGCAGCGCTTGTCAAAAACTGTTGCTGCTTGTTGGTTACTGGTTACTGGTTGTTGGTTGTTGGTTGCCACGTCCAGGTTTTGGCCCAAACACAGAGGCACAACGAATTGGCCAGCAACCCATTGCAATCACCCAATCAGCCAATCATAAATACTTCATTACGTTTGCACTCCTAGCAAAAAGAGGCCAACGCTGCACAGTGCAAACAAACAAAGGCAAAGTAGCAATAAAAATTTTGCACGAATTAAATAAACTATAATTTAGATTTGGTTGAGGTGCAGACACATTTTATAATGAAGATCGAGAGAGTATACATTTTTTTCTAGATTATAAAATGAATAAAATGCATTGATACTTGAGTTTTTTAAATTCAAATATTTATTTAAACATTCATTAGATGATTTTCACTTTGAAACAAAAGTATTGCGTCGATACATATTGAAATATTCGATATCGTAACCGTAACTGATGCTTCCTTCTGTTGGACATCCTCTTATACGCATTAATCGCGACACGTTTTGTCATCAACTAAACATCTATTACATTTTTAATCTTTAGTCGATGGACCTTTCGTAGAAATCATCCTTGAATTTTTTTGTTCATCCGCATGCGTTTACTAGAAATGTTAGCAGTTAAGGTTAAAATGTTTATTGTTTATTTGCCACACTGTGCTGCGGTAACTTTGACGATAAATGCCTCGAAAGGTACAAATGTGATGTGTGGAGTGGGGGCTGCTGGCTAGGGGTAATAACTAGCGCATTATTGAAATTCTCATACATTGGCATTAATTTATCCAGTTTGGCATATTGCAACACTGAAAACGGATCAGTTTGGCTTGTTGCATATTTGAAGCGGTTATTGGCATGGCGCTCCTTGGTGGTAAGTGCGACGCTGTAAGCGGCGGGAAGGGTGTGTGTGTGTGTTTGTGTGTGTGTGTGTGGATGGGGGTACGTTAACTGTAGTTGGCTGTTGCACACGTAAACGTAAACACCTGAAAGCAGATTGTGCGAACGTGCTGCAAAAATAATAACAAGTCCGTTTGGTTTGCCAAATTGCTATTTATTAAAAATCAATGTTGCTGGCAACAAAATCAGCAATTTAACCAGCCTTATGTGGCAAGCGATTGGGTGACATGGCATAGCAGCAACCTTAACGCTGACTGTGTCTTTCTGTACTACCGTATCTGTGTTGGTGTGTCTAACTACACGGAAAGAAAATTATTGCATTTCGAAACAGAATTTAAGCAATTTTCTATTACAACTTTAACTAAAAGATTGACTTGCTTCAAGGCATTATATCGATAATAATCGATAGCGAGTTTAGTATTTTTTATGCTAAAGCTCTGTTTATAATGTTCATTTTAGAAAAGGGTTCTCAAGGGCATGTACACTTGACTCCATATTGTTTTTTCAAACAATCTAATGTAACATTTCGAACAAGACATAAATCACTCGAATTTGAAAAAGGGCTCCATCTAAAAATAAAATAAAAGAGTTTTGTAATATGTATTTATTTTGCTTTCATTGACTTCATTTTTTCAGTGCATAGTCGACGGTCGGAACAGTTGAGCCTCGGGGCCACACTGCGGTCGGTGTTGCTGCCATGCTCCAATAACTGTTGCAGCCACACCCATACACACACACACACATCACAGACAACATGGCACATATGCTAGAGCCCAGAGGAAATTCAGAGGGTCGGGGGCTTGGGGCTTGTGGGGGGCTACTGGTCACCGGCATCTGGTCAGCCAGGCGACATTTCCGGGTAGTTTGAAGTAATTGCTTTGCAAGCTGTTGCCAACATCGTCGTCGTCGTCGGCACAAGGATGCCGCAGTCTGTTGCACAGAGCCAAAAGGGTGATGGTAAGGCAGGGGCGATAGTGGGTGTGGGGGGAGAACAGCTGTGTAGTGGTCAGCTTAACTTAGCCAGCAAGCGGCTTAAGTTAGAAATTTGACCAGAACGCCAGCAACAGCAACAACAGCCAAATCAGCAACAGAAGCAAGCGCAAATGCGGCCCATAGAAAATTTGCCAATTCTTGCAGCAGGTGCTTGCACACACACACACACACATAACGAGAGATGTTTCTGAAGTTGCAAAGTGCTAAGAGAGTTCGATTGAAATGCTACTATTATCTTTATTATTATTACCTTTGCTTGGTATTTTTAAATTAATAACAACTTTTTTCTCTGGAAAAATTCTTAAATTGTTTTTTCGGATTCACCAAAACCTTGCAACTAATGGATTTTCCAATCTGTCATAGGATTGCACAGGCTTTCATTATAATTTAATAAATAAGTGTCAGTAATTTAATTCGTAAAGAAAAGAGGTTTTCGAAATAAAATCTGAGTATAACGCTAAATGGGTTATAAGTTTCCCGGATTTAATAGTTGATGATATAGCTTGGATTGCAATATATATTTGATTGAATCAATTAAAAACATATAGTTTTCAAAGATTCCTTTGGATTTTTTTCTTGCTCCCCACTTGGATTGTATATTTTTTGAATAAAAAACTAAACGTGACTTTGGTTCGCAATTTTTTTTTTATCAACCTCTGTTGGCTGCAGTTGCCACAGCTCGACGGCGAGTTTTCTTTTCAGATTTCCCTCTTTTTTTTGTGAGCAAATAGAGAGAAGGGGTTGAAGGAGGGAGGGAGGTGGATTTGTTCCGCTGGGGCCAACAGATGGCGTGTGTGTGTATCCGTATCGGCATCCGTAAATATATCCGGCTCCGGCTTTGCATTGCGAGTCGCGCGTTTTGCATATTAACTAAGTGAAACATTTCGTTGAAAACTTTTCGAACATTTGTGCGTCCTGCACAAATATTTACCTATGTGTATGTGTCGCATGCAAGCACAAAAGCCCACAACAAACAAATAGACAAAGCTATCTTTCTGCCCTGCGGGATATTCGATTTTGGGGGCTCCCCCTTTTTTGTCGCCTCAAGACGTTTGAAATTGAAATTTAAATTCGATACAAGCAAAAAAAGAAGAAAATTATAAAAAGAAAAAGGACTTTAGGGCGCATCCTTTTGACCGTATCGCTTAACATTTTCTTTTAGCCAACACTCGATGCTTCTTATTCCTCTCCATATTGTTATTTATCACCGGCATTTGCTGCAACATTTCAAATACAAATTTACAGACACAGCCCCAGTCAAATGAGCACACGGCCAATAAGTTCTCGAAGTTCCTCTTGCCGGGCAACCCCCTCTGAGTCTGAGTTTATGTGTTGCTCGCATTCATATTTATTAAATATTGAATGTTTTCCTTTGCCTTTGCCTTTCACCGCCTGAAGGCCAAATATTTTTCCTTCTTTTTTTTCCGTTCTAGAGTTTTTTTTTGTTTTGTTTCCTTTTAGTCCTTTGTGCCTGCGGCAAGGCGCACCCCTAAAGACAGCCACAGACTAGGGTTAACATGCCAATATTTCTAAACGCAAATGTTGATGATGATCAATTTGTTGCCGAAAAATGGCAACCATCATTGCGCATTGGAAAGTCATTTTGCTGACAGTTAGATGTTCGATATAATGACAATTTATGGATATCTCCAGTGAAACAAAACGACCTATAAAAAGATTGAACGTCTAGGTTTTTATCTCCATTTCTAACAGTTTATGAAAGAATATACATAATACAAAAACAAGTAAGAAGGCTTTAGTCGGGAGAGCCCGACTAGAAGATACCCTGAACCCAGTTGCAATAAATAAATTAAATTTATATAAGACTTTGGTATATTGTCTTAAATTCAATCGATTAAACTCGAAAGTTCTATCGTTACCCATTATTTCAACCCCTATTTTTACATTTTCCAAATTCGATCTTTTTTTTGTAATCGATTGCATGTGTGTATCGGAAACCAGAATAGTTATCGATTATTTGAAACAAATTTGTTCTGCTCATGGTACAGGAGAACTTATATTCAAAATCTGAAGTCTCTAGCACTTGTAGTCTCCGAGATCGACGCGTTCATACAGACGGACAGACGGACGGACAGACGGACATGGCTAAATCGACTCGGCTGTTGATGCTGATCAAGAATATATATACTTTATGGGGTCGGAGATGCTTCCTTCTGCCTGTTACATACTTTTGCACACAACCATTATACCTTGTTTTACCCATTTTATGGGTTCAGGGTATAATAAGATTCGTAAACAATTTTCATTGAATCTTAGCTTTTAATTAATCAATAATTATTTGAAATACTATAAGACAGTTTTATTTTGAACACTCATTTTTATCAACAATTGAAATTACATCAATTAATCCTGCAGTGGTAAGCGCTAGCTTAACGTCCCCAGATCTCGATGGTGGAGTCAACACCTTTGCCAACGGCGCTCTTCAGATTGATTGTGGCAAAACGGTAGCCGGGACCGCCACTGTACAAGGCGGGTGCTGCACCAGACTTGTTGCGGAAGTTATCGGTCACAAAGATGCCGTGTATCGTATACGGGTTGTTGGTGCCCTAATGCAAGCAAATAAACAAAATGGATCAAGTAAACTGCATTTTCTGCATGACATTTTTCTTTTGACTTACTGCACGGGGAAAGTCCACTCTTAGGTTCCAGTAGTTGTTCTTGAGTGGGGCACGAACCTCCGTTTGGCGGTACAGCAGAATATCAGTATTGTTCCTTCTGCCCCAGTTGGCGCTATAGGCCTGGCTGGCGGCGAACAGGGCCAAGAGAAGAACACAGCTGTATTGGAAATTCATGATTATATGTTATGCTTGCTTGGTCGACTCTTCGTTTGACTGTGATTCAATTCAGCTGCAATTGCTGCTTTATATACAGCAGAAACTTTACCTATGAGTAACACTGTTTACACACGAGTATCTTTATTGTTTTTGCTTTTGGTTTTTAATTAACTTTTACTTACTGAGAAGTGTTCTTTTTTCGCCAGCTTATCGCTCTGGGCTCATGGGCGTAGACTTTTCCACCTTAAGAGTTGTTGCAAAAAGAGATAGCGTCTGCCTGCGCTCACTAAACGTCAGCTCGTTGAAGTTTTGCCAGGTAATCAGTTTGATAAAGTGAGGGAATGATATTCTATTATAACAATTCAGATTGACTCACGCTACTTAATTGGCAGACATGTGCCTGTTTTGAATGGTCAGCGGCACTTAATGTCATATCAAAATCACCACAACCAATAAATTATAAAGAAAAATCACCTTTTGAAGTGCCATGGTTGTTGATTTCGTGGAAGCTGCTTGTCTTATAAAAGTTTGTGATAACCATGCAATGTGTTTGGTTCGCAACAAGATCGCAACTAAAAACAAAGAAAATCCTAATCTTATCGATTTCGTAAGAATAGTAAATTTGATAGATTCTTGCATATTGTTGTTGTGTTGCTTTCTTAATATTTTCTCTCTTCACTAACAGGGATCTGCAAGAACTTCTGTTAACTACAAATAGACGCAACTTAATGAGTTTATCTAATTATATTTGGGAATGTGTGTATGATAAAACATCAGTTACCAGCGCTGATGTGTAATTAATTTGAGCACGTTTTGAATGTGCTGACTAATAGAAGCTGTTTGATAACTATTGTATTATTTGAACAGGCCAACAATTGAAATTGGAAGTTTTATGAAAACTATATACTTCAATTGCAGTATGACAAGAGACAATGTAGCTCTTGGATCAATAATTATTTTATAACAACTTTAAAGCCTCAATTTATAACCAAATACAAAATCTTTGCTAAAAGTTCATTCACACCTCTCATCCTTGTGCATTTCAAATGAAATCCGACGTAAAAGCACTTAAACAACTGCAACATTTATCGCAGTATTCTGGGCAAAATGTGAAAACAATGGATACACACACACAGACATACACACGCATTCATACACATATTTGGGAATATGAACAGAAATTGTGCTGCCTGGCGTTTTAGGCCTTAAACGAATAACAAGAGAGTTTTAGGTTATCATCGTTATGTGCGGAATTTGTTTAATTATGCTCGAAAGTTTGTGGGTTCATTAAAGTGCTGATTACTAATATATATCAAATGTCTGTCCTGGAAATCCTTCTACATTGTGTCTTTTTGCACAGGCCAATTGAGTTGAATACAAGATCCGCAGCACATATCGAAGAGATGCCAGTTGCAGTTGGGCTAAGGACAGCCTGGAGCTTTATGGCTGCCACATGACTCCCCTTAAAATAGTCTTTTTCAGTTCTTATCTGTGCTGAAGAAATGACTCTAGGCCTGGCTGCATATTTATTGCAAATTACAAAGCCCGAATGTCGCTTGGCTGAAATAAAATCTCATTACTTGCAGCCGTCCAAAGCACGCGCCTGATAAGGGTGGAGGGGGTGATGTGGGTGGTTTGGAAATTTTACTTTCTGCTCCCAATTGCAGTTGAGCAGACATATTTGTCACTTATGAAAGGGATAATTTGCCACGCTTGCCAGCAACAACAAAACAAAAAAAAAGAGAACGAAAAATTGCTTTGGGATTTGAACAATACAAAAATGCCTTTGGCTATATAAACCTAGGATTGGCGGTCAGGGAGGAGCGTAAAGTAACGCAATTGCAATCGACTGACGGCATTTTTTATGCAAAACTTGTTAATCACATTTTATTGACACATTTGACAAGGGGTGTGGGATCGAATCGAAATATCTCGGGGGAATCGGATTCCATTTTTAAATTGGGCAAATTAAGGGCGGCTGACTGTATGTTGCAAGCCCAATTGCCCGATAAGCAATTTACAGCTGGAAAGTACCCTCATTGTCACACACACGCACACACACACACACACACACACACATGCATACGCATGTTAAACTCGAGTCGACAATTGCCAAATTTAAAAGCAATAAACGTACGAACAAATTTCTCGGTTTATGCCACGTTTCTTTTCTTTCCCCCGGATTTTTTCTTTTGACAAGGGGAGGGGGGGCCACAACGCGTGCCAACCGACAGCCTGCACCCTTCACCCTTCACACCCGGCACCCATCAAACTCTCTTCAGCAAATGTCGTGAGTTGTGAGTCTGACTGGCATTCCGGTGCTGGCAGTGCCATTTTCTGCACTGAACATGCAAAGGCTTCCCTTTCATTTGTTCTTTCAATGCCAATTGAAGGCGCACCCCAAAATAGCAACTCACAGCCGACGTTCCCCGTCACTCCCCCACTCACATTGCAGGGCAGAGTTCAAAATGCGCTTTGGAAAAATGTCAAGTGCGGAATGTGCACTTTTGACAGTTTCAGTTCATTCGCCAGTCACTCACACTCAAGAACTCACATCCCCTTTACTTTTACACCCTCACTCCCACTTTCTTACCCCTCGTCTGGTGCCTGGTGAACCCTGACAAGCTAGTCTTTAACCCTAAAACATCCCCCACACACTAGCTGCCATCCAGACACGTACCCATAATAAAACTTGCAGCCTGCTCAAAGAAAAAAAAAAAACAAAAGCAAAGCAAAGCAATCTGATTTAGCATATTGTGTGACTTTAAAATATCCTATAGTCATGTATTTATATCAAAATTGTATGCTTTATTAATATTGCAACTGTCAATAATGAACTGAGACTCTAGTTTCGATAGACTTATCGAAATATCTGTTATCAATTTTGTCTATAGCCCATTGATCAAATGTGTTCAGGAGTATAAAAAAAGTAACTGTTGTTAAAGTTTATTAATAGCAGCACCTATTTACAATCGGTATTTATCGGAAATGCTAAGGAACTGTTACCGATAATGCCTAAAAGTATCGGAATATATTTCAACAAAGTATCATTTTGACTGTTTCGTCAGCTCTTTTAAGAGCTAAAGTTATCACATTTCGAAAGAAGCATTTAAGAAAGCTTGAATAATTAATATAAAATAAAATATTGCACAGAAATGAAATTGAATTATAAAGTTTAAACCTGCTTAGGATGAAAGAAGTAAAGACAGCCACTGAAGCTGTTTTTAAAAAAACATTTATCGATATCCCACATTAACGACTATTGTTTAATCTTTCAAATGTAGTAGTCCTGGAAAATAAAGTCCCATCTTTTGTATCCTTGTTAAACTAGCCCTTTTTCTCTGCGTTTCTATTACAGGATATTATAAACAAAATCAAATATTAGAAAACAGTCGGGCAGGAACAAACCATTTTCCTACTCATTCACAGCGAGTGTCGTTTTTTTCCTTTTATGTTTTTAATGTGTTTCGCTGTTGGTGGCGCATTTTGTTGCTGCCGCTGCTGTTGCTGTTGCCAGCACTTGGAATTAGTTGCTGCTGCTAACAAAAAAGCAGTAAAAAACAGTAGAGAGAACTTAATGCGACAGCAAACGAAAATAAAGTCTAGCAACAAAAAGAAACAGAGCGCTGGCCAAAGAGTTAAAATCAAACAGGAGGAGAATGGAGATGGCAAAACAGTAAAGTAAAAAGTAAAACGTAAAAAGCATACAAAAACGTTTAGTTGCTTTGCCTCAAAGCTCAAAGCGGCAAACGGTTAAAGTTGCCATTGTTGTTGCAGCTGCTGCTTTGTCGTTGTCGCTGTCGTTGTTGTTATTGTTAATTGCTGACTTAATGGCGCTTTAATTAAATCGCAACACTGCAGGCGGCAGCTCGACTTAACGTTCTCAACAATTAAGCGTAAATGAAAAACGACGTACGATATAAATGTTTGTTCATACACACATACATATGTACACATATGCAATTTTCCATTTGATTTGTTGTTATACAGCACTTCCTACCCTTACGCAAAAGTTCTTAACTGTTTGAGTCAAGAGTTGCGCAATTTTTATCAATAACAGTAAACAAATTTTCTGTTGACCGCAGACAAGATAAGTTTCTATCAATTGTTATTGTTGCGAGTGATTCATTTGGCTGCAACCCCAAAACTATGCAATACTTTTTCTTCACAGCTGTCTGCAGCTTGGTTCGATTTGTATCTTTAGCTGTCCCATCCTGCCAATGTACACCAGCATGTCTGGCTATTGTCTATTGTGGTTTAATTGCTGCTTTTATCATTCGATTCGCTTGGTTTCGACTTGAATTATCGTCATTGTTGGTCTTGCGAGATGCGAGCTACAAATTTGGCGGAAAATTGCAATTAACCCCAAAACAGTTTCCATTTAAAGCCAATGGAACAATGGCAGACTCTTGTTGCTGCACCCAGCTGGCTTTGACGCCATGAATAAATAACTGAGCACAGAGACTACTGCATACACAATACATGTATACACAACAACAACAAGAACAACAAAGCCGAGTACTGAAGACAAAATGAAATTGCATTTTATGCAGAAGACATACTTTGAATTTTTGCACCCAATTGCAATTTTCTTGAATCTTCATGCATACTAAAATTCTTACCTGAGCAAGAAAATTTAAGAGTTTGTATTTATTTTTTCAATATATATACCATACACTAACACACGCACACACTTGCACCCAGTTTAGGTCTAGGCACTGTTTGGTTTAAGGTTTTTTATTCATTTTATTTTTTCATATAATATTTACGTTTAATCAAATGGAAAATCCGTTGCAATAACTGAAACTGTAATAATAATATCACTGTTCCAACGAGGCTGCCCCCTTGTGAACTGTGTAAATATGTGCTTATGTTTCGAGATATATTTTTATATTTCTGCATATCTGCGCCTGTTCATATATTTTACGCATTGCTCTCAAGTTGCAGTGAACATAATCTCTATTGGATTTTTATGCACTTCATTTGAGAGCATTTAAATTTTGGCCAGTGCTATGTGACCCTAAAATATTAACACTTTTTATAAGTTCAAATCTCTATGCAAACGATGAAATTTTACGGCTTAAAACACCATATCGTATATAGAATTTGTTATTTGTAATAGAGTATTTAAACAACGTCAAACCACAAGTATATTATTTGCTGTTTTGTTTTTTTTTGGTATTTTTTTTCTTATTGCAACACATTGAAATGTATTTATTTTGTGGTTGTGAGCTTTGCATCGTGCAATCAACGTTTTACTATAAAATGTATATTACATGAACGCACATGTACAGTTGCTCGCACACATACATATGCGTATATAATTTTAATTAAAGTCGAGAATGGGTGCATAAAAAACATAACTTCCGTTACTTTTTTCCCCCAATCCTTGTGCAGTCGCAAAATTCATTATACTCGCTGAGCTCAACAATTTGTTTACCATTTCAAAACAATTCAAAAATCAAATGAATTGCACATGAAAATAACTATACAAATAAAAAACCTTAAATTATGCGAAAGGAGAAAAAATGTTGCAATAAAAATTAATCGCTTAAACTTCTTTTTTTTTAATCGTTTTGATTAAAGAGCCTTTCATATTATTCTATAGCATATCAACATTTAATTGTTTAATTAAAATCTATTTAATCGATACATGTGTTTGTCATCATAATTTATGAAATTAAAACAACTATTAAAACGTCAAACGTCATGGTAAACTTTGTAGGTTGTCAATTAAATTTGACATTAGTGTGAAAGTTCAGTTTGATAAGCTAGTGAAATGCTGCAAGGCGTTTGTGTAACGTAAGATACATTTCGAAATTTCAAATTTTAAAACAATATTTTACTCAATATGATGGAAGGAAACTCGATTTCTTCACTTGCTTAAAGTTTAAAGCTTATCCATAGAAATGATGTGAATTGCTTTGGACATTATTTATCCATTTATTGTTGCTGAGGGAGCCCTAAACGAGTGAACAATCTGTGTGCCTTGTTAAGTGTTGTAAATGGTTGCAAATGCACACACGTCATTAGTGTCGACAATTATGAGAGCGCATAAAAACCCGTTAAGCAGCCAGCACACAGCACAGCACGGTTGATGATTGGTTGGGCGTTGCACAGAGTGAGGCAGTGTGGTGTAATGTGGCTGCTGGTGGCGCAGCTGATGTTCGTATGTGCCACTTGATTTTGGGCACGCACAGCAAACAACTTTGGCAGCACCCAAAGCCTTTTGGTCAACTGCGCGATGCGTTGTTCCAGTTTTTGCCAGCTCAGCGAGCAAACATACAACGTAGCACTTTTTATTCCGCCACTTGCCACTTGCCACTTGCGACTCGCACACACTTGCCCCTTGCCACTTGCACCAACGAAGTGCTGCCGTTATGAAAACCAACAGCGAATGTCCTCCGACTAGCACAAAGAAAAAAACAAAAAGCAAACATACAAAAAAAAAACACGCACATACAGAGCAAAACTGACAGTGATTTTGTAATTAGAGCGTTGTCAGTGTAGAGCTGGGAAGGGGAGGAAGCTCGAGAAGTGGAAGTTGAGGGAGTTATATAAATGAGCAGAGTTCAGCATTTGACACGCACAACAAATATGTGCTGTGTAAGAACCCCATTGAAATAACCGGAACGCAAGTATTCTTCTGGAGTCATGAAAGAAGTGCTGCTTAGGTAAGGAAGAAATTCAGCAGTGATGTTTTCGAATGAATCATGTCGCTGAGCCGATCAGCCGTTTTTCATTAGTCATATTTTCGTTGGATAATATTTCTTAATGTCGTTATTGATACCATCGAGATAAAGCCGCGAATGACTGAATGAATTATATAATTGAAGTGAGTCAAACAATCGATACTCAAGAGTTTGTATATCCGAACGGTACAACTATTATGACTATGACTTTTGAGACATACTTTATATTTCGAAAGGTGAAACATTTTTCGGCTTCTTAGCCTGAAACCCTCACAAGAACTCAGCACAGAACTATCTCTACCTTATCTTTTATCTGCTTAATTCACGTCACTTGAAAGCGAAAAAACATCAATTGTTCCTTAACTTATGCCAACTTCACAAGTTACTAAGCTAACAAGTAACCCGTTTTGGCAGAATGACTCGCATTTTTATAGGTCCGCAAACGGGTGTGTAGTTATGCTGCAATCGATCCGACTGGGTTGCTCTGAGTACGTGCCGCGGCATGGGCATCACGCATACGCCGCATAAGCCAAGACAAGGCAATCAAGCAGGCCAACAACTGGCAATCCAAAACGAACAAGTTTGCCAGATGAGTTGCAGTTCACGTTCCATTTTTGGTTGTCTGTTGCCTGCAACTGTTGCAATATAGCTGACTGTTATACTTACTTAGGAGTTACGAGAACGAGCAAAACCCATTGAGAGATAATAATAATAAATAGAGCTTTTGTGTGTGTTTTGTTGATGATTCAAAAGGAACATTTATTTAATTTGCTTTTGTTTTTCATATCAGCTTGTCGTTCTTGTTGCTGTTGTCGTTTCGAGCAAAAATTGAATTTTTGCTTTTGTTTTATTTGTTTTAACTATCTTAAACTGCCACCACCCACAGAGCCGGAGTTCTGAGAATAACCCAACAACTGTCGTACAGATGATATTGCATTTGGAGTGTGTTTGTGTTTGTTGTTGGCTGTGTGTGTGTGTGTATTTGTGAAGGGTCGATTGATTTAAGTAAGGGGTGCTGTGTGTGGGTTAGTTTAGCAAATATTTATCCAATACACATACATACATAGTATACTAGGGTACACATATATCTTAAGTTAGACAGAGACAGTGAATACATCTATATAAAAATTGGGTAGTGTTAAAGAGTGAGAGACGTTAAGAATCTGAATGATGATAATTTTTAAGGTTTTTTGTTTTGCTTTGTTTTGCTTTGATTGCTGTTTGGCAGTGCATCTTTATGTGTGTTTGTGTGTTTTTGTAAGTGTGTCTCTGTGTGTGTGTCGTCTTAAAAATACATAGAGAAAACCTAGTTGATGCATGTATTAGTCGTCGTCGTATCCTTATGCTGTTTTGTATTTACGTTTTGGTATTTTGTATTTGAATAGTAGCAAAATGTCCCTTGGGGATATTGTTAGCTATTTGTTTTTTGCATTCGTTTCGCTTAAGTTGTTCAATTTGAAGACAAATATACACCCAGATAAATATACGTACATACATTTAGGATACACACGAGTTAGAGTATATTATATATAAATATACAAATATATATATGAAACACATTCAGTTAGTTATAGTTATGTGTGTGTATTGTAAGTGTGCAGTGTATGTGTGTGTGTGTCAATTATCATAAACTATTTAAAAATTGTTTTACACTTAGTTAAGGGAATTTCTTGAATTCAGTATTTTCGTTTGTTGCAACTGCCTAGCAGCTTCACATTCTTAGTATATAGTACTAGATGCATAGTACACTTAGTTGAGAGAGATCAGAATCTTATGTGACACTTTTAGCAGAGAATTATTTTCTAGTTATTAAGTTTATGCGTTTTAGTGAGTACTCGTATTTTTAGTTGTAGTAACATTCATATTCATTCATCAGTGTTTTCATTACCTTTGTAGTGCGAAGAAAAAATCTTGAGCTTGAGTGGACAGTATTTTAATGTTTTTTGTTTGAATTTGTCTACGCTTAAAAATAAAACATACATTTATAGTCATATATAGCTAGACGAATAAGCAGCGGTTAGTGTTTCAAAGAATTATTTTGTTTCTGTATTTTCTGGTTTGGGATTAATATATTGTTCTTTTTGTTAGTAGTATTTTGACTATGTAGCACTCTGAATGCGCTTTTGTTACATTGCACTTTCAACAATAACGAAAAAAAAAAACATATTTAATCTACATTTTGATGTGGTGCTGTAGCTGTTTTTGTTGTTTGCTGTGGTTTGGTTTGAAGTTTCAATTTTTTGTTTGCATGGTTTTATGGGCAACTTTTAGTTGCCTTTGTTTAAATGAAATGCAAATAATAACATAAATATACTAAATGGAAACAGAAACAGTGCAACGCATTTTAAACAAAAGCTAAAGCATAAACAACAACAATAATATCTTAATCTAAGCTAGAAACAGGACGAGCAGTCGGCAAAAAATAAAACACTATATAGAGAGCAACAAAATTCGGAAAAATCACAAGTACACTGAGCTAAGTCATTGAGTTTATGCGTTCCTAAAAAGAGCAGTTTGTTAAGAAAATGAAAAGTAAAAGCTTAAAACTTACTAGCTGTAAGTTAAAAATAAGCTTCAAGTGAGTTGCTCTTATCTAAACTTAGGATAGTGCAGAGATAGCTGTAGTAATGTCAGTTGTTGTAATTAAAAAAGTGTGTTGCTAAAAGTATTTTTGTGTGGTGTGTGATTTGTGTGTGTGTGTGTGTGTGTGCGTGATTTATTTAAGTGCTTTGAGTTTAATTTGTTCATAACTTTAAACTTTAGCTCATGACATTGACAATTTTACATTTAACAATTACCTCACAGTGTCTGTCGTTTCACCTGATTCTGATTCTAATTTGAACTTCAGCCGCTTCTGTGCCTCATGTTGACTCATTAGGACTCATTCATTTTACGTTTTATAAATATAATATGTTATAATAATATGTAATCAAAAATGCTCGTTGGTAAATAAATAAATAAATATATTGTTTCATAACAATTGAGGACAACATTTAAGAACAAAAGATTCCGTATTTTGTTGTCGCACATTCAACTCTACTTGTCACTTTCTACTCTTTCTCTTTCATTTACTCTCCTTCTCTTTCTGTTTGTCTACATTTCTCTTGTCTTATACACATTCAATAAAACATGCATTTGGAATAGTTCACAATTTTTCATCTTTTCACTTTTGTTTGCATAAATGCATATCGCAATCTGAAGTGTATACATATACTACTTTACGTATAAGCATGTGTACTTAAATGTATTCAATTTCTAGCTACTTTATAACCAAAATGTACTTACGGACATGCGTTCCACAAAACGTTTTCGCTTCAGTTACAAGTTAGCTTATCCAATAATAAACACGCAAGGATAATCATCTTTAATCAGATTTCGTGGAGAAAACGTTTTTGGGAACACTTGAAGTGCAAAATATCTCTGCTTGCATCATTTTGTAAATTGTTTCAATTGCTTATTTTGGAAGTGCAATTGCCTGCAACTGTTGTTGAGTTAATTGGTTCTTGTGCCACTTAAACGCTTTAATATTTACTTAGACAATAGATCGCTATGGAATTAAAATATATACATACTATACACAAACATATACAAGTACATTCAAAGGTTATGCACACCAAAGAATTTGTTAACAGGTAATTCACATTAAATTGCAAAAGTTTTCAATTAAATTTATCTTACTTAAGTAACTTGCGTATGCATTCAGTAAATTGCACAACTGCCAGCATTCAAAATCCGTTTCACTTTAATTCTTATCAGTCAGTTCATCATCCTTAGATATACATGCCCAGATCAACGTGAAAGTCCTGCAGATAGGACAGCAGCTGGGAGGGCGTCGGACGCTGTTTTGGCTCACAGTGCCAGCAGCAGTTCATGACCGTAAAACTGTGGGTCAAAAAAAAAGGGGTGTGGTTGGGTTGAGGTTGGTTTAAAGGGTTGCTTGGTTGGGTTTTAAACTACTGTTTGAGGGCTACTCACAATTCATCCGGGCAATTGACGGGCTGCTCTAGACGGTAGCCAGCAGCCAAGTAATTGGTAAGCTCAAATATGTCCACCTCCTCGTGCGGCATCTGTGCGAGTGTGACTAGTTCCCAGTAGAGTACGCCCAATGCCCAAACATCACCCTGCGTAGTATAGACCTTCTTCTGCAAGGATTCCAGCGAAAGCCACTTTAACGGACGATTCTCGTTGTCGCCCAGACAATCATAGTCATCCGGAAAGAGGTCTCGAGAGAGAGCGCTATCGCATATCTTGACATAAGCCTCCTCATCCAAACTGTATAGGGAGATAGGGAATTTTCAATCTAGCTATTTACCCATTTAAATTTCCCTTTGTACATACTAGCAGTTACGTGTGGCCAGATCCTTGTGCACAATACCCAACGAATGCAGATAGGCCAGCGCCTTAGTTATATGCAATCCGAACTCTACCAGTTGTCGGGTGCTCAGCGCAGTGCTCGACTCCCTTGACTTTTGCAAGTAACTGTCAATAACATAAATAGGAAGTGTTTAGGTAATGATATCAATCTACCTCTCGAGCAGCTGCTTTCAACTCACATTTTTAGATTGCCTTTGGACGGATAGGGGTATGCAATTTCTGGCGGGCCAGGCAGCTCCGTGTTGGCCAACAAGGGTGCCAGTATGTGCTGATGACTGACTCCAATCAGCAGCGAGGCATCCTGCAGCAGGCAGGCTACCTGAGTCAACGAGGCGCCATCGATGACCGTCTTGACCAGCGCATCGCATGTTTCCCCCAGTTTACCTGCATAGATGCGACCGAAGGTGCCCTCCTTAATCAGATGCTCGTAGGTTAAAGCTCCTGGCTGTACGCTAGGAATGCGACGCAGTCGCTCCTTGGTTTTGTCCCCATGGCCATGACTGGCCACAGTGAAGGTGCTTCCGGTGGCAATACCTCCAAAGAGGCTGCCACTTACATTGCCACGACTGCTCTTTGGAGTGGACATGCTGCAGACCTGGCAGTTAAAAGAGAATCCCAACAGTTTGGTAACTTATAGACTTGGAGATAATTTCTATTTACAGACTAGGCTGAGAAGTTCGTAATAAATGTTAACAAATATTTATTGGATGCCGGTTAATTTAAAATGCTATAAAATTCAATTCTAAACAATTAAGAAGGTCTGGGAGAGCGACTAGAAGATACCCCAAAACCAGTTGCAAAAAAAAAATTAAATTTTTATAAAATTTTTTTTTAATAATTTTTTTTTTAAAAAATTAAATTTATATTTTCTTTTTTTTTTTAAAAATTTTTAAAAAAATTTTTAAAAAAATTTTTTTTTTTAAAAATTTAAAAAAAAATTTTATTTTTTTTAATTAAAAAAAAATTTTTTTTTTTTTTTATTTTTTTTTAAAAAAAAAAAAAAAAAATAAAAAAAAAAAAAAAAAAAATTTTTTTTTTTTATAAAAAAAAAAAAAAAAAAAAAAAAAAAAAATAAAATTTTTATTTTTTATAATATACACCTAAAAAAAAATAAAAAAAAAAAAAAAAAAAAAAAAAAAAAAAAAAAAAACCCCCTGCGGTTTTTGAAAAAAAAAAAAAAAAAAAAAAATTTTTGGAGAGGAGATCTTTTCTTTTTTTTATAAATTTATAAAAAAAAAAAAAAAAAAAAAATAAAAAAAATATTTTTAAAAAAAAAAAAAAAAAAAAAATTGAATAGTCTCTAAACGTAAAAAGTATACTGGCAGAAGGTTGGAGATGAATCATGTATGAATAATTGAAGAAGTTCGTTGCTTGGATTTGTTTTGAAAATCAGTTGACAGGCAAATATATGAACCTCTTGAGATCTCATTTAAACACGTTTAGTTGTAGAAAGCTACTTGGAGACATAACATATTCCATTCGACAAATACTTAATCCGTGAAACTCTTTGAAATGCTATAGCATTACAAAATTTTGAATTGCGCTATATTCGTCAACAAAACTTGTTTTGTTTTTTGGGGCCAGACAATTGATGAATTTAAGGTAGCAGCAGATTGTTGTTGGCGGAGGGGAAAGAAGGGTCTGTTGTCGCAACTGGCAGGCAAAATGTTACAAAAAGGGCAATGAAAACGCAATTTCATCTGCCGGATTTGCATCTTTCAGTTTGCATCCGTTTACCGTTAGTCATGCACTTGGCTGCGCTCCGTTCATTCATTTTAATGAATTGAGTTCCGTTTCCGCTTGAAGGAACTGCTGATGTTGCCAACTGGCTGGCGTTGCCAAACGTCGCCGTCAAACTCTTGCTCTGCTCAACTCTGCTCTGCCTGCGCCATAATTTGTGCATAAAGTAGGGAGTGTGGCCCATGGTGGCTTACGGAGTTGAATACTAGGGCTAGAGGGCTGTGCCCGTATCCTCCAGGACTACAGCCATAGTTGTCTTACGGCATGAATAATTTATTGGTTTGCAAAAAGCTTTAATTCGTCGAGCATTATGTTTGCATAGCCTTGTGCCAGGAGCCAGGATGAGGCACACGAAAAGTAGCAGTTGAAGAAAGGAATGGAAGGGGGCTAGGGGGGAGAAGTATGTAGAAGCCAAGCCCTAGAATTACAACAGCAACAACAAAAATGGGCAGCCCAGCTGTAGGAAATTGCTAGCTGAGTTGTTTAAACAAGGTTTTTCTTTCTTATATATTTTTTTGGTGGACTTTGGGGCGGAAATGGGTGGATAGGGGCCTGAAAGCCACTCAAGATACCCAGAGAAGCTAGAGAGCCGACAGTAGCGTCTTATCTTAGCCCTGCAAACAGCTCATTTATTTTCATAAAATTCACACAACGAAAATCATTTACTCGCCCGGCAGAAGGGGTCTTTCCGAGGATAGGGAGTATGAAATCTCTCTAATAAACTCAAGCAAAATCTCTAAATTTCTTTCTTAATTTGGTGTGGAAATTTACATTAATGTTTCATAGCGCGTTTGCCACACTTGCTTGGCAAGTTGAAAGCAGCTGGGAAGAAAAAACAACAAGCGTCCGGTTTGGGTGCCACCCGAAAGAGACTGTCCAACAAATTCGTTTATTAAAACAAACAGCTTCATTTAAGGTGACAATATGCGTGTGCTTACTTACCACACTGCAATGTGTGGACTCTTATTACGCTATCGTCTAGCTAGACGACTGCCAATTGCAAACAGGACAACAAACAGCAGCAGCAACAGGAACATTGACAGCAATAAAAACAATAGTTGTTTGCTTTTTGTTAGTGCATTTCATTCATTATTGCCTTTATTGCCACTTTCCTCAGACAGTTCGCCTACAATTCCCGTACCACAACTTCTTTGTGCTCACAGCTTTGGTCTGTTGTCCTTTATTTTACTTGTTCCTGCTGCTGTTGCTGCTGTCGCACAAAGAAAATTCAATTAAAACGCAACAGTATCGCACTCCATCATCAAAGCTTCTACTCCAACTCTAGATACAGCTACTACTACAGCTCCCGCTTCAGCTGGCTCTGGCCAGGCTCATCAACGTTCGCTCGCTCGCTCCTCCTCGTCAGCTAGGCAGCGCGTGAATGTGGCGCTGGCGATAAATCCTTGTCGCCCAACTGGTCCAACGACATGCAAAGCGCTTTACACACAATGCCACTGCTAAAGCCAGAGACACAGGACGGCGTAGGTAGGGAGGTGCGGAAAACAGCGACAACAACAATGCCAACGATAACAAAAGTGTCTGCGGGCTACACTACCGGGGTCGCTTTTATGATCCTAAATGGGTGGGTCCCCTCCTGGATTTGTGTAGAAACAAGCAAAATGCACATATATAAATTTGTATGTTTATTGCCTTTTTTTGTGTCGAGTATTATCTGCGCAGAGTTGTCCCCTAATGAGCACAGGTCAAGTGTAATTAGATTTTATGTAATCGGCTTAGCATTAATCGCAGTGTTGAATAACGCTGACATTGAATCTATTTGGAAACTGTGCGAAAATCTAAGCTGAGCGGGAATTAAAAAATATTAGGGAAATTTTCTATAAGCACGCAAATGAATTAAGCTATTTACTGAGAAAATAAAAGAAAAAAGTACTTAGTACAGAATTTTTGATGTCCTTGCTTAACGAACCGTTTGTTCATATTGCACCTTTCTAAGAACCTCCATTTTTAAGTTTTCATTTAGATCACTTTTAATTATATTACAATTTATTGTGTATAGTAATTAACAAGGATATAAGAATTTAGGCTAATTACTAGACCTTTTCTTCTAAGATAATAATATATAGGGATAGCTTATGGTAAATATGGAATGATATGAAAGCTCCAAGAAAAATACAAAATTAACTTTATTAACTTTGGTTCTTAATTCGAAATTGGTTTCATTTGTACCAAATAAAGAACAATTTACGAGAGGCCTCAGGTTCGATTCCAAAGGCAAAGGTTTTTCGTATTCGGTAAGATTTAAATTATATTTCTTGCATAGACTCATGAGTTTAAGTATGTTTATTAACAATTTCCTATTGTCTGTTATACTGTACTTGGTTTAACATATGCAATAGACTGATAGCGGGCAAGTTATACCTGACATATTTTTAATGAAACAAATTGTTCAAATTTACTCACGAATCGTTTATGAATTAAGATCGAAATGTTATCATAACAGAACAATTTGGAGACGATTTCGTTCCAAAAGCAAAAAGCAAAATCAGAAAACTTAAGGATTAAAAAGGATTAAAAATTTGACATGAATCTTGGATCGGCAACTCATGAATGCTGCATTTTAGATTCAAATTTTGTATGTTACTATCTTTGAAAATATGAAAAACGGCAATGAACCACTTCCCATTTCTTGCAAAAGAAACATTTTCTGATTTAATGAAGTTCTACTTGATAGATTTATGTGCCTATCAAACTCACAACCAGCTTGTTGCCATACATTAAACATTGAAGACTATTTAACTGCAGTTCAACATTAAACTGAAACGCACATTTGAAATGATTCTCATTCGCCTTTTTCGATCAAACAGCATGCAACTGATTTCGATGCTGATGACCAATTTCGATTGAAAATGCAGCTCTTTGAATTTGAGCACTCTGCATTTTGGGTAATTGAACCACCCCAAACTACCTCACGCAGTCACCTTCACCTAATGCTCCTCCCCTGCACCTGCAACCGCATCCGCATTCACATGTACACACGCACCTGCCAAAGCATCCGAAAGCTGTATCCTGTGCCAAAAGCTAAGCTATTTTTGTGAGCAATATTAAAAGTGCATGTCAAATAGACAATATTGCATTGGCTTTTGCTGCTCATGTTCTCTATATAGTTGCTGTTGTTGATAGTGTTTGCTTTGCTGTTGTTCTAATATGTAGTTGTTGGTGTTGGAGTTGTTGTTGGTGTGGGTTCTTATTGCTTGAATCGAAAATTGGAAAGCATCCGTTGCTGCTGTCAACTGTCTGACTAGTCGCAGATCTCTCATCTCGCTTTGCATTGACACTCCGAAAGTTGAGTTGAAAGAGAGAGGAAAGCTGAGCGGAGGAAAGAGGAAGGAGAATGCCAGGGAAAGGGGGGAGGGGGTTAGTGAAGGTATTGCTTGTTAGTATAAATTTGCACAAATTTTAAACTTGATGTGAAACAGGGTGGCTCAGGGCAGGAGGGTGTCGCAGAAAAGTAAATTCGAAAAGAGAGAGAGAGGGAGAGACGTGAGATGAGATGAGAGGCTTGGCTGTTCCAGCTTGCCAACACAGGCGACACTTGGCAACATATAACCAGAAGCAGCAGCAACAACAATAGCTACGTGGTTCAAAGCGTTTGCAATGTTGACGTTTGGTTTGCAGCTGTTTGGCTTTGTTGTGACATTTCTAATGACAACACAACATGGCAGGCAGGCATGGCAGGAGAGCAGGGTGATTGTTGAGCAGGGGTCTTGGCTGCGTAACTGCTGGTCTGCAAATGACATGCACACATATAGAAACACACACACACGCACATACAAACACCAACACTCGCACTTACAACACACACAAATTTTGGCTTGCACACTTGACAGGCGTCTGATTTGTTTATGTCACTTGCAGCTCTACGGCTGCCCACACATACACAGACACACACAGACACCCCACTATGAACCACAGCGTTGAGCTGCTGCCTGGCTCGTAATTAAAAACGCTTGATGACAATTTTGCCAACATTTCGTGTGCCTCGCAGCGTTTTTGCCTGCAACCAAAATGCAACACAAACTTTTAGGCAACAACACACACAACAGCAGCACCATCAACAACAGCAACCAGCAACAACTAACAACAACTTGCAACAAGCAGCAGCAGAGCAGCACCAGCAACAACAATAACAAGA
Source organism: Scaptomyza montana (assembly GCA_018904305.1). Lineage (NCBI taxonomy): Eukaryota > Metazoa > Arthropoda > Insecta > Diptera > Drosophilidae > Scaptomyza > Scaptomyza montana. The sequence goes on from JAEIGR010000012.1 coordinate 660,840, forward strand.
ACTATAACAATGGCAGCAGCTACTGCAGAAACAATTTCAGCGTAATTTCAGCCAAGCCACAGTGGGACAAGTGCCCAAAAAATGTTTAAGCATTCTTGTTTTGTTGAACTTTTAATTTATTTGGGTTAATTAAAAAAGTTTCCGGATAGTTGAGAAGCTGAAATTTCTGACTGCAGCCCACAACTATGGTATATAAATAGTCTGCAAGTGTGCCTGCATGACGGACAGATCGACGGCTGGTGACCGTGCCACGGTTGAAAAGGTAAGAGCTAAGAAGTTACTTGTTATTTTTAGAAGTATTTTAACCAATAAATCTAGAATAATTACAAGAAACCGGCTCATGAACTTTTTAAACAGATTATAATTACAATGTTCTAATGCTTCATATCGTTCCTAAAAATTGAGCAAACTGTCGAGTCTGATTGATTGATTGAAAATCAATAAGTTTAAAAGCACTTCTTAATAATTTTCGATAGGCTTGAGACTTTGTTTCAAATTATTAAATTGACACCAAAAAGAAACTGTTAGGACAAGGAAAAAAGTAATCTTGGCATTTAAATTTAAAGTGAAAATTAAAATATGCAGCTGAAATTTAAATTATATGTTTGATTATGTAGAAGCATTTGACTAACTCAGCATAACCACTGTGCATGCTTCAAATTGTTCTAAGCTTGACACTAGACAAAAATATGCAAATGGCTGTAGCTGAAGCTGAAGCTGTCGCTTTTGTTGTCGTTATTGCTGTTGCTTTTAGTGTTGCTCTTGCAGTCACACACAATTGCCATGGGCAAAAGGGGAAGCGGAAGGTTATTACGTATACGAGCTGTCACCTCGGCATTACAAGGCAAGCGGCATCTTAATGAACTGAAATTAGTCAGTTGACAAACCTGAAGATTCTTATGCAGAATGAAGAAAACCTGAGCTCGTAGCTCAATTATATTTCAATTTACCTGACTGCTATCCAAGTTTTGTCTGCCTTTTTCTCCACTTGCCATTTTTCATTCAACAGCTCTAAAGAGTCGGTTCGAGTCGAGATGAGACGAGCCTTTAATCAAGGCTGGAGGAGTTTCTAGTATTTTTTTGTTTTTTGTTTTAAACTAAGGCAAAACTCTCATTAATTTCGCATTTGGCTTTTAGCTGTTGGCTGCCAGCAGAGTGAGAGCCCTCTAATTGGCTGGGAAACTAATTTGAATTTTCGTTTGATTTATGCCTGATCGATTTGATGCATGGCAATTTGATGAGTTGCTGCCATGTTGTTGCCACCCTTCCAGTTTTTAATACAAGTATTTAATAACAGTTTGGTAACTTTTTGGGCGCCTTTTCTTGTGGTCTTAAGAGTCTAATGCATAATTAAAGTGCCTCAACGGCACGGGCCCTAATTAAAAGTGGCGCATACTTAACACAAACACATAAACGCACACACACATTTATACACACCCAATTACAGGTAATTGCCTTTCAATTAAGCATCGCAGTGTTAAATATCTTTCATTTGTTATTCAATTGTTGCTTTGTTAAAAGTACTTATTTGTTAAATTGTTATTTAGAAATGTTTTCGACTTAACGTTTAGATATTGATCTAGTCTTTAGGGAAATTGTTTGATATAGATCTTTGGGAGACGCTACCAACTAAATTACCACAAAATTTGGTGACTTTAGCTTAAAAACTGTGGAATATATGAGGATTTCAGATAGTAAAAGGCGGGCGGCATTGGTGCAAGATATTAAGTAAGAAAGTACAAGTTAATTTTAGTTGAATAACTTGAGACTTCGTTCAAAGCCACTGCATTCTTTATTTGCATTACTCTGCTTACACTTTAATCTCAACAGCTCAAGTGACACTATAAGCCAATGTCATTGGTACTTCAAGGGAAGACAAGATAAGTTATTGTTGTTGGCAGTGCTTCAGTGCATCATTGAACAAGCAGTACCATGTTTAACACCCATTTCTTTTTCTGTCCATATAGCCTCAGGTAGTTAACGCAAACTGACCGCAACGGAATTAGTCGGAAGCAACAAGCAAGGCATCCATCTTTTCACATTGCCAGCATCCAGAATCCAGCATCCAGCTAAAGTGGATGGTGTGAAAACCGCAAAGGCCTATGCCGCAATCTGCAGATGGTGAAATCCCACAAAAGCCCAGTTGAACATTTTCTCTTTTTCTTTCTATACCTCTCTACAAGTTTTGTTCTCTAGGATAACTGGCTTGCTCTGTAACGGCCAACAAAGACAACATCCGTTGGCGACTTCGGTTTGTTTCTCTGTGGCTGACAGGAAGCAATCAATAGTGTAATGGCAGACTAAAGCATCCGCCGTAGTTTGGCACTAGCCTGACACAGAAGGACCTCTAGTTCGATCTGGCCATAAAGCCAAAGGGCAACTATAGAAAAAAAATCAACGAAAATGTTGAGCAAAGTAATGCAAAAATGTAGAAAAAAGGACTGACGGCCAAGCGATTTGTCAACTTTTGCCAACGGCAATGAGCGCCGTCGCACATTAAGTTGTCCCTCTATCTACCTCCATTTCTCCTTTTCCTGTCTGCAAATAACGCATTTTAATCAAAAGAACAACAGTGTGAAATCTATTAACAGCGTACGTGCCGCACCCCAGTTGCCCCAAAGGGGGACAGTACTCCCTTTCCACTAATTTTATCGCTTCTAAGGCCTAGGCTTAACTTTTCGCATTTCGCGCGCGTCATTTGCAGGTTTGATATACAAATTTCTTTAATGAGGCGACGACAACATTTTTAATTAGCACTTGTTCAAGTTACACGAATCTCTCTCTCACTTCTCGTAATCTCCATAAAGTAATCCATGTCAGGGCGTGTGCCATGGAAATTAATTTCCAACTCAAGGTTGTCTTATACTTTAATTCAAGTATGTTCCGCTTGGATTGCTCACGCACCTCTCCAACTTTGACACGAAATGATGCGTTGAGGTGTATCTTGTGTGAGCTTCTAACCCATTCTCATCATGTACTTGCTTGACAACTTCAACCGCAGGAGCAGCCACTTAATCCCCTTCCATCGTTATTCCCATCCTCATTCTCAGCTGAGCTTAGTGCTGATCCAATATCCTAATGCCTTTCGATGTTTGCTTCGCTTTGCCGCTGGTTGTTGCCTTCAGTGCACATGGCATGTAGTTTGACTAGAAATCAGCTCAGACTTCCTCCCTCATACCCGCAGTTAGTGGTTCCCCTCTTTCGTACATACTTTAGTTGTTGCTGTTGCAATAACATTTTGCAAGTGTTTCTAAACAAGCACAAAGTCATGTTTCAACAGCTGTAGTCTGGATTCTGTTCGCTGCTGTTTTTATTGTTATTTATCCCACCCACTGCCTACCTACTCCTCACCCTATTCATGCCCACCCTTTTCCATGTGCTGTAATTGTTGTAGTCCCCGCTGCCGTTAGCTAAACTTTCGCTGCATATTAAAGCAATTTGGCCAACATTTATAGACTGATTTAATATGTAGAAACCAAAGGGAGTGGTTGCCACTAGAAATGATACAAAGGGCGAGAAGTAAGTAGAGGAGAAGCGAGGGTCTTCCCACACAAATGAGATATTTCCACACAAGTGAGCAGATCAGGGCCGACAAAATTTCAGTGTGTGTGCACTTGGATATAATTGTTTGACTAAATGAGTGCGTCTCTCTTCTACCTCTTACATCCCCTCTCAATTTGGGCTGGTGCTTCACTTTGCTTAAAGCTTATGCACACTCACTTGTGTGTATGTATGCAAAAGGGAGGGTGGATAATGGGGGTATATAACAAGAGAACAGCAATAATTATGGCAAACAACTCCAACTCCTTGTTCTCTTTAGACAAAGCCATATGCAATTTTGGGGCTTCACTTTTGCCGAAATTAATTTAATTCATTGTGTGTTATCCCAGACATTTAGATATTTGAGATATATATGTGAGTGCGTTAGTGAATCTATGTTTGTGCACCCCTCATGCTTCTCAGTCAAATGGCTCGAAACGGTTGCCATAATGAGTATGAAATTGAAGTCTAAACAAACAGAAGTCGTTTGGGAAAATAAAAGAGGACAAATGGAAATAGAAGAGGAGCATATAAAAATCCAAAAGAGTCTCCATGGAAATTGAATATTTAATTATGCGTTGATGGAAATAGCGTTTGAAGATGGTGTCGAAAATGGCCCAAACAATCACGATGATGGCGACAGAAAGAAGAGCAGGGGATGAGGATGGAGTACTTTTTTTGGCTAGGACCCGTCTTGGGTCCTTGCAAAGTTTTTTTCGAAGCAACAGAATAGAAGCTGATAAATAATTTATTCTAATTTGCAACAGATTTGCCAAGGCCAAGAAGTAAAAAGTCACTGAGCAAGAGGTTAGACAAAGAGAGAGAGAGAGAGAGAGAGAGAGAGAGAGCGGCAAAAATGAGGGAGCAATGTGTAAAAAAGATTTGTAGGGCATCGTTAAATTAATCAGACGGATTCGTACATATAATTCTTACGGCTTAATATGTTCTTTTTGAGTTTCAGTCGTGGCTCTCGGTTAGTTTAAATTAAGTTGAACGCAGCGAATATCTCGCTTCAAAGAAAAACGAAATGATGAATACAGAGAGCAAGAGTTGTCTATCTTTATTTGTCTGGGACTGTTAAGCACCTTTTGCTTATCTAAACAGACTCCCAAGCTTCCTCCTACTTCCATATGAGAACACGTATATGTGTAAATTACTTCTGCCGGCAGTGGGTTTGTGGGTCGCAGCCCAACGAATTTGAGCACAACGATAAACTTGCCCCAGCCCGGAGCAACCCCATGGAAGCCAGTCAGATGGCAACCCTGTAGTCCCAGGCTGGCATCATGGTACCCTGTTGGGTGGAAAAGAGCCAGAGAGAGAGTCGCATATTTATGAATGAGTTTAACGCACTTCGGGAGCTTTATCAGCTCGTAAATATAAATTAGAATTTAATTTTTATCGCCGAAGAAAGGTGGCTCGAGTTGGGCAGTGGATAAGCCTGCAGCCTTGGGAGCAATCGTCTGGCGAGTCCCACAAATTGGCACTGGAGTCGAGTGTAGTGGTTTCCGAGGCAACCGACCCACTGCAAGCTGAGCAGCAACGGGATTTATTTCCATTTGAGCCTGGTACATGGCACGTGTCGCAACATATCAAAGGCATTGATTTACCTGAGGGCAGCTGCTCATCCCCAATCAACCCCAAGATGAAAATCGTGTGGCCACATATTAAAAGAGTAAGAATGAAAGGTGGGAACTAACCTGGGTTAGCTGCGAGGATGCGTAGTAGGATATCCTCGAGGGACAGACCGATTCTGGCTTCGAGTAAATGGTCTCGCCGGTCTGGTCACCCATTGGCAGCAAGGCGGTAGCATAGGGTGTGGGCGTGGGTGAGCTGCGGAACCCTATAGGGAAATAAGTAGTTTTGTCTTCGATGAGTAACATATTGGATTATGAAGAGGGAAGAGGAAAATGACTTACGGTCGAATATACTGCACGACTTTTTGGTCTCCACCGGATATTTGTTGAGGCTGGCGATGGTTGCGTAGGAGCCGGTGGCACTTGGTGGTCGTCCGAGAGGATCAAGGCGAATGAAAACGTTCTGATGACTGCCATAGCCCGCTGTAGTAAAGCTGGTGCTAATGGAAGAAAGGTTGACAAAGGAGTGGGTTGATGTAATAAGCGGATAGATAATTGATTTGATAGGTCATTCTATCGGACTTACTGCAGTGAGTCCTGGCGCAGCTGCTTGCGAGCTCGCACATACATCATACTAGCCACGAGGCCTACGGCGAGGACTAGACCCAAAGCACAGGCAGCCGCGCTCATCAGTGCTGGTCCCTGGGAAGGAGCGTGGGCTGGGGCAGGTGATTGATTTGGTTCAGGTGAGATTCCTGCAATGGAAACGAATTCAAATTGAAATGTGTGAGGATGAGTGAGGGGTGGGGCTTAAGCTTACCTTTGGCACAGATTTTGTTGCGCTTGAAGTGGAGCCTGGTGTCGTTGAAGCGGGGAGGTCCTTGCACTACCATGTTGACATTTACAGGCAGCTGAAGGCTGGTATTACCCGTGCAGGGCAGGTAAACAAGGAAGGATTCAATCTCCTGGGGCACTAGACCCTTGTGTGGAATGCTCAACGTGGGTGTTCCCAGTGCATCCTGGTCGTTTGCGTACTCTATGCTGATTGTGTAACGAAGCTGAGATTAGGATATATAGGGAGATAGCCAGTTAATGGAGTGCAAATCAAATTGCAAATGAGCTGAAAGTGGAAAAAGATGCCTTACGGGATATGCGATGAGACTCTGCCAGGAGAACTCCAGCTCGTGCACATCTGCCGGGACAGGGACGGTGAAGTGCATCGCGTACGTGTTAATGGCTCCCTCGTGCACGTAGAACAAATCCGCCTCCAGCCCTGCAAATGCGAGTCAAATGAGAAGCAGAATGGAAGAAGAATAAGGATGAGATTGGGATGCGGATGCATTGCAGGCATAAACAGAAAGTTTATTTCACAATTTGCTTTGTTCGACTACTCCCCCAAGAGTACTGTCCCACACTTCCTGCCATTTTGTACTGCTGTGCAAACTTTGTGCATTTTGTGTTTACTTTTTCCGCAAGTTGATGGCTCAGTTCGCTCTCCTACCATTTACATTTACCTTCCAACTTCAACGGAAATTGATTTCCTCGACAACGCAACAACTAAGGGCTGTAGCTGGTTTTAAGCGGGTGAGGTAAGTACGGTAAACAAAACCCAAGACACAATAATAATCGAAATCGAATCCGTCACCAGCAGGCGACCACGCAAGGGATGTCAATAGGTGGTTCGCACTTTGATATTCTCAAATAACTCTCGACAGGTGCCCAAAGGGGAAGGAAGAGAAAGACAAAATATTAAAAGGTGTCAAGTGTTGTCTAACTCGATTGAAGGCGAGACATTAGAAGCGTCATCATCATCAACATCATCGTTTACTTTTCTTTAAGAAACTCGTAACTAGCTTTGGAAACGTCCCAAGCTCAGACCCCGACACTTGCAGTAGCTCATCCGTGATGGTTGTGAAAGACGAGCTGTTCGAGTTAAAAAGACGTGAAATTAAATTCCTTCATCCGCTTTTATGTTCCCACCACCTTTCTCTCGTCTTTCTGCCTCTTCCTAGTCGATTGCTTTACGTTGCATCATTTACTTCATGGGATCAAGCTTAGTTGCGTCCGCGTTCGTCTTGGCATCACTTTGCATTAAAAGTCTCAAATGCTGTTGACTTTCCGCCAATCCCTCCTCTTTCCCTCGGCCTCTTGACTGTGTGTCTGTGCCGGATGTTAAATGTTGCTTTTCCGGCGACGGCAATCCCGAGAATGGAACAAAGACAGAGACGCGTTTGTGAATGTGCGTGCATCAAGGATGGAAGAAGAAACGCTTGCTCGATTTTCAAGCAATTTGAAATCCAATTACAGAACAAGAAAAAGCATTTTTCGTTAGCTTCTTTCTGTTCGTTCTATTGCTAACAACTTCCCCAATTCTTATGCGATTTTCCTCAACAGTTTAAGTTTGTTTTTGAATTTGAAATTGAAATGCACCCCGCTGACTTTACAGCTCAAAAGTGTGCTACCTTCCTTTTAAGTTTTCCGTTTTCCGCTGACAAACTGCACACATCTCAATGAAGAAGCACAAAAAATATCAAGTGATGAGAAGCTGCATCTGCCTCATGACCCTCCTCTTTTCTGTTGTTATGCATTCACTAAGGTTATACGCCACAAACTACACAAAAAAAAAAAAAAAAAAACAAACATGACTTCAAACAAGTCAAATTATGTATGCACAAACACATGAAATGGACAATGTCACTCAGCCCAACTTTACTGTAGGACAACAATGATGAAAGGTTGCTCGACTGCTGCAGGTGGGAGCTTGTTACCGCGAAGGGAATGAGAATAAGAATGCGAAGTACACTTGTGACAAGCTTAATCAACATAGTTCTGATTGAAAACGGAGGTGATTCTCTCTCAACGAGAATAACTTTTACATTCAAAATGAGTTCTTTAAAGGCAGAGCTTTAAAGCATCTTTTATTTTCACTTCTTATATCTTTAAACACGTTGCTCGCAAAGATAAAGAGGACACCCAAGTCCTGCACCGTCGAACTTTGGCCGTCTTTCATATCACGCGCTTTGCACAGTTCCAACTTTGCCGTCGCCTGTGAAACTTTTGGCTCGTTCACGAGTCTTGCCCCAGTATATTCTCTCTTTCCTGCTTGTCTCTCCACCATAATTATAATACCTGCGATTGTCTGAATGGCTTCGCCGCACACACGTGACACTGCAACCGCAGACGCTCGCTGCCGGAGTAGCAGACTGTTACTGCAAGGGAGGATATGGTGGGTGTGGAATAATGAGTCAAAAGGAGTCGCAGAATCTGATTTTGACTTTGACAATGGCGTCACACAATTTGCATAAAAGATTAAGAGGATAATTAGTGTCATTAGCTGGCAGCCAGCCGGTAAGAAAGAGTGCAACGTGCATTCTATGAAATTATCATCTTGCTTGTGTATGTATACCCCACCTCATACTCTCTTCTCTATCAAACACACCTCGACATGGCTTATCCCTTTACACCAAAAGCAGTTCTTTTAATTGCCTGCGCTCCTTGAATCACATTCAAGTTCGGAATTTAATTGACACAGTTTAAATATCTTCCACACCTTATTTTTTATGTGTCTTCATTTTTTATGCATTACTCAGCATAAAAGTGAATCGACACCAAAATACACACCCTAACGAGCAGTTAGGGTGATGGGTCAAGGGCTGTATTGTTAATGTGACGATTTTCGAGCTGTTTTCTAGTCATTAAAAATAATTTTCTTTTGCATTAACTTTTAATTTAAAGGGAAATTTCCAAGTACAAGGTGGGAGAAAGGTCCTGTTTCTTGTGGAGTTGGGCCCAAGAAATGTGCACATCAAAGTAAAACTTGTTGAAATTGCATTTTTACGCGCCCTTGCACAGTGAGCTCTAGGACGGGGAAATGTTGATGGGGCAACCCTCTTTTACTGGTGGCTGAAGCTGGTTGGTGTCGCTGGCAACTTGGGACGAAAATTGGTTGTTGCTGGGGCAACGCAACGAAATGGAAGGCGAAGCGTAAAATCTTCAACAAAAGTGTAACCAATATTTAATTTTAATGTTGTCGTCACTCAATCGAAGGAATGGGAATCGAGCTGTGTAGTTAGAGAGACAGAGAGGAATAAAAAACTGTTTAACTCATGTTTACAGCTCGCTATATGGAACTAACATTCTGATTTTAACAATAGACATGTGAGGGAGGAACACTGTGAACTATGTACACGATTTTTATTGCGGGAATGCATCACGTCAATCACAGACAGGCTGGCAATGGAGGCACTGCCAGAGAGTGAAGTTATTTCAGAAATGCGTATGTTCAAAATGGGGACAGAGATTGCGAATGGGGCTTGGAGTTAGGTCATGCAGCCATGATGAGCCTTCCCCATGATCGAATAGCCATACAAACATATGCCGAGAAGAGTAGGGAAACTTTAAAGCAAATCATGCAGCAGCATGTTGTATTTAAAGCAAGAGAAGCTTGTGATGATGTGCAATGGAGTGGGGAAGAGGCAGGGTCAGTTTGTTTAATTTCGTGGTGTTTATGAATTTTAAAATGAACTTGGCCCCTCAGGGTAGCAAATTTTGCTGGTTGGGGATGTTAACTGGTCGTTAAAATTATAATGAGCTCTATAGCAGGGGCCAATAAGACGAGAAAATGAATCTATGGGAAGCACACAAAAGCAGAGGAAATGACACAGAGCAACAAACAAAGTGGAAGACTCTTTGAGATGTCGCTAATAAACTCAGATTTTCATTGAAGGTAAGGATGGTTGAGGGGGTGAGAGGGACAAGACCGAATGCTCTGTGAAGCGTCAATTGCCAGGGAAAGTGTCTTATAGCTGAGCGAACTCGAATGCAATCTTTAAGAAAAGTGCAAAGAGGAGCAAGTTTTGTGTGCAAGCCCTAGATATAAAATCGTAAATGAAGGAGGAGAGGAAAGAAAGTCAAGTCTGTGACCCAGTTATGTGAGCAACAGCTGTAGCTCAGAGTTGTGGGTCATTTTTCAATCTGACCATTGTGTGGATTATTCTTATGCTGTTTAACTAATTGAATTGCTTTGATAAGGCGATTAGAAGCGAGCACTCGAATTGAGCCTGCATAATGAGATTGATTTTTCTCCAATTAGAGTAAAGTGCCGGAAAATGCTGTGTCCAGCTAACAGATGAATGATGAAGTAGTGAAGCAGGGGAGAGCCGGAGACCGAATTGGGACAGTCTCGTCTAGAATTTTGGAGCCACGAATCATTAATCAACGTGACGGGCACGACATCATTCTGCCTTGGCACGCTGAATGAATGCCTATTACTGTAACTATTTTTGAGGAGTTGGGTATAAGGAAGGGCCTGCCACATGGTTGAATTGGAGACCTCACGTTGAACAAAAAGCGGCAAAACACCAAAACAAACAACTAAATGCTCCGCACTGGACTGTGAAGTCGTTAGCAATGGGCTGATGGTGATGGATTGAGGGGAAGAAGGAGGAAAGCTACTTGCAGCTGTCAACAGGGTGGTAAAAGTGCGAGGGTGGCTCTAACAATGGATCCAGCCGGAAATCGATTTGTGTTGATTTGTATTGTTGTGTTTTCGCACAATTTTGTGGTCGTCTTAGCCGTCGTCCTCGGCATGGTCAACAATTATTTTGAAACTATTAATGACTGCGACGTGGCCTCCACCTTTGTTGGCCCCTCCTAGCCTCGAACCGAGGACGTGGGCTGTTTGTTTTTCCTGTTGAGGAGCAATGAATTTATTCTGTCACACTTTGCCCCTTAACTATTAATCATATCTGTGGGGCGGATTAAGAGGCGTTTTCTGAAGTTTTACCAAATGTCCCAATGATTTTTTCGAAGTTAAAAGTTGTCCTCCCACCCTGAATATACATATATCGGGAGATCTAGACTTACCCATCAGTTTCATCACTTCATGATGGCTGATGAAAATGTTGAGATAACCGTTGACCGAATTCAGCTGCCAAGTGAGCACCGAAATCCAGAGGTACTGCAGCAGGAAGCAGCGACTGGTGGCCATAATGAGCCAACGGAAAACAATGTCTGGCTTTGCTTATCTGGGTGCCCAACGTTCAGTTAATAACTTGTTAGACCATGTGACGCCGCAATTGGCGCTCATTTCTTCTTTGGGTTCCTCTTAATCGGTATGTGACAGCCAATTTCAGTGTGTGGCCAATGAAGCGTTCTGGATGGATGCACAGGCGCAGGAAATGAAGAATGAGCAATGGGAGGGAGACTCTTTCGTTAAATTTGATTTGGTTGCCAACCAGGCGACGCTCTTTTAAAAGTAAATGCGTTAAAATCAAATTTCAGACTCAGCAACAGCAACTGCTGCTAACAGTTCCGGATGCGGCCACAAAGCGAAAGGGATTCAGTCTGGCAAATTTTGGGACTTTTTAGCCGCTGCAGCTGCCTCTAACTTTCCCTTTATTCTTCTATGATGCTTTTGGATGTCCCTTTTTGAACATTGGGTTCAACTTTTGCAGTTTTGTTTTTGTTGCGGTTGCTTTTCTTGTTGCTGTTTTTGTTGTTGTTGCTGGATTCGCCTGTCGACTGCAAGCGGCATCAACATTTTCGAATCTGAATCTGCTGGACTTTTGTTAGCTTTTTTATTGGCCAATCTGCCTCCTTCTGCTCCTCCTTTGAATAAATGCTGCAACTGCTGCTGGTGGTTTAGCTCTCGTCTCGTTGGCAACGTCTCGCCCGCTGGTCAGTAGAGAGTGAACAGCAGTCAGTGACCAAATAGCTTGTTGTTGGTGTCAAGCACGTGTCCTGGTTGTCCTCGTTGTTCTGGTGTTCTTTTTGGTTCTGTCTGCTCGTCGAGACGTTGGTTGCCTGCCTAGGAGGATGGTTCGTTATTTCACAGAACGCGAGAGTCCTGTTGAATAGAAAGTGATTAAGTTGAGTTTCAAACAGTCATTGAGGCTGAGAATTTGATGTTAGCGACACTGTGTGGCTCAAGAGTGGGTAGTAGAGGAGTGTGGTTGAGTGGCTTTGTTGTCTGTTTCGAATATAATTTGTAAATGGGCTGTTCAAAGAAAGTTTTGTGACTACAAAAGTAATTACAAAGTTGAAAAAAGATTAACAGCTTAGGGAATCGCATTCGCAACACTTGCCTCTTACTCAAGGTGAGAGAAATGGAGGTTTGCTTTTTTCATTCAAACTCACATGAGTTGCGTCGACTGATGTTTTAATAAATTCGTGTTAATATTTTGTGTTTTAGTTTAAAATTATTCACGACAGCAAAAGACCAAAGCAGAAAAAACTTTTCACTTGTGGATTTTGTGGTTCAAGTGGTTTTTTCTCTCTTTTTGCAACCCTTGCTGATTGCGTGCAGCTATACGAATGGAATTCCAGGTGCACTTAGAGTAAAAACCAAAACCTAAACAGTTGGCCAGGTGGAAAAGTCAAAATGAAATTGTTGTCAAGAATACCGATTTCCCATTTCACCCAAATTGCTTTCTTGCGTCCTCTAATCTCCATGGCAACAGATTGGAAACTGTTTCTCAGTTTTTTGGCCGCAATAAAAATCGAAATCAAGAAACTTTGTTACTTCTTACACTACTCCTTTCTGTTACCATTCCGTTTGCACTTTCAGCACTTCAAGCACATTTTCCCACAGCTATGAAAAAGTGCTTTAAGTTGTGCAATGAGCGGCAGCAAGATAGGAGAAGAGTGCATGGGATTTAATTTAACTTATCTGCGATAAAAGCGGCCGCCGCAAGGAAACATCCAGGCGACGACTCACTTGATTAAAAACCAGATAGATCACCAGGTTTTAAGTATACCCCAGTTCAGTTAAATTCAGTTCAGATGCTGGCCAGGCAACCAAAGCTACTGCTCAAGCTGCGAAGCTGAATTCATTCAACGAATTCATTAATAATTCAAAAGACAAATAACAAAATGTAAGTGCACATCTGTGTGAATGTGTGTCTCTTGTGTGTGTTTGTGTTGACATTGCGAAGAATGTAACTGATTTAAATGGAGCAGCAGACAAAACGCCAGCAGCCAGCAGCCATGCAGCTTACATAGCTCTGGCAGCAGCAAAACCTGACAAGTCGCGAGCGCGCGGAAAACACTCGCTGAAGCTGGCGTTGTTGCTTCCCAATGGAGGAGCTCCCATCATCGTCATCGATAACATATTAACGACTTCAACTCAATCATAATCAAAACGAACGATGAGAAGGGTGAAAGCGGAATGACAAGGACTGGGAAAGGGAGCTGTCTCTGCAACATACTGGAGCAAAGAATCGGGGAGCCAATGCGGAAAATTTTCTGCTTAGTCACACGCATCATCAGTCAGTCCCGCCCCCCATATTCACACCCCTCGATCCCTCTATATAGAGTTTCGCTAGTGACAAATTGAGCGACGGGGTTTTGTCTTTGGGTTGAAGATGATGTTCGGTGTGTTCAGCATACTGACGATGATGATGATGTGAGTCATGGCTGGAGTTGTGTCAAAAAACTTTTCAATTACATGATTCGCTGTCTAATGAATAATCATCTTTCTTTCCCACTCCTCCCTCAATAAGCCATTATAATTATCTTTATAGACTTTTTCTCCCCTGCTCCCTGTATGCTTTGCTTTTGAGTTGCTCCCCATTTTTATTGATGTTCTTTATTGTTTGGCTTGAGTCTATCTGCAAACGATTCGCGCTTATCGTTCATTTCGGTTTGGCAATCCAAGAGGCGGCTTTGGTATGAAAGCATGGAGAAGTCAGTACCGAAAGTCGTGGCATGAGGCAGGCAGCTAAGGCTTGTTTCAATTATAAAATGGCTTTTGTTTCTAATTGAATCGTGAGTTTGAGTTAAGCAAAGTTAATATTTTATTTCCGCCTCGTTGTTGTTTCAATTGCCAGTCCCTTTGCCTTCCAGTCCATGTTTTTTTCTGGGGCACACTGTGCCCTCTGCTGTTTGCCAAGCGTCCCCTTTTTTGGCGACTTTAAATGCCAGATTCGACTTGCTCCCGTTTCCTATTTTTCATTTCTTGCTGGCGTTTCTAGACTCGTTCCAATTGCTGTGCCATGTTGCTTAGAGCCGCGAGGCATTTGCTTTTACTTCAATTGCAGACACAAACACATCGCGGGGGGCGAGCTAGGCGTAGGGGATGCTGTCTGCCATCCAAATTGTTATTGCTGTTGTTGTTGTTTGTGCCGCTGTTATTTCTGTTGATGATAAACTGGCAACAGATTTTATTGCTGCAGCAGATGTCGCCTTGGCTATTAAGCTGCCCCAAAAACCAGTACATAACAATACCCCAAAAAAAGAAGAACAACGAAAAAAAATCTAAATTTGAGGTCTTCAGTAATTTGAGATTTTTGTATACGCAAATAAACTCAATTCCAATGCAGTGCCTTGCGGCACTTTTTGTGGCACTAATTTAGCAAATAGTTGGCTGTCAATTTCCCCAGTTAAATGTTGCGCAATTTTAATGGTACATCCCCAATTTTCCTCATATCCCCCATGCAACAACTCACTCAACATTGCCACAGCTTCAATAAGCACCAAACACAAATAAATTTATACAAACAGTCAAAAGTCGGACAACAAAGAGGGTGAGTTGAGGTTTCGCGACTTCATTAAACTCAGTGTACATTGTTTAGAAAAAAAATGGCGCTCACAATATTAAAATTTAACTAAAATGAAAATTGTTTTTCATCGGCTTCTCGACAATGGTCCAAATATATTTATCAGCTATACATTTTGATGGCTGATTAAAAATAACGAGCATTATTTGCATTTGTTTACCTAGCAATGACAAAATGTTGCCATTATACCTGTACTAACTAAATTGACAGGGTATACTCTGTCTTGATAGTATAAATGTAGCCATTAGTTTTTTTAGACTCAGCTACTTTTGATTGAATCGCCCTCACTTCTTGTCAAGTATGGTTGGGCTTTTTCTAAGCAATATCTTAAGCCATAATTTTTAAAGTTTAATAAAAGTTGGAAGGTTCATAACATTGAATTTTTTGCAGAGTAAAAGTTGGAAGGTTCATAACATTGAATTTTTTGCAGAGTAATGATTATCTCTTTTCAATGTAACTCTTGGCAATTAAAGCGTCCGTTAAGAATTTCATTTGTAAGTTAAGTATGCGTATTGGGGTTTATTTAGGAAGAAGCATATTATTGACATTCATAATCACATTGATCGCCATACAATGAGTATATTGTAGTTGAGCATTTTGATTGAAAGCTGTTCTGCTGGTTATTGGGCAATTATTTTGTGGGAGGATATTAGGGAGAGCCGCTTTATGCCTTGCTTTTGGATACATACCTAGCTACCGTAGAAGTATATGTATGTATGTAGTCTATTTTTGGCAGCATTTTGTGCTTGTGCTGGGCCTAATGTCCAAAATGTTCGAAATGTTCGTCGAGTTGGCTAATTTGTACAGGCAATTAATTTACATTTGGGCCGATGGCGATGGTCATTACAGTGTGGTGCAGGAGCGGATTGTGCCGAAGGGAGGTGGTGCTTTAGCCATTTGTGCGATTTTGTTACATTTCCGTGCTACGCTCCACTGGGTAAACAGAAAGGGGGAAGGGGAAGTTGAAAATTCAAACATGTGTAATATTTAGGCTAGAGAGGAAGCAAAATAGAGACTGGAATGAGAGAGAGAGTGTAGTAAATATCGCAACTCCATGGACACTAATAAAGCCTGTGGCTCAAATTGTGGTTGGGGATTGGTGGTGTTGCTATCACTGGGGTGGTTGCTGGCTCGTTTGGTTTATTTGTGGTTCAACTGTGTGTCATTTAATTTGTTGCTATCTAATTGACAATTTGTGCAATTTTCAATGAACTAGCACAATTTATTGGAGGCTACAATTGTGACATAACTAGGCGATGTTCCATTTAAATAGTACAACAGCAACGCTAAAAGTTAGCCAGTAAATTCATCTAAATTTTTTAACATATTTTTTTAAATATCTCAGGAAACTACTGAAAGTGTGAAGTTTAAGAGAATTTGGGCCAATTGTTTTCAAAGAAGAGCTTCAGACTTTTACAAGCATTTTCAGATCTACTGTTTTGTAAGATAGTTCAAACCTTCAAAGCTCATGGAAATTTTACCATTCTTTCACAAGTTGTTAGACATAAATATACAAAATTTTCCACAGGTTTCTATTAAAACGTTCTTGTCACGAATAAAATGTTTTTTGCCCACTTAAAATGGCATTTCCATTTAATCAAACCTGACGCGTAAAAAAAGTTTCGAAACTCATTTTAATTAAATAAATAAAATAAAAAATAGTTGTTGCGCTAATGTAGGGTTTCCAGAATATTGTTGTGGAACAAAGTTAGGTTGCATATGCATAATTAACGTGTGGCTCCATTTATATACATATATATTTAAGAATGCCAGTTGAGTTGCTGATTGTTTAAAAGTTTACAAGTTGAATTAATTTTGATTTTATGTCATCTGCTCATAGTAAACAATAAATAAATAAAAGTTACAGAGAATATAAGTAATTTTTTTATTTACAGTTGTTAAGTTTAAAGAGACTTGATTTACAAGCGATTTAATAATCTTTCATTTAACATGAAAACAATCACAATAATATTTTATGAGTGCACATCGATAACTCAACAGCACACCCTGCGGTCATTTGTGGCAATTTCTCAGCATTATGTGCTTCAAATTTATTATTATAATCGAGGGAATGTGACAGAGTCTTAGACAAGCGCTGACACTTTTAGGAGCCCTCAAGCCACGCGCTTGAGCCACACAGTTTGGGGTTTGATTGTCTGACTGTAGCTTTTATCTGGCAATTGCCATAAAAAGAAATAACCCGACTCAACGACCCATTTTAAAGCCTCGAAATGTGAGCTTGGCAATTTCCAGGACAATGGCAGGCAATAATCATTGATTTATGATGGCTGTCACTTGGGCTTATTAAATGTGATATCTCAACACAACGAATCATATTCAAATCTTTGTATTTATGACCTTTTACTCTTTGCTCATAACTGAGCAGGGTTTAAAGGAATGTTAAGGCGGAAATTAAATGTACCTATATAGCTCAAGTGTGCTTTAACGTTTTCAAGTTTTAAGTGCATTACGAGTTGGGTAAAAGCCCCTTCTAATTGAAACATCGAGTCCTAAAGCCTTGCCACAAAGTAGGGCGCTAAAAGCGTGCCTAATCTATGCATATTTCTTAAGTTGGTCGCCATAATCAGAAGTCGTCCACTTAGCCGACGTCCCAAGCTCAGGCAAACAAAAATGGAAGCAAATAAAAAGAACCACAAAAAAACTACAGCATACATTGTCGGGCAACATTTAGTTGCACTTTGGCTTGGGCTCATTGTTGTTGCTTATGTTTGGCCATTTATGTTTGAGGCAAGAAGCGTGTGTCCTGGCCAAGCACTTAGGCATTCCATCAGCGTGCGCCATGGCGTGTCTGGGGCGTTAGCGTGCGGAAATGTTCGTGGGGCTGTGGTGGAGGAGGAGTAGAAGGCGAGGTTATCGCAGGGTGCAGGGTTGGAGCAGACTATTCAAAACTGTCCAAGCGCAGCGCAGGATTTGCATAACTTTACGCTTTCTCAAGTTGTTACTTTTGCGCTGTTGTTGTTGCTGCTTTAGATTTGAACGGATTTTGCGGCCATTTACTTTCGCTTACTATTAACAGGAAGCAAGCATTATTTGTATCCCCTGTATTACTTAAGAGGGGAATGATGAACTAGTTGATAGCCATAAATACCAACAGAAAATATTTTTAAATTTTTACTTTTCTATCTTCCATCATACCTTAAAAAACGCACGTAATTTTACAGGGCATTTGCTCAGCTGACGGTTGCTTCTACTTGTTTTTATTGTCTTCTTTGAAGCTTTGGTCAAATGCTTTTAATCTGTCGCACATTGCAATTAGTGTCAACGCTTAACACCAGACGCTTCACAAACAGCATTACACTAAGCGAAAGCAATGTATTCTTAAATACTGTTAAAAGCTTAGTTATTATTAACAAATTCAACTTTATAAAAATTAGCTTTTCACATAAAACTGGTTTCTTATGCGAAAGCTTTATGAAATTTCACAATTTTCATAAAGTTTTTGTAGGAATCTCGAATTTTAAAAGTCACCAATACTTTTAGACTCTATTTACTTGCTCAGTGTATCAAACACGAACTCGAAACACTCATACAAACACAGATATCTACGTGTAAAGGAAGAATTGAGAAAATGTGAAAATATTTATTTAGTTTCACTTTGAAGTGGGTCGTCTGCTGGCTTTCGTCCCATTTCGATCCGTGCCGGCTGGTTAGTCACGGCTGCTGCATTTGGATGCGAGACGGATACGAAACGGGCTCTCGAAATATTTGTGTTTGTGTGGGTTCGTGCGGGTGTTCAAGTTGTTGTTGGAGTGTTGAGAAAAGTGTTTAGCAAAACACATTAAATGCTTACTTATCAAAACGCAATCAGCTTAGACGCAACGAGTCCTCCTCCCGCTGTCCGATGTCCTGTGTCCTCTGTGAGGACTGTCAACTGATATGAAATGTTATACTTTTAATCCATTCATTGGTAATTCGACACAGACGCGCTGGGGCCTTATGGCCAGTTAACACGCACAACAACAACACACGCACACTTGCACACTCTCTCAGCTTTGTGAGGGGGACGTGTGCTTAATCCTTTTGGCTAAGAATGAATTCGCACTTTGGGCCAACACTTTTATTTGCTTTGGGCGCAATATATCATTTTTCACAGGACACAAAGGACAATGCCAAGCGTTGACATTCACGAACAGAGCGCGCACATTGTTGTAATGAGAAAAGCGCCTTGAAATTTAAGCGCTTAAAAGCCCATTTAAGCCTGTCAACATGGCTCTTGGGGCACACTTACAGCTCAATGGCATCCTGGTTGCCTCACACAGCTCGTGCCAGCAACGAACCACGAGGCGAACCGCCAGCCGCAAACAAGGATAATGCTGCTGCTTTTGCTGATAATAATGATGATGATGTTTTTGATAAGGACCAGAAGCACGTTCACGTTATTAATGATTTGGTTGGCTTTCAAAACTGTTGCACTATTTTGTTGCTGTTTCTAAAACTGGACGGAAACTCACGTCACTTCACGATTTCCTACGAGTTCTTGGGCGATTTTGCAAAGCGCTTTTGCGAGCGTGCCTTCTTTCGCGTACTGTTCGCGCTCTACGACCGACTGACTCTACCGGAAAGTTGTGTGCGACTAAACGTAGTCCGAACCAGCCCAATAGCCAAAATACCGAAACGCCAAAAGAAGCTCTAAAAGCCGAAGGGACACGAAATTAACTTCGTCTCTGATTTGTGTGGGCACATGCGCAGCTCGCGTTCAAATATGCCGGCTTTTAAATGGGTGGGGGTGGTGGTGTGGTTGCTATTGGGGTTGTCGAACAGCAGAAAGGACAATTGTTTGTTGTTGCCACATGCAACTGTTGCGCATTTTTTCTAAATGGCCAAAGTGGAACATTTGTTATTGTTGTGCTTTTGCCTTCTCCCTTTTTTTATACTCTGATACCGAAGGCAATGACTGTATTGGTTTTGTGCAATGCCCGTCATGCTGTTTCCCATCAACACCCGTTAAGCTAGAGACTTAAAACATTGCAAATATCTTCGTCTATAGCCGGGACAGATAAAGTGTCAAGATTGGGCTGCAACGCCTACTGAGGGGCTGGTAAATCGGTTACATCGATAATTTAAAATCAATAGAATAACATATTTCCCACATTCTTACGGCTAGAGTTACTTAATTTGGAAAGAATTAGGGCATTAATCACCATATCTTCCATAGTTTTTGAGCTCGAGTCACCAAATTTATTGCAATATCGCAGATCAAAATATTTTCGACCGACTGAGTCCCTAAAGAGTCAGAGAATATCGCAGTCGGTTGCATCCGACTGCAACATTTTGACTTGTTTTTTGTGAGATGAGAGAAAAACGAGCGAGCAGCAAAGAGAGAATGTTTATTGAAGAGCCCGAGTGATTTCTTTTGATAAACCGATAAGCTAATAAGCATATCACATGATTTAATAATAATTATTGGAAATGTTATTACAAGGCCCGATTAATTGTATAGCACAGAAATTTGGGTCTCTTTTGAATATGTTGATTAGGATATTGCTAAATTTATTAAGTAAACAGCTCATTTTGATGGTTGATGGACGAATGTTAGGATTGTTGTTTTTGCTTATTTCACCTTAATTATTGTTTGTTTAGCTCTTTCGTTAAGAGACATGCTTCAAAAACTTGAAATATCTGAGTTTGTTTGACATATCTTCAGAGTTTAACATTTTCCATAACTCTCCTTCGAACAATTCTAATCCTGACCTTTATTCATTTGGGCATTATAAATGAATTGTGATATGGAGCTAACAAAATCACTACAGTTTCTATTTCTTTGTAAAAGATTTAGAGCAGCTTTGTGGGCCAAAATGAAATAGAGGACGTTGCATGCAACGGAATTGAACTCTTGTGTCGTACATGCACATGCATGTATTTAATTGTATTTCAGTCGTATGTGTGTATGTGTGAGCCTGTGACAAGTAGCCCTATTTGTTGCGCTACAAATTCAATTTGTCACTCAAAAGCCGTCGAAATGAAGCAATTTCCTTTTGCTGCCAACAACAGCAACAAACACAAGCACAAGGAAAATCAAAAGCAGAAGAATGCGAACACGATGAAAAAGCAGAACACGATGATGAACTGTTAGAAGCAACATTTTCCAAACTAATTAAATGAAACGAACTCTACAAAGTTGGAACCAAACTAAGCAAATTGGGCAACTTGTCGCTGTAATTACATCAAAATATCAAGAAAAAAATAAAGCATTAGTAAGCGTTGCACAAAAAATATATATGAAAACTGTCAGTTTGATTCATTTGGGCCAGAAAAGTTATTTGCAGGACCTGTCCCCGGCTGACAGATGGTCAAGGCTGCCAACTGCCGACACAAAGCTCAATTTACTACCAGAACGAATGTCAATTAAAATTTTTTAATGAAATAACTTTCTTTGATTTTTAGGACCGACTTCGGTGGGAGTTGGAGAGGCTTCGGCATTCAGGCCGTTTAGCTATTTGCCTTTGCCAGCTGCAGAAATTCAATTAAAAAAGGTTGATTAGTTCGCAATTACATTGCCAAACGCCTTAAATACGTCTCATTACCAACAACGAAAAACAGCAAAAAAAAAACAAAAAAAAGAACCAGAAAAATAATTTCTTCAACATTTTCCGTCAGACCCAGCGGGAAGGACACTTGAAACTTTGGACTTTTAATTAAACGCGAAAAATAAAAATGTTTGATTCTGCATGAAAAATATAAAATTAAAAAACAAAACAGAGGCCTTAGAAATAATTGAAAATGTTCACGCTGTGCTGTGAAAAACCCTTTACTTAATTTGTGACAACATTTATGATGTTTTTCACGTGCAACAGTCGAATAAATTGTAGATGGTAGATTGGAAAGTAAAACTTCTGCAGTAGACACGTGTCTCGTGTGGCCATTAAGTGGCGACCAAGGAAATTGCAGGCGATAAAACTCAGATTTAAGACAGGGATTCCCTGAAGGAGTGCTACTGATAACTGATAAGCAAAGAAGTGAGCATAACCACACGAGATCCACTAAGCCACTAGACGTGCACTTATCAGCAAGGAGGCAAGAACCAACCGTCCGGGGACACGCCCATTTTTATACGCGATACCGAAGGTAAAGAGTATATTGGTTTTGTGCAATGTCCGTCACGGCTTCTGTTCGTCTTTCCGTCTGTATGAACGCAACTTTTTTCGACACATGTAAAGCTAGAGACTTAAAACTTTGCAAATATCTTTGTCAATGACCGGGATAGATAAGATAAGACTAGATTGGAGTTGAACGCCTATTGGAAGGCTGGGAAATCGATAAATTCGTGAACTTAAAATCCATAAATCCACATAATTCTCACATACTTACAGCTAGAGTCCTCCAAAAAACTTTATCAAAACTTTGGATGCCACGCCCATCTATATAACCCTAGCCGCCCCCAGCCGCCCTACCGGCCCGTTAAAAACGGGAATGCGTTTATCTTTCAAACTTTTGGGGCTTGAGTCACAAAAGTTTTGTCGAAAGATTGCTGGTAACGACTGCCAAAAATCTGCATCTAGAGTCACCAAATTTTGTAGGAAGAAAGCTGGAAACAACTCACAAAGACTTGTAGTAAAAATGTTGATGCCACGTACCAAACTATGGCAAACTCCCCACCGGCCCTAATGGATGTATCTTTCACAGTTTTTGGTCGTAATATAGGTGGTATCATCCTCTTCATCATCCAATCTTTGAACGCAGCGTACACCCTGTCGCATATTTACCCCTTTGTAATCTGGCATCTTTTTACCCGTTTTTAAAGAGTTATCAAGCATACCGCAGTCGGTTGTGTCCGACTGCAAAGTTTCCACATGTTTAGTAATGACTCCAACTTGAACACAAAAAGTGAGTCAATGGAGCAGTGTGTAGAGAGGGGTGTTCGACTAAAAGGTTAAGCGAGCTACCACCCCGTGCACCAAATGTGTAGAAAAAGCTGCAAAGAAGGATAACAATAGGCAACAACAACAATTGACAGACGCTTAAACAGTTGCAGGAACTGAAAAAAGCTGCAGCAAAGTGGCAAAGTTCACACCAACCCCCAGCAGATAGGTTGCCGAGAGGGGAAAGGAGTTGAAGGACAATCCGTATAAAACCCAAAACACACAGAAAAGCGGGGATAAGAATAAAGAAAGAGGATAATAATGCGAATGCGAGCACAAAAACAAATACGTGAAACTCGATCTGTGGCTGGGACTGTTGTTTAACTGTGTTTATGTGTGTGTGTGAGTTATGTGGAAGCGTGTTTTGTTTGCTGGGTATAAGTGGCAAGTGGCAGGCAGGCACACGCGAGGCAGAGGACGTCAACAAAAAGAAAATAGAATCAAATCGCAATAAAACGAAACGGAATCCCCTTAATGCACCATGTAAACAAAATGGGCACGTGACCCGCAAAAGGACTCTTTTCTCAGACTATCCCCGAATTTTGTGTCCTGCTGGCGCCAAACAAATTGCCTCACGATTAACATCCTGCCAAGCAGCAGCCGAAGCTGCAGCTGCAGAAATGCCATGTGATGCCATCATAAACTGGGGAGAGTCTCGAGTTTCGTCATGGAAAACTTTCTTTCAATTGCCTGCTTGGTAAAAAATGGAATGAGGAATGAATAATTCACACTTGACCAAACTCTGCGAATGCACTTTTCATTTCCTTCTGCCAGCATTCTTTTTGTCCTGGTGCATAGCATTCAGAGTCCTTGAATGACTGTCAAGTTGTGGCCGCTTTACAAATCGTTGCAGATTCTCAGATCAAACATCTTAGGAGGGAGAATAGGAAGAAGAGGAAGTGTGAAACCATATAAAAGATGTATCCTCATGTGTCTGATGAGAATCCTTTGCAATTCTTTGCAACAAAAGCAACATAAAATTGGACACTTGCATCCTCCCTCTTACCCCTCTGTCAGTTGCCGAAAGTGTTAAGAGAAGCTGGGAGGAAACTGCTGCCATTTGCAGTTGATATCTCAAGTTCTCTCTGGGTGGGAGAGATTCCTTATGGCCAGTTGCCAGCTGTTGTCTCTCACGTATTCTTCACTTGCTTCCATCGAAATTGTTAATTACCTCGATAAATAGGGAATTACACAAACAGAATGTGAGGCCAATAACCCTAAAAGACTTGCCTCCAACTGAGTTGGCAGCTCAACTCCACTTAATTTTATGCGTCACAATTTGTTTTTAGTGTCTTCCTTTCCGCAGATACTATGTTAAGAATCTCTGGCAGGACTCGAAACAATCAAGATTTTACGAGTAAAGTTATGAAGTCCGAAAGATAATAATGGGCCAGGCCAACACTTTATGCTTGGCACTAATTCAAAATCCGCCAACAAGTTGGAGAAGAGCCTCTAACCAAGGCCAAGTTTGACTGTAGTTGGCTTGTTGGCAGCCGCACATTCCATAAACATTCCTGCACCGAGAGAAATGGGGAATCAGTCAAGGGCATCAGTTTTTACGATATTGCGAATATTATTATTATTCAGAAGTAAAACTATATGCGAAACTCTAACCAAAAGTCAAGCGAGGAAATTGTTTGCTGCTTAAAGGCACAAACTCTGTCGCATCCGCCTTGACTCGAGGGGTAAAAGGAAGAAATGGAAGGAGGAACCATGTCGGAAGCGACGGAAACTTTAGTTGCCAACAGCAGCAGTAGAAGTAGCCATCAACTGACAGGCTCCTCTTGGATGTCAGCAGTCGGCAACGAGCCAAAAGGATAAGCAGCGTCGCAATATGAAAGATTTGCCCATCCACAGAATAAGGGAGAACGAACCAGGGAGTAAGGACAATTTCTTTGCTGAACACTTTTATTACTTCTCGCTGCTGTCTGGAAATAGTCTGTAAAAGAAGCGCAAAATTTGTGTGATTGGAAAAACTACAAAACAAGACACTAGTCCGACTAGCCTGGAAGGGAATTAAAACGGGAATGGGGATAAGGAAGTGAGGATAGAAAGGAGGGTTTGTAACTGTGGATAAAGCACGTCGGGTAAATGAAGTGTGACGCTTTGTTTTTCTTTGATTTAGTTTTATGAGTCTACATCGGATGTAATTGAATTATGCAACTTGGCGCCGACGCCGAACAGCACACAACAGACAACTTTATTAGCATTGGATCGTAAAAGCGACTTGTCTATCGACTGTCTGCAGAAGGGGATGATGAAAACAATAACGACAATGATGATGGAGAGCATAAGACTGTTGCACAAAATGGCTGCCAGAATCATTTGATTTGATATGTTTGCGGAAAGGAATTGGAACATGGTTACGCTTTTTAGCGGTGATATCTCAATTTCAGATGCTTCGCCCACGCACAACAGGCGATGAAATGAGTTGGAAAATATGTCTTCGGCTACCCACCAGCCTGAAAATATCCCGTGACATCCCGTGATATTATGCTGAACGCTGGAAAATTTCCATAGCTCAATGAAGCGCCGTATTAACTGATAAGCAGCAGTTATTAGAGTTTCCACTGGGTCTGTGATGAGTGATGGAAACATAACTCAACATTCAATGAAGTCAATGGGATCGATGGAATCAGCAAACTGCAATAAAGAAAACAGAGATAGACACTAACACAGAGAATAAAGCGATGCATAATGCCTAATTGATTGAATTGATGCCCCTCTGACAGTCGACGCTAACATCGATCCAAGGACTTAACGCAACTGAAACTGAATTCATTTTAGAGAGCAGGCAACACGCGTTTGCTTTCAGGCCAAGGCTCCCAGGGGAACATCAATTTGAGAAGAAATACTTGACTTGAAAACGGGTTTTGCTTCAATATTATGCATCAGTGTCTGCGACCTGTGAGTTGCCATAGACCAATCTGTCATTTCATATAAGAAAGTCACCCTCAACCTTCGTCGTTAAACAATCTCTTAGAGAACTCATGTGACGTATGACAAGAGGACAGATGCAGATACAGATTCGGACAGCTCGCTTCAGTGGCTTCCTATTACAGTTTCATATCCTGTCAGAGCATTTCCACTTCCACTCGATGTGAGTTTAAAATCGAAACCATGCAACCAATTGAAATCAAAGACATACAACCCCTCCCCACCTCTATTTCTTCTTCTATGCAACTGCAAATGGAGGTGCTATGCATTGCAATGTACAAGGTTGGGGGAGGTCCAATTGAGAGCTCTAGCATTTGTGTTGTCATTGCTTGTGTTTGCGTCCTGTTGGACAAGGACTAAGCTGTGTAAACGACAACTGGTCAGCAGAGCAGCAGAACAGCAGAGCAGCCACGCACTAACACGGAGGCTTACAAGGATGGACTGATATCGTAATACCAATCAACACGAATTGAGCTCGGGGAACCCAAAACAAGTTGAGGACTTACCTGCCAGCAGGCAGATTGCTGCAGACGTCGATTGGGGAACAATGCAGTTTAGTAGAACGCAAAGCGGGGGCTCAAAGTTTTGTTTCAAGTTCTTTCTCTATTGACGAAAACGCTCACGTCCTCAGCACGTGACCAAAATGTTTGCACATAAATAAAGAAAATATGAAAATGAAGAGATGATGCATATAAACGAGAGTCAAGTTTTCCCAGTCAGTTAGCGACTTCATATGTTTTCGTGAGTACAAACTTTGCACGAAACCTTTGAAAAATTCATCAATGAGTCGTGAATAGCAGCTGAAAGGCGTTGACGTTTTCTGTTTATTTCCTCTCTAACCATCTTTTCCACCTACAAGACATTAACCCCAATTGGCTAAATGGCACATTAGGTCAGTTGGGGAGTTGTACAAACGAATAGTCAGTCTTCATGAGGTAAGCAACAGAAGTCAGTTGACTGCCTTAGAGAAGTTTTCCCCATTCAACTCGACGGTCGTTGGGGCATTTGTATTTTTATTCTATTCATTCGCTCGCAATAGAAACGGAAACAAAACGCAACCGAGCTGCAGCGCTGCGTGGTCAGTTATAATTAGGAGGCGCTTTAAGGGTTTTATGGGCTAAGCGATTAGCGCAAGAGCCAAACCATCAAGCGAGGAAAGTGAAGGCGACTCGTAAACACTTTTACGTTGACCCACTCGAAAGAATTCCATTGTACTGTTGTGGTCTCTGTTCTCCTACCCCTAGTCTAATGCCTCCACTTCAAATTCAATATTGTTAATTGGCGTCATGGTTCCGGCATGGTTCGAGGGGCCCTTGCGACATATAAACCTATTGGTTACAGCTGTAGCGCAATTCGAAGCAGTTCTAAATCATGTTTGCAATATTTATCTAACTTGGGGAGGGATGGAAGTACAAATGGGAGTGGTCTAGGATATGAATAAGTCAATGAATATATATATATGTATGTTTCTAAGCCTGGGAATGGTTAAGGGACTGAATATCCTTCAGAGTTGATTAATTGGTCATAAACCAAACGATTAGCATACTAATTTTGACACCAAGGAACTAATACTTGACAAACTTTTAGATAAATCCCATTTAAGAAGGGTGGATTAGCCATCTAGCGTATTACAAATTACTTGTTTGAACTGGACCAAGAAAGGATACATCCTTTGAAATTTAGCAAAGAAACCGTATGAGTTTTCTATGCTTGGGTTACATTTACCGTTATGATTGTGGGGTGCAACAATCGCACCATACCCGAGGTTGCACGGAGCGAACAGAGTTGCCCATAATCAAGGAGGGATATGGATGCGGTTCCATTGCCCAGGGGAGAGAGTAGACGCAGGCCTGTAATTGCTTAATTTGATTACGTGCCGCCGTAAAAAGCAGAACAGGAAATTTGCACACACACACTGAAACACACACAAACACACATACGTATGTTCCGACGGTAATGAAGTTGATTCGCTGTTTGGATGGATGGATAGGTGGATGAATGGATGAATGTTCAGATAGCTAACTGCCGAGCAGGCACTTGCACACGGTTGCTTCCAGCATGTTTTTCCCCATTCCCCAATTTATATACGTCCCACTCCCTATATTCACAGTCTGGCAACACCCTCGACTTTAAACTGTATTTTAGATCCAAAACAACTTAATTTATGTTTTCGGCTGTAGCTGAAACCCTTTTGCCAGAATGTCGCCATCGTATTTGCAATAAACAACAGTGCGGACAACAAAAACAACAACAAGGAGAACTAAGTACATAAGTGCAAATTCGGAAGCAACAATACAGCGTCAAAGGCACGAAATAGAAACCCATTTGGTACGGTTCGGTTCGGTTAGCTCGTGCGATAATTAGAAGCGACCTCTGCACGCTCAATTAGAAGCTTGTAAGCATATCTAAGGGGGGTTAGAGGTAGTGGAGATGAAATTGGAGCAAACACTCTCTAGCTCAGTTGCAACAACAAAGCCAGCAACTATAACAGAAGCCGGCAACATGGCCGCAGTGTTAAAAGGGAAACACGCGACGAATTGCAGCCGGACATAGTGAGGATGAGGGACAGAGGAGAGGACAGGGATTAGGCTAAAATACGGCGTCAAATAGGCAAAGAGTCAGTGGGTGGTAAATTGTGAGAGGAAAGAGAGAGGGAGAGGGGAGAATAGTTGAATGTCTTAATTAACTGTTAGTTGCATTCAGTGAAAACAACAGGTGGGGTAAGTAAGTGGAAGGGGCAAAAAAAAAAGGAAAGGGAGAGTACTCTTCCTGTTGTTGCCACTAAATAA
The DNA here is from genome assembly GCA_018904305.1 of Scaptomyza montana. Classification (NCBI taxonomy): domain Eukaryota; kingdom Metazoa; phylum Arthropoda; class Insecta; order Diptera; family Drosophilidae; genus Scaptomyza; species Scaptomyza montana. The sequence goes on from JAEIGR010000012.1 coordinate 689,117, forward strand.
TGTCAAGTCGTGCCTCAATTTATTTATGATTCTCAATTATTTTTAAGAGAGAGGTTCGTTGTATGGAACTTAAGAGGGGGAGGTACGAGTTAGGTTCGCTTATCTGATTCAGGGATACACGAAGTGTGCATAAACCTGAACACATCCCCATCATCAACACACACACACACACAAACACATACATGGGAGTTGGCTCTTTTATTTTTTTTTTTTGGCGTTGGCAGCGGCGCCAGACGAAAGTGTTCGCTAGACAAATGCCATGGGGCTAAAGAAGGGGTAGGGAGTTAAGGGGTTGCTGGTGGAACCGAGAGGGAGAGTAAAAGAGAGAGAGAGAGAGACTGGGCTGACATGTCACTTGGTCATAAAAAAAGTTTATGTCTGACATGAGCCAAAAACAATTTGCATATTTTTCCACTGGATAACAACTTAATTTAGGATACATTCGAGCAACTACGACAGCGACGTCGACGACGACTGAGACTATTGCGTAAGCGGCTGGGGATGGAGTAAAATTGTTCATATCTATGAATTTATGTATGCAAGTACAATAAAAGGGTGTTTGTTCACTTGGCATTGAATACGAAATTTAATTTCGTTGATTTTTGTTCGCAACAAAGGAGTCAGGAGTTGACCAATTATTTGCCGAGTGGCCTTTGGCGTTTAAGCCATGACTTACTAAAGAACTAAAGTGGTTTTATACTTGCAGAAGTTGCTGTTGCGGCTTCCACCTGGAATGCAATTTCTTTGCTGTCGTCAGTCTGACTTTTGACTGACGCCACATTTTCCGCAACATTTGCAATAGCCGTGAGCTCATCCGCTTCCTTGTAACGCGAGACCACTTAGAATGGTTTCTTTTGCTTCTTCTGACAGAGAGTAAGAGAGATGCATATGCGGAATGGGAACTCTGGCTGGGCATTGATGCTGTACAGCCATTTCTCAAAGTGTCATGACTTACTGAGCTCAGACGCAGTGAACCATTCACTGACTTGCAGCAACTGATAGATTAGCATAATCCAAAACTAAAACTTATGCCACAAAGACTCTTCCCTTTCTTGTCTGCTATCTGTTGTCAATTAGTGGTGCTCTCAAGTTAGTTAGAGAGTTAAAGTCTTACAATGCAAGATAAAGATTGAAATATACGCACAATAAATTATTCAACTTTTCAGCTGCCCTTAAACAACCCTCAACTTTCCGTCTTTAACCTTATAACGTAATTTTGTTTTTACGCACTTATATTTTATTCTACCAGGCAATTGAGGCTGCCTTTGATGTGCGTTTTATAAATTATATGATAAGAGGCAATTTTTAGCTGCATTTACAGTTATGAAAGCCAGTGACTATAATCTAATATTATAAAGTGCACAAAGCCAAAGCTGAAAAGCCAAAGGCGCCCCCTTAAAATTAAATCGGTTTCATTCACTTTGTGTGTGGCACACTTGAAAGTGGATTTCGCTTTCCGAACCACTTTGTGGCGCGTGTGCTACAATAAAAAGTACAAACTGAAAAAAGCCATTTACTCACTGGCCAAGAACACACACAAGCGGCAGCAGCAAAAGCACCTGAAATGTTCTATATAGCTTTAAATGCAGTTTGCGTAGCTTTCACCTTTCTCTATGTGTGTGGCAAACGCTTCCGCTAGTGGCAAGTGGCAGATGCGTTTTAGCTAAAAGTCACGTGAGTTCGCTGTTTAAATAACCTAACGTTGGGTATTCTAAGTTTTTTACACTGCAGCTCATTAAAAAAAACTTGTTTTTCGAACTTAAAACCCAACATTTCGAATTTGATTTCTCACTCTCGGAATAACTTAGATCGAGAATGATTTTTAAGTTCGTTTATTCTTCTACTAAGTTCACTTTAAACTTGAATCAAGTTCTTCTGTTTCTGTCTCACGTTTTTAATGAACACGATTTAGTACATTCTTAACTTACTATTAATGTGATTTTATAAATTTTTTGAAATAAGTATTTTGTTTCAAGGATTTGTGTACTTGATTCAAATATGACTGTACTTGATTAACAAATTAACAAAAATTCTTAGCCGCGAAGCTTCTATTTAAAGTAAAAAGGTAGAAAACAAACCATTTTACGAGGAATGCATTAGTGAAGCTAGTTTTTTTTTTCGAATGTTTATCCGCTTTATCAAAAAAATGTTCTTATTATTGTATCAATAAAAACTTATACTCTACGTTGAGTCGAATATCTAATATTATTTTTTAGCTGCCAATAAAAAAATTATAAGAAAAACCGCTAGTGGGATTTCCACCCTGATTTCGTACTTGATTCAAGAATTTTCATACTCCTTTTCGGTGTGAACGTACGCATTAAAAAGACACCGGCAGATCTATAAAGGAAGGATATCAATCGATAAACCCATGTCTGCCATTCCATCATTTTCTTTATATGCGGACTAGCTTCTAAAGACATTTTAAAGAAATAAAATCGACTTTTTGTGGCAGCTAAATTTTGAACTATAAGGGTATTCAATTTTCGTTGTATCTTTGTTAGCTCTTTTTTCATAATTTTTTTTGGTTTTGTTCATTTCATGTGAATGCACTTAACCAACACTATGAGCATTGTACAACACTGCGGCACGCTAATAAACTTGAAACTTTCGAAAGGGCCCCAAAAACGAGTCAAAACTTTTTCATTGCCTGTCGCTGCGTCTCCTTCCTCTACTACTTCTTCATCTGTCGTTCTATCGTTCCGTGTGTTTGTTTTTTGTTCCGCTCTACTCTGGCGCGTTTTGCTGTCGTGTAAAGGGGCGCCAAAATGGCGCACGCTGGGCGCCAAATGAATTTCGTTTCACAGACGCAAAGCTCGCAATTTTATTCACTGTCAAACCAAATTTGCTTCTCGCAGTGCCACGAGTTGAAAAACTTCGCCCTGGCAATGAAAACTCTACCAAAAAATAACCGAAAAAAAACACAACATTGAAATTAATTTGCTAGCTGTTTTTTCTTTATTTTCTGGTGCTGCCTTTTAAGCTAATTTGTCGGAGTCCATCTCTGGCTGGTAGTGGCTCATCCATTTTCATTTTCATTCCCATTTTCCATGCCAAAATGGCAGCAAAAGTTGGCACACGATTCATATACAATATAGAGAGCATTTTTAATCCAATGCTAGTTGCTGCTGGTTCTCAGTGAATTAAGCGTTTCCTGAGAAGTCATTTAAATGGTCTATCATAGAGCTCTTTGCCAAGGCAGCCCAACTCGAATGCACGTTTTATGTTTCACGACAGGCCAAAAAGCAGTTTGAAGCCGTTAACAAGCTCTGCCAGCTGCTGCCGCTGCTGCTGCTGATTGCGATTTGAATTGAGTTTGCGATTCGTATTCGAGCCGGTTGCTGGTTAATGTTGCCCAGGCAACCAACACTCACTAACAGGCAGCCGGCAAGTGGGAGGGGTTGGGATGGAAACACTTTAGCAATTTGCAATTGGCATATCGAGAGCACAGCAGCAGAGTCGAGTAGATGAGAGCTGAAAGTCAAGATGCGTTCATGCATGCATGGACAATCCACGGCTCGACGCACTTCTATGCAAGTGGTTTGGTGTCCGGCACAGGCACACTATCAGCTTCCCTGTTGGCATGGGTACCGCAAAAGTATGCAAAGAAACGAGGTGGGTGGTGGGAGGAGTGTGAGGCGGGAATGAAACAGGAATGTGGCAATAAATCACGCAACGTTTATTGCATTTTGCAAATAACAATGTTGTATTTACAGTTCAACTTAATTTAACATTATTCACGTATAGAACATAGTTCAAAATTCCATACTGAATTACTTTTTGGTCATAGCATAAATCCATTAGAATGTTTTGGCATGTCATTTTTTCAATGTATGCATGTACAAACATACGAATTAAATTCATTCCTGCTTGGAATTTTGAAATTCATATTTTAATCGAATTTGACAGCGAAAACAGAGTTGAAATAACACTCACAGCTTTTCAATTATCGTTCAAAATTCGGAACACTAGTTACGCAGATTAAGCGGATTTCAATTTGGCAAAAATATTTTGTCAAATAAAATAATAATTTCTGACTAGGCAAAGATAACAGCAGCTAAAAACTTTAATATCTACTTTAGAGGGGGTTGACATTAACAACGCAAAAAATTTCTGGGATTCTTCTCTTCCACACTTGTTCACAAACTTTTAAACTTAACTGAAAGGGCGTTGCAAATGTTTTATGAAGCAGGTAAAGGTCAAAAGGCATTTGGCACTTAATAGAACTTGTTTTTAATTTTGGTCCAAATAGCTCGTTGTTTGTTGTTGTTTGTTGTATGTGGCTTTAATAGAGTTCCACAAAGGCAATAAAATTAATTTCATGGCTCAAAGAACACAAATCGTAAACAATTAGAAATAGACCTTACTCAAACACAAACACAAACACACACAAAACAACCGCAAAAACACGCATCAATGAACCAAGTTTGAGGAGAAAAAGCAAAAGAATTTTTGGGGTAAACCAAAACAAAAACGACATGTTAGAAAAAGCCAAAAATAATACGCTCCAACTTTTTCTTAGCCGCGGCAATAAATGTTTATTGCTCATTGTTCAGGACAATCGAACCCTAACCGCAGTACTGTAAAGCACGTAGCTTAAACATTTAAGTAAAGCGACTAGTGTATACTCTGTAGTCCTAAATAATATTCATAGAATTGTTTTACTTTTTCAATGATTCACTAATGATTGCTGCAAAATATTAAACAATTTTTACGGCTAAAAATTACATTAGCTAAAATTTAAACTCTGATCAATAATGAATGCTCGTCAAATGCTTTTGAACTTCTTAACAAACAACAACATTAATACTAGTTGTAGAGTATTCAAAAGTGTTACCTATAAGATCTGAAAAAACAATTGTCAAAGTTGGCAACTTGTTTGATTGGGCCAATTGTTAACAGTTTGTTCACACTTTGAGCCGGACATGCAATTAAAGTTTGTGGTCGACTTGGACAAGCCCCTTGGCCAAGTGTGGTCTGACTTGAATTGATTTCAAAGTGTTTTTCGCATGAAAAGTGTTCTTCAAACTGCAACTTTAACGATACTTTTAATTGTTGAACAAGTCTCGACTGAACTAGACCCGACATAGTCTTGTCAAAGATTTGCACTGAGTGTTTGCTCATGTGGACACGCAATAAACTGGCAACAAGCAACTTGCAACATAACTAAGTGAATTGTCTGCCAAGCAGGCCAAGCCCAAAGTCTGCAGGCCTCAATAAGGATTGGCCTTAGGTGGGTTTGGTTTAGTCTGGAGTTTCGATTTGCTCGTCTCACCGTTGTATTGGGAATGTAAATACGTGTGCGAAAGCGACCACCTGAGAAATCAGCACACGACACGCCATGCCACATCGCGACGCGACGCGACTTAATTCAACTGGGGTCTCCTGTTTTCCTGGTTTGGCTTGTTACCAAATCGCTTTAGCGTCGCCGCAAGCTAACAATAAAAATTGCCACCCACTTATTGTTGACTGTTTCCGAGATGTTGTTGTTGTTTTTATATTGATCTAAAATTGAATATGGCATTGTGTGGCAGCTGCTGCATGTGGGTAAGACTACAGCTGCCATTTGCTGGCGTTGCTCAAAACTGGCTTAAAACTTTTGTATGAATCATGCAGATGATGATATTTAAGAATTTGACATGAAAATCTTGCCATTGTTAAACATCAAATGGCAACATGAATCACCCCACCAAATACCTTCCTCAGCTTCCATCCCTGCTGTGTCTTAATGCCTTCATATATGTGCGCGTTGTCCTTGCGGCTGTGCCACAGATTTTTATGACATTGCCGCACATTTAATTTTACAGCTTATCAAAACAGTTGACACTTCCACAGCTCCTCCGACTGACACTCCGACTCCGGCCTCTCCACTTCCTGCTCCCAGTTTGAATTTCAGTTTTCGGCTTTTTTTGGCTGGCAAACGAACCGCATTGAACGCGACACAGGTTCGGGCTCATGTTCAGATTCAGGACAAGCGGCTCCCTTGACGCTATTTACAATTTGGTTAACTGTAAATTGGCTTTGTTTTCAATGTCTCTGTCTCTATATGTTGTGTGTGTGTGTGTGTGCTATAAAGTTTTTTGAAGCTCATTGAGCGCGTTAATTGATTTTCGCGCCAAACAAAAGGCAAAAGTTTGAAACGCGCTGCCGGGGAATCCGAGGTGTTTGGGGTGTGTGGGTGTGTGTGTATGTGTATGTGTGTGTGAAGCACATTGCAGGGACACACAAAAGCGACAGCGACCAAAACAGGACGAAACGACAACAAAGGCCAAAAAGGCCAATTGTTGGCAACGGCGGCAATACAACAAAAAGCAGCAGCAAATGTGAATGAGGCACTAAAAAAATATGCCACCAACAACGAGCGGGCAGGGTTGATTGTGGTTGTTAGGGAGAGGAGTTGTGCACAAACGGCAACTGAAGCAATTTACGAAATGACATTATTTGAACGCAAAGCATAAAGAGAAGCAAGCGCACAGTGGAACAAAAACTGGGGAAAAATTATGCCAACAACTTAAATAGACAGAAATTCCATATTCGCTCCTTAAACAGCCCCCCCCCACAACTGTTGTTGTCATTCTTTAACAACATTAAACAACAACAAGAAGAACAACCACAGCAGTTGCAAGTTTACATACTTTTAAAGGAGGGCGCAACTATTTTTATTTAATTTTTTTTTGCCACTTCATTTTTTCGTTAGCTCTGCGCTATTTTTCCACTCTCTTTTATTTGGTTGAGTTTGTTTGGCTTCGTTGTCCCTTAAAAAACTTTTATAGCCTCTTGTTGCAGATGGGGGTGGGGTGGGAGAAAATGTTGTCAGGTCAATTGCAGCCCTTTTCTCGGAATTTCTTTCATTTTTGTATTTTTTTTGGTATGTCATTGCATATGTGTGGGTGGCAATGGGTTCCGGCGTATTGCAAGGCATTCCAAAAGGCGGGTTGAGTGTGGAAATGCCCAAAGGCAGCCTAAGAGGGGAAGCGGGTGCAGGAAAGGGGGCAGAGTGACTAACCAAGTACATGTACATTTAAAGAGGGGGATAAAACGCATAAAATAAATGAAGTGTGCTCTCACACAGACACAAACAACAGCAACTACTCTTTGGGCGTGCTTAAAAACTGACGAATATTTGTGAGAAATGCCTCATAAAATAAATGACTCAGCTGTTAATGTTCATAAGGAGCCATAATATTCTCTTTGTCCCTTAAAAGAATTTCAGTTTTGTTTGTTGATTCGTTTAAAATTGTAATAAACACAAAAACTGTTTTTAAATTTCTCAGCCTGCTAGAGGCAACATTATAAATATGTTTGGTCATGTGTCGAATTGTCTTCCACAACCCCCGAAACCCCGTCTCTTTGACGTGTGCTTGGATTGGATGGGAAGGGAAGGCCCACAAAAGCCTTTTAATTAAAAATGTGAAATCATCTGCAATGCGAAATTGGCGGCAATATCTGCACAAAATTTACCTTTACCTGTGTCGAGCCAATATTTACCTGCTCTGATTTTAAAATTTCTAGTCACTGCCCTTTGCACTTCACACCGCTCCTCACCTCTCTGCTCTGCTCTGCTCTGCTGTGCTCCACTGGCCATGGCTCTGACCCTGTCAGCTATTTTATTTGACCATGTCAAGAGCCAGGCGGAGTGCGAAAACAAATAGCAATAGCCATGCATGCATACATATGTATGTACATACTTTATACGTTTTTACACATGCAGCTCTATAAATATGTAGATTTAAATGTATGTTTTTGTGTTTGTGCATATTTGAACATTTAAACTAACCGAAATGCAGTTACCAAGTGCAATAACCATCATCAATCATTCATGTTCTGAAATTTGTTCAAATTGTGTACAAATTCTTTCACACTTCTGTGTATTTACTTAGCAACTGGATAGAAGTTTGATTGATGAATCTCTTTGGTTATTTGTAAGAGTTAAATCGCACTCGTTGGAGTGTTTTCAAAACATTTTCAAAACTATCGTTTTTAGAGTGTTTAAACATTTTTTCTAAGCTCAAATTTGTTCTCCTAACTAACTTTGAACTGCAATTTTATTATAGAGGTTCTAGAATAAATTTTGTCAAATCCAAAACTTTTTTAGTGAAAGAAAGAAAGTTTTTTATATGTCTTTAGCTTAATTAACAGTTCTTAAGTTAATTTAAGCTTTTTCTTTTGGAGATTCATGAATTCTGCCACATTTCGTTAATCGAAATTCAAATTGGGAATATTTCTTTGCAAATTCTGCAGTGTAATGGAAAATTGTGCTTGTTAAACATGTTGCACACAAAGTAAAATGCTTCAGTTTATAGCACAGCAACAGAGGAGTGAGAGAAAGAGACACAGTGCGAGAGAGAGAGAGAGAGAGAGTGAGTAAAAGAGAAAGGTAGTCACAAATCGAATGCAATTGTTGCCAGAAAACCAATGCCAATGACAGACACAATTATGCAAATGTATGTGTGCGTGTGTGTGTGTGAAAGCAACATTGCATAATGAATGCTTCCCGATGCGTGGGTGTTCGATATGTTCGTGTCATGTTAAATATGCGAACATAGTACAACACACATACATTTGTATGGCAGCCATTGTCCAGTGATGCGTGCATCTGAATCTCAGCTGAATGTGAATGCATATTGTGAATGAGTGAGTGTCTGTGTCTGTTTGTGTGTGTGTGTATGTGTGTGAGTTGTGCGATTGGTTTTGGTATTTGTTTGCAACTGACCCTTTGATTTATCAAATGAAATTGTTAATTTGCAGCCAAAGCCAATTTTCAGCTGCACATGCGACACTCCGTTCTTTCTCTTCATTTTCTTCAACGCTCACTCTCTCTCTCTCTCGCTCTCTCTCTGTTTCGCTCTTTGATTGCAGCCGCATAGGGTTGTGGCAAAATGACCACAGAAAATGTGCTGTGGCTGCTTTTGGTATATTGCCATATGCAGCATTGTCAATAATTGAGTACAACAACAACAGCAACAACAAGAACAGCAAATTCAGTTAATGCAGTTTCAATTTCAATTTCAATTTTGTGCTTCAATTTTGACCACGAAACGAAAATTTTAATTAAACTCTCTGCTCGAGCCAATTAATCGATTTCCATTTAAAGTTTTCATTTAAATCAATTGCTGCACAGATTTGTTGTTGTTGCTTTTGTTAATGCTTTGCAACATGCATTTGTTTGACTTGCGGCTTTGCGGGTGTTCGCATGTTTGCTTGCTTATGTGTGTGTGTGTGTGTGTGTGTGTGTTTGCTTGTTTGTGTATGAGTGGTTATAGAGATCAGACACAACAAAAATGCATTTACCATAACCAAATTGATGGCAATTTTAATTGGCATTGATTGCGAAATAACAATTGCATTTAATAACCATCCCAAACAATAATTTATTGTTATGCTTAAACACACACAAGCACACACACACACTCACACTTAAACTCATATTTGTATATCCGCACACATATACCCCTCAATACAACGTGAAGTTTCCAACAAGCACTCAATCGAAAATGATTGGATAATTCTCTCCCTATCTCTTCACTTGCTGTCACACTCATGCAACTTCTCATTTATTCTCTTTGCATATCCCTCTCTTTTTCACAGTGTTGTTTCTGCTTTTTATAGCAAAGACAATTACCATTTTAAAAATAAGACGCCATTTTAAATGTGATCACCGGAAGCTAGTATTGCACACATTCACAATGATAAGGATTTTATGACAGCTTCAATGAAAAATTCCGCTTTTTTAATGTTTTTTTTTTTAATGCAGTTGTTTTTCATGCAACAGGAATTAAAACAACTTGATTAGCTATGAAGAATTCCCTAAATATTCAAAATTAATTATATATTTAATGATTAATACCTAACTTGCCGTATCTTTATATTGAAAAGTTCAACTTATTAAGTTGTAAATCTAATATATATATTGCTTATTACATTTACATAAATTACATCTCTTTACAAAACTACCACAATACCCGGAACTGACTAAGAGCTGAAGCGACATATATGGGAATGACTTGAATCAAGTCAATTTAATCTGATGTCGTAATCAGAGGCGCCAAGTTAAATCGCCATAAATGAGAATCATCTACATACATAGGCATATATTTTCGGGCAGTTTTCCCAGTTTTTCCTGCTACACCTTACTCATGTGGCAGGGCACATTTCATTCACAGAGTCTTTTGTTTGACTCAAAATTCAATTAACGCACATCGTGCATGAGGAGACCACAGCCAATTTACAGTTAACCAACATTTGAATGACTTTGGTGAAAAGTGGCATTCGTTGGAGCGACGACGTCCATGCCTGGATTTCCCTGTCGCCCGTCGTTGGGTTAAGGAGTCTCTTTGATAAGTCACAAAATTTAATGCGCCATCATGGTCGTAAAATCTGTGTTGGGAAAGGCGGGAGGGGTTGACGTCGACGCCGTCGACAACAACTCAATGAAGTTGCCACACACACAATATAAAGTCATACAAAGGGATGGCGGGGCAGGAAGTTAGGGGAGCTCGAAGAGCATAAAGCAGCCAAATATGCATGATGTACGAGCAGAAGGAAATCCGCGGGAACAAGAGGAGAGTTAGTGAAAACTCTGGCAAATGTTGGCTGGTTGGCTCGCTGGTTGACTATCGTCTGGCTATCGTTGATATTTTGTGCTGTTGCTTTAAGAGAATGCCTGAAATTCCGTTTGGCAAATATTTGGCCCCGATAAATGGGCGAGTTCCTGTACGGCGTGCCTTTGGCTAACCCATTCAGGTGCTGATAGGAAGGCATTTCACAGGTGTTGCGCCGCAGCTGATTTAAATTATTCGCATGTTTGGCTTTTGGCCGTGGCAAGTGCATAAATTCCCCATAGTACATACGTACGGAATGGAATGAGACTGTAAGCTGACCGAAAGCAATTGGCCGAGATAAGATGTAATGGCTTTTTATGGATCCTGGCCCTCATAGTAGAAGTTATCAACGGGAATTACGAGCGACGCCACTGCCTGGCTGACCAGTATCCAGTGCAGTCTGGCAGTTTGGCAGTCTGGGAAACAACTGCAGCTGGTAGCTGAAAGCTGATAGCTGTTGCTGTTGCTGCTGGCCACATACACAGCTTAAAGTTGCAGCCAAGTCAATGACACTTGGCCAAGTACTATAGTCTTGCCAAAGCAGCCACCCACAGCAACTTGGCACCCAACGTATTCGTTGCTCGTTGCCAGTTTAATGGCCGCTGAATGATTTAGCAGAAGTCTGCCTTTGCCGACATTGGCTAGCAAGGCTGTCACGCCTTCTCCTACTCCTTCCACTTCTACACTCGTGTATCCGCCTCCTGTTTGTTTGCCAAGTTGCCATCAGCTGGCGCATTTCCCAAGTGTATCAGCCCACGTTCGATTCATACTGATTCATTTTGATTCATTTGAGTTGCGCTCTGCACACGGCCGCAATTTACATTCAATTTTAGATCCATGACACAACGCATAATGGAGAGACAAACATAGTATATCACCCAAACCTTTCCAGCTCACAATTCTGGCCGCAATAAGCTGCTTCATGTTGCCGCATTTTGTATCATTTTTATTTTTGCTTCCCCTTTCGTGCTGGCTCAGACAATTGCACTTGATATCTCAGGTGCTCGCTTTCACACATGTATTTACATTACCAACGCAGCAGATCGACTAACCCCCCGGCCCCTCACTTTACCAACCACCCAACCTTACCTTGGTTGTTTTGTGCCTTTGCAAGTCGAGTTGTGGTCTTGGTCCTCGTTCGCCTTGACTTTACCTGAATAGTTTGTGCGGCATTGTATCCCAGCTTGCCATTTCCTTGTTCCTTGCACCCAGCTCCCTTTTATTTTCAGGGACAAGCCCACAAACACACACACACACACATTACTTGCATCTTTGATGGGCAAAAAGTTAGAGTTGGGTGCAGCCATCTCCTTTTTGAAACTTGGCCCACAATTGCAAGTATCGAAAGTTGCACTTTGAAGTGCACTTTTCATGCGAAAACACTTGAAACAAAGTGTTTTCTGGCTGGGATTGAATTGGGAACACTAACATGAAATGCTTAGACCACAAACATTAATTGCTGTATAACTCAAAGTGCAGATAATTGGCCAATCAAATAATTTGGCCAACTTATCCGTTCTTAAAAGATGGTGACTAAACGAACGTCTAAGCATTACGAGTTGCAATACTATGTAACTTGGTAAACTTGTACTCGGCCTCTCTTACAACTGTCAGCCCTTAACTCAAATATCTTTTCACAAACTCACATCAAATATATTTTTAATACACTTTTCTCTTCAAGTATTCATAACACATGTGTCGACAAAACAAGTATAAATGTAATCCCTATGAAAGCTTCTTTCACTTTAACCATTTCCCACACATTTCAGGGTTTCGAGAAGAAGAGTGGATTGCTAGGGAAGTTTTAAGTTGGGGTGTTAATACACATAAATGAACAAAGAGCACACAGTGAACTTGATAATGTGCTTACACATTCACACCTTTTGCAGCTTTTCTTTTTCGCAGCTTTCCATCAACATTTTTGTGGCTTTTTCTCACTTTTTGTTGATGCTGTTGTTGGCTGTTTCAACAACAATTATATCCAATTTGAGTTCTGCGAGCCATGAAATTAATTTCGTTTGCTTTTACAGGCTGCCAAACACTCATATGTATGTAGGGGCTACAATCCCTTACCACACAAACATATATACAAACATATGTCAAACACTAACATCTATATAAAAAGAGGTTAGGAGCTGCTTTTCAAATGTGAGCTTGGGACCAATCATTGTTGACACATTCAGGGCTTTTGACCTACAGCAGATGTTAGTATATCACTTCTTGTTGTTTGGACGCACAAATGACGCTTCTATTCTTCAAGCAATTGTCCTGTGCAGGGCTCAATAACAAAAGGAACAATTGGAAACCTAACAGCGAATTCTTGAAGGGAGAAGGTCGTTACAAATGAGTACAGAGTGGTCTTATTTATAACACTTATTCATCTCATCTGGCGGGTATCTTCTCTTCATTATGCGATTCATTTTCATCCACTTTATTTCAAGTTTATCTCAATTTGGGTCTTCTGCCCCCACTTCTCGTTTTGGTTTCTGCACTCAATAAAATACGATTACTAATCGCTTTGTCTACTCTGCTTGCGAAAGCTAAGGCTTTGCTTGGCTTGGCTTGGCTTTGCTCTGGTCTGGTCTGTTTTGTTCTGGTCTAGCCTGGTTCTAGCTGCGGGCTCTTTAACGCAATCTCTTAGTCATCCACGTCACAAAAAGCACACGCCCACTGCACAAGAATTTTGCCAGCTCATCATTTGTGCAACGCTGTGTAATTAAAGGCGCTCCAAAAAGCTCGACCACAGCTGAGGCATACAGGCACACAGTCAGTCAGCCAGCCAGTCAGTAAGGCCCAAGGCACTGACTCACAGAGGACTCGAGTGAGTTGCTTAAATTTATAGCTATGTCTATGATTCTTTCCCACTCTCTCTTTGTGAGTGGCGCCTTTTCATGTTGATTATGCTAATTTCCAAGTCGACGCTGAACACAAATTTCAAGTGAACATGTTTCAAGCTTGTTCAACAGCAGCAGCTGCAACAAGAGCAGAAGGAGAAGCAAAAGGACCTGTCAGCTACACAAATCCATCCACGGGACGTCTTTGACGTTGGCCACATCCGTTTCTACATCCACTTCCACTTCCGCCGCGGGGCACACAAGCAATGCCGTTTGCCACTTTAATGAAAAATGCTGCATAACTCGAAAAACCCCTTCCATCTTCTAACACAACCCTCACTCTAATCACTTAGGTGTTGTTGCTGTCCGTAATTAAGCCCTTGGAGTGAAGTAAAAGCAATGCTCATGTTAGATTCCTCAGCTCCTGGCCATTAACTCCACACTTCGATGGCTAAGCACAAAGTGCGACACTTGCACAAAAGAAAAACCCACACCCCAAACCCCTAATCAGGAATGGTGCAGGTTGCGAAAATGAACAAGAGAAAGCTAAAGAAAGGGAGACTTTCAAATGCGGGGCTTGGGAAATTATGGATTGTGAAGCATTTGGGGCGACTGTGAATTGTGCACGCAGCTGACAGTTTTGAAAAATGGATGGGTGCAAAAAAGGTTTGTGGGCGTTTGGGCATGTAGGCGTGTGGGCGTGGCAATAAGCTGGAAACAGCGTTGTCATAAAGCATCGGAAGCCGCGCGGTGCCGCAAATGTGGCGGAAAATATGGCGTCAGTCAAAAGTCATTGCAGCGCGTTTAATGCGCGCGACAGCAAATAAATTGCATTCGGCTGCAGTGCACCTAAGAGAAAACCACCCCTTCCTCCAAACTACTCCACGCCTGCCATAACCTTGCACTAGGCAAAAGCCAAAACAGAAGAGGAGCTGCTCAAACAGAAAAAATAGGGAAAAAGTAAAAAGCAATTTCAATGGACGCGTACCACCCGCCGCGACTGCCAGCAAAAGGTGTGAAAAGCAAAAGAAAACGAAAAGGAAATGAAAAAAAAGCTTGTCTTTCTGCTTTGAAAGAAACTAATAAAGCATCACAGCATCATGACATTGAAGTCCCGAGAATGCATTTTTCACCTCACCTGCACAATGATATATTGAACGAATATTATGAATGCAATAAATTCCTGAAGCCAGCAAATAATAAAAATGAAGAAGCAGATCATAAGCCAATATATAAAGCAAACATGATAAAAGAATGTCACAAAAATGAACTTCAATCTCTGTGCAAATATTTCTGAAATGCACAATTTGTTTAAAGGACACGTTAAACACAAAATTAAACTCACAATAAGTTCGTTTTAATTGCTATGACAGCCAGAAAACAAGCTTCCCAAACCCTAGCCTCAAATCACCCTGCCAAAACCATACGCAATAGTTGCAGTCAACGTTGCTCAAATGTATCCTAAATTAAGTTGTTATCCAGTGGAAAAATATGCAAATTGTTTTTGGCTCATGTCAGACATAAACTTTTTTATGACCAAGTGACATGTCAGCCCAGTCTCTCTCTCTCTCTCTTTTATTCTCCCTCTCGGTTCCACCAGCAACTCCTTAGCTATCTACCCCTTCTTTAGCCCTATGGCATTTGTCTAGCGAACACTTTCGTCTGGCGCCGCTGCCAACGCCAAAAAAAAAAATAAAAGAGCCAACTCCCATGTATGTGTTTGTGTGTGTGTGTGTGTTGATGATGGGGATGTGTTCAGGTTTATGCACACTTCGTGTATCCCTGAATCAGATAAGCGAACCTAACTCGTACCTCCCCCTCTTAAGTTCCATACAACGAACCTCTCTCTAAAAATAATTGAGAATCATAAATAAATTGAGGCACGACTTGACATTATTTAGTGGCAACAACAGGAAGAGTACTCCCTTTCCCTTTTTTTTTTGCCCCTTCCACTAACTTACCCCACCTGTTGTTTTCACTGAATGCAACTAACAGTTAATTAAGACATTCAACTATTCTCCCCTCTCCCTCTCTCTTTCCTTTCACAATTTACCACCCACTGACTCTTTGCCTATTTGACGCCGTATTTTAGCCTAATCCCTGTCCTCTCCTCTGTCCCTCATCCTCACTATGTCCGGCTGCAATTCGTCGCGTGTTTCCCTTTTAACACTGCGGCCATGTTGCCGGCTTCTGTTATAGTTGGTGGCTTTGTTGTTGCAACTGAGCTAGAGAGTGTTTGCTCCAATTTCATCTCCACTACCTCTAACCCCCCTTAGATATGCTTACAAGCTTCTAATTGAGCGTGCAGAGGTCGCTTCTAATTATCGCACGAGCTAACCGAACCGAACCGTACCAAATGGGTTTCTATTTCGTGCCTTTGACGCTGTATTGTTGCTTCCGAATTTGCACTTATGTACTTAGTTCTCCTTGTTGTTGTTTTTGTTGTCCGCACTGTTGTTTATTGCAAATACGATGGCGACATTCTCGCAAAAGGGTTTCAGCTACAGCCGAAAACATAAATTAAGTTGTTTTGGATCTAAAATACAGTTTAAAGTCGAGGGTGTTGCCAGACTGTGAATATAGGGAGTGGGACGTATATAAATTGGGGAATGGGGAAAAACATGCTGGAAGCAACCGTGTGCAAGTGCCTGCTCGGCAGTTAGCTATTCGAACATTCATCCATTCATCCACCTATCCATCCATCCAAACAGCGAATCAACTTCATAACCGTCGGAACATACGTATGTGTGTTTGTGTGTGTTTCAGTGTGTGTGTGCAAATTTCCTGTTCTGCTTTTTACGGCGGCACGTAATCAAATTAAGCAATTACAGGCCTGCGTCTACTCTCTCCCCTGGGCAATGGAACCGCATCCATATCCCTCCTTGATTATGGGCAACTCTGTTCGCTCCGTGCAACCTCGGCTATGGTGCGATTGTTGCACCCCACAATCATAACGGTAAATGTAGCGCAGACATTTCTACACTGAGAAAAATAAAATAAGAATCTCAACATCAAATCAAAACTTTTCGTAATTTTTAAGACTGTTTTAGACTTATTTTAAGTCTTCTTAAGCATGAACCGTACTAAAGTATTTTAAGTACAAATCGGAAGAATTCTCGAGCAAAATTCTTAAATTAAGAACGATTTTCTGTGTATTTGGTTCAGTTGCAAACACACACACGATTGATGGCTTATTCACCCTTCCAAAACGGGTACATTTGAAAGCATTCTTGAGTTTTCGTTTCCTGCTGTCAAAATTAGTATGCTAATCGTTTGGTTTATGACCAATTAATCAACTCTATAGGATATTCAGTCCCACAACAAGGCTTATTCTTGCAAACTTATATTCTTTGACTTATTCATATCCACGACCACTCCCATTTGTATTTCCATCCCTCCCCAAGTTAGATAAATATTGCAAACATAATTTAGAACTGCTTCGAATTGGGCTACAGCTGTAACCAATAGGTTTATATGTCGCAAGGGCCCCTCGAACTATGCCGGAACCATGACGCCAATTAACAATATTGAATTTGAAGTGGAGGCCTTAGACAAGGGGTAGGAGAACAGAGACCACAACAGTACAATGGAATTCTTTCGAGTGGGTCAACGTAAAAGTGTTTACGAGTCGCCTTCACTTTCCTCGCTTGATGGTTTGGCTCTTGCGCTAATCGCTTAGCCCATAAAGCCCTTAAAGCGCCTCCTAATTATAACTGACCACGCAGCGCTGCAACTCGGTTGCGTTTTGTTTCCGTTTCTATTGCGAGCGAATGAATAGAATAAAACTACAAATGCCCCAACGACTGTCTAGTTGAATGGGGAAAACTTCTCTAAGGCAGTCAACTAACTTCTGTTGCTTACCTCATGAAGACTGACTATTCGTTTGTACAACTCCCCCACTGACCTAATGTGCCATTTAGCCAATTGGGGTTAATGTCTTGTGGGTAGAAAAGATGGTTAGAGAGGAAATAAACAGAAAACGTCAACGCCTTTCAGCTGCTATTCACGACTCATTGATAAATTTTTCAAAGGTTTCGTGCAAAGTTTGTACTCACGAAAACATATGAAGTCGCTAACTGACTGGGAAAACTTGACCCTCGTTTATATGCATCATCTCTTCATTTTCATATTTTCTTTATTTATGTGCAAACATTTTGGTCACGTGCTGAGGACGTGAGCGTTTTCGTCAATAGAGAAAGAACTTGAAACAAAACTTTGAGCCCCCGCTTTGCGTTCTACTAAACTGCATTGTTCCCCAATCGACGTCTGCAGCAATCTGCCTGCTGGCAGGTAAGTCCTCAACTTGTTTTGGGTTCCCCGAGCTCAATTCGTGTTGATTGGTATTACGATATCAGTCCAGCCTTGTAAGCCTCCGTGTAAGTGCGTGGCTGCTCTGCTGTTCTGCTGCTCTGCTGACCAGTTGTCGTTTACACAGCTTAGTCCTTGTCCAACAGGACGCAAACACAAGCAACGACAACACAAATGCTAGAGCTCTCAATTGGACCTCCCCCAACCGTGTACATTGCAATGCATAGCACCTCCATTTGCAGTTGCATAGAAAAAGAAATAGAGGTGGGGAGGGGTTGTATGTCTTTGATTTCAATTGGTTGCATGGTTTCGATTTTAAACTCACATCGAGTTGAAGTTTAAAATGCTCTGACAGGATATGGAACTGTAATAGGAAGCCACTGAAGCGAGCTGTCCGAATCTGTATCTGCATCTGTCCTCTTGTCATACGTCACATGAGTTCTCTATGAGATTGTTTAACTTCGAAGTTTGAGGGTGAGTTTCTCATATGAAATGACAGATTGGTCTCTGGCAACTCGCATGTTAATTATGGGCAGGTCCCAGACACTGACGCATAATATTGTAACAAACCCCGTTTTCATTCAGTCAAGTATTTCTGTTCCAATTGATGTTCCCCTGGGAGCCTTGGCCTGAAAGCAAACGCGTGTTGCCTGCTCTCTAAAATGAATTCAGTTTCAGTTGCGTTAAATCCTTGGATCGATGTTAACGTCGACTGTCACAGAGGCATCTATTCAAGTCAATTAGGCATTATGCATCACTTTGTTCTGTGTCTCTATCTCTGTCTCAGTGTCTATCTCTGTTTCTGACTCAGACTCTTAGCAGCTCGAATTGTCTTTTTATTGCAGTTTGCTGATTCCATCGATTCCATTGACTTCATTGAATGTTGAGTTATGTTTCCATCACTCATCACAGACCCAGTGGAAACTCTAATAACTGCTGCTTATCAGTTAATACGGCGCTTCATTGAGTTATGGAAATTTTCCAGCGTTCAGTAAAATATCACGGAGTGTCACGGGATATTTACAGGCTGGTGGGTAACCGCAGACATATTTTCCAACTCATTTCATAGCATGATGTGCATGAGCGAAGCATCTAAAATTGAGATATCACCGCTAAAAAGCGTAGCCATGTTCCAATTTCTTTCCGCATACATATCACATGAAATGATTCGGGAAGCCATTTTGTGCAACAGTCTTATGCTCTCCATCATCATTGTCGTTATTGTTTTCATCATCCCCTTCTGTAGACAGTCGATAGACAAGTCGCTTTTACGATCCAATGCTAATAAAGTTGTCTGTTGTGTGCTGTTCGGCGTCGGCGCCAAGTTGCATAATTCAATTACATCCGATGTAGACTCATAAAACTAAATCAAAGAAAAACAAAGCGTCACACTTCATTTACCCGACGTGCTTTCTCCACAGCTACAAACCCTCCTTTCTACCCCCACATCCTTATCCCCGTTCTCGTTTAAATTCCCTTCCAGGCTAGTCGGACTAGTGTCTTGTTTTGTAGTTTTTCCAATCACACAAATTTGGCGCTACTTTTACAGACTATTTCCAGACAGCGAGAAGTAATAAAAGTGTTCAGCAAAGAAATTGTCCTTACTCCCTGGTTCGTTCTCCCTTATTCTGTGGATGGGCAAATCTTTCATATTGCGACGCTGCTTATCCTTTTGGCTCGTTGCCGACTGCTGACATCCAAGAGGAGCCTGTCAGTTGATGGCTACTTCTACTGCTGCTGTTGGCAACTAAAGTTTCCGTCGCTTCCGACATGGTTCCTCCTTCCATTTCTTCCTTTTACCCCTCGAGTCAAGACGGATGCGACAGAGTTTGTGCCTTTAAGCAGCAAACAATTTCCTCGCTTGACTTTTGGTTAGAGTTTCGCATATAGTTTTACTTCTGAATAATAATAATATTCGCAATATTGTAAAAACTGATGCCCTTGACTGATTCCCCATTTCTCTCGGTGCAGGAATGTTTATGGAATGTGCGGCTGCCAACAAGCCAACTACAGTCAAACTTGGCCTTGGTTAGAGGCTCTTCTCCAACTTGTTGGCGGATTTTGAATTAGTGCCAAGCATAAAGTGTTGGCCAGGCCCATTATTATCTTTCGGACTTCATAACTTTACTCGTAAAATCTTGATTGTTTCGAGTCCTGCCAGAGATTCTTAACATAGTATCTGCGGAAAGGAAGACACTAAAAACAAATTGTGATGCATAAAATTAAGTGGAGTTGAGTTGTCAGTTGGAGGCAAGTATTTTAGGGTTATTGGCCTCACATTCTGTTTGTGTACTGTAATTCCCTATTTATCGAGGTAATTAACAATTTCGATGGAAGCAAGTGAAGAATACGTGAGAGACAGGCTGGCAACTGGCCATAAGGAATCTCTCTCACCTAGAGAGAACTGGAGATATCAACTGCAAATGGCAGCAGTTTCCTCCCAGCTTCTCTTCACACTTTCGGCAACTGACAATAACATTGCAAAGTGTTGAAGGAAATGCTCCAAAATGTAGCAGCAAACCATTCAACAGGCAGAGGGGTAAGAAGGAGGATGCAAGTGTCCGATTTCATGTTGCTTTTGTTGCAGACTGCAGGAAAGAATTGCAAGGGACTCTCATCAGACACATGAGGATACATCTTTTATATTGTTACACACTTCCTCTTCTTCCTATTCTCCCTACTAAGATGTTTGATCTGAGAATCTGCAACGATTTGTAAAGCGGCCACAACTTGACAGTCATTCAAGGACTCTGAATGCTATGCACCAGGCGAAAAAGAAAGCTGGCAGAAGGAAATGAAAAGTGCATTCGCAGAGTTCGGTCAAGTGTGAATTATTCATTCCTCATTCCTTCCTTTGTCAAGCAGGCAGTTGAAAGTTTTCTAACATGCATTAGAAGCCAAGAGTGGGAGATATAATGCATATGCTGCCTGGCAGAATTAAGTTCACGAGGCAATTTGTCTGGCGCCAGCATGAGGAGTTGCTCTCCTGTTGGTCACGTGCCCATTTTGTTTACGTGGTGCATTAAAGAGATTCAATTCTGTTTTATTGCGATTTGATTCTATTTTTTGTTTGTTGTTTTTCTCTGCCTCGCGTGTGCCTGTCTGCCTTTTGCCACTAACACGCAACACACTCACATACTTACATAAAACTCACACACACATTTGAACACAGTATCAGACGCAGATCTATTCTCAGATACCAAAGAAAATCATTTCTTTTCTGCACTTTCCATCGGCTCATTTAAGCGCATTCTGATTGTACACCCTAAAAGCTAGATACAAGGATTTTGAAATAAGAATGTTTGCAACCATGTCTACTTGAATCAAAGTATTGAAATGGATATGCTTTTCGACTTACCTCAATATATAAGTCCTTTTTAATTTTTTCTACAAGAGATTGGCTACCATCTCTCATGTTTGGTAAGATAAAAATGTATAACATTAAATTTAGTTCTGTACTCATAGAGCAATACACAGTCGGATAAAAGCGAATGAACTAAGTGATTTTTAGCTCTCGCATTCGCAGTATTATCCTTTTTCCTTATTCTTATCCTTGTTTTGCAGTGTGTTTTGGGTATTATTTGGATTACTTCCATTCCCTTTCCCTTCTCCGCAACCTATCTGCTGGTGGTTGGTGTGAACTTTGCCATTTTGCTGCAGCTTTTTTCAGTTCCTGCAACTGTTTAAGCGTCTGTCTATTGTTGTTGTTGCCTATTGTTATCATTCTTTGCAGCTTTTTCTACAAATTTGTTGCACGGGGTGGTAACTCGGTTAACCTTTTAGTCGGACACCCCTCTCTACACACCGCTCAATCGACTCACTTTTTGTGTGTGTTCAAGTTGGACTCATTACTGAACAGTGGGCGTGTCCTGTTCTCCTTGCTGATAAGTTGATGTCAGTCGGCTTAGTGGCTCTCGTGTGGTTCTGCTTGTCACCTATCAGTAGCTGCTGCTGTTGCTATAAAGCACTCCTTCAGGAAATCTCTGTCAAGGAACACGTGTCTACTCCAGGAGCTCCCAATTCCAATCTTCCATCTTTAATTAAGTCGACTGACGCACGTGTAAACGTTACGAATGATGATAAGAATTAAGAAAATGGGTTTTCCCAGCACAGCTCAAACAATTCTTAATATTTTTAAAGGCATATGTAATGACTTCCAATTTTATTTAACTTTTAATTTTTTTCTTTTATTAAAAGTCCAAAAAACGTATTCTCTATTTGATTTTAGGTCTTCTGCTTATCAGACACGTTTTTTATGTTTTTTTCGACCATATTTCGGCATTTCCTCAGCATAACTGAGGGCTGGAAAATATTTGTAGTTAAGTTTCAAGTGGGTGACAAACGAACAGGAAAATCAAATGAAAGAAGAAACCGATACAGATGAATTCCTAGACGAACGTGTGTTAGACGTTCCCGCCACATTGTAGTAATTGGCTTTGAAAAGTTGTCCAATTTGTCTGTCTGCATGTTTTGGTCTAATCAAATCTAAGACAGCTTTAATTGGACTGCATTTCCGGCTGACAATTAGTTATGCGAATATATGCGACGATGTGCCACGTTGCAACAGATTGGATTAAAGTCCATTTGCATTCATCAGACAAAAAATAGAAGGCGCAACAGTTGCAACATGGAGATGGGGGGCAGCAGCCACTGCGCATGTGACCACGCAGCCTTTCGTTTTGCTAGTAGGATGTTCGGAGGAGGGGAGATATGTGGGGGGTTAAGGCTTCGGGATTGCGGGCTTCGTTTGTTTTTGTTATGTAAACAAATTCGGCAGTTGTCTGCCGCATGATGGGCTTTGCGGCGTGTCTGCGACAACTTTGCAACAATTGCCACAGAGTTTAGCTTTGGGCGCTTACTGCCTGGCCTGTGTCCTGCCTGAATCTGCCTCGGGCCGAGCGAATACAACAATCGATAAACGGTCAGCTTTAAGTGACTTAAAGTCCCTTATTTTTTAGGGATGTTATCCTTTTAGGCTCGTTTCGCCTGTCAGTCAGTAACTAAATATTATGTGTGGGAAACGATTATAGGACTGCAAAAACTAAGCATTACATTTAACCCATTTCTAGCACCTTTGAGTTATTTAATTTATTTGTCTGCTGCTCGAAAATATGTAATGTGTTTTAACAGAAATGCCACTTGAAAATACTTGTAGTCGAGTGGCTTTAACATGGGACTAAAACACATATAACAACCCACAATCGCCCTCAATTCGACTCGTGGACAAAACTGGTTGACAATAACGGATGGCAAAAAACACACATCCAAGCTGATTGCGTTTTGATAAAAGCGCTTTTAATGTGCGCTTACATGTCCTTGTTTGTGTATCTCTGTCTGTGTATGTGTTTGAGTGTGTATGTGTTTGAGTGTTTGTTTCTGCTTAACACAACACAACACCAGAAACCCAAACGATCTGGCAAACAGACAGCTGCCGCTCCACTTCACACAAGCAAACAAACAAATATTTATAATACCCTGCAAATTTAAATTATGCCAAGAATATTTTTAAGCTTTTCTTTGCTCCCTATCAATTATAACTTTAATTAGTTTGCTTGCATCTAAGCTAATTGCTACTTTTAAGCTTTCAGGATTATTAAAAACAAATTATTTTTTGCCTTAAGAGCGAATATTAAAATTATGTACACAGTTTTGTGTGCATTTGTTGAAGTTGATAAAGAAAGGATATAGCATAATAATTTTTTGCGTAAGATCGAAATATTATTAAAAATCAAGTGTAAGTAAATTAAATATTCTGTTTTGATAGTTTTGGAAACTTGTTTAATTTAGTTTTAGCTCCATATTATATTTGCCGCATATGTTAGTTTGTGAGCTGTCACCCAATAACCGCAGGATTGCGTGACCGGCTTTCATGTATGTGGTTTCACTATGCTTTTTTGCGCTGTGTGTGGACTGAACGTGGGCTCTAAATTGTTTAATTTTGGAGATGGGCGTGTCCTCTGGTATTATTTCTCTGGACGTGCGTGTGTGTGTGTGTGCTTATGTAAAAATCAAAAATGTTGACACTAATTGCAATATGCCAAGGATTAGCGAAATGGGCCCTAAGTAATGGCAAACAAACGACAACCACCATTTTATGCCCTACAACAATCCCTTCCAGTTGACCACCCATAAAAGAAAATTATGCAAATTTCTCGCTGCGCTTGGACACTTTTCAATGCACGAGCCCCTCACGTCCTGTGTGCTAAGGCTTGATTGAATCGTCACTAAGTGCTTTTGCTTCGATGTGCCTTATGAACAGCAACAACAACTTCTACAACAATCATAACAACAACAATATCAACTTTGTTAAAACGAAGTGCATCGGATTTGTTCGGCTCCTTAAAGTGCATGCTGATATTTATATCCCATACCCTGTTAGCAAAAGAATGGGTTTCTTTAACTTGCTTGCAAATAAGAAGATCGCTTACTTCAAATTTTCAGAAATCTCAATTGATTTCCGAGAATAAACAGGACCGATTAAGTTAAATGTAAATTGAGAAAGCCAATATAGAAATGTTAAAATAAAAAAAAAGTGCTTGTCAAAAAAAAAAATGTTCATCACTTACCCTTGGTTCTTTTGAAAAGTAAAATAAACCCCCAGTTATTATACAATTTTTAACTAACCTTAAGTTTGATTTGAACCTTCAGTTGCCTACAGGATATCTGATTGTTGCATAAGCTTTCTTAATTTTTTCCTTTTCTTGCTTGCTTGTTTTTCTGTGTTGTGGCCTCGGTTCCATTGAGTGAACTAAGAAGACGTGGACTAAGGCATGGGCATAGAGATTAGACACGGACACGGCTTAACGAGTCGAATATTTCAATTTGCGTCTTAGCCGGTCAAGAGGACATGAGCCTAAGTAGGCTAAGACGAGAAGCATAATTTCCCAATGCTGTCAAGAGTTCGTTGCCCCGACCTACAATCGTTAAGCGTATCAAGCTAGAGTCAACGCCAGACAGTGGCTGCTAACAGAGATTTGCGTAAAAAAGAAATTTGAGTTTAATAACCAAAATGACAGCGATAAATCAATGATTATTGCCACATTGTACAGGCGGGACAGTAAAAAGGGGATGGAGAGCGCCCGTTTTTAGCTCGAGTTTGTTTTTGCCGCTTTAAAGTAGCTACAGAAATCTGAGATATTTTTATGGGCTACTTGGCAGATAAAAATACTGGCCAGACCTTAGATGGTCGCCAGCGCTTCTGTCACTTTGGCGCTTTGTCGCTTTGTTCACAATAAATTCAGTCACATAATATTGAAAATTCCCAGCTTAGGATCCCAGCTATAGTCCTGTCTTGCAGCCATTGTGTTGAGCTATAAAACGTAATTGAAGTTGTTTTTCATGCCAAATGGTTGCTTCGTTTTCAAGGGGCTCAATGTCCCAGTAGCAGGTACATTTTGGTAGAGAGATTTGTGTAAAATGTGAACCGTAATAATCACATTTACGCTTTTGGAATCCCATGAGCTCTGACACAAACAAAAATCCTGCTCTATCTATCTTTCTCTCTCTGTCTGGGCATCATTGAATTTGTTTTAAGTTTCAATATCCCATCAAGATTTATTTTATCAATTTAACGCCATAATATCTTAGATATATTGTGTTCTTTAGCACAAAGTTTTTACACTCAGGCAACTGCTCTAATACAAACACAATAAATAGTATACACCCTCAGACACATAAACTAAACCGTTCGCCCATTTAACGCAATTAAAATTAAATATTTAATATTATTATGCTAAATAGCATTTAGGTATATTACATATATTTAATGAATTATATGAATTTTAACTCAATTGATTAAATATCGTTTCGCTTTTGTCCTGTCATAAGCGCTTGTTATTAATTTGCCAACAATTGAAAGGCATAAATTATATTTTATCACCATGTTAAAACATATATTTATTTTTATGACTGTCACTTATTATTACTTCGTTGCCTGCACACACACACACATAATATGAACAAATGTAACAGCTTTAGTAGCCATTGTCTAACAGGTAATTCCAACAACTAGAACAAAGAACCTTTAACATTCCATAAGTCCATCCTTCTCCTACCCCCTTAAAAGGGCGAAAACCTACTTCCATGCCTAATGTAAATTAATTGCTTTTACAAATTAGCTGGGAAAACAAAAACGTTTCGATTTGAACGCTACAAATGCGTTGACCAAACACATAATACGCAATTACACGATTGCTTTAATATTGACAGATCTACAGATACCCTATATACAATATAGTTATAGTTTAATCTTGTATAGAATAGAAGTTTCTTATGAATTTTGAATGGAGAAAAAATTAGTAAAGTGCTTAAATTGTAAAGAATGGTTAAGTGACGTTAATTTCTTGGATTTTTAGTAGTGATGATGTTAGCTAATATACCCCGAAGTACTTTAAGCATTGTTTCCATTAAAACAACAGCCGGATTGGAAGTTAACAATAGCTCGAGCCTCGCTCGTTATTTTTAATCAGTTATCAAAATTTATCGCTTAAAATTTGTCTGCAAAAGCAGCGGGAGTGTCTGTAGGAGGACTTCGTATATAGATAGATGCATGCATTGTATATAAAAGCCAATTCAAACAGCTCGCAGCTGCTATTTTGTGTTCATTTTAATTTTGTGCGCGTTATTTTTGCGTTTAACATTTACGCGAGTTTAATGAAGTTGACCACCCAAACCACCCCCCAAAAAACCCCATCCACCGTATTGCGCACACGCTGGTCATACTTATGTTGCATTTTCCACTTGTTTATAGTCGAAATTGGATGTAGAGCACATTAATGTTAATGGGAAAAGCCAGAGGCTATTCAACGCACAACAATATCGGATATGGGAAGAGGAAGAGCAAGAGCTGCAACAATAAGAGCTCATAAAACTCAGTTGAAATGCTATTCGATACTTTTTGGCCCGAAACTGAGCCAAAAACTATTTGCCAAATGAGCAAATAGCCAACGGCTGCATTGAAACTCAACTGGCAATGGATATTTACCAAATTATTTCCTCCCTCTTCAAATTCCCATTTTTCTATTTGAAACTCAATTGGATTTCTGGTACTTACTAAAAGAACATTTCGCATTTTTGAGTTTTGTGTGCCACAAACAGAGTTAAAGTATTTTTAATTCCAAAAATACTGTATATTATAAACATTTTTCAATCGGCGACGACAAAAAATTCTCTATTTACCTAGCTTAACTGCTCTCTCTTAATTCAATCACAAAAATAATTGAAAGCACAACGATTTGTCGGCCAATCTCCTCCAGGCGTGGTGGTAAGTCTTATAGAAACGTGGTCTGCCTCGCAATTAAAGTCAGCGTAGAGCCAGGTGGTGAAACGCAAGTAGTGGAAATTGACGTTGAAGCGGACCAACAACATTTACGTGGGTTAACTGTGCGACTCACGGATTCAATTAGAAACAAAAGCCATTTTATAATTAAAACGATCCTGTAACGCCCCGAGGTGGAGACGACGCCTACATCGAGTGAAGCGAAAGAGAATGCCAAAATAAACATCAATAAATATTATGAGAAACTCAAAATGAGCAAACGTGCGTAAAAAGGGGAACCCCACGGTAAAAATGTTAATGGCTAGTAAGGGAAGAAAGGTTGGAGGATATATGATTATTCATTAGTCGACGAATTATGTGATTGAAAAGTATTTTGACACAACTCCAGCCAGGACGCACATCGTCGTCTGTAGATAAACATCCCAAACATCATCTTCAATCCAAAGACAAAACCCTGTTGCTGAATTTGTCACTAGCGAGATTTAATATAGAGGGTTAAAGGGAGTGTGGATATGGGGTGCGGGACTGACTGATGATGCGTGTGACTAAGCAGAAAATTTTCAGCATTGGCTCCCCGATTCTTTGCTCCAGTATGTTGCAGAGACAGCTCCCTTTCCCAGTCCTTGTCATTCCGCTTTCACCCTTCTCATCGTTCGTTTTGATTATGATTGAGTTGACGTCGTTAATATGTTATCGATGACGATGATGGGAGCTGCACCATTGGGAGACAACAACGCCAGCTTCAGCGAGTGTTTTTCGCGCGCTCAGGACTTTTCAGGTTTTGCTGCTGCCAGGAATATGTAAGGAGGGAATGGAAGCTGCATGGCTGCTGGTTGCTGGCGTTTTGTCTGTTGCTCCATTTAAATCAGTTACATTCTTCGCAAAGTCAACACAAACACACACAAGAGACACACATTCACACAGATGTGCACTTACATTTTGTTATTTGTCTTTTGAATTATTAATGAATTCGTTGAATGAATTCAGCTTCGCAGCTTGAGCAGCATCTGAACGGAACTTAACTGAACTGGGGTATACTTAAAACCTGATGATCTATCTGGCTTTTAATCAAGTGAGTCGTCACCTGGATATTTCCTTGCGGCGGCCGCTTTTATCGCAGATAAGTTTAATTAAATCCCATGCATATTCCTCCTATCTTGCTGCCACGCCCATCGATGCTTTGACCGCGCAATGCACCACTTAAAACACTTTTTCATAGCTGTGGGAAAGTGTGCTTGAAGTGCTAAAAGGGTAAACGGAATGGTAACAGAAAGAAGAAGTGTAAGAGGTTACAAAGTTTCTTGATTTCGATTTTTATTGCAGCCAAAAAACTCTAAAACAGTTTCCAATCTGTTGCCAAGGAAATAAGAGAACGAAGGAAAGAGAATTCGGGAGAAATAGGAAATCGGTATTCTTGGCATCAATTTCATTTTGGTGGCACTTGACTTCCGTTATTTCTCTTATATTTCCATTTCCACGCCCACGCCTGACTTTTCCACCTGGCCAACTGTTTAGGTTTTGGCTTATCCTCTAACTACACCTTAAAACCTCTTGAACCTCAAGCGAAAAGTTTTTCCTATCTCCCTTGATGCTCTCTCTGTCTCTCTCTCTCTCTCTCTCTCTCTCTCTCTCTCTCTCTCTCTCAATCTCTCTTTCTCTCTTTTGTTGCGTGTTAATTTAAAACTGAAACACAATATATTAACACGAATTTATTGAAACATCAGTCTTCGCAACTCATGTGAGTTTCAATTTAGTAAGGGGCAAGAGTTGCGTATGCTAATGTTAATCTTCTTTCAACTTTGTTATTTCTTTTGCAGTCACAAAACTTTCCTGAACAGCACATTTACAAATTATATGCGAAACAAACAACAAAGCCATTCAACCACACACAGCACCACACCCTCTTCTACTACCAACTCTTGAGCCACACAGTGTCACTAACATCAACTTCAATTCCTCAGCCTCAATGACTGTCCAAAACTCAACTAAATCACTTTCTACTCAACAGAAATCTTTCTTTAGGCAGGCAACCAACATCTCGACGAGCAGACAGAACCAAAAAGAACACCAGAACAACGAGGACAACCAGGACACGTGCTTGACACCAACAACTGGCTATTTGTTTACTGACTGCTGTTCACTCTCTACTGACCAGCGGGCGAGACGTTGCCAACAAGTCGAGAGCTAAACCACCAGCAGCAGTTGCAGCATTTATTCAAAGGAGGCGGATTGGCCAGTAGAAAGGCTAACGAAAGCAGAGTCAGATGTGAAAATGCTGATGCCGCTTGCAGTCGACAGGCGAATCCAGCAACAACAACAAACACAGCAACAAGAAAAGCAACCGCAACAAAAACAAAACTGCAAAAGTTGAACCCAATGTTCAAAAAGGGACATCCAAAAGCATCATAGAAGAATAAAGGGAAAGTTAGAGGCAGCTGCAGCGGCTAAAAAGTCCCAAAATTTGCCAGACTGAATCCCTTTCGCTTTGTGGCCGCATCCGGAACTGTTAGCAGCAGTTGCTGTTGCTGAGTCTGAAATTTGATTTTAACGCATTTACTTTTAAAAGAGCGTCGCCTGGTTGGCAACCAAATCAAATTTAAACTCTGGCCATAACGAAAGAGTCTCCCTCCCATTGCTCATTCTTCATTTCCTGCGCCTGTGCATCCATCCAGAACTCTTCATTGGCCACACACTGAAATTGGCTGTCACATACCGATTAAGAGGAACCCAAAGAAGAAATGAGCGCCAATTGCGGCGTCACATGGTCTAACAAGTTATTAACTGAACGTTGGGCACCCAGATAAGCAAAGCCAGACATTGTTTTCCGTTGGCTCATTATGGCCACCAGTCGCTGCTTCCTGCTGCAGTACCTCTGGATTTCGCTGCTCACTTGGCAGCTGAATTCGGTCAACGGTTATCTCAACATTTTCATCAGCCATCATGAAGTGATGAAACTGATGGGTAAGTCTAGATCTCCCGATATATGTATATTCAGGGTGGGAGGACAACTTTTAACTTGGACATAATCGTTGGTAGAGCTTCAGAAAACGCCTCTAAGTCCGCCCCACAGATATGATTAATAGTTAAGGGGCAAAGTGCGGCAGAATAAATTCATTGCTCCTCAACAGGAAAAACAAACAACCCACGTCCTCGTATCGAGGGTATGAGGGGCAATAAAGGCGGAGGCCACGTCGCAGTCATTAATAGTTTCAAAATAATTGTTGACCATGACAAGGACGACAGCAAAGACGACCACAAAATTGCGCGAAAACACGAGAAAACACATCCACACAAATCGATTTCCGGCTGGATCCATTGTAAGAGCCACCCTCACACTTTTACCACCCTGTTGACAGCTGCAAGTAGCTTTCCTCCTTCTTCCCCGCAATCCCTCACCATCAGCCCAATGCTAACGACTTCACAGTCCAGTGCGGAGCATTTAGTTGTTTGTTTTGCTGTTTTGCCGCTTGTTGTTCAACGCCAGGCTTCGTTATTGATGGCAGCAACCGTTAAACTGCCTCCAGATCGACCTTGTGTTAGGCTCTTTCCTGTCCCTTGCTGCCATTCCTTAGCCCCAACTTCTATACGTAGGTATAGTAAACAGTAACAGAAATAGGCATTCATTCGGCGTGCCAAGGAAAAATGTAGTCGTGCCCGTCACGTTGATTAATGAGTCATACCTTCAAAATTCTAGTCGTAACTGTGTAGCTGTGCACAGCTTTTTCCGGCACTTAACTGTAATTGGACAAAATGCTTCAATCTCATTATGTAAGCTCAATTCGAGTCCTCGGTTCTAATCGTCAAATCACGGCACTTCAATTAGTTGAACAGCATAAACTAATTCACACGAGGCCCAGATTGATGAATAGCCTGCAAAATCGGAGCTACTCCTATTGCTCACATCACTGGGTCAGCTACTTAACTTCCACCCTTTTATCCATCCTTATTGAAGCAGTCATTGGGGCATGGGTCATCTTCCGAGGCAATTGACACTACGCAAAGCATCAGACCATCAGCTCTGACATCCTTAAATGCAAATCGGATTTCATTAGCGACAGCTCAAAGAATCTTCCACACTAGTTATTGCTCTTTGTAATTTCCTCTTCTTTGCGCAGTTCCCATAGATTCCTGTTTTCAATTCCTTTAGATACCATTCTTTTTCTTCTTAGATTCCCCATCCACAGAGCTCGTTATGTTTTTAACGACCAGTTAACACCACGCTCCGCTTTATTTGCCACCCCCAGGGGCTGTTTCCATTTCAAAATTAACAAGCAGCATGCATCAAACAAACTGACCCTCCTACTTCCCCCACTACCATCTTCTTCATCAATTGCTCCCCTTACTTCCAAATACGACATGCTGTTGCATGATTTATTTTCTCACCCTCCTCTGCATATGTCTCCTCTATGGCTATTTGTTCATGTGGAAAGCGCGTCACGGCTGCATGACCTAACTCCAAGCCCCATTCGCAATCTCTGTCCCCATTTTGAACATACGCATTTCTGAAATAACTTCACTCTCTGGCAGTGCCTCCATTGCCAGCCTCACTGTGATTGACGTGATGCATTCCCGCAATAAAAATCGTGTACATAGTTCACAGTGTTCCTCCCTTACATGTCTATTGTTAAAATCAGAATGTTAGTTCCATATAGCGAGCTGTAAACATGAGTTAAACAGTTTTTTATTCCTCTCTGTCTCTCTAACTTCACATATATGTAGCTTGATTCCTTTTCCTGCGATTGAATGATAACAACATTAAAATTAAATATTGTTTACCCTTTTGTTGAAGATTTTACGCTTCGCCTTCCATTGCGTTGCGTTGCCCCAGCAACAACCAATTTTCGTCCCAAAGTTGCCAACGACACCAACCAGCTTCAGCCACCAGTAAAGGAGGGTTGCCCCATCAACATTTCGTCTCCGCTTTCCCCGTCCTAGAGCTCGCTGTGCAAGGGCGCGTAAAAATGCAATTTCAACAAGTTTTACTTTGATGTGCACATTTCTTGGGCCCAACTCCACAAGAAACAGGACCTTTCTGCATCTAGAGCTTTCTCCCACCTTGTGCTAGGAAATTTCCCTTTAAATTAAGAGTTAATGCCAAAGAAAATTATTTATAATGACTAGAAAACAGCTCGAAAATCGCCAAATTAACAAAACAGCCCTTGACCCATCACCCTATATCCTCGTTAGGGTGTTATTTTGGTGTCGATTCGTTTTATTGCTGACTAATGCAAAAAATCTGAACAATAATTAAAACGAAGGTGAGGAAAATGTTTAAACTGTGCCAATTAAATTCCAAGCTTGAATGTGATTCAAGGAGCGCAGGCAATTAAAATAACTGTATACAATGAAAAGGTTATAGCCATGTCGAAGTGCCACTAGTAGTGAAGAAAATATGAGATGTGTTACGGTACAGGCAGAATGATAATTTGATGGAATCCACTCCTTCAAACCGGCTGCCAGCTTTGACACTAATAATCCTCTTAATCTCTTATGCATATTGTGCTGTGCCATTGTCAAGTCAAAATCAGACTCTGCAAGTCCTTTTACCTCATTATTCCACACCCACCATGTCCTCCTTTCCAGTTCTGGAAGCGGGCGTCTGTGGTTGCAGTGTCACGTGTGTGCGGCGAAGCCATTCAGACAATCGCAGGTATTATAATTATGGTGAAGAGACAAGCATGCTGTAGAAGGGAATTTACTGGAGAAAGACTCGTGAACGAGCCAAAAGTTTTACAGGCGGCGGCAAAGTTAGAACTGTGCAAAGCGCGTGATATGAAAGACGGCCAAAGTTCGACGGTGCAGGACTTGGACCCGTAACCAAGTTGGGTGTCCTCTTTATCTTGGCGAAGTAAAAATAAAAGGCTGTCTCTTTAATTCGTTAATGAGGTCATTCTGAATGTTAAAATATTTTTTTAGAGAGTATCACATATGTTTTTAATCCAAACTGAAATAATGAAGCTTGAAATAAGTGCATTTCTTATACTCCTTTCCTGTGGGGTAACAAGCTCCCACTTGCAAAGTAATTTCTTGTCCTACAAGATTGGGCTGAATGAAAATGACCTGTTCGTGAACTTGTGCATACATAAATGTGTTTGTGGTTTTTTTTTTTTTGTCTGTGGTGTATACCACAAATTGATGAATAACAAGACTTAAGGGGAAGGACGACAGGTAGTTGTAGATCCACACCTGTACTGAGCACTGTACAGGTTATCAATAACGGAAAACATGAAAGAAAGTATCAAACTTTGGACAGCTTTTAGAGGTTTAAAATCAACGGAGCACCCAGCAAATTCAAACTCAAAACTAAATAAAACTGTTGAGGAAAAGCGTTTAGCAATTGGAAAAGTTCTTAGCCTAGGCACAAATATAAAGAAGATAACGAAAAAAGCTTTATCTTGTTTTGTAATTGAATTTAAAATTGTTTTAGAAATCGAGCAAGTATCTCATCTTCAATCCTTAATACACGCCCATTGAAATACGCGTTACTGTGTTTGTTTCT
Organism: Scaptomyza montana; assembly: GCA_018904305.1. Taxonomy (NCBI): domain Eukaryota; kingdom Metazoa; phylum Arthropoda; class Insecta; order Diptera; family Drosophilidae; genus Scaptomyza; species Scaptomyza montana. The sequence continues at coordinate 722,636 of JAEIGR010000012.1, forward strand.
TACTCTGGCTTGTCTCCGCCAGAAACGCAACATTCGACATCTGGCACAGACGCACAGTCTAAACGGGGCGACTGACAGTAAAGTTAAGGAAAGTAAATAGCATTTGCGACTTTCAATGCAAAGCGAGGCCAAGACGAACGCGAACAAGAATAAGCTTGATCCCGTGAAGTAAATGATGCAACGTAATACCAACCAACTAGAAAGAGGCAGATAGACGAGAGAGGGGTGGTGACAACAAAAAAAGCGGATGAAGAAATTTAATTTCACGTCTTTTTAACTCGAGTAGCTCGTCTTTCACTACCATCTATGATGAGCTTCTGCAAGGGCCAGGGTCAGAGGTCAGGACGTTCCCAAAGCTAGTTATGAGTTACACAAAGCAAAACGAACGAGCTCGAAGTTTAAAATGTCTCGCCTACAATCGAGCTAGACAACACTTGATACATTCGATATTTGGTCTCAACCTCTGTGCTATTCGGACTCCTGTCGCACGTCATTTGAGAACATTGGAGAGCAAGAACCAATTGACGCCCCTTGTATTGTCGCCTCGACTCTATTTATTATTATTGTGTCTTGGGTTTCGTTTACTGAACTCCTCCCAACCGTTGGCAAGCCGCTGCCACCCCGATTTGTTGCGTTGTCGAAAAAATCAATTTTTGTTGAAGTTGGAAGGTGGTTTCGGTTAAAGAGAGCGGTTGCGGAAAAAGTAAACACAAAATGCACAAAGTTTGCAGAGCAGTACAAAATGGCAGTAAGTGCGGGAAAGTAGTCTAGAGGGGAGAAGTCTAACAAAGCAAATTGTGAAACAAACTTTCTATTTATGCCTACCATGCATCTGCATACCAATCTCTTCCTGGTTCTTCCTAAATTCCGCTTTTCAGTCGATTCGCATTAACGGGGCGGTGGCGGATTTGTTCTACATGCACGAGGGAGCCATTATCACATACGTGAGGCGCTTCACCGTCCCCGTCCCGGCAGATGCGCACCAGCTTGATTTCTCGTGGCAGATTCTCATCGCTTTTTAGGTAAGCCACAATTTAAGAGAAACAGATAACTTCTAATTTGATTTGCACTCCATTAACGGGTGCTCTATCCCAATATCCCAATCTCGGCATCGCTACACAATCAGCATCGAGCAGGATGCACTGGGCAAACCCCGTGGCGCATTCCACACAAGACTCTAGTGCTGCAGGAGACTGAATCCTTCCCAGTCTACCTGGCCTGCACAGGCAACACCAGCCATAGCTTCCTGTTAATGTCAATACGGTGGTGCAGGACCACCGCGCTTCAACGTCACCAGGCTCCACTTCAAGTGCAACAAAATCTCTGCCAAAGGTAAGCTTAAGCCCCACCCTTGAATTCGTTTTCAATGCAGGAATGTCACCCGAACCAAATCAATCACCTGCCCCAGCCCACGCTCCTTCCCAGGGACAGCACTGCTGAGCGCGGCTGCATGTGCATTGGTTCTAGTCCTGGCCGTAGGCCTCGTGGCTAATATGATGTATGTGCGAGCTCGCAAGCAGCTGCACCAGGATTCACTGCAGTAAATCCGATGGAATGACCTATCAAATAGATTATCTATCCGCTTATTACACCAAACCACACCTTTGTCAACCTTTCTTCAATTAGCACCAGATTTATTTACGCGGGCTATGGCAGTCAACAGAACCTTCTCTTTCACCTTGATTATCTCGGACGACAAAATAGTGCCCCGGCTCCTACGCAACCATCGCCAGCCTCAACAAATATCCGGTGGAGACCAAAAAGTCGCGAAGTATATTCGTCCGTAAGTCATTTTCCTCTTCCCTCTTCATAATCCAATATGTTACTCATCAAAGACAAAACTACTTATTTCCCTATAGGGCTCCGCAGCTCACCCACGCCCACACCCTATGACACCGCCTTGTTGCGACCAGACCGGCGAGACCATTTACTCGAAGCCAGAATCGGTCTGTCCTTCGAGGATATCCTACTATGCATCCTCGCAGCTAACCCAGGTTAGTCCCCACCTTTCATTCTACTCTTTTAATGTGTGGCCACATGATTTTCATCTTGGGGTTGATTGGGGATGAGCTGCTGCCCTCAGGTAAATCAATGCCTTTGATATGTTGCGACACGTGCCAGCTTGCAGTGGTTCGGTTGCCTCGGAAACCACTCCACTCGACTCCAGTCCCAATTTGTGTTACTCGCCTGACGATTGCTCTCAAGGCTGCAGGCGTATCCACAGCCCAACTCAAGCCACCTTACCTCGACGATAAAAATTAAATTCTAATTTATATTTACGAGCTGATAAAGTTCCCGAAGTGCGTTAAACTCATTCATAAATATGCAACTCTCTCTCTCTCTCTCTCACTGTCTCTTTTCCACCCAACAGGGTACCATGATGCCAGCCCGGGACTACAGGGCTGCCAGCTGACTAGCTTCCATGGGGTTGCTCGGGGCTGGGGCAAGTTTTTCGTTGTGCTCAAATTCGTTAAGCTGCGACCCACAAACCCACTGCCGGCAGAAGTAAATTACATAGATACGTGTTCTCATATGGAAGTAGGAGGAAGCTTGTGAGTCAGTTTAGATAAGCAAAAGGCGCTTCACAGTCCCAGACAAATAAAGATAGACAACTCTTGCTCTCTGTATTCATCATTTCGTTTTTCTTTCAAGCGAAACTGAAGCTCAAAAAGCAAATATTAAACCACAAGAATTATATGTACGAATCCGTCTGATTAATTTAACGATGCCCAACAAATCTTTTTTACACATTGCTCCCTCATTTTCGCCCCTCTCTCTCTCTCTCTCTCTCTCTCTTTCTCTGCCTAACCTCTTGCTCAGTGACTTTTTACTTCTTGGCCTTGGCAAATCTGTTGCAAATTAGAATAAATTATTTATCAGCTTCTATTACTTTCCTCTGAAAAAAACTGTGCAAGGACCCAAGACGGGTTCTAGCCAAAAAAGTACTCCATCCCCATCCCCTGCTCTTCTTTCTGTCGCCATAATCGTAATTGTTTGGGCCATTTTTGACACCATCTTCAAAAGCTATTTCCATCAACGCATAATTAAATATTCAATTTCCATGGAGACTCTTTTGGATTTTTATATGCTGCTTATTCCTTTACATTTCCTCTTTTATTTCCATTTGTCCTCTTTTATTTTCTCAAACGATTTCTGTTTGTTTAGACTTCAATTTCATACTCATTATGGCAACCGTTTCGAGCCATTTGACTGAGAAGCATGAGGGGCGCACAAACATAGATTCACTAAAGCACTCACATATATATCTCAAATATCTAAATGTCTGGGATAACACACAAAGCCAAGAGTCATACTCGTATCTCACTGAAAGATGCGACGGGGAATTAAATGAATTTCGGCAAAAGTGAAGCCCCAAAATTGCATATGGCTTTGTCTAAAGGGAACAAGGAGTTGGAGTTGTTTGCCATAATTATTGCTGTTCTCTTGTTATATACCCCCATTATCCACCCTCCCATTTACATACATACACACAAATGAGTGTGCATGAGCTTTAAGCAAAGTGAAGCACCAGCCCAAATATGGAGGGGCTGTAAGAGGTAGAAGAGAGACGCACTCATTTAGTCAAACAATTATATCCAAGTGCACACACACTGAAATTTTGTCGGCCCTGATCTGCTCACTTGTGTGGAAATATCTCATTTGTGTGAAAAGACCCTCCGATACCCCCTCTGCTTAGTCCCCTTCCGTTGTATCAATTCTGGTATCAACCACTTCCTTTGGTTTCTATTAAATCAGTCTATAAATGTTGGCCAAATTGCTTTAATGTGCAGCGAAAGTTTAGCTAACGGCAGCAGGGACTACAACAATTACAGCACATGGAAAAGGGTGGGCATGAATAGGGTGAGGAGTAGGTTGGCAGTGGGTGGGGTAAATAACAATAAAAACAGCAGCGAACAGAAGCCAGACTACAGCTGTTGAAACATGACTTTGTGCTTGTTTAGAAACACTTGCAAAATATTATTGCAACAGCAACAACTAAAGTATGTACGAAAAGGGAACCACTAACTGCGGGTATCTGGGAGGGAGTCTGAGCTGATTTCTAGTCAAACTACATGCCATGTGCACTGAAGGCAAAAACAAGCGGCAAAGCGAAGCAAACATAGAAAGGCATTAGGATATTGGATCAGCACTAAGCTCAGCTGAGAATGAGGATGGGAATAACGATGGAAGGGGATTAAGTGGCTGCTCCTGCGGTTGAAGTTGTCAAGCAAGTACATGAAGTGAATGGGTTAGAAGTTTGCATAAGATACACCTCAACGCTACGCCACGCATCTGAATGGCATCATTTCGTGTCAAATTTGGAGAAGTGCGTGAGCAATCCAAGCGGAACATACTTGAAGTAAAGCATAAGACAACCTAAAGTTGGAAATTAATTTCATGGCACACGCCCTGACATGGAGTACTATATGGAGATTACGAGAAGTGAGTGAGAGATTCGTGTAACTTGAACAAGTGCTAATTAAAAATGTTGTCGTCGCCTCATTAAAGAAATTTGTATATCAAACCTGCAAATGACGCGCGCAGCATGCGAAAAGTTAAGCCTAGGCCTTAAAAGCGGCAAAAGTAGAGGAAAGGGTATGTTGTAGAGAGTACTGTCCCCCATTGGGGCAACTGGGGTGCGGCACGTACGCTGTTAATAGATTTCCCACTGTTGTTCTTTTGATTAAAACGCATTATTTACATTTGCGACACAGACTGGAAAAAGGGAAATGGCGGAAGATGGAGGGACAATTTAATGTGCGACGGCGCTCAAGACCTGTTAGGTGATGGGTGTGAAACATTAGGGAGAGTTTGCCGTTGGCGAAAGTTGACAAATTGCGTGGCCGTCGGTCCTTTTTTCAACATTTTTGCATTACTTTGCTCAACATTGTCGTTGATTTTTTTCACTATAGTTGCCCTTTGGCTTTGTGGCCAGGTTGAACTAGAGGTCCTTCTGTGTCAGGCTAGTGCCAAACTACGGCGGATGCTTTTGTCTGCCATTACACTATTGATTGTTTCCTGTCAGCCGCAGAGAGACAAACGGAAGTCGCTAGCGGATGTTGCCTTTGTTGGCTGTAACACAGTAAGCCAGTTATCCTGTTATTCGGTGAAAGTTTCGGCTGCCCGGTATGGGCTTTGTGTTGGATTTGACCAGCCGCAGTGCAGCACTTCACATAAGCAGCTTCCACTAGCCGGTTGCCCCCTTCTCCAATCGCCTAACCCCTTTGTGGTATTAGATGCTTCTGTGAGCAGCGATCCTGTGACTGTGCGCCCGCGGTTTTCGCACTATCCACTTGCCCAGTGGTGGTTATTTGTATATATGTGTGTATTTGTGTGTGTGTGTGTATGTGTGTGTGATTTCCCACTGATACAATTGCGGTCAAGTTGCGTTCACTTTAACCTAAAAGGAAAAGAGGGGACGGAGGCCATTAGTTGCACTGTTGCTTGTCTGTGTTGATGAGAGGATGGAGTGGGGATGGATGGGTGTGCACTCAATGGGATTGACAATTGTAATGAGCCAAAGGCAATGATTAGCCAACTGTAATTGAAGACAAGAGTCAATAAACTGGGTCAAACTAGGTGCACTATCATCCCCCCTGGTCCGAAAGAGGTCAAAACTTTAATCATTCGTTTTGTGGTTGAGCGTTTGGAGTGTTTGTGCAGCTCTTCCGCTGAAATGTCCATTAGAAAATGAATGGAAGGGAATGTGATCAAGTGGAACGGGCAATTAAAAGACTATATACCCAACAATACTTGATTCTCTCTATTAAAGCGTATGCTATGAGAGGGGCAAACGAATCGAATTGCGATTATGGCTGACAAGTAATCATTCAATATTCATGAGTGTACTCGTTGGTGCAGCAGTAACCATCCGTAACTGACCGATCAATATACATATATGTACATATATCCATGGATACCTATCAATCAATTTTGAATTGCCGTTGAGTCATATTACGTGCATACAAAATGCTCCACAAATGTTCCCAAACTAATTGCATTAAAGTGCTGCCCCGGTGCAACGTTGCGCTGCAGAGGAAATTCGAGTGGACTCCAACCGGATGTGCAACAAATTGTGTAACGGCTGTCACTGAAGCGCAATCCAATCAACATCCAACTACTATATACATATATGTTTGTTTGTATATTAAACTGGGAATATGGAAATGAAGACCGCTTGTCAACCATATTGGATAGTTAATCATATGAATTCAGCTTGATTGACTATAATTTTGTATATATGTATGTATAAATGTACATTATCTTGTAGGTAAAAATTTTACAACAGGGCATTCAGTTAAAATTAAATGATTAAGTTCTCTTCAGTGCCAATTATTTACTTATTATTAATAATTTGAAATTAACCAAAAGAAGTATTAAATATAAGCGTATTTAATAATATATTTTCAATTAAGTTTAACTTTCTTAACTTTTCTTTATATGTTGTAGAGTTGACAATTTACTTAATTTACCTGCTAAACGATATGAGTTTCTAATCGAGCATTAAATACTATTCCAAATGATTATTTTCTTTTCGAACTTCCATAAAACGAACTTCCATGCAACGAACTTTTCTGTATAGCGAATTAATTAACAGAACAGAAATAATTAAATTCCCTTAAGCAATTATTTCCCTGTTACGCCCGTAACTCGAATGCCCATTCATTTTCGATCTTTCGATAGCGATTTAATAATTTTTATTGACTATTGTTTTTTATAATGCACGAATGCATTGAAAACAGAAAACGAGAAAACAACATATTTTTTTCACTTACCTTTTTTTTCGTGTTCTTTGCATAATCTCTGTTGCTGTCTAATCGCTGTACAATTTGTTGCTGCGACAGACGGCAGTCAGTAAAATTCGTTGTTGGCTTCCTTTTAAGTCTGCACTTTTAGAACAACCAAGACGTATTTTGAGCTTTACCGTTTTAATATTGTTCGTTGGATTTACTTTTCTATTTATTTTCTGTATCACAAAAACAAGCATTCTGTCGCCAGCTAGAGGCATGAGACGTAAGTAAAAACAAAATACAGTCTGCGTGCGCCCATTCAAGCTCTAAAATCGGTTAACTTAAAACTTGCTATTCAAAACAATTTATAAATAAAGCAAAGTTCAAGCAACATCAACTAAATTTATAAGCCTTAGTTTATTACCAATGTTTTAATTTGAGACAAAATGGCTGCAGAGTTCTGCAAACTACATGTTTTACGACGAGGTGGCATCAACAACAACAACAAATTTAAATATAAATGCGTGGCTAAAAAACCCCCATTTAAACCCACCTCCAGCCACCAAGCGCAAAAAGTAACACGCCCCGCGTGACACCTGCTGACTAATTTATGTTCATTAAGCAGGCGTTAAGTCGCCTTGAGAGCAGCTGCCGTCGTCCTCGTCGGCTCTCATTTGCATACATTTAGGTGCAAGCTATGGAAGGGTAAATAGAGGAAGGGGTTGTAGCAACGCGATTGCCGAAAGCATCGCACACACACACACACACATACATAGGGCAAAAGCTGATTACTTGCCGAAGTGGCAAGGTGACAAACCAAAATGTGTAGTTTCATGTAATTTTGGGGTCGTTGAAGCGGCTGCTTTTGGCCAGATTAATATGCAAATTCTCATGTTGCAAAAGGCAGAGCAACTAAGAGTGAGATGCAAGAGGTATGCGCTGAGCAGAGATTAGGCAAGTGGCAAGCAACATCGCCAGGGCGAATACAGACACAAAAAATCAATTTGCAACACGCGTCTAACGCCTTGTCGTCGCCTCTCCTTTCTTTCTTGGCACTCTAATTTGTGGGGTAGTGCATTTTCGTGTCCATGTCCGGCAATGGCGGGATTAAAGCCAAAGTGGAGAATAGTGGACTCTTAAACAGTGACGCACAACAAAACGGTTGAGCTTGTTATCAGCTTGAGAGCTCCTTGGCCCAAAACCCATTTCGCTCAGGGTGGATTTCGCATTGCGAAAACGCGCACAAATCCTTTAAAATCTATCAACACCATTTACGCAAATCACAACAGCACAACAAATGGTTATATCTTCGGCTGCGGGCTCAAGTCAGATCAAATAAAGGATCCACGGTGCAACTTTATTAAAATTAAGCAAAACTACCAAGTGAAAACGTTGCAGTTGAACGCAACCGACTGCGACATACTCTGATACCAGTTCAAAAACTAGTGGGAAGAGCTCGGCTTGTAAAGCTCAAGAACTGTGAGAGTTTTCGAAGTTAAAAGGCGGTGACTTGTGTGAGCGTGGTATCCGAAATTTTTGATACAAAACTTTGGAGCTCAACGCCAGCTAACTTTCCAACAAATTTGGTGTCTCTAGCTGCAAAACCGTAAAGTAGAGAGGCGACCCCAATTTTTCAATGCGAGGGGTGGCTGATGGATGGCGGTTGGGATATGCGTTGCTGAAAAATTTATTGTGTCGGCCCCTATCATGTCACCAATTTTGGTGGCTGAAGCTCAAAAGAGGAGCGTGTCCGATAACAATATGCGTGGGACATGGGGGTGAATGGGGTGGACATGGCCTCACCATTTATGATGCACGTTTTTAAGAAACACTAGTATCTCACATTTTATAAATTTTTGTATCTCTAGCTGTAAGAATATGGGAAGTATAAGGTTTTATCGATTTTGAGTTATCGATTTAATCGACTTTAGCTTTAAGGATGTTGAGAAAATTGCAATCACACAGTCGAACAAATATTGCACAAAACCAATATACTCTTTACCTTCGGAATCGAAATTAACAAATAAGAAGGATAAGAAGAAGGATAAAAATTATCGATAATTTAAAACCACATTGACCCGTTCGTGATATACAAGATCTCATGTCTATTGCTCTTATATCGTTCTCTTCAAGATCGGGGCGCTCTTACAGACGGACGAACACACATACGGACATATTCCCAAAACCATAATAACCTTTTTCAGATAAAAGCTTCAGAGTATAACAACGAGTGGCACCAAAAACTGACAGCAGCATCAGCGACAGAAAAGGCTTAAGGGACCCCAGCTACCAACTCTAGACACAGAAAATGAAAGAAAGAAGGATAGAGACGGATACGGAGAAAGTGAGACAGCAGGTCTGGCATTCAGTCAATTCAGTAAATGTTGTTGTTATTTTGTTTATGTAGTTGTGTGTCTGTTGCTCAAACTTATTATTACACGTTCACTGTGCTGAGACTGGGAATTGAGCCCTGAACATCGCAATTGGGATTGGGTTGGGCTGATATTGCATTGGATAAGGAATTAAAGGGGCTTACCCGCAGCTACAAGGCCACTAACGCTTTTGGCATGGCTACTGGAATGTTACGCCTATTTGGCCTTGGCCATTGTTCAGCTTTCGTTCGCTGTTATCCGTTACTAGATGTTGTAAGTGCTGCATTCAAAGTGCCGCGTATTTTGTGTTTTAACTTGGCGACATCGGTTTATCACCCAGGCGGTCTTAAGTCAAGCCCATTTTGATATTTTTTTGGTATAGTTCCTAATATTTCGTTCTTAAAACTTATACGCTGTTTATAAAATGTTAATGATTCGGTACAAGTAGCACAAAGGGTATAGGGGAATTAAATTTTAAAATTCAGGGAAACCTAATTAGTATGAACTGTTTTTGACACAATCATCTTTTGTTAAGCATTAAATAATAACGAAAATAAAGCAATGTTTTACATCAATACAAAATCTTTAAGAATGGATAATAATTTTACTTTCAAACATATTCTGAAACGATTCTAAAGCCCTGACTACCTGCCAACTTTTAAGGCAACCCACTTTAAAGCGCTCACCACGTAGTCAGTCAGTTTTGCAATTGCAGCTTGTTGGGGGTAGTGGTTTCGGTTCGGCATTGCCAACCCACTGGTGTGGGTTGAAGGAGGGTAGAGAATGTGCAGTGTGGTTTGTCAGCTTGGCGCTCTGATGATGGAGTGCGGCATTGTTGCATTTTAATTGAAATTTCTTTGTGAACTTGCCGTAACAACAACAACAACAACAAGACTAACGAGGAAGCAGATCAGTGACAACAGCAGCAACAACAACAACGTGTCGCCAGCAATCACACAGCGCAACAACGAAAATAACAACAACAGCAACAAACAAGAGGAGAACTCGAACAACGCCAAAGTAGCAATAATAATGAATGAATAAAACGAATAACAACAGCAGCAACAACAATTTTTATGTGCTTTTATTGCTATGCTTTGTTGTTGTTGCCGCTGCTGCTGTTGTTGGTGTGTTGCAGCTGTCCATTGACGTTGTGCTTTAGCATATCGAGGGGAGACCTATAGGGGGTGCTATGGGTTGAGATACGGCGTCGGTAACGCTCGCATTTTTGCGGCATAACGAAAATACATACAATAATAATAATAATAAATTTCGCATATTTCTGCCTTTTTCAGCTATTATTTTTCATAAGTGAAACTGTTGTCAATGTTGGGATGTTGCTGCTGCTGTTGTGGTTACTGTTTCTGTTGTTGGTGTTGTTGCTGCTGTTCTTGTTGCTTGGTTTTTTGTCACAGCTTTATTGTTTTACCACCCACCAGACTGAATGCCTGGCATTGCGGTCACTTTATTGTTTGCCGGATATGGCAAACAACAGTTGCAAGCTCAAAAAACCAGGCCAGGAGCGCGGTCGCTAGACTCACAGAGGTGGAAAGAAGGTAAAAGGGAGACAGTAAGAGAAAGGGTGACTGCATGGCAACCACGTAATTTGCCGTCTGATGAAGATTTACGACATGAAAGCCGCAAAATAAACGCCGAAAACACAAATACACATAAAGCAAAAATCCAATAGACTAGAGGGAGAAAAACACTACCCTTTCCCACACACCCTAAATGATGGATGTGCTGCGGCTTAGCAAAGACAGCAACGCTATCGAGCCTGAGCTGAGCTGAGCCTGCTGTTCCCTCCAAGTAGGCAGAGTTAGCTGCTAGCGATTTATGTAAATTAAGCAACAAAATGAACAGATTTGTCTTGTGTTTATTAGCCAGGCTTTACCCAAAAGTGTTTTGGCCATAACTCACACTCATCCAATGCCAATTGCAACTGGACCCAGGAGACAGTGGCCCAAGCTTAAGTAAAAAGACATCTTGATGAAAACGAATTTTTAACAAAGTTCTCCACTCAAATGAGTGGGCGTCAAACGCCCACAAAAACCAGGCACATATGTAACAACAAAGTATCTGCTTCTAATGGCAACCCTATAAGCCCGTCAAGCGAAACAGGAGAGTAAGAGAGATGGGGAGAGAAGCTGATTAGGAACACTGCTCCTCCTTAACCTACTACTTTGTGTGCTTATGAATACTTTGTCCAATAAATAATTCATGCTGCAAGTAAGTTGTATGCCCGGAAATGCCACCCAGAGTGTAGCTCGAGTGGCCAACTGGGCGTGCACCCTGCGGATGTGGATGATTGTGAATGATGGGATGGAATGCGAGTGCGTAGAGAGAGAGGAGGATTCTAGAAGGAGTGTATTCGCATAGAAAGCGGAAATGTAATGCAATTCACAAGACCAAATGAACGGTTTAAGGAGCCTGGAAATCAACCTAAGCAGATAAAGGACTACACATGTATCCAAGTCGAAAGGATTACTAAGAACATGAAAGGGGAGGAGGTTGGGTATTGTGTACGGAATTTAAACTAAATCAATTATGTTCAACGCATTCTTAATAGAAATTAAGACCCTTATTGCAATTGTTCGCAATTTGCATAGTATACGATATGCTCCAAAACGAAAAGGCATGGAGAATCCATTAATACAATACAGCACAGCACAAAATTTAAATTATGTATGCACTGATCAAGGTAATATTAAGAAAGACATTAAGTTTGAATGCATTTGAACTGAGTATTCGCTATTCTAGGATTTTATTTTTGATTTTTGTTCTTAATATTTGAAAGGAGTATAAAAATACCTAAATTAAATACGGAATACTTTAAATGAGTATAAAAATAACTAAGTAATTAAGTAATTTAGTAAATAATTAAGCTAATAGTTATAAATAATTATATCTGGTACACAGATTCTTAAAATAGGTATAAGTGCATTGGAATCGAGTATAGCTCCAAAAATACAGCAATCAAGTACGAATAATACATTTTTTATTCTTGTTTCTCGCAAAAGCCTTTAATTATCATAAAATGCGAAATAAGCTGAGCCTTATCAAGATCGTTTTACATTAACATAACCTATAAAGGAAATGTGTTGAGAAGAAGCTCAAAAGCTAAGGCCCCCGTCGCTTTAAAATTAAATAGGAAAATATATAATGGTACATATTATCAAATTTCTTATAAAATCGCATTTTTAGCACACAAGAATTTAAATCGTGTTTAAAAATCTTAAATTGAGGACAGAAAAACTTGATTCAAGTTTAAGGTGTACTTAAGAGAAGAAGAAGAAAAAACATACTTGAATCAAGAACTTAATTCTCGATTTCAATAATTCTGTACTTAGTGAGAAATCAAGTTCGAAATGTTGGGCTTTAAGTACGAAATTCTTGATTATTTCTAGCCGTGTATAAATACATACCTAACTGATGCATTTAATATTAAAATTAACTTTTTATTTTCAGTTATTAAATAGTTTATACCAATACAAAGCAAATAGTCAAGCTATTTATCAGTTTTGATTGCTTTCAAAATTCATATTTGATTCCCAAGTAATTGTACCGCCGCCTTAGTAATAAAGTCATAGTTGGATTCTTTTTATTATCACACCTTAATCATTGAATAACTATACACAAGTAATTTCCGGGAGTATGTCTATGTGTATGTATGTGTGCTCGGTTATACATATCTATAAATTAGGTAAAATGTTGATTGAAATAAACAACATACATTTGGCTAGTTGAGTTCTTTTAGTAAATCGATTTAAGCAAGTGAAGAGCTTAGTTAGTAGCTAAACACTTAGATTGGCTAAATTCAATGAGGTACACATACGTTCGAGAGAGACTAGGACTACAGTAGCAGGATGAGCGCATGGCCGGCATGCCTCTTATAGAGCATGAGCGATATGTTCACCAGGAATGGAGCAGCCAGGCAAAAGAAGTGCGTTCCAATGCCCGTTGCCTCGCGATTAAAGATGCCCGAGGCGCCGCCACGCCCCGTATTGCAGAAGGACTCCTCGCAGCAGGAAGTGCAGGCATAGAGCTTTGTCCGCTCACCAATAACAATGCAGCCAGGCTCACAGTTGGCAGCGCATCGACGATCCAGTGACCACATCTTGGGTGAACTGGTCGAGTTTTCAGTGCTGGTGGTGTACGAGAATCGCTTGACCTAAATTGTGCATAGAACAAATAATATAAAAATAAAAACAATGTAAAAAATATATTAAAAATTGCACAATGTACATGTTCCATTCATTCTTACCATACAAATAAATTCCTCGCCTTGGCACTTCTTCATAAGTGTCGTATCATTGCGCTCTAGGACATCCACACAGGCTGGGCCAACATCCATTGTATCGCAGGCATAGCACCAGAGTTTATTTACCCGCTCTATGGCTGCCGCCGTGCGATGAATATGCCCGCTGTTCGTCAGCGAGGTATGCAGGTTGACTGATGAACTGGGACCCGATCCTGGCGAGCTGGTTCCCGTGCCAGTCACTGGCCAAATAGAGATGTAGTAAGTACATTTGTTTATTGATTTTCCAGCCAGAAAGTTCGAAGGTCGACACGGCACACTTACCGTTATTAACGCAGGCAGTGAACACAATGGAACAGGAGGTTAACACAAAATAGGCGAGCGTCAGTAGCGCTCTGGACATGTTGTGGCCGCCAACAGGGCCGATTTCAGTTTTCCGAGCCAGCTAAGCAACTAATTTTGTAGACCTGTGCAGCCGCTGATAAACTTTTGTTTATATGCAAAACCATCAACTGATACTTGAGTGCAAAAGAAAGCAGAATAAACCCACATGACAAGACATGCGCACTGCAAGCAGTTTAAAAACAAAGGTTGGCAGCCCCAATTTTCTTCTTTTAGCGAAGACACAAGCCCACGAACAGTTCAGAAAGGAGTACCATTTTTTTTTGTTTTTGTGATTTTATTAATAACGAAATATAATATATATTGGTACCAACATAGAAATTTTGAAATCTAAGGAATTATTTAAATTGAGGTAATTCAGTAGAGACGCAAATACTGTAGTGCCTGGCGACTTTGCATGGGATATAGTTCGCCAATGTTGTACATGAGATCAACAATGTGAGTCGGGCGCAGCATGCGCCAGGGCATAAACTTGAGTGTCTTTTTATCGCAGTGTATGTCCTTTTCCAGTTCCAGCGGCAGCGGTACTTCATTGTACAGCACACGTCCATCTACGCTGCGTTGCAGGGTGCAAGGCAAACCGATCTGATCGGCGAAGCACTTGAAGAGAATTGCACGCTCAAACTGACATCCGCTGTTCACCTCGCCAATGGGAATAAAGTTGGTATGATAGACGTTGCGCAGTTCGTCTAGATGGCAGCGTACTGTGTGACGGGAGCACTCCTCGGTGGTATTCAGGTCAAGGATCTTGATATCTAAGCCCATAACGCTGTTCACGGCCTCGGCAATGATCTTACTTCGTTTGGCCACGTTCTCAAAGTCAATGCTGCGCCTGATTTTATTAGGATTCTCTACAAGACCGTTAAGCTGGGGGCGACAGGTAAATCAATGAATACAGCTAGTCGGGCATGTTTGACAAGATCTTGATACCCACTGCCAAAGTCTCATTTAGTGCCTCCAGAAATTCGGGTAACTTTTGGTCGCCGGGTCGTTTGCAGTAAGCCCATTTCTGGTCGCCAATGATATCGCTTTCATGCAGACAAGCTGGTGACACACAGATCAAATCTTTCTCATCCGCTGTGGGTCGCTCAAAGTTTACCACAAGCACTGGATCCAACGGTGAACAGTCCTGCCTCAAAATATCCTGAAAGCAGCGAAAGTCTTCAAACTTGCGTTTAGACACATAGAAATCCTTTCCAGCGGTTATGTCTGTAAAGCCCAAACAATTACGAATGCAGAACTTCATGGTGGGACACTTGGCCAGAATGCTTTCAATAGCGGGACCCCAAGTGAATACACAGAACGCATGCTTCTGGAACAGCATCAGTCTGCAGGCAAAAAAATTATTATAATAAATCTTGCATACGAAAAGCACCTGATTTAATAGTATATACACTTACACCTCTAGAATACCACGATCGATGTATGTGTCCACGAACTCCTTGAAACGTGTGGTCTGTAGTATAAAGTTGGTTACAGCTGTCTTAACCAGACTCGAAAGAGATTTCAGGGCGCGTTTTATTGAGGATACTATATAGTTATTTAGCAAAACCTCACGAACAGGCTCCTCGTCAATGATGGTGCACAGACAACGGAATATATTATGTACCAGTATGGAGTGTGCATAGGAGTGCTATAAAGAAAGAATACATCAATAAATTGATAATTGAGATCGATGATGTACTGATATAACCATGAGTAATTGTGCAATCTGCTCCGTAAGTGGTGTATATTGACCCAAAACCGTGCGATACTCATCATTTTGTGCCAAAGTCTCGATGATCGCTAGCAACGACAAAATAAGATCTATTGATAGATCCGGTAAGCCCTGCTGTATGGTCCCTGCCAGTTTCTCAGCGATGTCCATCGATATTAACTGGTCAGCCGTGGTGCGGAAGGAGGCGACTAAAAGATTCCCAAGGAACTCGGCTGCCTGTTCTCGGGTTTTAATGGAAACCTCCAGCGCTCGCACCAGGCTGACGAGCCGCAAAAGTATCCCATTATCATACTCAGCGACAACGGTGCGCAACGCCTCCGGATGAACAATCATGCGATTTAGACCCATGATAACGAATGGCGATGGCTCTGGATTGCTTTTTATCAGACAGTTGAGAAACATCTCAGTTATATTGGCGTTGTGGATTCGTCCCAGATAGCTTTGGTATTTGGCAGCCTCGGCGAATATGGAAATAACGGTGCATACGACTTCAGGCTCCAGAATTTCGATCTCTTCCCTTAAATGCTCGACCATCAATTCAAAAAGATTCTGCTCAAAGAATAGCTTTGTCATTTTCTCGGAACGCAACGCCGTTGCAAGCACTTCAATAATGTCAAGGGCGTCGGGTGCCTTAGGATTCGAACAGAAAGCTTTGACCAGCTGCTGTAGCACAAAAAAGCAACGATGCATAGGCTCAAAGACACTATCCTCGCTGGTGTCGGGTAAAAGGGTTTTCAGTACCTTGATGGCAGCCAGACGGATCTCCAGAAAATCGTTGGTCAGCTCACAAATAATGCGATCGATAGGAAATCCCGGTTGTTTGGTAAACTCTAGCATTTCCTCGGCACTTTGAACCTGTAGAATTTTATGTAATGCCTCAATAGAATTGACCACAGTATCCGGATTATCCGAACTAATAAAAATATTTTTAAATTTCTCCAGAAATTCAACATTTTCGATAATACTCTGAGCAACTTTTGGATCGCGCAAACACAGATTAACTATATACGTCAGATACTCGATGCAAAACTCATCGTTCTCCTTGGAATAGAACCTGAAGCACACATCAAGTAGCAGTGCCGTCTTTTCCGTTTCAAATTCTTCAAGTTCTGTGCGATCCATCATCGTAGTGACAAGGTACAAGGCGAAACGACGGATAATCACATTATCCGCGTTGATAAAAATTTCCTTGTTTATAAGCAAATCCAATAACTCATTTTGCTTTAGCTCCTCAATATTGTCATCCCATTTCCGAGCAAACTCCGCTATGTGACTAAGAACCTGTTGTAATATTTGCTCCTCATTTGAACTTAACAGCAAAAGAGCTGAATCCAAGCTTTTAATTACCAAACTCAATGGTGAAAACGCATTTTCATTGTTTTTGGTGCGATCTGGATAATTCGAACGGGCATCATACACGCGCTTCGTTCCGCTCGACATTTTTCCATAAAATATATTCTATATTTATTTTAAGCTTTTACATGTGTCCTATTGTTCATATGACTGGAAAAGCAATTCATAATACAAAACTTTTTTTTTTTTTTTTTTTTTTGGGAACAATCTTTATTTAGAATCTGTCATGTTTTGACAATGGCTAAATTTCGTGGTGTAATTGACGGTTACGTATACTTAACATTGACGTAAAATACATTTATGATGTGTCAAATCGGAAAGGGAGGTCAAGGGGTTGGAATCTTGAGAGCCGTCGGGTCTGATTGCTGTTGTCCAGCAGCTGTTGCGCCAATACATTGCTGTGGTTCTCAAGTTTTATCATGTATTTCTGGCTATATTTAGTGATAGTTTCTTGGATCGTGGGCATCTTTAGGTCATTATGAACTACGTTGTTTCTAACAAAGTAGGGTGCACCCACTAATGTGTGCAGAACTTTGTTTTGAAATCTCTGTATGATAGGGATGTTAGAGGCAGCTGCAGTTCCCCAGATCTGTATACCGTAGGCCCAGATGGGCTTGAGAATCGCCTTGTATAAAAGGACTTTGTTGACTAGACTAAGACGAGTGCAGACCTTTGAATCGAATATTGAGCTGTGCTCTCTTATTTGCCAAGTGTGCTCTCCAATTCAGTTTGCTGTCTAGAGTAAGGCCCAAATACTTGGCACTTGACGCTGTTGGAAGCAGTTGTCCAAAGAGATGTTCTTCTGGGCATGTGAGAGTCCGCAGAGTAAATACAACTTGCACGGATTTTTCAGTGTTGATGCTTATATTCCATTTACTTAACCAAGGCTCTAGGGCTGATAGCTGCGTCTGAATAATAATAGAGGCTTCAGTTGGAAATTATTCGAAATTATTTTTAATTTCCAGAGTTTTCCGCAAGCTTGCGTGAACTTTGTTTTTGAAAATTACCACGTACTCACATAAAACATTTGGTTAAATTTAGCAACGCAGCAAAGTGGCGGCACCTCAGGAATTCATTATTAATGTATGTTACAAAAATTAAGTCTTGCATTTCCGCGTTTAATTATACTTTTTAATCAACAAAAAGAGCCTTTTCTTAAACTAATTAAAAATTGTTTTTACAAAATCAAAAACTTATCAGTTTCAGGGCTTCTATAATTGAACAAATATGAAATCGTTTGTGTAGCAGTCAGCATTTGTCACTGAACATTGACAACAATGCTCAAATGCCAGTTAAAATTAATTTCCGTAATCAATAATTATTCAGCCTGTAAACTCTTGCTTGCTTTGTTTTATTATTATTCCTATTATTTTTTGACGCATCCAAATAACAATTTAAAAAAAAAACATATTAATTGATAACTGAAGATCGGTGCATCGCAGCATTCACAAGAAGTTGGCAGCACCAATTGCAAAGAAATCATATTAACGGCAGAACGAATAGGGTTGCAAAACGGAATGCAAAAGAACGCGACGCTTGTGTTTGTTCGCTAGCACATAAAAAAAAATTATTTTCAATAGCGCTGCGTACAATTTTTTAAACTTACACGTTCAAAACAAAAAAACAATTTTAAAAAAGTTTCGCAGTTACATTTATTAAAACTGATGCAAATTTTGCAAAGTGAACAGCTCGTTGACACAAGCAACTACAAAATATAAACACAACAATGGTCAAAAAAGGGCGAGCCAATACGAAGCGCACCAAAAAAACTAAAGAAAAAGAGAATGAGGAGCAAAACAGCGTCGCTGAAACATCCAACGCCACGGCCAATAGCAGTGCGCGTCGGTCCTTGGGACAAGGACCAATGTACACAATCTTTGCAAATGCACAGCTCAACGAGACCTTTCACAAACGCTATAATAAAGAGTTGCAGCAACTGTACTCCAAGGTAGCCATTACTCGCAATGTTTATGTTGCTAAAATAAATCGTTTGTTTCTGTTTTTAATCAATTAAATAGCTTGATCACGATGACTTCATGTTCACATTCATCAAAATATTTAAAACAGTGCTGGAGGCGGATGAGGGCAACGAATATGGCAATACGGCACTTGCATTTTGTGCCAAGTTCGTCACCAGCTTCGAATCAGAGAAAACGCATCCAATACTAGCTGAAACATTCAGTTGGCTGCTATCGGTAAGTGGTTACTGTACCTTCGAAATTTGTTGACGCATTTGTTAAAATTTCTGTTTTGTGCTTAACAGACAATTTCAAATCTACCGAAAATACGCTATCGTATTTGCTTCTCTGTGAATCTCATATTGAAACATCTGGGGCCATATGCGGCGCTTGATGATTCGCAGTGTGATCAGATCCTGAACTACATGATGGATCGCCTAAAGGATATGTCGGCAAGTGTGCGCAAGGAGGCGGTCCTGGCCATGCAGCGTCTGCAAGTGCCCGATCATCCCAACGATCCGGTGCTTTGCGCCTATCAGTATCACCTCAGCTCGGATCCCTCGTCGAGTGTGCGGCAGTGCATCATTACATGCATGGGCCGTAATTATTTGACTGTGCCCCACCTCCTGCAGCGTCTCTGGGATGTGGACGAGAAAGTTCGACGACACACGTACATCAACCTGGTCAACTACCCGGTACGCTCCTACAAAGTATCGCAGCGCCTGACGCTCATCGAGCGTGGATTAAACGACAGCTCAGAAAACGTAAAGAAGAAAGTCATAAACTTTCTGCTTAAATCCTGGATTGAATCCTACCAGCAGAACTACATACAGCTAACAGCTGCACTGAAACTAGATTCCAATGAGGAGGAGCTCTTGCGGTTTAAACGTGTTGCCCGCCAGATGCTGCTGGTCATCTTCAAACAGCAAGATAACTGCGAATTGATCGCACAGCTGCCGCTAACCGAGGATTGCGATCTGCATAGATGTTTGCCGCTCGAGGCACTTAATGTAGAACTGGTACTCTACTGGCAATGCCTCAGCGGCTATCTGCAGCAAACGCAAGCCGATGAGTTTGAGCAGGTGCTACCCGAGCTGAGCGTCTTTTGCGACTATGTCAAAAAGTAAATATTAAATTACATAAATCTGAAAAGCGTACAATAACTGTATATATTCGCTAAATTTTGCAGGTTCTGTGACTTTCAGAAGCCTGATATTGATAAATTCGCACAGACGGAGTTCCAGTCTATGCTGCTATCTCTGGTAGAAATTCTTGAAAGCTACGATCTAGGCGACGAGATTGGACGTGAAAACCTTAAGGAATTGATCACTCATCTGCTCAAAGACTGCCTGCTTGATCACAAAATTGTGGCAGTGCTGGTGCGCTGCGTAGAGCAGCTGATTAGCGATGTTGGTGCACGAATGCAATACTTTATTGAGATCATTTACGAGATTTGCGAGCTTAATGCCAAGCAGAATGATTTAGTGCACGATCGCGAGCTTACCGATAAGCTACTGGACAATGTTGACACCTCATTGGTCATGAAGATTAGATCGTTAAAGGTGAAAATTCTTGAGCTCGAGGAGCTGGAGGAAAACTTTGTGCGCCAAAAAGAGTACATGCGTGCGCAGGCTGTTAACAATGAGCGTATGATAGTGCGAGAAGAATACAAGGATCTTATCCAGCCGCTGCTCGAGAAGCATGGCGAACTAGAGCTTCCGACACGACCTAAGCTGTCCAAGCAAGAGCGTGTGCTGAAGGGTTTATACATATCCTTTTACATGGTCGCCTCCGAACATGTGCACAGTCTAAATCTTAGCTTATGCAAGCTCTATAAGGTAAATATATAATATAATCTTGCATGGTTCCATTATATTCCTTTAATATATATTTGTTTATTCACTTAAAAGGATTTTATATGCAGACATTTGGCATCCACTGAAATGGACATATTCGAGTGGGCCATCAAGTGCGGCACGACGTTCAGCATTCTGTACGAGGCATACACAAAAGAGGTGTTTGACGTACTTATCGAAGAGTTTTATAAGAACAACAATTTGCGACTGTGTGAAATAGCTGGGCATTGCGTTTGCGAGCTTATGGATCATTATGGTGTTGACTTTTTTATGGATCTTAATCAATCAGTGGCGGGTCAGGGTCAACCACCCAAATCAAAGCGACGCATGCTGTTTACTATGCAGGACTTTGATGGCGAAGAAGATCGAATTCAAACGCTAGGCATCGATCAGAATACGGACATTATCAGCATGATGGGCTTCTTTGTCGAGAAGGTCGTCGACAAAGGCATCCTGTTGGCAATTGTGCGCGGTCTGTGCCGCTTAGTGTTGCGCGGTCAGCTCGACAAACGCACCGATGTTCTAGAGAAGCTGCTTATGCGCTACTTTAATCCCAACACTGGTAAGCCACAATAGAATTTAATACTGTCACAAATTTTATTACATTCTTCGGTATGTTGCTTACAGATGCCATTGTTAGTCAGGTGCTGGGTTTGTTTTTTGAGAATATTGTTGAGCAGAAGCTGCAGCATTTAATTCAGCCTTGCCTGCTGCCCATTTTGTGGACTGTAATGAACGGTGGACATGACTCACTGCTGCAAGACGTAATGCCAGAGAATGTGACCAGATTCTTTATCGATCTCACCGTTCAGGAACACAATACGCCACAAAACAACTTACACAATCGCATTGCAGTCAGCTTTTTAAACTACATACACAACTACTACACGGAACGGAAGGATATGTGCCGCCTGCTAGGTAAAGAGCTAACTACGCTCAGGCTGAATGTGGTCAACGATCCACATCTGAAGGATGAGATCAGCGAGCTTGCCGACAAGCTGATCGACGTAAGTGCATCCCAACTAAATGTCAAGTTTTTTATTAATTTCATATATATGTATATGCAGAGCGAAATGGAGCCGCGCATGATCAAAAACATTGTGGATTTTAAGGACTTGCTAAACGGCAAATTCAATCCACCAGCAAACAAACCCGATGGCAACGACAGCGATGCAGATGCTGAAGAATGTGAAAGCATTACAGCCACCATAGCATCCGCATCGGAATGCCCAGCAGCAGTGGCAACAGGAACTGCTGCGTCAGCGACATCCGAGAGCGAGCCAGCAATCAGCATTATAACGGAAGAATCAGTCGCACCAAGCGAAGAGTGCCCAGCTACGCCAACGCCTGCAGAACCTGTACTGACTACCTTTGGTGTCGACAATCAGGTTGGAATACGCTTTCTTCGCCGTTCGCTTCACAAATCTATCAGTCATTCGGATGTTGAAAGTGTATGCGGTCCACAATCGCCGGCGCCTGTCCCAGAAACGGTAACAGTCGCGCAGCAGGAAGAAGTTAGAGAAATAGGTCGCCGAAACATGCGTAGGCCCAAATTGAAACAGCAACCAGAAAAGACCTTAGAGCCTGTTCTGAAGACTCCCGAAAAGCAACCAGCATCGCATAAATCACCAGAAGCTTTATCAAAAACAGTAGTTGAATCAGATACAGAAACGGAAGCAGAAGCAGAAGAGATATCTGTTGAAAATCGCAGTCCCATTAAAAAGAGCGCAGTAAGTTGATCATCATGCATAAGCTTCATTTTATATCTTAAACACTCATTTTTTTAGCACAACGATTCAGATGTAATAGTGGACTCACCTACAGTTGCATCGCCAGTGGAAACATCGAAAACGCATAATGCAACTCGAATGCGAATGCAAATGCGCTCGACGCGCAATCGTAATGGAACTGCCAAAGTCTCGCGCAACTCGCCAGTAGTGGGCACAAGCAAAGTGAGTACCACACGCTTGCGTTTGCAACTCTAAGTTGGCACAGAGTCGAGAACAAGACCCAGTTCCAAGCAGGCAGTAGAAGTAAAAGTAAATTTCCCGGGCGGCACTTGCAAGAAACTATAAAGTTTAGTGTAATATATAGTCTGTAATTTGTCAAACGCTTTCTACTTATGATAAAAAGTGTATCATTCTGACTATTGTAAACTTAAGCATTTAAAGCTAAACACAGCTTGAAAAAAAGACATGTTTTTAAAAACATATAACAACTAATAACACCCAAAACAAAACGCTGTTTTCTTTTAACCCTTTTTTTTTAGAATAAATTTAACATACGACTCAAGAAGGTTAATTAAATGTATTTAGTCATTTAGTAACTGTTAGCTTAATTTGTTGTGCTGCAAATAACGTTTAATTTTTGTTTTTTCTTCTTATACATTTAATTTTCTTATATTTCTGCAGCGCAAAGTTTTACATCTTGAGATCCAAACGCCACTACGTAATGGGCGCAAACGTTTACTTCAAAAGTCAAAAGGTGCAATGTCAGCGCGCATGTCGCATTCCTCTGATTCATTAAGTCACATATCGCCGCTGCATAAACAGCAGCGCCTTGATGCCAAATCACCAAAAGAACTGAGCAGCGTGACAAAAATAGCACCAGCGAAAAGTGACAAGGTTACTGGCAGTCCAACCAGCAGCACATCGTCCATCAAAGAGAACAAAGCACCAGAAACAACTCCAACAACAACAAAATCCAGTCATAAAAAGCCACAGTCGAGCAGACGCTCTGCAACGCAATCGAACATCAGCACGCCTGTGATAACGCGAAACTTGGCACGCAGACAGCGCATGAGCGCCATGGTCATGACCCGCAAGCGTATGTCTCAGGAGCTTAGCATGACCGAGGGTCACCTAAAAATGTCAACACCAAAACGCTTGCGGCAGGATAGATCAGGGAATACCAGCAGCTCAAGGACACCCAAATCACAATCCAGGGCGAAGACAGCGGAGGTCGCAGCAGCGACTAATCGTACTCGACGCAAATAGCTGCCCCTGTTACACCATCTCTCAATAAATTTAAATTTTATCATTTTGTTGTCCATAATGTATTCGATTAGGTTACGTTTTAATGCTAGTGAACGTTTCCAAATGTTCGTAGGATCATGTAAATTTCATGTATATTTCGTAGCCATGTTTAAATAAATATATTTAAAACATTTCTTTGTATACCACTTTTTCAATGTGTATTTAATTATTCCAATTACAACAAATTTAGATTTAAACTTGTTTTTTTGTTTTGTTTGTTGGTTGTGGGTCATAAAAAAGTAAAATTTCAAACTTTGACTGTAATTGTAAGATGTATATATAATTTGTAAATGGTTTTTTGATTCTGTGAAACTGGTGATACAGGATTACATGGTACAATTAAGAACTAGAAACATTGCATTATTGGATAAGTACATGCTGAGATTTCTTCATACAGTAGGAGAAGAGTATGAATTACTACATTAGAAACATTTTTTGAGCAGTGATTGAGTTGAGAGTTCAAGAAACAAATGTCTCATAAGTTATATAGTTTTCAATTTTAAATAATCAAATATCCGAAGCGAAATTTAAATGCTTATAAGATACTACAATTAGAAACATAAAATAAGGCCCATAGAAGTTTGTTTTAAACAGGCACATGGTTTGCGTGTTTATATATATATAGATATATATTTATAGATGTTTATATCTATATAGATGCGCATAATTATAATTTGACTCCCTTTAGTTTAACGGCTGTTGTGTGCAGATCCCATTCTTGCTGCTGCAGTGCCTCAAAAGCGGCGGACAAACTAAGGTTCGCATCGGCGAGTATATTCTGCAACTTAATCAGTTTAATGGACTTGTGTACATCCCAGTTAATAAACTCCAACGCGCCCAGACAACGCGTCGGTGTGCTCTGCGATAAAGTAATTGAACATTTACATTTAAGTTACTTGGAGAGGAATCGAGAGGATTATACTTACATCCTTGCCTAACACTTTGACCATGATGCGCACTTCATCCGAGTCAACGCCGCGTTCGCATCCTCGCGGCTTTTTGTCAGAGAATTCGAGCAAATCCTCACAGCTGACTGAATTGGAGTCGGCCAAACGAGCCGCTGTCGCTGCAAAATATTCCGCCTCCGTTTGTGTCTTAGGCTCGGGCGTAGACGACATGTGACCTATGTTTCCATCTTTTCCGTTGATTGAGTTGCGATTCATGGCCATGTTTACGGAAGCGCGCACCTTCTTGAAGAGGGCATTACCCGCCAGCTCATTGTCTGTGCTGCCCATGCGACGTGTGCTGCTGCTGGTGTCCTGAGAAGCATCTGTTGCAGCAGCTATTGCTGCTGCTGCCGCCGCTGAGGCAGCTGTTGGCGCCATCTCTTGAGGAACGGCCACAGAGTCCAGTGTGGTCGAGCTGCTGCTTGACGCCAGTGGCTTGTCCAGATTGCGCAGCTCATCGTCGTTTACATAAGAGCCACCTGAGGTTCGAGCGGGCTCAAAATCTACATCTTTGCTCTTATTGTAGTGCTCCTTTTGTATAGAGAAGTTATAGAAGCCATCGGTTACATCAGGCGATTGAAGTACACCCTCCTTGCTCATGTCCGACTCCAGTATAGATTCAAACTGCAGCGAGGCGCTATCTGTCAGCCCGGCTGCATCCGCCGGCATTAGTTTGTCCAAATTCTGATAGGTGTGCGCCTTGCCTCCTCCTCCTTTTCCTCCTGCCACTGCGGGCATATTCTCATACTCTCTGGCTTCGGAACAACGACGCCGCAAACTGCTCGAACGCACAGCAGCCACCACCTCAATGGAACGTGACGACGACGACTGATGCTGCTGCTGCTGGTGTGGCGATGCGTGGCCGCTTCTGTTGCCTGCCTCCTCACCGAAATCCGTTAGCTTACTGAGCGTGCGCTGAACGCCATTGGCTGGGATGATGAGCGGATATTTGCGCACGTGCCGTTTGGCATTGGTTTTAACCTGCTTCTTGCCCTCGCGCGATGGCAGCGGCAAGGCATTCGTCTCCTGGGGCTCGGGAAACTTGTAGCTGGCATGTATCATGTAGCTGGGACTCTCACAGGATTCGTTTGTGCCCACCAGTGAGTTGCGGTTCTCATCGTTCTGCTGCTCCACCCCTGCATGCTCAGCTCGACGGACACGTTGGGCAGCAGCGCCACGTGTGGGCAGTGTCATTGGCCGGGGCGGCTGCAGCTGCTTCAGGGGAGGCGCATTCTCCGTGTTGATGGCTGCCACAGGCTCGTGGACCACGTGGCCACCCGCAGCAGTGCCCGGATGACTCAGCTGACTACCCAGACGACGGGGCAATGTCTTGGCGTTCATTAGTTCAAACTCGTTGGTGTCCATGTGACGCAACAGCGTTGCTGCTGGACTGGGTCCGATGTCCAGCATGCCCTTGCGCTCGATCAGACTATTGTAGGCTTCGCGACCTTCCTCACCAATGAGTGACTGTAGCAGATTCACAGAAACGATAATGATGAAAAGATAAAAAAAAATAAAAATTAAATTCGTAAGGAATTATAAAACCAACATAATAACATACAAATAATGACCTTATTATGCTGTTATTCAAAAACAAATGTTTATCCATTGTTACATTTTTAATAAGTAAATATACAAAATAATAAAAAGTTAAAAAAAAATAATGTATTTAAGTATTATTTGTGAGTTTCATAGACAAAGTTTTGTTTGTTTTCTTTTTATTGAATCCCTTTAAATATAGTACACAACGTTTTTTGATTACCAATTGGCTTTTTTGTTTGGTTCTTAGAATGAAAACTTTTAGTTTTTTTTTAATTTGTATATATAGTACTTGGAAAAAGATATAATTTATTTTTTTATATAGTATATTAGATTTTAATTTAAGTTTAGGTTTAAGTTTAAGTTTAGGTTTAGTTTTCTTTTCTTTTGGGCTGTGAAACGCTTTAAACGCATGCTTTAGAATATCATCTTGTAGTTATTAATATGTATATATATATTTTTTTTTATAGATATGAGTATGTATATGAATTTGTAATTATGTATAGTAAGTAGGTACGATTAATCGTAGTTATATAAACTTTGTATATAAGTAATTTTGTGTGTTTATTTTTTATTTCATTTTATCGCTTTTGGTTAACTTTATCAATAAATGCATAGAATGGGACAAATAGCTTAATAAGAATTCAATATTCAAGTATTTAATTCTCATTTTGGGAGCACTTTAAAAATGAATACGCCGAAAACATCGACAAACGATCGACTATGATTACAAACTTTGCTTTTTAATATATTTCATACTTCGAATATCGTTTTTCGAAAAATCAAGTACTCTTTTCTAAACATATTTTTGAGATACATCTCATGCAATTCCATGCAAGAACGAAATATGTGTGCATGTTCGAGTGCTTTGGTTTTTTTTTTCAATTATTTTTATATATATTATATATATATATATATATATATATATATATATATGTATGTATATCAATTAAGCATAGTAAAAATGCAAGCGTAAGGATATGGCACATAATACACATTTGCATATGTACAAAACTTCAAGTTTGGTTTTAGTTTATTTGATTTGGACAATTCTCATTTATAACTAAGGTAGGTTTGTTGTTTTCTTGTTTGGGAATGCTGTTTTTTCGATGAAGGATTGTCAACGGTTCTGTGTGTGTGTGTGTGTTTGATGACTGTTGTTGTTGTGTGTGTTGTTTTTATTTGTATACCCTGTCCCTTATATGAGGAGTTTTTCGGATTTATCCAGTGTCTAGTGTTTAGTGAAATGCTAATACTGATACTCTATTATCTTCTATAATTATGTTTGTTATCTTTTTGAAATAACGCTGACAACCAAGCTCTGTTTATTGATGATAGTATGGTAATATCTGAGATCTGTAGGAAATTTTTTATTATTAAGATGTTGTCAGCATTATCCGAACAAGAATCATTGCTAGATTGAGTAAGGAGCCTCGTATAAAAGTATTGCGCCTGTAAGTTTGCTATTGAGTCTTGTTTAAATAATGAATACTCCTATACCACTGAATAAACGAGTGATATTGAAAATTATAGAGTGAGTAAACGTCTACATAAGACAAACAGACTATAAAAAAACCAATTATACGTACTTCGAATTGTTACGAGAAAGAAAATAATCATCATCAATGTTTCATTTAGGTTATTGACAACAATTAACACATTTTCGTAACTACCTAATTACCCTGCTATAAGAGCACATCGCAGTCGGTGAGGTCCGACTGTTACCCTTGCAGAACCTTTTATTTATTTCTCATGAAATGTGAGATTTAAAATATTTTTGTTTATCCGCCTGCAATGGTTTTGAATCTTCGACTTTTCAAAGCTTAATTTAATTCTGCTTTCTCATTTCAAATTCAAATTTTGTTTAAGATAATTAATGTTGCTTTAATTATTATTGAGCTTTTAATACTTCTAATGAGGGATTTCCTTTTACTGAGAGGCTCACTGATCTTTTTATATTGCTTATTGCTTATGTTAAATATCTGTTAATCTGCAACTGTAATTTGTGTAACTGTAAAACTGTATTTGTTAGCTATGCAACTCTGCATATTAAGACTATAATTATCGTCCGTTCTGAGAGGTCTTCCGTGTTTCCGAATAAGGCACACTCTCAAATGTATATATGTATATTCAAATCCAAAAAAATACATGTAAATATACTATAAGATATGAGGCTGTAAATATTTCTACAATTTACTTTTCCGACACAACTTGCGACAAACATACCACACTACAACACACTAACAAAACAACAACACACCACACACACACACACACATTGGTGATGTGCATGTTTCCTAATCCGATAGCACATGTCCGAACAGTAAATTGAGAACATATTTCAGCATTTTCCTTAGTTATGGTGCCGGGCTGGGCGGAATACGCGGCGCAACGAATTCCCGTCGAAATTGAAACTCATCACCGCTCTCCGTGCTTGAGGATGAGCTGCTGTCACTCGAGTCATGTGCTGCCGTAACCAATGGCAGCTGTTGAGAATGTGGTGGATCCATATGTTTAAGGTTACGCCAATGCATTTCGTGCTGCTGCACCGTGGACACATGTATCTTCTCTGGCCAATGAAACTCTGTGGGTCGCTGCGGCTTTACAGCTAGTTGAGATTGCCGTTGCTGCTGCTGCTTCATTTCATCGGGAGAGCTGCCCACAAAGTTGGTCGATGTGGGACTCTTGCCAGTGAGGCGACTTATGTCGAACTCATGCAATGTTGCACCACTCATAGGACGCGGAACTAAAGTAGCAGCAGCGGCTGCTGCAATGGATGTGGCAGTGCGATATGTGGCCACAGCGGAGGAGGCTGCTGACGAGGAGCCAGAACCAGAGCTGAGTTTATGTGATGGCGTGGGTGC
The DNA here is from genome assembly GCA_018904305.1 of Scaptomyza montana. Lineage (NCBI taxonomy): Eukaryota > Metazoa > Arthropoda > Insecta > Diptera > Drosophilidae > Scaptomyza > Scaptomyza montana. The sequence goes on from JAEIGR010000012.1 coordinate 751,668, forward strand.
TTGCAACGCATGCTGTGCCATTTGTGCTGTCGTATAGTTGTTGCCCGGTCCACGACCACCAAAATCATAGATGCGCTCATCGTAGTGGAATTGCTCATAGCCGGCGCCGGTGCCAGGACGATGGAAGCTACGCCTGTTGCCGCCCAAATTGTAATGTGGTGCCGATTTAATACTGGAGTTGGAGCCGTATAGCTGACGCGGCGATATGATTGACTCGCGCTCATCCTGGCAAGCTGACTGCACTTGTCGGCTGAGGCCAGCGCGACGACGACGACACAACGAGCTGCTGGAGCTAGCAGCGACGCGAGCACGTATATCACACTCTGAGCGCGCCAAGCTGGGCTTGGTATTGGAATCTTCGCCACCGCTGGAGGAGCTGCTCGAGTCGAGCGTCATGGGATTGTAGCTGAGTCGGCGCAGGGTGCGCGCACGTATAGAGCGTGGCTTATAGGAGGCAGCAGTGCGTCTGGTTAGTGGCAACTGCTGATGCTGCAGTTGCTGTAATTGCTTTTGGGTTTGCTGCTGCTGCTGTTGCTGCAACGGCTCCTGTCTGAACTGGCGCTGCTTGACATCCGCCAGCACCGGCGAAATGGGCTGGAAGCTCTCGTTGAAGGAGGTGGAACGCTGGCGATAGCTTTTCGCAACCGCCGCATAAACGGAGCTGCTGCTGGTATTCAAGCCTGATTTGACAGGCGAGGCGCTTGCTAGCATTTGCTTGGTGTGGCCATTGCCAAATCGTTCGTAGCCATTGTTCATAGCCATAGACGGTGCACTAAACAGCACCTCGCTCTTTATGGGAAAGTAGCTCTCCTGAGGACTGTAGCTGCTCTTCTGGCTGCTACGCCTTGACAAGGAAATGTTTGTGTCCCTCGAGGCAAATCCTGTATCGGGTGTGCTGCTGCGCTTATCCTCCAAGATCTTCTGTTCAGGCTGCTCTCTATTATGGAGCTGAGCTTGATTGTGCATATACTGCAGATGCTTGTCCAGGTGACTGGTTGCTGCATTGAAATCAAACATGGTCTGCACCCCGTTACTGTAGCTGTAAACAGCGGATTTGAGGCTACCCGTGGCACTGCTGATGCCATCATCCAACGAACCAACCAGCTGATGCGGTAGCTGATCATTCAAAATGGTATCATTCGAATCGCTCTTGTCCAGCTCCGTGTATGTATGCATAAAATCTAAATTGAGAGCTTTTAATGTGTTCTCAATATCCATGATGTTATCGTTGATGCTCTTTGGCTCACGCGAATCCTCGTTGCTCAGCTCTCTATTCAAGGGTCGGCTAAGAATCTCGCGCGACTTCTCAAACAGGAAGTCAGAGCTCTCCTTGTCGAAAATAGGTATACGCAGATCGGAGTTGTTCTTGATTTCGCTCAGTGAACGAAAACGCTGCTTGATGTATGTTTGTGTTGGGGAATGTTAAACAAAGTAAAACAAAACGAAAGGCAAGGAAGAAATAACACAAACGAATGGCCAACCAAAAGAACAAAGCAAAAGGGAATGATTGTAGGCGCACAAAGGAGCAGAGGTGATAAAGAGAGAGCAAGAAAATATAACCGGATTAGCAACACACAAACAAATTTCCAATTAACTAACTATGAAGCTGTAGATCTAGCTTAAGATACATATGTAAATGCATTGGAGCATATTTGTCATGTCATCTCACCTGTATGTCGGGTATGCTTTGCAGTTCTTCTGTAAAGTTTTTCTTTTTGGAGAAGGGCGAGGCATTGCCGTGAGTGGGCGTATGCGCTGAACTGCCAGCAGAACCTCCTAATGCACTGTTTGACTTATCTCCGCCGCCACTGCTCAAATGCGGAAAACGGAAGCTAAACTTGCGCTTGGGACTGTGCGTAGCTGGCGGATGATCAGAGACTAAATCAATCATGGATCTGTTAGAAAATTGCAATCAATTAATGTGCTTCAACTCTTAGTAAATTTGAATTGATTTACCTGGCGCTTATTTCATTTGCCATTTCGATGGCATGATTCAGTATTTTCTCATCCTTAACCGAAATGGGCTTTACCGTGCCTGTTGCTGTCTTTTTTTTTGACAGTAATCCATGACTGTGACCATGCTTGTTGCCATTGCTATCGCCGGATGTCTTGTGTCCGAACTTGGCTGACATTTCGGCAAATTCGTTTTTCGTATTAACATGATCAAAATCAGGCGACTTCGGTTGGCAGCCAGAGGCGCCGCTTATTGAACCAAACATAGAATTTATTTCATCTAGCAGCGAGGGACCAAAGTCCAGCTTGTCACCGGCTATCTCGTCGTCGGATATCTCATGATATTCGTGCGGATCGTCTGTCGTATTTCGAGAGCTGGCGCGCCAGTTAGGCTCGGAGTGAATGCTCTTGCCATCGGCGCCATAATTGTTGTTTTGCAGCGCAAAGGCAAGCTGCTCTTCATCCAGTTTGTGCGTAGCAAACGGATTTGTTGAGCCCGCAAAATCAAAGGAGCTGTGCCCATTGCTGGGTATCAGTTTTGGCGTGTGCTCCGTGGAGGGAATAAATGTGGGATTCATTGAGGTGCCAGCACCCTCGGGAAAATAACCGCTGGCCGTTTGTAGAGAATCGGGACTGGTCGGTGTCGGTGGCAGCAGCAGTGGCGTCTGCTCAATGTCCTCCGACGGCTTGTAAGGCGTCACGATCTGTTTGGGTACATGATTGTACTACAAAGGAATAGTGAGTTATATTATATGCATATAGTGAAATTATTAGCAATATTTTTTATTTTCGCTTACATTCTGGGAGCTACCGAGGAAGGCAATGTCGCCGAAAGTGGCACCATCAATGCCCACATGTCCGGTGTGCTTAAAATCATTTTGCGGCTTTGAAATCATTTCTGTGCGCAGTTTGCGCTTGCTGATGCGATGATCACCAACTCGGCTGAATGAGTCGCGATTCGATGAGCAGGGCAAACCCTCCAGAAATGCGACAGTATTTGAGGGATTGAAGTAGCCCGTCTTGCCGGTGCTGAGGACACCCTTCCAGAATGGTGTGCCCGTATTGCGATCAAGCACGCTGATGATATCACCTTGGCGATACATAAGATGATCCTTTTTCGGCTCCACGCAGTTAACAACGGCCTTAAGTTGCTCCGGCTTCATTTCGGGTAGCAATTCGTAGATTTCACTAAACTTGGGCCGCTTGGCTGCATCATCCTGCCAGCACTTCATCATCAGCGTGTAGTACTCACGCGGACAGCAGTCCGGCTGCTCAAGACGCTGGTAATTGGGTCCATCGATGGCCTCCAGTATCTGGAGTCCGGTTAACGCTGCCCAAGGTTGGAAGCCATACGAGAACATTTCCCAAAGGCAAACGCCAAAGGCCCACACATCAGAGGCGTTTGTGAAACGCAAATAGTTAATGCATTCTGGTGCACACCACGCTATTGGCAGCTTTAGATTCACATTAAAATTCGTCTTATAGTAGTCCTTGCCCACGCCGAGTGCACGCGATAGCCCAAAGTCTGAGATTTTCACCTTGTCCTTGCTGAAGACCAGTATATTGCGTGCAGCCAAATCTCTGTGGATAAGTCGCTTCTGTTCCAAATAACGCATTCCATTGCAGATTTGCAGGGCAAATTCACAAAGGGTGGGTATCGTAAGGAAGCTGACACGCAAACCGGAATCCTTAAGGCACTCGAGTAAGGAACGTAGATGCGCCAGCTCTGTGACAAGCATCAGCGAATCTGTGGCCAGCACAACACCATATAAGCGAACAATGTTCTCGTGCTCAATTGAATGCATTATGGCTGCCTCCTTAAGAAATTCCATGGGATTTGATTGCATGCGCTCGCGGCACAAACACTTGATGGCCACTTGAATCTGTGCAGCAGTCAAAATTATTTACTCAATTCAACCGGAAGCCCTTGAAGTGGGGCAACTTGACTCACCCGCTCGCTGCCATTTGTCCAGACACCCTGCTGCACAATACCAAACTCCCCGATGCCCAGCTGCTTATTAACGCTAATCGAATCAGCTGGTATGATGTGCTTGTTGTTGGGCACCTTGCTGCCTGGTGAGCTGTCCCCATTCCGTATGGCTGTTGCAGTCGCAGCTGCTGTGCTGCTGCACTCATTTGTTGTCTGCCCGCCGGCGCCATCCTCGCGCTTCACAATTGTGGCGGGCGCTTGTAGCAGTCGCTTAATTTTGCTGAGGTAACTGTGGGGGAAATGCTTTTCATAGAATTTACGCAGTCTTCGGATTTCCGGCCGCGACAGGCCAATGAAACGCAAATCCTCATCTGCAGCATATTTAAATTGCGCTGCATTTGTTATTTTTAATTCATTTCTGTATGATGACGGAAAAAAACAAAAAAGGGGGAAATTAATTGAGTCGCATTGTTGTTTTAGCTAAGTATGCAGATCACAAATTATCACAACCAAAAAATAAAAAGAAAATATTTAAAATAATTGTTTTGCTTCGAACATTAAAAACACCTAGTTCTCTCACGGTTTTATGTACATACATATGGAATATTTTTGTTTTGCTCGAATTAGTTGTGATCTGCATACCAGCCATGCTATGTATATTTTCAATTTGGGTCACAGAACTCACTTGATGGCATTGTAGTATTGCTGCAGTTCGGACTCGGTGAGGAATTCATATAAATCAATTTGTGGGCACTCTGGAAGATACATATAAATAAATAAAAATAAATACGACTATATAAGTGCAGATTTAACTTAAGTATGCGTGTGGTGTGTATCAAATCAAACAGCTGCACTCCATAATATTCGTATAGGGAGTGTGTATATGCATGTGTGTGTGCATGTGGGTGGCATGGATTTCAACACCCACCACCAACCACCATCACCATTGACGCCAACACATTTACTCGACTTTGATTCCCATTCATTGGCAGCGGCGCCCTCATGTGGCATATAGCTTTTGAATATTTTCGTTCTTTCACTTCAATATCTTTATCTTTCAGTCCCACCGCGCACACACACACAAAACTGATTGCCGCTGCTGCCACTCAACCCGCAGCATTTGTCATTGCGTCGTGTTTTTGTTTGCCTTTAGTAAAGGAAACAACGCAACACATGTATGTATACATACATACACATATATTAACATATGTTTGTATATATTCTGTGTTCACAGATTGCCTGATAATGTCTGTTAAACCTCTGGATTTGCAATTTGAGTCATCAGCGCGGCATTCGACATTCATTGAGATTATAAATTCCATGGAATCCGTTTACATCCGCTTGACTTTGTTGTGTCGTTAATGTAATTTCACCAACTGTGACGCATGTATGTGGATATAATTTACTGTTAGATAAACTAATTGGCTGTTGTTTTAATCAAATCGCCAATTATCCCACAGGATTTGCAGTTGTCCTTGAATTTGCAAAATAAAATCGATCGGTCAATACACACTCTTACACACACACACACACACAAAGCACTGACATACGCACACGGAAGCTACATATACTACGTAGCAGACACCGTTTTCAAGCATTCAAAACACTTGCATTTGGCTGGTTTTGAATCTCTTTGGACAATCATGTTCTTTTCTATGCATTTTCATAGCAAATTAACACAGTTTTCAGCACACTTTTGCACATTTTAACTCAATCTTACCCATTTTATTTTCGCGCGTGCATTGTTTGGGAGTACTGCATCTTAACCAGTGTGAGCTAAAACTACTAAACCGAAAAACACAACTTTGTTTTTATGAAAATACCAACTTGATTAAAGAGTTAATGGTATGGTCACCTAAAGCTGTTAACTAACAGTACCAGTTTGAGCTTAACATGTAAACAAATAGCTTATATTTTGATTATGCAGCGGTTAAATAAAACACAGCTGCGAACATACAATAGTCGTCTATCAACTTAATATTGAAAAAAAAACAAGTACTTTTTTATTTTGGAAGCATACTGAATTCATGTACATGTTATATATTTGATTATTTTACAGTTTGCAATATAAATAAAACTGTGATAAGATTAAATGTTCGTTTCGAAAAGCGGCAAAAACTAACATTTAGAACAAACGGAAGCTGCTTGGGAAGAAAGAAACTGCCATGCGATCAATAACAGTCTTGGTATGCTCATGACCCAGTGCACTATTTATGGCCGCCATCTCCTCGAACAGTTCACGTGTACGTTTATCCTCAAGCATTTTTGTCACATATTTATACATGCGTCCATAATGATTGTGCGCATAAGCATGCCATATGGAAAATTGTATGGTCTTTGAATCGTTTGCCTCAACGAATTTAATTATTTCCGTATACACTTCGTTCAGCTCGGCTAAATGTTCCTTGAGATTATCTTGCAGAACACACAGTTTGGCTATTGCAATGCCTTTCTTGGTCAATGCCTCGATTAGATTATTCTTCTGCTTGTCCATTGTACTGCAATGACAAATTAATAGATTGCAAACTCCGAGCTTGTGTTAAGTCAACTCACGTCTTGATTTTAGCTGCATCTGGGCGCGTATCGTTCTTAATGCCATAATATGAGAGCAGGGAATCGACATCAGTTTCTCCAATTACCAAATCTGCCAGCTTAATAATTCGCTCCAGTGCGCAACGTTGCTTCTGCATATCGTCCTGTTTATTTACATTTGTAGTGTCACCATCCGTGCATTTATTTTGGGCAGCTACAAATGCCAGGGGCAACTGCGACTTTAACTCATTTAATTCAATGGTCTGGATCAGCTGCAGATGGGCTGGCAAATGCTTTGGATGTGCGGCCACAACATCCTTGTATATTTTCTCAGCCTTCTCCAAATCTAAAAAATTGCACAAATGCTCCAAAGTAATAAAAGATAATGTCAATTGATTGGAATCCTACACTTACCACACTTGGCAATGTGAGAGCATTGGAAATCTCGCAGGCTCTCAGCATAGTCATCGCTGCTGATCTTGCCCTTCTGTGGGGAACCGGGCACTCCACCGCTGCCATTAGCTGGGACGTCACTCTGCAGTGAGATGCCATCGCCGCTAGATGAACTGGAAGCGCTTGTCGCGCCTTGGGGTGTGGCGGTCGACTTCGGTTTGGCCCCATTAGTGGTGGCAGCAGCAGCTGCTGCGGGGCTGGCATTGTTGGCAGCAGCTCCGTTAGCGACACCATTTGAGGAGGACTTCTTCTCAGCTGGGTTTAAAATGTAGGTGAAGGGATGTAAAGCAGTGCGGCGGCCACCCTCGTCCTTCGGGAATACTAGATTGCCGCTCAGCCAGGCGCAATGGGCCGGCAGATTTGCCTTGGTGAGCTTCTCCTGCGCAATGGGCGCAATGTAGAGCATTTTTGTGATCTCACGCACCTTGGCGGTCGCCACCTTACGGCCACCAACAATGCATTGATTGTAGCTGTCGTAAAAGTCAAGCGAAATCATGTTGGTCAGCTTGTATGCCGCAATCAGGTTGGCCTCCGATATCTTTTCGAGAAGGTCGCGCTTCTCGTGTCGCACCTGCAGACGCACCGTGTACTCTCCCTTCTCCAGCTTTGTGAAGAAAGTGTGCGAGTGGGCATCGCCAGTGGCCACCAACGACTTGTTAACATCGAACAGCATCCACATTTGTGACTCGAACTCGGACTCGTATAGTAAATCGTTAAAGATTGGCGCATACAGGGCCACCTCAGCCGCCTTAGCCACGTTCAGATTATAGACGAGCAAATTCTGATAAATTTGCCTGCCCTCCGGTACAACGTCGCGTGTGCTACTCAACGGCGAGATCTTTGCCTCACTAGGTTTGAGCACGACGGCAGCGTTTTTTAACTGCAGTAGTGGCTGAATTTCCTCTGACACCAAAGCGTCCACCTCCAGCTTATGGATGCCACGACCTGCGTGCATGACATCTAAACAAAAAAATAACAAAGCAAACGATATGTAGCATTAATTAGTACATTGGAATGCATGTCCATATTTACATGCGTCGGGATTTTGAGCAGCAACACCGTGAAACTCAAGGCTGTACTTCAAATTAGTCTGGCCATGATTTGACCAGTACTTGGCAAGACACAGCTCCAGTATCCTGTTGGCCTGTACGCGGAAGGTTGTCGTTGCCTCAAATTCTGAGTTGACGCCAATTATTTTCATTGTTTCAAGTTTGCGACAAGATTGATGAGGCAGCAATTGATTCGTATGCAAAAAGAACTTTCCAAGTTCGTTGCCACGATTCGGATCCGTATTGCGCAAACGCAGCACTAAAATTATAATCAATTAGCATAAAACATTCTATTGTTACAACGGTATTTGTTTACGTACATGCCCAGGTGGCTTTGTCCGGCACCAAAATAAAGTCTCTTGTTATAGTATTGGGCTGGTACTCAATGCTCCTGTCGCCCTTAGTGGAGGCAGGCTCATAGATGGGCGTATTTTGGCCATGCTCCAGAACATGTGGCTGCACCACTGTCACAGGTATCTCAAACAATGGACCTTTTGGTACTGAATCTGTATCATAGGCGCGAACGCTGCAATTGGAAGTTCAATAAAGATTCAGATCTTATATGATTTGGGTTAAATGCTTACACGGCACTGTGCACACCCGGCTGCAGGCTAGTCGGATCAACTCTGACCACAATTGGACGAGTGGCATAGCTGAGATCGAGGAAGGCACCGCACTGCACCCAAGGCTGCGAGGGCACCAAATTCAGGCGCACATTGAAGTTGAACTTGTCTTTGGGATCTGTGGGGAGGTCATGCATATAAATAGTTATTTTTCGCGAAACAGACAGAGATGAATCAATCCCTAATACGTCACTTACCCACTTCCTTGTCGTTGAAAAAAACCGGCTCAATGTTGACGTTACAGTCAAGAACTCTGCGTTGGACGCCCTCGCGCATGTGAATGCCTTTGGCCTGATGGGGACCAGCCCGTACTGAAAAGCTGTATCAGTAGAGATTTATATTTTAAATATCGTTTCCAGAGTCACACCATAGTTTTTTTCTGACTTACCGCAACATGTTATCCTTGGCATTGCGATGCTCGAGCATATGCTCGAATGCCTTCTCAACGTTGAGCAGACCATGGCCCTGTGCATAGGGATCTATATAGCTCAGTTTGTTGGCCGTAACGCTTATGGCACGTTTAATACTATATGGCGAATAAGCAATGTTCTGCTGCTTTAGACCAGAGATAATCAAAGCTACTGCACCAGCCACATGAGGTGCGGACATGCTGGTGCCATTCATCAGCTGTGATTTGGCCATTGTAAATTGTGGAACGGATGTAATTGCACCACCGGGTGCACATACTGTCACGCCCTGTCCACCATCGAGGCAGGGATCACGTGATGTCCATGTGTATACATTGCCAGGGAGCTTCTCACGCATTGCATATTCTGCTTCCATCATCTGGGGAGAGACGTAAGCGCCCACACCAATCAAACTGTCTTGGCTTATATCTGGTGGAGTGCCCACAGTGCTGAGCGCCGGTCCATGATTTCCCGCCGAAACAATCCACACGACGCCATACTTATTGACTACTTCGTTTATCAGCTCCCCAACGCGGCTGTAATACCAGTTGTGCAAATATTTTAGTAAGATCTTTTTCACCAAGTATAAAGTTACTTGGTCAGACAAAAGTAAACACAGACATTCATCGAGATATGAATTTAACTACTTGTTTACATTAAAAGCAAATTGATAGCTGGCTGCGCTTACCCAGAATTTGAGAAGTTTGAGTGCTCGCCGTAGCTCATGTTGATCACATCAATGCGGCGGCCCTCGCGGCACAACTCCATGACCTTCAAGATAGCACGAACCATCGCTGTTCCTGTCTCCATGGACCCCAAGCGACCATCACCAATGGTCAACGATACGATCTTTGCATTGGGAGCTACACCATCCAAATCTCGAGACTTATGATTGCCACTGGCAATTGAAGCTACGTGTGTACCATGCGGGGCTATAAGAGATATAAAAAACATAATAAATATTGCATTTGCAGCCACAGGAGAAACCTTTACTCACAGCACATGCCCACTAATTCCAGCACATTGCCGTCATCGTGAACATTCACTGATATCGAGAGAAAGTCATCAACATTCTTGGTTTCGTGCGTCTTGCTGTATTCGCCGATGTGCAATGCCTTATCTAGATCTCCCTGCTCAGTGGTATCGATAACGGTCAGCCAACCGTTTTCAGTTGGGAAGAGTACGCAGTCTAATGAGGTCTTCACCTCGTTGTACAGTTTCTCATACGTATTTAGCATTTCCAATTCAAAGTCTAGGTTCTCCTTTATAATCTTTTTGTCCCATGGCAACTTTTGCCCTTCACCTTCAATGAGACAACAAATCGTTAATCTGGAAACTGTAAGAATATATCAGATGTTTCTTACCTGGATTTTGAGATTCAAATTCAACGATCTTGCGACTAGCATTTGCTGTCGCCGTCTTATGCGGCTTATCCCAGTTTTTAAGCTTCGCCTGGGCAACAATATTCTCGCGCACCTTTGCCGGCACCAAATCATTCAAGCTCTTCAAGCCCACGCGCACGGCGCGATCCTGGTCTGTGTTGAGTGCCAACAGCTCAGCACTGAGCTGCAGCATACGTCCGGACACACCTTTAAATTTACCTTTTTCACACGGGATAACTTTCTTAGTCATATCCACATCGCCGCAGCCCGAGCAATCAAATCGTTCAATAACTTTTACACTTTTACCATCGCACAGCGTCTATAAGTCGAAAAAAACGTAAAGTAAAAAGTGCGTATAAGTAACAAACTATACTTATACATATACGTATGTATATATTTGTTTTTTTATACACCTACTTCAAGTCCTGTAGCGCGTGGATCTACGCCGGAATCAAAAATAGCTATAGTCACATCGCGGCCATCGTAGTCTGGATACTTTTGCAAAAAGTTTAACACGCCCGTCTCTACCTTCGGCACCTGGAGAAACAAATTTGCTTTTCTAAAATATTTGCACTGTGTTTATTATATATATGTATGTATGCGTACCAATGCACCCGTGGGAAACGATGACTCGACAATGCCGCTCATATCGCTAGCCATATTTTCTACAAATTTATTACCGCTGTCGTTATTTTTAAAGCCGGATGGTGTAGTTTTTGGAAATTTGTCTAAGCGCAATCCTAGAATTATGCTTTGCTGCTCATGAAGTTGATAGCTGGATTGCTGCCTGCGTTCTGGTTTTGATGCACCTTTAATAGAATGATTTTGCGGTAATTCGACTTCTCCTTTGCATACGTATGTATATTTGTGAGGATTGGCGTTGCCGTACTTCAACTTTTCAGCTGCTCAAAATGATCAGCGGATCAATTAATCGGATCAAAATATATATTTTTGGCAGATATATATTAAATATTATATACAAGCCGTTTTAAATCACGCATTAAACACAAAAAATCTGCGCTTTGTTCGTATATTTAAACAAAAATTAAAACAATTTCCATCGATATATCGATAGACTGACTCTGCAACAACAGCTGTCAGTCTTTCCGTCATTTGGCCGTGTTTTTTTTGTGGCAAATAAAACTCAATAATTGTGACACAGTTAATATGTGGTTTGAAATCTTACCAGCTGCCGCTATCATCACCGTGGCACTGTCTGTGCCCATATACGCCATGTACGGTCTGCAGAAACTGACAATGGGCAATGTAAGTGTGTGGTTCAGAAGTACAAAATTCTTATATAATAACGCTCGTTGATTGTGCACTGAACGTAATTTATGAAACATTATTAATTTTGCGCCGAAAAAGCTGCCAAAATGCATTGAATTCTTTTAATTTTAAAACAGTTTGTACTTGTATGCCTAATTTTGTGTATCTTTGCAGGCCTATCGCCGCAATATGGACGAACGTTTCGACCGTGTGATGTACCAGCGCGATTTTCGACTGACCAACAATCCATACATAATGAATGTGAGTGATATCTCTGAAATTGTTTGTTATGCATGCAAAATGTCGTTCGAAGCTTGTAATTGTTGTGCCGTTTTTTTTAATTTATGTTTTTTATTTGTTACACTAAGACACCATTAATTTTTAGTCCCTAAATGAAACGTAAACAATCATTCATTATTTTTGGAGACATGATCAATTCATCATTTAACCCTTATGTCGCATTAAATCCCAGCTAACTCCGTTAAACCGTCATTTGCTTTTTGTCAATTATCAAAAAATTTAGAACACGTTTGATTCTTTTACAGGGTCTCCATGCTATACCAGATGAAAACAAAAATTAAATATTATGTAGTTTGAAATCTATTAAGCTTAAGTGCAAAAAGTGAATAAATTTACAGAACGAAAATCGAAAAATTTAAAATAATTATTACAGCAATAACCTCTAGCTAAAATTTGTAGATTTGTAGCATTTGGCGCTTACCAACTATGTAAATAAAGCGCATTTTTTTCAGGGTCTAGAACAAATTGAAGATGAAGACGAAACAAAACAAGAGAAGGAAGAACCATAGATTGCCGATAAAAAAGATTAGATTCAAGAAGTTGTTTTTTTTTAAGATACTTGATGTAAACCACTACATACATAAATACATACACATGTTTGTAGAATAAAATTGACGTTTACCGCGCTACAAACAACCCTGTTATTGTGCCTCTGTACTGCAAAAACCACCCCTATGGGGACGCTTCCCCCAATTGGGTTGTCAACTTTTGTGGTATTCTGGAAAAAGGCGTCGACAGAGGCGAGAGTGCAGATTGCGAAATATAGAGATTTATGCGCTTATAAATTTATTATCAATTGCAATATTTGCTAAAAGAAATAAAAAATGTATTAAAATAAGTGATTTCTTGAAGGGCGTCGAAAGGACGACCTATTTAATTTCCGGAAACAGATAAGCAAACAAAACGCAAAAGCGAATCGCGCACTGAAGCCTTCTCCATAAGTATTTACATATAGAGACATAGAGGCACACACACAGATACACACATGCCATGGCGGCCGGACTGTGGACTGTCAGGATTGGGGGTTGTAGGGGCTGCCAAACTTGTTTATATGTATGTGTTGTTACTGCCTTTGGCCTGTGCATGTTATTGTTTACAAGCGAGACGAACGCCAATTCACTGAATGCCATCAATATGGAGGAGCCGGCACGACGCCACCATCAGCGACACCACAGCGACCATGAGCGAGAGCGAGAGGAGAAAGGCTACTGTGCACCGTATAATGGCAAGGTGTGCAAACAGTTTATTACGGGTCCTGTGTGGTACAGTCTGGAGGATCCAACTGGTGGCTGGCGCAATGAGCAAATTACCACTGCGCTCTGGGATGAGCTCATAGTTGACTTAACCGGTCTGTGCCGCGAAGCGGCTGAGGTGAGTGAGAACATATCAATTTTGCTGTTTATTATGTGACATGCAATGTAAATTGAATTGCTTTTGCAGAAAATGCTTTGTGCCTATGCCTTTCCGCGCTGCCATGTGGAGAATGGACGTGCTATAAAGGCACCGCTCTGCTTTGAAGATTGCCAGGCAACGCATCTCCAATTCTGCTACAACGACTGGGTGTTGATTGAGGAGAAGCGGGAGCGCAACATGTTTCTCAAGAGTCGCGCACATTTCAGGCTACCCAATTGTACGGCGCTGCCTCATTATGATGCCAGCATGCGGCGCTCCAGCTGCTCCTACATAGGTCTCACCGAAATCAACGAGTCGGAAGTCAGCTGTAAGTAACGGCTACAAACCGACGTGTCACACAGTCCCTAAACTTTGTTTTGTGATAGATGACTGTCGCAATGGCAATGGACGCTACTATATGGGCACAATGAATGTGAGCAAATCGGGCATACCCTGTCAGAGATGGGATACACAGCATCCACACAAGCATATCCAGCCTCCGCTGGTTTTTGCTCAGTTTATCGAGGGCGAGAACTATTGCCGCAACGCTGGAGGGGAAGAGCCACAGCCCTGGTGTTACACTCTAGACGAGTCAGTGCGCTGGCAGCACTGCGATATTCCCATTTGCCGTAGGTTTTGTTTCGTATTCCCCTCTTAAGCAATAACTTAGTGTATTTGTTGGTCTTGCAGCTGATTATGTGGATCCTAGCGCCAAAGACATGAGTATACCAATAAAGATGGAGGAGTTTTTTACGCCCTCCATGATATTTTTGCTAGCAGGCATTGGCTTTATTGGCATTGTGGCGCTACATCTGATCATACTGCTTGCCTACAAGCTGTCCAAGCACAAGGATTACTCGCAGCCGTCGCAGGCAGCGCATGGCGATTGCAGCGCCTCCGTGCGAGGTGATTGCAATCTGTCCGCCAGTCGAGAGACGCTCGGTTCAAACAATTTTGCCGCCACGAACGCCAAGTGTGGCACCATACGAAGCACTGCAACCATTCACAGCAATTGCATTATGCTGACGACCACTGCAGCGGTGCAGGAGCCCAAAACAAAGCTTAATGCACGTCTCGAGAAGCTGGAGTATCCGCGTGGCGAGATTGTTTATGTACGCTCTTTAGGTCAAGGCGCTTTTGGGCGCGTCTTTCAGGCCAAGGCTCCGGGCCTTGTCTCGGGCAATGAAGAGCTGCTGGTGGCCGTTAAGATGCTAAAAGACGATGCCAGCGACCAGATGCAAACGGATTTTGAGCGTGAGGCTTGCCTATTGGCCGAATTTGATCATACCAACATTGTGAAACTGCTTGGCGTCTGCGCCTTGGGCCGACCCATGTGTCTGCTGTTTGAATACATGTCGCCGGGGGATCTGAACGAATTCTTGCGTGCCTGCTCCCCATATGCTACACATCAGGCCCAGCCGCGTAATCGACAGCAGCTGACGGAGCTGCAGCTGCTGCATATGGCAGCGGATGTGGCCTCTGGCATGTTGTACCTAGCCGAACGCAAGTTTGTGCATCGTGATTTGGCAACGCGCAATTGCCTCATCAATGAGCAGATGCAGGTTAAAATCGCTGACTTTGGACTGTCGCACAAGATCTATCTGCAGGACTATTACAAGGGCGATGAGAACGATGTCATTCCCATACGCTGGATGCCCATTGAAAGCATTCTCTACAACAAGTTCTCGCTAGAGTCAGATGTGTGGGCCTTTGGCATCTGCCTGTGGGAAATATTCTCTTTTGCCCTGCAGCCATATTTTGGCCTCACACATGAGGAGGTTATTAAGTACATCAAAGAGGGCAACGTGCTCGGTTGTCCAGACAACACACCGCTTTCCGTCTATGCTTTAATGCGCCGCTGCTGGAACCGCAAACCCAGCGAGCGACCTCGCTTCGCCGAGATCAATCATTGCATTCAACACAGCATCGCCGAATGCGAGTGCAAGGCAATGCTTTAGGGTGAGAAATCATCAAAAGCAAATCGAAATTATTCCGTCATGTTTCAGCCATTTTAAATGGATCCGTATCCGTATCCGAAATCTAAATGCTCTCCAGTTGTCTTCCGGAGCAGAGGCACTAAGCACAAACACATAATCAAAGTACAGAGAAAGTACCATGAACTAACTATCAACCGATATACACATGTAAACATAACCATTCTTCACTTAAATTGTGAAAGCTATCAAGTTTATGTTATATCCTTTATATTTGGTTATTTCATGGAACCTCGGAACCATTCATAGTCAAACTCATATTTGTATACATATACATAAATATTACAAATAATATAATATATATTAGATTATGATATACATACTTTAATAATAGTATATTATGATTATCAGTATGATACTCTTTTTACAACGAACGCATTTAGTCTGCCATTTATTTGGCACTGGTTGGTAATCGTTTTCATATCTAGACCGTAGACAATATAAGTTATATTATTTATAAATTATATTATTTATACATTGATAGTCGCATGTATGTATGCACTTTGGATTTAATTCCAATCGGATTTTAATAGACTTAAGATTATACTCGGGATATGTTATCACTAGAGGGAATTCCAACAATCAAACACTTTTGAAAAGGAATCACAAAAACACCGAAGACCATCAAAACAATAATAAGGAATATAAAATATGAAATATTTAGAGAACTGTATACAGCCTCAATTTCTTAGGAGACATTTACATACATTTTTATCTTGTAACTAAAATGTTGATGTCATTTGTATAATATAACTTTCATAATCGAATTGAAATTGTATTTTTCTATTGGTTTCAACTTAGCGGCAATAATATCCATCGGGGTCGTAGTAATATGGACGATTACATGGATAAGGAACAGGCACGGGCAGCGGCAAAACTCCGAGTCCTATGCCACCACCGTAGCCAATAGATCTGTAGCCTGCGTAGCCAAAGCCGCCGCCACGTAGCCATCCATAGCCACGTCTTGGCGGTCCAAAGCCACCTGGAATTCCCCCACTCCAACCGCCTGGCCGTCCACCACGCCAACCGCCAGGCCGTCCACCACCCCAACCGCCTGGACGCCCACCACCCCAACCACCGTGTCGTCCGCCGCCAAAACCGCCACGTCCACCACCACCACGGCCACCACCACCGTGTCCACCACCACCATGACCTCCTCCACCACGCGCCAACAAAGTGTCCATGAAATTGAAGAGCAACACGATGAGAAGAAGCCTCCACAGTTTCGACATTTTGCGTTCCTTCGTGATTCGTTTTGCTAACGCGACTAACACAAAATTTATCTGATGTCTGGATTGGCAGGTTCTAAATACTTACACCAAATTAATTAGAGTATTCCATATAATTGACGTGAACTCAAGTCTTTAAGCAAGAAATCCCCTAAATCGTGCTCAAATATAATTTTTCGCATATGTGTATATATTTATATGTACATATAGTATGTATATATTTGTTTTGCAAAACAAAACAGAGCTTAACCTCGCAATTATCACAGCAGCCTAAAGCCTAAGATGTAAACAATACATTCAATATTATACTTAAACAATTAATTATAGTTAAATATGTGTGTAAATAGGCTTTAAATCAGTGCAACTTTGGGCAGTTAGTATTTTTGCTGAGCACCAGTCTTTCGGGATCTAGGGAGAGTCGCTTTAGAACGTCATAGATCTTCTCTCGAATCTCAACCACAAAGTCAGTCTCACGTCCGAGTATCCAGATCTGATCGGCGTGGCCCAGGGAGCCAATACTGCCGCAAGACCACAATATGGCAAAGTTATCGTAGTCCGTGTAGAGCACCTGGTATTTACCTGAACCGGGCAACAAGCGTGCAATTACTTCTGGAAAGCGAGTGTTGAACTATTGAAAATCATATAAAAGAATAAAGTTATTGTCAGTTTTTTTTAAATAAATTCAAAGACGTACCTTAAAGTCCATAATGGAAGATTTGGTGTTCTCTGGCGTAGCATAGCCTAGGTTTACATTAGGATTACCAGTGCTATACAAATATAAAGACAGTTAGATTATTTTAAATAACATTATTTAAAGCATTTGACTTGCATGCGATTAACGGTTTTTATGGAAACCTCAAGCTTAAAGTTTTTAAACTTGGAAAGATCCGCTTTGTTGTAGGGCTGAAACTCGAAAGTGGTACAGCCCGACGCAATCTCTGGCAAATAGAAGGAACGCTCCACCTCAAACCAGTGACCAAGTACCTAAAAAAAATTATTAGAAATAAGATCAATAAGGTCTGCCTGCATGCGTTTCACTTTGAGTAAGCGATGAGTAATCATTAAACTGGGTTACTAGTATTATACAAAAAACCAAAAAAAAGGAAAAAAAAAAAAAAAAAAAAAGAAATAAGAAAACATAACAACAACTGCCTCCACTCCCTGCGTAAAACACAAACATTTTAAGCATTTTTTTTTAAATTTTTTTGTAAGTTTGGTAAACTGGTTTTTAGCGCCAGTAAAGCTCAAGCAATGCTCAGTAGCAGATTCCACTGATAGCTTGTAGCTGATTGCTAGCAATGGGCTGTGACATAAAAACCCTCACTTGATGCATGATTGTTCTTGGGGTCGGGGTCTTTACCCCCTGCATAAACGAACGATGTCAAAGTGATTTTATACGCTCACGCTTTATCAACAGCTCAATTGGACATCAAAACTTATCCAATTAGCGACAAAGTCCAATGATGTTGCATCCCAAAAAACACATGGATAAAGAGGATTTGAATACATGCAAGACGCAAATCACGCACGAATTAACACGATATAATCACAGACTTTGTAAGTTTATACCCACTACTGAATGAGGTGCGCCTGCCACATACATACATATATGGTAGAATGCGACTACATACGTAATCGATGAAACACGCTACATTTTGTATATGGAGTTTTAATCATTGATATTTCACCAATGCGGTTTTAAAATTTTGCGCTTTTCATCACTTGAGTTTCTGACGACGACATGTCTGGAACATATACTTTTGTGAAAAATAAGGTAATATGTTAATAGAATTTATGTCGAATTTATCTGTTCATTGTCGATATGTTTATTAAATCGTGTCTAAACAGCAACATCAATAAACGCATGACTTGTACGGTAGAAGTTTTGTATTTGTTATTTTTTTGGTACTAGAACACAAAAATGAGCAGCAAAAAGGGTTTAAGTGGGCGATATATTCGATACAAGTACTACGTTACTTCGCACTAGCACTAAGTATCCTTTCTTTATAAATAAATAAATAAATTACAAATGCGTACACGAAGTAAGCGATTAAGATTTGGAAATTGTGTATCGTTTGCACACATCTTCTATTACAGTTTTAAAACGAATTAATGTAGCAGTAATGCTAAGCGCCCACTTCTTAGATTATAATGTGTAGAGTTTCGAAGGGAGGCTGCCGACTTATGGAAAAGTGTGCACAATTGTAATCGATTTTCGAACCTACGCTGACTACCAAAGATAGATGAGGAGCTCGATTCCGGAATGCTGATTTGCACCGATGGGTAGTAAAAATTTTATATTTGATGTTAAAATGTATCTTAAAGAGTAACTTTAATTTCACGCATTTATCTCTAGTTCATCTCTGTTCACAGATCTCACTTACTTATAATCATGCTATATTGAAGTAAGTATATATGATAATTTGGTATTCGTTTTGCTCTAATAGAACTGTAAGTGATTTCAAGGCGGTCAACTGAATGACCCCCTCGCACGATTAATGCTCATGTAGTTGTGCTGCTAAATTGATTAAGGCACTTTTCTAGTTTGTCCAACTTACAAAAACAAACATAAAAAAAAAAGCAACAAGAGCTCTTGGATCTTTGGTCTAATTGAAGTTGTCCTTGGCGTGCCAATAACGTTAGCTACTAGAAGGTTGGACATGGTGAGTAGTAATAGTTGACTTCTTGAATATGATAAACAAGTGAATTGTTTGCCATTGCCAACGACTTTAATACCTGCCAGCATCACGATACAAACAAATGAAGATATACATAAATAAGTGTTTATAAGGCTTATAAATTTGTAATATCTTCTTTGCTGTAAACTGGTTTGCACTTTTACATAGTTACAGACCTCAAATTGGTTCAAGTTCATCTTTATGCATTATCTATATTAACATATACATATAAATATATATGACGCCTTGTACTTATTAACGAAAAAATTTCACAGCTGTATTTTTTTTGTTGCTGTTATTGTTGTTATTAAACTTATGCATAAACATTTAATGCAGTCAGTCGTCCATTTGGTTTGTAACTTACGCGACTCATATTGAACTTCGGCATCGATGGATATTTCGGGCAACGTCCAAATCCATAAGCTTGTGTCTGGTCAACGAATGTCAACAAAAACACACTTGACAAAAGCAAAACTCGCAAAATTGCACAAAACATTTGTTGACTCATTTTGCAAAGTTGGACACACACAAGATATGCCTGTTCAGGTAGATATTGGCTCTGTTTTTGGTTGTTATTATTATAATTATTATTAAGATTCGGTTTGTTCTCTGTGTCGATTGTTTAATTGATTCACAGAGGTAAGTTATGCACAGAGGGAACTTCCGTTTTTTTTTTTTTTTTTGTGTCAGTTGGTCAATAAACGCTGCTGTTGAATTTCCATTTCCTCGAAGCGGTGCGAGTGTTGTTTTGGTTCAGTTACTGTTGCTGCTGCTGCTGTGTGTACCTATTAATATTCCACAAAAGAAATGTGCGATAATAAAAACGTGCTGCTTCTCGAGTCTCGCTGCGTTCGAACGATGTTTTTTGGATGGGTGGTTGACTGCTACAAGTGCAACAAACAACCAAAAAAAAAAAAAAAGAAGTGAAAATGAAACAAACCGCGCACTTGTCTTTCAAAAAATTGTTAACTAGGTTGGCTTGTGCCTGACTAGGCGTTACGTAAAAGAAAATCCAAAAACCAGACCAGGCTTAACGCTATGCGATGTGAGGTGAGGTGAAGCGAACCGTCTGCCGCATAGATTCCCGCTCATAGATTCAAGCCCGTTGCAAGTCCCAAGACCATGCGGAATGCAAAAGCAACTGGTTAGGACTAGTTGCACTTAGTGAATGGGTGCTCGAATACGTTTTGTTGTCAGCACGAAACTATTGCGCATTCATTCATAAAGAAAAGTAAAAGGTCTAATAAAGGAAGTCACTCGTTATTGTTGCTGTTGCAAATGTGTCATGAAGTTTTCAATGCAAACCAGATAGTTTTCCAAGTTCAAGACAGCTAATAATTAGCCAAACAAATGCATAAAAGAAACTAACAAAAGTTTCTACATGCAAAATAAAGGAAGTAAATCGATAATTTCTTTTATGACAGAGACGTTTTGTAACAACTGGCAAGTTATTACCCATTTAACACGTTCAAAAAACAGGCAATGAAAATCGGCAATTGGCAAACCAAGCAACCAATTTAGCATCCAAACAGCTGAGAAAAAATGTGTTAATTTTACAGACAGACGAACAGCAGTAGAAACAAAAACAAAAAACAAAGAAAAAGGCAAAAGCGATTCGTTCAATTACAATTATTTTAGTTGCCTGGTACTGTTTTAACGCCAAGGCAATTGCAAAATGATACTGTGTTTTGACTATATTTTTTTTATTTATAAAATTTGTTTTGTCTACAACTCGTATTCCTTAAGTGTGTCTTGTTGTACATTGAATTGGTTGTTATCTCTTTGTTTACATGTTTGACTGCAGCGCACACACTGCACGTTCTTTGGCACTTTAATGTTATATATTACTCTAGAAAGTCTATGAAAATCGGATGCCGCGACAACTACGTTTCTTTCACAACCACACTTCACGACCGTTGAAAACGAACTGACTGATGTTTATCGCATTGTTATTTGAATAAACAGTAGTGTGGCCGTAGTACAAAAGACTTTTTATGAAGGTACACACTGGAAATGTCATCGATAGATTTATTTCTGTAATCAACTGGCCTCCACAAATCTGTCGACCACCAAACAAATAGCAAACAAATTTTTAAACAAAATTATTTCTTAGTTTTGAACAAATGGCAGCTTTATAGCTTTTGCAAAAGATCAAGGCAGTATTTAATAAGCGATGGAAGCGTGTGTGCTATGCTTTGACCGCTGCAAAACCGGCGAATCGTACAAGATATTTTCCGAGACAGGTTTGCGGCTTAACATTTGCAAAACAATAAACAAACACTTTTGGCTAGAGGTAATGGCGCGCTTTGTTAACTTTTGTGATGTCTAATGATGTACTGTTTTCTTTTTTTGCAGTTAAGCAGCGCAACGGGAGGTGAGCGGGAAGAAATTTGCTACCAATGCTGGGAGTGCGTAAGCAACTTTAACGCATTCTATCAGCGCGTCTATAACACACACCAGGAACGACGATGCGATATTAAGAATGTGCCCATTGAGTTCTGCGACGAGTCGGAAACAGCCAATCCTCTTGCCTTTGGCGGAGAGCTGGATGCATTGGCCGAGGATTTCTTTGCAACTAGTGATGTCAAGGTGGAGGTGAACGAACTTGAACCGCTGCCCAAGCTTGTAATGATCGAAGAACCAGTGCTTCAAGAAAAGAGCAGTACAACCAAACGCGCCTCAATCGAGCAAACAGCGTTAACTAAGAAGCGTATTAAAAAGGAGCAGCGCACAATTGCCAGTGACTCTGATGGAGACATACCGTTGGCTGAGTTCCTGGATATTAAGCCAGCAGCAGCAGCTAGCAAGCAATTACCTGTCAAGGCTCAACCACTGCGGAGAAGCACTCGACGTGGCCGCCCACCGAAAAAAATAAAAACACCGCCAGATTCGCCTTCACTTAGTCCTAAAAAAGAATTTCAATCTGAAGATGAACATGATAATGATCATGATATGGACTTCGTGGCCGCCGTAGCATTGCTTGGTACAGAAGACAGCGCAAGTTCGAGCGAGAGCAGTGACAGTGCGTCTGGGAATAGTCTGCCGGATGTTGAGCCGGAGGAGCGCTATGCAGAAATACCAAAACGGGTTGTGGTCAAGCCCAAAAAGTATCGAAAGCGTCCCAAACCGCTGGTGCCGCCGGTGCGCATGAGTCGCGAGGAGCTCGAAAGACGAAAGGCGCAACAAAACGAATACGATGAGATCATATTTGAGTTTTTCAAAAAGCTGCCATGTCACGTATGCAATCTTCTTGTGCCCAATTTCGGAGACATGCTTCGCCATCTGCGCATGTCTCACAATATAGAGAGTGGCTTCATTGCATGCTGTGGTCGCAAGTTTCACATACGCCGCGGTCTGGCTGAGCATGTGCTGGTCCACAATAATCCTAAGCACTTTATGTGCACCCAGTGCGGACGTGTGTTTCAAGACTCCAAAACGCTGGAGGCGCACGAGCAAACTCACACGAATCCCCGAACGGATAAGCGCATGTATCCGTGCGACAAGTGTTCTAAGACCTTTACTACAAAAGCCGCCGTCGCGTATCACAATATGTCAAAGCATGTGCCCAAGTCAGATTTCAAATATACCTGCCCCGAGTGCAATAAGAAGTAAGCTATTTTGTCTTATCATTTGATCACACTTGTTAACTAAATATTGTTGCAGGCTGCCCACAGAACGCAAGCTTAAGGAACATAGACGACATATGCACGATCCTGAAACGGCAATCATTTGCGATAAGTGTGGCAAAACGTTGCGTACTCAGGCAAATCTAAAGAAACACCACGAAATTGAGCATTCCGATACACCACGCCCCAAGCCGGATCCCGTGCAATGCGAGATTTGCGGAACTTGGCTGCGTCATATATCTGGCCTCAAGCAGCATATGAAGACAGTACATGAACCTCCGGGTGGTGAGCATCGCTGTCCCATCTGCGACAAGACGTCCACCAATTCTCGGGCACTAAAACGACACATTTATCACAATCATCAATGCGAAAGAAAGTTCCGCTGTACCATGTGTGAAAAGGCCTTTAAGAGGCCACAGGATTTGAGAGTAAGCTAAGTTTTTATTAAGATAATAAATTTAAAACTAAACCGTTCGCTTTTAGGAGCACACTTCTACACACACGGGCGAGGTGTTATACACTTGTCCAAACTGTCCGCAGACATTTTTTTCCAATGCCAACATGTACAAGCATCGCCAGCGATTGCATCGTGCCGAATGGGAAGCGGACCGCAAGAAACCGTTGCCTCCCAACATAATGCAGCAGGCAGCCACGAAAAAGCGTCAGGCGAGCAGTGCTGTTGGCCCAGCGCTGGTCATGCAACACACAGAGCCCACTTCTGCAATTACCCTCAAGCAGGAATCACAACAATTGCATTAGAATTTAATATTTATGACATAGAAATAAATTAAAAGAAGGAACTTATTAATATTGTATTCTATCGGTATCGAATAAGTACGCATCAATAAGATTAAAGAATATATTGAGTACAACTAAATATGTAGTTCAATTAATGCTCATCCTGTGGAATGCGGATAGTCTCACAAATGCCTTCTTCCCGATGGACGCTGGCCCAGTGCTGCGACAAATGCTGACTAATGGCCCGACGATACACCATGCAAGTGATATGAGGCAACTTCTCAAAGCGAACGCGTAACAAGCCCAACTTGGCCAGGGCAAATCGCCAGTTCTTCATGATGCTGGCATTTTTTCCCACATGCTGCGAATCAGGTGTGATGATGACTAGAATTCCCTCTGGTTGTAATAGCTCGTACGCCTTTTGGCAGCAAAGCAATCGCTGCTCTGCACAGGGCATATACTCCAGCAGAAGGCTAAATATAACACAGTGATAATAGCCAGCAGGTAGTCGCTTAACGCTCTGATCGCTGATCTCTGTTTCCGTCAGTGAGGCATCCACCGCAACTGTGAGAAAGTCTGCTTGTAGCACTAGAGCGTCCGGTGCCGGACAAAGATCAAGTGCCGTCACTTCCAGGTGCGCTGTTTTGCCAAAGGGATTAAAACAGCTGCCCACATCCAAAACACGCAGCTTGTCTGGCAGCTCCTCCATGTAGGAGCATTCAACATCAGCAAGCTCGTCATAGGAAGCCAGCAAACGCTGCTCCCGCAATCGCTTTTGCAAATAAATGCCCTCGGTGAAAAAGTACTTGGTAATATAGTCAATAGCCCACTTGATACGACTGCGTGCATGAAGCTCTGTTTTACTGGCGTTTGCTTCCCAGATGCCAGCCAATTGCTGCATTGCATGCGCATATTCCGCCAGCTTTTCAGCATTGTGGGGTCCGGTGTGCTCCTGCCAGGCGCGTTCCGCGCCATACAATTTGGTAAGTTGACGTAAACTTTCGTGGCAGCTCTTCACAATGTTGGCCAAACGCTGATGCTCCTCGGTGGCCATAGTTTCAATTTTATTGGTTCTTCCGAGGCGCAACAATTACGTTGTTTCATAAAAACGTGCAACTTTACTACTAATTGTTTAGTTATTTTTAAAATACATTAAAATAATTCAACAAAACTTTATCCAACTCTAAAAAAAAATAAACACGCAAATAGAAAAAATCTCGACAAAGCAGGCCCAGCAAGAAATACTAACAAATTTGCTTTCCGTTGGCCCGCCTGTCTTACAATAGAATCAAACAAGTGGTTGAATAGAGAAAATGAATGTTAAAATGTGGAAAAACTTGTCGCAAACCTTAAAAAAAAATACCTCATAGCAATAAGAATGTACATATATATATAAATTATATTATTATATTATTATATATATTCTTATTGCTCATAGCCAACGGTCTGACAGTCTGGCAACGATATTTTCATAAAGATGCTCTTTAACTTGGACATCACTGTAGAATAAGTACACATTGCCTTCTATTTTGACCACCAAAGCGCAACAGCTCACATAAACAATAGTGTGCCCAGGAATACAAAAAAAAATATATAAAAATTTTGATATTTTTAATGATCATTTAATTTTAAAAGCAAAGAGTTAAGCTTCAAGCAATTAAGTGGAATTCTAATTAATTGAAATAAGTTTAAATCGTTCACTGAGATTATACTTAACGGAACATAAATAAACGGGTGCGTGATCATGGTTCAACTGTTGTAATCCTTTTTTCTAAGTAAATCTATGCACTTAGTAGCTTCAATTTAAAATATTGTGGACACTTTTGATTTAAGCTCGATTGATATAACCCATTCAATAAAGTATATATATAACAATTAACACATGTAACAATTTACCTAATTGTCTTGCCCATAACCTTCATTTGCAATAAATAAAAAAAAGTAGTAAGATGTGAAGAACTTCAAGCTATCTGGCAACAAAAACTACAACAGCCAATACTCCACTGATTCAATAATCCGCGTGAAACAGAAGTTGACTCAACTATAGTATATTGCTTACTTAGTATATTTTTAGGTGTATAGTCATCGACATACGAAGTGAGTAAGCAAATTATGGGATGGGCATGTAAATATGTAAGCTATGACAAGAGTAGGCTAGTTCATTCACATAAACTGATAAGACTTTGACCAGTAAATTACCAGACAGTTTGCTTTAGAAACAATGCTTTGGATTCTCTTATCTCTGCTGAAACTTTTGCGAGCTACAAGTAATAATTTATGTATGTCTGTAAGTCAGTATACATAATTGTTTATAGTTCTACAGTTGTACTTTGACTCTAAAGGTCAATATCATGTAGAATATGTGCATAAATAACTGACGCATAGAAAGATACACAAGAACACTATCATTTTGCCTATATCATATCAACATGACAAGACTAAACTGAACCTTTTTCTTTGGAAACACCCTGTTAAAAGTTAACATGAATTCTCGCTAAAGAATAAATACGGCTTACATTAACTTAAGGAATTTACATTAAAAGCCGACTGAAAGAAGCTTAATTAGCGAAAAAACTTACACAGACACAACAACATTATACCCCGTTACCCCCTAATGGGTACAGGGTTTATTGATAACTTCGACGCAATCTTTGTACCTTTTACATTAACATACTCATACACAATGTTCATTCGACTATTTATGGCGAAACTAGTTAATATAAACAGCCAATAACTGAAAAGTCTAATTAACTGAAAAGTTAATCACTTGAAAACAAAGTCGCCAGACTGGTCACAGTCTATAAAGCCGATAACGTTTTGCTAATACATATAATACTAGTTTAAAAAAAAAATTGTGAAAACGTTGCTAACGAACGCAACCGACTGCGGTGTACTCTGATACCAATGTAAAATATTGGTTTTATGAGTATGCTTGCAATGGGGGGCTTGGAGACGTTACCAGCTATATTGCCACGAAAATTGATGAGTTCAGCTCACAAACTGTGGAAGATATGAGGATTTCCGATACTAAAAGGCGGACAACTGGGGTGGGCGTCGCATCTAAATATGCAGAACTTAATGGGACATCGCCACCTAAATTTTAACAAAATTTAGTGACTCTAGCAACCAAATCTTCACGCTTTATCAGTCTAGCGTACAAGCAAAGATATTTGCAAAGTTTCAAGTCTCTAGCTTTGTTCACACAGAGGGGCGGACAAATAGCATGACGTACATTGCGCAGAAACATTAAACTCTTTACCGTTGGGATCAGAGTATAAAAAAACACATTTAGTAGAATAATCGAAATCTGTTACTACCTTTACAAGTGTAATAATCGCTTTGATCTTCAGATGCATAATTCGGACACTATGTAGGATGGAATTTGTTTATCAAGCACTACTTATCGCTTAATAATCAGTGATATTGGTTATTAAAGTGCTAACAGCGATTTCGGATGGTCGCTATTAGCGATAAGGATTAGAACGCATTCGAAATTCTTCAAATTGTTCAGTCGTTGAATGGTCGTCTACCGAGTCGCTCGCTCGCTTGTGCTGTGCCCACCCAAGCTTATACATCAGATCATCATCTCAACATGAAAGTCGAATGGGCTCCCGTCAATGTGCCGCCCAAGCGTCGCTTGGAAACATTCGTCACTGGCATGTTTACATTGTTTTTCTTTACACTTCCTCTGATATCAGTGTTACTAATGATCGTACTTGTGGTAAGAAACCACTGAAGTCTAAAGATTTTATTAAAGTTATTTATGACATATGTATTTACTGTAGTTCTATAGTGGATTTGTGCTACGAACACTGCTCGTAATCTATATGGCATACATCATTGTACAACACAGACGAACTCGCTCAGGAATGGATGGCAATGGGTAGAGATCTATCAAATAATTTCTTGACAGCGAGTTGTAATTCTCATGAGTTTTTTGTCTAGTTGGATGATAAATCGCAGCAACTACCTATATCGTGTGTATCGTGACTATTTTCCCGTCAAATTAGTTAAGACTGCCGATCTGCCGGCCAATAAAAACTATATACTTGCCAGCTTTCCACATGGCATTCTTGGGTAAGTACAATTAAGCTGGGATATCTTATCAACTGAAAGTATTTAATTTATATGTACTATTTATACCATTTACTCGCAGCACGGGCATATGCATCAATATGGGCCTAGACATTAGCCATTGGCTTAAGCTCTTTCCCCAGGTGCGTCCAAAGGTGGCAACACTTGATCAGCATTTTGTGATACCCTTTCTCAGGGATTTGTTGCGCTGGTGGGGTTTGATTTCGGTCTCCAAGGAATCGTTGGTGTATTATCTCACCAAACCCAATGATCCAAAGCATCCAAGCAATCGTGATGGTTTCACTTCCAATGCAGTGGCTATTTTGGTAGGCGGTGCTCAGGAGGCCCTCGACTCGCATCCCGGCAAATACATTCTCACGCTTAAGAATCGCAAAGGGTTTGTGAAACTTGCCATACGCACGGGGTAAGTGTATTTGTATTTATACTGGTGATTAGTCATAACATCAAATTTAATAATCTTTCACGCAAAACAGTTCATCAATTGTGCCAACGATCTCATTTGGTGAAGTTGACATTTTCGAACAGGTGGACAATCCGCCAGATTCATTGCTGCGTCGCCTACAGACGATAGTCAAGAAGTTGACGGGCATATCGCCATTGATACCCGTGGGTCGTGGCTTCTTTAACTATACATTTGGCTTCGTGCCCTTCCGTCGACCCATTGTACAAGTTGGTAAGTTACAATAAGCGATCTTTATCTTGGTTTCGATATCTAAAGCAAATTGGTTCATTCCAGTTGGCGCGCCAATTGATGTTATACAAAGTGCGCAGCCGGACCAAGCTTATGTGGATGAGGTGCATGGCAAGGTAATGGAGGCTTTGGAACGTATGTTCGATCAGTACAAGGAAAAATATATGCCGAATTCAGCAAAAACAAAGCTGGTTATACATTAAATACACACACACACACACACAACCATTATTAATTGAAAGAGGCCGGCAACTTTCTAAATAAAAGGTCACAATTTGCATTTTAAAATAAAATAAAACGGTCACACTAATTCTTAGAGCGGTGCTTTGAAAATGCGAATAAGCTTAGAAGTGCTGATAGAAATAAGAACAAATCGTCCAAATGTTGTATCTATTAAAAAATTCAAAAGTGATTTAAAATAATTATTCAAAATTAAATATTTTTTAAGCATTTGTACTTGATGTTTAGCTGTTAGTTGATTGTACACAATAAAGAAGTTTAGTTGGTTAATTTTAACGAAAGCGTATGTTCTTTTATTATTATTAATATTATTATTAATTTACCAATTAAATTTGTTACTTCGTACATAAATATTATATACAAAAAGAAAAGTAGGATTAAAAAATTTAACTAAATTATGCTCTTGTGTTTGTGCCATGATTTTTAAAATTTTCATTTGCATATACTCTATAGAATTTTGGTTTAACAACTATGTACAAAGAATTTTTAAAAATACAATATTATGCTACACTAAATTCAATCGCAGAATTTTTTCAAGTTAGGTACAAACAATTTTTGTTTTCTTAATTAAATATTTTTTTTAATATTTTTAGCAAACAAATCACTTTTTTTTAAGTATTTACTACAACAATATTGTGGGATCTTAATAAAATCAAATTAAACTGTAGAAATTTTCCTAATTAAAAATAGTTGCTGGCTTCATTTCTAAGCTATTTGAAATTATCTACAAATACTTCTAAAACAAAATATAAACAAATATTTTAGGAAATGCTGTAAGAGCTCACGCTTACAATACATTTGTAGAAGGAACACTTGGCATAACTGGATTGTGTTGAGTTTTGTGTTATGTGAGTACGAGCTTACGAGTTTTTTGTAACGGCGAACAGCTCACCCACATCTGGGCTTAGAAAATGCATTCACTCATGTGAAAATGGTATTGTTTCTCGGCTATAGCAACAATCTCTTAAATATTTATTTTAGCGTTCAGTTGATACATGTTTACTCGTACATCGGTATATTTATATATATGCGTTGTAAAAATAATATATATATTCTGTGGGCTTTTGCTTAGAATGTACTCGTAGTTTTTTTAAATGACTGCAAGTTGAATATTTCGCTCATTTATTATAATATTCTTCTATAATTGGGTTTCTAGTTATGCGTGTGTGTGGGTGTATTTGCATATATGTATGCATAGTGTGTGTTTCAAGCAATTGAATTGCTATACATTCCAAATAAATACATATAATATGATTAATTTTTTTATAGCAATATAAAATGTTTAAGTTTTAGTGTTTTGTTTTTTTTTTTTGGCATAATTTGTATGTTTCTTGGTATGTTGATGAGTTTATATTTTTCAAATTCAATTTTCATATATATTTTTTTTCTATCAATTATTAAAGAGCCTAAAAACATTTGCTAATTTTATATCATATCGTATTGTTTAAATGCTAAATCTCTTTTTAAATTATTTCTACGTTTTAAGGTACTAGCCAGGCAGCCAAATTGCGAATGGGCGCAACAATGCAAAAAGGTTTACGATATTTGCTGTGGTTCCAAAAAGCGTACTTCTTTTATCTAAACTTGTATTTATACTTTTACTTGTGGTTTTTATTTCATATTTTTTGGTTGCTTTAAATCAATCCCTGAGTGCATTTTTTTTTTACTTTTTATGCTCTGCTTGCTTTATTGCCGCTAGGTTTCATTTATTTTGTTATTGGTGTTTTGCTTGCTTTGTAATTGATTAAGGTCATACGTAATAATTTTTTGTATTTCTTGTCTAGAAAGATCTTAGTTTTCAGCATAAGAGAATTGATTTTGTTGTGTGCTGTTTGCGCGCGGGTGCCCTAATTGAAAAAGTTATTATTGTTATTATTAACTACATTAAGATACGAAAATTTTTCATTTATTTTGTTTTTTAGATTTACCAATCTCCAAAATTTGTTGCTTGTGCTTTAGTTAAGTCGAGAAAAAACGATTTGTAATTTGCTAGTTAAATAGTATTACTTTGTGTTTGGTTTTGAGCGCAAAAGGTGCATGGAAGATTAACAAGGACCTAATGATTTAGTGGGTGTTTGATTTTTGATTTTGGATATATCCAAATTTGTTAATCGTTAGGATGTTCTCTTTTATTGGTGTTTCAATTTGCGGGCCTTTCGGTGAGTTATAATTAAGTTTAATTAATTTAGTTTAATTTGTTAGTTATGTAAGTAGGTATCTACAAAAGATTTCGTCATTCCCTTCCATTTAACAATTTCAAAATATATATTTATATGATTTTTTTTTTTTTGGGTTTCTTGTTTTGTGTTTATTAGTCTTGACATATGTATGTGTATATTTATATGTCTAAATGATTTTATACATATATATTTGTTAAGATTATTTAGTTTTAAATGTGTATATTTATAATTTTGTTTAACGTAGTACGTATTTGTTTTCTTAGTGGAACTTATCTGAAGTTTAATTAGATTAAGAGATAGCAAATGCACTAAATGTACATAAGTATATGGGCCGAAATACAATTTATTTTGTGTTAACTACAACAATGTTTCAGGTTCTCTAATTGGATTCTCATTTTGTTCAACTTTCTGGCAATTAGGTTCATTAAGTGGCCAAAAAGAACGATTGTAATTTTTGTTTTTACTATAGCAAATTATCAAATTTTAATAGCTTATTAATTCCATGCACTTCATAAGAATGTTTTACATGTAGTATTTGTTTTTTTTTTATTAAGGTTTACATTTAATTTATCTATCAGGTTGCGGGTTTCTTTTGTTCTTTATCGGATAATAACATTATATATTAGTAGGTGTTCTAGATCTACACATGATCAGCTCGCGTTCCATTTGGTTAGTTTCAACATTTAACTTATACAAAAACTCTATTTCAACAATACAACAAAAAAGTTACTTATATTTAGTAAGGAAAACCGAAGTACAATTCTATAAAATTTGTAAAAAAAATTGCATTATACTTTTGAGTCTGTATATGTTTGTGTGTTTTATAGTGTATGTGTGTTTGTATTTATGTATGTATGTATTGTTGGTGGTTACAGCCGTCTAGACAGCCACAATGGCCGCCATCTACGAGGCAGTCGGCACTGGATTAAAATAATGCAGGCCATTGGTCTGAAAGAGGATTTGGTTAAGGTCATTACAGTTTTTATACAATATTATGTTAGTATATTACTTACCGCCATATCGTATTCTGTAATATAGGCGGGAATTTCCAACTGATCCTTTGTAATGGCCGAATACAAGTGCTCCACTCCGGGCAACGAATGCACTTTGGCCTTGATGGCCGGTGCCATAAATGTGGTGAACCACCACGTCATCATTTTAGTCCAGAATGTGGGATGCACAATATAGAAGGCCTTCAGATTCTTCTTGTATCTATGCGAAAGCATTGACATAGATTAATATTTTCATCGATATTGATGTAGTATTCAATTTTCAATATGAGCTTACTTATATGGCAAGACACTGTAGACTTCACGCAACCAATGCAACGATGGGTAGTTGTTTGCGGATGTGAGAGTATGGAAGTATGCAATGACATAATCGCCTTTGACAATCGGATCCAGCAGTTTAATCAGATACAGTAAAGCCTACAAGATGAAAGTTATCATCGAATACTTTATATAGAGCAAATAATATTCACTTACCTTTTCCAAGTCAATATTCTGTGCTGGAAACCATTTGCCACAGAATACAATCACAGGTCGACCCAAACGATCCACGCCACTCTGATATAGACAACCGATTCCAGACACCTCATTCAGATCCTCAACCAGTGCACGCTGTAGAAGGCGTTCATATCTGTAATAAACAGCAACAAGCATTCATTAAGATTTACTTAATGATTTACAATCATTTCCCAAAATTCACATAGCTCCCAACTTATCTTACAAACGTGCTAATGGCTTACTGATAACTAGATCATGCGTATACGAGTAATCAGGTAGCTTTCGAGATTATTGTTTGCTTAACTGTCAGTCAACTGGGCACGAGTCTCCGTAATATTCGTTCGTAATTCGTAATTGTGTTTACCTCGGCTAACTGCATTGATATTCGCAACACATTCGCTTCGACTTGTATTTGTATTTGTATGTGTTTAGAAAGCTGTTTAAGGTTTTATGCGATGTTCGAAAAACAGCATCAAGTCAGTTAGTTAGTTTGGGGTTTTGCTAAAAATGAGCGCAAATATTTGTGCGATAAGCTTAAAAAGCGAGCAACGCAATTAAACATTAATTAATGTAGAATTTATATAAATAAATAAACACAGTGTATCGCAATATTTTTTGTGGGGAATTTCGCTTATTCAGATGGCATTGCGATCATCAACATGCAACGAAAGAGCTTTACAGAAAGTTAACAGATCGCGGCTGCTGTCAAACTTTTAACATTCGTCGAAAATGTTAAAAGCATACAATTTGGGGGGGAATTTATATGAAGGATCAAATAAAAAGTCCCAATTGGTAACAGTAATGATGTCGTTATTGATTAACACTATTTTATATTAAACTTTTTTTTTTTGCTAAGTCTAGAACCCGAAACTGAGTTATTAAGTTAATCATTGACTCTACCATTAATTTAGGTGTTAATTAAACTGTTTTAAATCTTATGACTGGCACACGCCTTCCAAATTGTTATTGCTGCACTTGTTTTTGTGTTTTAGAATGGTGTAGAGTGACGCATGACGCAGTGAACGCAGCAGCTGTGACTGCCAGTGAGATAAGCTCATAAGCTGTTAAGTGATAAGCCAAGCGACAGCATCTGCAGCGCATCCCCACAATAGATTAAGATAAAAAGCTTCCTCTATACAAAGTGTATCTAAACGATAAAACAAATATGACGCATTATGACGCAGTGATTAAATAAGATATATGTATAAGAGAATATGCATAAAATTAAAAAGTTATACTAATTATACTCTGTATTTATGTACATGTGGTATGAACAATTCTCGTGTGAAATTTGCTCGCAGCTGCTAAAATTCATTATCGAAATGTATTCAATTAACATGCAGTTTTATGTCTCAGTTCAACTCGTGCTTAGTAATAGTAGTAACTGCTTAAGATGTTCTCTCGCTCATATCGGACACGGAATCAATTCTCCATCCCGCAAACCACAAATTGAATGTTATATTGTTCAGTTCTCGATTGACAGGTGGGTGGGTGGGCGGTGCTAGGCCACCCATTCTCAGGGTCGTATACGTGGTTTCAATAATGCGTGACTGCTGATGAGCTGTCTAAAGGACCTTATCGATATCGGCAACACTATAGACAGACGACAACTATTTGAAATTATGAGCAATAACCAAGTGAAATTTTGGAGCCAACAAACAATGTTGGACTTTCGGGTAGTGAGAGTTATACCAAGTGACGTCACGCAATTAGAAACAAACAAAGTTGAAATACAAGAAATGCCAAACGTCATCAGAAAACAGTTTCGTACTGAGCGTGAGCGTGTGGGCTGAAAAAAGTAGTTCAATCTTAACTTCACTGAGTGAGTTTTGAGTGAATGGCAGAACGTTCAATTGATTTGTTCTGTTTTAGTCCAATGTTTACCTCTCCTCCGGCGTCTCCATGAGCTCATCGGCTGCCATCATGTCCCCAGTTGTCTCCTGCATGGGACTGGAGCCCAAGTCAATGGACGTCATGCCCTCAAGCATTGTCATTGTGTGTGTTTTTGTTGGTTGGCTTAGTTAGTTGTGTGGTTGGGTGGGTTGGGTTGATTTCTTTCTGTTTTGCTAGCTATTGTTTTTGTTGTTGTTGTTCAATTATGCTGTTTTCCCTTTTTCTTTTTTAAGGTTTATCGATCGAGCAAAACGTAGAAAGCAGAACTTTTATGGAAAATGCCAATTTAGTGCACTTTTTCGGCAATTGACGCAAATGGCGCAGACGATTCGACTATTTCGATTACGTTTATAAATAGATTTTTTGAAACGTGGCAGCTTATTTTTGCCAGACTTTTGCGTTGCGTACGGAAGCAGCAATAATAATATTCAAAAACCAAAATATGTGTAAATTTTAATAGATTTTATAAGTAAGTATAGGTATGTATTTTGTATGAGTTTATATAAATCAGTTGGACCAATCTATTCGAACCGTATTCACGAGCACACACGACCGTTCGCCACAAGCTGCGTTTCTCGACTAAACGGCATCTGCTCATCGAATGCTCTTCAACCCAAAATGCTACGCTCCCTGCTCTCAACTTTCTCGTGCGGATGGACCTGTACCTCACGTGTATTGATGGTACGTAGTATGTACACCAAGAGACTCAACTAATACATTCTCTCTCTGGCAACGGTAAACTCTCTTTTTCTCTTGCGCCTGCGCTCTTTTTTCTTTGCTG
Source organism: Scaptomyza montana (assembly GCA_018904305.1). Taxonomy (NCBI): domain Eukaryota; kingdom Metazoa; phylum Arthropoda; class Insecta; order Diptera; family Drosophilidae; genus Scaptomyza; species Scaptomyza montana. Next base: position 786,608 of record JAEIGR010000012.1, read on the forward strand.
TACAATGACATCAACAGCAATAGCAACAAAAACATCAACAACAACTATCAATACTATAACAATAACAAAACTGTAGGTGCACACAGGATATACTATTCCAAGGACATACTACCTGCCAGCCTGAATGCCTGTCGGCCTGCAAGCTTGACAGCCGCCAATCGCATAATGCAAATGTCATGTCTGTCCAACGAATTCAGTTGAGAGCCGTCCAATTTGGAGTTCTCCTGTGCCCTTTTTTTGGACAGCGCAACATGACGTATGCGCAATTTCCATCTACAACCAAAGCAAATAGCCCACAAACAACAACAACAGTCTGACAGTCGAACTTCAATATAACCAACATCCGTATAAAACAGTTTTTTTATATGACGAATTCATTTCCAAAACACTGCGAATTTGTTCAATCAAACATGATTACGATTTTACGATTTTTCTCTAACACAAATATTTTTCTTGTTCTCTTGAAATTCGTTAGATATAAAAAGTTCGACTGTTTTAGATAAAAGACACATAAACTTCGGTACCATATTATACCCTACATACTTTATTTTTACAGAGTATTTACTGTACTGGCCAGCTACTCCGAACCCGGTTTATTGCATTGAACCAATCGCCACTGTGGCCGAGTGCTTGGCCTGTTTACACATACTGCAAACGATTAATTGTATAAATATATTTAATTTATTAAGATAAATTTAAGCTTTAAATGTGTACAAAATGCGTTGACACACGATACGAGAACAAGTCGAGCACAAATCGAACAAAATGTGCGGTTGCATTCAATGAACTGCAACATTCACGTTTTAATTACGTTTTAAGGTGAGGCAATTGTTACTACAGGGAAGGGTGGTGTAGAATTAAGGTGAACATAATTAAGTTGACAGCACAAAATGTTATCGAATTTACATTGATGCGTCGCTTAACTGAATACATGAAATTCAAAACCAAAACACTTTTTATTCGCTATGCATACTTAAGATTGCTTATGGATTCGCCTTAAGCTTGGAAAATTAAGTATGAAATGTAAGTTCATTGTTTAAGTAATGTGTCGTGCACCGGTACAAACATTATTTATTTTCGAATTTATAGCGTTTGATTGACCAAAAATAAATTTGGGCTCTTGACAATGTCAAGTTGACATGCAATCAATGACGTAGTCAGATTGGTCTCAATGACATTGCTGGGCAAGGAACAAGCTACAAAATGTATTCGAATGGAATTAAAGGGTTTTGGACTTCAATTGCATGAAACGCATTCGCGTGACAATGTCCAGTTGAATTAGCATGGGCACACAAGTGCCTGAGAATTGGGTGGTTAAGGTTCGGCAGAAGGCGGTAGCAGACCCGATTAGGAGAAGTAATTTGTAAGACGGTTAAGGTATTTCCGGCACATGCACCCTCTAAACAAACGAATAACATTTAAGAGTATAACGAGAAATACTTTCAGCAAGTGTTTGTTATGAGTAGGTGGAATAGTGTATTGGTTTTATGAACTGCAGAAACACCAGTTAATTATAAATATTTAAGTGCAAATGTTAATGGTTGTATATTAAATGAAGCAAGCGGGCGGAAAACTAATATGCGGGCAGAAACTAATATAAATGCGACTGTGACACATCTACATATGTCCGGATGTCGTTCATCCGAAGAAGCAGTAGCAGCAGCAACAATAACAATTGTAAAGAAACTAAACTAAAGAAAGTGATATAAAGAGTGGAAACTGTAAGATATTGCGCTCAGAACCGACGAAATCTCTATTATTGCAATAAGGATAGAATCTGTTTTCTTTCCTGCATTCAACAATCTATCCTAAGTTATTTGACTTCTTTATGTAACACTTTTGTTAAAAGTTATATCTTAAAGAATGTTCTTATTCAATCAAGTTAGTTCAATCTTCTTTTTATACAATAATTAGCAATTTTCCAGCTCTATTTGCTTGGTCCAATTATTTCAACATAAAAAATAATAGAAACTATTCTCTAGTGTGTTTGTAAATTAGATTTTGCACCAATAACGCTGAATTTCTATATGATTGGGTATATAGTTTCTTGTGAAATTAAATTTAAAGATAAGCAAAATGGTTTTTTTTTTTTTTTTGGCAAATTTACCACATTTGTCAACCGTATTTTTAAAAACTCATTGGTGTCATTCTTACTGAGAAAGTTTTAGCTTTGTATCTGTAACGGTCTTGCCAAAGCATTGATTATCCATCAGTCAGTCAATCAGGACAGATAATTTTATTTTTACAAACAAACTTGCATATAACGAATTTCAAAGGGGACAAGAAAATACTTCGTTATAAAAAAAGTTCGTGATATAGAATGTGGTTTTGATTAAACCAGAAAATGAATGCGTAAAAACTTCTTTATACGGATGTTCGTGCTATGGAAGTTCGACTGTACTAGAACATATTCACCATAATACACTTTTAAGCACTTACCGCTCTTGATGTTCCATGCCTTCAATGCCCTCGGCAACGACGCTCTCATAGACGCCACCTCTAGGCCGATCGCTCAGCAAATGCTGCCTGTCCAAATCCATCTAAATGCGGGTAAAAAACCATTAAAATTTGAACAATAATTGCGGGGTTATTAATAATTATATGCACCTGTAGCTGTGCCTGCAGTCCACTGCTGTAAGAGTTAATGCTAAGGCCATTCATGTCCCTGGAACCATACTCCAGATCTGAGCTATTGCCTTCCATATCGTGTGGACTCACGTCTGAATCATCGTCAGCTGTTTTTGAGAGAAATCAAAAAAGATAGTTAAGTTTAGCTTGTGAACAATTGATATATGACAATTAATGCATTTACATGAGAACTCAAATGAGCTGTTTATCATTATTGTTTATGTTATTGTTTTGTTGCTGGTCCTAGTATTATCAAAAGCTAAGACTCAATGCTGCTGCTGATCAGCATCCAGCGTTGCAAACTTTTCGTTCTTATGCACTCAACCAACAACTTTAGCGCTGCGTAATTTGATATCAACTGAATGCGACGCCGCTTTTGTTAGCTGTAGCTGTAGCTGTAGCAGTGACAGCGACGGCAACGACAACACCGTCAACGTTAAGCGCTTGGATAAGCCAGCGAGCCAGAACAAGAGCAGTCTGGTAGAAGGTAAGGCAGCAAGACGCCCCTCCGCCAGCTGCTGTTGGTCAGGCAGGGAAAGCGAGGGGGCGTCTGATGAGTGTGATAAGCGAGTTGCGTTTGTTCTCAAACGTTGACATGATTTAAGTGGGCCAAAAAAGAGTAGAAGCTAAAAACATTGCTAGCTCACGTCTTAACCAACTGTCGTGATAAGCCGCACAGTTAATTTAAATGTTTGAATATGAATTTGTTCATTTGATAAGCTCGCGTAACGTGCGGCATCTTAAAGCGGAGAAGAGTTTGTTTTTCTATTCAAATTAACATGAACGTCATGACATCAACTAAGGAACCTTAGTTATTATTCAGTTTCCACGTTTTTAGTCACAGAACTACAACGCAGATTTATATGTAAGGCCAACAAATAACCGTAGCCTTTAACAAATAGTGTGTATCAATTATTCTTATCAATCTTAAATAAATCACTTTATTTTTAAATCGTGAAAAGCTTTTGATAGCATGGAAAGTATGGAACAGAAAACCATGCGGAATGCCTTTGTTTTGCTAATTTTTAAATTTGATTTCACATTTGGCATCTTTTTAAGAAAAAGCCTGCAAGTATGCAGCACTTTTTGGTCAACTTTTAAGCTGGAAGCAGCGACTGTGACGTCAGTCGCGTGATTTGTTGTTAAATACCGTCACGACTTTTTATCAGATATATGAATAATTTAAATCACTTGAACGCCCTTGTAACATTAGTTTTGAATTTTAGACTAATGAATAGATTAAAGAGTAATTTTAACACTATTTTAGCACCATTTTGTTTTCAACTTTTGATTATCCACTTACAAATGTGTGTTAAATTGTTTTCTATTTGCATTTTTATTGAAATGCAATTATTAAATCAGTTGTAAAAAAGTGGAAAATAGCGTAAAATTAGATGCCGTTTGCCGTTGAGTGACCACGCGTTGGTGTCTTTGAAACGTAACTGAAACCGTACAAATAGGTATGGATTCGAATTGGGAATGGAAACTTGGCAAACGCACAAGCATAGTATATGTTAAATCGTTGTGTGTGTGAGGTATAATCTTATCGACATTATCGGCAGCTGTTGACGAGCGTAACATAGCAATTTGTTCAAGGAAAGATACCCAAAATACAATCAACAAAAAGATACACAAACTGATAACCGATTACTGATAACCGTCTATGGACGTCATCGTATTTCCAACACTCACCATGTCGATGACGCAAGTGCACACTGTGACTGTGCTGCGGATTGCGTATAATGCGTATCTGTCGATCCGGATCAGGATGCTGTGGTTCACCCAACTCTCCGCCGATATCCTTGGGCAGCTGCCACAGCGCAGTGCGCTCCTCCAGCTGATCGCGTGGAAAGTAGAGCGGCGCCAACACCTCATAGGTGCCACGCTCGTTGCTGTTGACGCACAGTATCACAACCTGCTGTGTAAACTTATCCAGAAAGCGTCGAATGGTGCCTGCAAATGTGAATGAAAACAAACAAGATAAGTCTATATACATAACTGATTTAATTGGTTTCCCCTACAAATTGCAACTCTATCTAGCCTGACGCTTGAGTAAACTGATTGAGCAATTACAAATAAATCAAGTATACGCAAGTATTTATCTTAATTTAGTTAATATACAAACTGAAAAGTTCATAAGAACTTGAGCAAACTTAATCTGATGTCAGAAAAACATATTTATTTCGTATACGCATGATGAATTCTACACAAAGTTTCTAGCTTATTGTACACATATTTGGTTAACACATATGGAAGAGGTTTGACTCAGATAATTTATTAAGTGCTTGACGAATTTTAAAATCAAATGAAGTAAAAAAAAATGTGCTAATAACATACTAACTAAACAAAGGCAATTCGAATGCTTTGTGTTTAACAAAGAGAGATAAGCACTGACAATTAAACTGCATAGGACAATAATACTTATAGCTCGTACTGTATACTAAATGTCACAAGAAAATCGAATCATATCAGTATTGATTTTAGTTATTACTCACGCAGGGCAATGTGCGCTGCGACATCGGCTGGAAATGTCATCTGATTGCCACTCACATTGCACACGGCAATTGTGCGCAGATTTAGCTCTTTGGCCTTGCAGAGAACGTTTCTAAATTAAGAATTGTATTAGAAGGAGTGTTTGAAATAAGTGTAAGTTTTAGCTAGACTCACCTGTAGCAACAGTGCAACGCATTTTCGGCGGCCGTCTTAAGCTTCTCCTTGTAGGCGGGTGCAACAGTGTGCAGAACATACTTGGCTGGCAGATTGTAACCACGCGTAACACGCACATCTCCAATGCGGCACTCTATATAGCAAAAAGCGTATAAAATAATGAGTAATGAGTTTATAAAGGGTATATTCGAATGCTTACCCTTAACAGTTGTGCTGAGCTCCTCTTTGAGTTGATTGCCTGCAACGGCGATAATGCGTTCCGATATGCAATTGCTTTCAGTCAGGGTTTCATCGCTGCTATTCGTGATGGCATCCACCTCCAGTGTGGTCATATCGCCATCCCTTTTATAAGTACCACAAGGGGACGGAGGGTTAGCTTGATAGGAACTGAGTAGGGAGAGCTTGTTGAGGGCTTACCAAATCACCAGACGATTATTGACATCTTTGGATAGGGGAAAGGGACTGCAATTGTGCCGCGGCCCACCAAGTGTGGAATAATCCGTTAAGGGCAGACGTGTGTCCGTCTTCTGTGAGCCACCCCAAGTGGCCAAATTATCCAATTTGACAAGCTAATTGCAAGTAAATTCGAAGTGGAACTTAGGCATTATCGTATAAAAGTCAAGTTAATTTCAAGACTTACACATGAACTGGTGCTGGAACTGGAGCTGGAGTCGAACGCTTTGAAGTCCACATTCGAGTTCGTGTCGAGACGCATTGCGCTATAATGGAGTAAAAAGTTATTATATCAAATACTTAATAGCAAACAGGGACATAAAACAAGAGTTTCTGATTGAGCTTGTGTAAGTTTGTGAGTGAAGATAGTTTTTACTAGGTTGGTAGGAGACAGTATGGAGTAAAACAGGTTTAAAACATTGCGGTGGACTAAAAAAAGAAAGCAGGAAAAAAACAGTTCAACAAATTTACAATTATATTAACAAAATTATAGTGAAATCACGTTGCATTGCAGGAAACATGAATTTTTAAAGATCGTTTGAGAAAAAGTTGTTAGGTATATACCTAATGGTGAATTTTGGAATTCATTGTAGTTGAAATTATTCAGAAATTTAACAAAGGGTTATATGTAGTTCGGTTGATCAAATCGTAATGAGTGGTCTAGTGGGTGTAACTTTTTAACCTTCTGCGCTGTTGATTGTTGTCCAGAAGATTGTTATTACAAGACACTAAAATATCGACTCGTTTATTTTTAGTGATCGTTTCTGGAACTTGAACATGTTTGCAGAGGTCTGTTTAATATACAAACGCATTGTAAAAAATCCTTACTTAAAATACTTTTAAAAACTTTACACATAACAAAAAATAACTTCAGACATTAAAGTAAGTATTGTATCTTGGCATTGTTGAAAAAACAATAAAACGGTTCAAGCTAAATTAGGTTAACTTTTAGCTGTTGACGGTAAAAACTGGTTCAAAGCGCAACGAAATCTCTTCAAACACACATGTCTTATCTCGACTCGATAAAAGAAAATACCAGGCCAGAACTCAACAGAACAGACAGTTAAGTGAGTCAGAACAGAGAATCACAAACTTGTTATGATTGTTAGCTAATCGTTAATATTGCTTCCTAATTTGCAAGCAAATATTAAATTAAATTGATGCATTACATTCGATTGCACGGTTTATTCTAGTCGAATGAAAAATTTAGTATTCATATCTCGAGTGAGCTACACTCGACAGCACCTAAAACCCACTTTTACCACCCACCCAATCACCCATCCACACACTTTGCGAGCTGATGCTATTTATGGCATGTGCGTCACACGTTGGTGAATGGTGAATGCTGAATGGCAGGTGAAAACAAAGGCAGCGCCTAAAGCTTTTTTTTTTGCAGCTTGCAACAACTGCAGCATCAGCAACAGCAACAAGAGCAGATTCAGATGCAGCTTGCTTCCTTGCTTAATTGCCATATCCACTCACACACTCATATATCTTCTTTGCTCCCCCCCCCCACTCTTTTTCACAATCTCCCTTTCCATTTTATTGTGTGGTGCAACCACAGCCACCGGTTGAACTTTGGCCTTTTGCAGCACAGCTAAACAAAAGCTGAACTATATGGTATACAGAATCTGGTATAGTAAATATGTACATATACATATATATGGTTCCAGCTCTGGCCTAAATTGGTTGCGGTAATCTGGCTCAAGGTGCTATTTTCGAGTGTTGATGATAACAAAAGCGCAGCACTGTGAACAATATGCTAACAAATAAACACACACAAGCCTACAATCAACCTCCTCCTCCACCTCCTCCACCCCCTCCGTTTCATCATTATAAACATATGTTCGAAACCAATCCACGCGTTTATAAGATAAATGCATTAATAAGCTGTATGAATTTATCTACGTTTAATGCATACACACGTATAAAGAAGTGTTCCATATTACGAATTCATTTCAAAAACTCTGCAATTTGGTTCAATCAAAAACCCATTCTATGTTACGAATTTTCTCCCTTGAGATGCGTTAAAAGGAAGTTTAAAAATATTTATTTGCAATAACAATTGATGGCACATTGTGAATCAGCTCGACTTGGGGAATACCCCGAAACAGACTTAAAACTTGTTTCTCAAATTGAACCTTGAGACAATGTTGAAATAGTTTGATCAGGTTCAATGACAGAATAAGTCTTCAAAGATATACTATGAGATATACTATATATACATATAAATAAACATTAGAATGTACACTGGTTTGAATCTCGTGCTTTCCGTTATGATGCTATAATTACAGTCTATATCCAAATGTGGCTATTGGAATAATGGATAAGTTGTGCAAATATTGCAATGCCTTAAAATTTAAGAATACTTCGCTGCTAGAAAAGTGAAACTGCCTGAACTGCATTCAACACCCCAAACATTATGAGCGTTGATGTCAGGTGACACAAGCGTATTTTTTGAAAAATAAAAGGAATTACACTTATGTTTTTTTGCCTGCATAATATATTTTAAGATCGGATACGGGCTTAATTTATTAAGAAATAATGATGATTTGCACATTTTACACGCCATAATATATTCATTATTTAAAGTGTCAGAGATTGATTTGGACTTGTGAATTTGCATGACACATGGCAAAATCAAAACGCATTTAAATGCTGATTTGGAATTTAAACAATTTAAGCTTTATTCTGCCTTTTGTTAACATGTGAGCTACATCCGTATAGCTTTTTTCCAGAATTGATGCACTTCTTGTTGCGATCCTATTCGTAGTTTGAATAAAAACTGAGACAAATATATTGATAGGAAGTTTGTGAAAACACATTGAATATTCACTCTTTTATGCAAGTTATTTACGTATACTTGATGCTGGGTTTCCCCCTTAGGCTCAAGTGCAAACAAATCAACAATTGATACTATAAATATTTTAAATAACTTTTAACAGCTTCCCACGAGTCATTTATTTACCTAGACTGTAGACTTTTGTTTATAAACTGATCTACTAATTCCCATGACTTAGCTAACGTTTTTTACATTTCTAGAATATTTACACACTTTCCACGCCACGACAGTCACGGATGTCGTACATTTTCGTCAGTGTCAGGAACGTGAATAAACAATTTTACGTAAAATGTTTTTTTTTTTTAATAATGATAAGTAAGTTGACAAAAATTGTGAATAATCCAACTGTGTAGAAAGAATCTGTAGCTAATGGGTTAAGAATTTCAGATAGGAGACGTGTTTTAAGGCAAACTAAAACTTACACAAAGAAATATTAATGGTTTACTCATTATATATGTACATATACGTATGTAGCTATATTAAAATGCATTATTTATATAAATAAGCTAAATGTTACCATAAATATACTTAATAATGCCCACATCGTGATTTGTTTGCTTATGGTTTTCGCTTATGACTGCGCCCTGGCATGGCATGGCACACCCTGTATAAAAGTCGACCTGGTCTTACCAGTAAATCAAAATCGACAAATATTTACGCAAATGCAAGAGGGAGACAGAGTGTGTGTGCAGGTGTTGTTGCGCATAGTTTTGTAGCTGTTAATGACATCCATTGTAATTGTTTATTAGTTAGACCCCATCCCAATTATGCATCCACGTACGTATGTGTGTGTGTGTGTGTGTTTGAGTGTGTTGACTTTTGACTAAACTACGTCTTAACTTAGTCGGCCAAGCACTAAGCTTTACAAGCGCCGTCGCACGTTGTCTGCTTTGGCAACTTTTGGCAAATAAATAAACGTTAAATGCTATTGTAGATGCGGCTGTCTATCTGTCTGTCTGTCTGTCTGTGTGTGTGTGTGTGGTGTGTTTGTTTGCGTCAGACGATCACATCATCACTTAATAGTTTTACAGTTTACAGTTCAGAGTTAAGCCAGCTTAGCTCTACCCAAATTGACAGTTTCAATATGTATATAACGTATACGCAACGTACACACAGACACACACAAAATTTAAATGTCAAAATCGTAATGAATTAAATATGAACAATTGTCAATGCCACGCCCACTAGCCCATTCGCCACAGCGAGCAATAACCTAGTAAAAAATCACTTTAATTGAGGATAGGAATAGGAGTTACTTCTTTAGTTACTGTTGTAAGTGCATTTTTCTTGCCATGTTGTTGACGTTGACGTGATTCAGTCAATTACATATATATTATTCGTGAAGCGAACAACATGACATGTTTTTTTTACAGTATTTTTATACTCGATACCGAAGGTAAAGAGTATATTGGGTTTGTTCAATGATGTCTGTCCGTCAGTGTGTCTGAACGCAACTTTTTTCTTCATCTTTCAAAATAGAGACTTAAAGCTTTGCAGATATCTTTTTCTATGGTCGGGATAGATAAAGTGCCAAGATTGGGGTTCTACGATTACTGGGGGGCTGGCAAATCGATAAATTCGATAGCTCAATATCGATAAATCTTTATATTTCCCACACCCTTAAAGTAAGAAATACTAAATTTGGTAAGAAGATACCTACTGGCATCCCCCATAAAACTGAATCAGTTTTGGAGCCACACACACCCATTCCGCCTACATCTTAAACACTTTTTGAGCCATAGCCACCGAATTGGGTGGCAAGATAGTTGATGACATCCCCCAAAAACTTGCATCAAAACTTTGGTATCATGCCCTCGCGCAGGAATGCATGTATCTTTCTCAGATTGTAAGCAACAGTCACCGAATTTGTTAGGAAGACCCCAAAGGATCTGCATCAAAACTTTCGATGCCATGCCCACTAATACCACAACCACTGCCCCCTTTGCAATCAGGCCTCTTGTTAGCCGTTATTAAACACGTATCGAGTATACCGCAGTCGGTTGCGTCCGACGCCAACGTTTCCACTTGTTTTACTTGTTCTTTCTGGTTAAATGTCTAACCATTTAGACTTGATATGCCTACGCTTTTCCCACATTTTCTGTGCAACTACGAAAAGTGGCAGGAGGAGGGTAGGAAGAGTAGCGAGGAGAGCAGAGCAAATGCAAAAACAAAGTAGCGTCATTAGTCCAATACCGCTTCAAAGAATAATTGTTAATTGTGTAAATGTTTAAATTATATAAAACACATAAGCACTTTATGCAAAAAAAACCAATGGAAAATTTTGTAACAAAAATGGTTAATCCGATAGAAATAGATAGATCTTGCTGAAGTAAAGCTGATTATGCGCTTAATTAATATTGATAAGTTGAGTCAGAAATAATCTGAACACTTGACTTGGCATTAATTGGTAAAAGCAAAGACAACAAAGGAAAATTGTGACTGTTTGTTAGATAAGTTTGCCAGACAAACTTAATAAAGTTCAAATCTACTTCTATATATAACTGCAAGTCAAACGGAGAGGGTATTCACAGTGCTTTAGCTGTGTCGATCACTTGCATTTCGACTTCTTGGAGTTCAGCCAACTCTTAAGTATTTTGCTGTTGTTGCTTATACTCCTGAGACACACACTTCTGCCATATCTTCTATGTGTGCTGTGTTCTGTTCTGTTGCGTTGTAAATATTTTGTATGATTTTTAGTCGCATTTGCCGAGTTTTTGTTTACGCTACACACTCCATCTGCCAAACTGTTGCATAATCAAAGCCAAATTGTCGCCCACATGCCACAAGGACTACCAAGGACTAATACTTCGGCTTTGTATATATGCATGTATGTAACTGCGGTTGGCACGGCACGACAGCATTACGTATACGGCCTGTTGGCATTGTCCTTTGCTTGCCTTTTTTTGATCTCTGGCCGAAAATGAGTCCATAAAGAGACCAAAAGGCAAACGTAAGAAACGTGTCGAGGCCAAAAGTAAGCTTGGCAAGCAGACTGGGATTGGGAATAGGCATTTCGAATGACATTGCCAACAATTCTGTTACTGTTTTTATACTCTGATGCCGAAGGTAAAGAGTATATTGGTTTTGTGCAATCTCTGTCACACTGTCGGTCTGTCCGTCCATCTTTAAAAGCTAGGAACTTAAAACTTTGCAAACATCTTGGTGCATTCTGCGTCAGAAAATGTGTCGAAGTGCAAATCGATAGAACAACCTTTTACAAATTTGTTGGCAATATGGCTAGTGACATCCCCCAAAGATTTGCGTACTCTCCCCCTTTCAAATCAGGCTTCTTAACACCCGTTTTATACTGGTATCAGAGTATACCGCAGTCAGTTGCGTCAGACTACAAAGTTTTTACCTGTTTTTTTTTTCTTTATTTTTCTTTTGTACCAGCCAGCAAGCGTTCGATTTGTTTATCTTTGAATTTCGAAGCTTGACGCTTAATGTCCACCATATTATACTATATGTACATGTATTGTTATTGTATTATTTTGTTCTTGTTATTTGTGTTTGCTTATATTTATTTTGAATGCGTCATTCGTCGCGCTTTAAAGGCTCGGTATCCGTTTTGTTTTCGGTATCCCACACTTTTCAATCGCCAGTCAAAAACAAAATAACAAACGAGACGGAGAATTACGTTTTGGTTCTAGTCCAAAAGCAAAAGACTCGATCCATCATCATTATTTTCATTATTAACTGATTTCATTGAGGCCTTGATTTGTTGTTGCTGTTTAGATAACTTTAACCATAGTTTAACCATATAATGATGTTGGCATTTAAGCGATTCTTTGTACATATGCAGGCGGCTTTCCAATAAAAGCAGTCATGTGTGGTTTAGCTATTTTCCGCCTTAGCATTTAACGATGGTTGATGTCAAATAGAGTCGCTTCTGTGTAACTATTTTTATAATCGTTACAATCATTATTAGTATTGGAACGGAAAGTGGGACAAATATAATATATAGACTATGCGTATATCCTGTTAGTGCACGTATGTTATGACACGTATACGCCATGTAAAGTTAAAGTTTAGTTAAATTTATTGCTCTATAAGTATCGGAAATTGGATGTAATAGAAGAACACTTTACACAACGATCGATATATCCCCTTAAGTGGCGCATTTATGTGTTTCGCTGGGTGGGTGGTTAGGGGGCTTGTTAAAAGCATTTGATAATTGAGCTTCAAAAGCGCATTCAACCGGGGAATCGCTACACAGGGTGCACAAGGTAAACATACACGTAAATGTATTGAATAAACAAAGTATAAAGTACATGCTTACATTACTACATTGTTCGCGGATGGCATTGAGGAAATGGTAAATTGTCAGTTAGGGGAAGGACAGACAGACGGTTCCTCGAACGCGAGCAATTAATCAGCGGCCCATGTGTGAGTGGGCTCTCATTTATACATACATACATATGTCCACAAACAAGTGCGGCATGTCTATTGCAGTCTTGCACCTTTCCCAAAGTTACCACACTCACATACACATACACTTTCACATGTATGTCAAAAGTTTCAAACGAAACCAGCTTGTTTATGAATATTCGCATACATTTTTTATGCATTTTTCGTTGCACGTACAGACAGTAAAGTTGTGTTTTTGGCACCGACACAAGAGAGAAACAATCTTGCCACTCTTTTCACTACCAAACAATGCTCAGCTAACCAGTGAGTGACCAGCTATAAGCAATTACATACATACGTTCTTTAATAGCTTCCACTCACAGTTAGTTTGTTTTGCTTTCTCCTTCTGATGCTTTTACCGTTGCACAAGCTTTGAAGGTTATTTTTTGATACGTTACCGACCCACATACATACATGAGTATTTCTCAGTAATTTACATACGTGTGCATATGTGAGTTTGTGGTATTCTTATAGCTTAAGTAAAGAACGCTTTTAGGCCTATTAAGTACAAAAAAACATTTATCGTATATGCATGTAACTGGATTCGGATGCTTAAGTCAATTCTACATAGATCGACAAATGTATGTATGCAATGCCTTGAAAACTTCACACACATGCACACACCCACATGCCTTTAGCGACTTTTTCAAAATGAAAACACCAACCGAAACTAGAAGAAGAAGAGCACGAAGAACCAAGCGCCATCAAAAATTTACACTCACAGGCCCAGTTACACTTATACACACAAACAAGCACAATAATGTACCAATGTGTGTGTGTGTAAGTATGGGAGCTTCAGGTAACTCTACGAATATATGTATATGTGCTTGAAATATTAATAATGCTTGAAATGAAAACTTGCTTAATTTTTGACGCACTTTTCTCAATGGTATTTAACTCGTTGAACAATTTTTTCACTACTTAACACTTGATGGTTAATTGCTGTGTTGTTTTTCTCTTATTATTTTATGTCTCACTTCTTGTTGTTTTATTGCTTAAACTTCACTTTGTGCACTTTTTGAGTGTTGATGTAGTATTTGTGTGTGGTGTTGTATTGTGTGTGTGTGTTGCAAATAATCTGGCTCGTCAAGCTCGTCGCTCTTGCCCACCGCTCGTCACGAATCCACGTTTGACACTAAAAAGCTCGAGTTTTGCGGGCTTAGGCTTTTTTCTTGGGGCCTAGAGACATTGCAGCTAGCGCTAAAAAATGTCAAGCGATGAGGTCGCTAAATAAAATACTAAACACGTAGTTGAGATTTTATATGCTGCATGACAAAAGCTGTCTGCATTGGTCTGACAGCTCTTTGGCGCGCACTTGTATTTAAATTTCAAATGTGTGTTTGGTAAAATGCTGCTTAAAAATATAATCTTTTGCAGTATTGTGTCATGTTATAAAGTAACTTTGATGTCACACTTGTTGCACAGTTTAAGCCACTTAATGGAAGCCATTATGTATGGATTTTGCTGTTTTTTTTTCTCTTTGTGGCCACTTATTGAAGCTTATTGAAACAACTTAATCAGAATGCATAAATCGTGCCCACGGCAACGTAATATTTGTCATATTTTATATTTACGGGCCACTTATCACCACAGCCGGGTTCGACCCCGCAAAGACCGAAGACCTCATCATATGATACGGACATAAGACAAAGCTTCATGCTGTGATTGTTGTTGTTGCTTTTCTACAAACACAAAATTATACAATGAACAGGCGCATTAAAAAAATAAGTTGTACAGAGAGTAGAAAACAGCATTTGTAGTGGATGAGGAACAGGCGAAAGTCGCCAGGTTGAGTTCACTTCAGTTTCGCTTTGAGTCTGAGTTCCAGTCTCTGCTGGTCTTCTCTGGCTGGAGTAGATAAAGATGCAGCTGCAGTTGGATCACAGACAGTTCGCTTGTTGTTTCTGTCATAATCAGCAGATGTTTGGCCAACACCAAAAACCAAATTGGAAAGGAGGAAACGCAGCTAAAGTTGCTATAACAAATGGCCAGTGGCCGAAATGGACAAAGAGACTTTGTAATCGATAAATAAAAAATAAACACAATTGAAAATTATGTTGTTGTTTTTTTTTTGTATTTTTCGTTGGTTTTATACTTTTTAGGTATTTTTTGATTGTTTTTATTGAAATTCCTTAGATCGCAAGAAGCGCACAGAAGTAATATGTTTATGGTAAATTGTTGTTGTAGATACATTATATATTTAATTAAGAATATTATTTAATATTTATGTATATGTCTGCATATATATATATATATATATATATATAAATGTATATGTTATGTATATATATATATATATATATATATATGTATATGTAATATGTAAGTATATATATATATATATGTATATTGGTAGTTTGTGTGTGTGATAATGGTTTATTTGTGTGTGTGTCGGTGTGGATTTGTATTAATTAGATATACATATACATATATAGTATATAGTGTGGTATAGTATGGTATATTTTATGGTAAATTTATTATTATTATATATATTTTATATACAAATCTCAATAGATTCTTGATTGATTTGATTTTCATTTTCGTTTTGATTTACATTTATTTATTTTGTATTTTGTATACAAAAAATGTCAACTTTTTTCATTTATTTTCTTGTCATATTTCTTTTTCCTACACTCTTAAAGACTATTCGCTCTATTTATCATCATCATCATCATTATCTGTTTCAATCATTCGCTTTCTTACAGCTTCTAATTTATATACGTATGTACATGTGCGTGTTTGTATGTATGAACATTTTTTTTAAGTATAAGTTGTTGAGCAAAGTTTAAATATTTTCTCATTAAGACGAAAGCTTTGTGTGATTTGTTTGAATTTTCATTTTGTTTTGGATTGGAATACACACACACACACGCACACATACCTATATAAACATCAATCAGTGTCACAAATTTGTTTTTATACTAAATTTAATACAATACAAAAATTGAAGAAATAAACAAAGCTCGAGGCTGAATTAAAAATTAAAGTTCGCACAGGCAAAAATTACAAAATTGACAAAACGCAGTTAAGTTAAATGTTAACAGCATTAATAGTTCAGTTAACAGTAAGGAGGAAACATAAAGAATAAACATATATATTATTTATGTGTAACTTTGTGTTGGACTTTCGATTTGTTTTTTCTTCTTTTGATGTCTTTCTATATATATTTTATCTTTCTCTTACATCAATTGTTATGGTATATTGTGGATATTCATATATATTTATATTCAAACATGCTTTACATTTATATCAGTTGAATCATTCATAAATTATCACCCAGCAGTTTTAGACAAACAAGCAAACGAACAAGCCAAACTAAACAGTCACTCAATCACATTACATCACAATACATCAATCAATCATGTTGCTACTTCTGCTGTTTAACTTCACTAGATACCATCAGTTTTATACATTTAGTTATTATATTATTATATGTTTATAAAAATTAAATACAGCTCTACACAATTTTACACTCATATATGTACATGTATATATATATATATATATATTTTATTATTTTTATTTTATATTTAAAAAAAAGACACTGACAATTTTTTAGCAAAGTTTTCTGTTTCTTTTAATATACTCATTCATTAATATTTCATTTTAGCTGCATTATAAAAATATTGTTAAGTAAAAACAAATTGATTTCTTTTTCCTACGAGATTTTGATTTGCGTTTTTTGTTAAACATGCTTTAAGTGCTTATTGTTTTGTATAATCTGCTTGGTTGCTAATTTTCATCATTGTATTTTCGGAAATCGGTTAATCCGTTATAGCATTGAGCAACGTCTCACGCTGAGATACATTAAGTTTCGGTTTCAAGTAACGGTACTGTTTCCAATCCAATCGAATCCAATCCACTTAAAATTGCGTGATTGTACAGTGCTTAAGGGTTGACACAGTTACAGTTAAGAGTTTCAATTTAAGAGTTACAGTTAAGAGTTTCAATTTAAGAGTTACAGTTAAGAGTTACCATTAATTGTTAAATCATATACAATATATAAATACAATTTTTATTTGCATATATTATGTCATTTTAGACAGCTAAAAAATTTGACTAATATTTATTTCTGGTTGGTTTTTTTTTTTGTATTTTTGTTTTTTTATTTACATGTCATCATTTCTGCATTGCAAAATATTTTTTTGTTTTTTTTTTCTTCTTGTATTTGATAAGTAATTATTTATTTATTTTTTTTTTTTTTGCAATATATTCATGAATTGTATTGTTTTTGTTTTTGTTTTAATATAGTATTTATGTATACGTAGATAATTTGCTTGGAATTTCTATGCGGCGGCTCGGAAGGCGGCTGCACTATATAGCAAACGAACAAATTCAAAAACAATTATAATGTAGGATGATATAATTATTAATTATTACTACAACTGAGCTGTTAAATAGGGTTAGAAGGAAATTCAAAATTGTTTTGTTTTCTTCAGTTTGTTGCGTCTCAACTTTTTTCACGTCTTTCTTCTTTTTTTATTATTACAAAATCAATCTTTAAATGTGTGTGCGGGCAGAATAGAAGTTTTCTAACAAAAAGACAAAGATATATATATATAGTAGCATTTGTTAAGCATTAAGATATTTGCGTATTTTTTTTGTTTTTGTTTTGTTTCGTTTTTGCGACGCATATGATAAAATTTTGAAATTTTTTTTTTCGTTTTTGTTTGCAAATTTTAGGATTGTTGTTAAAGTATGATATTGTATGTAGAAATTATGTGGTTTGGAGTCTCTTTCGCTCTCTTTCTCTTCGTTCCATTCAACATCATCATTTTGTGAGGCGAGCTTACCAAATGTTGTCGAAAAAAGGAACAAGACATATAAGTATATATTTTTAACAACTTTGCACATTTGTAGAAGAAACTCCAATTCCCGACAATATCATACTCAATCATGCCTTATGCTTGTTTTCTTAAAGATACTGTTGCTGCTGTTGCTGCTGCGTCACATTTAAATACGAATCTTCGCCGAGCAACAATAAACTGGGCGCTGAACCATCATGCGGATAGAAATATGCAATTTGACCGCTATATTTGCTCGTAGGTTGTTGTTGTTGCTGTTGCTGCAGCAGCAACTGTTGCTGTTGCTTCTTTACATTGAGTTTATCTATTGTTGTATTGATTTGTTGATGCATCAGCACCAAGCTTCCTGTGGCTGCCACCACATCCTTCTCCATATTCTGCGCTTTGTTAATGTTATGGTTAAAGTGTTGCTGTTGTAGTAGTAGTTGCTGTTGCTGTTGTTGTTTTTGTTGTGTTTCGAGTGGCTGTTGTTGTTGCTGCTGCTGCTGCTGCTGCTGCTCCTCCAATCACGTGCTCAACCAGGTGGAATTGCATGTGCAAATGGTGCTGGGAATCACAGGTGCATAGTAGACGCCATTGGCATAAATCAATCCAGGCGGACCAGCTTGAATTTGTATGGTCTGCTGCTGTTGTTGTTGTTGCTGTTGTTGCTGTTGGTCAGCTGTTGCAGCTGTGCCAGCGACAACTGCTGCTGATGTTACTGCAGCTGTTGCTCCTGCTGCTGCTTGTGTTGTTGTTGTTGTGCAGCAAACTGGTGTTGCTTGTTGCACATAAATCGTTTGTGTCTGCTGTTGCTGTTGTGGCGCTGTTGTTGAGACAAGTGTTAAGACTTGCGTCGTCTGTGCTGCTCCCTGTTGCTGCTGCGGGTCGAGCTGTTGTTGTTGCTGCTGCTGTTGTTGCTGGTGCTGTAGGTATTGGTGTTGCTGATGTAGATGTTGCTGGTGATGGTGCTGCTGCTGGTGATGATGTTGCTGTTGTTGCTGCTGATGCTGGTGAAGATGTTGCTGGTGATGATGCTGTTGATGTTGATGCTGCTGCTGCTGCTGCTGTTGATGTTGATGATACTGCTGCTGCTCCTGTGCCTGCTTCACCTGATTAGCCAACGAGTGGATCAGCGACAATGTCTGTCGACGCTCGTGTCCCATTAGACAAACGGTGGACATTTCAACAACATTATATAAATGCATCAGGTATTCATACTGCAGCGGTTCCTCATCAATGCCCCAGAAGTGATTACGCAAATAGGCTTCCAGTTTCGTTGTCTGCGTATTAATGTCCGGAAAGTCGATAAAGAAGCGAGAGCACATGTATCGTTCCAGGGTTTTTATCAACTGCGAATCGACGGCTGTATAATTGCGCACCAATAGATTACAATATTTGAGCAGACCACCGCCGCGTATCTCCTCCGGCTGGCGCGTTGAGATCAGTTTCTTTTGCAAGTGATAGAGCGCCTCCTGGAAGTCGCCATAGACCGATTCACCCACAACGGTGGGATAGAAATTCTCGGAAATGGGCAAAGCGGCACAATCGTAGAACAAGAGCAACGAATCCAAGACAATCTGGAACGAATCCACGGAGAACTCGAACTGACGTCGCATTGTGTCCACGAATTTGAGTTCGACATTCTTGTGACCGGGCGAATTGCCTAGCGAGATGAGGGACCAGCGATCGCCATCGTTATTATTATTGACCTTGACCATTTTGCCGACATAGGCCTCCTTTAGGGAGCACGTGTAGATGCGACGCTTGCAAACACCCTCGGGCATCAGGTCCAGCAGAGTGTTCAGCACGGCGGTCTTGACGCGATCAAAGACACGCGGTGAGCTCAGCTCGATGGCAAAGATCAGATCCAGATCATTGTATTGCTGATCCTCGTTGCCTAGGACATGACTAGCAGCGCCACCGTTCAAACGAATATCCTTAACTAAGACACCAGCACCACCGCTGTTAACATCCGCTTCCAGTTTGCGTCGCACCACATTCACTAGATCCTTGAGCGTCACCTCGAGTGTTGGGAAATTGCCACGTCCATGTATGGCCACCTTCTCGTCCATGACATCGTGCAGCTTGCGCACCTGCTCGAACGACAACACAGCCAGTCGCTGTGTTCCCCCAGTGTCTACACTCTCCAGTGATCCATGATCCGAGGTCGATGCAATCGATGATCCCGAACTTGGGGATGGTGGCGGTGTTTCAGTGCCGCCATCCGAATGGAAGCCATCGTCAATCTGGTAGACATCCATTCTGTTGTTGCGCTGCTGATGAAATAACGGTTCGGCGGCTCTGTCTAGTGTCCCGCACTACAATTAAAGAGGTGAACAAAAAGAGAAATAAAATGATTTCAATTAGTAATATAAAATAAAAAGAGAGAATATTAAATTAAGTTCTTTTGAGCTTTAAGCAAAGCTTTATTGTATAAAGTTCCTTAAAAAAAAGCTTCTACAGCTTTTTTAATGATTTTGTTTTCAATCCTTTAATACAGAAAAATATTCATGAAATACTTGTTTATGCCTACTTAACTTTTAATGTCTCCGACTGACTTTATATATTTCTTAAATTAGCGTCGTACAGCTGAAATAGCAGCTTAAGATTTCAATTAAGCTTTTTGTGAAGCAAAAAAAAAATTTAATTATCCTTAAACAACATGCAATTGGCTTCAAAATCTATATTCAGTCTCTTTTTAAGTCACATATCATTTAACATATGTATATTGACTCGTTATTTAATGCCTAAAAGGCTTTAAATTATTTGTTTTATGCTTAGCTGAACCTCTTTTAAGTCTTTAATTCTTGACGCCTGATGTTGCAAACACATTTTGATGATCTGTGTACACCAAATATATGTATTTATCTTTTTAGTTTTATTATTTTTTCTTTGAAATTTTGTTTGCGCCAATGCCAGCTAAATTTCTTTTTTATTAATTAATTATATTTTTGTGTGTCTCTCAGTGTGTCTCTCCCCTCTCCGCCTACACAAGCGCCTCTAAATATGATTGCGCTCGTTATTGAGCTCACATTTTTCCTAAATTTCATATGTTGTTGTATTTGTTGTTAATTTCGACATATATTTCACATTTGTTGTTGTTCTTGTTGTATGTTGTTTAATTTATTTGTTTATTATCAACGCCTTAACCGCCTCACCGTTTAACGTTTAACGTTTGCCTTTGCACTGAGCTCAATGTTTTTTTTTCCAGAGTGTTCTTTTTTTTATCTTTTATGAACTTGACAAAAGTAAAAAATTATTTTTTTCGGCCGCCTGAATTGAAATTTCCGCGTCGTTATCGGAGATGCCCTCTCTCTATTTGTATCTCTCTCCCATTCTCTCTTTCTTTATCTCTCCCTCTCCTTGCTCTACACATTTATTTTATTTTTTTGTAAATTCTTTTGCCTTCTGTTTTGCGGTAACGCTTATCGCTGGTAAAGTAGCATAGTAGGGGTCTGGGTCGTAGCTATGCCTATTTTGTATCTTTTGTTTATCTTTTTTTTCTTTCTTTTTCAGTAATTTTATTTTCTTGTGTTCTCAGAACCCATGAAATGGATTAAAAGGGTATAATGGTTTTGTTCAAATGTATGTTATAGGCAAAAGGAAGACGCTTCCCCCAATCCCATACGTTTTTTAGCAACAATAGATAAAAAGTACTACAAATTTTTAAGTATTTTAATCGTTAACAGTTTGAGTAACATAGAAGATATATCGAATATTGCAATATGTGCAGGGCCAAGGACGCAGGGTATCTCCTAGTCTATCTCTTTTGCATTTGTGTAAAGCATTTGTATGGGTGTGTGCCTCGCTTCTTTATTATTTCGTTTGTGCGTTTCACAGACAACAAATATAATCTTCTGGCATAACTAGTTGCTGTTGTATATGTGTTTGTATTTGTACAATATGTATGTATGTATAATGCCTGTAGCTGCGTGCAAATATTCGGACTATATGAAGCCAATTCAAATAAGTATGTTGATTCTTGCGTGTCAGTAAAGTGACGTGAATGATTCACACTGGGACACTCACACATACATTAAGTACATACACATATACTGCAGCATAGTACGAGAAAGTATGCAACGTTTACACGAGAAGCATCAAATACCTGATACCGTTAACCTTGATTACAATTTGAAGTTATCTGATCAGGTTAAACGATTGTGAAAGACTATTTATAAATATGTATTAAATAATATTTTTTTTGTCTAACTCGTGATTAGCTACTATCTAAAATGGTATAGTATAGTACTTGTACGGGTTTTTATTATAAGTTGGATTGCTTATATAATTTCTTTTGATTAAAGTTTTTTACCTTTAAGAGAAATCATCAAAATGTGCATGTCTTAAATATTTGCTTTTATTTAGGATGAGAACTTTTATTACTTCCTTTTATTTGATCAGCTGTTCAAATAAGCAACTAGAATTATCTTGTTCCCATTGTTTTCACCACTTTCAAGCGAGTTTTAACTGTCTATGCTGCATCTATAAATCATGGCACACTTCTCTAGCTTATCGTGATATAGTCTTTAACTGTACAACTTTATGTAAATTAATGATAAATACTTGAATGCAGCTAAAAAGCGAAAGGGCAAATAGGGCCACTTCCAACAACAACAACAATATTAATAATAGATTACATATCGCACTTGTTTAATTCAACAAAAAATACACTTATTAGCCCAGAGTGTCATAGCAAATGACGAAAGATGAATACAAAAAAACCAATGAGCACTATTATATCAAATTCTCTAAAGCTTTTACTGAACACTGATTTAAGTAGATTAAAATGTGCACCGGAAGCAGGTCCAGTAAATTTTGCTCAAAAAAAAAAATATCTCGCGTAATCTGTGTGAAGATTTCGTATACACAACAGCCGTATAAACTCAATTCAATTGCGAATTTTTGAGTTCATTTATATTCTCCTCTTCGCAAGGGAATTCTAAACATTTAATTTTTGTGCGCTCATCTTGAGAAATCAAGCTAGCTATTGGAAGCATCACTATTAATGTGTTTTAGATGATTTGTAGCGCAGTTTGTTAAATTTTACAGTGTAGAATGTCTCTCTTTTCTCGAACAATTCATAATTAATTTATTAATTGCCTTTAACGTTCATAGTGCACAAATTGTTGGGGCTGTCTGGGCATAGAGCATTTATTAAATGGAATTTGTAATTGTTGTTGCTGTATTTTTTTTTAGTTGTTATTGCATTTTCATGAATCGTTGCAACTGCACACAGCTACAATGTTCGAACATACATATATTTTAACACATTTTCAACACAATAATTAGTCGCAAATTTCGTTAATTTAGTGCTTATATCAAGAGTATTTATACTTAATTCGTTTCGTAACTTTTGGTAACATTTCAAATAGTACCAATTGTCACAGTAATATAATCATTCGTGTCACAAGTTTTGAAATTCGAATTTTTTTTACTTTCTCCTCTAGAAAACGCATGCATAATACAAAAATTATAACTGAAATTCACACCATAACTAAAATTAGCACACATTTTTTTTCGTTTCTTTGTTCGCACTTTTTCTTAATTTCAATAGCACTTTTTATGCAACTGCATATCTTTCATACGTTTCATTCATATTTTGACACAGTTTTAAAGCTATTTTTTTTTAATTTTTGGCTGCGCTTCAAGAACTAATTTTGATTTAAATTTTCTGCTGTTGCAGATTTGCAGATAAGACTTGTATCGTTACAAATTGGCCAAGTTAGCTGTTTTAAAAGCCAATGAAAAACTACAAAAAATATCCAACAATTTTTCGTCATTTGGCATTTACCGCTGCGAATTTCACAACACAATATATTCGTTGAACCTTTTTTTTCGCATATATGTACTATGCATGAATGTATGTACATATTTTGGTGTGTGCAAGTGTGTACTTTTTCCACAAATAATAAATTAACGCTGCAATTTTCACCAATTTCTTCGCGGCATTTAGTTTGCTGCTCATTATGATTATTGAGCAGAAATGAATGCATAAACTTCATTATGTATTAACATGATGATTATTATGCTTTTGGCTGCAGTTGAATTGCACACACACACACACAAACGCAAACCCAGAGAGATAAAAAGAGAGAGAGAGAGAGACACGCAAACAGGTGTATCGGTGTATGGCGTGCCTGGTGGCCTAGACAGACTTGGGACTGGTCTCAAATAAAAGTGAAAATCATTGTTTTTTCTTTCTACAGCAGCAAAAACGTAGAAAAAATAGAGAAAAACAACAACTACAACAACAACAGTAGCAGAAGCAACAGCAGTACACACGGGCAGAAAGTCTTTGCAAAGCAAAGCTCAAACAAGTGTAACATAGCAAGCAGCTGTGTGCGTGTAATGTCCAGAAAAAAAAAATAACCCAAAATTAAATATGGATTCCGTGTACAAGAAGCAAAAGTACTCGCATGTGTTATAGATATGTATGTATGTGTGTGTTAAGGAGGGTGGGCTGGGGAGTGGGAGCAACAATTACCGTATTGAAAACAGGCGAAGACGACGCACTCGCGACTGTTGCTTTAGTTTTAGTTTTGATTTTCTTTGACTTGGCGACTTTGCAGCTGCGTGTTTTTTTTTTATTATTTTTCAATCACAACAAATTCAATTGAAATATTTATGCGAATGTTTGCACTTTTCACTACTATATATCACGCACTACACGACTTGCATATATATCTATACTTTTTTTTTTGGTTGGTATACTTATTAAATTTTAACACATTTGTATGACTTTTAAAATTTTGAAGCTAAATAGCGCCGCGCGTTTAACTACGTTGCGTTGCGTTGCGCGTTTGAAAACCAAATGAATTGGAATGCTTATTAGAATATTTGCGAGTGAGCGGCGGCAGCAGCAGGCGCGTACACACCAAATCAAAAGCTTTGCCCAGCTGACGTCACGACGCTTTGTCACGCTCAACGAGTGACTTTTTGAGCCATTGAGAGCGAGTAGCGAGAGGCGTAATTTTAGTTAAGCGCTGCGCAGGCTTTGAGTGAAGTTGGCGCTAGTAGTTTGTGTGAGTGAGTGTTCTGTGTATGTGTATGTAGTGCTTTTTAGAAGGGCAATCATAGCATAGCGCGCTGCAGGTAAATTCTGACGGTCGCTCGGTTAGTCGGTCGCTGGCCGATGCCGTTTTTGTTGCTGTTGCTGTTGTTAACTTGCTCACTCGCTCGCTCAGCTGATAAAGCGATCATGCACTTTGTGGATGTGCGTGTGTGTCTGTGTGTGCTGCTTTAATACCATATTTGAAATGCATTTTTGCTGCTTGCGCGTTTTTGATTTCAATATTTGTAAATTTTTTTGTTCACTTTTTATGCAAACAACAACAAAACCACACAAATCAAGAGCTTTTGTGTATGTGCAAACAAGTTTTTGGTTTTGCTTGTGTTTAATTTATTTTTTTTCTTCTGTTGTCGCAACGAAAATTGCTTAAATACTTCTTTTGCTACGTTTGTTTTTGCTGTGTCCACTCTATTTATATACGTCTATTTATTTATTTGTTTGTTTGTTACTTATTGCCAACTATGCCGCAGGCGCCCAACCAACACACTCACACTCTCTGCCCGCCAAGCTGAGAAAACAAATCAACCGCAATGGGTCCTAACAATGGACAAAAGCATATACGCGCGCGCTTAGAAAGAAAATACATACATACGTAGCTTAAAGCTCGCGTCGATGTCGACGGCACAAATCAGCAGATCAATCAGCAACAATGCAATCGCAGGGCATCGAGCTTTGGAATCTAATTCAGATCTCAGGTGCCTGATATCGATGGGGCGCCATCAGCTAAACATATTATGTAATGCTCTAAATGTGCAAAGCTGCCGAAAATCGTTTAATGGCGCATGCAAAGCACACGCACACATACAGCGCACAAAAAAATGTAAAGTTAAACAGTTTATTAATAAATGCTATATATTTATTATTTATGTATAAATAATTCTCGCTCTCTCATTTAAATAAATGCCTGGCCTTTTCAATTCACAGACATAATCGTAAACACACGAGTTTAATGTACAGATATATGTATGTATTTATATTGTATGTATGTATATGTATGTACGTGCATGTACCGTTACTTTGGCATTTTGTCTGGAGAACGCAATAATCGGCATTATAATTATTATATTTTTTCTCGCTGTTTGCTGCTGGCCTGTGGTTCAATGTTAATCAGCGGATCGAATCACCAAAATAAAAATAAAAAAAAACGAAACAACAATAATAACAATACACACCCAAAATACATATGTATGTGCATACGTATATATGAAAAGTTGGCAAGTAACGCAATTGAACTGCAAGTTTTGGCCAAAAAGATTAATGTTGTTTTTTCAGGCTTTTATAAGTTGCCATAATGGATGCCCTCTTCGCCAAGTAACCAACTACATGCAGCAACAAAAGCTACAACAAACTTTACTTTCAGGTATATAGCCACGATAATATATCTTGCAGACACATATGTATCTATAGCCTGCATTGTACTAGAGGCAACACTCTACATGGCTCCTCTCTACTACAGCCCTGGCTTTATTATTAATGCCATTTACTGTCTTGTATCTGTAGCCTATGTATCTGTATTTATATCTGTATCTGTATCCATAGCCACTTGTAGCTTGATGATGATGATGATGATGGCGTTGCCTTTGCGCTCTTGCGTTCGAGCAATCGAGTCAGTGTGGCAGTCAGTCAGTTAGTCATCTCGATTCACAGACATATTCAGTGTGACCCTGACCTAATAAGTTATGCGCAAGCGCAAATTGTCCGTTTGCCGCATTTAGCATTGTTTTTCTCATTTTTTCTTGGGCTGTTTCTTATGCAAAAAGTAAATCACATGTATCTTGCATCTGGTATCTGCAACTGTAATTGCTGTAATGCATTGAAATTCCAGAAAAATTAAAAGCGCGCAACTGAATTCTGATTACTACAAGCATACATTAATGGCATAATGATGAGAATGATATGATCATTATATGTGATAAATGATATTTGTTTCTGCAAATGTTAATGAATCGAAAAATTCACAATTTTGGCTTACAATTTTTGAGTAGGCAATTCGAATTTTAGATTAAAATATATGGAAAAGTTATAAAATTCTGTTATAAGACTGGCATTTTGAATAAGACTACAGATTCCCATAATTTTATTCAACATGATCCATAACTTTCCCCCAATAGTAGTGAAATTCCCGATACTATAGATCATACAAAAAAGCTTAACGAATTTCAAGACATTTTTAAACATCTACAGTTTATTAAAAATTATGCTTATAGTTCCCAAGACATAACGAAGAAATCTCTTTTTTTTAATTCAACTTTTCAGAAATCAAACAAATGATAAAAATTTAATCAAACAAAGAAATAATTTTCTTCATTCTAAAGGAAGATATTTATATTTCATTACATTCTTAAGTTTTGTACTGTTATTCATATGCTTTTCTTTAAGACTCTTCGACATTCCTACACATTATTCGCCCACAAGGTTGATTTCCTCCCTCGAGTGTCCCCCAAAATATACATGGTCGAGGTTACTTTTGTTAGTTGATTACTTTGTCGTGTTGGTTCGTATTGTTGTTGCTGTTATAGTACTTTACCAAAATGCCAAACGAAAGTGCGAGCAAACTGAGCTGCAATTCCAATTCCAAATCGAATCAAATCGAATTAAATCGAAATTCTAGCGCACCTTCTCGCTCTCTCCTTCGCTCACAAATAAATGCAAATGAGGCTTAATTATTATGCCGGGCCCGAATCACACGAATGTGCCAAATTGAAACCGGTTCGACCGACATTTCAAATATATATTGTACATATAGATACGCCAAAGCGTTTGACTACAATTCAATTATACAACTACGCGGATGGACGGTTTGTGGAATAGAGGGAGGAAGGAAGGAAGCGAAGACAGTAAGACAGTCTTAGCCAGGCCAACAGCAACAACAGCAGGAGATTCACTTGCTCATAGTTTCACAAACCAAGCGGTGTTAAACAGAAAGAGAGAGAAAGGAGAGGTGTGCTGGCCGCTTCGATTGAAAATGAAAGTGCAGCAAAGAATTTGGAAGCGTTTTTTTTGGGGAATAATGACGGAAGTGTTTCATCGTTTTGTGGCTTTGATAAAAATCGTTGGCTCTCATTTTATTTCATTCGCTGCATTTGCTTTTAAGCTTTGTAGGAAGAGGAGAGGTAAGGAAATGGACTTGCACCTTAGAAGGCATTGCGTATACACGTCTGGTATTATTGATTGGCTTTCGTTTGACGTCGTTTCGCATTTGTGCTTCTCTGCTGTTTAAGTATTTCATTTGTTTCGGTTAATCTTGACCCGACAAAGGTACAAAACGTGACGCCCGTGCAGAGAGCTGCCCCTCCCAACCCCCTGCCACATTCCCCTGTCACATTTGCTTTGTGCAACGCGCTAAATGGAATTGTAGACACGAGTCTATTAAATATATTGTAACGACCACAGCACGACTCAACACAAAATAAAGCAACGAAAAAATTTGAATAATTAAATTACTTTTAATTTTAGCTTTTCTTTTTCTTTAGCTGCTACATCTTGGGGTCATTTAAGCTATCTGTCAGTTTGTCCTACCGTCTGTCTGTCTCTGCCTATGCCTATACTTAGATAAAAACAGCTTGAACTAATGCAGACAATATATGTTATGTAATCCACTCTCAATACAATAAAATACATAGTAACAGAGTAAAGAGAATAGCAATTTAAATATTGGTTTAGCACTGTGCGAAAATTTTATTGTAGCTTATAAGAAATTAGAAAAAAACGTTAGAAAACTTGCCTTTGTTTGACATTCACTAAAAAATATCAAGTAATTCGAAAGTTTGACTCGAATTTAAACTGCGTAACTCAACAAATCGCTCAAAGTATCAAAGAGCGTTGATTGTTTCTCAATAAGAAACAGTTCCAGTTTGTATCTTAAAGATACGCAGATACGAAAGCGTGCAAATTATTTTGCCGCATTTGTGCAAATAACTTTGTTTATTATTACTATTATGTTCATTTTGCTGCATTTAGTTATTATGTAAGGTGTTATTTTTCTCATTTAGATTTCGATTTCAGTTTGAGAGATCAGTTTATTTATACGTTACCGGCAACACCTGAGTTATGCGACTTTGTATTTGCCTAACGAGAGCGTATTTACCTGAAAGAAACGAAAACAAATCGAGAACAAATATAGATAAGTACAAATGGCGCATACCATAAAACAAAAAGGAAATGGAATAGTTGAAGATAAGAATGAAAAGAGAACAGGTAGGAAATAAATGACATTTTGAGATAGTGCTATAAAACTTCTGAGAATGTTATCAGCATAGAGTTACCAACAAGTTAAAGCTGCGCTGGTTATAATTATTTCATAAACAGCTGTAGTATTTCACAATCTTTCTAATGTATATCAAGAAACTTATTTAATTGTGTTTATGGTTCGATGCTCTTAGGTAATATAGAAATAGATTGATTAGATTGACCAAACAAGTCTTTCTATGACTAACAGTAAATATCAAATTCAAAAAGAAGCCAGTTTTCAACTTATTCAGCTCAAGGTTACAGTAAAGAGAGATCTTAACTCCACACAAACACATACATATACATACATATGTATATACTTAAGTGTCGAACTACGTTGTTGCATTAATTTCAAATCAACAGGCAAGCATTTGCGAGCAGATGTTTTCTCAGGAAGTAATTGATAGCAGTAGCAGTGGCAACCAATGAACATTTGTGGCACGAAATCATTCATCATTTTTAATTACAATTCCCACAAACGCAAACAAACTCACATAGAACGACGATTTCGCATGACAATCAAAATAACAAAAAACAAAAAAAAAACTATTCTCAAGTATGACCAAAAAAAATAGAAGTTGAATTAATCATAAAAACAGTAGAGCGCGATTTTGGAGAAACCCTGCAGCCGGGGGGTCTAAAGTTAAGCAACAAATTAATTAAATAAATTTGTTCTTCGCTAAGTATTAAAGTAAGTCGATTGCCTTAAGCACGACTATAATGCGTTCCATAAGTATTTACCTACAAGCAATACCGCACGCATTACGTGGATGCATGCCGTAAGTGCTTACATGGTAACATCGCAGGAAGCTTTATGGTAATGCCTTTTAAGCTTTACCCTTCAGATTGTTATCGGAACTCTAACTCTTAACCACATAAAAGTTAGACGGTATTATTTGCCTTTCTAAAACAAATGTTTAGCCTTTCAGACTTAATGAATATCGATTTTAATTGATTTCATGGAACAGTATTAAACACTAGCAGTGTTTGAGGCACCACTTAAAATAGAATTTTGTTTGTGTGTTGGTGCTTTTTGTATCTTCTCGTTGATCGCAGACCTAACACACAGTGTTTTGATACTCATCTGTCATTTTATAGCTGTAATTACAAGTAGCATGATTTTGTTTTCATAGTTTTTCGTCAAGTCACGCTATAAAACAATGAGAGAAGTAAACAAATACCAAATAGTAGAATAGAATAGAACAACACATCAAAATAATATCAAAGCCAAAACGTGCAGTACGCAATTAAACTTCAGGCACAATAGCTAGCTGACAGCCAAGAGACACAGACAAATAGACAAAGTAAAAAAAAAAAAAAAAAAACAATAAATAAATGCTTAAAAGTTTGCGCCATATAATCGCTTAATTGAATTTACTTGATACGCAAATGAATTAACTTCAAGTTGCAAATAACAATAGTTAACACAGGGCACGTGTCAAACACTTTTTTTTAATAACAACACACAAGAAGATATGGCATCTTGAAAGGATACGACGTTTAAAAGGATTCAAAGATCGGCTGAGATAAAACTGTTTGACCGCTAATCTAGTTTTTTTTCGCATATCGATCGTTGTTGTACACCAAAATGCAGCTGCAAGTGAATGAATTTTGAGATCAAAAGTTTCTGTGCATTTCACGCCTGATATGTCTTAAGGACAATGGCACTGGTCTTGAAGTTATTCATGCTTAAATCACATGCGAACTATAAACGAAAAAACTAGTTATTTTATTTTAAGGCTCATTCTAAAACATATCCAAATACAAAAAGTAAGTTTTAAGTTATTAATAATAGACGAAAATCAATTATTATGTATGTTTTTCTTTTCTTATTTATTATTTAAGCTCGACTCAAGCACAAAACACTTCTTTAGAGTTAATGAGAACACGCCAGCTCAGCTAAAATTTGATGCAATTTAGTTCACAAATATGAAAGGCTGTCAGCTGTATTCAAATAGGAAACAGTTGTATCAACAAAATTTGAGTTTGTGCAAGATTGAGAGTTGCTATGTATGTTATGGTGTTATTGTATTTATAGTGTTTTAACGCTTAAAAATATTGTCAGGTGTTTATTTTTTTATGTAAAAGATGGGCACAAAATGTATATACATACATAGTATAAAAAACATTATAGATTGTTTTTGCTACACAAGAAATATTCGAATAACAGCCCACACACAAACACACACGCAATTATATATCTCAAGATCTATAAATATGTCTATGAATCTATCGCCATATCTATAAATATTTTAAGAAGATTGTAGGGGTGCTATAGGTGACTAACGTTTGAGAATCTTGGGATTGCCACTGCTTCTTCCAACACGTGTGTCATGAGTGATTTATGCATTTAAGTGGCATTGAATTTTGAGAAGACTAAACTAAGTGGTTTTTAAACAGAGCTGCGTTTGGGAGGAGATTCAAGATTGCACAGTTTGCGATACTTTGTATTTAATGAAATGTTGAAAATTCAGCTTTTTATTACTTAATTAATTTTGTAAATAAATATATTTTTTTCTTCCCTACTTTCGTTCGCTTGTCAGCGCAAAGTGTCAAGATGAGTCGTGAGTTCAATGCACTTCAACAAAAGAAAGAGATAGACTTTCGTGTGTGTGTGTGCGAATGAGATGCAGCTAGACAGCAACAGCTTTCAAATATAATTCATTGATGTACATAGAATGCCATAAAATGCTGTCACAAACAAATTTGCTGTAAATAAATTGTCATATATATGTATGTATGTCAGTCGGGTCGGAGGCTTATCATCATTAATCACAACCTCATCATCAGCTCAAAAATATAAAGATTAAGGTTCATTAGACCAAGCTACGTTCAAGCACGTGCAATAAATCCTGTTCCAAACTAATAAATGGATTGGTTTAACGTTCGTTGGCCCCCCATCAACCCATTTACAGAGCAAACATACACTGTATTTTAATCTATAATGCTTTGTATAGAATGCATATATGTATGTTCATACTATTTTCATTCAACAAATGCTTTACTAATCCCTTTTTTTTTTGTATTTTAGTTCAACACAGGTCAGACTTATGGAACCTGACGTGTTTTCATTTCATTGATTACACAATCGTAGCAGTCGAGTGATCTGCATTAAAATTTTCATAGTTTCGACAGTTTACACTTTACAAAACACACCCTTTCCCCCTTCCTCAATTGTGAACTCGTAACTATGCAAAGTCGATGTATTTTGTAATTTAACTTTCTTTGACGTACAAACAGACTGCTTTTTATTTTTTAATTTTTTTTTTTTTGGCTACGTGCCATTAAAAATTGGCTATGGCCATCAAACTTTGAAACAAACATTATGTAATACGCCGGCATGAACTATTTCTCTCTCTATCTCTCTCTGTCTGTCTGTCTGTCAGTCAAATAACGACAGCAAGTAAGTGCAACGAATTACATTACGAATGAAATTGGTTTATGACTGTTTGATGAAATTCCATTTGAAAAAGATATACGAGATATCTTGAAATTTCAATCCGAAGATAAAAAACTTTATGATAAACGAAAACCGTCTCTGAGAACTGCCAACAAGCTATAAACAGTTAAAAGATCGCAGCTTTCGCAAATAATTCCCGAATAAAGCTGGTTCAAATGTGCGACTATCTCTTAACAGATCTTTCGAGTAATGTCTTTGCCTAATGAACTCTCAAAATGGACAGAACTATACAAACTGAACATTAATCAAATTTGAATGCAGTCTTTATTTGATGTTGCTTCCGTTTATTCGTTGCGTTGTATTGTATATAATAAAAAAAAGCGACTGGCGAGAAGACAATATTCATAGAAGGCAAGAATTAAATTGACAAATGAAACGAAACGAAATCGAAATTGAATTAATTAAGCAGCGCAAAAAACAGAAAAGAAACATTTCAACAGCACTCGAGACAAAAAAACAAAAAGACGAAAGCGATTACGTAATGCTGGCTGAAATAAAAAGAAGGTTTAATAATAAAAGAAGTTGAAGTATTTGCGCATTCTAAAGTTTAACAAAAGTGTGGCGCAGACAACCCACGAACAAATCTCTTGTCAGCCTCTAGAGTTTATTTTATAATTGGTACTTCTGACAACTTCTACTCCTACTTCGGGGAACTCATCTTTCTGTGGGCGGGCTGTTCTTGTTTATAAATTTAATCAGCTTATTGCTTGAAGCAACCATGCGCAGCTTATCCCTTACCTCTCCCTCGCCTTCTGCACCTGCCGCACATTAAAAATAGAATTTCAATTTCAATTTCATAGTTGTTCTAGCGAGTTGTGAGCTTAAGCCATTTAACAACAGAGCAGCATAACGAGAAGTAGTCAAGTGCATCCATAATAGATACAGTGAGATAGAAAAGTAAGCGTTTTCCGCTTAGCTATGCATCTCACGCTTGATTTATGATCTACTTAACATATTACGCATACGTCACGTGCGCCAAAAGCTGTTAAAGTTCTACATTCCAAGTAAATAAAAGTGTTGTTCACCTATGTTTAAGGGAAACCCAAATATGTGTCACATATTTCATTTAAATCCTTCATTACTTATCGAGTTAGTCAATCAACATCAAACTTCATTTTTTAACAGTTTTACAGACTCTGCCACTTGGCCAAAAGTTTATTCAACGCGGCGCGTCTTCTTTGGTTTTATTTTATAATTATTATTTATTTATTTTTTTGTAGACTGAGCTTCGTTTGCTCGTTGCGCTTAAGTTGGTCTCTGTGTCAGTCGAACTTTGAAAAATGCCAGCTACAATGTATAAACCGCAGCAGCAACAACAACAACAATCAAAACTGAAACTGCGCTTCGTTTGATTTCAACAAAGTGAAAGGAGTTTTTTGTTTTCAAACATTAGTCTTACGATTTTTTTAATGCATTTATAAATTTTATTTATTATAATAATTTTTTCATTTTTGTGGAAATTTTTGCCAAATAATTGGCCATAAAATTTGTACAACTTTTTAAAGCAACTTCCTAGAGTTGCAACAAAAAGGCAATAAAAAGAAATAAACAAATCAATTGGGTTAGGCAATTTGTAGGCGTTTAACGGGGTGAAAGGTATTGCACAAAAAGATCAAAACAGCACAAGCTATTATATATTATTATAACAAGTAATGATAGCTTTTTTTGGGGTTGTGAATATTGCAGTCATTAAAAGGCTGCATTAAAAATGCTATTGCTTCTGTTTACGATGATGCAAACATGCACATGCAAAAAGCATGTTGATCCTGGACGATAGCACCCAAAGACGATAACTGCTGGTGAAAATGACTGCTCATGAGTGTGTTGTCCGCATACAATAGCAACAATAAATGAAACAACGCTTTTCACTTAGCAAACAAACAAACAAAACACAACAACAACAATTGCCAGCGCCGAATGCCCAACCCCAAAAGAAAAATAAACACAAACTTAAACCACAAGGAGTTGTTGTTGTTGCTGCTGCTGCTGCTGTGGCAATTGAATGCCTCTCGAGTAAAAAACAACAAATATATAAGCATGCACAACAAACTATACATAAGTGTATGTGTGTGTGTGTGTGTTACAATGCCCCCAAGTCATGCACATGCACATGCCAAACCATTGCGCCACAATCAACAGCAGCAGCAACCACAGTCGCACCACCAACCACCTGACCGTAGCTAAAAGCTGCAATTGCAACTGCAACAACTCGTGAGATTGAGCTGAGAGTTTGTGGCATTTTATTATTGCTGTTATATATACATACGTATCTGTATGCGCTAGAAGGTGCATATTACAGTTAAGTTTCTCAAATTGCATCGCTTCTTATTAACTATATAGCACGAAACAGCCCATAATTGTAACAGCACAAAAATTATGTCCGACAGTAAGGAAATTTTTTTGATTTTCGGTTATTTTAACAGCATTTCATAATTATATTAATCCAATGGCTGGACAATTACAAGTCCTCCAAGCCAATAACTTGGTTTTTAACTACTTTTTTTGTTGATATTTTTGATTTAAAATTAAATTTAGTATCATTATTTATGGTATGGTTTTTATCTTCTTATTGAAAACCAACCCTACAACAATTTAAAAACGTTTAAGCCGAACAGTGAAAGAGAAGTCTACACAAATGAGTTTAATATATTATGCGTGTACGATTCTCTTTGTCTAACGATAAAAAAAAAACCAGCTGAGAAAACGCTTGAAGCTCTGTGAAGCTAATCTTTTGTCGGCATTTGCATTAGCGCCTCTTTTGTTGTTTACGGTGTGAAAGTGAAATCTTTGGAAACGCGCTTTTCTTTGCACTTGCCGATGGTTTTGTTGTTGCTGCTGCTGCTGTATCCAAAAACAAAAAATAAATAAATACATTTTACAGCAGCCACAAAAAAGAAAAGAAACGCAACGACTGTTTGCGGTCATAAAAGTAAGTTGAATTATTTTTCTTTTCATTTTAGCAAGCAAAATATTTACTAATGCTTAAATATAGTCGTAAAATTATTATTTCGGATGTTTACTTACGATGTTAAGTGAATAACATTCAAATGATCCATTCACATGATTCAAAGTGCATTCTTACCTAAAAATAGAAGAGAGGATATGCGTAACGCAGCGTCAAAACATGTTTTCAAATTACATTCTAAATCAATCTCAAAAAGTATTTGAAATACCCCAACATATTTATTCTTTTGTTTATACATACTATAATTATCTTTATTATTTTTAGAAAGTCACAGTAAATTTATTCATAAAAGTATTTAAAAAAGAACAGAAAGAGTATGCCATAAAAAGTATCTCGAAATCTCAAGTCATGTAAAAGACAAATTGACAACGATTTAAAATAAAAACAAACTAAACTGAAAGTGGGGTGGAAGGGAAAGATAAAATAAGTTACGATACGTCTAAACGGTATTTGAAAATATGCTCGACAAAAAGCACAGCAACAACAAAAACAATCATGTGTGGCGGGCAAAAATAAATATCTTGAGCGCTTGACAACAACCAAAACAAATAATAACTAAACGCAAATTCTGATTTTTGAATTTGGTGTTGCGCGACGGACGATGGATGAGACGTAAAAAAACACAACAAAATTTAAATCAAAATTTGTCAATTTGTTGTCTTGTTGTTCTAGTTATTAATATTAATGTTGTTCAAGGCAAACGAGCAAACAAATAAAGAGATGTGCTTAATTAATTTCGACTTTGATTAAAATTGTTAAGAAACAAATACGTAAGTAAAACTGTTAAGCAATAAACGATTGTTGCAAAGAATGCTTGTTTTGGGCAACAATGGAAGTCAGTTCAATACAGTTGCGTTCTACTCTAGTTTTAAGTTGACAATTATTTATATAGGTTCTATTTATACAGCTGCTTGTCACAGCTGTATCCCTTTTAAACTTGATCGAAACTATTTACAATATTTAAGTTCACGTTCAATAATATTCATTAATGGGAGCATGATCTAAAAAAACAAATAGACAAAACAACAGTTGGCGCTTTCTTTAAGCCTTCTTTGATGCGACAAAAACTAAGGTTATGATTATAAAATTATTATGTGCTTATACTTAATATTTTTAATGTTTTATTGCTCTTAAGTTCATTTATTTTTAAGTAAGTATATCTGTTTTGAATTGTTTGCGGCTGTGATTTGTTTGCACAAAGTAAACAAAAATTGCTAAAACGAGCGCCTAATTCACCAATTAAACAAGTCAGAAGGCTCTAGTTGGGAGAGCCCGACTAAAAGATACCCTGAACCCAGTTGCAATACATATATTAAATTTATAAAAAACTTTGGTATACTGACTTAACTTCAATCGATTAAATTCGATATCTGCGTTGTTTCAGGAAAGTTCTATCGTTACCCATTCTTTCAATCCCCATTTTTTAATTTTCCAGATTCGATATTTTTTTGTAATCGATTCCATGTGTATATCGGAAACCAGAATAGTTATCGATAGTTTGAAACAAACTTGTTCTGCTTATAGTATAGGAGAACTTATATTCAAAATCTGAAGTCTCTAGCTCTTGTAGTCTCTGAGATCCACGCGTTCATACAGACGGGCGGACAGACGGACATGGCTAAATCGACTCGGCTGTTGATGCTGATCAAGAATATATATACTTTATGGGGTCGGAGATGCTTCCTTCTGCCTGTTACATACTTTTGCACAAAACCATTATACCATTTTTTACCCATTTTATGGGTTCAGAGTATAAAAAACAGCCAAACCTTTAGCGGCAACAACAGATACAAATGTATCTACAAGTGACTTTAGGTGCATCTCTCGCCTGAGTCGCCTTCTGAGTCATTGCTGTATGTCGCACTCTCTCTCTCTCTCTCTCTATCTCTATTTCCATCTTACTCACGCGTTATTTTTGTCTCTTTTAGGCATCTTAACATAGCCTTGTACTTGCACTATGTCTTTGTTTTCGCTTCTTATGACCACTGCTTGCTGTTTATTGTGTTTTTCCATGGTGTTTTTTTTTTTTTTGAGTCTTAATTAAATTAGCATTTGGTTTTTCATTGCGCTGCTCTGTTGTCCTTTACTGACGCTTTGGTTTTTGCATACGAAAAGCAATAATAAAAACAACAACATCGAAAAATAAACTGCGCCCATTTTTAATTAGAATGCAGCCAACAACAATAATTCGATTTTGCTGACATTCGACTCGTTGCGTCGTCGTCCAAATGTAATCAAAGTCAAATCGCGCTAAACTATATGTAAATGCCACACCAGAGAGCCCAATGTGCATTACGTACAAAAGTATCTATGTATCTATGAGTATAGCTCACAGCTATTTAGCTGCTGCTTAGCTATTTAGTTTGTGCATGAAAAAATAAGCGACGGACAACGCACTTGGCGACCTTCGCCGTGTACGCTGCGCCGTACTTACCTCAAGGTTAACAATCAATAACAACAACAATAACAAGTAGCAACAACAACAGCAACAACAATAAAGATAAAAGCGCATTAACTAGAGCAAGAGCTGCCTTGCCCCAACGCCCCGCCGCCTGATATTTGGCTCTGTATTGCATTTTTTTTTGAAATACTAAAAGCTCAAAGCACTCTGGGAGACAACTAGATCCGGGTGGTTGTCAAAACGAAGCTAGTATTGAATAGTCTTATTATTTCGGCCTTCTCACCCCTCACTTTAATTAATGTCTCATTTAACCGGACATTGAGAAACTTTTCAATTTTGACTAAACTTTTTTTAGGATAGTTACGCTAACCGGACTTTGAGATAACGGGAGATACTTGGTCGACAGTCTTATTTAAATTGATTATATCTTTATTAAAACAATGCATTATCTGTTTTTATTACGTGAATATCAGTTTCTATACTTGCAGCTCTTAAAATGCAAGAGTTTTTTAAAGGGCATATTTATTTATTTATTCGATTTAGCTTCCTTAGGTGCATCTTTGATCACAAGCTGAATAAATGCTTTACAAAATACTACTTTATAGCTCTTTTAAGGCGTATTTACAACTGCAATGCGATGCTGTGTCTTGGAAGCAGAAAAACGAAGCATGGCAGAAAGTGTCCGCTCTCCCAATTCAATTTCCATTGCGTGAATGTTAAAAATGCGCTTATGCGATAGCATTTTGCTTAAATAATAAAATATTGAGTCAGCTGTTTGCCTAACGATGATTTTTGCGATATTTATATCGGCACTTAACCGGGTTATAAATATTAACCGGCCCTCACCCCTCACTTTAATTAATGTCTCATTTAACCGGACATTGAGAAACTCAATTTTGACTAAACTTAGGATAGTTACGCTAACCGGACTTTGAGATAACGGGAGATACTTGGTCGACAGTCTTATTTAAATTGATTATATCTTTATTAAAACAATGCATTATCTGTTTTTATTACGTGAATACTCAGTTTCTATACTTGCAGCTCTTAAAATGCAAGAGTTTTTATTTATTCGATTTAGCTTCCTTAGGTGCATCTTTGAACACAAGCTGAATAAATGCTTTACAAAATACTACTTTATAGCTCTTTTAAGGCATATTTACAACTGCGCTTTATCGACAAAAGGAGCGATGCTGTGTCTTGGAAGCAGAAAGACGAAGCATGGCAACTCTCCCAATTCAATTTCCATTGCGTGAATGTTATGATGCCATTTTGCTTAAATAATAAAATATTGAGTCAGCTGTTTGCCTAACGATGATTTTTGCGATACTTATATCGGCACTTAACCGGGTTATAAATATTAACCGGCCCTCACCCCGCACTTTAATTAATGTCTCATTTAACCGGACATTGAGAAACTCAATTTTGACTAAACTTAGGATCGTTACGCTAACCGGACTTTGAGATAACGGGACTTAATAGCTCTTTTAAGACATATTAACAACCGCACTTTATCGACGAGAAAAA
The DNA here is from genome assembly GCA_018904305.1 of Scaptomyza montana. NCBI lineage: Eukaryota > Metazoa > Arthropoda > Insecta > Diptera > Drosophilidae > Scaptomyza > Scaptomyza montana. Next base: position 826,047 of record JAEIGR010000012.1, read on the forward strand.
GTTCCTATATGGGATTTTGCCCAACATAAACCCAAAACGAAAACGATATTGAAAAAAAAAAATACTCAACTTGCAACTTGCATTGTTTTTTTGCTGTGTGGCACTTAGGCCAAAAACTTAATTGCACACATTGTTGCAACAATAAATAATAACAGCGACAAACACTTTGCGTGCGATTTTGTTCGGTTTCGGTTTCAGTTTCGTGACTTGTATAAAAAAAAGCTCCTTTAAAATGAATTCTTTGGCCAGCTTTCAGTTGCAGCATCGTTTTTCACTTGAAATTCAGCTGCCTGGCGTTATGCAAGATCTATTAAAATCTATTATAATGGAATCTCAACAGTTTGTAATTATGATTACAACAAACTCGTCAACATCATCATCATTATCAGCAAAAAGCTGGTAAATCCAAAATGCTTTCACATGCGAGTCTCTAACCAATTTACATACTATGTACGAACTTTAAGTATTATCAACGCCCCGCTTCTAACCATCTCTGCATTCATTTGCATATGTTTCATTTAAGCCATTTGCTATCTGTTCAAATAAGCTAATTTGGCACAATTACTTATCGGTTAAACGCAAATGAAATACATTTTCAAACGGGGAATTTTCCTTGGGTTTTTTGTTAATTTATTTTTAATGTAATGTATGCCAAGGTTTTATTTAGTTCATTTGGAGCCTTAAACAATTGCAAAAACTAAATGTTAAATTTGCATTTGATTTATGCCGCGCCATGATTTATTAAATTCCAAGACAACATAATAAAACAAAATAAAACTTTAGTTTCACGCTGAATAGTAAAAGATAAAACACAATGAGCCGGACATTTACCTCTGCACATATAAATACCTTAGATTCCGATGTAAAGGCAAATAGCTTCGGGCTTAAGATAAAGTTATCTAAACGCCTTGTGCCACAGCTTAGACAAAAACAACATCAACTTTTGAATGGGGTCAGAAGCCGAGAAACACTGGTAACGGAGCGTGTGCCACACACACACACATATCTGTTTCTCACACATATTCATCAAAGTTTTTACAGGTAAAAAATGATGCCCCTTCGAGATTGGCTAATTTTAAAGGCAGGTTATTGAACTCTTAGCACACAAATATACAAACAAACAGCAAAAACAAATAATAATAAAGGGAAAATACAAAATAAAAGATAAATATCAGATAGATCATATTGATCTAGCTATCAATAACTCACACACATACAGACATTCTTCCATTATATCCATACCATACGCATTGCGTGTGCACTTAATAAAAGCCCCCACAGCTGCAACGGCAATAACTAAGAGGAAATTTCATAAGAACTCATTTTACAGTCTTCCAAGAGTTTTGAAAATAGTATTTGTGCGACATTTGTTCCAAATAAATTCGAATTGTTTGCTTGTTTATTTGTTTATTACTTGTGGCAACAAAGCAAATAACAAATAAATTCTAGATACCATGGATCGTGGCTGTATACAATCAATATTATCAATCAATAGGCGAACAACTTGCAGTCGAAGTGAAAAAAGAAAAAACAAACAATAAAACAACAAATGTTGAACAAACATATTAAGTAAGATATTAGATGGACTGAAAAGAATTGACAATTAAATATTTGCATACATGTAAAAATGTGTTTGCCACCTGATAACCCTTAAGATAATATATGGCTTTTAAAGACCATGTGTTGCAAGATGTTAGGAATATATGTAAGTAGGTCTAAGCTAACAAATGCAGATCAATGTAAATTCCTACAATTTCATACAACCAGATCTAACATTTATACAGTTTTTTTAGACTAAACTTTTTCTTGAAATGAATTCTTTTTCTATTTTATTATAAAATTAATCAACTTATTTAAAGGTTATAAAATATTGGTAACAACATTTTCTACTACAAATCCATTCAAAATAAAGTGAGTATTTTCTAGACCTCAAAGATGAATAAATATAGAATCAAAGAGTGTAAAATAAGAGCATGAGTGCATTAAGTCAATATATTTTAAATGTATTTAAGACGTCGCTAGACTATGTCTGCAATGTCTAGAGCGAACACATTGGATGGCGTTTGGCAACGTGCGTTGCCTGCACAATTGACATAGAAAAAGGCGAACAAAATAAAAGCAAAATAGGTGCAACGATATGGTGTCAAGTATACAATATATACATACATACTTATATACACACACAAGCTCACACACAAAATAGCTACGTATAAAGAGCAATTTAATGTAATGTAATGTAATTAGTGAGGGTTTGCAGCGTCAAAATGTAATTTGCGCTTGCGAAATGTCTGTGGGGGGGCTGCACTTGGCCAGGGTGTCACACGTGACCCAACACCCCAGCCCCCTCCGTTCCCTGCCCGTCTTGAAAACCTAAAAACAAAAGTTACCAAGTCATTAGGTTTCACTGCGCGCTACGCTAATGAACCCGGATATCCACAAATGCATGGTATATATAGTCATATTTATGTATTTGTAACTACTATATAGAAATTAAGCATGCACATACATGCATGTATATGAATTTGTGTCACGCATTTCGTATTGAATTTGAATATCAATGTCGTATGTTGAATTCGAATTCGAATTGAAATTTAATTCAATTGCATTTTAAATGTGTCTCAATTGAAAACATTTAAAAAAATAAGACTTTAAAGATTGAAAGAGCATTTTATAACTGCGTTGTTCAAAATTAGTTTTGGATTGCAAAATGTACAAAAATTCTTCCCACTTAATGGGCAACAACAAGACCGAACAACATACAACACATAAAAAGACACTTACGTACATTAAGAGTAGAGCTTGTTTGGAAGATACCCTAGAAATCAGATCAAAAAGATTTAAATACAAAATCTGGGAAGCGAGTTGCTTATCGATTTTTATCGATTTAGTTGCAAATCGAAAGGAACTTATTTACAATTTTACATTATATTTATAAAAAAATGTTTTCTAAAATCCCTAATCTAAATCTTGTTATATAAAAAGCAACCTTATCAAATCTTAAAGTCATGCTCTGAATATGCATATTCTGTAAGGATCTAACTTTCCTTGTTACACACATTATACCCTTTTTCTTGCACAAAGTCCATTTTGGGAAGCCTGTGGGGCATATACAAACACATTTTTAACGAGCTACGCATCGGGAAACTTTTCATCGCCATATGCTACAATTGACAATGGACTGAGTGTGTTCGTGTAGATGTGTGGGAGTGGCGCTGCCACTTGTGGGTGGCTGTGTGTATCAATTTGTTGGGGTGGGCTGTGGGGCGTGTCTTAGTGGGCGTGACATTTACCTTTCCATTGCTGCTGTACGTTGAAGCTGCTGCTGGTACAACTGCTGCTGCTACTGATGAGACGGCAGTTGCCGTTGCCGATGTCACTGTCGATGCTGCCCCCTGCTGCTGCTGCTGCTGAGGTCGAAGCAGATGTTTCGAGCCAATTTTCCGGTTTCATTTAAAAATGTATTGTGGGCGGCAGAAACCGCACAAATTGTTGCACAAAAAAAGAAGAGTTACAAATTTTTCAAGTGCGCACACACAGACTTCAGTTACGATGAGGGCGCGAGGCGGGTCGGGGCGAGGCAGGCAGCTGTTGTGACAACTCTTTCAATTGCACTTGCGCTGACTGTTTGCTGCTGCTGTTTTTCTTCTAATATGTTGTTTTTGTTGTTGTTGTTGTTGTTAGTGTTACTGTTTTCTTGATTTGCACACTGCACACTGCACAGACACACACACAACGATGACAACGAAAATATTACATATGTATAACGTGACGAAAAAACTCTTTTTTTTTGCGTTTCGCTTTTTATTTATCTTGATTTTTTGGCACACACGCACACAGCTGCACTTTGGGAGGCAAAAATCGGCCTCTGGCGGCTAAACATATGTTCGATTTTTCAAAGCAGTCGTCAATTGACTGAGTGAGACGGTGAAGCTTCACTTGCAGTCTGTTGTTGCAGATGTTTTCGTCGTTGTTGTTATTGCAATTGTTGTTGCTCTAGCAAACATATGTTTGGACAGGCAGGCACGTACGCAACTTTTGGAGGGTTGTCGTGACAACGACGACGACAACGACGACTACGAAAGCAGAGGTGAATTCTAATCTAGTGAGAGTGAGAGAGTGGGTGCTGGAGCAGGAGACAACAGGCAATAGCAGGAGCGAGAGTACTGTTTGCAACGGTATGCAAAGCTGTGTTCTAGAATGTTCTCAACGTTTTGTGTGGGAGGTGGTCGCCACTTCTTTTTCTCGTGTTTATTGTACTTCGATTGAGTTCATCTGTTCCTTACGTTTTGATGTGTTTTTTTTTTCACAAATTTCGCTGCTGAGCTATGGAACTCGGTATTCGACTGTCTTTTTCGGTCTTACAGCAAGTACAGCATATGTGTATGTTAAATTCTCACACTATATATGTAAGTAAAAACAATTTTGTTGTTGTTGAGGTTTTGTGCGGCTCCGCTGTTGGCTTGTTGGGGCTTTCGTGCGCGGTCACTCTCGTTGAACGACTGAATTCAAAAGCAACCGTTGGTGGCATGAAACTTGACTATGCCGTCCCCAAGCAAACAGCAATTGAGTGAAAAATATAAGGCAGCGCAACAGTCGCGGCAGCAGCAACAGAAAAGCTCTCAAAAGCACAAGCGCGACTCTTAAATTGAGTGAAAACACACAAGAGCAGCGGCAGCAATAAAGTCGAAAACGAAACAAAAACATAAGACTTGTCGAGCGTTGTTGTTGTTGTTGCCGCTGCTGTTGCTGCTGATCCCATTCGAAAGTTTAATTATATTTGCGCCACCGACACTAGTTGCTATGCTGCTGTTGTTGTTGTTGTTGTTTATTATTTGGATTTTCGAAACCGGCAAGGCGCAAACAGCAGCAGCAGCAGCAGAAGCAGCAGCAGCGACTGCGCTGCGCTGCGTCGATCAGAAGCAAAGAAGCAACAAATTAGACACGCTTATTGTTATGGTGTGCTGGTGTGTTTCTAGTGCATTGGTATTAATACGTTTTCAAACGTTTGGCGGCAGCACCAAAAGCAACAGCACAATTACGTCAGAGGTGCTCGCACTCATACACACATGCATACAAACAAACACAGTGACAACGGGGCCGTAAAGCTTTTGCACTAAAAGTTTTCTTATACGAATCTCATGCGCCGTTCTTTTTTCGAATTCATACGCGACCCAAGCACACAAGCACACACACACACACATGCTTGCAAAAATATATATGTACATGTTCGGGGGCGCTAATAAAAAAAAAAACAAAAACAAGCAAAAGCAGCACCGGCAACGGCAACGGCGTCGCCAAAAAAAAAAAAAAATACCAACCAAAAGGCGAGCGAAAACAAAAACTTAATTAATTAGAAATTAATATTGTGCACACGCACGCACACACATGCACATGTCAATGTATGCAATTATTTATATGTATATGCAAGTGTGTGTGCCCGTAATAAATGCAATTCACTTTAAAGCGTATCGAAACGGCAACAACAACAAAAAACAAGAACTCAACGCAAACAAAAAAGCTCCGCGCACCACAACAACAAAAGCAACTGTAAAAGTTTGTTGAGTTGTTATTTTAGCAATTTTTGTTCTTTTTTGTCGCACCAAATACAAAAAATGTTGTTGTAGTTGTTGCTGCTGCTTGTTATTTTTGGCATTGTTTATTTGCATAGATTGCAACAAGTTACCTATTGTGATTTGTACTGTGCGAGAGCTCGAAATTGCTTTTGATTTTGGTGTAATCATATTTTGGCTTATAATTATAGAAAATACACAAAAAAAATTCATCGCGTTTTCGACCATGTGAACATCTCTCGATCAAGTGCAAAAACACCAACACACATACACATGCAGACAAGTGTGTCTGTGCTTGTATGTGTTAAGTGTAAAGTTAACACCTTGTGTATGTTAAGTAAATTTGATAGGCATTTTGCTACTTGAGGCATTATTTCAGATTGCACTTCAATTTGATTTGGCATACGCAAAAATATTAAAAGCAAGGTAAAAAGGTATTAAAAAATCATATAGAGAGTTGGGAGTAAAGCTTAAAGTCATCTTATAAAATACAAATAAAAAAATCTTTTTTAAAAAAACCGCAAAAACAAACATTTTAATTTACCAAGTAATCAAGTTCAAACCCATTTTATTACTTAAAACAAAAAACTGAACACCATTCTTACTGGAAAATCAGAGCAAATGATATTAAATAGTCAATAAAGTTTTATCGAAACAAAGCAAAAATTCCAAATTCTATTCCCTTAAGCAAATTAAGAAAAACTTATTAACTGGGATTACAAAATCGAATAAAAAGTAATAATCATAGTTAAAAAAAGGTTTATAACTATGTTGATTCAGACTTAAGGCTTATCCTCAGACACAATAAAAAACTAAAACTCTTATTTTATTTAAGTTTCTCTATATTATTTTTCAAAACAATCTCCTTCAATAAATAAGTAAGCTATTTTTGGTGACATTGACTAATTTTTTACGTCTGCTTAACACATAATTAAAATAATTAATACCTATAAATAGATTGTAGACTTGTAGCCTCTTTTTATTTGTTGGTGTTGTTGTAGTCAATGCCTCAAGAATGACTATAATCAGACGTCAAAGTCAATGGCAATGAAATATTTTTATAAAATTGCTAACGAGTTCTTACTTTTGCCAACAAATACGTACTGAACATTTTTTTATAATTATTGTGTGCATTCCAGCAGCTAATTTTGATTGACTTATTGACCGATTGTTGGATTGTGGTTCAAAAAAATGATTTTAATTTTATTAAACTTGTTTTTTTACGTGTAGTTTAAGGGAAATACATATACATATATATTTGCGGGATATGTACGAACACATTTTATAAGGTTTAGACCCGTTTGTTGCTCTTATCGAAAAAGTGTCCCGAACAAAAAGGAATACCTAAATCTTTTGAGACGAAAAAGTGGCTGTTTCGTTTTATCACCCACTCGATAAATTATTGCATCGATAAATGTTAATTTAAGTGAATTAAAAAGTACGTAAACACGCATCCCAGCAGCTTAAACAACTGTTTCTGTAGAACTGTTGCTAAGCTGTTGCATTCAATAACTGTATAATTTATTTTATTGTCAACTTTAAGCCGTCAACATTTTGCCGGTTAACTTTTGTGTTCGATAATGTCAAAGCATCGATATCGGTACTTTCAAATTTAATGTGAAAAGCAACAAATGGGCCTAAATATATTAAGGATTATTTTTATTTTACTCGATTACATCTCTTAGATAAGATTGTTTTGCAAAGGATTTCTTAAGAATTCAATAAGTTAATATTTATTTATGCTGCAGGTAAAGTTTTCTTGTTCTACCTGAGAGTTAAGTCATATCAATTTTATCGACAATGCATATAAGTAAAAGTTATCTTTTTATAAGTATCTGCAAGCTACTTTTAAGTTAAATATTGAGAGCCATAAACAAAACTATGTTTGTATTGAGTCTAGGATTGTTTGATTATATCTTCTGTATAGATAAAATACAGTAATCAAAACAAGTGGAAAGGCTTTTGTCAAGAAAGCTCAACTAGAAGATACGCACACAGTCATTGTTTGCATGTATGTGTGTGTGCGCAATCGAATACAGAAAGTTACTAAACTTCAATCTTCGATATCTCACTTAGCCGATTTCAATGATATTTTCACAGATGATCATTATTTCGTCTATAGTAGATGGAGTTTCAAATTAAATGTTTATTTGTTATCGGGTAGAGTTATCGATAATTTGAAACAAACTTATATTCATACAGATACGGGCATGGCTATAAGGAATCGACTAATCAAGGGTGCATGCACTTTATGGGGTCGGAAATGCTTCCTATCAAAACCATTACAGGGTATAATAAAATAACACTCAACTCCAGTGTTTTATGTTCTGTGTTATATAAATATAAAAGAAATATATATGTATATATAAATAGCCAATGTTGTTGTTGCTATTGTAGCTTCACAGTTTGAGTTTGTGCTATCAGTAGCAAACAACGCAAGTAAATTAAACAAAAGAATACTTTTACAAACAAACAGGATGCATTTTTTTTTCTTTTAAGTTTATTTTTTTTTTTTTTTGAGGTGGTGGCGCTGCTACTGCTTATCAAATTTGTGTGCCCCAAACGCCCTTGATAACAAAAGTATGTACTACATATGTATATGTGTGTGCTTGTTGCCTAAGCGCAAATTGTAATTGCAATTAGGCCGCCTGCATTTGAATACGGCACGTGCCCAAGCGCAAAAGAGACAGAAATATATGTGGCTGCAATTCAGTGTTGCCAAATCGCCTTTTTTCCGTCAAATCTGTCCTAATTTCAAATTCAAATTTTGGGAATATTTCGAAAAAAGCGGGCAGTGGGATATTTTTTTTGCTTTTCTGCTTTTTTACAATGAACTACAGTGGAACTTCCGTAAAACGAAGTTTTCTATATAACGATTTCATTTCCAAGGCACGGCAATTTGATTCAACATCAAAAACCCATTCAATATTATCAATTTTCTCTATAACGAAGTTTTTCTTGCATCGATTATTTTTAAAACATATTTTTTAATCAATTAAAGTTGGCAACACTGCTGAAAACAAACAGATAACCTTAAGAAAAAGAGAAAGAGAGAGAGAGAGAGAGGCGAGAAACAGTTTTCTGTGGTAAAAATAGTTTGAGGGCGCTTTTTTAAGACCTTAAGCCAAGTGTAAGACGCAAAGAATTCCTTTGGAACCGTTTGTGGCATGCGACTTGGGGCGTTAACTAAAATTAAAATATATATACGTAAGTACTACATACAAATAAAAATTACGTTCTAATCTAAAAGTGGAGCTTAAAGAACCAAAACAAAACCAACAACAGAAGCATATTTCTATGTCTTGTGTTGTCTGAGTTGTTGTTGTTGTCTGTGTGCTTCGCGCAGAATAAAAAGACCTTGCTTTCGATTTTTAAAAACGCACACAACACACACAGTCACAAAAGTCACACACACACACACACAGACAAGAAAACGTTTAAATTGGTATTTTATGCACTGAAATCTGACTATAGAATGCCAACAACCAAAAACGCAAATAAAAATTAATATTAACAAAAAAAATAAACAGCATCAGCAGGCGAGAATTTGATTTCTTTTTTTTCGATACATTGTAGATACAAAGCAAAGTCATTTATAAATTGTATCAATGCTCTTTTTCTTTTGCCCCAGTGACGCCCTCGAACCCCTAACCAACAACGCCCCGTCCTCTGCTAAACACAGCGAGTACCAAGTCCTAAAAACAGCAAGACTCACAGAGTCAACGTTGACAGAGGCGTCTCGATAGCAGCAGCACGCTTCACTGCGCAAAAGTCGACGTCGCGATGTCGTCGGCAGCGGACGCCAGCATCGACAGCACAGCAATCGTCGTCGACGTTGTTTGTAGAACTTGTTGGCCAAAATGTTTCAGTTTAAATACCCTGTATAAGCTTAATATTTCGCACCGAGTATGCACTTAAAGTAAACTTTTGCTGAAAAAAACAATGGAGTTGAAGAAAAGTTATCCATAAGCAATTATAATCAGCTTTAGCTAAATATTTTAATGATAAATAAATATATGAATGCATACTAAAAAGATTGAGCTATAATTGGGATAATATTCTTCTTTTGTCCAATGGTACAATATTATACACAATTTCAATCTGGAACTAGCGATTTTATCGAATGCGCATGAATATAAAAAACATATAAGAATATAGGTGAAATACAAATTTTATGCGATATTTTGCTATAGACAAGATAAGAAAATGCATTCAAAATCAGACATCGATCAGATCTCCCCATAATCGCGTTCGCTTTCTTGACGTCTGTTTTTATGATTATCACGTTAAATATTATTTTCAAATGAAAAAGTACAGGGATTATTTAATTTTGTCTTTCAATTCTGAATAACTTTTAGTATTAATCGAAAAGAAAAGAAAAGATTTACACACTACTCTGCATTACAGGGTATATGATGGGTTGCGCTTTATGCCAGTGAACTTGTTTACATTTAACTTGTTGACTTAACTCAAAGTGGTTGGCTGGTTGGTTGGCTGGTTGTTTGGTTGCTTGGTTTGACTTGGCTTCGCTTCGCTTGGAGTTGCTCTTGGTTGGTTTTGCCCTGTTCGGCCTATGCCAGGTTAAAAAAGACACCTTTCAAGACTGGTTTAGTTATTGGCTACACACACGATGTATATGCGTGTGTGTGTGTGTCTCTTGGCTGGCTTCTTGTTACAGCTCATTTGCTGTGAGACTTCTAAAAGGCACCAACTAAATGCAACAACTAATTCTTAGCTTGGCTTGATTTAAGCGTGTGTTTGTATTAGTTTGTGGTTGTTTGTATTTAGTTGGGTGTTGGCTGTCAGCTGTTGTTGTTATTGTTGCAATTGCCAACAAGTTATAAGAATGTCGTTTATTGTTGACTGAATGCAAAGTGAATTGCTGAAATGCCTCAAGTTATTAAGCGACTCTCGTTACCTTGTTAGGCGTTTGCAAAAACGGAGTGTAACTAGGCTATGATTAAATATATATATTTTGTTGAGAATACAAAGAAGAAGAAAATATAGGATACGTTTACGTTTTGTTGTATCCAAATAAAGAATCAATAAGTTTAAGAAAAAACAAACAAAGCAGCTGCCTGGCTTGTTGTTCGTACAGGCTTTTGGCATTATGTAAGAAATGTTAATTATATTGGCTTTATGCAAGAATTTCAATTGCAAAAAGTGAAAGTCAACAACAACAACTACGACACAGCAACATCTGATTATACATATACACTCAAATACACTCAAACATATACGTTACGTATACGCAACGTTGAGCCGTCGAGTTAAATTGTTGTCTGATGTTGCACAGCGACAGTTGTTTTTGGCCAGCACAGCGATAAGATTTTGCGCATCCTGAATTCCAGACACGTGTGCGTCTGCCAAACATATTTACGGCCACAACAACAACAAAAGAATAAACAAGAATGAAAGGCCAGCAAACGTGCAACCGTAAGCAGCAACAACAACGACCTTAATTTTGTGGCAGCAACAGAATTAACATCGTCAAGAAAACGACTCCAAGGGCAGCGACAATGCTGCCATGCACTCTCGACTTATAAGCATACTTATAGGAATACATAAAGAACTTACATACGTAGGTATATAGGTATTGTACATAAAAATATATACCATTCGCTACTGTTTTACACTTACAAAATTTAAAGCTCTAAATATGTAGAAAAAGTATTTAAAACTCCGAAAAGCTTTAAATATAAAAGGAAATCCCAATTTTCAAGACGTCAAGGATAAGATTTGATATGGAAAAATAGAAAAAATATGAATAATTTAAACTATTTAAGGATTGTGGCATATATGACTTGAAAACATCAAGAAATATTAGGAAAATGTATAAATGTTAAAACAATCAAATGCATTATTATAATGTTGGTTTATTATAAGAAATACCTTTTTTCTTGATATTAGATTTTTCAAAAGTTTGAGTTACGAAACAATAAATAAATGAAAGCTTTTTAAATACTGTGATATTATCGATGGTTTGAGATTTATTTCACCGAAACAATTTGATAATAAATGTCTCTGTTTATGTTTGTCTGTATCATAAACATTTCTAGTTCCTTTGTAAAACCTTGAATTTCTTTTGTTTTAAAACAAAAAAGTTCGCAAAACAATACTTACATCAATTAAACAATACGATGAATTTTTTCGTCAAGTGTATCTCTTGTCTTTGCATCGATGGCAAACGCTCACTTTGCAGGCGCATTAGAATGGAACTGGTTGCAGCTGCAGCTTTTGGGCTGCCTCACTTCTCTCTGCTGTATGGCAGCATTTAGTATTTGGTATCGTCTGAATTGTGTCCTAACACTTGGCGCAACGCCTCCGTGGCATGCCGCAGCCTCCGTTAGGCGGCGTTAACGAGCTCGTGCGGCTGCCGCAAACATACAACGCACAAGAATTGCCATGAACCAATTTGATATACACACCATAAACACACAAACACACTTACACACACGCACAACAATTATTTGCTGCCGTCTCTTTTTTTCTCTTTTTTCTGAGCCTCAAAATAAAATTGAAAGTTGCCGTCAACGTTTTGTGGAGCATTTGAAAACTTGGCGAAGCGTCAAACTGATACAAAAACAACAACAACGAAATTCGCAAAAATGGTAAATTATGCCATACAATAAAACAGTCGAGACTCCACCCCAAAATAACCTCCATTGGCCTCCGGATCACCTCTCTTCCCACGCAAAACAAATGACCGTGAAATTAATGTCCTGTCGCGTTTGTTGGCGTCAAACTGTTGCAGTTAAGGGCCCAAGCCCAAATAACAATAATGAAGAAAGAGTGCTTAAGTTTAAGACTGATAGATACCCAGTAAAAAGATTTTGACGACTCTGGAAAATGTAACACAAAAGTCTTTGAATTTATTCAATTTATATAAATTTGTTAATAAAAAGAAATTATAAATTTTTTAACTAGTTTTCTTCCTTTTTTTTAAATCTTCGCTCTTTGTACGGCAAATCTAAAAATCTAAGAAAAATTGCACGTCTTTATATAAGGGAAATGTTCTAACGGTGGACACTGTACCTAAGTCGGACACCCCACCAATTTTGGGAAATTTTGTTGTTAGTGCGCTCCTATTACTGTCATCGATAGCTCTCAGTGTCGGCTTGCTTTTAATGTGGTCTACATGTGTTTATACGTGGTTTTGGTTGCTCCAGAGACAAAAGTTAAAATGTCAGTAATTATTATATCTCTCGAAAAATTAATAAAATGTACATATCTTTATAATATGCGATGCGCAATTGAACAAGCTTTCCAATGATACCAAAAGTTAGACTTTACATTGATTTCTTACAGTTTTATGTCAAAAAAAAAACATTTGGGGTATCCACCACTGGAACATTTCCCTTACTATATTTATTTGACATACATCCTCATGTCTTAATTGAAAACAAATTATTTTTAACAAACAAACTGGGAATTAATGCACATCCCGAACGAGCTATAGAGCTTAAATACTCAAAAGTAGATTTATATTATTTAAAAAGTAATCTAAGGATTGCTTATTCAAAGAATTATATTCAAAAATCCTTTATTCCCAGTACCAAGAAACTATAATATTGACAGAGATGTTTAAAAAATATATATTTTTTTTCTAAAAAGTGTATAAAAATCACATTTTCTTATTGCTTGCTCTACCCCAATATATATTTTAAGGTTCCTTCAATCACTCAGCAGCCTGTTGCATGTTTGTGTGTTTCATTTGCTTATATTGGTTTATGGTGTATGATGATGTATGTATGCATATATATGATGTCTACGTCAGAGAGCTGAATCAAGGCAACAATTTCCTGTCTGCATTTTGTGTGGGCGAAAACAAATAAACTGCTCGCAAAAATTGTTGATAAGCATTTAATGTTTTTTATCGGCATGAAACACTCACACTCACACGCTCGCACGCCTCCAATGCTCCTCAAACACAGTTACAAACACTCACACACTTGATTTAACTTGATTGAGAGTCCTCCGCATTGGCAGTATTTTTACAAATTGGAATCTAAAAATAGAAACTCTCTGTTGCCTCTTCTTGCATTCTCGTACTTTTATTTGTTGTGGCGTGGGCAGAATGCGCCAAAAAAAAAATACGAGACTAAAAAGGAAAGTAAGCCAAACAAAACTTGAAAGAAAAATAAACTAGAAGAATTGCATATACACTTACTATCATTTATTTTTAACATAAGCTATTTAATGTATTATGCAATTAATGTAAATATTTCAATTTAAAATCAACAACTAATCTTGCGAGTCTTTTCATGCTTCTCCAGCTAATCACAGCGTATTCAAGTTAATTACATTGTAATATTGCCGACAAGAGACCAAAAAACAAGAAACAAAAGCTTAAATAATAATATTCATTAACATAATCGCATCAACGTATTTGCATATTATTGTGTTTAGGTTTAAGTTATCAACAAATATAGCCAAATGTCTAGACTAAATTTATGCACTGTTGTTAAATAAACCTGATATCCAGTAATATATTAATGGACTGGTTCCCAAAGGTCGCACATCGGATGATTTCTTTGCTTTCTTCATCTTATTGCTTAAAACAAAGAAATAATTTTTGTTTTGAGCTAATTATGTTACTTAATTGAAAAAAAAAAACTAGTTTCAGAACCAATTACCCAAAGTGTGACAGTTTAAATATTTTATTTGAATGCAGACTGATCTTTCGATAATTTAAAAATTAATACACAAGGCTAAATCAGAAACTAATTAGCTTCGCTCAATCTTCGTGGTCACCTACGGTTGATAAGCTCTAACTTTGACAAAAAATAAGTCCGCTATGTCTTACCGTTTCGGCAGTGCCTTGATAGCAATCAATCAGTTAGTCTAATCAAAGAAGAATAAACCAAGCTAAAACAAATCCAACAGCGTTTCAACATAGTCCCACCGTTTTAAAGTGTATCAGCAAGTTCCAACAAAAAAACAGGGGGAAATGAGTCGAGTTGATGCTTAAGACCCAAAGCTCTACCATTCGACAGATCCTTGACGCTGACGCGTTGATGACGCCAACCCATCAGCCACGAAAAGCTTTAATGAGCTCCAATGCTCTGGTGTAATGGAAAATCGATGAACCGGCTCGGGGCACAAGTCCGCTGGACAGCCAACTCCCGATTCACACTCAGAACTTTTCTTTGTGGTAAGTCGATTGGACGCATATGGTGAGACAGAGAGAGAGGTAGAGTGAGAGAGGGGGGGCAATTGGGAGTATATATTTGAGAGTGAGTTGCATGTGGCATGTATAGCATGTGGCGACGGCTGGCGCCTGTTCAATCAATGGGCGTGGCGCCCATATGGCGACTCATAGGCGTCGGCACGCGCATGACCGGCAAACACTAAGATTATAATTTGGAGTTGGAGAAGCACCGGGAAACATGGCATTCAATTAAGCGCAATTTAAGTAAAAACTAGCTTGAAAAATTATGCAACATAGTCAGTCAACACAGGAGGTGAGGAGGGTTAATTGGTCATATTTGTTGCCATGGTGACTTTTTGAGCTACAAAAAGTGTATTACGACATCTTATCAGGAAAAACCCAAAACACACACATACACGCAATAAACGCTAAGGACTACAAATCAGCGATTACCATATTCACACAAAACGGTATGCCTTTCATTTCATTTTGTATGTGGGGGATGGATTTTAGATTGAGGTGTAATGCCCACGCAGAAAATGTGTTTGTGTGTGCGCAAAAATTACGCATGCTGACGTCATTGTGAATGAATCGCGAAGCTTCCACAGGCGGCAAACTGCGTCATTCATTCATATTGGGCACAAAAAAAAAAGTAATCAACACCAACACCAACAGAGAGACACCCTTGTCGTAGGTTTGGCGTGGTTCTTTTTTGCGTGGGCTTTGGACAAAAGCGCGCCTAACTGTACGCTTGCCTGCATTTCATTCATAAAATTCAGATAGAGAGAGAGAGAGAGAGAGAACGAGAGTGAAAGCTTAGCTGAGTCCTTTGTTGACCTTTGCCAAAGCGCAAGCGCTGAATGTGACCAAGGCAGCAACAATCCAAGTTTGAGTGAAAGCTCAAAGCTCAGCATAAAGAACTGCGCAATATGTATATTGCATAGAAGCTGCTCTCATCTGGTAGGTGAGCAAAAAGAGAGAGAACGTTAACTGCTGCTGAATGTGTAGGCGGTTCGAGAAGGAGCTGCTGCTGCACAATGTCAAAGTCAAGAGAGGGAGAGAGAGAAACCCAATCAGTCAGTTAGTCGGTCAAATGACCTTTAAGGTAACTTTGTACGTACATATTTGAATCCCGGTACGAAAGTTAGCTGCATGGTCAAGTCTAAGTGTTAGCCGGTCAGCAGTAACAAACATGAAATCCAATCAAACCATATTGTTGCATGGCAATCACCTCATAAACCGTTCAATTTATGAACATAAAACCCCCTCACACCCTCCATTTCAATTAAACTCTATCAGCAAAGGAACGGATGGTGGGGGAAAGGTGGTAGAGGTAGCAAGCAGCTCACATTTGATTTCAAGGTTGGGTCGAAATGTCAGAATTGCAGAGGCTACGACGCTAGCTCAATGCGAATCAAGTTTGCACCTTGGTCCAAAAACAACAGAAAACGTTATGAATAAAACGAAACGAAACGAAACGAAACGAGTTCCCAAACATCATTAGAACAAACATACAAATTGATAATGATGCTGATGTTGATAATGATGCGCAGCATTCAGTTTCAGACATACTATGACATTCCAAACCTTTTCGATACATGGGAGAGCAAAGACGACAACAATAAAAAAAAAAAACTGGCAAACTCGTATTATAATTTATTGTGTAATAATTGCAATGAGTACAGCAACAATTATAACAACAGCAACTTAGACTGCGACAATATATGAAGCAAGAATGCCTTAAACGAAAAGAACTTTAAAAGAGGCTATAAAATACCCCTTAAAATAAGTTTATTTAAATTAATTGATTTAATATTCATCGATTGAAAAATAACGACATAAACACTATATTTTTCCAAGGTTTCAATATGATATCTCTTTTAGAATTATATTTATAGTTATTCAAAAAGAATTTTTAAAAACGAATCGTAGAAATAAAAGTTTAACTATTCTACCATCTGTCCCACTTACACGCCGTGCTCACCCTATGCCCCCACTTCAATAACTACAGGATATTAACAAGACAAGTGTTCTGCGGCGGTGGTTGCGGCTTAACGCAATACGAAAAACATTTGCAAATCAACTCAACAAAGCGCAAACGCAAATACGACACACAAAATACATACACACAATGTACCGTTGCTTTTAAAAGCAGCAGCCGCAGACGCAGCAGCCAAACCAGCAGCTGTACAACAACAACACATTATAATAACAACGGGTATGACTTTCAAATAAAACCGAAAACGTCCAAACAACAACAAACAAAACAGCAATTCGCGAATTTGAGAGGAGCTTAAAGATTTGAAAGATTTTTAATATTGTAGCTGCTGCACTTAGTGCGCATGTATGTCTTTATGTGTGTGCGTGGTTTTGTACCTGCCCAATGCAGGGCCAATAAAGTGGCTTTTTTTTTGAGGGCCCAGGGCTGGTGTATTTTTCGTTGATGCTAATTCTGTGCCCAGTAGCAGAAGTCGCAACCTGTTGCAAAGGAGAGAGAGAGAGAGAGTGATGGGGGAGAAGAAGTTTCCAGTTGTTCATGCGCCACGCTCGTGGTCCACAAAAGCAAATTCGAATGGCATAAAATGCAGCTCAGTGTGCCAGTCAGTCAGTCAGTCAATGAGTGAGTGAGTGAGTGAGTGAGCGGGTGGGAGAGCAAAAAAACAAAAGTGAGTAAGAGAGAAACTGCGAGTGAGTTGAACTAGTATAAGTAATCGTCAGTCAGCTTTGCTAGTGGTTCTAGGCACCACTCGTCGTCGTCGTCGTCGTCGTCAAAAAAGTGAATGTCCACCAAAAGTCCTTGAAACCTGAAACCGATCTTTCCAGTTTACAAGCTGAGTGCAGTCAACGCTGCTGCTGCAACTTGCCAGACAACGAACTCAAAACTTGGACGTGCTGCCAAGATGCTGTTTGTTGGCTCTACGCTCTACTGTTGCTTTTGCTTTTGCTATTTGCTGGCCAAAAACAATCCAATTCAATTCAACACAAAACCAATCGAATTGAATTTAATTTGAATCAACTGTAATCCTTCAGCGATTGCTGTTAAATTCCTTAATTCTTTGTCTTTTTTTTAAATAAAATCACAAAAAATTTAACACCTTTGTTATAGATAGAGTTTAAGTAAGTTCATTCTTCAGAAAATTTCTAAATTAATATGTAATTTAACTTTTCAAATATATGAACTATTAAAATTCTAGGATTGTGTTGGTACTGAGAAGTTCTTAAAACAACGTATTCTTAATTCACTTTTAGAAGTTATATTTGAGGCAGTTTCAGTTTCGTTCAGTGTGAGCTCAGCTACCTGTCAATAATTTGGGTAGCTTTTGGGTGCGGTTCAAGTTAGGTAACAAAAAAAAAAACAAAATACTAAGCACATAAATAATATACAAAGTACAACAAACTGATTACAAACGCTGACAAGAAGCCAAACTTCCCTTTCAACCGCATCTAGGGGCAAAACATTAAGAATGAGATTAAGTATTATAAAATGGAAAGGAGCAACACGCAAACCTTAAAATTTCTTAATATTTAAGATGATGGATTGATCCCGTCTGCAAACCAAACCTTTCCATCTTAAGGTCAAAAAGTTGAGCGTAAATCGATTACAAAAAACCCAAAAACGGCAAGCGAAACGACAACCGAAAAAAGTCAGTGGATATATACACAGATATATTACCTAGAAAATTTGTATCTGTATATGTGATCAATTTAATGAGCGATACAGATAAATCAAAGCGCCGTTGTTTTTTTCGGGTTGGATTTGATTTTTGCTTTGGTTTTTTCTTCTTTTTTGACCAAAAACCGAAACCGAAAGCTGGGGCGCAGCCACCTGCATTGGATTGACATTGAAGCTGTTTGGTTATTGGATTGTATTATTTTGCTGTTGTTGTTATTATAATTCGTATCTTTAAAAGACCCAACCTACAAGTGTCTTGCTGTTGTTGTGGTTGCCTTTCATTTCTTGCAATTGCCATGTTAATTTGCCCACTTCAGTGAACTTAAAGTCCGAGAGCTGCATACCAGTCTAGCAGTAAGTACGCAGGCAAATTTTATCTACGAACTTATTCATCGATAAGTAAATGCTTCGATTCAAACTATATTTTCAATACGTATCAAACATTTTAAAGCTTTACCGAAAAAATCATACAAATATTCAAGCACTAATGCAAATTTAGATCAAGGGAATTGAGATACTTGATATTGTAAAAAATAAAAATAAACTGTAAGCTTTATTTAGGAATTATGGCAATTATATATGCGTTATTCAGATACATACTTAATGCGTATTTAAAGTCAGTTTGAACAACAACTAATAGGTAAGAAATACAGAAATTTCTTATATCTATATTCTTTTTATTGAAATCGAAACTTTTATGATGTCAAAGAAAAAAGCTTTGCTTATCTTCGTATGCTCTCTTTGCACAAGCTGCTCTCTAACTTTCAATTCTCACTCTCACAAGAACATAGAGATGATTAAAGATAAAAGCTCTTGTAAGACGGATGAAAGTGCTGTTAAACACGATAAGCATATCTTTAAGTGATTCCATTAACTTAAAGCTGAGCCTCTCACTTTCAAGCAATCCGGATTGAATAAGAGATTGACGATAAGTTTTAACAGGTAACAAAAAACATTTAGAAAGTAAGAACTTGAATTAGGCAAAGGTATTTACAAATCTAAGCTTTATTTTCAGTTATATAATAAGTTATTAAAGCTCACATGTGACTTTAGGTGACTTTTAGTTGTTTACCCCAACGAAAAACAAAGAAATAACGCTATAAAAGCCAATTAGAAGCCTGAAAAAAAATAACACTTAACTTGAAAACAACCATAATAAAGTGAACCTTAATTAACCGACGCAAACAATACAAAAAGAATTACAAGTACAAAATTGTTTGTGCGCTGGCATACCAAAGCACCGCTTGAGTGGTCTTTTGACGCTGTTGTAACCCTATAAAATAACTCTATAAGCCTCAAATCAAACACGGTGTTAAAGCAAAAAACACATCAAAACAAATGCCACAAGGTAATGCGAAAATATGTATGTTACGCAACGTATTAAAAAATTAATGTATAAAACAATACAAAAAGACCAAAAATATGAAGAACAACATATTTGGGTACAACTAGGCGAAATTCTCTAATACGAACTGTCATGTATCGAAGTTTTCTTCGTTAAACGAATTCATTTTCAGAACACTTCTTTTTTTCTATAATATTTTTATACAAAATAGCGCCTCAAAAAGTTCTCAAAAACTCCAAGATATTATTGAATGGTTCATAATAAACAAACCATTGCAAATATCAAGCTTTTTCCAAATACTTAAACCATATTTTTATAAATTTCGATTTCTTAACTTTTCAAAACCTTACTCTAACCCTTATGTAATGTATATACCCTCTTGTAGAGTAAACAAAACAAATTCTACTGACAGTTATTGCAATATACACATACATATGTATATATGTTTACGATTGTGTATGTGTAGAACGACCTTGCCGAAGGCAGTCTTCCAATCTCTTCCAACTCATTTTTTCGTCAGCGCTTCATGGCAAGAAACAGTCGCAATGAAAGAATTAGCGGCGTTTTAACGCACAAGCGTAACTGAAAAACCACCAAAAATATAAAAATATTTTAAGGTTTTTTTGTGTAAGGTTTCTCAAAAACTTAAATATGGAGGTTTTTTTTTAAATTGAAGACACAATAGCTTAAGAAGGCAAATGGTTTGAAGTAAATGTGCCATTCATGAGTGGATGCCACACATACCTTTTGGTTGCTATAGTTGTTTATGTGTATCTTTGAGATACAAAGCTACTACAATAGATACGTTAAAACAACGTTTATGCTTGAATCGAAATCTATTCAACATCCGCATTCTATGTGGCGCTCTAAATAGCCAAGCAAAACAAAATTGAAAAAAAAAATAATAATGATGGAAAGAAATAAAATAAATAACAAACAAAAAAATTTGATTAATAGTTTTGTTAAAGTTTTATTTCAATGTTAAAAGAAGCTGGAAACGTAGCACGTGATTTCCTTCACCCCTCTTCAAAAAGACAATAAAGAGATGACTCAGTTCGTTAGTTAGAATTGCTCTGACGTTTTATACCCTTAACCCATAAAATGGGTAAAAAAAGGGTATAATGGTTTTGTGCAAAAGTATGTAACAGGCAGAAGGAAGCATCTCCGACCCCATAAAGTATATATATTCTTGATCAGCATCAACAGCCGAGACGATATAGCCATGTCCGTCCGTCCGTCTGTCCATCTGTCCGTCTGTATGAACGCGTGGATCTCAGAGACTACAAGAGCTAGAGACTTCAGATTTTGGATATAAGTTCTCCTTTACCATGAGAAGAACAAGTTTGCTTCAAATTATCGATAACTATTCTGGTTTCCGATATACACATGGAATCGATAACAAAAAATATCGAATTTGGAAAATGTAAAAATGAGGGTTGAAATAATGGGTAACGATAGAACTTTTCTCAAAATTTCGTCCAAATCGGTTAAGAAACACCGGAGATATCGAATTTAATCGATTGAAGTTAAGTCAGTATTCCAAAGTCTTATATAAATTTAATTTATTTATTGCCACTGGGTTCAGGGTATCTTCTAGTCGGGCTCTCCCGACTAGAGCCTTCTTACTTGTTTATAGCTGAAAAATACTTACGAGACTTTATAATTGCAGCGCACTTATTAAAACGATTCGGTGAAATTGAGTTTGAGAATTGTGGAATTGATATTTAAGCGAATAGAAAAAAATAACAACTAACTTTGACATCTCGACATGTGTAGCTGTCAATTAAAAACTGCTGTTATTGTATAAAGAGCAATAGAGGCAACGGATCTCCAAGATTTCTATATATAGCATACATCAAAATGACTATAAACAATTTAATAAACCATTTAATAAACCATTTGTCTGTTTGTTAGTTAGTTTTTGTATTCCATAAGTAATGATGAGCTTTTGATTAAAGCGCTTTATGTGATCAGCTCTATAAAAGAGTTTAAAGATTTATAAGATAATCAATTGAGATCCCTTTTTAATGTTAATTGATAAATCTAATCATTTCAAAAAGATTTTGAAAAATATTTTCCAAAAATATGGAAAATTGCAAAGAATCTTTGCATGAATCGTTGATGTTGAGTAAAAGTTTTTCGGAAAACTAAGCACCATATTAAGCAAAGCTGATCTATTTTACTATACGAATATTTAAAGGAAATATTTTATTTTTATTAAAACCTCACGCCGTTGCCACATGTTTTAAATGCACAACTGTACTGTACTGTACAAGAACAATTGATACGATTTACTGGCCCAGATCGAAAAGTAATAATATAGAAAAAATAATAATTTGGACACATTTGCCTTGTCATAATCGTTTCAAATTGGCTTTAATTAATTTTAAATATAGTGTTTACGAGTTTGGTGCGCCTGGTTTTGTTTTCCTATTTGTTGTTCTGCAGGTCCCACACGAAGTCCAACACAACAAGCTAAAAAAACAATAATAACACAGACAATAATGTAGCGAAATAAGCCCACATGCTTGTTATTGTTATTGTTGAAACATTCGATTTAGCCTTTAATTTTTTTTTTTTTTTGCCATATAATTGTTTATTGATGGAAGACATACACACAAAAATAGATACTGAGACTGGAAATTTAATAATTAGCGGAAGTAACTTGTTTTCACATATAAACGACACTTTTTTTGACAATAGATAAAAGAGAACTTTATCAATTCGCTGCTGTTGTTGCTGTCTTTGACTATTAGACGCAATTTGGCAACACTATTTGGCATCTATTTCGAAGAAATATATTTCTTGAAATTTCGGTTAACAAATCACACTCGTTAAATTCCATGCGGTAATTGTGATACCAGTTGAAAAAAAAAAAGAAAACACCAACAAAGAAAATAGACAACCAAACAAAAACTTATCAATTAGTTGGACAGCAACAAAAACTATACACAACTCGAGTCCAACTGTCAGCACTTAAGACCTGATAAGCTGCCTTACACTGATAAGCTAGCTAGCGACCGCAGAGACAGCCAATGAACCCACAGAAAAGTTAAGAAAAAAATAAAAAAAATAATCAAAATTTAAGTGCAACCAAAAAGAAACCTAAAAGTAAGATGAAGCCCTTGAGATTGTGGCGATAAGTTGCATTAAAATAAACAAATGCCGCATCAGCTAACTTGAACCAAACTGGCTTAAAGATGCAACTGCTTATAATCGTAAATGGCAATGATATCAGCTTATGCGTTAACCTAAAGCAGTCAGTTGAATATTTAACATATTGCATAGAGCTTAGTAAGTTAAAACAATTTAAAAACCAAATTAAAGCTTACTGCGTTATTGTTTCGAGATTTGTTTGTTTAGGAGATCTAAAAGTGAGATTTACTTACTGTCTTAAAATGTTGAATAAGCTGCGTTCTACTGAATTTATAAAGATTGCTAAAAAGCTTTAATATCTAAATCAATTTATTTGATCTTTAAGGCCATAAGCATTAGAGCAAGTTTAATGAGCTTTAAGCTTTATTTAATCATACTGGTCCGATTGGGTTTGTTCTTTGTTTCCCTAATCCCATTATAATAAATTTCAATAATATTTTGTCCGTATAATATCAGTTAATTTAGAATTGAGTTCTTTAAAGCTTTTTTTTTCAAATGTCATAAATAAATATGTAATGTTTACTACAATTCATATAATGCAGCAATAAAGCTTGTTTGAAAGTTTAATGTGAATTTCAAGCTGTTTGTTTGGCAACGTCTTAAGCTTACAATGCAGTGTTGCTCAGTTTTTAAAAATAACAATAATGCGTTAAAGCTCTGATAAACTTTTATATATATCAACACCATAGAAATAATTAGAGCTCGCATTAATTTAACACTTTTAAGCACTGTTTATAGTGTTTAAGTTTACCACGTGGTATTTTATAATGCGATTTAAAGTGCCACTCGAGGCTAGTGTCATTGAGGCATAAGCTGTCGGACGGAGCGCTATAGTCGTTTGGACGTTTGGTTGTTCGATTGTTTGGTTGTTTGGCTTAAATGTCAGCCAAGCCGGCTTAATAACGGCAGCCGTGCATAAAATGTTAAATGTCTTTTAAATACCAATCGAAGCGCCTCTTTCTTGTGCACAAGAAGCGCCACAACACAACAAAGCTTCAATTTTGAAAGTTTGTGCATAATTATTTATCGTTTTATAGCCGCTAAGTACAATACAAAAATAAGATATAAAAAAGAATATGTAAGAAACATTTTTAACAATTTAGCAATTTGCAATAATAAAAAAATAAAACAAAAACATATGCGGCGGCCTTCTCGCCTCTGCTTCGTAGCAAACTTGCAACAGCGGCAGCAACTACTACTTGCAACAACAACAAAGCGACGATTGCAAGTCGAACTCAGATTAGGCGAAAAAATTTGAAAGGTGCACACACGAATGCATTGCAAGCATTTTGTGCAAAGAACTACAACAACAGCTCTCAGTCCGTCTACCTCCTCAGTCTGTCTGCCTATCGGTCTGTCTTTTGGTTTATACACAAACATAGACAAACAACATTGGCAACAACATCATCAGCAACATTGTATGTGGCATAGCTTGCATACATTTATAGCTATGTGATTTTATTTAGTGTTTAAATGGGAATTCATATCCTTGTGATGAGTTTTTAAGTTGACTCAAAATCGATAGTGTTTACAATCGATAAGTGTGAGTGTTCAACTAATTAAAAAGAATTTACAACTATGTATGAGAGAAAGATTCAACGATTAACGATTGTGATTTTGGAAGATTAAAATATCGAAATTATGTCACTAATGCATTTTTGATAGATTATTATGTGCCAATCTCAGCAAAGTTTCACATTATAGATGCGAACTAACTAATCAGTCATTTAGTTTGTTCCGTTGTTTAGTTCGCTCAATTCGGTTGGCTTAAAAAATCAAAACAATCGAACGAACTGGATTAACGTTCGTTGATTAAAATTAATAACACGTTACAGCTCTAATCCCCAATTAGGGTATTCCTGACTTACGACAATCAATCATAAACACCAATGATAATATAATATGTAAAACAAAATATGTTGTAACTGAACATTTTTAACAATCAATTAATTCCACTTTTAATCACAAACTAATTCAGGGCTTTAGAACAATTTTGCATCATGATCTTTTTTATATGAAATGCCACGCGCAATTAACAAATGCTTAGCAACAAGCCAAATGAAGCAATTAGCATATAATTTAATATAAAAAATATTTTAATTATATTTACGTGCATGTATTTTCATAATACCCTCGGCAGAAACTTGTTTAACGACAAATATAATTTTAATCTGCACATATTTAAGTATCTCAAAAGCGAGAGAGGGACAGAGAAAAATAAGTCAGTTAACATCAACAGCTATCTTGAAAAACAATGATAAATAAACTTAAAGTGCAGTTCCAAGTAATAAGATAATAGCAATAACAAATATATAATGCAATCTGTTAACTTAGATGATATTTCAAGCGGAGTGTAGTATTTTTATTGATTAAATAGAAACTTCCATCTATACATTTTCACAAAACACAGATATACTTATCTGTGAAATGTAAAAGACCACAAACAGTTCGTTTCACATTCATTTTGTGACCTTATCAGTAAAAATTTCAAGTCATTGCATTTTTGTGTATTTTGTATTTCATTGTTTATGTACAAAGACTGATTTATTTAGCATTATGAGTTGTATATTTGTCTTTACCTAAGCTAAACACATTTATACATATATGTGTATGTATGCATATATTTTATTTCTTGTCTTATCAATGAAGTGATTTATTTTACGGGCACATACAATGTTGCTCGGGTCACAAATTGAGAATCCGAGACTCTCAGTCTTTGTCGTTTTCTAATGACACTAATTGCGCTCTCAGTGTTTAGCTACACAATGTGGCATGTCTCAAATAACCGAAGGCAGCTAATTAGCAAAGCTCAGTCAAAGGTCGAATTATGGTATTGTATCTCTGCTGTCAGCGCAGACTTCAAATATTCTTTGCAGGTTACGGAGAATGTAAGTGGATACTATTATTCCATATTGAAAGCTTTTTAAGTAGCGCTTTCAACTTAAGTCATTGTGAAATTTGCAGCAGAGTTTTAGGCTGGCTTTAAAACTGCTAGAGATAAGAGTGAAAAACGATTTTAGTGCATACTTTTAGTTGCTAAGCTGCGAGCTCGTAGTCAATTTAATATGTACCAACAATGGCTTGAAGAAAAATTGCGTTGAACAGTTTTAGCATCGACAAAAACATAAATATGTATAGCATTGGATAATCAGTAACTGTTCAATTTACTTTATAAGTTAAAGGTCCATAAAAAAAACTCACCTTATCCACAAATGTCTTGGACTGCTTCAATAAAACCAAGCTATTTGCTTCTGCATCTTTTTTTAAGACAATAAGCACTTTTCGGCACTTTGAATAACAAGTTATTCTGTTTAAACAACATTTCTGTGAATACCTACATACATACATATGTGGCACTTTCTTAGCCCATAAGCAAATCTCATTTTTGAACAGTTTCAAGCATGTAGGTAAATATTTTGTCAGTTTTGATAAAAATATTTGCTATTCCTATTTTTGCACAGTTTTGATCGTTGGTAAAGGCAAAAAGGCCACAAAGCATGTTCTAAACGTGATCATTATAATCATCATCACCTTTTTTTTTAGCATTATCACAGTTTCATCGTTCCATTTGTGCTGCTACTGTTTTTTGACATTTTTTAAGTCTATTTCTTGCCCAAGTCAGCAACAATATTAACGACGCAAATTGTATTTTAGTATAAAAACAAAATGCATAATTAAAAACGCAAGCTGTTAAAATGTGCTACAAAAATAATCGGTGGGGGCGAGCAGTCAAAATTGCTCAAAACATAGCACAAAACTCACACACAGCTGCTATCACTGACGCAATATAATAGCCAACAAGTTGTGCCAACATGTCAACAACAATTCACTTATTGTAATTGCAGAACTGATGGCAAAAATTTCTTATACGATATTCAAGACGGCACATAACTGATATCGATTAACCAAGCCGAAAACC
This sequence comes from Scaptomyza montana, assembly GCA_018904305.1. Taxonomy (NCBI): domain Eukaryota; kingdom Metazoa; phylum Arthropoda; class Insecta; order Diptera; family Drosophilidae; genus Scaptomyza; species Scaptomyza montana. The sequence continues at coordinate 852,861 of JAEIGR010000012.1, forward strand.
ATTATTACAAAAGTATTCATATTACCGTTTTAAGTAACGACAGTTGTAATATAAAATAGTAAAAAATATATTTTTAGGACATCAAAAACACAATATGCCATAATCGCAAACAATCTGAAATTTGTTAAGCAAATATTTAATGAGCATACAAATAAAAAAACACATTTTCAAGTTCGGGGTCGACAAAAATATTATTAAATAAAAAAAACATTTGCAGGCAGGCATATAGGAAAAATTCTTTGGCAACTTCCTAACTGGTACTAAATACAAAAACTTGCTTTCGTTAGTTACTTAACAACGCCAAGTTCATATTGACATATCGATATTGTTGCTCAAGTTATATGGACAAGTGTTTGTCAAAACCATTTCAGCTGTGTATAAAGATATTATTGGTTTCCTAAACTAAACTAGTGTTGAGGTTCTCGTTTGTTGCTATGTACCTCAGTTGAAGTTTTTCAAAGAATGAGCCCTATTAGTTAGATTTAATTGCAAAATGCATACACACATAAGTATATACATACTATTTGCATATGTTCTATTATCGATTGGAGTCACTTGCTTGACGTAAGCGACAAGTTTCAATATTTGCATTGCCTTCCACCTGTGCATTTTTGCTTTGTTTCTATTTATTCAATGTTAATAATATATTATAATAACTAATTTTAGACGCTGATAAAAAAAACAAACATGTCTCCATATAACATCATTATTATGAAGAGCTAACGATGCGTAAATCCTTCAAGTTCTTAAATGGTTTCAGATTGGAATTGATCGCGAAAAAGCCCCCACAACACTCTGACATTTCCATATTGTACGTATATTTTGTACTCTCTATTTACAGTGTCAAGTATTTTGGTTGATTTATTTATTTTTTATTTAGATGGTGACAAGTGTCGCCTGCCTTATCTTATCTGTACGTTAGTTTGTTCGTTTCCGCTGACCAGTTAGTGATCTGGTTTTGCCACGTATTGTGAAGTGTACAAATTTCATCACTACTCGTACCACAGTACTTTAAAAGCTGTGCTCCCGGGAAGTATAATAAGAGAGAGATGATTTCGCAAAAGCTGCGCTTACGGGAGAAGGCTCCCTCTCTCTTTTTCTCTCTTTCCCTACAGAGTATTAGAAAATAAAGAGTGAGCGATTGCTCACTGATGATTCATGAGTAACAACAATAAATAATAATTTCGTATTCGGTAAATAAGCCGACTAAAATGTGTTTTAATATTACTCAAAATCTGTTATTCAAGGTTCTGCTAGTTTTTTATTGTTTTGTTTGCGTATAGTACTTATTTTATTGTTTGCACTTTACAGTTGCTTAAACTTTGTTAATAAGGCCACGTTTAAAAATATTATGTCTGTCAAATTTGTTTAACCAGAAGTTCTTTGAAGTTTCGATTTCTGAACGCATATAAATTTGCTTTTTCAATCTAATTGGTTTGTGTTTTTTTTATCACTCTCAATGTTTTTAACAAATGTATCCCAGGTATCCATTGAGTGGTAAAACAAGTTTCCTTTTTCATATACATTTGGAACTAGTTTTGGTCTTTAAAGTTAATCAGAGACAACAAATCTAACCAACTAACTAACAGATGAAACTGACGCACATGCTAATCAAAAGCTGATTTTATTTTTACACCCAGAGAAAAAACCACACTTATATCAACGATGAAAATATTTAATTTAACTACGTGTTTTTTAACTATGAAACTAAGTTATTTGAACAATATGTTTATTATATATATATTATTATATACATATTTAGACAGCAAAAAAAAAAAGAAATACATATATTTAAATCAAAGTGTATGCTCTTTAAAATAAAATTAGTTTTTTTAAATGACATGTCAAATCATTATAACGTTAAACTATATTTAATTCAATTCCGTGTTCGTAAGTTTGGTCTAAATAATATTGATTGTATTTTTTACTCTGATACCTAAGATAAATAGTATATTGGTTTTGTGCAATGGTGTTTGTTCGTCACTCTATCCGCCCCTTCGTCTGTCCGTCTTTCTGCCTGTATGAACGCAACTTATGTCGACAACCGTATAGCAAGAGAATTGAAACTTTGCAAATAACTTCATTTTATGGGCGGGACAGATAAAATTTCAAGATTGGGTTGCTTCTCCTAATGGGGGGCTGGAAAACCGACAAAAACGTTGACTGAAAATCGATAAATCCGAATATTTTCCACGTCCTTTCCTTAAACGCCGCCCCCGAACTCTCTTTTTGCAAGCTGACTTCTTACAATCCCTTTTTGTACTGGTATTAGAGTATTCCGCAGTCGGCTGATCATTAACGAAAATAGTTGGCTTAACCACGGAAATACATCTTTACACTACGTTTTTCTTTGAGTGTAATTTTATTTTTTATTTATTTTTCGACACATGCTGATTTGTTTGAGACTTGAATAATTAGCATAAATATAATATTTTCAACATTTCTAGCTTTAATATTTTTTAGTTTTGCTTTATATCAATGCACCATTGGTTTTTGTTGTTGTTAACGAGATCTTAATGCTTCCAAGGCTGTGCAGTTTCCGCATAAAAGAAAATATCTATCAATCTAAAGCTTGTCTGTAAAAATCGAAATACAAAATTTTGTATCAAAATCAAAATAAAACAACAATGAACAGGGAGAGTGGACAAGCTGCAGATTAAGTACACAAATGTGGAAGATTAAACAAAAAAAAAAACACATATTTTGACCAACTTTATCAATGACAGCTGTTAATAAACATTATCAGCAATGCTTTTTTCACTCGGAATACCCCAAGAAACAGAAAACTACTTATGTTCAGCTTGTCGTATACGTAGTGTAATGCATTCCTGAGCACTGCAAGGGCGCAGGGCGACTTAGCCACGGTGCAAACGCAACCAAGTGCACTGATAACAGTTTCCAGCCTCTAATGAAACAAACAAGCGTCGTAATACTCAATATACTCTATATACACTAAATATTGCTATTAAGCGCACCGTGCGAAGTAACAAAAGATTGGAACTTTCTCGTATAGAGCTTTCACAAAAAAAAAAAATATGAACAGTTCGTTAAATTCTAAATACATGCAATGTATCAGTCAATCAATATACATATATATATGTACATATACAGATGACTAACAAACTGAGACAATAAAAGCAACAACAGCAACTCATTTACTCAACTTTATTGTTTTGCTCTTAACTAGAGATCTCTATGTGTCTCTTTTATTTGGTGCCTTATCATTTAACTGCTTTTGCGTTATTAGAACCGTTTCCTTTGGTGGCGCTGATTAGAAAGAACTTCACCAATCTTACTGTGACACCAATAAATAAAACGCAAATGGAAAGTTACGAATGATAACGCAAAATACAGCCACAATGCCTAAAATTTTCTTTTGCAGTTTAAAGCAGACAACTACAAAGAGTTGTAACTCATAAGCCAAAGATAAAAGAGTTTTATAGAAAGAGTGGATATGGGCAAGCGATTCATAGAGCTATCAAGGAAATGCAAATAATAAATTTGTTGGGATTTCCCTTTTCATAAAAGCAGAGTAAATGAATGCGACTCATACGAATTGTGACAATATCAAAAGAACTATATAATACTTAAAGAATACTAGGTCAAATATGTACATAATATAAAAATACAACCATTGTTTCAAAGAAAATATTAATTGTTACTAAGCAAATAGAATACAATCACTTTAAAAAACTCAGAACTTGTTTTGGTTTTTAAAGATTCTAAACAATATACATTTTTTTAACACATATATACTTCTAAAGATCTGTACGATCTGATAAACAAAATCAATAACTTGATAAACTAGTTATAAAATGTATACATCGTATCGATCTCAAATAAGTTTTTAGTTATTTAACTCACCTGCATACTGGGATAGGCGACGCGTCCTTTGCCGAAACGTTCGATAATTGTCAGTTTGCTGGCACTGGCTATAACACCAGCAATGTTCGATGACGATAAAACTGGACGCAATGGTTGGACAATGGGCACAAAATCACGATTACGCTCTGCAAAAGTGCGATCAAACGAATTGCGTCGATCACTCTGCGAACGTCTATAAGAAACAGTGTTGCTGTTGCTGCTGCTGCTGTTGTTGTTGTTGCTGTTGCTGCTGTTGTTGCTGTTATTACCAGGTGTTGCTTTGGTTGCATTATATTGTGAGCTGCCCATATAGGACTTGGATTTGCGATATTGTTTGCCCGTATAAATGATGGCTGTCGCCAACAGCTGTTGCTGCTGATCGCTACTTTTGCTGCTGTAGCTGCTGCTGCTGGTGCTTGCCTCCGAGCTGGCGCTGCTGGTGGAGCCGGATGCGGGCAACAACATGGCGGGCTTTGAACATTTGGCACAGGGTGCGGCCAAGGCGCCGTTTAATAAATCAGAGGGATTCAGTTTTGAAACAGATGCATGATCAGTATTGCTTGTTGTTGTTGTTGTTGTTGGTGCAGAGTTGCTTCTGTTCGAGTGTTTGACATCTTGTGCGGATTGTTGACGTTGCAATTGCTGATTGCTATTGTTGTTGTTGTTGTTGCTGTTGCTGCGCGTTAATGGCTGAAAGAAGAGTTGTTGACGCTGGGGACGCGCTTTTTTGCTGCTGCGTTGCTGTTGTTTTGGTTGTTGCTGCTTTTGCTGTTGTTGTGTTTTGTTGTTTCCTTGCTTGGAACGCGATGTGTTGTTGTTGTTGTTATAACACTTGTTGTTGCTTACATTTTTAATTTTCTCGTCGATTTTCACTTGATAATTGTTACTGCTGTTATTTGTCTTGTTGCTCTGTAGCACCTGCAACTGTTGCTGCTGCTGCTGTTTCTGCTGCTGCTGCGGTGCCGTTTTGTCCTTGTCCGCCTTCGCCTGTTTGCCATTGGCTTTGTTTACCATTTTCACAACGGTAACGTTGTCGTCACACTTGAAACTTTGCTTGCCGTATTATTTATTTTATTTTCTTATTTCTTGAATTAAATATTCAATTTGATTAAAATTTTTTTTGTTAAAATTTTGTATATTGAATTTTTTTTATGCGCTTTCAAATGTGCTTCTGTGCTTGTTCTAAGAGCAATTGGCTTTAACCGCTGTTTTGCTAAACAACTGTGAACTTATTTTTTGGTTCTGCATCTACTGTGCGCTCTCTCTCCCTCTTATTTACTTGTCGCGATCTCGCTCACTCAAACACTTGGACGCGCACACACTGTGATACTTAAACGACACTTGCACTCTCACGGGCTTTTTTCTGCTCTCGTTGTTTGTCGGTATAGTTGTTGTTGTTGGTAAAGCTTTCCTTTCAGTTTATTGCCACGTTTGTTGTTGTGCTTTTGTTTTTGCCTCTTTTGTATTGTGATTTGTTCTTTTTTTTATATACTTTGAATTTTTTAGCTGATTTTAGTGTGTTTTGCCGCTGTTAGGTTTGTGATCAACGCCACGATTTTTATTAAATGAGCTTTCGTTGTACTTTTGAAATATTTATAATCAAAAAGTTTTGTTGTTGTTGTTAAACTCGATGACGTTCTTGTTGTTGACTTTTGCTAGCTCCGACTAACGTTTGATTTTGTGAATACACTCTTTAAAAACTCAGTCCTCTCCTTTTTCTAGCTGCTAATATATCTATAAAATCAAAAAGAAAAGGAAAGAGAAAGAGAATTAAAAACCACACATGTTATTCGAAGCTTTTCTGCGTTGTTTGTTTATAGCGCAAATTATTTCTAACACATTTAGCATTAACCTTGCTGCCACTTTTTTATCACATTTGTTTTGCACCTGTCTTCATTTTTTATTTATTATTGGTTGGAAGGAAACACCAAATTTTACGGCATGTTAAGAATTGTTGTTGTTTGTTGTTGTGGTTTGTGCTTGCCTTTTCAATTCTAACACGCAATTTCTATTACTTTCGAGTCCACCTAAACACTAATAAAAACAAAAACAACAAACATTTATTGCCATTTTTGGTTTTCTATCGCTCATTCTATCTCTCTCCTTCATTCTCTCTCTATTAGCAATAGTCCTCTCAGTAAGATTTGACTCTCACGAGCCCACAATAAGATGATGTAAGTATTTTTTAATGCAAAACTGTACAAATGTATAAACATATACATACATCTTATTTGTGTTCATATATTAAAATGTGTTCTTTTTTTAAATTGTTTTCGTTTTTACATTCAATTAGAATTGAGTTTATTTAGCATGGGTCGGTTGATTGTGAGTGTATGTACATATGTATGCATTGTTTTACGTATTTGTTATGCCAGTTGCAAAAGCGCCTAATTAGTGTGACATCAGGAATTGAGATTTTTTATACCATAAAGTGAAATGTTTTTTCGAATGGAAATCGAAATACAATAGCGGGAATGTTGATTTTGTAAATTATTGATTTTTTATAATAAATAAACAGTAATTAAATTTTTATCAAGAAAAATAAGGGGTTTCAGGTTAACCTTACAGTATTCTACTTTTGATACTTGAAAGTTGTAAAAATTTAATCGTTTATTTATGTTTTCGTTACATAAACATGAATTTATAAACATAGTAGCACTTCTAGGATAGTTCTCAATATGTTTTTTATTATTTACAATCAACTACATCAACATCATATAAGTTTTAATTCATCTATGGCAATATCGACAGTACAATTAAAAATATAAACAAATTTAATGGAATTTAATCAGAGTAATGAGACATAATCAGAACATTACTTGAATGAATGATGGTTAACAAATTATGTCTGACTAAAAAATGTAATGACAAACAAGTACATATGTACTTATGACGCATGTTAAGTCATAATATAAAAATACAACTTTTTTAAAATACAACTCAATTATTTAGTATTAAGACTGTTATTTTGAAATGTACTTCATGCTGATTTTTAGGATTATCGAGTTTCAGCTAATTGTACATCTATAGTTGTTAATAGATTTTTGAAATTCGAAAGCCAAAAACTAGAAATGAAAATAGGAATGTGTTGAAATTTCCGTCATCGATCAAGTTCCCAAAGAATCTGCACTAAGGTGAATTTAAATTAGACCGGAAATAACAGAATCCCTATGCAAAGAGAGATACGCGTGAAAATTTAGTACTCAATCTACATATGAAAGAGAGGGGGCAAGAGAGTAATTTGTTTGGGTGGTAGTTTTTTTTTTTTTTTTTTATGCTAACTATTCTGTATCCGGTAACACAATTAAGAACGCGGTCACGTAGTTCACAAATGACAAGATCAATATTTTGATAAGCTTCTTGCTATATGTATATTTACCTGGGAATTTTTTGGCAACAACTCGTGCTTAATCTGAATTCAAAATTGACAAGAACGCAATATTTTTGAGCAGTTGAATGTCTTTTACACCCTTTGTTTGCATTGCTTTCTTATAAAACACGTCGACATCACTGCTAGCAAGAGCGAAGAGAGCGTTTATACCACGGCCACGACGAGGACACGAAGACGACGAATAGACGCTGGCAGCCAAAATTCGCGACGCTGTGGCGGTGTGCAAGGAAGATGGCGCTTACGAAAGCACGTAACCCACTGACCGTTAGAATGACTCTTGCAAATGCGTGAGAGCGCAAGCCGTTGGGGTGCGGGGGTGAAGAATCGCGGGACGCGTTTGCCTGTTACTGTTATTTGTTACGTTATTTGGTTACGGTTACACACGATTACAAAGTCAGTGGCCTCACTGTTTCTTACATGTGTATGTAACAGCACAGTGGAAATACAGAGCACACAATCTATTTGAATTTAGCACAGTTCCGTTGTTAAAATAAATCAGCAAGAAGAATCAACAAAATCTACAAGCGAGACGTTTGTTGGGCCGAGAAAGAGAGAGAGAGAGAGAGCGGAAGTAAAATGCAACTCGATTCTCAACTGCAAGTGTGTAATTTGTTTGTCGGAAAGAGGTGGCAGGCGGTCGGGGTGCGATCGAACTGAAGATGTTAAGTGGTTTGATTTTTGTATTGTTTAAAATATGACGTGAACGAGAGCCGACACCACTGACTGACATATAAAAACCTAATTGCTATATTCTTGCCCGATTCACAATATTTAAATTTTTCACTTTCCTTAAACACACGCAAAATACACGAAACACAAAGCACGTTGCTCGAAAGCTTCGAGAATGTTGTGGGCGGCAAACAGCGCGTTGGCAACTAAGTGGGTTTATATGTAATCTATGGACTCGATTTATGTAGTACAAATAATATTCGCACACTCACAATCACTTTGCTTGCGGCTTTCGACTTTTCATAAATATCAAAATCTCTTCACTTTCAATTGCACACAGCTGCGAGAGGAGGAGGATCGATCTATTGTTTGTGTGGATCGTTGGTCCAATAGTATTGTTTTCAGCACGATTTCGGTAGCTTGAGGTGGTTGGTCTCTATACTTGAGTGTCGAACATGTGACGAGCAACTGATGGCCGCTGCTTAAGCAAAACCGTATGTTTGTTGAAAAATCGCGGCAGCTACGCGTCGCGTACGTCGGCAACGCACAGTGGTCTAAGTGCAAATGCCATTGGTCGAAATTAAGTTTGATTGTTGATTGTATGGGTTTTGTCTAGGCGCAAGTCCTATAAATTATCTGATGTTTTGTTCAAATGTAATAGGACTATAAATATATGTACGAAATGTGAAAAGTCAACTTGATGTCGACCTTGATTTCCCTAACACTTCTAACATCTGGCTACCGATATATGTATGTAAGTATTTACACATTTAAGCTTTTTCTTAAGTCCACTGTGCGACGACAACAATTCTAGAGCGCAAGGAAAAGCAAACGAAAAAGTTTATTGTGAGCAGCGAAATGTTCACAAATAACTAAATCGCCGGCGGCATATAGCAACAATGTGTATTTATGTTTGTACACCTCACATTTACATAAGCACACAAAGATTGTATGTATGTTTGTAAGTGTGTGTGAGTAAATTTGTGTGTGTGTGTGTGCGTGTGTGTGTGGCGAAATGTACATTTAAACATTCACATTTTAATCGCAGCAAAATAAACAACAACAATTAGTTGATTTGAGAGTCGAATAAATGTTAAGCTCTTTTGCTCTCACTTACTCTCTGGCTCATTTCACAGCACTGGGTCAGTTAATTGTTTTGGCGTCGTTTGTTTTCACTTTTAAGCCTAGTTTTTCAAAAGCAACATGTGGCTATGTGTATGTTTTACTTTCCTGCTGGCAACGCCATCCGAAAGTTCCAGCAAATTAAAGAGCGAGAGAGAGAGAGAGAGAGAGTGAACTTTCAATTTGAAGGTAAGCGGACGCATTTCGTGTAATGTGAAATGTGTTGTTATTGGAAGCGCAAGTCATAAAGATATGCCGGCCGGCGTCGACATTGAATTTATTGAGAGAGCGGGAGAGCGCGCTTTAAGAGAAAGCGCTGGCCTTGCATGTCAGTGCTGCCATTTGTAAATGGTAAGTGCTGCCATTTCCTTACATTTATTTTTTTTTGTCATGTCAATAAGTAAGCAAATAAGTGAGGTTAATCATAACAACAGACGTTCTTCTTTTTAATATCCGCTATTAACATACGATTGTACACGTGATACGAAAATATAGCACAGTAGATGTATGTAGTGTATGCATGTGTATATTTGTTTGTGTGTTTATAGTATTCTATTGCATTTCTACATTGGCATGGCATATTTTTGGCTTTGCACAATGCCATCGACTTTTTAAATGCCGCAAATAAACAGAAATATATAAACCATACATATTTAGATTGCCAAATTCAATGCGTAGTAGCTAACCACTCGCTAAAACAAAACTGTTCACATACACATGTACATTTATGTATATCTGTTTATATCTGCTGCAATTTTATTAAACGTTTGAATAAACAATTAAAAGATCACAAATAACAATTTTAAGTTAAATAAAAACATAGAAAAGTAGCAAGCAAAATAAGCAAAACATAATCTTTTTGAATCCAATAGCATTTTACATCACATGTATGTATGTATATCAACGCATAGCACGTAATCTAACGCCATCGTCGCACATAGATGGCGCCACATGCTAAAAAGCTTGCCAGAAGTGTAAAACTGAATACATTGCCCAGCAACTTGTCCTGCCATTGTCGGTTGGCAATGCACTGACTGTAGGGCATGCTCGTAAACGAGACACTGTTATAAAGCGGCACCCAACGACGTGGAAACAGGCGAAACAGCGTCGTATCCAGCCATTTGCGACAGCGAAACGACCAACGCTTTGTCAAATCACGCATCTGCAATAAAGCGAATAAAAATGAGAGTATGTTATGTAATAAAATGCAACTACGGCTTATGATGTGAATGTGATAAGTAATTTATTTTAAATCTTGTATAACCTATATCGATCACTTCTATATGGGGCTTTGTACGTAAGAGTTTGATGCTAACTTCATTAGTTGAGTAATAATCAAAATACAGTCGAACTTCCATATAACGAAGCTCAAGGGAACAAGAAATAACTTCGTTATAGAGAAATTTCGTTATATAGAATGGGTTTTTGACTGAATCAAATTGCAGGGTCTTGATTTTTGACTTCGTTGTATAGAAAATTCGTTATACGGAATTTCGTTATATGGAAGCTCGACTGTACCAAGATTCAATCTGTTATCGGCATTAAGTGTAATACGTGAAATAATGAAGGCAATTGAGAGGATTCACCGATACCATAAAGCATATGCACACACATAATATATTGTTGGTAAGAAAACAAGTCATACAATTTTAAAATGGCGCACTTTGAAAAAATAAAAAGACAATAAGTCGTAAACCATTGCAAAAAGTTGAATGAATTGATATATATTCACCTCGACATAGTTGTACATGGCCAGATCGCATATGGCATAAGCGTCGCGCCAGCGCGATTCTGTAAACTGAGCCAGAGCCACATCCAGTGGCAACTGCTGGCTGAGTATGGAGTTAAGCAGCGTTAGATCCTCCATGCCAGCATTCATGCCCTGTCCATAGTATGGCACCATAGCATGGGCTGCATCGCCCAGGATCAGAGCTTTGTCGGCAAAATGATACGGTTTGCACTTAACGGACAATAGATGCTGGGGACGTGTCTTGAAGAAGTCCTTGATGAGCTGCTGTTCGCCAATGAGAGGCAGTGCATCCACAAAGTTGATACGGAAGAAATCCAGAAGCTGCTGATGCGTCTTCAACTCGGCAAACAGTTCAAAGGGCATGGATAGTGTGACCGTAAAGGTTTTGTCCTGATTGGGCAAAGCAATCATCATGAACGAATCCCTTGGCCAAATGTGCAGATAATTGGGTGGCATCTGGAACTCGCCATCCGTGGCGGGTATACACAGCTCCAAATACCCTGTATTAATATACTCCTGCGAATAATTAAAGCCCGGTGTGCGGACCAACTGTTGTCGCAACGTACTAAACGCACCATCACAGCCAATAATCAAATCGGCGCTGGCTGAAATTAGCTGCTGCTCATTGGGGTTCCTGAACTGTATTTGACCCTCGGAAAGGTTAGCCGTGGCCAACTTGTGCTCAAAGTGGCAGGTAATGTTGGGAAATAAATCGCACTCATTTAGCAACAACTCATTCAGATGCTTGCGACCAACCGAGTAGAGACACTGTTGGGTGCAGGGATCATAAAGTACGATGCTGGTGCGACCTTTAACATTGTGCAACATGCGTCCACGCATCGGTATCGCTGTCGACAGCACCTTGCTTTCCAGCCCCACAGCTGCAAGTGCCTTGCGACCCCTTTGGGATAGTGCCAAATTGATGCTACGTCCTTGCACCAACTGCGCCTTGCGTATATCCTCACGGTACTCATAGAGATGCACCTCATTGCCCATGCGAGCAAAGTTCAGGGCTGCCAGGGATCCAACCTGTAAATGCATTGATATTAATTCGAATTGTTTTTAGGGTTCAAAGATCATTAAAAAATACTTATTGCCTTTTTCTATCGTTATTAAAGCTTTTTTAACATGATTTTTATACGTTTCAATTTGATTCCGAACAGGAATTGACAGAGACAAGCAGAACAATGTTATATACGCAATATAAATGCAATAGAAAATAGGCAGAAAAGTTCAATAGAGTTTACATTGGTACAACCAAAAATTGCACTAACTACAAGAATAACAGAAAGCAAAGGGGACGAGAAAACAAAAAAAAAACACAGAACAAGAAAGCTTGCGGGTACAGCAGAAAGGAGACATAGCAATTTATCACAAAGAAGACATAGACCAAACCGTAATATAATTAATAAGGTGGGCTAATTTGTGATAGCTTGGTACCAACTGATCAAAGGTATGAGTGCGAGAGGAAGAGCCAATTTCTCTGCTCTCTTGTCACCTAACTTTGTGAGTACGAATGCAATAGATAACCGTTTTGCGTCTCTGGTGTTGTGCTCATTTTCGACTCATTGCACGATGAACAGCAGAGTGACTGGGTTTTAGTGGTGCCACAAATAGAGCGAGCTTTCAAAAACGAGTACACCTTATTGAATTGCATCATGGACCAAACAGATGTAGCATGAAACAGACCTAAACTAGACAATAAACAATAAATTCAATTCTAACAATTTAGTGCAATGATGGTAATATACGGAGATAGGGAAATAATAAGAAACTTACAGCACAAATGTATTTCTTTATGTAGAGAATATGTAATTATTGTTCTCTATTTATTTAAAAAAAAAAAAAACAAAAAAGCAGACTCTCCCCTGAGGAAGGTGGCAAAGACGTCGAAACGCCTAGGTTTAATGTTTACTTAAATTGTCAGTAAAACAAACAGGACGGAACAAACCAGCAACAGCAACTGATACTAATGTTTTCTTCACGCTTGAAGTTGGTAAATGCTTTTGAAAATTGTAGTAAGACGATTTTATGAAGATTAGTTTTGAAAACATCAGTGCACTTGAAATTCAAATTCATCTCTCTTGCTGTGCTGATTTCTTAAGATTTATTTTAAGACTGTAAGAACTTAAATATAAATGAAAAGAAGAAATTATTATTATTAAGATACACTTAACTCAAATTATTTGCAAGTTCCTAGAATTTAAAAATTGATATATTCCTTCTTTGGTACTTTGGCTAAGTTGTAAAATCGTTTTTAATTCTGGTTTTTTGACTTCTATATTTTTGTTGTTCAAACAATTTCTATTCTTAACTTTAAGCTCTGGACGTATTACATTAAAATGTCTTTTGTCTAATTTCAAGAATAAGTAGATTTTTTTAACGCTCTTCAGCTGTTAGTAATGGTTTTTTCTTTACTCAAACGCTTATTTTTCATATAATGCGCGCTGATTATATGTTTATAATAATATATAAACTCACCGGTGGGTTCTTTTAAGTCTCCTGGTTGTATGGCTGTTGTCCAGCAGGTTGAGAGCCAGTAAATTTGGGTGATTATGTCGTTTTTCTTCGTGTCTAATGCTGGCTGTCTTGATAACCTCTTTGACCCACGAAACACCCAGTTCATTGTGAATGGTAACGTTGTAATGGTATGGATGGGCGCCCGATACCAAAGTACTCATATGACTGCTTTTGTTGTGAAGCTCAAACAATGTTGTCATACAATTTATGTCACTTTGAACTTTAGGAGCCTGTATCCCTGACATTTCTTAGATGATTTTGCATCATCTTATGAACCATTATTTTCCGCGTATTTCCCCCGAACCTCATATATAAGCTGTCTAATTGATAACAGAGTATTATTCAAGAGAATTTTTACTGAATGTTTTTTAGAAAGTGCAAGCTAGCTTTTCAATTCATGTTAAGCTATTTAGGAAGAATAAATCATGGTTTTTACGATTTTTTACGAAAGTGATGAAGATGAAGATTATGTACCTCGTTTCACGTTTCTTTTAAAAAGCAATATATATTGCTTTTATCTATACCCAAAATTTACTTGCTATGTAAATACAAATTGTTCTGTCTTGTCTAACATCTCTTGGGCGTTAACCAAATCTAAAGTCATATCTTTATTTGCTGAGGTATTTACCCGAAATTCTTTTGTTTTTGTGAAAACAAATCCTCATGGGCTTATGTACATAGATACACATCGTTGATAAAAAGGTGATAAACACTTACCAGACCAGCACCGATAATGGCAACCTTACGTCTGTCGGCGGCTGCAACTCCATTGCCATCTGAATAGGTATAGCTGATGCTCTGTGACATGGTTGTGGAAGTGTCTTTGACTTGGAAGACGGATTGAAGTTCTTATGACCGTTTGCTTGGCGCGTCGCACGCGTAATGAGATTCAGTTGCAACCACATAGTTACCACGTCGTTGTTATTATGATAAAACACGAAAAGGCAGTAAATGCTATCGCAGTGACAGTACAGACTGCCAAATGCGACGAGCTTCCCACCGACTGCGGGGAAGCACTATAACTGCAGCCGCAATTCCCGTGAGTGGGGCAACCGCCGCAAACTACGCTTTCGCTTTCAATTGCAATTGCGCGGGACAGTTATCAAAGGGCAATCCAATTTACAAAGACTCGATCGTCATAATGTCAAGCTAAGACCTCATGTTCATATCATCTTATGATACTATAAGCCAACTTGAGCCAAAGGGTAGGTCAATGATTTGAAACAACTACTTTCTGCCCTGCCAATAAAGTTTCTGCATGGTTAAACAACGAAAAACAAGTATTAAAAGTATTTCAAGGGAAACATTGATCTAAAATTAATAAAATTCGATGCTTTTTATTCTAATTTAATGCATAAGCGAAAAAAACAAAACATAAAAAATACGTATTATTGTATTTTAGGCCCAACAGCTGTCTGCACAGCTACTGACTAGCCTTAAAGCATAGCTTATTGCAATAATGTCAACTTGTTAACCATGAATAACTTTAGCGATGCTGCTGGTAGTCAAAATTCAAATCAAAAAACCGTTTGAAATGCATGCAATAATAATTAATCGACTGCAAATCCGATTGACTGTTATCGCTGCTATTTCACACTGCGTTTGCAGCTCTGTTAGCTCTTTATTGCGTTTCGACTGCGCATTTTGCGCAAACTTTTAGTATAACAAACTAGTAAGAATTAAAGTGCTCAACAAGAAGATAAATCCCAAAAAAATTAGCTTAACTGCATAGTTATGAATTCTTATTAAAAATATTCGCATAGAAACGTGTGTTGAAAAAACAATATGATAAAATGGTTACACCGGTTTGCAAACAGCTGACTTCTTGTGCGCGATATCTGTGAATGGTCAGACGCCATTGTGTACAAAAGTGTGTCGCTGTCGCCGTCGCCAAAAAATCCAAGTCCTATAAATTGCCAAAAAAAAAAAAATATCGCCGTTGTTAGTGTTTATACATTTTTAGATCGCAAGGAAATCGACCACAAAAGGCAAAACACAAAATGGTAATTAACTTCGTGAGCGCACCAAAAGAACTTAATTTGAGAAAAGTGTTGTGCGAAAAATACGCAACTTTAATGGTTTTTTTTATATTTGTATATTGAAAATCTTTTTCAAAACGTCTGCTGCTCTTTTTTTTTTTTTTTTTTTTAATTAAGAACTTACTTATTTGGCAACAACTTTATTTCTAAATTGCAGGGAAATGAATCGTCGCTGCCAATGGAAATGTGCTCGAATTGTAAGTAAATTTACCATAGTCAATGTCATTTGAATGGAATTTGGCCAGCTGCTTATAAATATGCATATTAAATCACGTAGCTATATAAATCTTTATGTGTAGACACAGTGAACGCGTGCACCGAAATTTTTAGCCCGCTTTAACAGTTGCACTAGCTCATTTACAGTTATATGTACATTTGTAAGTTTGTATGTGTGTATATTTATAAAGGTATTTGCCTATCTTAACGCCTGTTTATCCAGCAGTAGCCTTTATAGCCAATTTCTTTGCCAATGGAATATAAATATGCTCAAATGACACTTGTTAGTTTACGGAAAGTGTATTATGCGCGCATGACACTTGTTAGTAATGGATTGTGTGAGAATAATGTGCGAGTAAGACAACAACATTGCCAAATACATAACGGCAAAGCTCTCACAAGTTTGTTTATAGTTTATGATACTCGCAGTTTGGAAGTGTAAAAGTAAAGTGCAAAACTATAAATAACAAATACTACTATTATTTAATTTTCATAACAAAATAAAAAAAGCAAGTGTCATTCGCATGTATGTTTGCTATTATTTTAGCTTTTAGCCTCAATAGTGATCTACTTGTGCACTGCGTGAATATCAATAGCATTTTCTTTGTCATTTAATTTTTGGGGGGTGGTCTAAAAATAAAGCGGTCACATTTTTGTATAAGCAGCCACCATAGGGCGCACACTCACACGTGCAGCTCGAATAATTAGCTTATGAAATCACCTTGTTCTCAAAAACAAACAAACAAAATAAAAACAACAAAAAATGAAAACTAATTAACTTTCGATATCTGTTATACATACAGTCGATGCGGATGAAATTCGTCGACTGGGCAAACGTTTTCGCAAACTGGATTTGGACAATTCGGGTGCACTGAGTGTGGATGAGTTTATGTCGTTACCGGAACTGCAACAAAATCCTCTTGTGCAGCGTGTTATTGACATTTTCGATGCTGATGGCAATGGCGAAGTAGACTTTAAAGAATTCATTCAGGGTGTCTCTCAGTTCAGCGTTAAAGGTGATAAATTGTCAAAACTGCGTTTCGCCTTTCGCATCTATGACATGGACAACGACGGTTACATTTCAAATGGCGAACTGTTTCAGGTGAGTTAAGCTCCACGTTTATGAAAATTAAGGTAATCACAATCATTCTTTTGTAGGTTCTGAAAATGATGGTGGGCAACAATTTGAAAGACACGCAACTGCAACAGATTGTCGACAAGACAATTGGTTTTGCGGACAAAGATGAGGATGGCAAAATATCATTTGATGAATTCTGTTCGGTTGTCGGCAATACGGATATACACAAGAAGATGGTTGTTGATGTTTAAAGCTGAGAAAAAGAGAGCTGAACCGGGATATAAACAAAAGAAGAAGCTACTGCTGCATAGGTTTACGAGTAACGTGTACTTTTTTATATATGCATAATGCAAATATTTTTCACTAGTTACTATTTATTTTTTATATATATTTTTTAATTTCATATGTATATTATTTGTTTTCTCTCTTTAGTTTGTATTTAGTTGTTTTTTATATTGTTATCAAGCTGTGAAGTTCATAAAGTAACAAAATATTTACACAGCTGTCAGTGAGCCAATTTCAATCACTCGCTTCAATGCTCCTACGAAATATTATATCACATTTTCTTAAAGAAAAAAAAAAAAACAAAAGTAAACACACAATTTTATAAAAGTTGTATCTCTAAGTCGTAAAGTAATGAAAGAAAGGGAAAAACACAAACACCACATATAATTCGCTGCATACACCAGAGACACATATGTATTCATATATTATATACATATTTATACATATATATATAATTATAGGCAAGAAGAGAAGAGATAAAGAATAATGAAAATTGTGCGCCTCCTACTTACATACTTCTTAAAAAAAAATATATATATAGTCATAATTTATTATACAACAAAATATACACGTAAATGAATTGAATCAAAGCAAAAAACTAAATAACAAATCGAGAGGAGAAAAGTGAAGAAATTAAAAATAAAGCAACAAGTTGAAAGTTTTTAATCAACAAATTTGAATGCACTTTTCAATTTTGGATAAAATGCAATCTTCTTTATATATTTACTATATATACTTACTTGTAAGCATTAATCAAACGAGAGGCCCAACAGATTAAAATAAAAACAAAATCAAAGAACAGTTGGTATAGCACAAAACAAAAACAAAAAACAGTGTTCATAAGCTTTAAAACTATATTATCTTATTAAAACTTTTTGTGTATAAATGCGTGAGTGTGTGTGTGTGAGAGTGTTTTTGTACGAATGTTTAAAAGTGTGTTTGTTGTTATGCCTATTTATGATATCGGATTACAATCTTTCTCCCTCTATCTTAAAACTTGACCTTTTGTATGTCTTATACTTAGAATTTATGTTAATTACTTCTAATTCTCCTGTGATTTGGCCAAAAACGAAATCTATACAAGTGTGCATGAAGATAAAAAAAAAAAAAAACAAAATGAACTAACTCCGCTAGCCTCTTATATATATAATATATACATACTTTACTACATAATATACATATTATATATTCATATACTCTTTTTAAAACTTAACTTTATGGAGATTTTAATACACAAAAAAACAAAAACAACAACAAAAACATGAAAAACTGTGCTATGTTCTTAACTCTTTTGTACTAATATAAAATAAACAAATTGTTTAACATGAAATTATTAAGGGAAACAACCACAAATATGATATGATATACACTATATGCATTAAAATAACACATTTTCTCAATTAAATTATATATATGCATATATATATGTATATATTTAATATACATATACATTTAATTATATGAATATTGCATACATACTTACAACTAATTCTAATCAAGTTAACTTAGTATTTAGTAATTACATAAATCAATATACCACAAAAATCGAATAATTATACATATGACGGTTGATTAACAAATTTTATACCTAACTTATATAAAAAAAAATCAAAAAAACAAAATACAACTCTAGTTAAAAGAATTAACAAAATAATGCATGTTACAAATTTTACAATTAGCAAATTTTTTGCACAATCGCCATTCAATTTGTTAGCTAATCCTAATAAATTTTTTTTAATAACAAACATTTATAACGAATGCAATTTGTAAAGTCAGCCAAAGATACGATATGCTCTTTTCACAGCTGCACAAAACAAAAAAAAAAAACAACAACGTCGAAAAAATGAAAGGAAACTCAGTTAGGCGGCTCGTTGAAGCAATAAATAAATAAAAATATATACTAAAGCATTTATGTTAAATACTTTTTTTATTCATAATTATTTATTTGCTGGCGACCTCTAGCGACGGCAATTGCAAACAGTTTGACTGCTACAATAGCCGCCCCTGAAACCCTTAAGAGTATAGTGGGCTGCTCATTTACATTTTCTCCTTAGCTAAACAGATCACAGGTTGCTGGCTTTTAGTGAGAATGCAAATCACGCTCTGAGCTTGTCACTCCTAATTCCAGGACTTGTTACTCTTCTACCGCAAGATGTGCCTAGGCAAATAACTCCATTACACCAACAGACTAAGGCACACGATCTGATGATGCTACCAACAAGAATGTTGACATAACTAATAAAACGATCCATAAAATTACTCGTAACAAATCTTTAGCAGAACTCTGTTTCACTAATGCTACCTTGATAACTAATTTATTTTAATTTAAAACGCATACTGTAAGTACCGATAGACTAAATAAATAAAATATGCTAAATCTTTCAATACTTGATGGATAAAAAATTAATTTAACAGCAATTGGCGCCAATAGTTTAAATTTAAGTACTCAGACTCAAGTACTCACATTTGTAACGAGTTTCATGCAAATTTCACAATATTGCAGTATCTTGACTCGCCAGCCCTGGCAATTATCAGCAGAAAGGTAAACAAGTCGGCTTAAATAAAGTTGCAGCTAATTTTAATTGAATTTTGTTAGTTAAGTAATTTAAAATGACCAGTATAGACGGAGTTTTCTCCGTACGACTGGTCATAGCCGATTTCTATATGGAAAAGCCGGTGTTTGGCATGGATCCATGTTACTCCGAGTTGCGCGGCAAGGAAATTAAACGCGTAAGCAACAAAAAATGTAAAAAAGTATTTACATGTGTATGGTATAATAATTGCTGTAATTTTGATTAATAGGTACCAATTGTGCGTATATTTGGCGCCAATGCCAATGGCCAAAAGTGCTGTATGCACGTGCATGGAGTATTCCCATATTTTTATATACCCTACGATAGAAGGGACTTTGAGTCAGTGGAACGGGGTATTCTGCAAATTGCGATGCATTTGGACAAGGCCATTAATATATCATTGGGTCAGGGCAGCTCAAATGCGCAGCATGTATTTAAAATACAACTGGTTAAGGGAATGTAAGTTACATGTACAAGTACACATGCCCTTTCGATAATTTGAAATTCTTGTTATATTTTGTTTTCAGTCCGTTTTATGGCTATCACCGTGGCGAGCATCAGTATTTTAAGATTTACATGTTTAATCCACGCTTTGTGCGACGTGCTGCAAATTTACTACAAAGTGGTGCCATACTCAGCAGAAATTTCAATCCCCACGAATCGCATGTACCCTACATTCTGCAATTTATGATTGATTATAATCTGTATGGCATGAGTTATCTGCATGTGCCGCTTGAGATTGTCAAATTTCGCAGCAATACAGCTGAGGATGGTAGATATTGACTCTTGAGTATCCATCTACATGCATGAAATTAATTTATTGGTTTCTGTTTTCTAGCTGTACCATATGCAAATATAAAGCCTCAACAGCTGCTGGACACAACCGTCGTGAAGAAAATATCTTGCAGCGCCTTGGAAATTGATATTAGTTCCAATTTTATACTGAACCGCTTTCAATTGGTCACCAAAAGTAACTCGACACATACAAATCCCGGCATTGAGGCTATTTGGCATGATGAGGATGTGCGTCGCCAGAAACTAGCTCAAAGCCTGGCTGCTGCTGATAGCCAGAAACTGAATGCAGTAATTTTTTTCAAATACAATTTCCCACATATTTTTTTAATATAATCTTTATTATTTTCATGCAGCTGCCTGTTCTGCAAGTGCCGCCTTCGCAGGAACGTCCAAATGTGGAGGTTGCCGAAAGTGATAATTTTTATCGTGCAGCGCTGGAAAGCAAGCTGCTTACCATGGATCAGACATTGAACCCGGATCAAACGCTCGCGGAACATACACAGATCAGCATTGTGAGCCACGCTAATGTGACGCTGCAGACAAGCGCCAAGGAGCAGCGTCGACAATTCAATCTGCAAAAGCTGCTGGTCAATTGTGTGTATCCCGAGGAATGCTCACAGGAGGCACAGCAGCAGCTAATAAATGCATCTCTCATTCAAAATCATCTGTCTGGCAGCGGCAGCCTCCAAAACATACTGGAGCAGAGTGGATCTGGCAACGGCAGTCTCCAAAACGTACAGGAGCAGAGTGAATCAAATGATGAGGCATCTTATTTGGATGATACGCTTATCGAGGGGCAAATGCCACATGATGCCACCTGTAAGATAAATGTTTTGTGTATATTTTAAAATAGTTTTTAATTGAACATTTTCTGACAGTGCGTGAGGAGGATTTGGAATTGTTGGATGTGCTGCAACAGCTGGAGGAGCAGAATGCGAATGAACCGCACATCGATTTGGATAGTTCGTTGGCGCAACTCTCCCAGCAACACAAGCAGTGTAAATCCACAATAAATACTTTGCACTATTAATAAATTACATAACTTAAAATTTAACTTTTAGTTGAACTAACACCTGAGCTGCTTGACAAGCAGACAGCCGCTGCAGCCACACAACAGCCACTCTCCGAAGACGAAAGCGATAATTCGGATGAGGAAAATGCAGTTGGTAATCAACATGACTTTTCTATGGCTCTCGATGACATTGAAGAGCTGCTGCTAAAGCTTAGCCAGAGCCAGCCTAAGTCAGTGGCCGAACCCAGTCAACAACTGCCGCAAATCGATGGCGCTGATGATCTGCAGCAAATTCTGCGTACACCAACCAAATCGAAAGCCAAATTACAACGCAGTCCGCCGCGTACTCCAACAACGCCTAAAAGTAGAATTAGCATGCAACAGTCACGCACGCCAAAATCAAAGAGTGCAGCCAAGAAATATGCACCGCTGCCGCTAACCATCACAAGCAAATCGGTCCAAAGTAATTCGAATGTGAAATAAAAGTAAGGTCCCTAAACTAACTATTATTGTATGCCATTGCAGAGAATGCAAAAACTGAAACAGCTTCAAAGCCTGCATGCAGCAGAATTAAATCACGTCTTAGTCAGCAGTTGGAATCGAGTGTCAAAAGGTTGAATGACAATTGCACATATATATTTATATCTATATAAATGGTAACACTCATATTTTTTTCTATCAGCCCAGTACTAGCGCTGCGCAAGAAGCTGTCCATAACGGAACTGCGCCGCAAAACCATCTCGACGCCTTTGCCAACAGAAGAGTCAACCCCGGAAAATACGTAGGTCTAATGAATCATTACCACAATCAGTTAGCAACTTTCATTGATTTTTTAGTACTCCCCTGCGACGCAGCACGCGTAATCGCAATCGGGATTTGGATAAAACACACATAACTTGCTCTCTAACGCCGCGACAAAAGAATGCGCTCATTTCGGATGTCTTTGTGGAAACAAAAGAAAATGCACTAGACCAAGGTGAGACATCGGTTGAGTCCAAGAAGCCACGTTGCAGTGCTCAAAATAGCATGAGACAAAATATGGATGCTATTTCAATACCAGCAGAGCCTCGCTTGGACCTCCTGCACAAGGATTCGACAGCTGCAACTAGCGATGATGAGGCAATTGTGTCAGACACGGAGAGTGATAGAACTGTGATCAAGTTTCGTAAAACGCCAAACTTAAGACGCTTGCGACGCAGCTTTCACGATTCATTGCTGGCCAAGAGGACGACTCCAACGAGCAAGATAGTAGCGGGTCACTCCAATGGGAATTCAACAAATCCCACTAAAGCGACAATAACAAACAGTCCTGAGAGTATAAATAGTGAAATTCCATCGATTAAAACACCAAACTTTCCATCAAGTCAAACTCCAGTGAGTAGAAGAACTCGAGCGAGTAAATTGACAAATAACCTTTCAAGTCGAAAAACAGAGACAGAGAGTCTTACAAATGATGCCAAAGCTGAGAATACTAATGAAGCAATTGAAACACCACAATGCAGTCCACTAAGCAGTGTGAATAATACACCGGATTTAATGTTGCAGAGTTTCTATGAGAACTCGTTTCTTATTAATAGTCCATCCGTATTTAGCGATGATTTATCCAGTCCAGTTCAGCTGCCTACCCAACGCAAAATTATTGTCGAACCAAGCGTTAGTTCAAGCTGTTTGGCGGATCCCAATGCATTTGTGATTACACCACTAGAACTGCCACCGAGCTATGAGGAGGTGTTGCAAAGTTGTCACAAACTGGACATTCCGGAGCACTTGTTCCAGCAGCCTTACTACAGCAATCCGGCGGATGTTAGCAAAATTACTGAGGTGGGCTTTTTAGTGCTGCGCATACCGGGAAACAAGCTCAACGATCTGGAAGCCTTTCAAAGCTGCGTGTTGGACGGCAGTAAGTGGGGTCTGGCTGCTTGGCGACGCAGACAATTGGTTGAGATTGGTGGAGCAGTCATGCTGCAGCGATTTTGCAGCGAAGAGCAGCTGCGAACATACTTTTGTAGCGACCAGCAATTGGTTATGGAGCCCGCAGCGAGTCCGCCAAGCAAACAAGATGCCAAAATGTGGCTAAAGGCGAGGGAGCTGCTCAAACAGCGACAAGGCGAGGAGGATTGCGTAACGTCTAATGATGTGGATAGTCCCATTAAAATAAAACGCCAAAAGATTACCATGATGCTTAACGAAGGCGATTGTGATGACGGGGCAAGTGGTGAGGAGGATACAGAACTTAACTGTAGTGGATTAACCTTAACGCCCATGACGCCACAACTTACTGGATTGCTCAAGCATCAAGCCAAGGGCACGCCTCTCAGCACCCAGAGAAGGGGTAAGAGACGTGGTACTAAGCTGCAATTTCTGGCAGCACAGGATGAGGCTCTTAGCAGTAGTCAGTCGAGTGAACAAAGTGTCACTAGCAGCGCCGCCTTGGAGGCACTCGATCGCAGCTCATTTGTGCGTCAGCTGGAGAGCATCAGCAGCGGCGATCGCAACAGTCATGAGCTCAGCTTTGGTCTGAATCATGCCTCCCTGGATAACACATTTGGCTTCAAGGTCAATTTGGAGAACTTGCAGCAGGCAAAGGCAGACATTGAGGTAAGCACCGTGTCCGATAACTATTGTAGTAATGTCTTAATGTTTATTTTTGTTCCTACAGTGCAACTATTTGACCACCATGACGCTGGAGTTGTTTGTGCCGACGCGCGAGGACTTGCAACCGGATCCGTTGCTCGACGAGATACGCTGTGTGTTCTATGCTATTGAGCACAGCTTACCCACGGATGCAGAGGAGTCGCTGCCCAGTAAAGCCTGCGGCTATATCATAGTCAGCGATGCACAGGATTTGATAAGCGAGGGACGGCATCATGGCCTAGACGCAGATATAGAAATGCAAGTTGTACAGAGTGAAGCGCAGGCATTCGAAGCGCTACTTGCGCTCTGCACACGCTGGGACGCAGATATCTATGCTGGCTATGAGATCGAAATGAGCTCCTGGGGCTACATCATCGATCGCGCCAAGCATCTGTGCTTCAACATTGCACCGCTGCTATCCCGTGTGCCCACACAAAAAGTGCGGGACTTTGTCGATGAGGATCGCGAACAATTTACCGATCTGGATGTCGAGATGAAACTATGCGGTCGCATTATGCTCGATGTGTGGCGTTTAATGCGTTCCGAAATTGCACTAACCTCGTACACCTTCGAGAATGTCATGTATCATATTCTGCACAAGCGTTGTCCCTGGCACAGTGCACGCTCCTTGAGCGATTGGTATGCCTCGCCCTGTACACGCTGGATTGTGATGGAGTACTATTTGGAACGTGTGCGTGGCACATTGGCGCTGCTGGATCAATTGGATTTGCTGGGACGCACCAGTGAGATGGCCAAACTAATTGGCATTCAATTCTATGAGGTTTTGTCTCGTGGCTCACAGTTTCGCGTTGAGAGTATGATGTTGCGGTGGGTTTGGTTATACATATGTATGTATTATATATTATTGGGAACTACAAAGGGCTATTTCCCTTTACAGCATTGCGAAACCAAAGAATTTGGTCCCACTCTCGCCTAGTGTACAGCAACGTGCTCATATGCGTGCACCAGAGTACTTGGCACTTATCATGGAGCCGGAATCTCGATTCTATGCGGATCCTGTAATTGTGTTAGACTTCCAGAGCCTGTACCCGAGCATGATTATTGGCTATAACTATTGTTTTTCCACGTGCGTCGGTCGTGTAGAGCATTTGGGCAGTAATGGAACATTCGAATTTGGTGCCTCACATTTGCGTGTTTCGCGCCAGTTGCTTCAACAGCTGCTGGAACGCAATCTGGTAACGGTGTCACCTTGTGGCGTTGTCTATGTCAAGCGAGAGGTGCGCGAGGGCATTTTGCCACGCATGCTAACCGAGATTCTGGACACAAGACAAATGGTTAAGCAGTCTATGAAACTGCATAGGGATAATTCAGCTCTACAGCGAGTGCTGCACTCCCGCCAACTGGGTCTGAAGCTGATGGCGAACGTGACGTATGGCTATACGGCGGCTAACTTCAGTGGTCGCATGCCCGCCGTCGAAGTGGGTGACTCGGTGGTATCGAAAGGTCGTGAGACCTTAGAGCGCGCCATGAAGCTGGTGGAGGGCAATGAGAAGTGGAAAGTGCGTGTCGTCTATGGTGACACCGATTCCATGTTTGTCCTGGTGCCAGGTCGCAATCGGGCAGAGGCATTTCGCATAGGTGAGGAAATCGCACAGGCTGTGACCGATATAAATCCGCATCCGGTCAAACTCAAACTGGAGAAGGTCTATCAGCCCTGTCTGCTTCAGACAAAGAAGCGCTATGTCGGCTACATGTACGAGACACCCGACCAGCAGCATCCTGTCTACGAAGCCAAGGGCATTGAGACGGTGCGTCGTGACGGTTGTCCGGCGGTAGCCAAAATGCTTGAAAAGGTGCTGCGACTGCTGTTCGAGACAGCTGATGTCAGCCAAATCAAGCAGTATGTATGCCGGCAATTCACCAAGCTGCTCTCTGGACGCGCCAATTTGCAGGATCTCATATTTGCCAAGGAGTTTCGCGGCCTCAATGGCTACAAACCCACCGCATGTGTGCCGGCTCTGGAGATGACGCGGTGAGTTCAAAGCAATATTTTTTGTATTCAATATTTGTCTTGAACTGTCATCTGGCAGGCGATGGATGCAAAAGGATCCGAGACGTGTGCCGCGACGAGGTGAACGTGTTCCCTTTTGTATAATCAATGGGCCGCCAGGAGTGCAGCTTATTCGTCTGGTGCGTAGTCCTCACGAAGTGTTGGCCAATGAGGGTTACAAAGTGAATGCCATTTACTACATAACCAAGGCCATTATACCGCCACTAAATCGATGCCTGTTGCTCATTGGCGCCGATGTGAATGATTGGTAAGCAATTGGCATAACTTTTCAAAAAAGCCTTTTGCTAATCTCTCCACTGTACCACAGGTTTAGCAATTTACCCCGCAAGCTACTAATGCCACCGGCACTGTCCACAGCTGGTGAACTAATGAATCGTGGCAGCGCCAAGTCCACAATATCGCAATATTTCTCCACAACTAATTGCATTATCGATTGTGGCCGTCACACCAAAGCGGGCATCTGCACGGAATGCGCATTAAATGCAAGCAAATGTGTGACCACATTGCAAGTAAAAATGGCACAAATCGATCGCGCCTACAGGCTTACCCAGCAGATATGTCAGGCTTGTTGTGGCCGCGTGGGTGATCTGCAATGTGGCTCCCTGGATTGTCCAGTGCTGTATGTTGTGGAGGTGAAGAGACGGGAGCTACAACAAATGTCACATATACGCAAACAGCTCGAGGAGCGTTTCTAATACATTATTTGTACACATATATTTGTAATTAACTTTTTGCTGACTAAAAAAAAGTTAAAATGCTACACGAACCTTCATTGTCGGCAGACAGTTCAATATGTAAATTTCTTATATTACTAAGTTTGTAAGTTTGCATGTGTGTTTTTTTGCATTGTTAACTTTTGATATTGTTTAGTTGACATTTGTAATTTGAGAATCGTTTTTTGTATATCTTTATATTCGTATGTAGTATGTAATGTGTGTGTGAACAATAATCAAATGGTAATGCATTCATTGCAATATTAAATAGTATTACTATCGATATAATTTAATAAAAATAATTCAAATGTGGTTAAACCAAATTAAATAACAGTTGTATGTATGTATATAACCGTGTATATAATATAGTATTTTTGTTCTCCATTTTTGATTTTGATTTTGTTGTTTGTTTTGCCCTGATTCATTATTTAATATATATATATATAAATATAGTGTATGTCCTTAACAATTTGTTATTTCATACGTTTTATAATTGAGCAATCTTTATCTATTATAATAAAAATTAAAAAACATTTGTTGTTTCAAAAAATAAAATCAAAAAACGTTGTTTAGTTCCATAAAAGTTGTTCCAAAACTTCTTGAAAATATGCCTCTAAAATAGCTCAGTGCAAAATAGGGCAGGAATTATAAAGACTCCTTACATGTCCTCATCATCATCGTCATCCATTTCGAACATCATGGCGTTTTTTGCTTCGGCCGCCTCGTTCCGCTTATTGTTCTTATCCTTGTGATTACTATTTTTATTGATGTTGTTGTTGGTAAAGTCCAGGCCGTTGTCGTGCAACAAATGCTTATACTGTGCGTTGGCAGCGGTCTAGGTGAATAATAAATAAAAGTTGTTAATTTGAAGAAAAAAATAAGGATAATTGAGTTAAGGATCTTATCAATTATAATTAACTTTACAATTCTACATTAATATCGCAATAACTAAATGCAAATAAAACAATCTTTCATAACTCAATTGTTCAACTTGCAAGTAAACGTACGACGCACGACTTGCCATTTGACCTTCATATAATCACTGTTAGAACGTATTTTCTCGCTGATTGAACGTAAATCGCAATAACACAACGACAAACCCGATTAAAGTGGTTTGCTGTTTACTTTAGTTAAATTTGTTTACTTTCGAACTAATTCGTGAATTTACTGTAACTTGACTAGCCAAGGGAATACAATAGATTTTAAGATAGATATTTAACACACTGACTTTGTCAATATTTGAGTCTGCCAAACTGTTACTAATTCAATTAGCTTCATTGGACAAATTAACGAGCTAATGAAAAGAGATCACAATTTACCTTGTGGGAGGGCTGATGCAGCTGCTCGCTGGAGGGACGTTCCATCTCCTCGTAATCCACAGAGTCGCCCTCGCTGAGGCGACGCTGTTGAGCGCGCAATTTACAATCACGACGCTTCTGATTCTTTTTACGCTGGCCCAGTATGCTCGAGTCGAGTCTAAAAATAGGAATGAAATATTTGATTAAGGCAAATTGTTGACAATGGATGTTTGTGTTATATTTTTAGACGCACCTAAACATCTTTTTCATGATTTGATCATTAAATCTAACAGTCTTTTTGCAGCTCTCCGAGAGACCGGCATCTTCCCCGCCAAGCTCCTCGGGTATGCGTCCAAATGATTGTGAGAATCCGATACCAGACGCATCCACCGAGCCTGAGTACGATGAGGAGCATTCATCAACTGAGGAGCTGCTGTCGTTTATTGAGTGACGCGGTCCGTAGCGACTGAAACGCTTTAGTATGCCACGTTGACCGCTGCTGCTCTCGTTGCACTCCGAGTAGCTGCGCTGCTTGCGCTGTGGGAGCTTCAGCGTTGGCATGGGCTGCGAGACGGCCTTAAGATGTTGTGGTGACGAGATTTCAGGCAGATTTAACAGCTTCTTTTGTTGCTCTTGCTGCTCCTGTTGGTCTTGTTGTGCCGCCCTAATATCCTCACAAGCAGATTCAGAGAGCGAACGTTGCTTCTTATTGCGCTTTCGTTGTTTCTTGTTAAGCTTCTTCTGCTGCTGATGATGCTCGTCCTCATGTTGCTGCTGTTGTTCTTCTTGCTGCGCCTCAGGCACTTGATCAGTGATTTCTAATGGTACGATAGTCACCTCCAATGAGTTATTTTCCTCATTGCGATAAAAAGTCATGCTCATTGGCTGATCCGGTTCCCTTTTCTTTTTATTCTCATCATAATTATATGGACACATGCCAAAGAAATTATATTCCTTGAGATCATTGCTATTGGGTCCAGCCAAATAGCTACACAGCATCGTGCACGAGTCGCTCATATACAGTCTCAGAACCACATTATTATCAGAGACATCCTGCTCGACACGATCGATGTGCAGCTGCGGATCAGCTGATTCGGTCAACTGTCCTAGGAACGTATAGTGTATGGGATAATAGCCACTGCCCATTGAGGCGAATTGTACATGAAGGCTGCGTGCCTGCTGCAGCATCTCAATTGAATCTGGCTGCACATTGCGTACGTGCAGCACAAATGCAATCACATTTTCAGCAGTATTGCAGTCGAAATCGGGCATCCGATAATGCAGACTTTTTTTCAGGAACGTATTGGCAGTGGGTGGAACTAATGTGAAAAACAAATGAGAAGAGAATAAATAAATAGAATAAAAAAGAATAAATAGAATAATAAATATATATTTGTGCATGTTTGCTACTTACATTCATCAATATTATCAGCATCGATTGTTGTGGTGAGCTCAACGACGGCTTCTCCGTCAGTTTCTTCTTCCTCGGCAGGCGATTCACAATTTGAGTTGAGTTCGACGCCGCTATCCTCGCGACCAAGAATGAGCAGGTTGTCGTGCTTTTCACGCTGTTGGTGAGAAGTAGAACGCACTACGGGCAACGTAATGCACAAACGACGATTCTCTGTATCAAAACGTGCGTTGCCCGACTTGTCATCTACAACATAGGGTAAATCTAGCTTGAGGCGATACTTGGCACCCTGACGCTCGCTGAGCAAATAAACGGACTTTTCTGTTACATCCAGTTGACAGTCTGCCGTAGAGCTGAGTAGTGGCAATTCAATTTCAACTATAAGAGCCAGTGGCACAGTTACCTCCAGCTTAGCATCCAGCTCATCCGTGTACTGTGCCATATCAACAGCATGACTGTGCTTTATGCTATATTTGGGCACCGCAAATTTGGGGGTAGGTGTCACATTGTTTTTTACAGGCAGCACTTTGGGCTTGCCAGCATCTGCCTCGGGTTTCTTTGGGTATGTGTGCTCAAGTGGATGTGGCTCGAGTTCCTCGTCCTTGGGATCTTTGGACAATTTGCGTATAACGGTGGCACGTGGTTCGCCCTTGTAATCAAGTTTGGGAAACTTAAGATTGGCGCGATCCAAATTCACACCAAACTCGCGCTCCACACCATCCAGAGCGGTGTCTATCAGACATTTACGGAACTGCGAGTTACGCGTACCCAGATGCAGTGCGTCCGGATGAAAGACGACATCGAAAACTTTGCAATATTTGTTGTTTGCATCGAGATCATCACGCTCTGGTGTCTGGGCCATCGGTATGGACCAGGTGAGACCCCTTTCGCCAGTTTCCGAATTGATGGCAACCTGATTGTTGGGTCGCTCCACAGCCGTCGAGCTGGCAATATTGATGAAACATTTCAGTTCGCCATCAATGGCCGTTTTTACCACAAAACCGGGCTTGGGGTGTATGAACGTAACATCAACGCCACGCTCCTTTTCCAGTTGCGTTATCTCCTGCTCGTAGATTTTACGATTCTCAGGATCCTGTATTTCATCTACGTAATCGAAAAACAGTTTGCGAAATTCGTCGTTTTTTAATGCCTCACGCATGCGATCGAACTCATCCTTGGTTATGTCCACTTTACCATCACCGTGGATCTTTGAATGTTTATTGCGTGTGGAAGCTGACATTGCTTCAGGTGCTCAAAACTGGCACACACTATCACTCTTAACTTTAAACTGACACTCGACCGTTAAAAAAATATTTGTAACACTCGATTTCAATTAATTTTACAGTTGTTAAGGAACACGTTGCGGTTGTTTTTGTTTTTTTTTATCACGTTCTAGTTGATTCTGCAATTATAAAAGGTTGTGGAAAGTTAAACTTTTGACAGCTCAAATTATATTTTGCTTAGATGCCGCAATCCGTCGTATGTACATATGTAGGTAGGTGCAAACCGACGATATTTGCGTTGTGGCTGGCTATCGAGCATTGCCGGACTCGTTCCGTTGGATTTTGCAATCGGCGCCAATAACAAAAACAAAGTACATGCGCTCTGTCGCCAGTCAGACGCACAAACACATTAATGCAAGAGAAAAAAGAAAAAAACACGCTGTGTGCGCCAAATCATGAAAAAAAGGTTGTGCATGTACACTTGTTACAAAGAACATTAGGAATGGATCAGCTTCTTATCAATTTTGGGCTTACACAAATAAGTGAATGATGCGTTGGAAAACTGAAATGTCATAGTTTTATGTACATATTACATGCACGCACCTGACAATCGATTTACGACCTAAGACGAGGCTGTTGTTGGTGATGTTGTTTTCGGGCTCGCACAATTATTTTTTGGGGGCACCCTGGGTGTAAACGATCAGACGCTTATCGCTCAATTGTCGTAGGTTTCAAATCATCAGCATATGGGCAATCCCTACTATACCAACACACAATATGTATGTGTATGTAAAATTTATACTTTCAGTGTTTT
Source organism: Scaptomyza montana (assembly GCA_018904305.1). NCBI lineage: Eukaryota > Metazoa > Arthropoda > Insecta > Diptera > Drosophilidae > Scaptomyza > Scaptomyza montana. The sequence continues at coordinate 884,300 of JAEIGR010000012.1, forward strand.
TGTATACAAATTATAATCAAAATTAATGACGACACCTCGCTCTGGCATGCACCGAATTCGCTCTTTCATTTTCTCTTTTGCACAATACGCCGGTTGCAATATGCTGCTTATATTATTTGGCAAATCAACAGCAAATGTATAATTACATACATCTACATAATATACATAAACCTTATGTAACTTGGCAATTCGGACAGACGCGCGAATCAAGAATAAAGCACAAAGTGGGACGATGAGTTTTATTATTGAGCGAGAATAAATCTACTGCGTAGTTTTCCGTTTTTGTTGTGGCCGTTGCTTCGTATCAGTGTTTGTGAGCGAGCGAATTTTTACAAATAAGCATAAAACGCCGGCAAAATCTTTTCAGCGCAGAGGAGGCCGTATGCTGATGTATAGGTAAAGTGTACATAGCGGCAGCGGGTGAAGCGCTAGATAAGCAGAGGCAACAAACCAACAACCACTTGCCCTCAATTATTTGCGTTTGCTGCTGTTTTTGTCTGTATATGCATGTAATACATTAGTGCTGTGCAGTCCGACAAAGCAAAGTGTGAATGCAGAGGACGATAAGTTGATACAATTAAAGGGACACTATAGAAGTGAACAACACTAAAGTAGTACACGTCAATCTGAATTTGTGTATGCCAATATGTACATACATATATACACGCACAAAAGAAAATGAAGAAAAGTTATTACAGTTACGTGACCAAGGGAAGCATGCGTTTGTTAATCAATGCGTACAAACCAAGGGGTTTGATCAATATCAATTTGAGCCACAGGAAAATTGATTGATTTTCTGCTTTAAAGAGTGGCCTACAAGAAAAACCGGTTGAAGCAAACTTCTAGAAATTGCCTAGCACACACACGCCCACTTGAACAGGATAAACACATAGTATGTTGTTAACTTAAGTTGACAATCTGCTTAAAATTTGACAAGATGAGACAAGTCAATGGCCATTGGAACTAAACGCGAGACTTCATTTTCCTGATGTCTTCAAGAACACACATGAATATGCTTACTTACAAATATTATAACTTACCTAAAAAATATATATAGGCTTACATACGTGTATTTAAGTGTCCACGAATATATGTATGTACATATATTGGACGCACAAAATGCTTTTAAATTTTCTTGATTTTTCTGTTAATTTTTTATGTATTTTTTCTGACTTTTAATTCAGGGCTTCCGATGACTTCCTAGCTGATCAATTTTTTCCAAGCACGCTGCGAACCGGCGTGTCAACGACTGCCTTAAATAGAAAACTCTAATAGAATTTGGTATTTTTTCAAAATGTAAGTATATGGTCACCCCACTTACTGCTAAAAATTTAACAGCATATGTTAAAATAATGGGGTGCCCACAGCTGTATGAGGGTCATCAGTGCTGGGCAACGTAACACTTTAAGTGTTGGGTAAATAACAATGGCAACGGAGTCAAATTTATTTTTGGTTTTTCTGTTGTCACTTTTTTTATTTAAAAATGCAAAAGGTGTGTTAAAATATTATCACAAGTGTCCAACAATGTGTGCGCAAGACTTGCAGGTGTTTTTTAATTATAATTGTGCAGCGTCAATAGCGGCAAACCGAGCTGAAAATATGATGCTTACGCTGCTCCTAATTTGTTTGTTTGTGTGTGTTTGGGCCACAATTTGTTTTCATATGCTACCGTTCTGACCAATTGCGCCGCGTATAATGCCAAATGCGTGACCAAACTGCTGTTTAGTGGATTGAAAAGCATGAAAATAATGCGCAAATATAGAAAAATACGTTATATAAACGTGTAACGATGCTTATGTGGGCGAGCGTAGCATAAAAGTGCATTTAATAATCCGCAAGCACACACATACATACAATTTGTGTATACACAAATACCAGCATGTTTGTGTTTGAAGCATACTTCTATCCTGTTCGAGTGTGTGTGACTGTAATATTTCTCTTGTTGTTTTTGCAGCTGAAATTAGTGGACTTTTGCTAGACGAGCTACAGGATATTGATATGGAATTACCGCCACACACCAATGGAAAAGAATTTCCAGCAATTCCACAAAACTCGGTGCTAACACATCCCAGGTAACTACTCCAACGAAATTTAAACTAATGGTCAATAATTGCATCAAATCAGAGCTGGAGTTTGTTAAATATATTACAATACACATATGTAGGTAACACGGGAACTGTAAACTTTAATTCAGACACATCGTTTATAGCTATTGCCTAACATATCCTTTAATCCCTTACTTTACTATTCCTACCCATTATTCACATGCTGCACTTAAAAAAAAATTTTTAAAGGAGACACGTTAAGAGTAAGCGGCGCATGAAAAGAAGGTACAACTTGCAAATTTTTGCATGCCTTTTGTCATTCAACACATGCACAAATACACATAGAAAAATCTACATACATACATATGTAAATATGTATATTATGTTTGCATATATTCTAATCATTTGTTTTTATTTTTGCTTGCACAGATTGAAGTGTTTCGCATGTGAGCCACCTTGTCTTGATCCCAATGAACACGCCCATACATGCCAGAATGCAATACAGGTGAGTACAACGATATAATAACTATATATTTATATCAGACATTTATTATTTGTATTCCAATTTGTAGTGCTGGAAATCTCGAACACGCGATGCCGTTGGTCAGGAGCAAGTTTCACGCGGCTGCACCACATCGCCGGATCAATTGCCTTTGATTTGCAATCAGAATGGCCCTAATAAACTGAATGGACCCTCAAAACGCAACACAGCCAAATTTATTAATGTCGTTTGCTGTGCCAGCGATTTTTGCAATGACGGCGAATTTCCTGAGCTGCCACCCTTTGTCAACAGCGATGTGGCAACGGTGATCACTGCCGATAGCAGCAATATTAGCAAAATGACTGCTGCCATTTTGGGACCGTTTTTAATAATCACGCTAATGGGCGCTGTTGCCGTATACTTTATGCGGCGGAGCCATCGCAAACGCCTGGCTGCAACATCTAATAAACAGGATCCCGAATCATATTTGGTTAATGATGAATTATTGCGTGCCACCAGCGCTGGCGATAGCACTTTGCGCGAGTATCTGCAACATTCGGTGACTTCTGGTTCCGGCAGTGGACTGCCGCTGCTGGTACAACGCACGCTGGCCAAGCAGGTTACGCTTATCGAGTGCATCGGCCGTGGCAAATACGGCGAAGTGTGGCGCGGTCACTGGCATGGCGAGAGCATTGCTGTCAAAATATTCTTTAGCCGCGACGAGGAGTCCTGGAAGCGTGAAACGGAAATCTACAGGTACGCCTTATACGCGATCCTTAAAGCAAACGTGTTTAAAGTTAAAATGTATACAAAACACAGGAAGATAATTATATTTGTGATATCTTATTTTTCTAGCACCGTGCTGCTGCGCCACGAGAACATACTTGGTTTTATTGGCTCCGACATGACCTCACGCAACTCGTGCACGCAGCTGTGGCTTATGACGCACTACTATCCGCAGGGATCGCTATTTGACCATCTGAACCGCAACGCACTCAGTCACAATGATATGATTTGGATCTGCCTGTCAATTGCTAACGGACTCGTGCATCTGCACACCGAGATCTTTGGTACAGAGGGCAAACCGGCAATGGCGCATCGCGATTTAAAGTCAAAGAACATTTTGGTCACATCAAATGGAACCTGTGTCATCGCTGATTTTGGCTTGGCTGTTACACACTCGCATGTTACGGGACAACTAGATATGGGCCATAATCCAAAAGTGGGCACCAAACGTTATATGGCACCTGAGGTCCTAGACGAGAGGTAAGCATGGGTTATTAAATCATTTAGAATACCACTAACTTTATTTTCATTGCCTGTGCTAGCATTGACATTGAATGCTTTGAGGCGCTGCGCCGCACTGATATCTACGCCTTTGGCCTGGTGCTGTGGGAGGTATGTCGGCGCACGATTTCGTGCGGCATTGCCGAGGAATACAAGGTGCCGTACTATGATGTGGTTCCAATGGATCCAAGCTTTGAGGATATGCGCAAAGTGGTCTGCATTGACAACTATCGACCATCCATACCCAACCGCTGGAGCTCAGATTCGGTAAGCACATAATCTTTACATACCTTACGCAAAATCATTAATTTTTGTCCTCTTAAAAGCTTCTTGCCGGCATGTCCAAGTTGATGAAGGAGTGCTGGCATCAGAATCCGAATGTGCGCTTGCCAGCGCTGCGCATCAAAAAGACTATACATAAGCTAGCTTCCGTTGACGAGAAGATACGTTTAGACTTTGATGAGGTGTGCGTTTAGTAGTCTTTAAGCAGTTAATTTAAGTTTAATATTAGTGCTAGTCTAAGCGACATTAGTTGAGTTCATTTTGCTAGTAGCTAAGTTTCATCATATGCGTATATACATATATTATTGAAGTTTTTTTTTATAAATATGAACTACTTTTCTTTTCATTAGTCTGTAAATCGTCTGCATTAATCGACATTTAGTTTTGTGCCTTTATAATTGCCTTAAATGTAAATTGAATTTGACTAGAAGATATCATCTAAATAAGTTATTGCGATCCGCCCACATGAAGCTGCCCAATGGATCAGCCAGAGAGTTTTGTAATCTTTTTACTTTTTTATTTCATGTGCCATTACAATTAAGAATTGGTAGAAAAACTAAACAAAACTTTTTACATTTAAGCTCACTTTTTACACCCTACACCCACGGAAAATGAACAGCTATCAAGCAGCTGTTAAGGTTCTTTTCTTTTCAAACTATGATAGAGGTATTAAGAACTTAAGCAATTGGCGCTCCACTCAAAAAAAAAAAACACACATCCATATTGTGCACCTATTTAAGAGCATAAGCATGTACATGAACAGTTCCCAACTACATGTAGAATATATATACATACGATTATACTTTTTGTATATTGTACAAATGCGCGCTAATTAAGTTGTACATGTAGTTTATAAACAATTAAGATACTATCAAAAAATAAAATACACTTACCTTTAGTACATATATAACAAGTCTAATTATTTTGAAATCCAATAAAAATAAACACAAAAAGATTGTTTGATAAATATAAAATTTATATGATTCTTCGTGACAAAAATTCAAACGTACAAATATAACTTTATTAGAATTCAATTAAAATTATATTATTGTCCATCTGCAGTCAACAAACGGAAAGTTTCGTTGTTCTGTTCATCGAGGAATAACAACTTAAAGATATCATTAAAGAAAGTAGGATAATAATCGCAAGCACGTTTGCAGTCAGGCGTCCAATTGATCTCCAGCAGTTGCGGCTGCATGATCTGCTGCTCATCTCCCTTGCCCGTCCAGCCGAGCATTATATCTGCCGCATACAGTGCACGAGATTGTGAACATGGCGCCATGCCACAGGGCGGCGGCACTTGACTAGCACACTGCAGCACCTCGTACAGCATAGTGCAAATCTGCTGTTCCAACACTGTCCAATTATGTTGCGGGTACTGCTGAAGCCACATGTCTACAAAGTCATCGCATTTAATGTGATGCAGCTGAGCCTCTTCTTGGTAATTCATCACCGTATAATGCTTTTCATAGTCATGGAAGCTGTCCAACGAGAAGGGACGATTGGCAAAACGTAGGAAAAACTTGCGATGCACATACGCCTCCAATGGCTTAACGCGCTTCACTAGAAGCACGTAGCGCACATCGAACTTAACCTGGGCATTCAGCTCGTCACGGTGAAATAGAACAGGGCGTTCAATATACTTTTGGGCTATTTTAGGACCTGTTGCGGGCAGACGCACAATTTGCTTAATGTTGTTTGTGATGTGTGTGTCCAGCCCGCGGGCCAAGTTCCAGGGCTTGATTATCCAATGATTATCCAGCTGCTTGGTTGCACGCTTCTGATATAAGGCGACAAATTCGCAAAGTTCCGTGCTTAAGTTATAGGTGGTGGGCAGCCATGCCGGATACGTATCCAGCGTATCAGCATTGTGATGTTCCTTTGCTGCACGGCGAGCTACAATACTCAGTAAATCCTTTATAGTGATGACATACTCGAAGGGAAACTGATTGATGAACTTGTGCGGTGTCTCCTTGGCGAACTCAGCAAATTTTTTATAGTGGCAGGTGAGCCAGAGCACATCCGCATCTTCTGCGCTGTCAACTAACACGAATTCTGGCCCAGTTAGATGCTCACGCAACACATCGTATTGGGCATATACCTTGAGGGGATCGCAGCGAGTGCGAAGGACGAGAGCAACTGAATCTAATTCCTCTGGATAGGTTTCCGGGATATGTCCACTGGTGAAGTAATCGGCACCGGGTTCCACTTGCAAAAAGCTCTCTTCACTTAAGTCACATTCGTTCCAAGGCAGCAACAAAGCCGAACGCTGTGGTGCATCTTTCGAAACATATTCCGCAAAGTCACGAGTGACTGGAGCACCATGCTCACAATCCCTAATGGGAAAGAGAAGGCTATATGTGGTTTGCGTGTTCAAATAGAGCAGTGGTACCAAACGGAAATTGGGTTCATCCGAGTGGTTGACAGCGGAACCAACCTCATCCATGACATACCAAATGGGCATGCGCTCCTCATCACTTAACCCTTCGCTGGCAATGGAATATGCATGACAATATCTGCACAAACGTCGAAGTATCTTGTCGATGCGCTGCTCGTGCTCCAGGTCGACGCCAGTGATGGCGGACAAACGGTCTGCTAGTTGTGGATAATGTTCCAATTGTTGCCGCGCGCTGTGTAGTCGAAATGTCCAGGCATGATCTACCAAATATATTGCCTGAGGATCACTTGCCTTCATACCTTGTTCGCGTGCAATTGCCAGGGCAAACGCCGGTTTGGCATTGTCATCATCATTGGCATCATAGCATTCGTCCTCCTCATCGTCGTAATCGATGAGCATTAATTGTAAGGCCTCGCCGGCATCAAAATTATCCGTTGTTAGTTTGCGATAAAGTGCGGGCCAGAGATGCAACGGCACCGCTGATGATTCCAGTTGTGGCTTGTGCAGAGCTACAAATTCGTTATACTTGTTAATACCATCCATGTTGCGTGTTAGCTGAAAATGCGTTGGACTCCCACCGGGCTTGTTCACATGGGCGGTGTATTTAGGATAGTTGCATTAAGCATACCAACAAAAAATATACCAATAAAATACTAGAGCTCAGGACTACTAGCACATTCAATGCTTGTTGCATAATTATTGAAACGACAAAATTACAAAGAATAAAAAAGTGTTGCCGCGCCTTTTCAAATATGAGGTCAGGAAAAGTTAACTTCCCTCATCACTAGATCAGTGAGAGACAGTATTAGTATTTTAAGGTATGCCCGTACTTTGCCGCTTTAAAAGAATACCACACACGCAAAACATATATCAGGGCTGCGGGAGGTCGAACAGCTGTTGCACTTGACTGCCTTGGTGAGCAAATATAAATAAATGACAACAATATAGTCTTTCACCATTAGAAAAGTTTATATATGAGAGGCGGCAGCGCACACATAGTCAGCTGGCTAGCTTAGAGCGAAAATTCATAGTCATCACAACTCGGCACATAACGAAAGGGGTATATCGTGGCCGTTAATGCTGATAAGCAAACATATAAACGTATAATTTATTCTTAATTCTGGCTCTTCTGGCAAACGTCCAAAAATAATTACAACAACAACAACAATATTAAAAAAACATTAGATGAGTGGCACGCTGTCATTGCCAAACAACGCCGCAGGCGCTGCAGATGCTATTGTAGAATCTTCGACTATGGACGTTGAGGTAAGCAAAAAGAAGGACACAATAAGGGATTTTGAAGCAATTGCTAAAATTGATTTTAATAAAAAAATCAAGCCTTGCTGTTGACTAGCAACCACAAATTGTCAACATTGAAAACAGATATGAAAAGTAGTTAGTTAATTGCGCAGTTTCTCTGTGAAACCGATCTACGCGCCCGTTAGGTAATCCACGTCATTTGGCAGAACTTCCGTGCTTGTGAGAGCCGAACAAAACATGTCAATTTAATGAGAGAACAATTGTTGATGCATAATTTTTAAAAACAATATTTCCTTTAGTTTTATGTATGCCCAGAGCTGTCACAACAATAATTAAGACTTGCAAAATTAATTTGTTTTAAATCATGTTTAATTAAGTAATTATAAAATTTTCGTTTTAATCCCATAAAATCGTTTGCAGGTCCCGAAAAATAACGGTTTTTTTCTGTGGCAATGGTTTTGTAACTGGACTTCAACATCACCCACAATGCTGCGAGCTGTTGAAAAGAAGATTCTGTCATACTTAAAGCTGCCGTACCGCGGCTACTTTGTGGACATTGGACCAGCTGTAGGCGAGGCTGATAAAATATGGACCGTCAGCATGAATACCGATTCCAAGGAGGTGCCGCTCGTGCTGTTACATGGCTTAGGCGCTGGCGTGGCACTCTGGGTGATGAATCTGGATTCATTTGCCAAGGATCGGCCAGTCTTTGCAATGGATGTGCTTGGCTTTGGCCGTAGCTCAAGGCCACAGTTTGCTAAAGATGCTTTGGTATGTGAGAAGCAGTTTGTTAAATCGGTAGAGGAATGGCGCCGTGAAATGAACATAAACGATATGATTCTATTGGGTCATTCCATGGGTGGATTTATTGCCTCCAGCTATGCTCTGAGCTATCCTGAGCGCGTTCGCCATCTAGTTCTGGCCGATCCTTGGGGCTTTCCCGAAAAACCCACCGATTCAACAAATACCAAACAAATTCCTTTGTTGGTGCGCGCCATTGCTCGCGTTCTCACGCCACTAAATCCTCTGTGGGCTTTGCGCGCCGCCGGCCCATTCGGCCAGTGGGTAGTGCAAAAGACGCGACCGGATATAATGCGCAAGTTCCAGCAAACCATTGAGGAGGACATCAATCTGCTACCCCAGTACATACATCAGTGCAATGCCCAACGTCCAAGTGGCGAATCGGCGTTTCACAGCATGATGCAATCATTTGGTTGGGCCAAACATCCCATGATCAATCGCATCAAGGATGTTCGTAGCGATATACCCATCACATTCATATATGGCTCGCGCAGCTGGATTGACTCATCATCAGGCGAAAAAATCAAATCACAGCGTGGCACCACAATGGTGGACATTAAAATCGTTACCGGCGCCGGTCATCATGTATATGCGGACAAGCCAGATGTTTTCAATCGCTATGTCAATGAGACCTGTGATTTGTACAAAGTCAGTGTTGGACAGCTTACAACGCCTCCGTTAAGGCTGATACGCGAATCGACCGAATCGGACGAGGAGCACGAGTTGCCCAATTTAACAGCAGCATCCGAAACAGTTAATATCAAGTCAGAGCCTGATGTTGTCCAAGGCATGACATCGACAACAGCAGCGACAGCAACGACAGCGCCAAAAGCTACTTCAGTTGTTGATCTGGGCGATGTGAATCGAAAAGCATAAAAACTAACAATATTTGTCGGTCTTAAATTATACATTTAGCTCTACTCTTTTGTGTCTATTTTATTAGTGTTATTTTGCCTAGCATTAAACGTTGTCTTATCTACATACAAAAACAGTTTTCCTAAGTTCCATACACGATTGTTATTGTTTTTGCTATTTCAAACCCTAGGCAATGTGAGTCAGTTCTTGATTATGATTAAGTGTAGCACTCGTGTCACACTCTGTAGAGTACAAAGTTCAATTTCTTCATTTAACTATTGCCTTAGTTCAACTGATAAATAAGTATTATGGATACGTTATATATTTAAGTACAGCGCCCGAAAGAGCGCAATGGCCAATGAATCCAGTGAAACGATTCATTTAGTATCAGCTTCTGTTGCTAACGTGTGTCTACAGATTTTCATACTACACGCGGAAGTCATCGACCTAACCTAGTGTGGCCTATACTGAGATTGCCGATAAGTTAATCACAATTAATCAAGCATTATAATCAACAATTACACAGAAGTCCTCTAAATAAAAAAAATAGCTTACAACTGTTGCAAAAATCTAGTTTATACTATAATTAAATAAATTTATAAGTTTATTCTAAAAAAAATAAGTAAGTAGTAAGACCCCGCGGGGGATGCGTTCCATCAAAGTAGAGCGTCATATGCGAAAGCTAAACGAGGCGATCTTAATATGTAAATTAAGGGGTTAGGGAAGGTGGATAGAAAATTGGTTAGGAAATAAATTTAATAATTATGTTGTTTTTTAATAAAAAAAAAATAAAAGCAAAATAAACACTTATAAAAAAATTACATTCTAAGTCAGTCAGATCATTCAGTCTTTCGAGTGTTTCCAATTTTCTGCCTTTTTGTCAATATGACATCTAATGTAGTTTGCGTTTCCCTTTTGCGTTGTGTTAGAAGTTATTGATAGAAGGATAACGCATATATAGCACTCCATTTTCTTTTGCAGTCCTTTCAAAATTTAGATAATTTTTTAAAAAGTGGTCCATAATTTTAGTTATCGTGGTCAAACTACTTTTTACAAATGCCATCGAAAGTTCTTTTTGCTCTTCTTCGGAATCTTTACAATCAATATTTTTGTTTTCTCCTCGCTCAGTTCATTCCTTAAGCTCATCATTAGGAAGACTAGCTGCTGTTTCTTGAACTATTTTTTCGACGTCTTCCACATTTACCTCATCTGAACATATTTGTTTTGCTAATTCTACTATTTGCACTAAAAGAGCACTAAGTCGAAACAGCGCTAGACGAAACAGCTTTATTGCAATTAAAAATCGGTCATTTTTGTTCAGTAGTGTAAAATATGAATAATATAAGGGAAATGTTCAAATGCTGGACACCCCTTTGGTTTTTGTGATATAAAACTGTCAGAAATCAACGTAAAGCTTTAATGTTGGTATCGTTGCTATCAATCACAGTTATTAGAGCGCGCTGGCATCTTAACGCGCCAAAATAGGGTTGGGGAGGGGGTTTCCGACTTTTGTACAGTGTCCGAGAATAAAACATTTCCCTTGCATATGAAACTTTATATTTTCAGCATAGCCTCCAGGGATTTCCCTATTAGCAATAAGCTATTTAAATTAATATGTATATATATATATATATATATATATATATATATATATATATGTATGTATATAAATATAAAAAAAATAAATAATGTTTACTTACTACATATACTATATGTACTATCAGATTAATTTTTGTTGGGTCATGCATTTCGAGCTGAGCCAGTGCTTGTGTTTGTATAGAACAAACCGCTGGAAATTTTCCAGCCTTTATTGGAGAAAGCAGCTCGTAAACAATGCAGGCTGAAACAGACCTTATCTTAATGGCAAAAGTAAAAAACAATAATAATTGGCTACCTGATAAGTAGAGGTCCAATACATTATAAATAATAATAAGCCACTTTCCAAACAAAGGGAAGTTTTTCAATACTATGTGTGTCCATTCAAATAAAACAATGGCATTCACTAATCTAGAATAATGAAGTTTTAATTGAATTCTCAATTACAGAAAGTCTTTCGATTTGTAATTTTTTACATACATATTTTGAAAAATTCATTATAATGTTAGAATATTTTTTTTTTTATTGACGGCTTATTTGGCATTAGCAAAGCCCACGCGATCGTTGCCCATGTCAAATTCGGTATAGTATTTGCCAATGAAGACATCGCCGAGAATCCAAATGGGTCCGTTTGGTGGCGGTATGTCCAAGCCCATGAAACCGGACAGACAAATGGTTTTACCCATTTGAGCGATGCGCAATATGTAATCCTTGCCCTCCAGCTCAAAGGTCTTTCCACCGAACACAAACTTAATGACTGGCAATTTGGGGATCATATCACACGACACAATATACTAAAAAATAATATGCATTAGTCATACTTACATATTTAAAATCGGTCTGCTTACCTGTCCACCCACAATTGGTGTGCCACCTATAGCCTGATTAATAGAGGTAGCTTCAGCAGCTGGTGCTGCGATCAGAGATGTACCGGTGTCGGCAATTACCTGGCATCCACCCTTGCAAAGCTCCAGATCATTCAGCTGAGCGGAGTCCATTTGGATCTGCCAGTAGGCTTTGCGTGTGACAGGCAAATAGGTGAAGTCACCCGTATAATGATTAGGATCGGATCCACCGAAAATAATTTCGCCACCTTCTGGCGCCTTGGGATCACGATTCAAATAGAACGAAAACACCGGCTGGGAGATCAAACCTTGCTCGTACATGGCATAAAATGGAGGCTTGACACCATCCACAGAAATCGAACTATATCCCAATCCAAGTATACCGTCAAATTTAGCAGCAACGAAGACTAATCCTGGTTCGCTTAGGGCCTCAGCGAAGGTCTGATCCTTGATGTCGAGCCCAGCAATGTTAACTGTGTCGCTGGACAAGTAACCAGACAAACTGCCCGATCCATAGTGTATAGCAAACTCAGTCCCGTTCTTGTTGTAAGAAGAGGACTTGCTGGCATCGTATTTGTTGTGCATCAGGCACGCAATGTTGGTCAGGTGACATTTCTTTGACGGTACCCACAAGTTCGAGGAGCCTGTATCGAATACTACCTTAAAGTTCTGCGGCGGAGAACCAATCGATATGGGGCCATAGTATTGAGCATCAAGATAATTGGACAGCGGTTCTGGTGCAACGCCACCAGCACTGCCATACTTGATGCGCAGCTGTTGCAGCTCTGTGCCGACATCAGCAAAATGCCGGCGTGCAGATTGGAATTTATTTAAGGGCACACGCAGTAGCTTCGGCTCTGCCCATGCCAGGGCCAGGCAAACTGCAAGCAGCAGCAAAGACTTAGACATATTTACTGCTGAGCGTTGGATACGTTATAGCTCGTAAAATACACCGTAGACTGACTGAATCAACTAATTAAATATTGAGGAGTAGCGAAAATGATTCAGCAAAGAAAACATACTAAATTTGGCCAAAAGGCGTCTGAGTGTGTTTACCAGGGCTGAAGCGGTGGTTAAGCGTTTCTCGTCGTTTGATGAATTTTTTCCAGTCATATATACATACATACATACATATGTATATAAATATTAGCTTAAAAACCTGGAATCTAAGATGAAAACAATGCAATTCAGTGGTTGATATAGATTTTGTTAACAATTCAAATGTATTTGTGAATATATGCCACAAAAATTTATTTAAATAAAAAATTAAATTTACATATATATTATCCAAAAACCATAGCATTTGATTTATTATTTATGTTTGAAAGAGTGCATAGTAGCTGTATAACATTTTTACAAAAAAGCAATTAGTTTCGAACTTTAATAATTTTGCTTCATGTGATAAAATGCATTTGAATTGCTTAAAGTACTCAGTAGTTCGGATTACAGCTTTCTCGCGCTTCAGTACTTGTAGCGATATATAGCTACGCCCGCGACGCCTATCAAAATGGTACCCATCAGAAATCCAAGTAGCTTCAGCTAAAAACGAATCAAAATTAAAATGGATGAATTTTCTATGCGGCTTTCTTTGTATACCTTTGAGTTGTCAACCAATGGCGCTTTTTGCCTTATACTAGTCTTTTGTTCCATTTTCTTGGCCTGACCTAACATTTTTTGATACATCTCTTTTTCGTTGTGCTCCTCCCTACGTGCCTTAATAAAGAGTCGAGCCAGATCCGACTGCACGGTGCGGTTTTCGGGCTCCAAAGTAGCTACTTTCTGCAACAATTTTATTGCACCCTGCGTGTCATTCTTTCCTTCAAGTACCTGATAAGAGTGGTTTGAAGGGTTAAGTCTCTGATTTCAAACATATCAAGCTTTCACTCACCCTGCCCTTGCGGTATAATGCCTTTGGATTATTGGGCTGGCATCGCAGCACATGCTCCACGGATTGTAGTGCAGCATCATAAGCTCCAATTTTAATTTGGGCCATAGCCAAATTGTTATAGACAATCAGACGATCCTCCAAAAGGCTCTGCAGGTCACTATTTGATAGCTGTGCGAACGAAAATATACAGAAATAAAAAGTGCGTTTTTATCGATATCTATCAAATTAACCTCTAGATCTTCTTTGCCAATCTCAGCCTCTGGATCGCCATCACGATGATCCAAATAGTCTAAGGCGCGTCTATACAAATGTATAGCATTATTGTATTCCACACGTTTGTAAAAGTAATTTGCGCGCTCTTTTTTTCTAGCTCTGTAGTTAATAAGAATTTAATTGATTATTTATAATTTAGCTTTCATTGTTACTTGGCTAACAACACACCCATATTTACGCAAAACTTCGAAAGACTTCAGATCTGCAAAGTCTTCGTACTTAACATCTAAAAGTTCCAATACGTAGATAAGCTATGAAATAAGCAAGCTATTTTAGGTCAATTCATATTGATTAATATTTTGGATTTTACCTGAGCATTCGGTGGTATAACCGTTTCCGGCGGATTGTCTGTTTTAAGGCCAACGGTGCCATAACCGAAGCGTTGATCAACGATGACCTCTGCCACTTCGCCCACATGCATCAGCGGAAGCACCATGTCTAGGCCCTGCACCACTTCGAAATCGCCCACATGGCACTGGAAGCGCTCCTCCTTCTCTACAATAGTGCCATTGTCCAATCTTCCGGTGTATGTTATGGTGACCAAATCACCGCGGCTGGGTCGCTTGGTACTCGCTGGTGCCTTTTTGATAATGCGCTTGATCAGTTGCTTGTTACCCAAAATGTCACACTCGTTCTCAACGTCCATGTCATCCTCAACAATCCCTTCTACATTCTGATTTGCGGCGATGTCAGCTTTTGCATCTGGTGCTAGAGCTTCCTCGGTATCAGATATTTCAGAGTCGTCAATGGCAGCCTGAGCTGCACGTATGTCCTTGGTGTCCTCGGCATTGGTAAGGTCTTCAAATGAGCTACTACTTGACTTTTCCACGTCCATATTAAACTGCGAGTTCTAGTTGTAAAACGTTGAAACATGGAACAAAGGGCAACATATGAGGCGATATACTCACTTTGTTATATGTAATAAAATTTGGTACTAAATGTGGATTTTGGAGTAATTTAGTGAAAAGTGATAACACGGTTAAAGCTCACAAGCGAATTTCGCTCCGTTTTAAGCCCACACTTTTTGAACTATTAACTTTCTGGGACAAACAACATAAAGTTAAGATTTGGAAATGATTACTTTCACAAGTACGATTGACATTTCACTGCGGCTAGAGTTGTCAGCAGTACAAAAAAAAAGGGGGAAAGCATGTATGTATCGAAATCATGGTTTTATGATAAACAATAATAAAAAATAAGTTGTTAAATAAGAAGAAGTCACAACAGTTAATAGTTAGTTAATCAAGTTATATAGCAATTGATGCAAATCGTTTAATACTAAACATCGATTATTGATACGCTTTAACGTGATGGCAGCGCCGAACATCTGTTGCGTATCGTGGCATAACAGCATATTTTAAAACTAGCAACGACTTTCGGAACTTAGTTCATGAGTCGAAACAACATATTAATGTTAACGTGTTTATATGTTTTTCGGCATAAAAACCAATAATTATTTATGCAGAACTGTAAAAAACATGGAACTATATATTATTTCTAAGCAAAGTTTGGCCAATATGAAATAGTAGGCTTTAATCGTGTGCAAGCACTTTTCGCTGACATTATCTGTACGTTTAAATATTTAACATATGGCATAAAAAATTTTTTAAATCACTTGTTGTACCCATATTAAAAGCTGAAATAGTCAAAAAGTTGCATAGAAACAATCAGTTATTTATGAATAATCAAAATTTATTTGGTTTTATGCCGAAAAACATTTAACACGTTAACATTGGTTTGTGGTTCCGACTCACGAACCATGTTCGGAAAAACGTGTCTGGCGAATTGTTGCTATGTTGACACACATGCCCAACACTACTCTTGAGCAATCCAGTCCTAACTTACAGCGTCGTCGGCTGTGTCTAAACAAATATGTAATAATGTTTAAAAAAAACAAAAGCAGTAAAAAGAAAAATTCTTCACACCACAAAAAGCGCTATAAGAAAACTTCGCAAACCATAAACAAAGCAACATTGCTCGCATCCGCCAGCACGTGCCAAGCAAATGCAGAAACTGTTCTTCCCGCGGTTTTTGTTCCCGCTCCTAACAGAGTGGCACGGAAAATCTATGTAAGTATAATGCACTTGTATATTATTGTTGATGTGTAGTCGCATATTGTATGTGTCGCGTCGGGTTTGTGTCGTCGTCGCGGTTTTGTCGGGGGTGCCGTCTTATACTGCGCTGCAAGTCTGCACAGCGCAAGCGCTAGCGCCCCCAAACACCACCGAAAAAAAAAAAAAAATTGTGAAAAAACGAGTGAGTTCCAGCAGAGAAATTCCAGCAAGTTGATTCATAGAGCATTTGTCAAATCAAAAAGTGAAAAAAGTGATCAACTTGATAGTTGCCAAAAAAGTGAAAACCGACCCACCAATAAACACAAAAAAATAAAATAAAAATACAAGAAGATGGAGCAAATCTGGCGAAATGTTTGCGCTCACTACGAGGTACCCGAGGATGTGACCGCCACTTGGTTTGCACGCATCGAGGAGCATTTGAGCGATGACAGTCCCTCGCGCGCCTATCACAACTGGCAGGAGATGATGCAGCGCAAGCAATTGCATCTATCTGATTGTGCACCCAGCATTGCGCTAGCTGCATTTTTTCAATATTACCATTTTGATGGCAATCGCAGCTGTGTGGAACAGAATTGCGAGGTATTTGACGAGTTTTGCCGCGATGCCAACATTGAAGATGTGAGTAAGCAAATGATTTTTCAATATTTTCCACGGCTACAAAGTTATTGACCACAAAACAGGAGGAAGCCAAGTCGCTGGTGTGCAATCTGCTCGGCCGCAAAACGCCTGATAATGAGGTCACCTGGTCGCACGATGACGAGTCAAATTTGTTGCAGGATGTGGACCTAGTTGTGCTTGCGTACGTACCTCAATACAATAACGATCTGTTTTCTTCGGTTTGCCGAAGTCAAAATACACTTGCAGATCTTAAAACATTTTAATACTTTCTGCAAAGTTTTCTTAAAAAACAGTAATTGAAAAACTTATACTTTCAATTTGTTTGTAAACGCCCAGCGCTCCGCCGGAGGAGTATAAACACTACACTCAGCTGCTGCGGCACGAGTACGAGAATCTTGACGATGAAGTCTACAAATCAATGCGTATTAAGGTTTTGGAAACATTGCTGCTCATACCATGCATATATGCAACAGACGAATACCATGAAAAATACGAGGAGCTGGCACGAGCCAACATAAGCAATGAGATTAAAGAGCTTAAGGAGGCAAAGAAGTGAAATAGTTGTCATGTCTGCTTTTTCCACTACCAAAAATTTGGTTACGAATGTGTTGTATTATTTTAACGAAAATGGATAAATAGAAGTTGGTTAGCTAAACAAATTATTCATCCAAGTCTACATAAGAATGGATGTAAAAGCAAAGCGCAAAGAAAATGGATACATAGAAGTTGGTTAGCTAAAGAAACTATTCATCCAAGTCTATATAAGAATGTTTGTAAAAGCAAAGCGCAAATCATAAATTTGTTCATTGCTATATTATTCCCGTTAATTTTGGAAACTTGAAGAATTTTAATTCGATAATAATAATGCAATTCAATAAAGTCGATGTATATATAATCAAAATCAGAAACTCGTTTTACTCAAAGAACCAATATGAAACAAAAACGCAGTAAGTATGAAAAGTTGCACATTGTATACTTTTCAAACGTCTCACTAAAAATTGAACACATTAAAATATATGTTTTCTTTTATTTGACATTAGTTTTGTAACAACGCCAACTATAATTCTACAATGAACAAACCTCGAACAAACTTTAAGAAGTTCAAAGATGATATTGCAAAGGTCTGTGTAACTAAATAAATTTAATTATTCGTGATTTTAACTTTTATACTGTTCGGTAGAAACCGCTTAAACGCTTGAATGAAACCAAAAAACCATTGCAAAGCTATTCACAAAAGCTTGCGAATTCCATCAAACGCCGCGCGTTTAACAGGAACAATTTACAATCTAAACCTGTACGGAAGTTGGACTTTCAAGTGAATTCGAAGGAGCAGCAGCACCGTCGATTCCAGCTGCCAAAACCAAAGTTTTATCACAAAAATAAGGTAATTGGAAGCTTAAATGTCTGTGAGTATTGTTTGCTAAACTTGTTAATGTCGTTCAACTGCAGCCGACATCAGGTTCAAGGGCCTTTCTAAACAGCACGATAGAGGATGGCGAGATAGTTGAAGAGATTGAGAGTAGTGATGATGATGACTGCATTGTTGTGGAGCCAGAGGTGGTTAATATTTGTGTAGACGACGATTCTCACGACGTTCCGCCGATAAAACAAACCACAGATAGTGATAGCGAAGATGAGATTCCAAGCTGTAGTCGCTTTGAAGTGGATACGAAGCCTGAGAAAAAACTGTTTCACGTATGGTCGAAAACCCCAGGCCGTGGTTTGATGTATCCTGTGAAAGCCGCCACTCTAACATCAGCTAATGATAGCTGCATTATAATAGATGACAGCTATTATAAGAGATATGACAGTCCTGTTACAATTACCGATGATCGGCTAGATCCCAATATGACGACGAAGAAGCAAACACAGCAGCAATCAACAAAGAAATTGCTTGATGATAGTGTTATTTTTGTAGAAGAAAATTACATACCTCTGCCAGATAACGACAAGCCAGAGGAAAGGCGTAGTAGAAAAAATAATAAAAAGTTGGAGCAGGTAAAGGGAATGCAAAAGGTAAAGCCTGAAAAGTTGCAGGCGGAAAAGATGGAGGTGAATATGGATAAAACTCCACAAAATATGTGTAGAAATCAAATGAGCTCAAACCTTTTTACGACGACAGAACGTAAAAAACTTGCTGATTATAACTCAAATACATATAACCCCGGCAAGGAAGCGGGCAATGCACCCAAGTCGAATAAGCGGGCAATTATAATAGATGGCAGCAATGTGGCCTTTGGGTGAGCATCATTATTTCAAATACTTACATGCTTTTAATTGAATTTGTTTTTAGTCATGGCTGTTCCAACAAGTTTTCTGCAGAGGGCATAAAATATTGTATAGATTATTTTGAAAAAATGGGGCACGAAGTAAAAGCAGTGATTCCCTTGTTCCGTCGCAATACGGCAAAGTCGACAAATCCTGGTCTACTGGATCAGCTGTTCAAAGAGGGAAAAATAGTCTTCACGCCATGTAAAAATCTACCCAACCAACAGAGTATCAGCTACGATGACCGGTAAGTAAAAAGCTGTCAATACAATGTACATAATATATATTCATATTTCAAATAATTCCATTACAATTCCAGGTTTATTCTTCAGTTAGCTTACCAACGGAATGCAGCTGTTGTATCGAATGATAATTACCGAGATTTGATTCATGAAAATCCTGCATTTAAAAAGATCATTGAAAACCTCGTTATTGGTTACTCGTGGTGTGACGACATTTTTATATTGCCTAAGGATCCTTATGGAAGGTTTGGGCCACAATTGGCTGACATTCTGCGGTGCTAAATATATTAGAATTATAAGTTTATTTAAAATAATTGAAGGCGAATTGAAAACTGGCCCATGCAAAAAATTTGTTTGTTCCTAATGATAAGCTAGAAAGATTTCTTAAGTTGAATAAAGTGATTTATTTTTTGTATTAAATAAAATAACATAATTTTATTATACACTTCGATGCTGTAAAATTACATTCGTGGCGTAACATAAACAACTGTTGACGTGGATACTGTGGTTGTCTGGGGTGGTGCGCTGCTCAAGACGCCATGTTCATAATCTGGTGGCGGCTCATTTAAAGCTGCTGCCAGATTTGGATTGCTGCATTCCAATTCAGTGGTTATGGTCAAGGTGGACGCACCAATGTTGTCTTCTTGCTTGACATTATTATTACTGATGTTGAGCTCATCATAACTTGGTGGTAGATCCATGCTCTTTGGCAATATGGTCATGTCGTTGTCGTCGTGAGTACGAGAGCTCCCATTGCCGCTGTTATTGCTTGTGTTTGTTGTGCTGTTGTTGGCGACGCTTATCTCCATCTGTTGTCGTGCTGTCGAAATGGGATGTACAAATAATAATTGTTAGTAACTGTGTCACTCTTATCGCTCATATAAAACACGGCATTTGATACATATAAAGTAATTTACTTTCAATCATTATCTTATCTACCCTGTTCGTTAATTTAAATGATTTCTTATCGACTAAGTACCAACATGCTGGTCATTCTGCAATCGATAACTATGCGCTTTACCACCGAGTACTGCATACTTGCCTTGAACAGCTGGCCGTTATTATAGTTGCGCGCAGCTGATGGCCCTGCTACAAAATTGAAGCTGCTTTATTAACTTAGTGTAAGTGCTTAAAAACTCACTATTAAACACTCACATGTTCTAACACAAACATAAAACACACGCACAAACAATGTAAGTGAAATGTCTTGTGCAAAAAGTGCTTACAGCAAAAAGCTTATGTTCATTTATGTAATAGAAAAACAATTGGTGACGTTGTTGGCCCTAAAAATGGTGAAAGTGGCTGTTGGGTTTTTTTTTTATGTAAATGTGACTCAATGCAGCCGCAACAGGTTTGAGGTAAAGCCGCCTTAGATTATAAATTCCCAAAGTGCAAAATTAATGACTTTCTTTATGTTTTTGAGTTGCAACAAGTTGAAAGGAAATAATTGTGAGTAAAAGTCTGCTTATAAGGGTTAAAGGTTATGTGTTACAGTTTGGTAGTAAATGCTGGAATTCAAAAACAAAACTTCTTACACATTGGTTCTGTGACGTCAAGTTAAAGGTTAACACTAATATGATATGACAACCTGTTGATTTAACGGTTCGTTGCCCACTGCCTGGCGTCATAAAGAAAGCGTTGACATGATAAAATCTAAATCATTACTATCTTTGTAGCCTACCTGTTCGGTTCAACGCCCCTCCCCCACATCAGATTTATTTTAACCTGCCATATATGCTGCGTCGCGTGCTGGGCTATGGTGCCTTAGGCGCTGGCCTTGTCAGCACTGGATTAAGTCTGCATACGAATGACTATGAGCTCAACTCTCTGGGAATTGTGCGATTGTCGCGTTCGGCTTGTGCCGTTATCGATGTGGCGCTCACCTATAAGCGGGAGCTTTACTACAAGGAGTGGGATAAGACGACGCCCGAATACAAGGCGGAGAAGAGTCGAGTTCACAAGATTGCCGCTGAGAAGCTACTACAGCTGATCTGCACAAATAAAGGTGTGTATATCAAGGTGGGTCAGCATATTGGTGCATTGGAATATCTTTTGCCCAAGGAGTTTGTGCAGACAATGAAAGTGTTGCATTCGGATGCGCCACAGAATCCCATTGAGGATTTGTACAAGGTAATCAGGCAGGATTTGAAACGCAATCCAGAGGATTTATTCGATAGTTTTGAACGTGAACCACTGGGCACTGCCTCACTGGCCCAGGTGCACAAGGCGCGCCTTAAGACGGGCGAAATTGTTGCCGTCAAAGTGCAGCATCCATATGTGAAAGGCAACTCTCTAGTCGATATGAAGACCATGGAAATGGCGGTCAAGATGCTCGCGCGCATATTTCCCGACTTTAAGATCCAATGGTTGGTCGAGGAATCCAAGAAGGTATGTTTAAAGCATTTCGAATCGATGAAACAAAATAATCTTGACGTCTTTTTAATTCTTTGATAGAATCTACCCATTGAGCTGGACTTTCTCAACGAAGGCAAAAATGCTGAGAAAGTGGCCAAACAATTTAAGAAATATAGCTGGCTGCGCGTACCGAAAATCTATTGGGAGCTTAGCACATCCCGTGTGCTTGTTATGGAATATCTGGAGGGTGGACACGTTACGGATTTGGACTACATAAAGCGAAATAAAATTGATGCCTTTGCGGTGGCAAATAAGATTGGTAAACTTTACTCAGAGATGATATTCTCCACGGGCTTTGTGCACAGCGATCCGCATCCGGGCAATATACTCGTCCGTCAGACGCCCAAAAACACATTGGAAATTGTTCTGCTTGACCATGGCTTGTATGCCAATCTAAGCGATAAGTTTCGCTACGAATACTCCAAGCTCTGGCTGAGCATACTGAATGTCGATCGTAAAGCGATGCGCCAGCACGCTGAGCAGCTGGGTATCAAGGGTGATCTCTATGGTCTGTTTGTGTGCATGGTGACGGGTCGGCCCTGGGAAACTGTAATGCAGGGAATTACCATGGTCAAGTATTCCAAAGAGGAGGTGAGTGATGAAATGCATTGCGCAAGATTTTGCAAACCTCTCAACTCTCTCTTTACTTTTACAGAAGGATACGTTGCAGAGCAATACGTCATTAGTGTTGCCGCACATTGCCGACGTGCTGGAGCAAGTAGATCGCCAAATGCTGCTTATATTGAAGACAAATGATTTGATACGCGGCATTGAGGCTACGCTGCGCACGCAGAATCGCATGACCGCCTTCTGGGCCATGTCCAAGTGCTGTGTTCAATCCTCATATTCAGAGCAGCGATCACAACAAACAGCTGCACCCATACGCTGGCGTTTGGAGCTGCGCGAACGCTGGGAGCTATTTAAGTTAAATGTCTACTACCTCTACTTGGGTCTGATTAACTTTGGTTTTCTGGCCGCGCTTAAGCAGGTGCTTTAGCAGCAGGATCTAATTAATAATTAAAAGTACAAATTTGTGGGAGAAAAACCAAAAACCAAACCAAACATTTACCTCTATGTCTTTGCAGAGCTAGCCTGCGTGCATTATCCTTCTGCTTTCGTTGCCTGGCGGACTTTTTCGTTTTGTTTTTTGTTTGGAATAAAAAAAAGAATTGCAAGTTAGCTAGAGAAAAGTCCTGTCATATTTGCATGAATTTCATTACCCAAATCACGGCAAAAGGCATCAGAACGAGAAACAGAAAAAAGAGCACTACGTAAAATACATAGCCAGAATAGAAGTACACATAATCCGGCGATGGATTGTAAATGGTGACATTCGATGTGTCGCCATAGTTCCAACTATAATCCACATACGGTGTGGTAGTGTTGATGCCAACGTTGCTACTGTTATCCGAGCTGCTCAAAATGCTCGCTAGGGTGCTTCTTGCTATTGCTGTAGTGCCATTCAATGTTGCTGCTATTGCAGGCGCCATTCGTATTGGAAATACTGTTTTGCGGCAGGAACGCAACTCCGAAAATAGTTTGAATCACCTCGTTTCACTCAATGTGTCCGTTTAAACTGAACTGAAGGCCCATGAAATTGATGGGCCTGGTCGCCACTTTACCGCCTGGTTGGCAGCGACCAGTCATCATGGGTCAGGCACGGCTCACACATATTTGCTTTGTAATCATTAGCTGATAAAGCCTTACAAAACCAGTGCATAGCCAGGGGCTTAGGTGCGGTGTGCTTTTCTCTAGATAAATGCCTGATATTGGTGGCTAGGTGTAGAATGACAGGGGGAGGGTGTGGGGCCTGAGTTGTGGACCTTTATCTAATGAGGCACTATGATAAATGTGTGCAAATGTCGCACAAAAATGTGCAACACATACATTCATACGCATTTACCTATGTGTGCACATTCATATATTTATAACTTATTGTTTTTAATGATTTATGGCAAGTTTTTATTTGTAAAGACGATTTTTGTTTCGCCAAATAATATTTGGATAGGGATGGTCTTTCGTTAATGAATATTCGACACGCACATTTAACGAGGTTTGCCCCAATTTTTAACTTAGATTTTCCGGGGTTTAGTCAAAAACGCATATTTTGAAAACACTTTGATCAATGACTACTTTATATTACTTTATTTCCGATGATTCAGACCACAACTTTGGTCACCGTAAGCCGCCAAAATAAAAACAGCCTTCTTATAAAAAATTTTACTAGTACAATTCTCGAAAAAAAAAAATGATTAAAACAAGTACAACTTTAAAATAATATATTGATCGTTAAAAACCGATTTGTTGTTTTCGTAAAACAAATACGCTGCAACTGAGGGTTGTTCTTACTTAAGTTAAATTAATCAGTTAAATCAAATATATATAATATTTAAGCATAATTATATAAATAAACTTTTAGATTCTTGGAAAATGTTGATGAAAACTGTTATTACTCTTGTACTTGTAATAGTACGCAACTTAAACAAATTGTGCTCTTTATTGAACTTTTTAGAAATGTTTTGCCTAAATAATGCAACTATTCATTTATGTCATTTTTAAGCCACATAATTGGAATTACTGTGAATAACATTTTTGTATGTATTTTGATTTTTTAACAGTGCCACAAGTAAACCAACTAATAAAAAAGCTTTCTCTACGCAAATCTGTCACGACACGCGCCCATCTCAAGCTAAGGTGTCGAAGTGCAAGAAACGAAGTGTAAATATTTGCTATTATTATGTGTGCTCACCTTGTTCGAATTGATTCCCCTCCTTGAGGTGTTTTAACATATAAAAGCGATAGGCAATCATCATGGTCTGTAAGTTCAATGTCAAAAATAATAATATTTAACATCAATAACGAAGACACTTCGCTATTAACTTACGCGTACGAAAAAGAGACAAAAACATATTATAGCCAATGAGATTAAAAAAGTTTCCGAGTCCATTTTAGTGCACTTATTAAATTCGTTTCTTTACGTTCTTTATTATTTGTATTTTTCAAATTGCGTTGAAAGTATTTTCAGCAGCAGTGATTCAAGGTACTAGTAAGCTCGAGCGCATGTCCAACGATAAGATATGATTGAATATTTCCAGTAGGCATTGATTACATTTTAATCAGTTCACAATATCGATTTACATGCAACACTTTCGCGCTAAGCGCATTAAGACAACTCCAATTGAATGGCCGAATGCGAATGGATTTTGCAAGCTATGCGTGCTAACATTATTTTATTATTGTTATTACTACCCCCTTGTTATTTTTCGTTGTTGTCTTATTTCTGCTCTCTTTTATTATGTGGAATATATTGCGTTATCGCAGTTTTGCTCTGGCCCCGCCACTTCAATAACCAGATTGCAAATTTAGCCTGCCTGTTAATGACTTTGGTTATCTCTGTGCAAACCAAATCAGAGCCAGAGCAAGCGAGACCTTCTGTCTGTTTGCCTCTTGGCCCCCCTTTCCGTTTCCCCTTTTCCATCCATGCCCCAAGGTAACAATGTAGAATCCCAAATCAGTTGCAGTTGTTAACCGTTAATGAAAGTGAATGGCCTGATGCTTGGCTTTTTGGCTGTCCTTATGCACAGTATGCGTATGCACAATCTTAATGCCATGCACCTTGACCCCAGCCTACACTTTACACTATTATTTCCTCCGAGTGGCTGCTCATTTGCATAAAGCGCGGGCTCGAACATAAATTATAGAAGAGCACCTCACAAGCAGCAAAAAAATTCTTTTTTGTTCTTATTAAATTTTGCACACACACACACTTAGGCACACAGTGTTTGTGTTAAGGTGTCCCTTGTGCTTTTTGTGGTCTCCTATTTGTGTCAAGCATTAAAAGTAAATTTTATTTTTTGCTTCAAAATTGCAATGACAAATTCGCAGACATTGCATTCAAGCTAGGAACTTATTTTTACACTGTACTTACTTTTAATTTGAAATAATTATAAGCTTTTTATCTTATCATATCGATTAAAACAAAATTTGCTTTGAGGTTTTCAAACGTATATATTTTGATTTGAAATCAATAAAACGAATAAAAAGCACCAAAGACGACAAAAGTTTTTTCTTAATTACAATACAACACATCGAATTACTCACAATAATAAATATTTTAATATACACAAACATTTTGTATGACTAACATTAACATTTTCATTTAATTATCCGATAATATTAAGTATTTCATTACACGATAACCTGTAGCTAAACTTTGTTGTATATAATTGGTATAATATTTCTAAGTTTTGGTTAAAGTTTGGCACAGCTTTTGGTATTCTTTGGAACGGGGAAAATAAACAAACAAGTATAAACTGCAATTGCAAAACATATTTTTTAATGAATACTGTTTATATTACGATTATAGTTCGCTTGGTTCAATAGTTTTTTTTTTTTTTATAATATAAGATTTCAATTAACACTTAACTTAAGTCATTACATATATCTGCTTCATTCTATTGTGTAGTAGTACTATTTGCCCAAACTGTTTAAGGATATATGTCTTATGCAATAAACATGCTTTTTTCAATGTAAATTTAATTAGCTGCAATTTGTTGACACTTTATTAACTTGATATTTATTCGTCATCTGCAAATGTAAATTTGATAATTTTCATTATTATTGTTGTAATCAGCAAGGCATAAAAATTACATACATTGTGCACACATAAATTATACATATTACTGCCTTTTGTCTCATACGCAATCGCACACACAAACACACACACACACACTCACACATGTTCACATTTAAGCCCACACAGCCATACTTTTGCCTCTAAAAAATTCATAGAAACCCTTACATTTTGGCCTTAAATCACGCCTCGTCCACAGCGCTCAGAATGCTCTTTCCAAAAAAAAAAGTTGTCCTCTAAATTATTTGCATAATTTATGTTCCAGCATAGAAATATGCACACATGCATGTATTGTAAATCAAACATGTCAATTTGTATCATATTCAAATGCTTTAAAATTCTTTAGTCCGCAGCACTTAAAAGTATGCTACAAAAATTTAAAGAAGACAACTTAAAATACACAATTTAAATTGTAATTATTTAGTTTGTGTGGGACAACCACAATAACACATAAATAATTCATAGAATATATTTTAAAATAGAGTGACAGACAGAATAGGATAGAGAGAAAGAGAGAGTAATGCTTTTGGTTGTCAAAGTAAGTTCCGAGTCACATTTTAATTAATTTAAATGCCTATTCCTTGTTAATTAATAGTTGCCTTGCGTATGTGTTGAATTAAAGGTAACAATTCAATAACATTGCAAAGTTAACTGAAATGTCAAACATATAAGACCTTTATCAAATATGCACACACCCACGCGCACAATCATAAACAAACAAACACACATAGATTGTAAGGTAAACTGCAGAAATTTGTTGAAGAAACTCAAGACACAAATAAATTTGCATGGGGATTGAAACTTTGTAACTTGCCGCAAAATGTAACTTTGTTTTTGTACAAACATGTGTGTGGGTGTGGTGTTGCTAGATCTAGGGCTGTCTTAAATTTGAAATTCAAATTTTTGAAAAACTAGGCACGCAAGAACTAATGTATGTATAAGGATTTTTAGTGCCAAGACACACACAAATAGTTATATGTACGTACAAGTTTGCGGCATTTGCGTGATGCCTTAACAATTAGACAGCATACTTTTAAGGGCGACCCACCCACGCATCATAAAAATCTTTTATGTGGTGCAAATTTTGCTTGGCTCTTTATCCCTTTTCGCCATCTTGTGACTTTGTGTCCATTTGCTTGTTGAAATTCGTTCAGCTTGAATCAAGTTGTAAGCACAATTAGCGTGGGCGTGGCTGTGTTGCTGTAGACGATGGGGCGTGGCAGTTGCGGCTTTCATTATCGGCTACGTGCCTCACCATGAATGTTAAGTAAAATTAATTGCGTAGCCGCTGGCGCAAAAGTGTGCGAATTGTTGCCGCTTTGTTTGCTTATTTTGATAACAACAACAACGACCGTAAGAACAACTATCACAACAGCATGAAAACTTTTTGAATAATTTTATTAATATATTTGGTGAAGTGTTGTTGGTCCTGAGATATGCAAGTAATTTTCACACAACCAAACACATGCACTGTGTGGCTGCCTGTTATAATTATGAGCTAAACAAAAAATAATTGTTATTACAGCAAAGTTGCTTTGTTTATTTTGGTACAAGCGCTACTTAGACCGGCTGACTAAAGGGCTTAACAAATTTCTTTTTCAAGAACTTAACTTACCAAACAGCCTGCAAAATATCAAAAAGGTTTGCAAAGTAAACTTAAATGCTTTACAGCTTTCATAAGTTCAACTTAAGCCTTAATACAGTCATGAGCGTGCCTTAGCATCATGAACAACACATCAGTGATAAGTTACTTATAAGAGGGTATTCCTCTGTCGGCACTATCAATATAATTTGTTTATCAACGCTGAGGCCCAAACAATTTTTAATTACACATTTAGGATATTGGCAAAAAGTTTGCACTAGGCGCAGATTGGGCCAAAAATAAATGAGCCAAAGCAGCCCTAAAAATAACAAGTTAAAACCTTACAGTCGGGTACAACTGACCGTGAAATACACTGTTAGCAGTATTAAAGCATGTGGAAAACAGTTTGTTTGCGAAGCTGAATATGGTAGCGGGAGGTGTGGGCGTGGCCTGCAAACATTTTTTGATGCACTTCTTTCGAGGACATCACCATCTTCCCACAAAATGCTCAAAAGCTGTGGAAGATACAGACAGGCATTTCCGATTCTCAAAGGCGATGCGGCCTTGTTTGGTGGCGTGGCATCCAAATCTGATTCAGATCTTTTTATCAACTTTGGTATCTGTGCCCAATTTTTTTATATGAATTTCCCTGTTTAAACGGATGTGGGCTGGGGGTTTTTGAAATGTGGGAAATATGTGTATTTAATCATTTTGCATCTCGAGGTGTATCGACTTGTTATCGATATTTCAGCCCCCGAGTGGGTGTAGCGCCCCTATAGGTATTGCGCCCCTATATTGACGCTTTGTCTTACGTAGACATGGAACAACATATTTGCAAAGTTTCAAGTCTTTAGCTTTAAGGATAAACAGACAGCATGAAGGACATTGTAAAAAACCCATAAACTCTTTACCGTCGGTATCAGAGTATAAAAACAGGTCAGCATAAAATTTTTTGTACAATAAACTTTAATGAATTACAATTTGCAATGGAAGGCAGGCAGGCAGTCCTGTAAATCCTTGAGCAAACAGCTCTGGGCAAAACAGAATAAAATAAAAAAAAAAAAACCAACGGGAAAATGAAAAGGAAATAAAAATATGTCGACGGAAATGAGTATTGACGCCGTCTCCCTGCTGCGGATTGGAGGTTCGGGAATGTTGGACTTATGTGTTTTGTCTCTGGTCAAGTCGAGTTGCCTTGGCGCTGATTTTGCGGCAATAAGGCGGAGTAAAGAAGGATTAAGTTGCCGTTTCATCATTGTCAACAGTGGCAAACGCAAACAATAAATATTGTAAACAATTTGTTGTGCGCCTTTAATGCCTGATGCTTAATGCCTCTATCTTTGTGTGTATTTGTATGTGTGTGTCTGTAGCAGTATTAGAAAATGTCAGTGCAAATATTTGAACACGCACAGAAAAGAGGAAATAAGGTTTCAAAAGCGAAATCCGCAAAACCCTTTGGGCTCATAAATTATGATCATCTGCAAGTGGCTCTGGTGGCTCTGTCTGTGGCTGATTCTCGCTGTGTTTACAATTTCCAATTGCCGCATTCCCAATACCTGGACTTCCCCCCTCGCTTCTTTCTGGCATCTCCCGTCCCATCCAAAGTGGTATTCACGTGGCCAATGCGGCATTAATTAAATCAAGCATCATTAAGCGACTGTGGCAATGGCAATGGCATTTGTAGCATGAACGGATAAAAGGTAGACACTGTGTGGGCGTATTATGGGCGTGCCTGTATTTTGCACTTGCAGCCAAGTTCCTTCACAGTGTGGCAGACATTTGTAATTGTTTGGAGTAAGCTAAGGAAAGAACTTTTATTCACTATTGAGTTATTTTGGCATGAAAAAACGGGAAAATCTATTAATATGCTCTTTTATCGTATTTTTTTGTTTTAAAGTAAATTTAATGTCTTTGAAGTTCCCATTTTGATTAAAATTCCTAAGATCGTTTAAAACCTTTTAAATATATATCTGTGCCCAATTTTTTTTTTATAAAAATCAGAAGAGAGAGTTATGCAGAAAAACTCCTAAGGGTCAGTTTATTGAAAACCAAGCGTAGGTCATCTTGTTTTTGACGACTTCAAACCACTGTTCAGCTATGTAGTAATTGAAAATGCCATCTTCTTGTGTGGGTTGTTTGCGTAAAATTTCATTTGGTTTTGTGTAATTTTATGGCATTAAACATTATTTTTTTCAAACTGTTCGTTAAGCGCTCAACTGGCCTTTAAAAACACAGACGAAATAATTTTTTATCTAGTAAGAAGACAGAAAATAAAGTCAGAATAGAGTGAATTTGATTAAAGCTACTTTAAAAGGTTTAAACACAGAAATTTCAAAATTTTCAGTTGTTGTTTAATACATTTTTTGGGTCACATACATTTGAACACATATAAATTAAATGGATAAGCTAAATTTTTATTACATTCGTATATTATGTGTTTTATAGCAAGCAAGTGCATTTTTCTTGTGCTCTTGTCTTTGGTGAACGCTTGGCAGCTGGCCAAGTCTAGAAAACAAAAGTCTTCCAAAGCAGTTGCCAAAAGACCAAATATGGGGCATTAGGAGAGGGAGGGGTGGGGGAGGTAAGGTTGCCAAGTGAAATGGAAAAGCAGCTACCAGATGCGCTCGCTTGGCTTAAACAACAGCAAATGCACTTCGAAGAGGCTGTTTTGCTGGCGGCAACCCCCTATCCCAAAATACACATGAGCCCGTTTTTCTTTGGGCTTAAATGGGCTTTACGTTTACACACACACACACACACACAACGTCTATTTATTGCGCCGCTTGTTGGGGCCATTTTTCACGAGCGGAGCATTTTGCCGCGCGAACGCTTGAAAAATTCATTTGCTAAATTGTAATTCGATTTACGTTTGAGGCATTCTCCCTTTTGTTTTCTCATTCGCTCTCTTGTTTTTTTTTTTTAAACATTTTACCATTTGCTTAAGCTATTGTGATTTTTCATAGCTGCAAATATTTGTTCTGCTCTTTTCTATTATTGAACGCACTTTGCGTTTAAAGCTTTTTTGCATAGATCTGAAATGCATTCCATTTACTTATATTATTTGTCAGACAAAATATATTTTGTTAAGTGCATGTTTATTATTATTTTTTGTCTTTTATTAAACCATTAATTATGTTTATGCTGTTCAGAGCTCTTGCATTTTGTTAAGTGTCATTAATTATAATGTCATATTAGCTTACTTCAAATAGTTAAATAATTTTTAGCTTTATTATTTATAGGCTGACATGCCTAAATTGAATAGCTAGTGTCTTTAATAAACAATTAAATCAAGCTGTAAAATCACACAATTGTTTTCTGCTCGGAATGTCAAGAGAAAACCTACCAGTGCACAGCTGTGGCAAGTTTTGTAATCTGTCAATCACATAAAAAATACATATAAAAAATGTATGAATTCAAAAATGTTTTAACACATATATAATACCAAACTAAGCATTTGAATTAAGCAAAATCTTGATCTTGTTAAAAAAGAAAAAAACAATACCTTAAAAGTTACTATTAAAAAATGTATAATGCGGATCATATTTTGTCGCTAGCTGTGTTCATGTGCAAAAAACGATGATCTATTTGTAAATTAAGAGCTTAAAGCTTTTGAGATTTTAAAGCTGCAATAACTTTATGGACCACTAATTGAAAACCATTAAGCTTAACACAACTGATTGTAAATTTTAATCAAACAGTCCAACACCCTTCAAGCCAAGGTCTCAATTTTATAAAAATCCAAAGGATTAACCAGTATTATTGTAGATTTAATTTTCCACTACGAACTAATGCAAATTTCTTAGATTGTTTTTGTAAGATGAGAATTTGCATGCTTTTGGCAAAGTGATTTTTAGTTTTTACGTTTTTGTTTTTTATGTTTCAGTTGCAGCTGGAGAATAAATTTGCACAAAAACACTTCTCCGATTTGGCTGTTCTCAATAAAATTGAAAATTTTGCAAAACAAACCCTTTTTAGACCAAAAAGCAAGTGAATATCGCTTCTCCAACCAATGCAGAAATTGTTTTGCATATTGCTTTGTGGCGCCGCACAAATATGGAAATTGCACTTGTAACTGTAACTGGGTGTAATCAAATTTGTTGAGCTGCACATGGGGGGTTTTTGGCGTAGGAGGATTAGCCCAAAAAATGTTGCGCCAGCGCATTCGTATCTAACAACAAAAATAACGGAAAAAAACACAACTTGGCTAAAAGCAATAAACTGGTCAAGTTGGGCCAAGTGGTTGTGGCAATGCCAGTGTTGCGGCGAACGCCCACCACTGCCACATGCACTCCCCGCGTGCTGCATGCCCCAGCTGAGAAGTGGAGCGTTGCCAACTCAGCAGGCATTTAGTTTTGTGTAAAATGCAATTTGCTGCTTTTGCATAAAATCGCCATTGTTGCTGTTATTGTTGTTGTTGCCTCTCATGCTTTATCAAGTATTTTAGGGAGGTAGTATGAATTTTTGTGAAAACCAGAAAAAAGCGGTCTGCAAATTATCATTAGCTGGCAACACAAAAAGGGTTACGTAAACTGTTGAAAATTAGTTCAGAGTTTATAACACAGGCTGGCATTGAGCTTCTCATCTGTATTTAGTGCTATGCAGGCCGGAATGCTGTTACATCGCACGAACAAAATATATATATTTTAATTGATAAACTGACCACCATTTTACAGTTTTAGTTAACACAGAAAGTGAATTTGTGAATTTTTAAATAAATAGTTTAGGATTCACAGCTTCAATTCAACATAAAATATGTTGCCAAAAGTTTAAATGAATATAAAATGTATTTAATACGTGTCTGGTTTGTTTTCTTTCAAATCTTGGAACCCATGAATGGTGCAACATGCAAAAGGAAGCATCTCCGAGTCCGTAAGTCAGACAACGTCTTGATCTGATATTATAAGAGCTAGAAGCTCAAGACTTTAATATAAGCTCTCCTAAGAGATAGACAGGTCAAGTTTGATACATATAAGCGACAACTCATCAGGTTTCCGATACACGCATGTTATTGATAACAATAAAATTTTTAAAATTTACAAGTTTATAGTCTATCTATAATATAAAAATGAATCGCAAAATGTGTTGATAAGCGCATAACTCAACAACGCCTGGACCAATTTGGCCAAATCTTTTTCTAAATGTTCGTTGAAGTTCAAGGATGGTTTTACGGCGAGAAAGAAGAATTATTGCTGTAAAAACCCTAAAAATAGCCCTTTTCTTTTCCCATACAAATGATTTGTAACTAAAACGTAGTCAATTTGAGCTTTATTGCTATGGTATAAAGATCATATTAAATTACAAGCACTCACTGTTGTCTAAGCAATGTAGGTGTGTTCCTAACGTCAAAGATCATATCTATCAAAACAATGTGCGTGTGTGCGTTGGAGCACAGAATACATAGTTGGTGGAGTTTAATGTCGCGTTCCGAAACTGGCGTTTATTAATTTTCTATATGACAGTAGCCAATTTAAAAAATCTACTTGCTATGGAAAGTGAAGCTAGAAATTCTCACAGGCAGTCTAGCCAGTAATTCGCGAGTAGTCGAAATAATTTCAAAAATGCTTATCTTGCAGTGCATGCAGACATTGCATGCAAGGGAAAGAATGTCGACTCGGATATTCGATCGGATGCGGCTGCACCTGACACTCGCCGGCCAACGCTGTGCAGACTCAATGTCAGGTCAGAGTTCTGTCGAAGGTTCTGCCTCTGCCCGCGAGCTATTCGTTGGCTCTGCCGCTGGACATTAGTTTTGTAGCTAAAATTCTCACATTCAGTCCTGCCAGTTATTTGAGAGTCGGCTCATTTTGATTTTCGCCTCCAAGCGAAAAGCAATTGGCAGATCTACACCTTTAACATTGCCGTAAGAGCACTGCTTGCCTCGGAATCAGACAAGCAACGAGCATTAATGGTGGGAAAATCTCCTGAGTATGTGCCGCGGAATTCACCTGAATCATCTGAATAGCGAAAGTGAGGTTAGAACTGATCGAATGAATGCACGTACTACTCGGCCTGTTCGGCTGACAACTGACACTGAACACCGGGAAGAAGGCTGCGACTGAAACCGTGTATCCACGCACTTTAATAAATATCGAATTGAAGCGAACGCTGCAAGTCACAATTGAAAAACCAATAAAGTAACTCTACATGTGAAGTGTCTTTTCTTCGATTAAGTTTAGTCGGTGGCTGCGCGCAGGGTTCTGCTAGTTTACTATAAAAACTTTGAACAATCAGTGAAATTTTCATCGAAATCGTTTAAGAAACACTGGAGATTTATAAAACTGAAGTTTAGCTAGCATTCAAACAAATAATGACTGCACGCCTTAAGTATGTATAGGGTTCAGAATATCCCCTATTCGAGCTTTTTATATGTAGTTTTCCATAAAATTAAAGTTAGATTATGTTACCATTTTAGACCTAAGTGCAATAATATAGAACATCAAATTCAGAATAGATGGAAAAACTATTTATTTGGTAAACTTGCAAAGAGATTTGCAAAAAATAAACATTGTACTTAACTCTAGTCTTCTTCGATTTCAAACGTTTTTGGTATTATAGAAAGAGGATTATGACTCAGAGAATATTGGCAAACATTATTCACAGCCTTTTCTAGCTATGAACATACACAAACGTTCACATAGACACACACGCACACACTGATAGATTTTACACCCACCTGGTCGTTTACGTAAATGGCTCCAGTTGCTGTTCGGAATCCAATAAACTTAAATCCTTGAATGTTACACAATTTTCCAGCACTTGACTGCTAGTTGCATTAATTAAATCAACATCAATGGCCAGACGATGATGCTCAGACTCGGACTCCCCTGTAATGCAATTCTGCTGGCAATCAACTACATAGCAGACATCCAGCTCCGGCTGCTGCTGCTGCTGCTCGTCTGGCTGATTGGTTTGGCTGGGTTGATGATGGGCGCTTGCCAGAAGCAGTATTTGGTCCTCGTAGCTGTAGCCATCTTCGTATTCATCGTACTCGTCCATGAATGATTGCTCCGAGTAGCTCTCGTCGTCATCATCGGCGCAATCAAAGTAGCCACTCTGTGGGTGTTTTAGCTATGTTTACTAGCTCCAACTCCCAACTTTCAAAACGTTTTTTTTTAGTATCAGTAAATACGTACCTGACAGTCCAAGCAACGGCAATTATCACAGAGGGTGCAGCTGAGTCCCAATAGGTCCGCTGCCTCCTGGTACAGTTCATAGCTGGAGGACCTGTTGGCTTGCTTATACATCTCCCGCTCCTTTTGTTGTTGCTGCTGCTGCTGTTGTTGTGTATAGTTGGCCAACTTGTTGTTGTTGTCATTATGCATGCTCCAATTGTTCAATTTATTTTTCTGCTGCTTTGCTCCAGCAGCCTCTTGACTGTTGTTATTGTTATAGTTGTGATTTTTGATGTTGTTATTCTTGCTGGATGAGTGACCCGCAAATGATGATGCGGCCACCGACATGGACATCGATGTGGAAGTGGGATCCGCCTCAATGATGTTGGCCCTGAAATGAAAGGTTTACTCGTCGTGTATTTAGTTTTTAGTTGACTAAACTAAACGTTCAATGCACAAATGAACAAGAGCTTTTAACACAGGAAGCGTATCCGCTATGGTTGATAAATGGGTTAAGTTACAACAAACGATAGCGAGTAGTATGCAAATTTACAGAAAGCGTAGCATACTTTTCAGCTCGCTTTAATTTGAACAATGAAGCGTGAACTGTAGGAAAGAAAAATTAATAAAAAATAAATCACAATAAATAAACAAAATATAGGTACAATATTTTTTACAAATGCATAACATAAATTGACTAACAAACTTGTTTGTATATCTTTGCCTATCTATCTGAATAATACTTAGTTTGTGGAACTTTAAGCTATAAAACCATAAATTGACTTTACGTTTTTATTCCATTTAATGCCTATTCACCAACAATAAAGTGTGATTCTTATTAACTTTTTTATTATTTTGCTCTAATAGCAAGCTACTTAAACATTATTAAACTTTTTACAAAGCCAATACATTTAAATTAAATTTAATTGATCTCAAGCAAATTAAAGCAAAAGTTGTCTTTTGTTTGATAAGGCTGTCAACTGCTTTGACATTTATATTTCTGAGCTGTCATACTGTCATAAGAGATCATGTTTTATCTGTCATTTGCCTCGTCACACAATTACCTAGGTCATTCAGACTACATCAACGTGAACGCAGAATTTTAAAATAGGGAGAAGAAAAGAAAAAGAAACAGTCTACTGTCCTTTTACTGAGAGCCGACTTATCAGTTAGTAAGGCTTGAAGGGTGCTATAAAAATTTCAAAAATTTGTTTGCAAATTGAGTGACAAACTTTTATACACGAAAGGAAAAAAAATATTTCACAACTTATTTTGCGACACTGGAAGCAACTTTATGGAGCTGTTCTCGCTGAATTCTCTTGCGCCTTTCTCTTGATGGATGTGCACGGCAAATATTCACTGTTGTAATCAACTGTAACAAAAGAAAAGAAACCGAAAAAAGGCCCCGTGCATTTCACTGCTGACGTTGCGTACTACTAATTAAAATCGCTAATATATCAAAGAAACTTGTCGCCCTCCTTTTTCTTCTTGTTGCAACACAGTTCCAAGTTACATTAATGAAATATTCAAGGTTTTGCACTTTGACATCATTATTACGACAGGATTGCCAGAGAGCTGTATGGGGGTAAAACTTGGCGCAAAGTTAACGCTGAAAGCTGTTTGGGCCTCTTTGTGTGTGTGTGCCAGCAAACTGTCGGGAGAACTTAAACTATGCTGCTGTGAAAAATTTTAACTTTGCTACCTATTAAAATGTGCAAATATTTTTAGTATTATAAAGTTTTGTTAAGTTGACGAAACTTTCGATATTTAAATATTTTATTGATCGGATCAACGAGTATTGTCTTACTAGCCTTGTCCCCCGGTCAGGGACTAGAGAATTAAATGCCTTGGGAGCCATACAAAAAATAAATTGGCTATTTTTTTAGTATATCTAAGTATTTGAATGCAATAAACATTTAACTTAATAAGTAAAGAGGTATCTTCCAGTCGCACACTTTCCGACTAGCATACATTTTATTTTATTTTTTTGGGTGTTTTGGCTGCACTTTATGGCAGCTACGCCCACTGTTTCCCAAGGCAGCTCGTTAGCTATTGATATACGATTATTGCACTTCGATATTGTGTGTGGTGGCAGGCGTTGCAACATATGTACGGCATGCATTTTAATCAACTTTATGGCGTTTAGCAAGAACAGCTGCAGCAGTAGCAGTGGCCTTTTAGGACGTTAAGCGCTTCACCGACTTTCCGTTAGCACGTTAATTTTTCAATTTCACAAATGGCTGAGCCAACTAAACAACTAACCTCACCACCCACCACGTACCACCCATAACCCATCACCCATCACCTATCATCCAATTCCAACTACCACCATTGCCATTAGAAAAGTTTGTCCGTACTAAGCACTGGTGATCAAAACTTATGACTTTATGAACAATGCAACAAACTTGCACAACTAAACAACGAGCGTAACTCAAGGGGCGTGGACAAGGAAGGGGATGAGGCAGGTCGTAGACAGCTAATTGAATGCGTTTAACAGCCGCTGGGCAATGTGGTCCGGCTACCAAAGAGAAAACAAGTTAACGCCAACTTGAACTCATTTTGCAGCGTGTCTGTCATAAAGATTCGCCCCAAAGCAAAAAACGTGTTGATGACTTCCAGATACTAGACACCAAAATAAATAATAAATCGAAAGACTATCACTTAATATTTAAGGCCATCAGCCAGAAAGCTATAAAAATTTAGGGTCAATCTTAATAAAAATTAAATGAAACAAGAATAAATGTTAAGCTTGTTTCAACACTTCATACACCATACTTTTGGAAACTCTTTAAGACTTTTATTGGAATGATCTTTGCCAAAATGGAGTTAAACACTCGAAACTTGAATTGCTTAAGGCTTTCAATACCAGAAACAGTAAGCTGTGCAACGTAAATCGATAACTATTACAGTGTTTCCTCTTCTTTCGATTACTTCTTATATATAAAAGCACAGCCAATATTATTTTTATTTAGCCCACTTCTTGCTCAAGTCTCATAACTGTGTGTGCAAACTATATGACAAAGTTGTTGTCATGCCAGCGCATACTTAGCTGGCTTCTGGCTGCGCCCGCAGCCTCTAAGGGAGGAACTCGCAAAATTCCGCTGGCCCAATAAACTTGTGCCCCATAAAAAGTTGCCCACAATTTTAGCACCGCAATATGCCTTATAACATTTATGAGAATTTATAAGTTTTGCCACAGAGTAGGAAAATGGAAGAGGAGATAAAAGGGGTTGAGTAGACAAGTGTACCCACCTGCTGTGCTGCTGATGCTGCTGCTGTTGCTGCTGTTGCTGCTGATGCTGATGCTGTGTGGCGCCACAGTCTACCGCATCATCCGGTGTCAGCTGTTGGCTGCTGCGCCATTTTTCTTCTTCGAGAAATTTTAAAAACTTTGTCTTCTTGGCAATAAGCGTTGATTTGACATTGGTGCATTTCTTCCTGTTGGCCACGGTACCGAACAGTGGCAGTGCACCTGCTCCTACTGCTCCACCCCCTTGCTGTCCCGTTGTCGTTGCGCCCTCGTGCGGATCGCAGCCTCTTTGCTGTGATGCTGTTGCTGACAGGCAGCTATTGTTATGGCTCCCGACTGGGCAATTGTTGTTGCTGTTGTTGTGGCTCTGCTTTTGATTTCTGTGGCTGACATTTTGGCAGACGTCGCCGATGAACAATTTCTGCAACGCTGCCGTTGCCGGTGAACACATTGCGGTTGACATTGATGTAGCGACCGGATTCGCGTAATTTGTTGTTGTTGTTGCTCCTAGGTTTGTTACTGTTGGTGTTGTGGCTATTGCTGCTGCTGCTGCTACTGCTGCTTGTGCTGCTGACGAGTTGCCGTTGGCTGTGCCAAAAGTTTTGAATTTATGCTGCAAACTGCAGGCGCCACTTGAATAAGTTGCCCCAATTGAATTGCTTGTTATCCGCCCGCCATTCATTTCACGCCCTGTTGCGCCAAAGTCCTGCAAAAAGTCAACCCTTGAATATCCAGCGCTTCACCAGCAATTTGACATTCAGGATCCACAAAACTTACCCCATACGTTGTTGGATTGTAGCCGGCATTAAGAACGTAAATGGAGTTTTGATTGCTGCACTGATAAACCATATCGTCCATTGTTTGAGCTGTTTAACAATGATAAAAATTCCAAAGGAAATGAGCATTATATAGAAGTAAAAGTATATCTTCTTATATGAAGTTACATTTAAAACCAATTTTGCTTTTATTTGAAAGTAGAAAGCCTATAAATTTGTATTTTGGATACAAATATAAAACTTTTTAAATGATAAAATCATTTAGGTATGTTAAGGTACTAAAACAAAGTTGAGTATTTTCTATTTTGTAACAAAACCCTTGCAGATAACTGTTTTACAAAGTTTTTTCAAAAAAGCTGTAATTGGTAAATGTGTTCCTTAAAAGTCTCATAAATCCGTTTCTTTTATTTATAAATTTCCATCAAAAAATATTTAATATGTATTTTTTTTTTTTAAGATGAGAGAATAGAGCTTAAAAATGCGAAAATAATTATAGCATTATGAATGTGTTCCCCAAAAGTCTTTAAGCTGCCTTTACATTTATGCCCGAAGGAAGAACAATTTCTTTTAAGATTTTGTTACACATCAATTTGTAATTCATGTTGGAAATCCTTACTAACTTTTATTTAAAATTTATGTGGCAGGCAAAACTGAAATCCGTTTCAAATGCAAGCAAAACAAATAAAACTATGCAAATTGAGTCGCTTGAAATGAAAGCATTGATTGTGATGCTGTCTCTGATTTCGTATATTAACGCCTTCTGTTGTCGTTTTACAAAAACAAAAAAAATATATATAAAATAAAAATTAATTTAAATTTTGATTGATGAAAATGCGTTGAGGAATGTGATTTGCTGTTGTTGTTCCTGTTTTTTGTTCTTACCCGCTGAACTTTCAATGAATTTTGTCTCGTAAATATCCGACGAATTTGTTAAAAATCTCCACTGCTCCCGTTTCGACCTTCTTTGCCTTAGATTTCGTATGGAAAGTGTTGATTGCTCTTGAGCTGTTGCTAATGCTGCGCTCTGTAGTTGTTGTTGTTGATGTTGCCGATGTTGTTGCTGGTTTTGGTAATGGCCGGATGGTAGCTCGTGTTGCTGGTAATCAAAGCTGCAATTTCCACTGTACACGTCCAATTGAAGCGGAAATTTATGCGGCTGTTGTAGCGTGTAAACGCCAGCATCGACAGCGCCGGCGTCTTCTTGCCTCTTGTTGCTGTTAAAGCCAAACCAGCTCGTTAGCCACAAGGATTGTAAGTCTACAAAAGCAAGCAGAGAGGAAGAAACATGAGATGAGATGAAAGTTTAGTGGAGTCTGAAAGCATATTGTGGATACCCATGAAATGTGGCTGAAGATTTGTTTAATGCACACAATGAGCAGCATTTCGACTTGTGGTTTATAAATTGTTCTTTATATGTTAGTGCTGTTGTAATGATTCTATATGCTGCTGCCTCAATTGACAGTATGTTGTTCATGTAACTCTGCCTTTCAACTTGTCAATGTGTGTGGCAGGCAAATTTAAATTAAAACAATTATTTATTAAATTAATTAATTATCTCCTAAAAATTGATTATTTGCACATATTTAAGCGATTAAGATTTCAACTTTAATCATTTAACAAAGCTGTTTAATAACAACAACAATTTTTCTGCTGATACTCAACACTGTTGAAATTCAAAGCTTAACTTAAACGCTTATTTTTTAATGTTTTTAAGAAACATATTTAACCACGATTAAGATATATCTTTTGAATATAGTGGCAACAATTGGCAGACCGCTAAGCACATTTGAACAACCCTTTGATAAAATGTTATTTGCGGAACATGAAAGGATAAAAAAAAGGGAATTATGTCGGCCCGTCTGTTTTAACATGATAAAATTACGTTTGAAAGGCTGTTCATTGAATGTGAAGAGCAGCAGCAGCAACAGCAAGTTGCGGCTCATTCATTTTGGGTGTCAGCCAGCTCCATTAAAATCCTTACTTGCGACTATATCTGCTTTTTTTTTCATTGCGTTTATTTTTTTTATGTTATTATTTAGGGGGGAAAGTCGGTTTCAATGTTATCTCGGCTTGCTTTAGCCAGCCCAAACGCTAACAATGGCAAAAAAGCTACTTGTTTGTTTTGTGGCACGCAAAATAATCAAAAATAATCCTTTTTTTCTTCTTTTTTGGTTGTACTGTTTTGCTTTTTGTAAGCTTGTTTGTTGGTTTTTGTTGGGGCCAGGAGCTGCTCTTAGTTATGGATGGGTTTGTTGGTTGTTGGGAGAATCATCATTTGGCTAAGCTCGCTGATTGATTTTATGCCAGATATGAAATGACTTTTAGCAATTGTGCGGGGCTTATACGTAATATTTGTGCTTAACAGTTGAACCCACTCAGAAGAAAGTCAACAAATAACTCGCATGTCCTTTCAGCCTTTTAGTGGTTGAATGGACATGCTTCAATTGGCGTCAGCAGCATAACAATTTGTATGCAAAATCATGTGTCCGAAATTCCTGTTTGGTTATTCTTTATGGCTCCACAACGAGGTCACTCCACACAATCGGCCCACAATAAATTCTGAAATTACGGAGCGAAGGCATCGCTGAGTGATGCTATTCATCAAAATGTCACAGCAGTTGTAACCTTTTTCTCCATTTCTTTCTCCTACCCAACCACCCTACTCTCTATTGGCCGAAAAAACCGAATAAGGCGGCTAGCGAACGAAATCTTTGTGATGTGCTGCCATTAATCGCAGCTAACCCTGGGTAAACCCTGGTTTTGGGCTTGAATTGAAGCAATACTAATACGTTGTAAAGCCTAAAAGGCAAATTCACGTATAAACACGTACGCCAATACAGTGAGCAAAATGTGGCAACAAATTCAAACGAAAATTGGATTGAAATCGATAAGCTGTCAGTGGTCAGAAGAGACGAGGGTAAAAGCATAAATATGTGGCTCAAAAGCTGTTGAAACGTTGTGTTTTTCCATGATAACAAAAATTACACAGTTCAAATACCACTTTATTTAATATTCCCGAATGTTTTAAGCGTGCAGGCTGTGGAATAAACATGCCAAACACTTTAAGGTCTTTGGAGCCAGGTAAATGATGAGAATGTTTTGTCGGAGCTGCCGCAAAAGCGATTGTTAAGCTTGTGAAAAGAATGTAAAAACTTATTGTTACCTCTTACGTTTGTAAAATTCAACTATGACAGTACTTTATACATTTTTTAATGGATATATATTTATGTAATATTTTCTCTAGGAGTATATATTTTCTCCTGAACAAGTAATAATTAAACTGAACTTAATTAAGTCTTTAAGCTATAAGAGTTTAAATATAATAAATTTATGGTCAGTTAATAATTAATTACAGCCATCGATTAAAATCGATTGTAATATTCGGCGATGTTTTTACAGCACTTAACATCAAAATCATTTATCATCTTTCTTTCAGTGTATGTCAGTATTACACACATCAACGAAGCAGCTATTAATGGAAGGTGTTCTTGTCATCCCGTGCTTGTAAGTGTGTTTGTGTTTGGGTGTATTTGAGTTTGGTTTTTTACTTTTATTGCATCCCAGGGAAGGCTGCTTGCCGAGCATTTCTAATGAGCAGCAACAAAGCAAATGTGGCAGGTGACATATATCAAACAATTTGCACATTATAATTGTTAACATGCGTCGCATCCGTATGAAGCGTGGCGATTCCCAGATAATCTCTTAAGCGGATGTGTCATAAGGTAGGTGTAGCCTACCAACTCTTTCCTTCCCCTTATTTTTATACCCTTAACCCATAAAATGGGTAAAAAGGGTATAATGGTTTTGTGCAAAAGTATGTAACAGGCAAGAGGAAGCATCTCCGACCCCATAAAGGATCTCAAAGACTACAAGAGCTAGAGACTTCAGATTTCGTATATGAGTTCTACTATAACTACTCTGGTTTCCGATACACAAATGGAATCGAAACAACAAAAAAAGAAACACCGGAGATATCGAATTTAATCGATTGAAGTTAAGTCAGTTTACCAAAGACTTATATAAATTTAATATATTTATTGCAACTGGGTTCAGGGTATCTTCTAGTCGGGCTCTCCCGACTAGAGCCTTCTTACTTGTTATGGTTCATTTTGTTTAATTTGGCATTCGGTTTCATTTTATTTATTTAAGGCGTGTACCCCGTGCCTGATTCTAATAATAATACTTGTATTTATTTTGGGGTTTGCGTAATATGACCGACCAAAAGGCAAAAAACCAGGCTAAGTGGACACACAATAAGCGCTTTAAGGGGTCGCAACCACAATGCTGACAAGGGAAAAGGAGAAGATGGAAAGTGGGGCATCGAATCGCAGCTAGTGAAGCGTGGTATATTTGTCATAATCAGCGCTTAGGCATGGGCATAAATTTGAATGCGTATTTGCACACAAACACACACACATCCTTATCACACATCTGCTAGTCAAACTCCACACATATGCGACTGTGTGTGTGTGTGTATTGGTTAGTTTGATATGTGTCCAGTGATTTGTGACTCTGAATGTGAATCTACTAACTAGACTAGTTAAGGCTTAGGCTGATTGTGAATGACTTAGATAAGATTATGTAAAATTTTTAGAATTATAAAAGGTCGAACTTCAAAAAATCATTTTCACCTAATACAAAAAGCTAACAATTTAACATAACATCACTTGGAACGCCAAACAGCAAGGGAAATGTTCCAATGGTGGACATAGTACCTGAGTGGGACACCCCGCCAATTTTGGTAAGTTTTGTTGTCAGCGCGCTCTTATTACTGTCATCGATAGCTCTCAGTGTCGGCTTGCTTTTTATGTGGTCAACAGGTGTTTATAAGTAGTTTTGGTTGCTTCAGAGAAAAAAATTATAAATTGATTTTTCGATGTAAATTTTTTAATTTTTCAACGCATTGGTAATTGAATTATTCCAAGGTTTAGCAAAGTTTAATAAATTTTTTCTTATTCGTTTATTTATATTCTTTCAATGCAATGAAACATTGTTTTTGTTCAATGCTTTCGGTTCAACATACAGATATGTCAAAAAGATGTTTATTCCTAAGTTGGACATCGTTGATGTTCCTTAATTGGACACCCCCTATTGTAAATTGTTATTTATATTTTCGATACGTACATTAATTACTATAGACTTTTCTGTAATTTTTAGTTCAAAATGAGTCCCAAACGTTCATTTGGCTTGTGCAAATATCCAAAATAGCTACTTCACTTGCTTCAATTGCGATTCTGAATATCTGGAGGAAAAATTGATTTTTCTGGTCTTTCATCGACACATATTCTCATTACTCGTTTGATTTTGATTGTTAAATCCAATGAAAAACAAAAACTGCAATCAAAACTATGATTGGCATGACATTTAAGTTTTTTTTGTGTATTTTCCTCAA
Organism: Scaptomyza montana; assembly: GCA_018904305.1. Taxonomy (NCBI): domain Eukaryota; kingdom Metazoa; phylum Arthropoda; class Insecta; order Diptera; family Drosophilidae; genus Scaptomyza; species Scaptomyza montana. Next base: position 928,674 of record JAEIGR010000012.1, read on the forward strand.
ATTAAGGGGGTTTCCAGCTTAGGTACACTTTTTTAAAAATCTTGATTTTGACTTTTTTCAGTAAATGTTATATATCTCTCACAAAATGCATCAAAAGTATTTGAACAAGCTTTCCAACGATACAAATAGTTAAGCTTTGCGTTGATTTCTGACAGTTTTATGTAAAAAAACGAAATAGGTGTCCTCTATTGGAACAAACCTCTTATATTTTAACAAGCATCTTCCAAAAAATTTGGGTACCCTTAAAATCTTAACTTATCTAATCTTAGCTATAATATTTGAAATATTTTTCCATCATTTTATAACTATTAAAAACTAACTTATCAACAAAAAACAATATCGAAGCTAAATTCAACAACATGCTTTGCAGCTGAGCAATATTAATTTTTCCAGTACGGTGAAATATTATTTTGCTGCATTTTCTATTTTTATATATATATATATTTTTTTTGTATTTAATGTTGATTTAACTTGAGAGGTCAAGCTAAAACTGCAAGCTCATACTTTAAATTTGAATTAAGAGCTTAAAGCGAGTATTTGCTATTCTTTTTTCCACTATATACGCTTATATATCAATGACCCAAAGCCATTACCAGCATTCTAAGCTTCGGGCAACTGACCATGACAGAATTTTTTTTTGTTTTGGAGAGCATCGCGGAAAACGCTTTATCGCCAGTGCCGGCAGCCAAATATTTGTCAGACAAATTTCAAATAGCTGCAGGCGAAAACACAATATCGAATGTAGTAGAGGAGGGCGTGGAGAGATGGAGAGGGAATGGGATGGCATTCCAACCCACGGTCATATCCATGCATATATTCAGGAGCGGCCCAGGCACTGGTCACAAATTTTATGCGGGCATAAAAATGTTTTCGATTTGCTTCAATGCTCACATAAATTGAAAGGTCACGTATTCACGGGCTTGTCTTCTGTCCGGAAGAGTTACACACGACCAGCCGCTCCCCTTTCACCCATACGGAATGCAACAAATCAATAAGCAAATCGCAAATAAATAAATGTTTTACTATATTTTTCAATTTATATATATTTTAATGCAGATGTTTTGACGGTATTTGCATTTAATTTATTGCATAAAAGGGATATGCTAACAAAATAAAATTATGAGCATATAAAAAAATCTTGACTGTCTAATACTATGCCTAAAAAAAGCTAAGCCTTTGTTAATGTGATTTATATCAAAGTTTTTATTTATAAAAGGTCTTTAAATTAATAAATAAATAATTAAGCAAATAATCCAACATTATACTATCATATTCAATTGCAAGTTTGGAATATTTATTGACTTTTTAGGAACTAAGAATTGTTTAGAACTATATGACAAACTCATAAATAAATAAGTAAAATTCGAAAAACATCGATAATCATTGCCTTTTAAGAATATTTCTCTAACTGTTCTCGACTACTGATTTTATTTTTATACATACAAAGTTATTTTAATTTATTATACCCATTGTGTAAACTGTTTAACTGCCCCAGAGGGTATTAAAACAATATGTGGTCAATCATTTTTGTGTGCGTTTGTTGTTGTTGTTTTTTATTTCCTTTCTGGCTTTTGTTTTGCCATCAGAAATTTCAAATTCAAAATCCACATAAATATTTTCAGCGCTGTTCTTTCTTTTTTATTTTGTTGCATTCGAGCGATATCATGATAATATAAAATCCCGGAAAATTGGCACAAGGGCCATAAATTAACATTCTATACAAAAACACAACAACATAGTTCTCTGTCGTTCTGTGTGTAAAAGGATTTTAAAATTATGCAGTTTGTATGGTTTTTATAGCGCGATTATCATCGAAATAAATACCCTCATGCATACATACATATATTATTTTGGCATTCCAATAAGCAGTTATTCAAAACGGTTTTGAATTGGATATTGGCATTGCGGCATTCTTTTGGTCATTTTTTTGATATTTTTTTTATTTGTTCGCCAACTTGGCGTATACTTAATGTGCTTATAAAATGCATAAGAACTGTAGTTGATTCACAGCGCGTTAACGGCTTTAACAAGTGCCGAAGCCGAAGCTGCCAAAGAGCTTTTGCATTGAAAATCGCCAAACACCTTTTTTTTTTTACAGCTTATGCAATTTTCTTTAAAAAAAAAATTACAAAATTTGTATAGCTTTTCAGTTTGCGCGCTTTAGTTTTGGTTCTTAGGCTAAAAATTACCATAGATTTTGTCATCTGGACACATATTATTTGAAAGATTTATTAAAACGGCAAAACGGTTCTGGACTCTTTTAAATATTTGTCCTTCGCCTTAAGCAAATTTTTCACAAATTTTAGCTTGTAATGAAAAAATCTAACAAATAAATTCAACAAGGGTCATCCTAAATACTTTGACTATGATGATTGACAGGGAAACAAGGAATGGGGGGCATTGAAATGTAAAGCATTTATGTTGAAGGCCAGCTGGCGGTCGAAAGGAGATAAATAATATTTAAGAAATATGCTTTGTGTGTGTTTATTCAATCAAAACCTATATACACACAATCACACACACTTCCACTTAGCTTGAGGGTAAAATTTACATGATGCAAAGCAAACGTTTGCAATGTCGCATGCTTTGTTGTTGTTGTTTTGCGGTTCATTATTGACACTCGGATTGGAGAGCAATTAATTAAAGCAAAACATTTGGACTAATTGGTAGTAATGCCATAACATTTGCTTTGATGCGATGTTTGACTTTGGCCAAAGCTAAAACTGTCCCGAAAGGACAGCAACGAAACAGAGCGAAGAGAACAGCAGTTGTTAAAAAGCGCACATAAGCAATGTGGATAAGATGGATGTGTAGAGGGGGAGAGTGGGAGCACCTTGGGAGCCACCCCGTCAACGAGGAGCCTCGAGGGCCAGTTCTTTTTCAAGTCTTGCGGGCACTTGAATTCTAATGGAAATGGCACATAAAACAGACAGAGAACCCGAAAGGAAAAAACAACAGAGAAAACCGAGAGAACATCACGACAACGAGAACAGCCAATTCAAAATGCCTGACCCGAGGACGGAAATCGACCGCCGGCAGGACATGGATATGGACAGCTGGACAGTTGGATACGGCGATGAAATGAACACAAAAAAAAAAAAAAAACAAAACTTCAAGTACGTGGTGAAAATTTCATCTGAGTCTTGTGCTATTTTCATTCTATTTTTTCAAGTTTTTCCTTCTCTTTGTTGTAATGTAAACACATTAGATATCTCTCGACTCCATCTTATTTCTATTTTCTGCTTTTGAAGTTTCTGCTTCTGAAGGTCCTGCTTCTTGTGGCTGCTGTGGTAAACAAATTTCATAGCCAAAATATATTTGCTTAATAATAAAGAGAGATGCGGCTAGCACACGCAATGCAAACACTTATTGCCGGTGTGCTGACCCCGCTGACTTAGCATTTTCAGTAAGTAAGTAAGATAACGAGAAAAATCAAATTGTAGATTTGCTGTTTGCTGCGCTTTCATTTCATTGCCCATCAGGCCAATAATTTCGCATTTGTACAATTTTCGAAAGCTTGTCCAACTGTCACACACATTTAGACACATACTAGCACACAGACACATGCATAAACGGGCACTAAATATTCACTAAATGCAACCAAATTTTGACATTTGTTTCAGACGTGATTTGATTACACAAAGACTTCCAAGTTCTTTTCGGTTTTTGACCAACAACAATAAAGCAGAGAAAACTTGGCCGGATTGCTTGTCAGTCTAGTATTGAAGCAAAAGTGAAAGCTGCAGGCGGATCTAAAGTTGGATAGCTCAAGAATTTTTAAAATGTACGAGAGAAATAACTAAGAAAAATTTTTTTATCGTAGAATCTTTATTGCTTGATTTTGAGAATTTTGCTTAGAAATCTCATAAATTTAGATAATTTTTAAATAAATTGTACAAAAACTAAGCTGTCCACTAGACGGCAAAATAAACCCTTGATTTGTAAAGTGATTTAAAAAGTTTACTTAATTAAAATCGTTTTGTGTTATTTTATTTTTTATTTTCGGATTACTTTTGGAGCTGCCCTCTTATAATCAAGTATTGATTTATTTTCAAAGCCTGCCAGCAGATGACAGAAGTTTCATTTTATTTCAGATCACCTTGGCAAACGGATTTGGTACCGGATTTGGGCACGTAACCACTCCGTTGCAGCACCTGCTGTCATCTCTTTTGCATGTGTGTGTGTGTGTGCTATTGGCATTCGTTGCCTGCTAAGTTCTTTATAATAAATAGTTGAGTCACTTAAGGGGATTAATGTTAAAATAAGTTGATGCCAATGGATGTCGTTGTTGGCTGCTGACAGTTTGCGATGACAAATAAGTTGGGACTCATGTGCTGAATATTTGATAGAACAGTCACAGTATAACAATATAACAGATTAATGTATAATTCCAACTTAACCTAGCTTATGAAGTTTGCCAGCTGATAGTGATCTTCATAATTGAGAAATAATTTAAATAACTTCTTAATTCAAAAGGGAATTAAAATTAAATAGTTGAATGTAACAGACTGTCTTATTTCACACTCTTAAATATTGTCATAATTTGCATCTTCACGCTAACTTATTGCGTCACGATCGTTATCGAATTATGCTTTTTTCGGCGCCTGACTCCCACAACAACTTATCATACCCAAAAGAGGAAACATTGATCAATTTTTGTCAAAAGTTTCAATATTATTTTTTGCTTACAAACAAAACAATCCTATCTTCTTTTTCGGATTTCTCACTAATTGTTTAATAATTAAAAAATCTTATTAGCACACTTTTCTAAAGTGGAAACGTTGCAGTCGGACGCAACCGACTGCGGTATACTCGTTACCAGTATAAAAAACGTTAAAAAGAGGCCTGATTGCAAAAGGGGACGGATGCGGCGGGGGTGTACGCTGCCTCAAAGATTCTCCGATGCAGATGGGGATGCCACCAGCTATCTTCCTTCCAAATTTGGTGACTCTAGCTCAAAGTTTGTAAAAGGTGGGGAAAAGGGGGCTGGGGGCGGATTGGTTTGGTGTGGCATCCAAATTTTTGCTGCAGATCTTTGTGGAATGTCAATTGCTATCTTCATATCAAATTTTGGTGACTCTAGCTCAAAGTTTGTAAAAGGTGGAGAAAGGGGGAATGGGGGCGGTATGGGTAGGCGTGGCATCCAAATTTTTGCTTCAGATTTATGTGGGATGTCAATTGCTATCTTCATACTAAATTTGGTGTTTCTACCCCGAAGTTTGTAAAAAGTGGGGAAAGGGGGGCGGAATGGGTGGGCGTGGCTCCAAAACTTTGATGCAGATTTTTGAGGGTCGCTGGCAGCTATCTTCCTACCAAATTTGGTGGCTGTAGCTCCACAACTCTGGAAAATACACGCATTACCGTTTTTGACGAAGCGTTGGGGTGGATGGAGGCGGCTAGGGCAGTATTGGTGGGCGTGGCATCCAATCTTTTGATGCAGTTTTTGGGGGTCAACATCACCTATCTTGGCACCAAATTTGGTGGCTATAGCTCAAAAACTGTGGAAGATATAGGCTTTTCTGATTTCAAAATGTAGGGTGGCTGGGGGCGGAATAGGTGGGCGTGGCTCCAAAACTTTTGATGCAGTTTTTTGGGGGTTGCTAGAAGCTATCTTCTTACCAACCTTGGTAGTTCTAGCTGTAAGGATGTGCGAAATGTGTGGATTTATCAGTTTTGAGTTATCGAATTTATCGATTTGCCAGCCCCCAGTTATCGTAGAACCCCCATCTTAACACTTGAATTTACTATCCCATAGATAAAGAGAATTGAAAAGTTTCAAGTCTCTAGCTTGAAGGGTGTGGAAAAAACTTGCAACCATACGGACGGACAGACGGTCAGACGGACAGACACCATGACGGACATTGCACAAAACCAATATACTCTTTACCTTCGGTAACGAGTATAAAAATTGTGTTAATAAAGAAAAACATAATGTTTGTAGTTTTGCTAGTTTGTGAATTGCTTGCGCAAGTTCTCTCTCTTTCTTGCTCTCGCTCATCACGTGCTCGCGCTCAATTTTTCTTCATACTATATGAACCTTTTTTGTACTTCTCTGACTCACTACCTCAAGCACATCATTTGCCGGTGCACTCAGAGAGCAAGCAGCTGTTTTTTTTTAGTGACTTTTAAGTGGCCGGCTGAGTACGACGTTGTCGGAATTGTGATGATAAGTCTGTAGCGCTGCTTATTCGCAGCACCCCCCGCAAAAACCAAGACCCTCGTTACCGATTCAACGTTATGGCGCTCGTGGAACTGTTCTTTGTGCTCACATTTCTCGGCGCATTGTTGTACAAATGGTCAATTTCGAGTTTTGGTTACTTTCGGAAACGCGGCGTAGCACATGAAAGACCTCTACCGCTGCTTGGAAATGTGCCGGTATCAGTGATGTTTGGAAGTGGTTCCTATGTGCGTTACAGCATTGAGCTGCATCAGCGCCTCAAGGAACACAAGGTCTATGGAATGTACAATCTGCGTGAGCCACACTATTATCTGGCTGATGCGGAACTGATACGCCAGGTATGCATCAAGCACTTTGACAATTTTGCCAATCATCGCCAAGGTATCGGTGATGAACACGACACTGGCGATAGTTCCGTTATGTCCAAATCACTGCTCACTCTGCGAGATCGTCGCTGGAAACAGATGCGCAGCACATTAACCCCTTCGTTCACGGGTGCCAAAATACGTCTCATGTTCGAGTTGATCAACGCTTGCAATGTGGAGGCAGTGCGTTACATAGAGAAACAGCTTCAGGCAGCGCCTAATGACGGAGTTGAATTGGAGCTCAAGGAGTTCTTTACGCGCTACACCAACGATGTAATTGCAACGACAGCATTTGGAATCCAAGTGAACAGCTTTGTGAATGAACAAAATGAATTCTTCACTCTCGGACAGCGCACCTCGATGTTTAGTTTGTGGGGCGGCATCAAGGTGCTGCTTTATATGTTGATGCCGCGATTAATGAAGGTAATTATTAATGCTATTATTTGTAACTTCGATTCCATACGTGTAGATCATTTTTACCCAAGACAATGAGCACGTCGATTAGGGATAAGGAGCTGATTTATTAAGAGAATTAATTACAATAACCATAATTTCAAGTCATTGACAAAAACAATAATAAAATCAATCAAAATTGCTCACATAAAAAATATCTGCTTAATTTCTGTTATTACAAAGTTTCACTTTATTAAAGCTTACTTATTTTTGATTTGAGTGTTTGTATATTCCTGTGACTATTCCGTACTTAAATCAAGAATGAATATTATGAACCACTATAGCTTAATTCAAGTGCATTCGAATTAAATTTAAGTAAGTGTATTTCTATCTGTGAATGTGATAAAAAATTTTCACCTGTCACACTTTCTACCTTTGTGATGATATTTTTATACAAATTATTTTTTAACATTTCTTCCCTTTTCAGGCTCTGCGTGTTCCCGTCATTGATCTTAACAATGTGGCATATTTTAAGCGTTTGGTGTTTGGTGCCATGCAGGAGCGTCGTGAAAAGGAAATTTTGCGTCCTGATATGATACAGCAGCTAATGGAGGCGCAACGTTTGTTCCGAGAGCAACAGCAGCAGGGAGAAGTGTCGCCGGATGGAGCCGAGTTCAATGATGAGGATATATTGGCACAGTGTCTGCTATTTTTTACAGCTGGCTTCGAGACTGTGTCCACCTGCTTGAGCTTTACAAGCTATGAGCTGCAAATGAATCTCGAAGTGCAGCAAAAACTCTACGAAGAGATTTTGGATGTGGAACAGCATCTGGCGGGCAAGCCATTGGACTACGATAGCTTAATGGGCATGAAGTATTTGGATTGCATTATCTCTGAATCGCTTCGCAAATGGCCACCAGCAATTGTTATTGATCGCATGTGTGCCTCAGACTTTGAACTGCGCAATGAGGCAGATGAGGTGCTGTTAAAGCTGAACAAAGGTGATCTGGTGCACATACCCGTTGTGGCGCTACACTACGATCCGGACAACTTTGACGAACCCGAGCAGTTCCGACCCGAACGCTTTGATGACGAGCACAAGCATGAGATTCGACCATTCACATATCTGCCCTTTGGCGTGGGTCAGCGCAGCTGCATTGGCAATCGCATGGCTCTAATGGAGGTCAAATCAATTATCTATCATCTGGTGCTTAAATTCCGACAGCTGCCCACCGAGCGCACCCCACAAGACATGATGGCCAGCATTGAGGGCTTTCGCATGCAGCCGCGTGAACTTTTTTGGTGTCGTTTTGAACCAAGGACGTAAAGTTTTCTTAAGAATATATATGTTTATAAGTGAAATTATAATAAACAAGTGGAAAAGTTGCAGTTGGATGCAACTGACTGTGCAATACTCTGATACCTGTATAAAAACTGGTGGTGATGAGTCTGCGTACGGAAGCGGCAGTGGCAGCTAAATTGCCATAAAATTGGAGAACTCTACGGTGGAGTGGCTGATGGAGGAAGGGGTGGACGTGGCCTACTCATTTTTGATGCTGTCTTGTGGGGCAGATCGTCACATATATTGGCACCAAATTTGGTTGCTCTAGTTCAAAAACTGTGCAAGATATTTTTTAGGAGTTGTTAGTAGCTATCGTTTCACCAAATTCGGTAACTCAAGCAATAAGGGTGTGGAAAATAAATGGTTTTTATCGATTTTATCAATTCCCCAGCCCACCATTGGGCGGAACACCCCTAACTCGACACTTTTTCTGACGTACCCGTTGACAAAGGTATTTGCAATGTTTCAAGTTTCTAGCTTGAAGGATGTCACAAAAAGTTTCATTTATACGGACAGATGGACGTCATGACGGATATTGCACAAAACTAATGTACTCCTTACCTTCGGTATCAAATAATAAAGAGATAAAAACGCGATCATGTCTATTTAAAACGTTATTCGTTTAAAATTTGGTTCAAAAAGAGCGAGTTAAGAGGAAATACGTACGAATGTGTTACAAAAGCTTGAGCCGTAAGTGAGCTTTGTAATCAACCATCATTTTATCTCACGGTCTGCCGAAACCCTTTAACTTTTGATATTTAAATACCCTGAATCCATGTGATGAAAAAAAGGTATAATGGATTTGAGCAAAATTATCTAACAGGCAGAGGGAAGCATTTAAGACCTCATAAAGCACATATATAAATGTATATGTATTCTTGATTAGAATCAACAGCAGTGTCGGTTTAAGGTCCATATGTATGTCTGTTAATATCAAATAGTCGACATCTCTTCCTATTTCCGATAAGCAAATAATAAGATATAAATAAAATCTTCATTTTAAACGAAAAACTATGAAAGTTTATTGAAATCGGTTTGGAAACACCGGATATTTCCATGATTAAAGTTAAGTCATAGTGCAGTAGCGCAGTTGTGCACACCTACATGCAAACAATGACGGTACGCGTAGTTTCTTGGGTTAAATTTATCTCCTAGTCGAGCTATCTCGACTGGAGCCTTGTAAGTTTGTTTGAATATGTTTGATAGGAGCTTATTCGAATAAAAATCCTAAGCTCTAAGCTAGTGCGATTGGTTGTGTGAGATTAAAGAACGTTTCAGAAATTTTTGCTTAAAGCCTTTAATCTGTAAACAAAAGTTTTTGTTTGAAAGTTGCACCTTTCTCAAGCTCCTGTTTTTTGCGCTTTAAATAAATTTTTAACAGCTTTTACAGTCAAACTTTGGTCTGTTCGTAGGTAATTTTAATGCAAGTGTCATTCATTTAGAAAATTATGCAAAAATATCAAATCAAATCAAATGAAAAAAAAGAAGAAAAGCCCGGAAAATCAGGCAATTTATAATTTTGTTGTTGTTGTTGCTGTTTGCGATGAAAAGCTGACAAATTTGCCGGGGCATGGTTTTACTTGCTAGGTGGCAACAGCGACAAGCCACGTCATAACACTGTCAGGACTTGATGCTCGCAACAACAAAAAGTTTAACATTTATATATATATATATATATATATATAGGTATAAATAGATGACTGGGCGACTGTGGTTACAACAACATAAAAGCCACAACAGAAACAAGAGATGTGGAAAACGAAATCACACGCGGGGCAACATACGAGTAACAATATTATATGTATATATGTACATATATAGGATGCGGGGTCGCATGCTGAATGTACAGGGCGCTGGGTACAACACACGACATGTTTTGTGCGGCAGGACATAGGACACAAAGGCCCATTAAGGATTATTTATTGGACGTTATTTTTCAGGCAGCATTAAAATCTTTACTGTACAATATGAATTATATTTCACTTGTGTCATAAGCCGCGTAAAAAATGTGATGCCAAAAGCTCTGGAACGCAGCGTGTGGGTGTGAAACTTAAAAAAATAAAGGAAAATATGATCTAAATATGAAACGCTTGCGAATTATTTAATATTTTGTTTTGAACTTTGACGCAATCCATTTAGAACGGACATATAATATTTTGCATTAAGTGTTATCAATCAATTCACTAACAACTAACTTTGAAATCTCCCATTCTAATACTTTTTTAACGTGACGCATCCTTAACGATTTTATCAAAGCTCTGCTAACAACTTTTACTAAACGTGGTTTTATTTTACAGTTTGCTTCTCAGTTAAAATTAAAAGTTTTCTGTTTAAAATCTCTTCTGCGATTTGAAGCAATCGGTTGTCCAGGGATTCGTTTTGTGGCTAGTTCCTTGCGTTGGGTCATTAAAGAGTCATATAACGCGATAAGAAATGCAATTAACTAACTTTAAAAAATTTACACCAACAACACATATACTGTTATTTACACAAAGTAACGCACGTAATTAGACGCATATTTAACTTTGGTCCGGTGGTTCATAAAACTTTCAACATGGTTCAAATTAGTGGCACAGTTTTTTTTTAATCGGCAACCTTTTGCAAGCTGTTTGCCTTGATGTTTGTTGTTTTTATGGCCAGCAGCAGAGCAGCAACAACAACAGGAGTATGTTAATGTCCTAAAGGGCCAAGCAAACGAGCCTTGGCCACACCACATGTTGGAGACTTGCAGTCAGGACCAACACAGCTGCTGCAAGGATAACTCAAAGCTCGGAGCAGTTTCTTTCTCTCTGACTGTGGGATTTTGATATGCAAAGTTTTTCAAGGTTGGGCAAACGTTCAAACTGTGGCAGCCGCTTAAGGCCAACGCGTCGAATGAGTAATCTCTTCAAATGTAAGCGTAAACATCATAAAACTGTAAGACGACATAAAAAAATAACAAGAAGAAAAACAATCCTTGACTATTATGCCCGTGCAGTGTTTACAAAATGCTTATCAATCAATTCGAGCATGAAGACAAAAGGGCTGTAGACAAAAGGGGGCGGGATATGTTCCATCTGACAGAGGTCATAAAGAAAACTTTGGTGCTGCGACCGCCAGACGCCAAGCGTATTCTGCCCCTCAATCCAAGCCTTAACCTCCAGTCAAACCCTTGACGCCCGCATGGCGAAAACAAACATGCAAGAACTTGGCTCGCTCTCTCTTTTGCTCGGTACTACAATAAAAATTGTCAAAGTCAGTTTGTAGCAAAAGGAGGGGGCGGCGACGGTTGTGGTAGCGGTGGTAGCTGCGAGTGCGTCGACAAGGACGATACAATGATAATGCCAAGCATAATAACAGCAAAACGGCGTCATCACAACAACAAAAACAACAACCTAGGGCGATGAGAAAAGGGGAAATGGGGAAAAAAGCGAAAAGCGCTATACGCTCGACACTAAAAATTTTGGGCACAATGGGAATTGTCGCAGTTTCCATTCGCATCTTCGTCCTTATGCGATGTGTTCGCGATAAACACGATGTGATAACATTTCTCATGTGTGCGTTTGTGTGTGTCAATGTACATGCATATGTGTGTATATTTTGGGGCGTGCCGTAGCAAAGAAAAGCGCGTGATCAATTGATAAAATCGGAAAAACATAAATTTAAATTATGCGCCAATGACTTAGGCAGATGTTAAAGTAAATAAATTAACAACAGCAAATAATATTTTAATACGACTGTGGAAAAATTAAAATGATTAAAAAATTGTGTCAGAAAGTACGAAAATTAAGGTATCCCTCGTATAATGCCTCAAGCATTTTATTCGGCTTGAATAAGTTATTTCTTTTGCTTTTTGCTCGCTTATTACATGAAATATTGAAAAAACGTAGGCGAGCCCTGTTTAAGTCCCTTTAAGTTATACATTCAATAAGCAGCAAGCACAACAAGCGCATACATACATACACATACAACATGCACATAAAAGAAACAAACTTAGGTAAGAGCATAAGTTAAAGTATCCTTGAATCACAAGTTTCTTCACAAGGTTTTTTTTTTTATTCAATTTTTGTTTTTCTCAACTTTTGGCGTTGGCGCTCAGCAGAATCAACATTATTTTATTTTGTTGCGGTTTCTATTTAATGCAAACACATTTAAAATGTTGCCAGCTGGCTGTTTGACAAATTTCCAGAGTGCAGTTTCACAGTCAGATTGTGGTTTTGGCTGATTTACTGTGGTTTACTGCATGCATCAGCTGCATTTGATTGTTAAAAATAAAATAAATTAAAAAAATCCAGTATTTGCTTTGGACGAGATTGCTCAACTTAATGGCATAATGCATATAGCACGGTTATGACATTTAGGCTGTCAAAATTATAGAACTACTAAAATTTAGACTTTTTTCCAGTAAATAAATGAGTTAAATGAGACATTATAATGTTTCGCAAAGAAAGTGCATGAGAGACCTGAAGAAATTTGTTTTTCAAAATCGATTATAAGTATTTTTTGACAGCAAGAAAGCAAGCATTTCTATTCCGTTAAAAATATACTTTGAATAAAAATGGGGACTAAAAAGTCATATTTTGAGTAAATACGATTAAATTATAAAGCTTTATTTTCGCTTTAATGTCTCTATCTTATCCTAATGTTACCAAATCTGACGATATTGGTGCTCTGAAGGCTTTCTAAAGACTTTGGAAACTGACATGCCAAAAATAATTATGTTGTGTTTAACCGGCATATATGAGAACGTAGAATGTGGCTTTTGAATTCTTAAGATCTCATTATAATTCACATTCTCTAAAAGTTAATACAGTTACACTTGTTCTCACTTGCACTTGAATAATTATTTGCCTGAATGTGTTACACCCTATTGGTGTATATCTGTTATTACAGGGCACAATAGTTATTGTCCTAAGCACATTGAGTTAAGCCGAGCATAAATTTGTTTATATGTTAGTATTTGTATCTGACTGTCATTGTCATAACATACAGAGTTCAGCTGCTGCTGCTCCTGTTAGTCCTGCTGCAAAAGCATAAATCCTTTTTGGCCAACCATGATGATGGCTGTTGACTTGCTGGGTTTAGGAGAAGTGGAGATAGGTTTGGGGCATGGTGGTGTGCATGTGGCACACATTTGTGTGACATTTTTTGGTTGGCTGGTCACAGTTACGTAGCGCGTACGTGGCATATGTGGCGCATGTGTGGCATGTGGCAGTCAGGTACCAACTTTTAATATTTATATTTTCACAGGCCAAATCTGCCTTAATGCCACCTGCAGCAGCTGTTGTGGCCAGCACATTTATGCATCACCTATGGCTGCTGTTGCTTGCCGCCTGCTGTTCCGTGTTTTCCTGTTTGTGTGCAGGATGAGGGTGCTCTATGTGTGATTTGTGTGTGTGTGTGTGTATCTGTGCGCATATGTGTGTGTGTGTAGCCCGCGGAAATTCGTCAGGCAACTTGGCAAGCTGGCGAACAGGCAAAATGCATTTGATCAACGGTTCCACTTACAGCGCAGCCGCAAAGTATGCAACAATATTTAAGCAAACAGTTTTAACTGCGGGCAGCGCAAGAGTAACGGTGCATGGCGCAATATAAAAAAAAACAAGTAAGAAGGCTCTAGTCGGGACAGCCCGACTAGAAGATACCCTGAACCCAGTTGCAAAAAATAAATTAAATTTATATAAGACTTTGGTATACTGACTTAACTTCAATCGATTAAATTCGATATCTCCGGTGTTTCTTAACCGATTTGGACGAAATTTTCAGAAAAGATTTATCGTTACCCATTCTTTCAAACCTCATTTTTACATTTTCCAAATTCGATATTTTTTTGTTATCGATCCCATGTGTATATCGGAAACCAGAATAGTTATCGATAATTTGAAGCAAACTTGTTCTGCTCATAGTATAGGAGAACTTATATCCCAAATCTGAAGTCTCTAGCTCTTGTAGTCTCTGAGATCCACGCGTTCATACAGACAGACAGACAGACAGACGGACAGACGGACAGACAGACGGACAGACGGACATGGCTAAATCGACTCGGCTATTGATGCTGATCAAGAATATATACTTTATAGGGTCGGAGATGCTTCCTTCTGCCTGTTACATACTTTTGCACAAAACCATTATACCCTTATTTACCCATTTTATGGGTTAAGTGTATAATAAATAAGCCATGAGTGTTTGTGGCTTGGAATTTTTAATTAAACCATTTTATTTATTTATTGACTATTTCCTAGTGCTTTAATAAGGAGTACTATTTTTAAATAAGAGCACTAGACACGATTGATAATCTTATGTATATAAATTTATACAAACATTAAAGTCAACAATATAATTGCTTGTCTAGTTAGCATTTAATGGGAAATCGAAATTTGAATCTTAGCATATGCCTTGATTGATTATAAATATCTGTCTCTGTGATTCAAACGTTGTGAACGGATTTTCTCTACAATTTGGATCTTAGATCGTTTAATTTATTGTATAAGATGATTGAATTTTTAGCAGTGTCATTTTAATATTAAACTTTTTGCATGCCATTTAAATGTTGTGAGCGTACTTTGCCCAACTCCACAGCTTAATTGTAATAATGTGAAGCATTTATATCCATTTGGATATTTGGGCCAACAAAAAAGCGAATTTCAGGAATTTGTTCAACTCGAACTCGAAATCAGACCCCATAGGCTGTCACACCCAAACACACACACACTCGCACTTGCTACTCTTAGTACATCCGGCACAACGGTCACCATCTGTGGAGCCGTCAAAGTCGCCACGTTCCGGAAGTCACTCAACTGACTACGTTTTAGCTTGTTCTTGTCGTTGTTGTTTTTGTTGTTGCTGGCATCTGGCGGTGCTTTTTAACAGCATTTACCCCCAAACTTTACCAACCCTCTGTAAGCCCCTTTAGCAGTGTCAGGGGCGGCGTTAATGAACAGCAGCCTGTGGCAGGTAAAAAGAAGCTGAAGGAAAAAAATAAAAAGGCAGCAAAGAAAATCGCTCGGGCAGCGGACAGCGGTTCGAGGGAGGATGTGAGCGAGAAAGTTGAATGGAAAGGGAATTTCTTAACTCACTTTTTAGCAAATCCGCCAGTGTCGTAAAGTCGTTTATTTCAACTGTGGCGAGACGTAAATGAAGTTAATGTCGTCTTCGTTTTACGGTTGTCCTTGCACCCGTTCCTTCTTCTGTCCCAGCTTCTTCTTTTTCTAAGCATCAGAATCAGCTTTTAGCTTTAGCTCCTTCACTTGACTGTATTTTGCTTATCGTTCCTCGCTTTTCATTTCGCTGGACCAGTTGTTCTTGCTGTTGATTTTGTTGTTGTTGTTATGAATGTGCTTTTTTTCGTTGTGCAACGTGTGTGCTTGTGTGTGCCTAATACAGGTGTGATGATAAGTATAATGACTCTGTAGGCGACAGCTGAGCTTTATTCTCATTTACGTTTAAGTACGCAAATTCTAAGGCACAATTTGATTTTTTTTACTCACTTTTCATTAGGCGCATTTGTGCTAGCTGCTAATGAAGACCTAATTTTAATTAGTCTCACGTTATTGGATTAGCCCAGAAGCAGCTTAGCTTTCTAACAACTCAAACTAAAAGCTTAATTAAATTGATAGTCAGAAAAGTGTTGTGCTGAAAAACAACTTTATTGCATTTTGGTGGAACAGCTTTAATGAGCTTTAGAAGTTTTTGGGACTAGGTTGTGGTCAATCGTAATTAATTTCTTATATTTACTATCAATTTAATTAGGAAAAATAAATAAAAATAACTATTGTTGCAATAGGTGTTAATTAGCTTTTTGACAGCTTTTTATAGTTAAAATAAGTATATTTTTTCTAAAAGAATAGCTTTTTTTGGAATGACTGTCGATTTTAACTACCGATTGTTTTGTTGTCAATATTGCTTTTAATGCTAAAAGCTTAATTAAAAAATACAGATTAGTTGGGTTTCTAAAAATCAAAGTATTTGCCTTTTTCCAATCTATGTAATGTGTCTGAAAGCTTAAAGGTGCTTGAATCGCATTCAAATAAACTTTTCGGGCACAAAATACTTTTGCTGATTCATTCACAGCCCATTGTCAATGTCGCATTTGCCTTTCTTTGGTCTTTGTTAAGGTTAGGTGACATTTTTAGCCAGTGTCATGGCCCATTAGGGCCAACAGCTCGCGACTGACACAGTCAGTCAGATAATTATGCCCGTTACAAGCCGACTGACTAACTGATATCGTCTGACTCTATCCCACAGCTCAGCTTTATTAAATATAATGGCTGCTGTGGTTGCTCATAAAGGATGGCAAGGATGTTTAAGAGGTGTTCTTGCTGCTGCTTCTCTGGCATTACAATAAATAACAAACAAACAGAGAGCCCGTAACACGCACCTAACTCGCACTTCCCGCTCAGTTAATAGTTGCTCTGCGCAGCATTATATAAACATGACTTTGACTCTGTTGGAGATGAAATCGGTTTTCTGGCTGTGCTGGAATTGACTTTAGTTGTTTGTTTGGCTGCACAGCGCCAATTTTTTATATAGTATGTTTGTTTTGCTTTGTTGTTTTTTGTTTTCTGTTTTTGGCACTGATAATCACAGTCAGACAGTTAGCCAGCTATAAGTTAATGTGCGTGTGTGTCTGTGTTTACATTGTATCTGCCTGGCCACAATATAAACACTCACAAACACGCTCTTGGTATTTGGAGCTAAGCTCAAGAGTATCAACAGCACTACAGCATCAAAGCCGCCCGCCAGTCGCCAAGGACTTTTCTTAGAGAAAAGCGAGGAGGCTGTTAAACAGCAGGAGAAGAAGAAGAGATTTGTGAGCAGAGTACGCACGAATCCGAATTAACGTTAAATATTTAATAAATGCAAAAAAGGACACAAAAAAAAAAAAAAAAAATTTAATTCCGGGAACCATAATGTTGATTGAATTTTCTTTTTGTTTTAATTATAATAATATCAAAATATCTCATTTTTTCAAGCTTTTATATTTAAGGCTTTGTTAACTGACTTTTAAAATATATTTAACTGAATAATGTTTGTTTCTTTATTATTTTTTTTATTTATTACACCATTCATTCTGTTTAACAAAAGAATATAATGAAAATCCCGTAAAATAAGTATCTTACTTTCATAAAAATTCAAAATTTTATTGTAACAAGATTTTAACAGATACAAATTTAATATTCTCATACTAAAAAGCACTTCCGTTCATTCATATTCCCTGCAGTGCCTTAACTTTGAGTAGGTTCTTAAATTTCTGATAAATTAAAATGGACTGTTAAAGTCCCCAAATGGGAATCACACACACACACAAAGCCAAAGAAGAAAATATGAATGACACCACAGAATTGTTGTTATACTATTATATGTATTCTTTGCACTGTTCTGCTGTTGATAAGAACAAGCAAACTTGAGTTGAGTGCTGAGCGTGTTTTCAGTGCAGCGGTTACTTTTTCTTGGCTAAAATGATTTTGATATTTTATTCATCGACTGTTGCGGCACTTGCTGCTGCTGTTTGAACTGCTTGAGTTGCTTAAGCTGTCAATTGTCATTTGGCCAATATAATTTATTGATAAATAAGCGGCTTTTGCTTTTGCATACTAGACATTATCATTTTGTTTAGAGGGCAATAAAATAGGAGCGAGGAAGGGTGCCCAATTAACTAGTCGCGCTCACTTTAAGGCACAAACACACTCACATAGCCACGCACAACTAAGCACATGCACAATAACGAAACGTAAACTTAATGGTCCCGTTACAAAGAAAGTTAGAACGTGACGTAAACGTAAAGCGTGCGCTGCCTTTGGCGTGCTGCCTTCAACTGATTGTGTGTGGCAAATTATGAATCTGAATTGATGCTGCCAACAACATAGACCATTCGTGGCAAGTGCTTTTCGGAGTCACACGTCCTGCGGCTCGCGTCTCGTTTCGGTGCATGCAACTCGTGGCACTGGGGCACTGGCACACAGCGCCTCTGCGCATGTGTCGTGAGTGGATCTAAAAACCCCACTGAAAGAGCGACGGGTGCTGTCAAAGGGGATATTCATTGATATATTTTGTAATATCATGCAAGTTAACTGCAAATATTTCTTTATATAAAAGCTGAATCTGATTTGACCTAGGAACATAAAAATTTTTTTTTATTCATTTAGTTGAATAAATAAATTAAATAATACTTTTCTAATTGCCTAAGCGTTTTAAAAAGATCAATAATTAAATTGGTCCTTGCACTTTTTAAACTCACACATCTTTGATTCTGTATTTAACAACTCATAATTATAAAATTTTTTTTTAATTTCTTTAAAAGACTAAATTAAAAAGAAGAAAATAAAGAAAATAAATCTTCACTTTATTTATTACATTTTGTGTATAAATCTGCCCACTGTGCGTTCTGATTGCTGTGCCCATTTCGGAGTAATAACCCAGGGATGCTGGATAAACACTCACACCACCACTCATCGACACACACTCATACACACGTACTCTAAGACATTAGGTCGTAAAACAGTCGTTGAAGTTTGGTGCTCAGTTTGTATTGCGTTTGGTTTAAAGTCGCATCAAAATTAACATTTGAAATGCCAATTGTTACCCTCACAATATGTACTTATATTTACTGTCGTATAGCTACTTATCAATTTAGACGGTAAAGAGTTTGTCAAATAGCCTCATAGCTTAGGTTCTCAAGAATGTTTGAAGTTTTGGAAAATTTATATGGCAAAATAAAGAGCCTAGCTTTAGTATTAATTAAATTTACAAAAAAAAAATTCGATGAAAAAATAGAATGAGATTTTGAGTATCTACAAAAAATAGTGTGTCCTTCTTGATGCTTAAACAATTTTAAATATTTTGATACATTCGTGATTTGAGTGTTTTTTTTATGCTTATTTTATGCAATTTTAAATTCCTGTTGTGAGGTTCCAACTACGTGTGTTTAATGAGCTAAAACATTTGGGAAAACTATTAATAATAAGTGTAGTTCATTTTTATAATACCCTGATCCCATGTATATACAAGAGATAGAGACCTGAGATTTGGGATTAGAGTTCGTGTTTAATGCGTTTGTCAAGTATGTTTCAAATTATCGATAACTATTCCCGATTCCCATATAGACATGGAATCGATAGCAACCAAATTTTGAATTAAAACATTTATTAATGATCCAATGTAATAATTTGAATATTTTGAAGCGTTCAGGGTATCTCCTAGTCGGGCTTTATAGACTAGAGCCTTCCTTCTTGTTTTATATATACAATTGTTTTTTAAACTGGGCTCAATTTATAAGTGATATAATTTTTAATTTTTTCTTACTCTCTATCCGGACGCGATGCATATCTGCAATGTACCGATTAAATACCAATATCTTTTAGTATAAACACTTTAAGTGGTAGGTATTTGTTTGATGTAATCTACAATAAGAATTTTTTTCATTTTGTGGTCTGGTCTACTGTGTGTTGTGCACATATGTTCAGTTGACCCGCCAATTTTTTTGACTTTTGACTTTTCTGCAATTTTGTAAATTTCTTGCCGCTTTAAGAGCTAAACAGTATAAGAACTCTTCTTTATTTCATGTTTTAAAAAATTGCGACTACTTTTTTCAAAATCATTTTAACTTGAATTTGGTGTCATTTAACTCTCAAACGGTGTTGCCATCAAATCTATGACACTTTGATCTTTAAAAGCTTGTACCTTGGCATATATTTTTTGATCGCTTTACGATTTTATTTTGTAAAAGACTATTTTCCGCGTATTGATGTTTGTCATCAAATTGATGAAATAGTATTTTTCAAGCTAATTTTTCCAACCTTTCGCAATATTTGAAGCCCGTTTTGACCAAATTTCATTAACACCTCTGTGCTTTTGCTTAGTTTGAAATGTGCGAGCGAAAGTGATGGGTTTTAACGTAAGATATACAAGATATACAAATAACAGTTTTTTTTTTATCTTAAAGAAAATAATACGTAACATCGTTTGCGTTACATAAAATTAAAATCGCTTGACCGTTAAATACTTTGTTTAAATTAATCTTTTCCCTGTAGCGAATTTTCAATCTTGTCTCTTGATTAAAAATATTTCGATAAGTTTTAATCTTTATAGCAAAGACGATAGTTAAAGCAAACCAACAGCCTTATAAATTGTGGTATATGCTTCTTGTCGGTAAAGTGTCAGATCGATCGTAATTATTGCGTAACGGACATCCGGCACTAATAATTGAAGCACTCATTATTGTCATCGAAATTTATTTATGCGAATTCCCCTGCGCTCGTCAGGGTCGTAAATCTTTTCAGGCTGACCCATGAAGTTATCGCTGACGGGATTATGGCATGTCCTCTTTGCTTGCTTTGCAGTTGGCGTATTTATGGCCATCAGTATTAAAAACTTTATTATTATTAATACTGCGTTTTATTTGCGCACAATTGACCGAGCTCTGTGAGCACAATAAATTTTATTTGTGTACAGTCGAGAGTGCCACTTTATTGAATGAGATTCTTGAATACAATTGAATTGCATATGTGCTGCTAGCCAAATATTTATTGCTCGGACAAAGGATGTGCATCAACATTAATTGCAATAAAACATTGACATTAAATCAAAAAACCTGTTAGCAGAATGGTTTAATGTACAAATTTTGTTTAATATTTTCCACTAAACTCAAGCTATTGGGTAGTAAAAATTTCAGATCTTTTATAGTTTGTTTTTTAAATAAGTTCATGGGAGGCCTCTTGGAAACATCTTTATCCGGTTGCTTTGTGCAAACTCCAATGGTTTCTAACTAATCGTAAATGTTCTTATGCTTACTATGTAAGCCACATTTGCACATTGTGCCTAGTGTTTAACCAATGCTATAAGTCGTTTTATTTATCTTATAGCATGCATATATACAAATTTCCATTCTTTTTTTTTAAGCTGAGCAACAGCACAGCCAATGCGATCATTGCCACAAATTATAATTTGCAGAAAGTGTGAAATTTCCTTGCTACACAAAAATCACATTGAAAACTTTAAGCTAAAACGTAGTCTTTTCCCGACTTGAGGCAATTTAGGTTGCTTATTGTTTTCATTTCGTCGATAGAAAACGATGAAAACCCACTGGCAACTGATCTGCTGGACAAGAGTCAACAGATGATTAATACAAAATTCCACCCACTGGATTCCGATTTTTCAACAAAATTATACCACTTTATAAGCCCTACGGTTTTGATTAAGTTGCTTACACAGACTAGTCCATTGGGTAGCTATTATGAACGAATCAAGGGCCAGTCTTAGCGAACAACTCCATTGGTTGTGACAGTGTTTCGTTCAAGCTTCGTACACGACTTGCCAACGTGGGCGAACACTGAATCAGTCTCTGTAGATGCAGCGACGAAAACACTTTTTAAAATTATCATTGAGCATTTGAGTGTAAACTGCCAATTCCATGTGGACTAGTTCATGGATGCGTCAAAGTGGATGAAGAACGTGAACGAAAATGGTACGCAACATAAAAAACGAATAAA
This sequence comes from Scaptomyza montana, assembly GCA_018904305.1. Classification (NCBI taxonomy): domain Eukaryota; kingdom Metazoa; phylum Arthropoda; class Insecta; order Diptera; family Drosophilidae; genus Scaptomyza; species Scaptomyza montana. The sequence goes on from JAEIGR010000012.1 coordinate 950,418, forward strand.
ATATTTTGCTTCGTTAATGTTCGTTGAAGCGGCAGAAAAGGCGAACAAAGAAAATGTGTTAGTTTGGTATACCAACAAAAAGCTCATGTGTCAAAAGAAAAGCAACTCGGCATTTTGGTTGCTATAGCAACGGTTTCATTCCTTTAAGTCCACTTCGCAGTAGAGCTGCTTTTTCAGCTAGACCCTGATAGAATACTAACATTATATTAAAGAAAAAAGATTAAAACTAGTTGAAACTATTTGAAAAATATTTAGCTCTTTCTTATTCTAGTTATTTATTTTGTTATCTAAAACTTTTAAGAATATTTTAATACGCACATTTAGTACATATATACCATACATGTACATGTGTGTAAAAAATTCACAATAACTTTTGACCTCAAAATTTATTTATTTGGGGATGCATTTTGGAAAAACCTATCTTAGTTTCACTTCCTTTTCATATGCTATCAAGTCGGGTAAAAATAAGATTGCTTTGTACTGGACATAGAATTTTGTATACATAGATTTTAAATATTTTAAAATTGTTTATAATTTTAATGATATAAAAGCTCCCATTTTTATCGTAGTGAGTGCCCCTAGTGAACTAATGACTCTTCGAGCGCACAAATAAAGTTCAACATTGGCCATATTGTTTACGTTGTGAAATGAATATCAAATAATTCTAACGCTATATCAAATAGAATGCGTTGATAAGCGAATGGAATAGATAAGCTTCCTTTCAATATTGAATAGAGAGTATTTCAAAAAGTTTTAGGTCCAAGCTAAGAAGAGATTTTATTTTTTGTAAAGTATTTTTTCACTTAAAAAAAACAAGCTTTAAAAACAAATAGAAAATTGTAAAAAATCTAAAAGCAAACATCGCATTATTGAGTAAACAACGCTATGGCTAATAACGCACTATGAGAATGTGGGGTTGGCTTAACAAAATATTCATTTGCATATATTTAGTTAAATAATGTTTTTTAAAAATTGAATAAAGACTTAAGTATACGCTTAGCCTAAACTTGAAGGATTAATGAATGTTCTCCTGTCGATTTGGTTGGATGGTAACTCTGGCATATGGACTCCCTGCTCCCACCTTGCGTCGCATGGTGACACCTCGATGTGGTCGTAGACCCATCACAGTTAGATAAACTCCAGCGGCACATAGTCCAATTAGACCCAATATGATCAGTCCATAGGCCCATCTTGGCCACCTGTCGCAACTAAATTCGTCACGTCTCAATGAGGAGACGAGCATTCCACGCACTCTGGCTGGTCTCAAGCAGCGCCCATGTGTCTGAATGCTTAGATCCTTAATCCACTCTAGCTGGCAGTCACAGTGAAGCGGCACACCATTGAGGTCCAGCTGGGTAAGTTTAGCAAAAATCGGGTACAGGCTGACATTGAAACTGCGCAACACAGTGCCACGAAAACTCAAAGTGCGCAATGAAGGCAGAGTTAGGTTTCCATTCTCCAAGACAAAGGCATCCCCATCCAGATGGTTAAGACGTCGGTTATTCTGGAAGCTTATCGACTCCAGTTGTTGCAGGGATGCCAGGGAATGAGCTGCGATGCCTTGAAGGAATGGCATATCCTCCACATAGAGTTCTCGCAGATCCCTCAAATTTGACGCATCGACTGGCAACAGTTGCTCGAGAAGATTCTCGCTTATATCCAGACGCTGCAGATTGGCAGGCAACTGGCCAGGCACACGCTTGAAAAGATTGCGTCGGAGTGATAGTTCATTGAGTGGTGCATCAATAGGTAACTTTAGTTCACTCAAATTGCACGCATCGAGGCGCAGTGTATCCAGTTTCGGATTAATGCCACAGCTCCTGTAAACATCCACACCAGTAATGCTCTGATTGAGTTGCCTGTTCCAAGATAGTTCCAGTGAGTTCAATACAAGGAGTGGAGCAAAGATCTGTCCAGGCAATGCATGCAGATTGTTGTGAGCCAAGCTGAGTACCTGAAGATGTGGCAAATTGGCAAAAGAATTCGCCTCCAGCTGCTGTATGCTGTTCCAGCCCAAATACAATTCATGCAAGCTAACCAAATGTTCGAAATTGTTGGAGGAGATAGTGCTGATGTTATTGTGCATAAGATTCAACAAACGCAAACTGTCGCTATTAAAGTTTGGAGCACGACTAAGTTTATTCCAGGATAGATCCAATGCATCGATGTAGAGTGGCAGTATATTAGTTAGATCGTCAGCCTTGTAGTCCTTGTAGCTACAATCGACGTGAAGGGCACGCATGCCCCATGGTGCGGCACTCACATTGCTGCACTCACATGAGAGTCGCGTATTGCGGTGTGCATTCGGATAGCAGAAACGATCCACTTCCTCATCATTAGCATCTATGCGCTCCGATTTGGCAAGTCCAACTGCCAGCACTGTCACCAATAGTAGCAGGAAGTTTAGTTTGTGACCAAAGTTCATTAAATTTTTTGTCATCGTATGCGTCATCGAATTAGGGTTGTTCCGCTAGTGAACGTGTTAACTACCAAACTGCACAAAATCTAAAAATTTGTTAATTGAGTTTTGTTTTGCTGCGACACTGGAACTCTCAATATGGTAGATATGGATTTTATCTTATCGCTGGAACTGGAAAAAAGCTCGATTGCGACACTTAGAGATGGACTGAGCAAGCACGCATGCCGAAGCATTGGAACCGGTGCTGGAAATAAAATTTGTATATTTCAATTTATGAACATTACAAGATATTAAGAGTGATTATTTACGAAGTGATTAACGCAATAAGTACCATAGTTTAAGCCTATTGCTAATGAGAAAGTTGTGAGGTTAGAATAAACTTTAAAAGATGACAGATGTATAATAAGTCGCAAAGTATTGCAAATATGGCAGTTCATTGTGTTTAAATTTTAAAGAAAGAATTTATGTGAAATAAATAAGTTTATATCAACCCTGCATGTATTCGTTTGAATATCAGTTAGAGTCTATTAGAATCTAAACAAAAATTTTATTTTCAAGTTTATTTAGTTTTCTAATATTTCTGTCTTTTCTGAATATTAAACATTGTGTTTTATTTGAAATCACATTGTTTTTTACATTTCCACCGCTCTTCAACTCGATTGTAATAGAAACATTTATCAGTTTTTGCTCTGATACAATAGGCCAGTTGCCCAGTTGGCCATCATATATATGCTCACATTCGTTCCTTCATCGCACTCATTGCACACATTCATGTTGTTAAGTCATGAGTTTTGTGAGTCGTTCAGGTGCGCATTCATATGTTTCTGATAAGATAAGGTGGACAAAGCTTTTAGTTTTGCGTCCCTCCCTCTCTTTATCTTTATATGTAATTGTGTTTTTTGTTGTGGTCTCATATAATTTATCTGGTTCATTAATCATGGCTCATGCCAGACATAAGCTTTGGACATAAGCAAAGACAGAAGGCAATCTTTGATTCACATCGAAAAGCATTGAATGTAGATCGAAATTGTGTTGCCTATCTCACCAAAAACACACCCCCTCAAAAGTTGAGTTTAATCCCTGACAGCAATTTACACGCTGACTTAGCGTTGATTTGGTCTTATCCAACTGGATTTGTGCGTTTTCTTTGAAACGCTAAATGAGTGCTTAATTAACTTAAATTCCAATTACGCCTATAAGAAGAGGATTGATGTTTGAGTTGGGAGGGATATTGATATTCATATGAAATATTTGATTGTGGGACATTTTAATACCCTGTATTTAGTAAAACTAACGACACTTAACTAAACAATTTTATGTTAATGTTTCTATGATTTTTAGCTATTAAGAAAAGGAATCGTCATCACTCTTGGCCTTCGGTATAGAGTAAAATAACTTTTGAGATTTTTGTTAAAAAAAAGAGATTTGATTTGCGATTGTTCAACCTAAAGCTCAGTGGATACTTTCTAACAAGAAGCTCCCTTTCCTGCTAGACATTTTTCTTGGATCTTATCCAATACTCTACATAGAAATGTAAAAGTATTTTGAATACTGTTAGGTTTCCAAGTGTGTCTGAACTTTTTCTTTATCTCAATGCTGAATTGATGATGCGCTCAAGCATAAGTACACACATATACAATGTAAACACACACACACACACACGCACTCAAAATTAACATAAATTATAGACTTGTATGGATAACTGTTTGCCACTCTTGACTTTAGTCAGACGCGAAGACACAGCATCAAATTACATGTAATGCGGCGATAGAAAAGGCAAGTGCTGAAAAGAGAAAAAAGAAAGTAAGAAGAGAGAGTAAAAGAGTGGAGATAGTAAAGAAGGGCGATAAGGTGAAACGAGCTCATGTAAAGCGTTTAATGAGCTCTGTGTCCTGACTGTCAAGTGTGTGGGCTTGTGTGTGAGTGAAAAAATGCTGTTGTATTCGGAAAATTGTGAAAATGCCTGGCACATGTTTCAGCTATTCCTTAACAAGCCCACATCTTCCTCTTTGCAGTTCCCCTCGAGTCATTATTTACAGGCAAATTTATTTTCAACTAAAAACTCATTAAATTTATTGAATGGCTGATTACGTGAAGGCGGGCATGTGTATAGGTGTTTTGTGTGTATGTGTTAATGCATGTACTTAACAATAATTATGCGCAATTTAATTAAAACTCAATTTGGCGACTCAATGCCAGCCATAGATTCTAATGGAATTGTTAATTAATAGGAAACACACATTCAGCTTATATTGCCAAAGAGATATCAAATTTCCGTTTAGGTTTGGGCCATCCATCACTTTCCGGCTAGGACTTATTTTATGGTCAGCATGATGGGAATTAATTGCAAAATAAAATCAGCGCTAAACGTGCAACAGTCAAAACTCGCGAACACACACACACACACACACACACACACACACACACTGTAAATACAAACAAGCTGTGCGCTGGGATCGTTCTAAATATTTATGAAAATTTAATATTAATTTCTAGCAAAGCGTCAGCTTGTGGCAGCTAGGGTCATTCAGCGTGGCTTAAATGTGTGAGCCCCGAAAACTGAACACAACGCACGAACATGATGCAAATCAATGGCACAAACAGTAGCAGGAAATACAAATCGGCAATCGATATGGGGAAAATCATTAAGATGCGCATTGCAGTTGATATGCTGCAATTGACATTAATGCCCGGTTGCATGTACATATATTGACTGCCAGAGCTAGCCCAAGACACACCCAAACACACACACACTAAGCACCCTGTACACTGGGATGTAACAGCTCAATAGTTGCCTAGGTATCGGGTCGAGACGTAGGACAGACGGATCTTTGGTGCCCAACTAGAATCCACTGTTATCTTGGATGATGCTGAATGCACCGAAAAAGTGATTGAGCGGATGATGTTGCTGGTAGAATGCGCACGCAATGCTAGATGGCCATACCAAACAGTAACGGAGGCAATATGTCCCTAAATACTGGTGTAACGAGAAAATAGCTGAGGCTTGAAGCGACTTCAACCACGCAAGACGCCACTAAAGGGGTGAACAAGGGTCAGTACTTGGCCATCTAATGGGGAATGTCATGTATGAAGGCCTATTCAGTGGGTTTTGCTGACAATGTAGCGATCGTGGTCATTGCAAAAGACCTCAAGGCGGCTGAGGAAAGGTGCAACCAATCCATTGCAAAGACCATCTAGGTGGGCGTGACATCCAAACTTCTTCTGCAGATCTTTTGAGAAAGCTACCAGCTATTTTCCCACGAAATTTGCAAAGTTCCAAGTCTTTAGCTTTTAGGGCCGACCAACGACAGACGTACAGACAGACAGGCAGCATGACTGATGTTTCAAAAAACCAATATTCTCTTTCCCTTCGGTCTCATAGTATAAAATCACACACGCATCGCACCAATTGCTGTTTCTGGTTGTGCTAATTGAATCACTTGTCATACATTTTCTCTTATAATAGCGCATTAAAATGTAAACTACAATTATGCATTGCATTCTCGGGGTGGGAAAGGCTGGCGAAGGTTAACGGTGTGTAGAATGCAACCGCATCCGCTAAACGGAAGTGTTTGTGTGTGCCACAGGTAGAGAGTCAAACACTTGCAAATGCAGCAGGCTGCTAGAGCCACAAATGCTTGCATTTATGCATACGGTCTGCCACTTAGTGCTGCGTTGCGTATGCTTAAACGCTTTAAAGTATGCAACAAAGCATGTAACGCAAACACAGACCCTGGCAGAGAGACAGAATGGTGCAGCACATTATCTAATTGGCTTTTTAAACGCTTCTGTCATGCCCAATGACATTTTAGAGTCTTCGTAGGGAATGCACTGTTTAGTGAGGCATTGGTTAGTTGAGCACTGACATACTGTGGTTTGAGCGAATTCAAAAAGACATTAATTTTCAAACAACTAACACACGCACAGTAAAGAATACTTTGAATCTGTAGGCAATGTCAAACTCACCAGATTGAAGAAAGTTTTTAGTTATAATTTCTAGCAAAAGTTGTTAGACGAGTTGAAAATACAAGAATAAAATTACAATAAAAATATCAAAAGTAAATAAATATTCAAAACGGATTTATAGCTCAAAATAAAATGTGTTAAGCCAAAGCTTTATTTGATATGGGTTTTTTTCTGGGTTTCCCCGATCCTTGCCACATGTTGAATCATTTTTATGCTTAATACTCCCAGTCCATCTAACCTTTTACTATTTAATTTAAGTTAAGCTTTTTTGTCTTTTTATTTATGCGTGTATTGTAATTTAGCATAAATTAAATATAATATCTTTATCTTTATTTACTAAAATATTAATTGTTCCATTTCTAGGACAGTCCAATATCAGAAGATTGCCAACGCATAAACTGAACCTAATTTCAAAAAATTAAGTTCTTACAGCTAAAAATATGTTATTATATAGTTGATAACACTATTTTATTTTAGAGCAACAGTTTGGTTTTAGTTAAAGTATGATTCAAATCAAACGCACATATTTTATATATAAGACTTTAAGTAAGGGCATTCAATCGTCGATAACCCAAGCTTCTGTTCTACCTTCTGTTTTATTTACTGCGCTCAATTAAATGTTAAATTTAAAGAAAATTATTTTGTCTAATGGCTGAACGTGCCACAAAACGACCTCGTTGCGTTCTTTACTATGTCCCATTAGGTTTGGGCCCTGTAATGCCTTAACTAAACAATAGGACAAGCCCAAATACATGTGTGGTTATGTGTGTGTGCGTGCGTGTGCGTGCGTGTTTGTGTGCCTATTAAGCACATACAGAACAAGAGGCATCAACAATTTAATACTTTCATTTGATCAAAATAATAAAAGCCAAGACTATAGACGTTGAAACCATAAATATAAACGCACATACACGCACCAACACACACACATGCGATTTGGTTTCATGAATGACTTGAATAACGAATCTGAAATCAAAAATGAAAGGAGCATTTTTTGACTACTAATTGACATACTATGCCTTAAACTGGCAAAAGTTATTAAATGATAAAGCCAACATAAATTGAAAAATGGGTTTTTAAGTATTTGGGAACTTATAAGCTTACTCACAAACTAAGACAGACAGAGCGACAAAAAGAGATAGAAAACAGAAAGAGATGGAATGCAAGATAACAGTAAGCAGAAAAGTGGAAAGCAAGATTGCTATGACAATGTTGCCATTTCATTTCTCAAACAAACAAGTCAAAAATTAAATTTTGCCTGATTACCTGAGTGAATAGTTTAAAAGTATTAATACAATTTACTTATTTATGATTTAATGAATGGGAATGTTGATGACGTTTCCTGATTAAGTTTCTCATACTTTTTGCAAATTGATTGATAGCCTACATATTTACTGTTGTATTTGTTCTTAAGATGTTTCCTGTTGATCTACCCTGCTAGTGTTGTTGGCAATCACTTTAAATTAGTCACTGCCAGGGAAATGCTCGTTTATATTCTTAATGAATCTTTTTGAGAGCCAGTTTTTTGTTGCTGCTACAGTTTTTGCTATTTATTTAAAGCTTTTTGTTTTTGCTGCCTTTTGGCAACAGAGTTACCCACAGATACATCAGCATACAGTTTGTTGGTGCATACCTTTTCTTTATATAAATTAACCCAAGCTAAAACCCGAACCAAGTGAATTTTTGGCTGTGCTTAAAGCGTAATGAAATTTGCAAAATCCTTTGACGGCTTTGCGGTTTAAGTTGAATGCAAATTCACATACAAAAATACGCACACATACCCTGTTGCGCAAAAGATTTACCAACGATATAAGTTTCTCTCTCTATGTGTTTAACATGTCTGCATAAAATGTCAAATATTTTTCCTCTAAGCTGCCACTTTAAATTTACTGCTGCGCTTTTTGCTGCTTAACTAACTGCCACCACAGCTGACAGCTGTACGTAAACCTTATAAGAAAACCTATAATACTACACATTCGCAGTGTAGCATTCAAATAAAGAAGCTTTTTTGCATTTTTCTAATCGTTTATTGGTGACTTAAAATTGAGACAAACAAACTTTACAAATGCAGTTTCAGCCCTCAACAATGCTGTGCAAGTTAAGTGCTTAAAACATGCAACTTTTAAATATCCTATGAACATTACTTTTACTGGATAAGGCGGGTATTTTGCAGTTGTGCAAATGATGACCGTTTAGAGCATGGGTAGTAGTGATAAGGATTAAGGGTTTGTTCATGTAAGGCAAATGCAAATGTTGAAAAATGTAAATCGAATTTTTAAGTATTATGCAAGCACATAATTATTTGTTTTAATGCACATATTTCTCAAAAAGGCGTTTTTAAGTTTATTAATTATTATAATTTTATGCATCAGTTACGTTTAAGCGCATCATCTGTCACTTTAACTGTATATGTAGCTCTGTCATGTTGAACACAATTGTATTTCGAGTTTTAAGCATATTTTCCATTTCTTTGCAGAGCAGCTCTTATTCGAGCAGTCGCGATTCGAAGTAATGCATTTTCTTACATGAAAGGCAATTTGCTTAACAACAGCAACATTTGTATTGCCTTGCTGCCTCCCTTATGTCTGTCCAATAGCATTCCTCTGTTGGTCATGTTGTACGGACGCCTTCACGTTTTGGGGCCAAAATGAGAATTGAGTTTCATTTGCAAATGCTGCCCATACTCTATCCTCTCATGTTGCCTCTGTCACTTTTGTCTGTCTCTTTGCCAGCTGTACAGTTTGTTGCTTTTCTTGTGGACACACACAAAAACTCTGAATTGCTTGCTTGCTGCCTGGGCAGAAAGTTGAGAGTGCATTTCGTTTGCCTTGCTTGCTTGCTTGGTTGTTGTTATTCTTGTTGTAGCTGTTTTGTTCGTTTCGAGCTGTAATTTGATTTGTTTGGTTCATTCTGCTGTTGCTCGGATCTGTTGGCGATTGTTGCTGTAGCTTTCGCTTTTGTATTTTTGTTTTGTTGGTTTGTTTTCTGAATTGTGATGCCATGTGGCAAGTTGAAGTTGTTGCACTAATTAATTTTGCTGCTGTTGCATGTTGCATGTTGGCTGCTGTTCGGCCTTGTGGTAGCATTTCGTCCTTTTTGTCTTGTTGCATTGATTGAGCTTCAATTAGCTCCGTTCATCTGTCCATAAACGTCTCTAGCTCTCGTGTTTTACACTCTTACTAGTTAACCTGCCAGGCAGCTGTCAATCTCGCTTTATGGTGCACTGCGCATGTGTCCTTGTCGTGGGTGATTTATTGCCTTTAGCCGTTGCTAAGCTCGATATTAATGTACTTCACTGTTAAATTTAGCTGCTTGCAAAACGCTACCAACAGATTAGCGTAGGCAATGTCGGAATTCTTATGCGTGTATGTATGTGAGGATGTGTGTAAGCGCGGATGTGCGTAAGTGTAAATGTCGATGTGTGTGTGTTTGGCAGCCTAATGAAGTTGTTAATGCGTAGGCTGACATGTATGTGTGAGTGTGTCCTTTAGTTAACGTGCGACAGGAGAACTCTATGGCACATAAGCTCAGCCAGCAATATACACAAACACTGTAAACAATGGAAGTTTTAATTAAATTCTTGGCAATTGCTTATGTTGCATACAAAATTGAACTAGGGCACATCCTTAGGAAAATATATTAATGTCCGTGTCATGGTGTCTGTCCGTCTGTGTGAACGCTTTTGTTTTCGACACCCGTAAAGCTAGAGATTTGAAACTTTGCAAATATCTTTTTCTATGAGCGGGACAGATTGGGTTTCTACCCCTACTGGGGTGCCAAGTAATCGATAAAAGCCGATAACTGATAATCGATAATCGATGAATCCGCATATTTCCCGCATCCTTACAGCTAGAGTTGCTATAGCAGTCTAAATCCACAGTTATTGTCCTAGAGCCACTTAATTTATTGTCGTTCCATCCCTGCCTCCCCAAACAGCCCCACCCCCACTTTAAAATCAGAATTGCATGTATCTTTCACAGTTTAGCTAGAGTCAACAAATATATTATCCAAAATTTTAGCCAAAATGCAATTTTCAAAAAATTATTAAGTTGTATTATTGTTGCAGTCACAAAAAGCAATTAAAGATTTAATATTTTCACTGTGCCCGAAAATCTATAAAGTTTATGCCTACGAGTATTTGTATTTGTATGGGTGTGTTTGTGTGTGTGTGTGTGTGTTCGTGTTTGTGTAATAGTCATGACTTCAACACCCTTTTGAGTGAGCTGTGAGGCCAACGTCTGAGCCAAGCCTCAGCGACAGGCATTGACGTTGATTATTAGCCAATGGCTGGACTCTGAATCAGGCAACAGGACGAACCTCCTGCTAGCCTGTAAGAGAGGGGAATAGCGGGTTTTTACTGAAAGTGACATTCATCTGGTTTATGTTATTCGTTTCGCTTTGCCTTTTTGTATTTCTTTTATTCTTCTCATTTTTTTATGCGTTGTCCGAAATGTGTGTTTATAGTTACGACTTAAGAGTTTCCTTCTGTTTTTTCCTACTTAGTTTACTTGGGCTTGGTTCAGTTTTGGCTACATTTTTTCGCTGGTTCGTCGTTTATTTTTCATATACACACTTAGATTGAATTGGATCGTAAAACTTGAGCTGTTGTTGATGCTTAATCCTGCACTTGCATCATCAAGTAGCAACACACATAAATAAATCAACTCAACTTAACTCAAAGCCTTTAAGGACACATATACAAATGACATATTTATATGAACTGACAGCCCTTTAAGACCAGAAAATCTTTGAGTTAATTAAGAAATTATGCTTAAAAGCAAATAATGTTTACAGTTTAAACTTTATTTGTAGCTTAGAAGTTTTCAGCTTAATTATTTGAGTCTGAGTTGTTTGCATAGTTTTATTTCTTTGAACTTTTGACAGATTAAGTTACGCATAGTCAATAAAGGGAAAAATATGTGTTCTGCATGTATTCAAAAAATGTCTTATTAAAGTTTTTTATATTTAGTCTATTAGTATGTAAAGAAAGTAATTAGTTGCTACAAAATCCAAGGCCAACTAAACTGAGTAAATAGCATAGACAAAAACAATCTGAGCTCAATTAAAAGTCAAATTGCCCGCGCTTGTTCCTAGTCGAAAGGCAATTGAGTTAAATGCCTGAGGTGTGCATCAGCTGCACTTATTCCAGGGAATTAAATTACCGCTAATGAGTGTGCAAAAGAAGATAAAAAAGATGCTGCTAACAAGGTGTAGAGGTAAGGCTGAGTTTGATCCGGGCCAACTTAAACTTGGCTTAAATGACAACATTGCAGTTGATATTTCATTTTGCATGCCGTTGGCCCAGTTTTTGTTTTACTTTCGGCTTGCAGCAGCAGGAAATAACGAAAGCAGAACAGGGATGCTGTAAATGAATTAATTTTTCATTTATTTGCTGTAGGAGGGAAGGAATCTTTCACTTTCTCTCTCTCTCTCTTGCTCTCTCTCTGGGCGGAGCCATTGTCGAGTGCAGGGCGCTTAATTAGGTAAGTGAAAGTGGCGCCAACGTCAAACAATTGAAGCTGTCAGACGCCAGCACAAGAAGAAGTGGGTCAATTGCCACAGGGCAGCGGCAACGGCAATCCTTCTCCTGCCACACCCCACTTTACGCTACTCTTGCCCCAGTGCCACTTTTGACCCAGCAACGTGCTCGAGCATATTTTAAAAGCGAAACAATGCGCCAAGTGCTGCATGGAGAGCATTTTAGTTGACAAGCATATATAGAGCGAGCGAGCTATAGCGAAAGAGAAAGAGCGATTCAACTTCGGCTGATAAGTGCAGTCTAATTGAATTATGTGCTCAAATTCTGACTGGTGCCTATCAAAGTGTAATAACAAAAGATGCACTTGCCACTGGGAATCATTTCAGCTGCAGGCTATACTGCCTTATAAGTTGCCAGAGTCCCAGCCAGAGCCCTGAAAGGTGGATGTGTGTAATTGAGTCAACGTTAAACTCAACGTTAAACTCACTTGACAGCATATCACATAGTCACACACACCCACAGACACTCAAACACACACACACTCGGACAAAGAAGTGGGCAACACTTGTTGTCTGTGTCATCAACATGAACTGGTTAAGTTTCAATGACACTGGCTGAAAATTAGAAAAACAATTCATTTATATGAAACTCGAAAGCCATTATCTAAACGTTAACGTATTTATATGATTATAATTTAGGCGGAAATTTAAACCCATTTGTGGACAAGATAAAGAAAACAATTGAAAACGAATACTCTGACACTGGTATAAAAATGGGTGTTAAGGAGTCTGCCTGCAAAGGGGGTGTACGGTGGCGGGAGGAGTACGCGCTATGTTCAAATGTCGTAAAAATTGATAAATTTAATGCAGATTTTTGGGAGATGTCACCATTTATTTTTCGCTTCCAATGAAACTAATATCAACGAAATAAAACAAAGCTTACCTTCAACGTATTTTTAATGTTTTCCACAAAGTTTTTAAAGCTTGTAATTTTTTTTGTTTAATAGAGACTTGTTTTGCATCAAATATATAAACCTGGCATCAAAGTATAAACAATATATAAATCCACATTGGAACAATAAATATAAAGCCAAAAGCCCTCCAGGTGACAATAAAACATTCAATTAAAACTTTTACATTTGGAAAAATGTTTTCAGCTGTTGTCATTTGGGATGCGTTGTATGCTTTACAAATGAATATTAAGCATGTAATACAAACGTGCACTGATTCTCGACATTTAATTTAAATGTCAACGCTAAAAGATGAACTCGAAAATTAATTGTATTTATGGCCTGAAGCAGTGAATACTTAATCACTTCAACATTATCCCTCTTTTAGCACTTTAACATCGTTGAAATTTTATGTGCGTCAAGAAAATGGAAGAGAGAGAGAGAGAGAGATCTGCACTTAAATTGCAGCAACAAATCTTATCAATAGGCAACATTAAACCAAAACTGAGCTGAACTTTGACATCGAATTCAAGGAGGCTTCTCGTCGGTTGATCTATGTGGCACACTCGTAAAGCCCCAAAACTGTCAATAAAAATAACATCGAGCAGAGTCGACGTACTGTTAATTTATGTACCAGAAATTTTGTTACTTTATTTGCCGAGTAGAGATTTTTAGTGCGCCATGTCTGCCGTCTCGCATTATGTTTTATGTATTACGTATAATGCACACACACACGTGACTATCTCAAGCACTTGAGAGCACATCTCGAGCTTACAAGTTCAAGAACCAAGGACCAAGGCGACGACCGTCGACAACAACAAAAAGAGCAACAACAAAAAGAAAACATTAGCCATCTTTTGTGGGCTCTTAGTTCGTTGAGATGCTACATATGTATCTCTAAATAGACAGGTAAAACTCATACATACATAGCCTTGGCTGGTCCCAGATTTATGCATGCAGTTGGTTTATTGAAAGTCGACCGGCTGTTTAGGATGCAATAAATATTTTTACGCTTTTGTTAGCCCTTACTTTTTATGGGTTATAATTGTTAAGTGTGAAACTTGGGTCCTTAACTATGTTCAGTATAATGGAACCAGAAAATGTTTTAGATATTCAAAACGTAAGATAAAAGTTTATAAAATTAATTATAATAAATTCAAGACGATTTAAAGTATTGCAAAGTACAAAAATCTTTGTAAAAGCTTCATTAGGAAAAGAAGTTTAAGTTCAAAGAACTTGATATAAATTTTCTTCGAAAAGTAACTAAGTTTTTCTATATTTCGTTTTTTGTTCAATGTTACAATGTTGTTAAGGTATACCAAAGTCGGCTAGCTTACCTTTCCAAGCATTCTTACTTTGCTTTATTTACGATTCGTGTTTTTTATTGTAGTCGACATGCGATATGCGCAAATCACCCGCTGTCTGTTGTGCTTCAAATGTGTTTTACAATATTTGTTAGTTTGCTTTGCCTTCGCATCTGACAGCCAACAGCTAAGAGTGCCCTGTCTTATGTCTATCGTCTCATAGCTTCTGTATACTGTCCCCACTGCCTGCACCTCGCTGTCACATACACTCATAACTAAGAGAGTGCTTGGGGCTGACGTAAGCGTAAATCGTGGCACATATATACACATATATATACTCTAATATATACATCTAAAATATAGACGATGCCTAAAAACAAGCCCTCAAATTGCACATGGAAAAAAGTTTTTTATGATGCATTTAAAACTTCTTGATTATGCGAATCCCAAGCTATCTATCTATGTGTGTGCGTGCGTGTATGTGTGCGTTTGGCTGACAAACTAACCCAAATGTACGAGCTTGTAACTTACATAATTTCCCTGCGAGCAACCTTAATTTAAACTTGCTTCCAAGCATACTTTTAAGGCGGAACTGATATAACTACGTTGCAGTTAGGCATATGCTAACTAGGAGCAAGGTGGACTTAAAGGTTTCGTACTAAGATAAAAGGTTCAGCCCGGAACATTTCTTAAACTCAGTTTCAGCGCCCAAGGTAAACGCCATATGAAAACAAAATTATATTTTACCAATATTCTTGTTCGGTATTTGATATGTTTATTTGTTAAAGTGACGTAGTATACTATTTGGAAGGTATTCAATTCCTGTTTGTTGAAAAGATAATCGGTTTCAAGCAAAAAGAAGCGGGAAACATGCGTATTTTGATTAAAGTAACATTATATACTTATTTAGCAGCAAAATTCTAGCTTGAATTCGAAATGAAACAAAGCTTAATGTTTAAGGCTTTAACTTACCTTTTTTTGAGCTCAATTCGATAATTTGCGACCCTTTAGTTCCTTTTCAGCCATTTTTTTGTAAGATGCACTGGCTTCAACACCACGCCCCTCTTAGCGCTTGGGGCTGCAGTGAGCAGCTGTGTTTGGTAGCTGGCTCTGTATCTGAATCTGTTTCTGCATTTGTATCTGTATCTCTATCTGCATTTGATTCTGTCGTCTAATTGGCCTTTTTATGCACACGAGTACACACTCGACATCATTTCTATTTCCAGGGCCATTTCCGTGCCAAAGCAGTTTATCACTAACTATGCACATTCAGGCTCGTCCTCGGTCTCGTCCTGTTGCTCATCCTGTTGCCTGCAGCACGTTGCCTGCTGCCGTTGCAACTGCAACCAATTCAATATTACGTATACGTCGCGTGTCCCGCTTTAGCCCTCAAAACTGCTGCAGGCTAACGACGCTGCTTGACAAAACGTGAGCCACTCCACATAAAGTGTGTGTGCTCTTCCACATCCACAGCCATGCGTCCAGCCTACAGCCTGCAGCCAGCAGCCTGCAGCCTGCTTCCCGCATCCACATCCAGCCCCAGTTTCAGCTTCAGTTCCCAAGCAATATCCCTGCCCGCTAATGGGGGCCACCACCACACAGTGTTCCAGCATCGCGACGCGCTTAACTTGTCGGCTTTAAGTGTCAGCGTTGAGCATCGTTCAGCTTTTGAGCCCATTCTGCCTCTTTCCTTTGTCTTTACCCCTCTCTTTCTTTGGAATAGGAAACCACTCTCCTTCTTTGTCTCTTTCTCAAAATGATACTGCTGTGGTGCGTAACGCGAATGGCGTTTTATAAGCTACACCAGGCACAGACTTCAGTTCGCTTGACGGTTACTTATAACATGTTTTTTTTTTTTGTTTTTTCGGTTGTTTTTTTCGGTGCCAGTTAACTTAATTGGCAAAAAAATAGCAGTGCATCGAGCTATATAGTAGCTACCAATTTAATCGTTAACTTAATGTATTAAAGAGTTTAACAAATGTAAAGTGCAATGTTTTATGGCTTTTACTTTTCAGCAAGTTGGTCTGGATAACAAACTTTATCGTTATATATAGAATTATTTTATTTATTGATTCATTGTCAACTGCGAACTGGCGACACGAAAGCAAAATTAATTCAAACTAAAATATAGTTAAAGTAAATAAATTAAAATTAAAGTATAAAATTACATTTTAAACTGAAAGTAATTCAAAATTAAGGTTAGCTTCAACTCTCTGGGCAATTCAACAAGAAAATTAGTGGTCCAACATTTGTTGCATGGATTGGGAAAAGCCCAGAAAAGCCAAATCAGACCAGCGTTAGATTCGTAGTTAGTGGTTTCTATTAGATAAAGAAAAGAACTGAAATTGATGCCTCTAAGGAGACATGAGAATTAAGCTTGTTATAGTGAGAGCATATAACACTAAATGGTAAAAAGTTACGGGAAGATCTAATTAGGACAGTTCATTTTATTTGACTCAAAAGAGCTGCTAAGTCGATTTCACCCTTAAGTAGATGAGAAATGAATAATACGCCATGCATAGTTCTACGGTTTAACATGGAGGGAAGATTAATTAAAAGAAGTCTATTTGAATACGGGGGTAAGTGAACTCCATGAACAGCAGTGAACTCCAGTTAAAGCTTCTAAGGGCAAATAGAAGGAATTTTGTTCTGCACAGATTCAATTCTACCCTGGTGAATTCCGTATTGCGGAGACCACACATAAGATTCTCGTTCAAGAATACGACGTTCTAGGGATGCATAAAGTGTTGGTCTTTTGACCACCGCTTCAGAAGCCAATGACATTAATGGTCTTATTGACCATCGACGCTATATGAGAATCAAACTTTAATTTTTGATCAAGAATAATGCCTAAATCATTAACGCAGAGACGCGGTCAAGTGGTGAACCATCAATCAAGTAGTGAGCAGTGAAGGGTACTTTTACAAAAAGACAAAGGCCGACAACGCACCCCAATCCGGCTGTAGTAAGTTACACACAGAAGCATCATTATAAGTGAAACCTAGCATCAGCAAACATATTTACCCGAGAGTTAGTAAGAACAGCGTGAAGATCGTTAATAAACAGATTAAATAGCGAAGGTCCAAGGTGACTCCCTTGGGGAACTCCAGAGCTCATAAAAGTAGGTTTGGATGCAGATGATTTAAAAACAATTTTGTGTGTTCGATTTTTCAAGTACTCTGAAAGCCATGATAAGAATTTTACTGGAAATCCAAAAAAAATATAATTTTTGAAGCAACAGATAATGACTTATAGAATCAAATGCCTTACAAAAATCGGTGTAAGCAACGTCCGTTTGAAACGTCCCTGTGAAAACAATAAATTACTAAGAGCACGCAAAAACAAAACGGTCACCAACGAAAGAATATATTACATGCTAAGTGAATATACTGAAATAAAATATAATAATTACATAAATTAGTTTTCTATATAGAAACTTCTAGCAACTAGGCAGCATAATCAGCTGAGAATGACAGCGGTTTTTGCCAGTTGATGTGACAAATATACATTCTATATTTTACTAACTGTTCTCAAAAACCAAATTAAAAGGCGGCCAGCTATAAAATATGCATTCGTTACTAAATTTATGGATTCGCAGCCTTCTACTGCGAACATGCCAACTTGTATTACTTTATCTTTCATATACTCTTCCCGCTGCTAAATTAAAGGGCTCAATATTAGAAATTCTTAAGACTGCCCAAGCACAATTGAGCAAAATAAGGCGACACCCTCATTAAATGCTGTTGTCGATGACAACAGAAACTGAAGAAAAGCCAAAGAAAGACCAAAAACTTGAGCGCTGGTTGTTCATTGTTCAACAATTAAAAGGCTGTTGTTCATTTTTATGGAGTAACGCCTTCTGCCTTTTGCCTTCTGCCTCCTGCTATTGCCAAGACTCTATGCAAGTGCCAAAGCCGCCAGACGCCACTGAAGTGTCGGAAAAGGCGTCGTCCTAAAGACGCCATTGTTGGCATTACACAAAAAACAAAAACAAAAGCCAGCGACAAAAACAGCAATAACAACAGAAACAAAGCGAACGATTAAGCAATGTGAGCCTTAAAGTGTTTCACTGACAGATACCGTGTTAATATGTGTTTTATTGGTTTGAATTAAACTATTTTTGCAGTATTTTTAAGCACTCTGGTCATAAATATTATGATATTTGTACATTTGTTTACGCATAAACTATTATACCTTATTTGATAATTTTGTATGATAAAAAGGGTATAAGGAACATCAACAATAATATGAGGAACGAGAGCAAGCAACTTGTCGTTTAGTTAGGCCACAACCTCGCCCGCTAACCGTATGGCCAACGCCTGCAGCTCGAGTGTGTGTGTGACGCACATAATGAGTGCCTGTTAACCAGTACCTCGGACCTCGAGCCTCGACCTATCCCATCCATACATTATTCACTATTCAACTTCCACCCTTTATCCCTGTGGAGCGCAAAATGTTTATGAATATGATGAAATAATTAAAAGTTGGCGCCAATTTGAGGGACGGCTTTCGTTTCGTTTTGTGTCGCGTTGCTGATGCAATGTCAACTTTACAAAAGACAAGCAACGCCTACACTTATTATGACACCACCAGCATCCCCTCCTTTGCAGGCGCCCCTTTGCTTTACATTGTTTGCTTTTGCGTTTGGCACTTTCGTGGCCTTTGGCTTTGAGGCCTTTTTGGGACAACTCGTTTTTTAGCCTTTGGCAGCGTCAACCAGAAATGTTCTTGCGAACAAAAATAAAAATGTTAAAAACTTTTTGGTCGTCTTATTTTCATATTTTTAGGTTTTTCTGTATGCTTTCGTTTTCTTCGACGTGTTTTGGCAGCTTAGAAGACTTTTGCTAAGCTTTTTGCTCCGCAATTTTAATATATTTGTAATTGTTTGTTTTGTTTTTCATAATTAAGAAAACATTAATTAAGACACGGACCTCGCTTTAATGAGTCTTGCTGATGTTGTTGTTGTTGTTATTGCTTTAAAGCTAGACGTCGCATTTGCTGTTGAAGAATGTGTGTGTGAGTGTGTGTTTGCTGAAAAGCATTTGGTGCTATCCATCCACAATTGCAATACGCCGTTTTCTAGGTGACAGTATCTCACACACACACGCACACACATATAAACACTTGAATGTTTAGCTGAGTGCATTCAAAGGATAATTATGTGCACATTTATCCTGGGCCAAGTCTCTCTGGGTAGCCACTCAAAGTGCACTGGCGCAGCGCTATGTCAACAGCAACAGCAATAGAAGCGGCTGAAGCAACAGCAAAAACAACAACAGCTTAAAAGTTTATTTGCTGCTTAGCAGCCTCAGAGTCAAACACAAACACGGAAATGCGCTCAGCATTTGGTTCAATGAACCTCAGTGCGTTGGTAGACAGGCTGACAGGGTAGCATGGTGATGCAAAAGGAGCTACAGTTTGAAAAAAATATGAAAGGATTACGAAATGAATTGATTGTAATTTAGAATAAGATCCTCAACTTGATTGTTGACTTATTTTAAAATATTTGATGTATGTCTTAAGGTTCATTAAAGTATTTTTTATTTAAGTTTTACATTTATACCATACCAAATAACGGCTACAATCCTTAACTGTCCTAAGAACTTCTTTGTCTAAAAACCTTAAAAATATGTTGAAAGAAATATCTAAGCTAAGAGTGTTGGATTGATCAAAGTGAAGTTGTTTGGACGAGGCTAATTTAAATAAATCCTCGTAACTTCCTAGCTAAAAATTCATAAACTAAGATGAAAAAAACACTGACTATATGATTAGGTCCGATACTATAGTCTTTTATGTAGTTTCTTTTAGTGCATCATTTGCTCGGCTTGGTTGAATCGCAATCTGAAGCAACCAATTTGCCAGTTGGCAGTCTGAAGCGCTTTAAGTTTTGGACCATGTTGTAACGTGTCTGTTGCTCTTTGTGGCCATAAAAAACGACAAGCAGCTGCTGTCAAGAGTTACGATGAAGACGACGACGACGACGACCTGTCCTGTGCAGTGTGTGCGAGTATAATATATTTTTCAGGGTTTTGTAGCATATGGCTGGGAGATTATTTCAGGTAGGTCCCACCACAATGAAATCTCTTTCCCCAACTTCATGAGAAGTTTCGTCTTATAAATTTTAAGGGGCAACTTGAAACTCGAATTTGTTTTATTTCTTATGCGAGCAACGCAACTGAAAAGTTTACAGCATAATCCAAAAGTCCACAAAAGGAGTAAAAAGCCGGACCCGGAACAACTTGCGATGCTGCTCCCGTCTTATCCGCCTCGTATAGCGCCTTTCTCAGCTGTCTGGCTGTGCGTCTCGTGTGTAGGTGTAGCTATAAGTTTTCTTTTGCCAGTTGCCTTTTCAATGTTAAGGGAGGCCATGACGAATGTGTTTGGGCTTACTTTTTCTTGTGTTGCTGTTTTTCTTTCAGGCTACAAACTGCGACAAACTGAGATCACAAATTGCAGCCGGAGGCTTGGGCATGTCTTGGTTTGGTTTGGCACTTTAAGGCAAAGTGAAAGTCAAAAGGGCCATAGACGCCAGCTAGCATCAAAACATGTCAATTTACAGGCGAATGCATCCAAGAAATGTTTCGTTGTAGCCCTTGACGGCGGTGCTGAAATGCCAAAGATTTTCATCCAATTTGCAAAAGTGGCGCGTCGCGTTACGAATACGCCACGTGCGTCAGCGTTAGCATCAACATCGACTTTCCACCTCCAATTCCAGTTCTTCCCCAGCTGCCGATTTGCTTGACTTTACCCGGTGCGACATGTGAGCTTTGGTTGAAAGGGCTGCTAAAAGTTCAGGTATGTTTGATGGTGGAGAGCGGATGGAAGGAAGGAAGGGAACTGAATGGAGTTTTGTGTGATAGGGGAGAAGCACGTGCCCGCTGGCAACTCAAACATTACAGCATTACGCGCTTTCCAATTCACCTGTGAAAATCATTTGCTCTCTTCCTTTTGTTGCATTTTTTGCTTTGAAGCAACGTGTAGATTTTACTTTTATTATTCGCCATTCCCTAAAACTAAGCTATAAAATACGGGCAATATTAGATTGGTGGAAGAGTATCAACTCAAGCTGCTTAAATAACATTTTTCGACCAGGTCTCCAATTGCATACAATTTGTTTTTCTAAATTCATAGCATGCTTTTAGGCTTTGTATGTCAATTTGAATTATTTCTGCTTAGTTATTAGCCGTTAAGTGTTGTTTACAAAGCTAAGCTTGTTTAATGTAGCTGTTTTAAAATACAGGATATATACTGAGTGTACAATTTCCATTTGCTGATTTATTACTGCAGATTTACTCGTAAGGCTGTTAAATTTCGAACTTTACCTGATACCTCCCAGGGCGAGAACTGGCAGAAGTTAGCTCCAATAATTGTTATCATATTGTTAATGCTATTTTTATTCACTTTAATGTTAAATTCTGTCATTGTTGAAACAACACCGAAGATGTTGAATGAACAGACGCCACGGTCACAAAGGAGTGTTTGGCCTACCCCGTCGGCCTTAATAAGTAATAATAAAAAAAATATTCTTTGAGATTGCATTAAATACAGGGTATGTCTGGAGCACACGATATGCCTTTTGCGGGATCTTCTTTGTTTTCGTTATTCGTTTTGTTGTTGTTGCTGATGTTGTGTACTGTTTTTTTGTGTGTGTTGAATTTTCCTTGTCAAACGTGACAAGCATTAGCTATAGAAGCTGCCTACAGAGAATGCGAATATGTCTTCATAAACAGAACTCACTATACGAGGCATTAAAGTCAATACTAAAGGGGTGCGGAGGGTAGCGCAACGTGCGTAGTTTGGCATATCAGTTGGTTGCCAATTTGTAAATCGTTACTAAACAAAAGGGGATGAAAAGTGTAGCGGCTAGAGCTAAAACTAAAACCAAAGGGTTTGACATAATCTGGCTTTATATATGTATAAGGTACTTAAGTATATATGTATGTGTATATGAATATACACATATACAGGCTCCCTTTCCACATAAAATGTGACAAAAAAAAAAAGTTTTGTGCATCTATCAAAAGCGAAGAAAAGCCACAAAGCACAAAGTGACATTCCATGTTGAACCCAAGACAGACTTTTGCTTAGAATACACACATATGCCAAAGTCACATACTGTTTTTCTGTGTTTGTAGTTGTTGACTGCCTTGAGCAGTATGCAAATGGAAAATAGGAAATGGGAAATGGGGTGAACGCAATCGAAATTAAATGACTTTTCCTTATTGTGCAATCAAGAATTACTACAAAATAAACTACAATTGAGTCGCATTTACATTTCATTGAATAAATTGCAGAAAATTCACATAAATACACTCACATACACACTTCTAAATACATATATATTCACAATACTTGAGTACTCGAATGCGTAAATAAATGCCATAACATTTTGCTTTTCACTTTTGCCCTTGGGGAAGCTCTTCCCATTTCTATTTCCATTTTCAATTCTAAAAGTTCTTGATGGGAGGTATCACATAAAAATACGCACACCCACACACTAAGATACTATGTGTCTGCGTGCGTGCAACTTGCAGACAAAGCTAAACAAAGGAAAAAACATTTCCAACTTTATTAAAATTGTTTTTCCAAAAATGTTTGCATCAAACGAATTTTTGCTGGTTGCCCTAACTACTGTTGTTGATGCCAAATTTGTTGCGGCAATTGAGTCAACTTATTATTAACATTATCACCTCTCGATTTCCAACCTGGCGGCAGACAACGATAGGCTGTAAAAATTGCCAACGTCTCGTTGCGTATTGGGGACAATAAAACCAAATAAAAAATGCAAATTACTTTCGACGCATTGAAGTGAAAATGGCGTTGAAATTGAAAACCCAACATGGCCGCGACAAGCGTGTTGCGCTATGAATACAGATCTACACACACACACATCTATATATACTTATATCTACTAGCTGTGCTTTAATGAACAGAAGAACCTAACTATAACGACTGACCTAAGAGCTTGGAAAAACCAATTAGAATGACTGAATGAAAATGTAATATTTATAGTGTGTGATTAACTGACAAGCTTATAAGTTATTTACGAAATTACGTCCAATATTTTTTTTCTATGACGGACTTTAAAAAATTTTAAGCAAAAACAATTATTGTACCAAGTCAATAAATATTTAAAACTTAGGTAATCCACATTAACTTAATATATTGGAAAGAGTTCAAAGAACAGCAGCTTAGCTGTATCAAATATCATGAGAACTGTGGGAAATAGCCAAACAGCAACCAAAGTCAATTGTTCACGTCCAGTTCTGGTTGATACTTTTCAAAGAGCTTTCGTTTATACTTTTTTGAGTGGTACACTCAGTTTTTTTTCAAATTGCAGCACCCGCAACTTTGGAGGCTCATAAAATATGGACGCAGCCAGAACTGTTGAGCAACTCTACTCGTCGATGGTAAACGGTTTAGCTACGCCCATCTAATCAAAAGCCGCAGCCATAAATAAACGGGGAAAAAGGTAAAGTGTAAATTGCTGAAATATGAATGCGACTTACAGAGGCAGGAGTGCGGGTGTAGGGGCAATGCCCATTGCCTTTCCATTATCGATGCATTGGCGTGTCCAGGGAGCGCTAGGACACAGAAAACTACGTGTCGGGCATGCGAAAGTTAGAAGAAAAAAAAAAAATAAATAAAATGAATGAATAAAAACACTTTAGCTCGGATTCTGCAGAGTGCGTATATCGCTCGCCAATGGTCAATGGATATTTGGTAAGCATTTGGCACTGGGTTTTGTGGTTTTTGAAATTGCACGCATTTGATTGCGTTATTGAAATTGTATGTGGCTTCATTACTAAAATGCTCTGTATGAGGGGTACGGTAGTGTTGCGTGTGGGTCCACCGCATTAAAGAATTCAATTATAAATGAATTTCACCCAATAGCGTCTGGTATGTTTAGCATCCGGAATTTAGAAGTGCCCCTGCAGCTGTTTGCTGGCTTATGAATATAAATCTGCTACCTGTGTTCGCAGTTTTGTCTGGGTCCACACAATTTAGTTTAATTGCCACGTGGGGTTTGAGAGCACCAGACACAAAGTTCAGTGCCACAAAATGGATGCGAGGGTGGGCTGGGACTTGGGATTAGTGGCGACTGTTGATAAATGTTGACTTAATGTCTATTGCGTGTTTACATTCTGCTGGGCATGATACTGCTTTAGCCTAAAGCCCATTGGGTTGCTTTTAATCAACGACTGTTGCTTAAGTGCTTTCTAATCCTTAATACCAAACAAAAAATACTGCGCAAAACAAAGCTGTTTTGAACTTAACTAGATGCATCCATACTTAGCAGTATTCTTTAAGATATTCAAGTAAAAAATGCGTTTTGCCGCGCAGTTTGCGATCTTTAGTTAACACTGTGGCAACTCTTAGCCATCTAACGATGATTATTATCGATATCGTTTAACCGTTTCGCGTCGCGATACTAGCAGCTGTTTATGCCGATTGGACAGTGACCAATCGAAGAACTTTGTGCAACAAGAATTCACTGCCAATCAATCTAACTGGATAGTTTGTTATATCGTTTCCAATAAGTTGCAATGGCTTTTCGACGCTGCCACTTAAATCCAAAAAAGACGCTTTTCCTGCTCTGCGACATTCAGGAAAAGTTTCGTCCCAGCATGCCGCTCTTTGATAATATGGTTAAAAATGTGGACAAACTGGCAAGTGAACTTTGTAGTTAATCAGTTAATATCTTATCTTAATCGGAAGATTAAAAACACATTTGATTTGTAGACGAAGGCGGGAAAAGCTCTTAATGTTCCATTGATTGTAACGGAACATTATCCGGAGAAACTGGGCAAAACTGTGGCTGACCTGGATGTGTCGCATGCCAAGGCCGTTATGGGTAAAACTTACTTTAGCATGATGACGCCTCAGGTTAAGAATGCCATTAAGGATATCTTTGGCGACAAACCACAGGATGTGGTGCTCTACGGTCTAGAGGTAATTTACACCATACGATCAAAGATCATAGTTTCTAATACTAATTCCAAGCCATTTTATAGTCGCACATTTGCGTAGAGCAAACAGCTATTGATCTGCGGGAACAGGACATTAATGTCTACATTGTTGCTGATTGCTGTTGCTCTCGCCTTAAACAGGATCGTGATTTGGCTCTGGAACGTTTGCGGCAGGCAGGCTGTGTGATCACAACCAGCGAGAGTGTTATCTTCGATCTGGTGCGTGATAAGAACAATCCAAAGTTTGATGTTGTGCGCAAACTGGTGAATCCACTCTCGCTAGACATGGAGCTGGCTCGCGAACCATCCAAGTTATAAAGTTTACAAGTAAATAACTTGTATAGTTGCATTTAAAGTAAAGCTTATTTTCGTTAAAACTTAAATGCATTTTTTAAAAATAATTTTTGACAAAGAATTTAAGAACAAAGAAGAGTTAATAATTAAAATCAGTTTTGTACGAGCAATCAGCTAAAAATCAGGTTATAGATAAATATTTTAAAAAAATTTGTATAATTTTAAAGGTCAAACGGTATGAAATTTCTTGCTCGGATTGCTTCTGAAAAAGTTTTACAAAACGAAAAATCTTATTTATTTTGTAAGTTATTTATGTGTTTATTGTCAACTATAATCAGCTGACATAAAATCCAATTTAATTAAAATAAAAATAAAAATTTTAATTTGAAATTAAAATTAAGTAAAATAAAATTATATATAAATCTGAAAGTAAGTTAAGGTAAAATATTTATAAAGTTAACGTTAAAGCTCTGGGAAGTTCAACAATAAAATTAGTGGTCCAACATTTGTTGCGTGGATTGGGAAAAACCCAATCAGACCAGCGTTAGATTAGTAATTAGTGGTTACGATTAGATAAAGCAAAAAGGATCGTTCTTTTTAGTACTGGAGTTGAGGCCTCCAAGGAGACAAGAGAATAAAGTTTGTTATAGTCAGAACATATAACCCGAAATGGTTCATGAATTAAATAGTTGCTCAAGCAACGATCAAGGCTAAGGGGTAAAAAGTTACGTGAAGATCTAATTGGGACATTAAATTTAATTCGACTCAAAAGAACTGATGAGTCGATTTCACCATTAAGTAAGTTAGTAATAAATAATACTCCATGCATCGTTCTACGGTTTAACAGGGACGGAAGATTTATTAAAAGGAGTCTACTTGAATACGGGGGTAAGTCAACTCCAGGAACCCAGTTAAAGCTTCTAAGCGCAAATAGAAGGAATTTCTTCTGCACAGATTCAATTATATCCTGGTGAATCGAGTATTGTGGGGACCACACACAAGATCCATACTCCAGGATGGGACGTACTAGGGATGTATAAAGCGTTTTAGTGGTGTAGGGAACGTTAAACTCTTTCGACCACCGCTTGATGAAGCCAAAGACATTAATGGCCTTATTAACCATAGACGAAATATGAGAGTCAAACTTTAGCTTAGGATCAAGAATAATGCCTAAATCTTTAATTTCAAACACGCGGTCAAGTGGTGAAGCATGAAGCAAGTAGTGAGCAGTATGAGGGGTACTTCTACAAAAAGACATGACTTTACATTTTGAACAGTTTAAATTGAGTAAGTTAAAACGACACCAGGCCGACAGCGCACACAAATCCGACTGTAGTAAGTTGCACATAGAAGCATCATTGTAGGTGAAACATAGTTTTACATCATCAGCAAACATATAATCAAAAGAGTTAGTAATAACAGCTGGAAGATCGTTAATAAACAAATTAAATAGCAAAGGTCCAAGGTGACTACCTTGGGGAACACCAGAGGTAACTAAAATAGGTTTAGATACAGACGACTTAATATGAGTAATTAATCTGCCATTAGTTTAAAAGTTTCAAAATCTTATAAAATTTGATTGTCAAATCAATTTAAAGCTCAAACGATGACCAACAAGATATGCATGCGTGGGTAAAATCGTTACAGCTATGACAAAGTTAGGGATGGGGAAATACCCGGATAAGCCCTATGCATCCCATTTGGGATTTTGGTATTGCATTAAGTTGTTGCTTCATGTACATGTTCAGCATGGGTGTCCTTTCAGAGAGCGAACAATGGAACCTCACCGCATTTGAATGTAACACTTACAATGGCCCCAATGGGCATCCCTTCCGGCTCTCCGCACCATCAACCCAACATGACAATGCGTATTTTATGGACTCGTCTGAGTGGAATGAGGAACTTGGGCATAGAGTTGGTCACGTGACACGAACCAACACCACCTCCTCCCACTTTGTATACAAAATTTAAGGAAAATCTTGCATCGTAAAGTTTTATTTTTATGTTTAACTAATGGAGACACATCCAATTGCAATTGAATGTACGACAAACTGTGAGTTGAAGACATGCAAATCGGTAAGCTTAATGTTTGCCGTTTCCGTGTCCATGTGTGCTGACATGGTGTGGCTTTGGGTCCTCCTTGTACTGCGGATGCGACTCAATGTAGGCCAGCGCCTTGAGTATAGCCTCTGGTGTGGGTGGTGGCGTTGGTAGCGAGTCACCATGCGGGTGATAACCATTCTCATCGGCCGTATAGGACACCTCAAC
The DNA here is from genome assembly GCA_018904305.1 of Scaptomyza montana. Taxonomy (NCBI): domain Eukaryota; kingdom Metazoa; phylum Arthropoda; class Insecta; order Diptera; family Drosophilidae; genus Scaptomyza; species Scaptomyza montana. The sequence continues at coordinate 978,067 of JAEIGR010000012.1, forward strand.
GGGCAGGCCTTCCTTAGACACAAAATGAAACTGGCCGTGCACATGATTGTGTGCATCTCCCTCCTCCTTGGCGCCAATGCCGTTCGTTATGTCATAGCTATAGGCAAAGTTTCCATGGCCATCCTCCTTCTTGGACTCGTGCGCCTTCGCATGGGCGTCATCGTCATGCGCCAAACTTGAGGCGATCAGCACGGCAACAATAAGGATTGCCTGCCAAAGTGGTCGTAACAATTAAAATGCATGGCGTGTTAACAACAGGATCAACTTACGTATTTGTTCATGCTGCGTCTTGCGGTTTCAACTGCTGCTTCAACTTCATCAGGCCAAAGGCTTTTATACGCAAATTTGCTAAACCAGTTGCAAGTACATATAACAATATATATATTTTGTATGTGTATTTATTTTAAATGGTATTTAAGCTGCTCATCTGATTATTAAATTTTATATGTAATGTGCCTCATAAATTTGAACGTTGCCCCTTATTTAATTGTGTCACATTTCGTTTTAATACCCTGAAACACGAAAGGGCAAAGAGAATATGGTTTTTCGTACTTTTTAAAACAAGTGATATTGTAGTCTTGTAAGAAAAAGTCTTAAAGGTTTGTTGAATGGATAGTAACTTCCGAAATATGCATTTCAATATGTAACCTATTGGGGCAGAGACACTTCTTATAGGGACCAGAACCTTACTGTGGCGTAGGGCGAAACTCTTCTGCGGAAAGCGAGCTGGGCAAGTACACCAGGACTCAGGCAAGCCAAATGTCTCATGGTGTGCTACAATTTCAAACGATGCTTAAATCGTAATGCCTTTGAATTAAAAAAGACTTAGTATATATTGGTACTAACTGGTCTTTTAACAGGACATTGCAGACTAAGAGGTAACCTCGCTAAGCTTGGAATAGCCAGTAGCGACATCTGCAGGATTAGCGACATGAAAGGAGAATCCTCCTTGCACGTTATAGCAGAATGCGAAGTCACAGCAAGGAAAAGTAAGGGAACTTGAAATCATAGACCCGTCAATAGGACTTGCTTACACGCAGGACCTGGACCTGATGGAAAAGCTTAAGGCTAAGAAGGGGACACAATATACCTTATAGGTCGCAGTGTTTCATCCGATCTTAATAAAAATAGTAAAGAACCTACACGATTCCATATTATTCTTGGCCACGCACTGGGAAAACTATATATCTGGCTCAGTTTGTTAAATTTTTTAACTTTTCGTCAAACTGTTATAAGAGTATTCGGCCGTTGGCTATCTGCGATTAAATTCGTATGATTTTACTGTTGTTTTTTTTTTATATTGTATTTGTCAATTTTTTTGTTTATTAATTTTTTCTGTTTTGATAACAAGTTTTTATTTAGTAAACAAGTTAAACGAATTTAGTAAATATGCGAGCTGGGTGGGTTTAATCATTGTGTACTTGTGGATGAAATCCGTTAGCATCGGCCGTATAAGTGACACGTACGAGATGATTATTCTCACCGGGCAGAAAGTATTCACCTTGAGCGCCGTTCACATTGCCCTGGGCGGATGTTTTGATGCCATTGTCTACCTCAATCTCGTGCTTGTACTGACCCGCACCATCCAGATTCTGTTGATTGATATGCTTCAGAAGTACAGCCTCCTCAGAGTATACCATGCCGAGCAGGAGTAAGAAGCAGGAGCAGCTAAGCAGTTTCTGAATATTCAAGGATTTGCTCAGTCAGTTCTGGTTTCTTTTGAGAAATCAACACTCGCAATTACTCACATGATTCAACATTTTGTAGTTTATTCTATGGAAGTTTAACAAATATCAGAGAGGCAACAGCTTTTTATACACTGGCGCACCTTTTTGTTTGGCGCTCAACTCAAAACAAGTTTAAAAAATTCGCTGCTAATGGTTGGGTTAATAATTAGCCATGAATTTGCATTAGTTGGCTTGGTTTTTTGCTCTGCTCTTCTCCCTCACTTGACTGGTTCTGGAGGGCTCGTCATTATAGTGTTTTTCCAGATCACAAAAGTATATAAAGAAAGAAATTACCAAAAAAAAATTAAATTTTAAATCAAAACTCTTGTTCTTTTAAATGGATGGATTTGCATTTTCCTTCCGTTTCAGTTGAAACGGTAGAGGTTTGACACGATTAGTCAGAAGCTTGGCAATGCCATTCAAATAATTTGATGACCTGAGGTCAGCTGGTTTGCAGGGTTCATGTACTTTTTTTTCTTCAGCCTCTTGTTCTTTGCCGGACGTCATAACTACTGATGGATAAAGTTGTGCCACTTGCTTGTCTATATCAGTTTCCACTTCCTCTGTCTGTTCATTAGATGCTTGGTTTTGAATTGGTTTGTCGTAAAACTTTTCGTAATACTTGGCGGCCTCATTGTGCACCGAATTTTTAAGTGCATTCATGTCCCATGGCACGCCCAGTTTTGATTTGATTTTGTCTGAAACGCTATTGTCGCTGGATGCAAAGAAGGTCCGAAATAGATTGCGCAAATCGTTTGTGCCCCCTTCCTTATTGGAGCGCGCCACACGTTCCATTTTTTTATCATCCATTGGCGTACTGACTTCACCTGATTGCTTCTCTCCCAACAGCATATCAACACCGATTTGTGGCGCCCTGAGGTATCCACGATTCTGTAGGTATGCAAGCGGCGAGTTCCAGTTGGCTATCAGATCCTTGACTATCTCCCTAGCGGAGTTTGGGTACTTAAGTTTCTTTACGTCCGCATTGTCATCCTCAACCATTTCCGCAGTCTGCACGATAACAGAAGCGCTGAGCAAGAAAACAATGATAATTATAAAAATGGAGTTCATGACTGCACAACAGCACAAAACAAATTAATTTAATTTTAAGCGGACGTGAAAGTTAAGAAATCAATTTTACAAAATTTTTTGTAATATTTATTTTGTTGTTGTTGACCAAATTTGGAATAAATTTTATTTGAAGTTTGAAATTTAACTTCGACGTTCAAAGAATCGATAGTCTATCAAAGTTGCCTGCGACTCTTGCGTGAAACGGGTAGGCCTATCGATATTACGATAGAAAACATCTGTTGTTTGGCTGGAGACGAAACTTGTGAATCGAAAACTAACATTAAATAAACGCATTTGTTTGCGATTAAAAAGCCTTTGCTGCATATTTAAAGCCACGGGCAGCACAAATCCGCTGTAATGGTTATTACTAGCAACATAACACTGCCCGAGGAGACAGAGCTGTCCGTGCAGGAGCTAAATCTTTCGTCGGCTGCACTGCGCGCTGGTGCTTTTCACTTGGGCAAGCAATGTGAAACAGCCAATAATGTTAGTATATACCTTATATATCACAAATTTGCCAACGGCTTTAATCTGTGGCCACATGCTTTGCATATCCTAATCTAGTTGTATACCTACTCCGGCTAATTGACATCAAGAGTCAGTTATATAACCTAACCTCAAAACCGATTGATGATTGTTTTGTTTACGTTTTATTTGCATCTCTTGCAGGAGTTTATGCTGTGTCGGCAAGAGCTGGATGATCCGCGTGCCTGCCTGGGTGAAGGACGCGCCGTTACTGGCTGTGCTGTGGACTTCTTTCGCAAGGTAAAGAAGACCTGTCATGAAGAGTTTATGCAATACGCCACTTGCCTGGACAAAAGCAGCGGCACTATGGCTTTCGGACAGTAAGTCTTCGTGTTTAATGCTGCTGATACATCCAAGTATGCTAATTCCCAACATTTGCAGTTGCCGCAAGACTCAAGGAGTCTTTGATAAGTGCGTTAAAGATAATTTTGACTGGGACCGTCCTTCCTATGGTTACTTTGCTCGAGCCAAGGTAAGCTGATATACATATTGATTCTATTTTAACTTTAATTTTATAAATAAATATGTTATTAGGTCGTCGAAACTGCACGTAAAGCGCCCGAGAAGGAACCAATCAAATCTTATCCAGATGCTACACCCGGCCTGCCAGCGGATTATCCCACACCACCAGCCAAGTACGGATCGCGATTTTTCTGGCTGGAGTAGTTATTGAAGCTTAGTGAATTTGTAGGCAGCCTGATGATAGGCTCAATTTGTAATTTACAACATGCATAAAATATTGTTTCCATTAGAAGACTACGCATTTTATTTATTTTCAAAAGTTCCAACTTAAATTGCATTCAGTTTAAACAGTGAAGTTTTCTAAATAGGATATGCAAACGTAAATATATCGTCGGATGCACTTATTGTGGACAACAACAACAACAACTGGTTTTCCAGGCATTTATAAAACATTTTGTTACCAACTGATTATTACTAAAATACACAATAATTGCGTCTAGATGGCTTTAATCCGCGTACCATTTGGTACGTTTGGGTTTCTTTACTTTACCACCGGTGACGCCACCGCCTCCCTCGTTGCCACTGATCATATTCTTGTATTTATTAATCAATGGCCTTAAATCATCCTTTTCTTTTTTGCGTCCTTGTTTGGGTCGGTTATTAGCCTTGCGCTCCGCTAGATGCGTTTCACGTATTTTTTTGTTCTTTTGTTTGCGTTTTTCGGTCTTGACTCGCTTCATGTGTTCCGATGCCTGCTCCATGATCTTCTTTTTGGAACGCATACGCAACGAGGTGCCCGGCTTTGCAGCTGTGCCTACGTAGTCGCCCTCAACATCGCTCGCTTTCTTTAGCTGCTGCTTCTGATTTTCTTCCGATTTGGCGGCACGCGATGCCTCCAGTTTCTTAATGTGCTTTTGAAGCTTCACCTTGTTATCGTCTTTTGGCGCTATAGTTTTAGGCGTGGGCTTGAGTCCCTTGCGCTGCTGCTCCCGCCGATCTTTATGCTGTTCCAATTTAGACTTGTATGTGGGATTGTTAAGTTTGGAGCGTTCGTTTCGTTTATCTTTTATTCGGTGCACGGCGCGATCTTCAATGCTGAAGGCCACAATAGGTCGCTAGTAAAAGTAAGAAATAATCATTTTAGTCTTTATGCGGCTTATTTTTATACTCGATACCGAAGGTAAAGAGTATATTGGTTTTGTGCAATGTCCGTCATGGTGTCTGTCCGTCAGTCCGTCTGTATGGATGCAAGTTTTTTCCACACCCTTCAAGCTAGAGAATTGAAACTTTCCAATTCTCTTTATCTATGGGATAATAAATTCAAGTGTCAAGATGGGGGCTCTACGATAACTGGGGGGCTGGCAAATCGATAAATTCGATAACTCAAAACCGATAAATCCACATATTTCGCACATCCTTACAGCTAGAACTACCAAATTTGGTAAGAAGATAGCTACTAGCAACCCCCAAAAAACTGCATCAAAAATTTTGGAGCCACGCCCCCCCATTCTACTACCAAATTTGGTAAGAAGATAGCTACTAGCAACCCCCAAAAATCTGCATCACAGTTTTGGAGCCAAGCCCACCCATTCCGCCCCCCTTGCCACACCATTTACAAACTTTGAGCTAGAGTCACCAAATTTGGTATGAAGATAGCAATTGACATTTCACAAAGATCTGCATAAAAAATTGGGATGCCACGCCCACCCATACCGCCCCCAGTCCCCCTTTCCCCACTTTTTACAAACTTCGAGCTAGAGTTACCAAATTTGGTATGAAGATAGCAATTGACATTTCACAAAGATCTGCATAAAAAATTGGGATGCCACGCCCACCCATACCGCCCCCAGCCCCTCTATCCCCACTATTTAGAAAATTCCAGCTATAGTCACCAAATTTGGTATGAAGATAGCAATTGACATTTCACAGAGATCTGCATCAAAAATTGGGATGCCACGCCCACCCATACTGCCCCAGCCCCCCCTTTCACCACATTTTACAAACTTTGAGCTAGAGTCACCAAATTTGCAACGAAGACAGCTGGTGGCATCCCCATCTGCATCGGAGAATCTTTAAGGCAGCGTACACCCCTGCCTCATCCGTACCCCTTTGCAATGAGGCCTCTTTTTACCGGTTTTAATACTGGTATCGAGTATACCGCAGTCGGTTGCGTCCGACTGCAACGTTTCCACTTGTTTTTATGCTTACGTGTTGTGTGCCAAATATGCTTGGATTATTGTTAAGTTTACGCAGTGCAGCTAAAGCCCGCTGATGCGTATCAAAGGAAATGAAACCGAATCCCTTGGATTTACCCTGTGGATGCTCTGGGGTCACCTTCTGTTCACGCATAACGCGACACTCGTGCGGACGAAAGCCAGTGTAGGTGATTGCCATTTGCTTCAGCTTCTCGTTGTCATAGTTCAGAGGCAGATTATGGATTGACAAACGATTTCGCGAAACGAAGCTAAAAAGTAAAGAAACCAATTACAATCACAACTTAAATGAGTGATTACTGCTTACCGGTTCAGGTTCTTCAGCACTTGTGTTTTCACCTGCTCTAACTCATGCCGTCTTTTCATGTCGGAGGCAGAAACTCCATCGGCTGCCTTGGAATTTGCCATTATAAGACCCTCTCGGGCCAAATACAGGTTACGTGAATCCTTGCCCGCATCGTCTTTAGAGTTGGCTGTCTGCTTTGTTTTGATTTCATCACGACTGAGTGCCGGGTGTGGATCCAGCACCTCGTTCAGCAATGTAAACTCGGTGCCAGCCTGCAGACACAGATCAGCGGACTCCTTGGCCTTAAACTTTACAAAAGCTGTGCCTTTTGAGTGGCCCGAAACTGATTCCCGATTTATAATTGCATAATTAACTACTCCAAACTTGCGGCATACTTTACGCAGATCAGCATCCTCCGCATCGAAGGGCACGTTCTTTATGAAAACAGTGCATCCCTGTTGCACATCATTTGAAATGGTTTTTTCCTTTTTAAAATTTTCTAGTTTTGCTTTTAATTCCTTTTTGTCCTTTTTCTCACCATCATCTTCCTCGTCATCAATATTTTCTTCACCGGAGTCTTTTTCTTCTTCGCTTTCCATTTCCGACTTTTTATCGCCTTCATCTTCAGTCTGATCATCGTCTTCATCCTCATCATCATTTTTAGCTCCATTCTCTTCCACGTCACTCTCCTCTTTTGCTTCCAGCTTTGGTTTTTTATCCTCGGGCTCATCCTTCGGATGCTTGGCTGCATACTCATTTTTGCCTAATGCCCAATCCACAAAAACTTTGCGTCCCAGCATATCTTTTCCGTTCGCCATCATTATAGCCTTTGTCGCCTGGTTAATGGTCTCGTATTGTACAAAGGCGCAGCCAACGAGCTTGCCATCGCCACGCTTGAGAATGTGGGTATCTTCCAGTTTGCCCCATTGTCCAAAATGTTCTCGGAGCACCTCATCAGTTGTTTTGTAGCTTATGTTGCGCACAATGAGGCGAGCTCGTTTCTTTTGTCTGCGCTCTTTTTCCTCCTTTAAGCGTTGGTTGTTGAATGGGTTGCGTCTTTTCGTTGGTGCATTCTCCTCCGCATTATTGCTCGATGCCGGTTCAGTATCCAGTAATGGCTTCATCTTTTTAAGCTCCATTATGAACACATAAACATTTGCTATGCACGTGGAGTTGAATTGTTGACAAGCTATCGATGTTTTCAAAATCGATAGTTGCACAGCTGCCACAGCCAAAATTTTCCTAGCAGTGTGGCAGCACCGTTTATTTGTTTACATTTATAAACAGATGCAGAAAATCAACTATTTTTTTAAAAGCAACTGGTTATTTATAATAATAACAAATAAATATTAGTTTTCCTTTTCCTCAAACAGCTGATGAAATTCAGATGGCGTCTTGAAGTAATCAATCATAAGCATCGATGAACGGTTTCCCAGCTTAAACATGATATGCCTCCAAGGGTTCAGGACGTTCTTGTACTCTGCAATTTGGCCCCGCTCGAAAGAGTGTTTAATGTTGCCAAAAGGCAATTGTGAACCGTATACGGCAACATATCTGCAAGAAAATATACAAGTTATATAATGCCGATACAAAATTCTGTTCAGGATGTCTTACTTGTCCGCGCTTTTATATATTCTTAGCGGATATTTTGCCACAAATGCACGTATAGCCAGGTTAATAAGCACAAATCCCGCTGCAAAATAGTACAAGTCTGTTTCATTCGAAACAAGCACAGCAATATCTATTTTCTTGGCAATATTAATTAAGCTCATCGTTGTGGCCAATTGATAGCCGGCAACCAAACTAATTAGCGTTACGGTTACAGTCGACACATTCTTTGTCCATGCAACATAATTTTCCATTGGCGCGCGATAAATCAATTGATATTTATCTGGCAGATCGTCTCCTTTCAAGAGATTGCGCTCAACGTCAGTAGAGGCAGCGCTGCGCCACTGGCAACGTGATGCACTTGTGCTGAAATAAAGTGCTGCATCATTAACTATCTATATTTGAAGTGCTGTGGTTTAATACTTACCATATATTTAATTTTTGTAAAGCTATTGTTTTTATTCTAAAATTTAAGCATTTTATGCTGTTCCGTAATAGCGCCGCACACATTTTGCTTGTTTTTTGGCCTAATATGCTGACCGCCTACCGCGCGAGCTAAACATTTGTATTTACGAGCTAAATGAGCTGAGCATACAGTAAGTCTATTTTAGCGTGTTTTAGTATTGTTATTTCTAAAATTTTAATTTGTATATATAAATTAATAATTAAGTATAGTAAACAATATGATAACCTTTTATATCACTTTTTCCACACAGGGTGATTATAGCTCTGCAAGAAAATAAAATGAGCAACGGATTGCGCTTAACAGATGAGAGATTTTGTGTGTGTGCGCAAGGTATACTGAACAAGGTAGCCGCACTCTTTTTGTTGCCCTCTTACTTTCGCCCTATATTTCAGTCTCGTGTCGAACGTTGTGAGCGACGAATCTTCGCGGATGAAGTTTTTGCGTTTTGCCTTGTGAAATTCGTTACTCTCTCGCTCTCTTTCGTTCTTATTTAAGGCGAACGAGAGAGCGAGTGCGGCTACCTTGTTAATTATATCTTGTGTGTGCGGTCGTAGTAGACATTGTGTTAACTGAAAACTGATGTAAGTTTAGCGTTGCCACTTTGTCAGTAACAGAGCACAGTAAAATTGTATTTTATTTTTTAAACGGCATTCTGGCAGAATAAGTTTTGGTAAAAATATGGACTTAAAACGTATCTCATCACTAACGGGCTTGGGCGATGGGCCGGATGCCAAGCGCGCCATAACTGCAGAAGACGAACAATCGCACGTAGATCAGGAATCAACTAAAGATGCGAGCGACGCACATCCGGAAAGCAATTTGCCATTAAATGTAACCAAAGAAACTGACTTTGATAGCCGCGAACGCTATCTTTCTACAAGCAGTCATATTGTGCCCTATACTGGCAATGGCTGTGCGCCTTCACTGGAATCCTTGATGTTCCGACAGACGCCAGCTGGCAGTCAGCTATGCTCCTGGGTCTCAAACACTGCATCCCAAACTTCCGCTACTGATGATAATAATTTGACAGTACTCTTCGAATCTGACATGGATTCCAAAATAAATTCGCCGAGTAAGTGACAAAGCCTAGATATAATTTATACAGTGATTTGCAGTTATTTAATTAATTATCTCGTTTGGAAGATGTCAAACTAAATCGCAAGGCAATGTCTAGTTTGCGACGTCAAAACTCATTGCGTGCTTTAGAGTTAGAGCGCGAGTTAGCAACAAAAACACAACAAGCACCGATTCTTCTTATACGTTTTCCTGATCCACAAATAAATGCCTCATCTGTGAGTGAATTTTCGGGCAGCATTAGAGATGTGGTGTTTCCCGTGAATGTTGAACAGCGCTACTGCCTGGTTCATCTCAAAGTGGGCGCAAACGTGGAACGCACTATAGAAGAAATTAAACAAGTGCGTTTTGGCCAGGGCCATCTACACGCCGAGCTTAAAACCTTTACCGAAGAGGAGCTGGCCGACTGCATTGATCCCTGTTCGCTGTATGTCAGCAATATACCGTTCAACATGAATGCCGCTGAAATTAAATCGTTTGTCAACTCCATGCGCGTTGACATTGGCGTCATGAAGCGACAAAAACGCGCACGCTATGCATTTGTACGCTACGCAACCGCCGAAGTTGCCATGGAGGCATTCAAGGATCTGGTAAGCCGTACCATACATAATCGGGTACTCACCGTACGCTACCGACGCCTACGAAAGCGCCCGGTCAAGCCGACACCAGCTCCTTTGTGCGCAACATCTGATTTAACAATTGACACAGTTGTAACTGATGACGATGGAATTGAATGTCGCGTTATTTCACCGCCGCCGGTAGAATCAATAACCATTATTGACAGCGATGATGAAGTACAATGCGGATTACATATCAGCCCGTCAAAGCAAATGAAGCGCGATAGCAATATGACTGCACAGGAGAAGGAAATTCAGCGACTGAAACAGCAAGTGGCCGAGCATGGAGCCATTATAAGGAGCTTACAAAAGAGGGAAAGCAGTCTTGGTAGGTTTGACTCTAAACTAAACTCAAACATATATTAATAAACTAAGTAGGCGCTTCTTTATTAACAGTAAATTCCATTACCAAAGTCGAACCACATTCGAATCTTATGACAGACAAGTCTTCACATATACAAAACTCGCTATCGCCATGTTCCAGCTATGATATTAAAATGGAAAAGGAATTTTTAGGCATAAATCTGAGTACGCCAGAACAAGATCCCGATACATTATCAGATGCCCATTCAAACTCTCCCTATAGGCTCACAACGCGCCCCATTGATGGATTAGAGGATCCAATTAAACGTAAACAATAACCCTTTGTATATATATGTATAAGTAACTGTTCTGACTCCCCCTATAACGTACATAGCATACGATTGTTTTGGCTGGTTGTTTTCAGGTCTCAGTCGTCGCAAGAGCACAAAATCAAGCGCACAACAGTCAAACAATGAGAATAGTACAAACAAGAATTCTTCCAGCTCTGCCAGTGCGCTAAATGCGCTCAACGAAGCTGATTCGAAAGCATAAAATAGAATTTTTTAAATTACCAAATAGTGGCACCTCAAAATTTTAACGTACAGGTCTAACCGAAAACGCTAGCTGTTTATATGACTACATACAAACATATGTATGTATAGTGTAAAAATAGTAGAGAATGTAGAATTTCAAGAGCCTTAACATTCATATTAAGTTTTATTTAATGTTTTTTGATCACTTTTGCAGCTCACAATTTTATAAAACTGTAGCACGATAATAATTATACGTAAATTAAATAATAATAATATTTCGGTTTTAAATATTAAACCCGAACAAATATCGCTTATAGAATTCTTACAATTTTACACTTATGTATACATTTTCTTTTATTTGTATGTTTGTCCTACGATTCTAAGTCCATTTGATAAACAGCTTTCTAGTTTCTATAGTTCATTGTTACACAGCTCTAAACAACTTTGACTTTTTTTGTTTGTTTGCTCTTTTAGTTAGTGTAACAACTCGAATTAAACTAAAGTACGTTTATCATTTGTTGCTTTATCGATTTTATGTGTGGTTTTTGTTTTTCACATGTCTCGTTATAGTTAATATCGCAAATTGTCATCTTTAAGTTACATTTTCGGTTATGATATGAATCTTGATCTCATGTTTAGTTTTATGTTGCATATGTGGAATGTCGTCAACTATTTAGGATTTAAGTTTAATTACATATAATGCTGCTTTTTTGCTTTTGTATTTACATAACATCAAATTTAAGGCACCTGTTTCACATGATATATATATATAAGTTATTTCTGTTTTTTTGTTTTTTTTGTTTGTTTTGTAAAGTATGTAAGTTTGTAATATTCGAATACACAATTCAAATATGTGGGCAGCCCATTAAGTTTTTGCGACGTGCGGTTCGAAACTCTATTAAAATTGGATTATTTCCTGGTAAAATGTTCCTAAGAATTGTGCAATGTTTAGATATTTTAGCTAATTATGTATTTCGATAGGCAGCAGAGCAGGAAAGTGCTCAGGAGCACACTGACACCGGAGCTGCTGGTTAGCTGATTAGACATTGCACCAGATCCAGTTCTCTCAGACATTTCGGGCTCCATGGGCTCATCATTGGATTGGTTATCGCCAACAGCTATTTTTTGTGTGGAAAATAAGAAAGTTCAAATTAGTAAATAATCAATTAATCTTAATGTTCTCAATGTAATACTATATCTAAGCTAAGTTTAACGTTGAAGAAGAAGGTTTAACTTTTAAGTGCAATACTTTTATAAAGGATTTTTTTTAGAATAAAATTAAAAATATTTTAAATTGTGTAAAACTTAAATCAATCTATCTTAAAACAAATATAAAAATATATGTTTATAAAAAGATAATTAAAGCAACATACTGTTCCACTCTGTGCGCAAATGTTTTTATGTTGTTTTATTTTTTTTTTGGCGTTTTCTTGACTGTTTATCTGGACGATCTTTTCAATGGTGGCAGCGGCGCAGGCTTTTATTTTCAAGGCGTGGCATTTGTGTTTTTGTGTGTGATTATTTTTTTTATACATTATACATTTTGTGACATTACTTTGAGACAGAGATCACTCTAGCAGACATATTTCTATATGTATTTGAATGGACGTAATTCAACTTAAGGCACGCGATTTGTATTGGTACAAACACAAGTAAGATACCTATATATATATAATATTAATACAGTTATATAGTTGATGCTCTTGGTGGACAGAAAACATGAAACTCTGAAGGAACTTTGAAGCACGCTCTCATTCAAAAGTAACGGTTCGTAAGGCTCCACATCCAACCGGGCAGCAGACCCATACCCGTTCCCGTTTCCGAACCCATATTCGTATTCGTATTTGGGAACTGCGGTACTGCATTATGGCAATACGTGGATGAAATTGATCAATTGAAATGAGAGATACACATATGTAATAAAGAAAAAAAATGATATAAAGAAAATAAGAGATAATCGCATAAATAACAATTTCAGCAATTTGAAGCGGTTGTCTATCTTGTGCATCTACGAAGGGAGGCTAGGGGCGTGTGCAAGTTGTCTTAAGTTTTTTTGTGATGCTACTACGTTTATATATACATATGTACATACATACATCTACGAATGATGCGTTTGCGATACGTTTAAGCAAGCGGTAGGGTAGCGATGGCGATAACTTATAATCAGTTCGATCAATTCCAATACAAAATGAAGCACAAAGAGCTACAATTAATAAAGCTTAATTACACGCACTCACACAAACACACACATACAGTTTTTAATTGTTGTCGCACGCATGAAGAGAGAGAGCGTGGGGGAGCATACAAATAACCACAAGCAATATTCACAGTAATTTGCCGGCGGGCGTGGTAAAGCTTTCGATATGCGCGCGTTACTTTTATTTTGTTGCTTTTGCTATTGTTTCTGTTGAATAAATGTGTGTGTGTGAGTGCTTTGGAGTTCTTTTCGTTCTATATTAGGTTTGTTGTTGTTCAGTGTTTGTTGTATTGGTTGTTGTTAATTTTTCTGTTTCGTTTTTATCCACGTCTCTTAATGCCTGCAAGAAATACATACATACATACAAATGGATGACATATACAGTTGAAGTTCAGCTTGGTTTATGTAAATTTATCGGGTTATGGGCAACAAGCACGTGCATGCAGTGTTAAGTATTCAAATTAGCCGACCGGCCATCGTGCCTCTCGTGCAATCTGGGTCAAAAAGTAACGGTTGTGGACCACTTACACATACATATGTGCATATGTTCAAAAGGTGGATTACTTGTGAGCGTGTGTGGGTGTGTTAATGTGGGTGTAGGTCATGCGGAAGGTGTATTTAGTATTATTGGTATAACATGCAATTTAAATGATTTGTGTAATACAGTTCATCGAAAAAAATACAGGAAGCGTAACCAAAATAATAAAAGCCGTTAGCCGATTGAATTTTGTGCCACAGATGTCAAAAGGGTAACGAAATTTTTTTTCTTTTCGATTTCGAATAAAACTTTGAACGCATAGAGTGCTGGAAAATGCCATAATAACTAAAGGATATACATACATACATTTTTTAGTTTTGTGGAATTACGTGTAAAGAATATTAATAATACTACCATAGAACTACATATATATACAAATATATACTACTTAGTGGGGGCGGGTGTGTACGTACTGGGAATGGCAAAAAAAACCACAGTTTATGTGGATTTACTACCTAAAAGTTGAGTTCATTGTGGTGTTCAACAAATAGTGTTGTAAAGGTGTTGTTTAAGTTAAGCTTAGTGTTGTGTTGTAAAGTGCTTGATTAGGCTTGTTAGTAACATCCAAAGTCAAAGCTATAGTTAGATTGGCTAGTTAGTAAGTGCATGCAAAGTTTCAGGTGCATGTTGATTCTTAATTTTTTAATTTATTGGTAAGGTTTATTGCCTGATACCGCTTCAAGTTGAAGCGGGAGTGACGTTAGTGAGACCGACTGACCAGTAGTTTGTTTTTTTTTTTTGTATCCACTGTAAGCAATATATTATTATTATATTATATTTATAATTATTGGGCCTATTGTTATAATTTTTAAATTTTTAAACTCTTTTTAAAAATTTTCTTTTTTTTTACATGGTATGCTAAATTGAGTTGGTTAGTGGACTGAAAATAGAGTTAGGTAAAGCCAAGCCATAGGGACATTTTTTAAACAAAGTAAGAAAGTTAATAACGAAAATTATAATATAGTTTGTAAGAAAAAATAATAAAATTCATTAAAGGGGGATTCTGTATCCAATCACAAGTTAGTTAAATAAAAATATAAACAAAATATTTTACTTGTCAACCAAAAATAAAATAAGTAATAGGTATTAGCATGTTACGCTTCGAAACTTAGTTAGATTAGAATGAACAAGAATTAGAAGATGTTAAGTTAAAGTATAGTATAGGGTTAGAAGTGTACGAGTGTTGAGAGGAAAGTGTAACCTAAAGCTGGTTCAGTTTGGGTACACTAAAACAAACTAAAGTAAAACACCACAAAATGGAAAAATAATATGTATAATTGTTTACAAAATTACAAAAAACTATAAGAAGAAATTGGACATAAACAGTTTGAGAAATAGTTTTCAATAAAATAATAATGTATTTTCTATTTTCTTTGTTTTTTTTGTTGTATACGTTACAAAAACAAAAACACATTTACTTGAGTAATAGAATTGACTACAGTACAAGTACGACACATATACATACATATAAGAACTTAATTAAACATACCATATTTGTATAAATTGATTTAATTAACGCGTCTCTATATAAAGAGACGTTGCAAGATTTTTTAAGGAATTTTAAACATTTTTTGGCTGGTTAAGTAACAACTCATACAACTCATGTTTATGAGATCTTTTTGACTTTTGTTTCGATCTTTCTATTCGATTCGATACAATTAGTTTTTGATTTTGTTTACAGTTCAGATAATATCGAATGCCGTTAATGGATTTAAACAAAACTACCGCTGAGTCGATCCCACTCACCTGCGTCCAGATCAATATCACCATTACCATCATCAGCATGCAGCCGAGACCGCTGCTCAGACTCCATAAGTTCTTCTTCAACAATATTACCTGTTGATGACGGCGTGTTTTTGCAACCGAACCACCAGTGCGCCGTAGGCCTTGGGAATGCCGGCGTTGCCGTATCAACCTGTTATAAGATAGAGTGAGTAATCATAAGTAAGTATTAAAAGTAAAAGTTTTAAAGCTTAATTAACCCACCAAAGATGGATTATAAAACTTATTCTAACAGTTTAGTTTCTTTACTTAACATGTTTTTCCACATTATCTAAAATTCTTGAGATTGTTTTTGATTCTTCGAATTTTTCTTTTATCACTTTACAAATATATAGTTGGATTGAAATTAGATTATTGATTTTGCTTTCTGTTTTTTAGTTTCTTGAGGGAAAACCATAGCTTGAGATTATTCATATCCTTTTCCTACGAACTTAAGAATCTTTAATTGGTTTTTAATAATCTCATAAGTTTAGTAAGAACTAAACTTTCCTCAGATTCTTTGCTTAACCCAAGATTTTATGTTATCTCTAAACCTACCGCAAAGCGTGCATCGTGGAAGCGATAGTACTTATCGCCCTTGAAGAAGTACGTGTAGCCGTTGGTGTATCGGAGCGCCGCATCCAGGTTGTTTGGCACACCCTCCCAGTTGGAGATGGGCTTGGGATAGCTTGCTTTGACTGGTGGCCGCTTAGCCGGATCGAAACGCCAGAACTTGCTGCCCTTAAAGAAGTAGATCTTGCCATTGCCGCCCCACACCATTGCTGCATCCAGATGGTCCGGAATGCCGGTAAATCCCTCGCTTATCTCCTTGGGATAGGCGCCATCAATTTGGCTGCCCTGGTAGCGCCAGTACTGAGTACCCTTGAAGAAGTACGTCTTGCCGTTTTTGTACGTAAATGCCGCATCGATGTTGCCAGGCAAACCTGGCCAGCCCTTGGATATCAGCTGTGGATAGCCCTCCTCCACGGCGTCCGTTGTCAGTTTGTAATACTTGTCGCCCTTAAAGGCATATGTATCGCCATGTGCCGAATTAAATAGCGTGTCGATCTTCGAGTCCTTGCAGATGGAGTCATCCAGCGGCACCTTGGGTGGTGTGAAGGACGGTCTGTGCGTGGTGGGTGGGTAGATATTTGTGGGCGTAAGTTGACTCGTCTTGCGTCCATAAAGCGATTGTATTGCCGCCTTGTCATCCTCATCCAGTTTAAAGACGGGCTCAAAGCCGCGGTAGAATGGTGCCATCAACGCTGAGGTCTGATCCGAGTGTGAGAGACCCAAGGAATGACCGAATTCATGTGCCGCCACCTGGAACAGATTCGTGCCTCGTGGCGATCCAATGGTCCACAATTCGGCATCATCGAAATGAGCGTCGCCACCAAAAACGGGGAAGAAAGCATGAGCCAAAGTACCACCTTGGCCATCAAAGGCATCACCATCTCCATGCTCGCTCTCAACAAATCTGCAAGGCACGAGAGAAAGAGAGAGAGGCAGAGAGAGAAAGTTAATAATAATTCCCAATTTTACTTTATCTTTAACTAACTTGATCTCAATATGCACTGGTCCCGATGTTTTTCTGGTAAAGGTTAGATCGGTATCCTCGCTCCAGACGGCAAAGGCGCGTCCAATTTCCGCATCGACATCGTTGCGCTTCAAACGCTTCGGATACTTGGAGATCTTGTAGGTAAGGTTCTTAACACGCCAGCGACTGCCTTGCAGAGCATAACGCTTTGATCGACTATCACCCGTGCCGACACGATCCCTAACACCACAACGTGGCAGTGACATCAATTTCATCGTCTCCTCATCCAATTCACCGGTGATGTTGAGTCCAGCGAAACTCTGGAACTCTTCGATGGCGCTCACCCATGTGTGCTTATCCTGCAGTCCACTATTCGCCGGATTGCGAGCTGAGGCGGGCAGATAGCCAAACTGCGAAAGGTAGATCTGAAAGAGGGAAAGCAAGAGGTAAGAACAGGTGAGTTATTTGATTGAGGTTAGGGAACAAGATCAATTGAATGCGCCACTTTGCCAAGCGGGTGGTAGTTGAGTGGCTTTGATTTATGATCGATCAGATAAAACACATTTTGATTTCCTTGCAATTGTCCTGCACCACCCACGATCCATACCGCTCCTCCTCCCCACTAGCTCTCTTTTCCCCGGCATCATTCCTAAGATTGCTTGCGACAGCAAAAATAAATTTGCTGCAAGAAAAACAGCAGCAGCAAAAAACAAATATGTATCTGACTTGCATAATTTATGACCAAGTGTTTGGCATGGCAATGTTTTATAATAAGTACCCCTGTCTTCCCCTTTTAGGCCAGACTTGGGCGTATGGTTTATACTAACAATTACGTGACTTTAATTGAGGTGTGAAAATAAACAACAACAACAACGACAACGCAGTTCTATTAAGACTAGACAAGTTGACTTGAGTTGAGTCAAGTTAAGGAAGTGTTTTGTTGTATTAAGCATTTTATGGCAATTTTGCAGTTAATTGAACGCATGTAATTCGAATTAAATTGTAACGCAAATCTTTATAACAGAAAAAATAGCTGCTAATTGTGCTTAACATTGAATTTTTAGAGAATCTTTCTATAGGAAGTGTAAGTGTACAATGCGAGGTTAGAGATGCACTTAACGGTTTTTATACAAAGCACAGCCCAAAAAACAATAACAGAAGCAAACACTAATTGCAGCTATTAGTACGTATACTAAGCTTATCTTAATTACATTTTATTTATTCATAATATTTAACTTATTTGTTAAGGTAAAGTTAAATTGAAAAGTTTGGTTTGTTATTCACGTAATATCAATTTAACATGTGAAACATGTTTCATACGCCTCATGTGCCAAACATTTTAATGTTGCTTACTGTGCCATATAAAACGGCGAAAACAAAAACGAACAAATATAAAATAAAAATCACTCAGAACGGCGCTTGCATAATACAAAACCAACCACTCAGCTGACTGAATCAGTTGTGGCTATTTGGTTTATATTATTTTTATACATGTTTATAGAACTTCTTATGATATCGTATTAATTATTTTTTTATTTTATTTTTCCGAGGAAGTAAACATTTTCGGTTGAATCGAATAAGTATGCGTGGCGTTGTCCCAATCCTAAGTACTTAATAAACTGGGTGGTGCTGCCGTTTCTGTGTGTGGCGTGTGGTAACAAATACTGGTCATTTGTGTTGACAAGAGGGGATGAAAGGTGGAGGAGGTACCTTAGGCTCCTGCTCGCCTCAAAAGGTAAATGAACTCGCTGGCGGCAGTCGCTTTTGTTACTTTGTTTTGCTTTTTCCTGTAAACATGACTCTGACAAGCGGCAATCAATCTGCGGCAAAAAACAAAACCCCGAACTGGGCAACTGCAGAATCAGTGGCAGAATTGGGTTCACACAAAGAGCAGCGATATGCAAATTATTTGCAATTTTCCGTTCCGCTTTGCTGTCCAAAAATATTACACAATAAACTTAATCTGCATTTGTTTTTTGTTGCTTATGTTTCTTTTTTTTTGCTCTCTCTTTCCCTTTCTGTTTTTGCTATATCGCAGTCATTGTTTTGATAGCCTTGTACAGGAAAATAATGACTTGCGAATGCAGATTGTGCAGGGTGCGTGTTTCCTATAAAGATCATATGGTTTATATATATAAGTGTGAAAAAAATAATAACTGAATTTTGAACTCGTTGAACTGCTGTTAAAATCATAAAACTCTTATTGTGTGGTTCTTTAACAGCATTTAAAGTGAAAATAATGAAACTCAGCTTCATTTTCATTTTTCTTTTTTGGATGGGTTCAAACCTGGCCTGACTGAGTTGACCTTGCCTGATTGGTGATGCGATGTCATCTAGAACTGAGCTGCTTGCACATTCCAGTGCTCAATGTTTGGCTTATGCATTATGCAATTAACATAATTGCCGCATTTTGAATGCAGCAAATGAAACGATGAGCTGTAACTGCAGCTCGTGGGAAACACATGAAAGCAACCGTTCGAGGCAAACACCCGCTTTGAAATTCCAAATTAATTTGCATTAAATATTTTCCAACCGGCTTCTAGCCCTGATGCGCACGTAGAACATGTTTTTCTGACGCTTCGCCAATATTGAAGCTGATAAAAGTTAAAACTGTTGAGCAAATTGTCACCAAATCGAAGTCAACGCCTGATGAGTTGGCCCAGTCACAGTCAGAGACAGAGCTCCAGTATCTAAAACGTATTTGTGTTTGCACCATTGTTCGATAAGATACGATAGAACTGGCAACAAGCAAAGTATTGACAGAAGAAACAGAGCAAAGAGAACATGTTCAAGTGCCTGTAGAACTGTAATCAATGAGTAGTATTTGACAACCAAATGATTCATGATTGAAGGTGCTGACGAACCATTTGAATGGGCCGAAAATGAAATGGAATGCGTCACATAAATGTGAGGATTTCAAAACGGAAGTGCGAGACGGAAATGGATTTAAGTATATACATATGTATATATATACTTATAAAACGGGTAAGTTCATGTGAAAAACGTTTGGGATTTATAAGAGAGTAAGCGAATAGTTTATCGATTTACATTAAGAACAGCAATCATTAGCTTTGCCTCTTGGTTTCAATCAAATGATTTACAAAATTGACATTACAAATCAGACAAGCACACAAATTATAAAAATAATAATGTAAATCGCTGCTTTGATTCACGTATCAGCGCACGTTGAAATTGCACTTCAATTTGTGAGTATGACCAGCACACACACAAGAGACATTGACACAATTTGCACAAACCCACAAAGAAAAAAAAGGTTCATAATAAATGTGACAACAATATTTTCAATGTTGTCGCATGTCGCTGCTGCTGCTGCAAATGCAAATGTGAACTGCTGAAAAGGACCTCAAAACTTTGAGCTCAAAGCAGACACTTGATATGAATATACAAGCTTGCAGCAGTGCTTGCCATTTGTCTAATGCTGACCTCTTTGCCTACTTTAACGGCTCACTACGGCCACGCCCCCTCAACAGCCAGTTGAACTGAACTTGTGCCAGGTAGCAGCTGGCGTGTGGCAGTTGCCAGGAAATGCCTAAAGGGCTTTGCATTTTCAAAGCCAGAGCAACACGAAGAAAGTAAAAAAAACAAAGTTTAACAAACTACATAAGTGTGCTCAAACTTTTGTTACTAACTGTATGTATTAGAAATGTTGAGTGCTGGTTCTTATAGTTGAACGAAAACTCTTTTTTTGCAGGTGATTTTCGTTTGTTGCAAGAGAAAGATCTGTCTTAATGATAATCAGCTTGAACTGATTGTGAACTACAAGCTTTAATACCATCTGCGTGCTGTTAGAAATGCAATTTTACATTTCGAATAGTTGTCTTTAAAGGTCATTGACCCTAGACGAAAAATAGTAAAAATACCTTTGGCTCACGCCTTTGTGGCGTGTTTTGACCCTGCTGGAGCGCCACTTAAAGGTGGTAACTAGCTTTCGTACCATATATATCCGGCCAAACAAGACCAGGACATGCATAAATTATAAACAACGAGCGTACTACGTTCGCTTTTTCTCCCTCTGTACTTTGTTTTTTTTTCATTTTCCTACATTTCACTTGACCGGAAATTGATGAGAAAATTGTATTTGCCCCTGCAAAAAGTAAGGGCGGGTCATTCAGTTAGCTGCTTGTGTGTGTGAGTGTGCGTTTGTGTATGTGTCTAGGTCTAGGTATGTTTTGGGGTGCGTTTACTGACGCTTTAAATTTTCCACCTTGATTTGGGTCAAGCAGCGTTTGGGGTCAATGACTTACGATTGCAACTGTTCAGTTCACAGGCTCAACTATTTAAGCCTAGACCTTATTTCATTGACGCATTGATGAAGTGAATGATTGTTAAAAGTTAGCAGTTAATAGTCAAGAGCTGATCTGCTGCAACTGCCACATCTACAACTTGACCAACTTGTTTAGCTAGCCATGCTTTATGCGTTGACTGTTTCTCTTATTGGTTACATCATTATTTTAAAGTGAAGCCTAATTGAAGCTAAAGTAGGTTTGTATAACTAGCGGGAACGAGCTTTTAACTGGGCCAAATCAACGGATAAAATAGTGCCGCTGAATTACGTAACTTTATAATCGAGCTAAAACGTGCGGCACAATTGAGCTGAAAAAAAAAAAAACGGCTGGCTTATAACTTTTGTCAGCTGCTAATTCCCATAACTCCTATTTGACATTTAACCGCAGTTTGCCAAGGTGTCTTTGTCTTTTTTTTGCCCTCTGTTAATTCCGCGGGCGATAAATAAAGCGCCTGATTGTAAAGATAAGCAAAAGTGTTTTATGCAAAACTCCAACAAAACGCCTCACAAACAAGTTTCCTGACTAACTAACAAAAAAGGATTCACATTTCGTTTGGCTTTTTTTTTTGTTCCCAGCTTTTTTTGCAAGTTGTTTTAATCCCTTTAACAATTTGAGTGGGGTATACGACACTTGTGAAAGTATGTAGAACAGTAGAATATGATGTTGTAAGCGAACTTTCAACTCTCATGAACAGAGTATTTACCAAGTTAACCCCTTTTCATTTATCTATCGCTCTGCGACCTTGGATGCGGCTTTATAAGGATGTTCACACACAAATATCATTTGTTTGCGCTGTTAACATTTGCTTTTTGCATACGCCTTTTGCAAAATGGCAAGGTTATCCTGTTTAGCTTTTTAGCTGTTTGCCTGCTTTCAGCTTGACAGCCACAAAGCCAAAGCAAAAGCCTGGCATCCTTTTGTTAACACCTCGTGAAGGTCGCTCAACACGCAAATGTGACTTTCTACTTTTATTTATATTTTTTTTTCAGCTGCTGTTTGTCCAAATCAATCATTCTTTTATTTTGTCGCTGCTATTTTTTTTTTTAGCACGAACACCTTCCTCATTCACGATGTGTAGTTTTATAAGCAAGACACAACATTTTTTTAAGTTAAACTTATTGATTGGCTTTACGGCGAAGTTCGAGTGCAAAGAGTATTTTTTTCTGTTTTAGTTTAGGAGCTGCGTGACGCACGCGAAACATTTGCGGCTATAGAATTTTCTTGTGCAACTTTTGATTTCAGTTGGTTGTTTGAATTCTCTTAAAGGGGGTTGGCTTGAAGTTGGGCGCTCTAACAATTATAATTAGCCAAATACATACGTCATTACTGAAGTAACGAACAAATTTTTCGACAGGTTTTTTTTGGGCTGCTAAACTTTTGTGGCGCCCAAGTTGAGTCTTGTGCTTTCTTTTAATTAAGCTAGTCAGAGAATAAGACTGATCTTGATGCTGCTGCTGCTTTTGCTGCTGTTTCAGTTGTGCTCATTCCAATGAACCGCAATTAACCTTTGACAGCATTTTTATTATGCATACGCCTAAGCTTATGTATAAGTAAGTGTGTGGAGGTGGACTCTACACTTAATCATAATACTTGTACTTACTAATGAGTCATGTTTGTGTATGCAGTTGAACACTTTTGCCTTTCCTTACTCCAATTATGTCAATTTCTATGTAATACGATGTGATTTCTAACGATGAATGTGTAATGCAACAGTGACAGAGACAAAAAGCAAAGACAAGACAATTTGATAACCTAAATGAATCAGCTAAAAACTATTAATCAAAGTTGTAGCTGCAAAATAAATTGCATCGTATCTCAATCGGCAAAACAACACTTCATTTGAATTCAGTACGAGGTAAAAAGAAGTTAGATAAAAACAAAGACAAAAAATTATCAATTGTTAAACGCTTGTAGAGTCAGTTGAATGCACACATTGCACTGAGTGTGGTCCCCGACTTAGTCTTTGAGCTATTGCACTACAATGAGAAGTTTCAGAAAGAAGAGAAGAGTTGAACAAAAGGGGTATTCAGTATGTGATTGAGTGACATTGAAATCAGACAAACATGGGAGGCACAATGTTGACGTATGCGTACTATTAAACATCATTATCATCATCATCATCACCACCATCATTGTGATCATCAGCATGATCAGCATTTATTGACGTCGTTTTGGGCGACTGGCCAACCAGCTAGCTAGCCAAGTAAATGGGCATTCAAGTTCCGCGCCAATTCGTTGGCAACGCGCTCAACATATTAATTAGTCAAACTCGTTGCGAACAAAGACAATATAAACTGGGAACAAGTTTTTTTGTTCTAAGCACGCATTTAGGATTAGCGCGTGCGATCGATCTCTGCTCAAACAATTGATCGATAGCTGCTCTTTATCGATACTTTGTTACAATTTACGCGCCTTAAATGGCTAAACAGGAATTCAAATGTGTCTACAACATGTTCTCAACATAATGCAGCACAATTCACACTTGTTTTGCAGCTATCATTAATATTTTGAAATGCTTGATTAAAAGGTGCGGCTTGATGTGATGCCATCTGCTATTGTAGTTGTTGCAGTTGCTGCTGTTTATTAATTTATGCAGATTGCAATCGTGCAACAAGAGAAAACACTTTATGCCGCAAAACGTGACAACCTTGTCAATCCCACAACCCCCTTCAGCAACAACAAAAACAACAGCACCATGAGCCAGATACACGACCCATCCCAATCACCCTGCTGCCCCCTATCGCCAGTAGTCAGTCGTCACGTGCCAATGTAGAGGATTTGTTAAGGATTTGTGTGAATTTGTTGCTGCTGCTGTTGTTGTATGTAGGTGCACTAAACGCTAATCATGTCAGCCATTTGGCATTAGTCTGATAATAAGCTCAGTTTATACTTAAGCCTCACTTCACACTAATGACATGCAAAACATGCAACTTGAACGAGCAGCATCTTGATGCATATTGTTGTTACGAGTGCAAATTGGCAAACGGAAATGATTACAAAACCTGAGTTAGACACGTTTATTCTATTGATTAATTTGTGCATCTTACATTGATTATTTTAAAAATAATAAGACCCGTGAGAATAGAGGTAGAGGCAATTAAATGTAAATACATACTTCCAATCATAAACGTCAGTAAACTAAATTTGAAATTTAACTTAATTAATTGACAAATTTTTCCATGGCAATGTTAATCGCATTATTGCAAGTGTATAATTTACTAAATAAGAGAACAGCAACAAAAAACTAGTAGATGACATTTACTATGTATGTATATAAAGTCATTAAATGCAATTCAAAAACTTAAACGCTTTAAATTGTTCTCTTAGTGCAATACAATTAAGCAAGAAGCTGTATACACTGCAATGCCAATGAATCATTTTCAACAGCATCGTTATCTTTTGTGCACTGGGAAAATGTTGCTCAGCTGATTGCGACTACAGTAAGTAAATATATATATTAGATACTATCCAACTATTTACTTCCGATTTGCTTGAAAAAACTTGCGCAGAAAACAGCTGAAAGCCAAAGCGTCATTTTTAATGTTGTCGCTTATTATATAAAAATTATACACACATTTATATATACGTATGTACATACATACATACATATAAAATCAGTTGACTGCACATGCAACTACTTGCTGTGCATGTGCAACAATTATTCGAGTCACATCTGCACGCAATGCATTCATCGCATATCGTATATACTATGCCATAGATACAATATATCGCCGACAGTTTTCCGACCTTAGCCTTTTGGGGGACTTTTGACTAACTGCAATGCATAAAAAAATTAAACGACTGCCTGTTGATTCTTTTGATAGCCAATTCATGTGAGTGAATTAATTACTGCATTGGCTTTAGCTTTAGCTTTTTCTGTTCTGTTTTCTTTTGTTGTGGACAAAGAGTATTGGGAGACATGCGTGATCATGACATTGCATTTGCAGCACATGACTATATGGCTAGCATGTTTGCATGTCTATTGCTAATCATTTTCAGACTAAATTCATGCAAGATAAGCATAAATGTGAAATATAATTGCCCAAATTTTAATATTAAAATATTGCTTTTATAAATGCTCGTGCATATATTATATACCAAAAAGTTATTTATTAAATCAATAAACTGTTGTGGTTAGATTAAATTTAACTTTACTTTTAGAACATGAAATACTTTTTTTTCTATGTAGCTTGAAATAAATAATGATTAAAGTTCACCGGCTCTGCATGCTTCCATAGTTACTAGCATTGGTTAAGTTTATTTCCATTTTGATTTTTAGTCACTTTATTAGCTTAGTCACTAAGGATATAAAATGATTTACCTCGGCTTTTGTCGTTGATGAAACGGGCGCACTTTGGGCTGCCAGTAGAATTGATAGAAATGTGCCTAGGAGTATGAACACGGATGCGTAGCTTTGGCAGGTGTTGGACATTTTGTAGCTGTTGTTGTTGCTGTTGTTAAAGTTATTGCAAATTTATTGTGTCGCTATTGTTGTCTCGGGGCGCACTTTGAACTTCAAGTCGTGACTGAAGTTTGTAATAAACAACTGCGCACTGCAAATAGAGAATAGAAAATAGAATCGCATAAAGGTCAATTAATATTTCATACAGCTACACACACAAACCAGGCAGGCTGGTAAAAATCATAAATTAAAAATAAAAGAGAAAAAAAAGTAAATGAAACCCGCTATCAAACAGGCCAAGTGCAAAAGGGCAAACGGAAATGGGTCTGCGCGGCTTGGCACGGCCCCATTTGCCAACAGGTTGACTGCTGCCTTTCAAACTGGCTCTAAATAGCATACATTTTGTCCTGGAACTGCCAACGGAAGCGTACTACGCCAACTTATAGCTAAGTTTTAACGAAAGTTGCGGCCAAGTTGTGGCTCAGCTGTTTCGAGGCGTAGTAAAAAAATTGGTTGTAACTACATATATGCAAATGATATATGTGTGTATGTGTGTATGTGTGTGTGTGTGTGTGTCTGACGTTAGCTTTTGTTGTTGATTGCAGTCTCAGTCATGTGGCTGTCCCACATTTGTCTACACTTGAACTTAAATTTAGACGACGCCAAATAAGAACCTAAATATAGTAGTGTAAATTTGCACAAGGATCGCCAAGACCATAAATTAACCATATTAGATTAGTCTTATTTACCCTGATGTTATATGATTTGCCTAAAAATAGAGGCACAAGTTTACCATAGGCAGATTTCTCTTGCTGAGCTTAAATATTTTTATTCTTTTTATATGACAAACGTCAAGTTAAGTATACGCCACGTGTGTTCCACACTTTTAACAATGGCCCAGATACTGGCTAAACAATAACAGACAGGTCTAAATACCCCTAGTTTATGACTCTGTATAAATTGGATTAGTTGTTTTGAACCTAAGCATCAGAAGTTGAAACGGTAAATGTTATAAAAATTATTGTTTAAATTAACAAAATTAAATTTGACTACTTTGCATGGCAACTAAATAAAAGTAGCTTCAAGAAAGATTTTATTTTAAGGTTTTTACTTTTAAGTTTTCTAATTTGAATACCAATGTCTTAAAAAGTTCAGGTTTTAGGAACCTTTAAAAAATTATTAAATATTTTCGAAGCTGTTTTAAAATTGAGTTTACGCAGTAAAGTTTAACTTGTTGATTAATAAAATTAAAATTGATTATTCAAATAAAAATCTATATCTAAAACGCCTCAATTTGCTAAGTGCAGTTTGGGCTGTGACATCACCAAATTGCGATAACAGATATCAAGTATACGACAAGTGGCGCGCAGTTTTCAACGCCGAGAGCCAAAAGTAAACGACAAGTAACGAAAAAAGAAACAAAGGCAGAATTATAAAGGCATACTATATGAATGTTAATATATATTTATGTGTTTCTTACTGTTTTTGGGTGTGCCCACCAACACCCGCATCAACAGAATAACAGACAACAAGACGAAGACGAAGCAACAATATTTGCTGAATGATATGCATAAGTCTGCATTATGTTTAAGTTGTTGGGTTTTTATTATTGACTAATCAGCAAAGGGGGATTTTCAATATAGACATGGGCATTATCATTTAACTGTTTAGGCTTAGTAAGGTGCCTGCAGCTAGCACATGTGCGAGCTTACAGTATGGAAAGTCATGTGTGTTTTTTTTTTGGAAATAGATAAATAGTAGATACAACAGTCAAAATTTGGAGCAATTAGTTGGGGTGTCGGGTTTAAGGTTATTGCTTGGTTGGGTTTAAGGTTAAAGCCGTCAATTTGGTATGTTTCGGTTGGCTAAACAATTGACTTCATCTAGTTAAATACATACATGTATGTATGTTGTTTTTGGTTTTTGTATGGGTAGTGATAGTCGCTATAACGATGAATGCTATTGCATTGTTGTTTAATCAATACGCGCAATTTCGTTTTTCAGCAAGTTCTGAATCCAGCTAAAGAAATCAATAGAAGTTTGCAATTATAGTTTGAAGTGAGTTTTTAGTTTAATTTCATCGTGCTACGAATACGCAAAGTAGGTCATTAAGTTGAAGTTATATGTGAATGTATGAGAACTGTTCTAAAAAGAAGCTTTGGAACTATGCTAACTGTATGCTAATATAAGCTGTCTGTCCAGCTTAATGTTAATCATTTGCATACTATAATATAAATTTTACTTATTTCATTTGCAAATTATTTGGGCATATTTTCTTATCCCAAATTTTTATTTTTTTATTATTTCATTAGCAGTTGTTTGCCAACAGGTTTAGCAAAAGTTTTTGTTCATAAAATATACACTGAGCGAAAGGAAGCTAACATTTTTATACAAGAAAATCTAGCAGCTTGAAAGTTTTTTGCTTGGTTCTGTTTTTCGTTCAGTGGATGGATGACGCTTATAAGCATTTTCAGTTTTATTGCCCAGTTTCGTTGGCTAAAGAAAGATGCGGAACATTGCACAATGTGTGTTTGCATGTAGTATGTATATAGCTTTTGTTTTTTATTTCTTGGCTGTTGTTGTGCCACCTTATCAGCAATTCTTAAAATTTTTTCGTTTGTTAAAGTGCTTACGCATTTAGGCATTGATTAGATATGGAACGTTTCGATATATGTTTCAGGGCTGAGAATTACCAAATATTTTGAATGGCCAACGCACAATCAATAAATAAATAAATACTTATGATTGGTTTAGAACTTGACCTTAGAGATATTTATTCTTTTTTCACATATTTATGCATAAGAATGTGTCATGATTAATAAATTAAAAAAAAAGCAGAGAGTGTGTAACGTTTTTAAGAGCAGTCGATTTCATGTTTTTGTATTTAATTTAATTTATTTTAAAGCACTGTTTTAAATAAGTTTGAGGCTTAAACTCGTTAATTTATCACTTGAACGGGATGCTGCCATAGATGCTTACATGAGAATTGTGACTTGTTCTCTGTCGTCGGTCGCGACGTTTGTACGTAGATCAATGAACTGCAGCAGCGACTGCAATTGTTGCTCTCTTTGTTCCTCTTTGAGTGATTGTCTTTGCGTGCAGCAGTTTGACAAATTAATTAATTAGCTCGTTGCATAAATTAAATGCGCTTGTGGGCGTTTTTCATTGGCTTTGACTTATTTCTGTGTGTATTCTTTATTTATTTCTTATATGTAATGTTGGCAGGCAGCTTACAGACAATCCTTTTGTCTTCAGTTGAGTTATTTATGTAGTATGTGTATACATGCACTAATTGTTCACACTGTTAAAAACAACTTCCGCAAGAACTTCAACTACAAAATTGCATTTGTTGTTCACTTTGCCAACTCTTTTACGCGTATTTTGTTTTTAAACCTTATTGCTTGCAACTGTTAACTTTTATTTAAATTTACTTAAGTATTTATCGAATTGTCGCCACTCGCCGTTAAACACAACCGCACAGAGCAGCGCGCATATTTTGACTGATCTAACAACGCATCACAAAGTGCGAGGCGCTGGCAGCTAAGCGAAAGCTTTTAGCGTTTGCGCCGTCACACAAGATCGAAAAGCTTTCGCATACGCACGCACAGCACAGTTAACAACGACGCTGGCGTTAACAGTGCGCTGTTGTATGCTTAACAGCGGGGATTCCATAGCTGGTCAAACCTGTTGCTGCTGATGCGGCTGAGGCTGCTAAAACCTCTTGAAGCTGCGCTCTGCTGTGCGGGCCTTTGCGTATGAGTAATGCGAGTTTCTTGGAACCCGCTACATGTGTCATGCTCTTTGCCCCATTCAAGTAGCACCAGCAGCGGCAGCTTTTGTTAACTGTTTAACGTGCGCATTGTTGTTATTATTGTATATTTACGTTTTTAAAGTTTACATTTGACAGTTTATTGCTGGCTGCTGCTGCTGCTTCTTGCAAAATTCGTGCAATTTCCGTTGAATTTGTGACTCTTTTGCCTCCCTCTTCATAATTTTTTTTATTTTTAATACATAGGCGTGGTTCCACAATAACAAATTCATGAATGAATCTCAAATTGAAATTCGATTTGGAGTTATGCTTTCGATTTGTGGTTTTTTGTGTTTCTCAATGAATATGAGTCATAAGTAAACGCTGAGTGTAGTGTGTGCTTGTTAATGTGTGTGTGAGTGAGACAATTAACACCTGTCTGGCACACGCCTTGTTGTGTGATGCTGATCTAAGCTAAGAGGAAAAAGCAGGAAACTAAATTGTAATCAAATTAAGCAAAAGTTTAAATTAAAATTATAAGATTATGTTAAATTGAATAGTGGGCTAATTTTTTGATTTTCCCACTTGGGATTTAAAAAAAATAAATAGACTTTATTAACTTTTGTGATTCGAATATATTTTTCTTGCATAAAATAATAAATTTAAAAGTACAATATATAAGAAAATATTAATTCTATTAATATATTATTATTCATTCTCTCATTTATTATTTGTAAAGTTTAATCCAATATATTATTTTATAAAAATATTTATTGTACATTTGAGTGTAGGTTTTAGAGGGCATATTACAGATCGACTACGTATCAAGTTCTAGTTTCGAAGATTGTAAACTACAAAATATATGCCATATACATATGTTTTTTAGTCATCGAAAATGCGCCTGATTTGCTTAGTTTTCTTAATAATAATAACTTGCTGTTGCTGTTGGCGTCTGTTTGGCTTTTACCCCATTGCCTATTAGCATCAATTGCGCTAAAAAGTATTAATGTTCTGACTTCTGAATCAAATTGTGAGTCAGCTTTTGTCTTTTACGCTCAGAATTTGCCTATAATCAAATGATGTGCATGGCAGGAGAGGAGAGGCAGAACAAGGCATGCAAAGTTAATTGCCCAATGTGCCGTTTACTTACGAGCTGGGTAAACAATCACAGTAGCTGCAAATTAAATGTGCACATGTGTATAATTTATGGGGTGGCTCTGTTAGTGGAAAATTACAGTACAAATGCCGCCCTTTTAGCCTGCCGCTGCCGCTGATGATGACTAAATGAAAAGTCACATTTGTGAAAATATTGTACACAGTTTTCGTGTCAATCTCAAGATTTTATACTCCTTGCCATAAACACACAATAAAAGCATCAAACAAAAAGCAATTCTTTGACAGACCCGTACAAGAACTGAAAGAACTTAAGAAAGAGCTGGTACTTCGAAACCGCCTACTTTTTATGGCAATGACAACTTGTGCAGTTGTCTTCGTTGTTGTTCTCGATTCATTTCGATTCCACTTCCCCCGTTGCTCCTTCGATCCACAACTTAGAGCTTCATCTCGTGTGGATTCTCATCTCATGACATGAACAATGAAATATTTATGAGGCTGATTCTGTCTTTTGTTTTTTAATGGCACAACTATTTATCGTACTCTTCGTATTTATAGATTTGTGTCGCACTTTATAGAGCTGCCGTTGCTGTCGGTTCATTGCCATTCTGTATACAGAATGAAGAGTGAAATGAACTTTTCAACAAATAAGTTTTAGCCATAAGCTCACTAAAAACCATATATTATATATTATATTATTATTTTATTATAACATTTATCAATTGCTATCGTACTTATTGTTGTTATTATTATTTTGGCATTTTGAATAATGCTGATTCTAAACTTAATCACGTCACGGTCAGTTTGCCCATTTGCATAGTCGTAATTCAAATTCTATGTTATTGGCATTTCAATTTCATATCAATTTGAATTTGAATTTTACACAATTTGCCAACGACGCGACGTGAATGCATTTGTTAATGTTTGAAGAACAAACCAAAAAAAAAAAAAACAATATGTGTCCAATGAAAAGTTACTTTGGTGAATGCAATTTAAGATTGCCAATTATATAATTGAGTGCAATTTGGCGATGCTTTCGATTATAATAATAATTAACAGGAAGTAAGTGAATAATATTTATATATATGTGCCTTACAGTGTTCCTGAGTGTAACGAACCTTAGCAGGGTGGTAGAGAAACTAACCTTCTAGACAACAGCCTAACCACCAACAGCACCTATCCATTTAATCTTCCCTACATTTACAAACCAGAAACTAAAAGTTCCTCAGTCAGTATAAAATGGTCATAGAACACGTAACCTCTGCATTTAAATCAGTATAGTTTTTAAAACTAATTTTATATAAATAACTATGTAGTATTTTCAAATGTTTTTTTCTATATTACTGTAGTATTCATTTTACGTAGTGTTTGTTTACATTGTGAGCGCGAGCCGCTGTTGCATATTTGTTCAAATAAATACGCTATTCGTGAACATTGACAACGCTGACACCAAGCGCCCAGTTGACATTTGAAAGCACTTAAGCGGCGAAGAACTGCTGGCATGCAGATTCTCCCAATCGCCTGCAGAGCTCACCTAAAGAATGTTTACAAAGTTCATACGCAATTACTCTATACGCATATGCATAAAACATTCCCTTAAAGTTATTTAATTATATTTATACCTTATGTAGCAACCAAATCAAACAAATTCTTGCACTACAAATAACCAATCTACAGACTATGTCCAAAGTTTCATAGAAAATATTTATATAGATTTATCTTGCGATGCTGATCAAGAATAAATACATATGTTTTTCTTATGGAGTCTTAAATGCTTAATGTTATTCATTTCATTTCAATCAAACGTGAACAACATATTCTTTGCTATGTTTATTGAAGTTGTGTACAGATTTTAATGTAGATAGTAACAAGTAAAATAAAGGTATTATTGCAGTCCCATTGTTGATTTATTTTCTATAGTCTTATCCTAGATAATGTGTGCATAAAAGATCTTCAGCTAATCAAATTTTCATTACATAATTCAACAGATCTAACTATGTCTGAATCAACTACTTTATTCGAAAATACAAATGCCACGCTTGGGGATGACTGAAGTATGAAATGAGTCATCGTGCATAGGTGAGGGCGAGGCAGATGGATAACTTACCACAGTGAATGTTGAATGTTGGCTTTTGGCAGTAGTTAAAGCGAAAATGGAGGGACGCAAACACTTGGAGTGACACGTATGAGAATCTATCCAGTCGACTGTGATAAGAATCAGTGCAAATATTGCACACAGATAGAGCTTCTTATCACTGGCCCTAAGATTGGCCAATTGCTGATTAGATGAGAACACAAAAGTGAAACAAGCACCCGTTAAGTAAGTCAAGATTCAGGCAGCAGGCAACTGGCAAATGGCACCTAGCACAAGGTTTATAAAGAAACTCTCACTTGGGAGCAACTAAGTTATTTTCTTTTAGCTAATTTATTTACACAACTTAAGTTAACGATTATCAAAAGGTTAGCTATGCTTTTTAAACTGGCAGTTTGTTCTTGTGCATACTATTATTTACTCCCGCGGTACGCCAGGTGGGTGAGCAACAAATTAAAATTCGACTTCGAATTCAATGCGAATCGTTCTAAGCGACGTCTTTTGACTACGCGAACCGTTTCATAGCACGTCCCGTGTGCGACTCCCGTTTGTTGTTTAGCCACTACAAACGCGTTGACTCTCTGAATCTAGCCCTCACTAATTCACTCTCTCTCTCTCTCTCTCTCTTGCTCTCTTTCGCTTGATTATTCTCTTTCTCTTTCTGTGTCTGCTGGCTCCACAGTTGCTGATTCGTGGTGGCCTGGCTGCTTACCTGCTGGCCCAGGCTAAATTACTCGCTGTTAACTTGTCTTTATGACGTTTCTTTGGCGCGACAAACGCCGGCGACACTTCTCTCGCTTTCCTACTCGCTCTCCTTCTCTCTAGTTTTGAATTCTAATAGTACTACTAGTACATATTACCTATTACTTGTACTACCATTTGCATATGTATGTGCTGTATAGTGGCTGGCGTCGTTGGCTACTCTTTTTATTTGTAGGGAATCTCACTTTCTTTAGCAGTTAATAAATCAAATAAACATGTTGTTTTTCAAAATATTTGAAAACTATGCCATTGTTAGAATTGGAATACATAAAATTTTAACTATTCAACATTTAAAAGAAAATAAAATTTCTTAGAAAAATATAAAATATTTTACATAAAGAGCTGTGCAAGGAGAGCAAAGGTGTGCTAAAATTTGATCACCTATTAGTTTTTTTAAAAGTAAGTGTATAGACATTTTATCACATCAATAGCTAGATTTTCATGTTCTATTTTTATTGTAATTTCAGGCTGCGTTTGGAAGGGGCGTTAGCTTAAAATCATCGTCGTCGCTGTCTACGAGTCACGCGACTAACAATAAATATAAAGCACACAAGCCCATAAGCACACACACACCCAAAGACACCCTGTTCTTGTTTGCTTTTTCCATAGGAATAACACTAAAAAATAATTTCCTGCTCGTTTGTGTGGTCAAAGTGGCCGCAGGCGCAGAAAAAAGCTGTTGCCATTGGGACTCAAAGCAACAGGCCATAACAAAAAGATAGTTGAATAAAGTTGAAAAGCTCTTAAGCTGCTTTTTAGTTGAACAGCGTACTTACCTTTAGTTTCGGTTGTATTCAAATACTACTATGTCCAAAAAATTCTCTTGTCGTGATCTATGCCTAGCAGCACTGTTAAGTTAACAGTTATGCAAACAGACTGTAAGCGGTCTGTTTAATTATGACTGATTCACACACAAAACTCTAATAAACAATAAAAACCGCTTTTATTCTTCAAATATTTTATTTTTGAGTTTTTTCTTTTCTATTTGGGAGCCGTTAGAGCCACAATTCACTTTTTTGAGCACACTTCGTATATTTTTAACAATCAATATTTGAATAGTGATTAATATGTATCTTATGTTTTTTTTTTTTGGTGTTGGGGAGCCTTTTTTCTCAAGCACCGCGCGCACTGTAGCTAAAAACGTATCGGATTTCAATTTCAGTAACAGTTTCACGAGTTTGCAACTAGACTGAAGCCGACGCCGCTGCGCTTAGATACTTTTATATGGCTCGGATCAAGGGGTGCGTTACAACAACAGCAACAACAATGCGACGATTCAATCGGATCAGTCTGTCAGTCAACGTTGCAGTCAGCGTCGCAGTCGGAGTCGATGTCGACGTCCTTCCCTGTCAGACGGATGCCTCAATGTTGTGTTTGCCTCTTCCTCATTTGTTTTGGGAAGTATGCAAAACAACAATGACAGTTAAGATACAAACAGAGCTTGAACTGAGATAAAACAATCCAGTTTCGCCTAAGTTTAGCCAGGCTGAGCATTCATAGAGTCTCATCTGCATCCAAGTTAAGTTGCTCTAGTTTGTGGCCCTGACTCATTATTTATTTATTTTATTAAACGCATGTGACGCACTGTCGATAAGAACTGGAGATAGATTCCTCGCTTACCAAATATATGATATGAAAACCGCAATGAGTTATCTCTCTCTCCGCCTATCGCTTTCTCAGCCTGAAGTTTAAGAGCTGAATCATTTGATATGCACGTCGTTTTCAATGTCTCAAATGGATGGATCGCTTTTCGCTGCTGTTTGTATTGTTGTTGTTGGTATTGTTGTTGCCGCTGCTTAATTTCATTTTATATTGTTCTTATGTTTTGATTTATACACATTCAAACGTGCAGGAATGCTTCTGTTCTTTAGCTGTGTTTTCTTCTTTAATGGCTCCTTTGTACGGCATTTAAGTAGAGGTAAATACAATTTTGAATCAAACAAATGCGCATAAACCAAGCATTTTAGTTAGCAATGAATAATCCAGTCAGGAAGTCAACAGGCAGACAACAAATCAAATGTTCTGACCACTCCCACTTTATACCAATAAAAGAATCTTAAGTTGAGCTCCAGTTGACACTTAGTCAAAAGAATTATTGTTAGGCTTTCCTGAATGATTAAATGCCATCAATAATGTGCCTTGTAATGATAAAGTATTAAGGATCTTTTTATGGAAAGATTCTAAATAGAAATTCTTTTTAATCAGCTTCATAACATTCTAATTTTATAACCTTCTAGCTAGCATACTTTTGGGCGAGTATTAGGCTCTTAGATTCAGGATTGAAAAAAAAACTGTTTACAATTTTGAATTATTATTTTAGTCTTATACTAACTACATGCATCCCTCGTATAATGCGCAGAAAAATTCCGCGTTATGTGATTCGCGTTAAAGAAGACTTATCTATTATTTATATAATCGATCAACAAAATCATAAATGTGCTTTCGCTAGTCTGTGTCACCGTCTTCGAACATCATATTTGGTTGCAAAAGGTAAGCGCTTTGGGCATACGATTTTATCAAAAGATATTTCCTCCAAGTCGAACTTGACCATAGAGCAACTTGGAGGACAACATAAATTGTTGTTAGTTATTTGTTAATGTGTACTTAATTTATCATTGCTTTAAATTATTTGTTTGATTTGATCCATTTTAATTACTAGGTGTACTAAAACTGATTTTTTAGATCACGTTATGTCGAAAACGCGTTGTAGAAGTACCGCGTTATACGAGGAATACCTTTATTATGAATGTTGGATAGAAATTCAATATTCTTTGATTCCTTAAATCTTATTTTTTATTATCAACTTATACACCTGTTCTTGTTGCTTCCGCCTCGTTTAAGATTATGCTAATGAACATTTTATGTTACAGTGCACTACAGTTGTATAATGCTAGTTAACAGCTAGGACTAAAGATTAAACGTATTTCAAAAATATTTCTTATAATATTTATTGTTTTGTTGCATTTGCATTTGTGGAATATTGCTTTTTAAAAGCTGTAAGAAAGATATGTCTTGAATTTTTCTCTCGTATAAAGAGCTTTCTCATATGTGGAGCAACGGCTCGCGTTCTTGTTACTACATCTATATTGTGGATCCATGCAAATTATTTAGGAGTTTTATGGAGTTTTCAAGGCGTATGCAAGTATCAGTTGACCCTATTGTATATACATATGTGGTAGTTAAATGTGTACTGATAACTCTTTATGTTTCCTGCTCACCTCGATAACAAACTGGATATTTTACCCATGCCTAGAGGCGATTATGCTTATAATTCCAAATTCCAGCGTTGGGAAACAAGATCAGTTTGCGTTTACCTAGTAGGGTTTAGTTGTCAATTTATTGTTAAAATATTGAGTCATATATATATATGTATGTATTTACCGTAATACACACACACTCGCAACTTGGCCTTGAGCAGAGCCAATTAACGGCATACAAATAAGTGTTGTCTTGGCACTTGATATTCAGGCAACTTAACCTTGACTTTTCTTGTCTGCTTTCTGACACTTTTTTTGCTTAACGCACGCTGCGTTTCTGAGCCACCTTTGTCTGGTCTCTTGGCTAAGTTATCTGTTGGGTGCACAGTATGGTACGTGGTCTTGTGGTCGTAGGACACGCCCCGATGCATCATTGGATGACAATAAATGGGAAACAGACCTTTTTGACAAAACAATACATAAAAACAATTAAGAAAAAAAAAAAATAACATATTTCGAGTGAGTAGCTAAGAATTCCCAGAAAATGTCTTGAGTAATGCTTTCGCTTCAAAAACACAAAAACCAGAGAGCAAGTGAATAAATAAATTTTTTGGAAAATTTGATAAAAATTAAATGCGAAACGCTGGAATTTCACTGAAATCAAGCAGCTGCTGACAATGATACGAGACAGAGACAAAACAGTGGGTCAATTCTTGAAGTGGGAGGATGATGATTCGTATTGTTTGATTGACAGTCGGACAAGGGGACAAACTGACAGACAGACGGTCTGTGTGCTTGAGTTTGATTTCAACTAACGCAACATTGAAGCGCAGCCAAATCCACTTGACATAACTAACTAACAATAAAAAATAGACGCGAAATTCATGTCGATGTCGATTTCGATGTCGAAATCGTTTGCCAATGTGGGTGTTGTTGTTATTATTGTTGCTGACCCTCCGCGACGACCAGAACTGTCATTTAAAGCCAAAAAGAAATATAAACTAAATTAGAATATGCATACAACATACCTGATAACAATTGCAAATGTCTCAATACATTTGTTGGCTCCCTTGTCACGCGGTTGCACTTAAATATATTTGTACAGCGTTTGATTCGTCAATTAGTCGCTTGCTTTATGATTATTTTATTAGAATATATCCGTATATTAGTTTAATTATTCGCACGGTCTCTCACTGATTTCTGATAACAGCACACGACACACGCTTAGCTAATAATTCAAGTTTCGTATGCTACTATGATTATTATATTTCATTTACATGCTTGTAATCCAACAAATTAATAGTTTGTCAGAATCGATTGCAAAGCGTGTTTCACTCATCAAATAATTACAAATTAATTATTAAATTCATGACTTTTTTTATAATATTTAGAAAACATCAGACAAACTTGGACTCAAGGTGTCATTAGCAAACATTTCACGTTACTTTTGGTCTGATCTTTATGTGTAGTACATATATATTTATAAATTACTCTTATATTTTTATATAACAAAAGCATCCAACATAATCTATAAAATAACTGAAACTTAACGCAATCCCAGCACATGTAATTAAAAACTTCATGAGAACCTTATTTTTAACTTAAATACACATATATTTAATTGTTAGTTTAATTTATTTAATAAACAGGATACTTGGATACTTAGTATATTTACATACTTATAAGTCATTATATGAATTCTTTCGAATGAACTCTGAGAATGGTAAACGTTTACGTCTAGAAGTTAAATCTGAATGCTGTTGGGCACCTTTGAGTCTCACTTTATGGCCTTATAAATATAGAATTCATAATTTTGGATCGATTTTCGGCATTACAATCACGTTCCGCGGGCAATGAACGCACGCATGTTCAAAAAGGTAATCAAAACATATCAAAATTTTTAACCAAGTGGTGAGGCACTTGAAATAAACAAGAAAAAACAACAATAAATGGGAATGCAAAGTGCAAAATTGGCAGAAAGAAGTGAACCAAGAGAGATGAGTACACACACACACACACACACACACACATGCCACATGCGGCCCGTATTTGCATTTGTCAAACAAAAGCCGCAAATGAATTTTGGTAGTAGAAATGTTTTTGTTGAAAATGCAAATGTGATATACGAGTTGCAAGTTGCTGTTGAATTTCTTTGTTTTTTGGCCTGGCAAACGAAGGACGGGTTAGATGAACTTCTTTTTTGCACACCTGCCAAAATTCACATGACATCCGATACGATTTGTTGTTGTGTACTTTCAGTTTTCTGATATCATTCGCCGCATTATTTGGATTGCATTTGAGCGCTTCGAGTGAACAAACAAGAGGATAAAGCAGCTTGACATTTTTGGTTGCCAATTCAATAGCGTCCTTTTGGCTATAACTTTCGTTTGCTTTTAACGCCTGTTGTTGATATTGCTTGTGGTTTCCTGGTTCAATGCTTTCACTTAAATGTCGATTTTAAATGTTTATTCTGACTATATTGTGGAGTATGCACTCATACATCTCATTTAATTGCCACCTCCTTGTTGCAACAATAAATATAACGCATACGACGCGTATTCATTGAAGCACAACTGCCATCATAATTGTTATTATTATTATTATTTTTGTTTTCCTCCTCACCTTTGTGGACTTTTGATGTTCTTATCTCTTTGGTGTTTGCTGCTTTCGGGCTGGTGCGTTTTTTGGTCTTCGCGCCTGCTGCTCTTTGGTATGCAAGGCACGTTTTCAACGCCGCAGCACGTATTAATGAGCAATGCCCCAGACCCCGCCCCTAATCCATAAACTCAATTGCTCCTGTCGTCTCTCCGCTCTTTGCTACTCTCGTCTCCTGACAATAATATGCATATTTTGTTCTTTTGCGCTGTGTAGACAACAGTTATCGCATTTAATGGTTGAAACATGCAGCTGTTAACAACATACCCTGCTTTGTGAGTTGATGTGTGGGGTGTACAATGCATGTAAGTTATTCGAATTTGATTAAACGGTATTATTTGGGTACTCGCAATAATTCGCACGCTATTTGACTTCAACATTTATGACAACATTAATTGACAAGCTCATAAGCTAGATGTTGATTAAACTTTAATTGTCTGTCCACATTTGCTGTTGTAAACATTGTGAAAAAACATAAATTGTTAATACTGTCTTAACTTTTTTAACTAAAGGGTGGTTTTAAGTCTGGATATAATTGCATTTGTAGGCATCCTACTGCAAAGTGTCCAAACATTTAAGTGACTACATATTTTAAAATATGATAATTAGAGCGTTTCTTTTTTTGCATACTATGGAAATTTATGAAAAAATGAAATATGACATAGAGTGGACCTGAAATAGCCTGTTAACTGCATAAATATATACTGTCCAATAAATCATTACAGGTACTAATATGGTACAAAATGTATGCCTGGAAACAAACTATTTTACTATTCTATCTACTCAAATAAAACTTTGTTGTCAATTAACAACAACATTCCATTGATTTTGTGCTTTCTAACAAGCTTTTCTTTGTTTGTCCTTTACATTTTGTAATGTTGAGTATCTTAAAGTCTGTCAGTTCAACCAGCAGGAAATACCTGTAGTTGCTTTTGTTGATCCTCTCAAGTGTAAGCAAACAAACAATCACAATCAAGTACGACAGGTACTTAACTGACTCCATTGTCCATTATTAAGAGTATTATTGCGTGGGCGAGCCAGTCTCAGGCTCCTCTGTTCCAATCTCAAGGGTATTCCAGCTTCCGCCTAGTTTAACGAAAGGCACACCCACCTATTCTCATATATAAACAAATAAAACTACTATACATACATTTTAATTTATTTATTGCAAGTATTACTAGCTGCAGCCTCTTTTATCTTATATTTTTGTTGTAAGCTACTAATTGAAACGTGTGTGTGAAAACCGCTTGATTAAATGCACATTTATTGTCACTGGTGCCTGCTCTGGTTGGGATCAGGAATCAGTAACCAAAAAAGTTGAAGCCACAGAGCAGCTTATCGGGTCGTCGGATGCGCAATATTCCAAACTGGAAGACGGACATGTCGTCAGCGACATTCATGTCCAGTGCCATTAGCTTTTCGGCGGCCAGCGGATGCCAGGAGCCGAATGTGCATGCAGAATTCATCTGAAAATCCCAGAATTAAATGAGTGGCAGTAACTAAAGCAGACGGCAAAAGTTATTACCTCTTTGCTGTAGTAATGACAACGTCCATTGAGCCGCGTTGATGGCACATACTCGACAAAGTCTACCTGCGGACAATGCGGCAGCAGCAGTGCCAAACCTGCAAAGTATTTAAAAAATAAATAGCTATTTAATATTTAATTTATTTTGTGTAATGACACACAGTTCTCTTTGTTAGTAAAAACTACACGAGCTTTTAGGCTTTAGTCCGTGGAAACCCGTACATTTTTATTTCCAATGTGTTAAATTACCAAGAAAAAGAAATAACTCAATGTGTGTGACTATCTGGAAAGCCTGACGTGCGAGATCTACTCGAACCTTAGAATATTATATTTAATTTCAAATGTACATAGGAACTTTATATGTATAAAAAATGCTGGATTGAGAGTTGTTTGATGTTTTTTAAATAAGTACAGTAGTATGGGTAGCGAAGCTTGCTAAAAGGTTTCTAGTACAGATAAATGACACCTAGTTGCTTGATTGCAAACTGATGGCTCAAACGTGACTCTTTAAGCAACGAAAAAACAACAATAAAGATTAATATGGCTCGTTAAGGATTTTGTTCCACTTACCTATAAAACCAGAACTGGGTGGATTACGTCTTATGGATCGATTGCCGGCAAACATTTGCAAACTTTGCCAAAGACGCCATACCGAATGTGGATCGATGAGAAACGCACGTGATTTTGGATATCTACGCCTGTAGATCTCATAATTGGTGAACAGGTCATAATCGGCACTGGTCAGCCAATCCTCTAGAGTGCCATTATAATGGCCTGGATCCCAGGCGGCAATAGTGACATTCCTAAAGATGGGCGCATGTGCGAAATCAAACTCGGGCTTGGTCACCACCTGGAACAATGATTGATGATTCTGATTCTTGATTGATTGTTTGACTTAGCAATGCAATCTAAACAGTCTGAGCGGAACTGCATTGCTCGCAACCTACTTGTGAATTCACTACACGTATTGTAGTTTTGCTGCCAACATCCACCTCGTGTCCTCGGGTCGGTGCATGATTAAATCTCATGACGATATCGTGTGTATCTAGCAACAAAATTGGAGTAGGTGACAATAGTAAATGGAATTAAATCAGTCCACAATATTGCAATACAACATTCTTCCTAGAACGGTGTTAGAGCTATGATGTGTGTATGAAAGTGGCTTACCTATAAAGCGACCCAGCTTGGAACCAGCTAGCGACCCAGCGCTGGAGACAATTGCACACGTCTTGATTTTCTTTATATTGCGAAAGAGTTTCTGGCGCGGAAAGAGTTTCCCAAATGGCAGCTTATCAAACGGTGAATCCTTGCGGCGCAGGACTCGCACTCCGGCCTCCATTACCAGGCACGTGGAGGGATAGTACTGCTCTTCGAAGCTATCTCCAAACACCGGTTTATAGTCCACATGATAGTGATTGGATTCGTTGATCGCCTCACTCATGGAACGCTCAAAAGCTTGCACAATGCGTCGCCGAAAAGAGGTGGTCTTATTGTGGCATTCTTCCGCATACTTGTCGTGGCACAAATACAACTTCGGACTGAGAGTAAGCTTAGTGTTCTTGGACACCTTAAGGCGCGGATGTGGTGCCAATTTCGATGAATTAATCGCCGGACTCTCGCGACTCTCCACAATGAATTTCTCATTAGGATTCCAGCGCACATGGAATACGCTACGCGTCAAGCGATGCACATCTGTCAAATTAAGAGCGCTTTAAAAGAACAACCACCTCCAACCGACCACTTAATACCCCTTGGCTAATCATCATTTTTCTACTTACCGCTGCGCGTCTCGACTGACGCTTTATTCACCACATCAACTGGTTCGCGTATTTGCTGAGCTTTTGTTGCAGTCGCTGCCGGCACCGCTGCTGACATTGAGGCGTCTTCGTCATTTTGTTGTTGTTGCGTCTGAATTATTAACGTGCAGAGCAGCAGGGCGCTGATTAACATTGCCGGCAGCGTTGCTCGATGTTTAACTGGCAACATTTTTAAAATAATGCTCATTCTGTTTTTCCACTTTTCTTGTATACTGTTTTTTTTTTTTTTTGTAATTTCCTCCAGTCACGTTTCACTTACAGTAGAGATACATTTGTATCTACAAGTTTTTAAGCCAACTGACGCAGTATTTTAATGGCCATCAACTTAACCAACTTTGCTGGATATTAATTATTCGTTTTGTAATGGACAGCTTAGACAACCATTTCGGCATTTAGATAGCTTCCTTTAAGTGTTGCGTTAAGACGAAAGTTAAAATCAAGTAACTAATTATTAATAATTCAACTAAACAAATTAAAAGATTGTTTTAAAATAAAGCAAACTTAAAGTTTCTCACAGTGAACCATTAGTTGTGCATTGAAATATGCTAAATGTTGCTTGAAGACACCGGAAAGTTTTCTTTCAAAAGTTTTAAACTAATGCTTATCAATTTAAGTTGGGCAAATAAGTAAAACTATTTTACTTTTAAACGAACGTTACAGTTTGCTTAAAGGTTTTTTGAAAGTCAGTGAAATTTTAGGAATTGAATCTATATTATTTGCTTATTGCAACATGCTGAAATATGTTATTCACATGGAAGGATTTGTTTCTTCTTAATACCCTGAAAATCAAATCAAGAACAAATTACGTACTTTAAATTAAATTGATGAAAGTTCCGCAGTTTTACTCGAATCGTTTGAATTTTAAACCAAGTTCAACCTTTGATCAACTTATGGTCTTAAGAATAATCTATCTATCTAACGACTTTGACCTTAATTTAACCATCTTTGTCTGCAACAGAAAGTTAAATCTATAATTCTAAAAAACAAAATGATACATTTGCATATATGTAATTAAACTCTCTTGAAATAATCTCAATTAGAAAAGTTTCACAAAATTAGTTTTTAATGCAGAAAACGGTTTAGTCACATTTAGCTTTAGCTTTAGTCACGTTTCAGTGTCAATATCAATTATGTTTTGACCTTTTTGGTCAGAGGGCTTAGTTCTATGCATTCGCGACTTGTACAAAACATTTTGTTGGCAGCAAATGAAGTATAAAGCCGTGTTGACAGTTAATTGGAATGGCGGCTCTCTCTCGTTCTTTTTGAATTTGATGCTGTTGGCCATAATTAACATGTACAAAAACACAAAACACTCACACACACAAAAACACAGCTGACATGGCTAAAAACGGCTCGTGTTATTTGTAATTAGTTTTTGCACACGTTTTCTGCACATTTCCTCTGTTGTTTTCCCAGCTGAGCAACCCGGTAAATATGCAAAATAAACCGCAATTTTAACCGCAGTCGACTGCTGTACAGAAAAAAAGTTTTTTGGGCCCAGTTGACCGTCAGCTCGTTAACGTTAACGTTTATCCGAGTGGCCTATGCAAATATTTGGACAGTTTTACACACAATTCAACACACGCAGAAAGAAACACACAAACACTTAAGCACAGCCTGTGGCTGTAGTGCGTATCTGAACCGTCGCTCTTGGACTTGGATTCGAGGCGCGCAACTGTGGCAAGTAGCAAGTAGCAAGTGGCAATTTGACGTCGTGCACGCTACGCCGGCTGCACGTCCGTAGCACAAACTTTCGCTTTCGCGTGTTGAAACGAATCTGAATCTGCGGCACAGTTGCCTGCCATAGCGAACACCTGAAGGCGGCCACTTCGGCAGTGGCTTCGGCCAGCTATCGACCGAATTGGATCCGTTGCCTCGATTCAGCTACTGCTGCTGCTGATGCCATTCCCGCCCCTCATTCACAGAGCATGCCTAATTACGGTCCGCTTGTTGTTTGCTGTTGGCGACTCTGCTGTTTTGGCATTAAGGATATGAAAAAAAAAAGTTTGCAAAAAATGTGCACGTTTTAATACGCTAACGAATAGCGGATTTATCACGCAAAAGTTTGTGCTTTTCAGAGTGCTGCCAATCGGGTCATTGGGGCATATCACAAAATAGCACTAGCTGAAAATGCCGCCGGCTGGCTCAATGGATTAATTCAAAGGCTTGTTAAATAGCTTCAAGTGAAAGCTTAAAGCTTTAAGTCACTTGAAAGTTCCTAGCTGTTTGTTTTGCAAGTAGCTTTATTCTGCAAAGCTGCTTTTTCCTTGAAT
Organism: Scaptomyza montana; assembly: GCA_018904305.1. Lineage (NCBI taxonomy): Eukaryota > Metazoa > Arthropoda > Insecta > Diptera > Drosophilidae > Scaptomyza > Scaptomyza montana. The sequence goes on from JAEIGR010000012.1 coordinate 1,022,876, forward strand.
AATTTTAAGTCAGAACCAATATTCTCAGCATATATGTATATATGTAAGTATGTATATTATTTTGTTAGCTATTTTTTTGTGGTTTTTTGAACAATAATTATTATTTGTAATCATTTATTATTCATCGTCATAATCATAATAATTTTCTATACAAATACATTCAATAACAACAATTTATTTTTATTATTTTCACTTTTTCACGTTTACATCATTGTTTAATTATTTTACAATTACCATAGTTATGCCAGTTGTTTTTGTGGTGTTTTTTCGTTTTTCATTTATACGCCATATTATTATTAGTGTTATTATTAAATAGTATTACTATTACATTATCTCTCAATTTTATATTGGGATTTCGTAATTTTTTTTTTTTTTAAGACTTAAGTAAATCGTTTCGACTGGGGCAAGTATTTATTTCAGTTTAAATCGGCTTATAGTTGAAGTTTTAGCTTGTCATTATTATTTTCAAATTAAATATTTTCTTTTGTTTTCTCTATATGGCTTTGATTTTGTTGTTGTTGTTGATTAACAAGTACAGAAGATTTCAGTTGAGTTTTTAAAGTTTTTAGCTGTTTTTTTTTTTCTTTGTTCTTACTAATTTTTCATTTATTAATTAACTAACAAACTTGACTGTTTGTTGGTATCTCGTGAGTGTGAAGGGTTTAGTGGGTGGTGAGGGCGATTTAATGGTGGGGTAAAGTGAGGAATTGCTAAGGATTAGGCTTATTCAGTGTACGGTGCACACATGATTGCAATACTTTTGGTAAGAGTATTTGAAATCGTCTGCACACGATCGATTTTGCTTTTAAATCTTTTAATGTTTGCATTTAATTAAATTTGACATGAGTTTTTTAGTTTTTTGTTCGTTTGTGGTTTTATTATTTATATTTTTTGTTTATGCTGTGCTCGCTTTGGTGATGATATCAAATACGATACATTGAATAAGTTCCCGCTTGGCACATAAATTATGTAATTGGTTTTTTTTCGTTTTGTGGCCTAAAAAGAATTTTGGTTTTTGCGTTTCCCTCATTTTAAAATTCTTTTCATACATTAAATAGTTTTGTTTTTTTTAATATTTTTTTTTTTTGTAAAAAATAATTGCTACCTTGCCATAACATTTTTTTGTTTTTGTTTTTCTTTTCTGCTTGCTCAGCTGCATTTGTTGTTTTTTTCAGCAGCTGTTGCGCGTTTACAAAATTATTGTATATACTTGTTGTTCATTTAAATTTTAATAATTTATAATGTATTTTGGTTTTCGTGCTAATTATTTGTATTGATTTCGATTTTTTGTTGTTTATTTTTAGTTTTGTTTTTGGTATCGGTATCGGTATCGATTTCAAGATTTTTATAATCATTCAAATGACCTTTAGCATTACGAGTATGAAATGTCCAAAATGATGCAATGGCATTTGCTCAATTGTTACTTTTGTACACAAAACTTGAATGTAAAATGTTGCTGTAAAGTAATTGCATGCTCGATCCATCTATTCCGTATTCCAGATTCCGTATTCGTAATCGTTATAGTTATCGATATATCGTATTATAACAATATCCATTTCCACACAACTATTTAGATATATATCGTTTTGGGATCTCTAATGACCCCAACGCTTTCAAAATCGACGCATTTCTAATTTCGCCAGCGTTTCTATTCTCGTTTCTTTTGTTAATGTTTATTGTTTACATATAAATAAATTAACATTTAATTTATTTTTTAGGCATCTATTCATGTTAACTATATTATATATATCAAAATGTTTTACAAAAGTACACAATAATTCATAACAATTTGCATATTTTCGCAATTTGTGCCAGCGGCTCTCGCTTTGAAATTATTTTCGTTTTTTTAATTTATTTTCCCCTTAAAACATGTATGGGCCTCTTTTGTTTTCCCAGTTCCCTTTATTTTTAGTTTTCAAATTCCGCCTCTTCCTCCTGTTAACCCGCAGTTATTTAGAAATTCACACAAAAATCGAGTGCGATTACAAGTTAGGCCTATGTAAATGTTCATATCTCAATTTTGTTTGGAAAGAAACAGCAGAAATACCAAAGAACTCTCATATATATTAAGTTAGGAACGGAAAAAGAACCTAAAGAATTCATTGCATTCTTTTTTTTAACGATGTGTTAGATGTGTGAGTGTGCATGTGTATAGGTGTGTGTATTTACAAAGGCAAATAGCAGGTGTTGATTTTAATTGATATGAAAATAAGGAGTGATAGCTCAGTTTAGCTCAGGTGGGAACAAGGAGCTTGTATCAAATTAGTTCAACTCCTCAATGACACAAAAATACCAACTAAAAGTTGTTAAAATAACAAAAAACTTAAGCATTAGCTTTGAAAAGCTTTAATGTGCTTTTGTAGATTATTTAAGTTATGAGATAGAGTGGCAATAGATTAAGAAGATTAAAAATAATATGCTGCGTTTGTAATTACGTTTTACAGTTTGTTATCCATAAACAACACCTAACATACCACACTAAAAGTGCTGTTCCACATTATACTTTTGGTTTTTCTAAAAGTGACATTATATTCATTAAAGTAACGCGTCAGTTAAAAGGTCAAAGTTTTCAAAGAAATTATTAAAAATGTTTGGTTCTTAGAACTGCCTGCAGTGTCTTAACCTTTAAGAAAATAACAGAATGCTAAAGAGCAAGATTAAACAAGAAAAAAAAAAAAAAAAAACTCTCTAAAGTGGATAGTGGTGCGAGTGGTTCGAGAACTTGACAAATTTTAAAAAATTTTATTAAGTGAGAAATAGAGATTGAGAGATAGAGAGAAATTTATGGTGAGGAGTGTTTTTAAAAATTTGAGAGCTGTGTCATGTTTTTGGTGATACATGATTAATTCGATAGGCAATTAGTTAATACCAAATACATCTATCATTTATTTCATTTAGTAACTAATTATTCTCATATAATACTTATAAGTATATCATAATGTGTTTTTTTCTGCATCATTATATTTTTGTTTTTATATTGTTTGCCTATAGGTTTTTTTGTTTTGTTTTGCAAGTATGTACGATAAATTGTTAATTATATAAATATATATAATATGCTCTTTATGTTAATGTTTATGTACGCTACATAGAGTTAACTTTATTACAAAAATTATTATTATTATTTGTATGCACTATTTATATAGTAGGTATGTTGTTGTTCTTGCTGTTACTGCTGCTATATCGGCGTCTTATTCGTCTCCTTTAATCCTTTTTATGTTGCGTTGCACGTTGTGTTATCTAGGGAATACTAAAGATACGCCATGCCTAACCTCGTATATATTCGTATGCTTTTATCTCCTTTCCATCATTTTTCTTCGCTTCTATGTATGTCTTTAATGAACCTTAAAATTTAAGTTTACTGTGCGCTTTATATATGTTTTTTTCTCGTTTTTTTCTGTTTTTTTGTTTTGTTTATTTTTTTGTTTAAACAAAGTTCATGTTTAAAAACTAAATAAAGACAATCTTAGACAAATTTTTGGTTGTTTCTTGTTCTCCTTTACCTTCTTGTTAATTTTATTATATTACTTCTTCTATCAAGTCGCCTTCTTTTTTTATTTTTGTGACTATGCTATAATATTTGATTTGTTTTCAAACTTATTTATGCATTAAGTAAAGTTTTTCATGTTTAATAATTGGTTTTTTGTTTTTCAGATATTTTTTTTTATTTTTCTCAGTGTTTTTAAATTGATTTGATAAGCGGTCTTTATGTCAATTTGTATAGTGAAGAGTGTGTGTATATATGTGTGTGTGTGTGTGTGTGTGAGTTTTAATCTTTTTTAAGGGGAAATTCCTGCTAAGTGTTTATTTATTTCGGTTTGCGGCGAGTTGTGTGTTTTTTATCTGAAATTTCGTTAGTCTAGTTGTAAATTTCATTTTATGTTTGTGTTTTTCGTTACACTTAGCTAACCTAAAATGTTCTCATTTTTATCCGCCTTTTATTTAAGTTTATAACTATATATGTGTAATTATTTATGTTTTTCATACACTTTTGTTTAATGTTATTTGTTAAATGTTTTTTGTTTTTGTTTAAAGTTTACCTAAAAACCTATTTTTGTGGCAGTTGTTTTTTGTTTAATTAAATATTAATATTTGTTTCTAGTTGTAATAAAATATGCTATTTGTTGTCGTTTTCTTTATATTTTGGTTTTAATAGAGATTTATAATTTGTTTACTTTTATATTTGGTTTCTTTTGTTATTTATATTTCACTTGAAAGAGGACCATAAATATTTAAAGTGTTTTTGCTTTCTTTTCTTTGCCTATCTTATTTTTTATCTCCATTTAATTACGTTTCTCATTTAATTATCGTAACATTTCTTTCAAGGCTTGGCTCCAAAAAAAAATTGCAAAAGAACGACCTGCAATTTAATTATTTTATTTTATTCTTTTTTGTTTTTTGGTTTTTTTTTCGTTTCGTTTTTAATTAGCTAGCATTACGAGTAATTTTCTAGAGTACGAAATACAATTAATGACATTTTGTTGTTTGTTTGTTTTTTTGAACTGCAAATCTCTGCATGAAAATTTGCTATCTGTGTATGTGTGCATGTGTGGGAGTGTGTTAGTGTCTGTGTGTTAGTGGCTGCATACATATTGCATGCACTATAAGGCGCCATTTGAGATGATGGTTGCCGCACTGCCAACAATGAACCATTTCCATCTTCGCCACCAATCGTTTATGTTGTAGTTGTAGTAGTAGAAGTAACGATAATTTCTAGCTTTCCTATTCCTATCGCTGCACTTGATTCTTATTTTTTGTAGTTGCTGTAAGTCTCTATAGTTAATAATACGACAACGATCCTTCGACCACCTTCGTCGCATTTTGCATTTTAATTTACTGCGACTGCTGCTACGAAAATATCGCACTTTCCTCACGCACGCATTCAATGGCCACGCCCATAGCCATGCCCACGCCCACGACCAAGCCCATTGTCTGTTTTTGTGGTTGGCAGTGTAGCTTGCATGTCCGTTTCCGCTGCTATCTTGCCATCGACTGCTGCCGCTGCCGTTGCCTTTGCCGCTCCCTTCGCCGTGTTGCGCCAACCCGCCTTGACTCCGACTCAGACTCGAACTGGGATTCGAATTGGAGCTGGCCAGAAGCTCGTGACAGCTGGGTGGACATTGCACATGAGATTTTGTGTTGCGGGCGCGTCCGCAGCGCTGTCGTGCTGCCCCACAGCTGCTCAACAGACCGAGCAGAGCGCTCAACCAGACAAGCAGCTGCGTTGGCGGCGACGGCGCCACACCGGAAGCATAGTAGGGTATCTCACAGCGTGTGATAACCGATGGCACCGGCGGACAGCCGCTAGACAGCGCCTTATTCGGCATATCACTGCCCTCGTCATCGTCATAGTAATAGACGCTGTCGTATCGGGCATAATATGGCAGACGCTCCAACAGTTCAGCCCCAGCAGCCGTTGGCTGCTTCTCCGCTTGGCTTATGTTTCTTAGCGCCAACGAGACGCTGGCGGCACGTGCATGTTCCCCCGGCGGCGAGCTCATCGTTAGTGTAATGTTGTGAACACGACGACTGCTCGAACTATTGTTGCTGTTGCGGTCGGATGTGGGTGCAAACTCTTGGCAGATGGTGCAAATGCCCTCAATGGGTCCATTGCAATATTTGTAGCAGCAGTCGTTGGGGCCATAGCTTGATTTCTTTAACTGCTCGCCGGTCTCGGGTATATTTTGATCTGCAAGTGAAGAATATTGGGAAAGACATTAAAAGATTGCAAATATCATTAATAAGTTTTGTTTTTGGAATGATAACTAATTGGTTTATATTGTCATGCGTTATTTTTTTTCTATCTACATTCGAAATTAGATTCAAGAATACAACTTCTCCGATTTTGTACAGCTATTCAGAAAAGTAGGCCTCGTGTACAAAAATTCCACTGCAATTAAATTCAAACCTTCTTTTAAACTTGCAAATAAACACTTTAAATTATTACAAATGTGTACGAATACTTTTTTCGATATATTTATCACAAACTCCATCACATCGACGATTGCTCACCTAGGCATACAAATGTCGGTTCTCCGGCATATTGGGTGGGCAGCGCAGGGGCGCGATCGGCGGGCAGCAGATAGGGGCACTTTTGTTCCACTGTTTGACACACACTGAGGCAGGGTCGAATGCGTCGACGCTTGTGGAACTCTGCCTTGCGTGTTGATCTATTAAACAAATTATTACAGATTATATAACGCAAACGCAACGTTAGCAAACAGGAATTGAAATGTTACCTCTTTTGTAGTTTTGATATCACTGGATCCGCTGCACTGGGATCCGCATTTTTGGCAGTCGATATGAAATTATTGAATTGTTGCTGGGCAATTGCTCCCCTGCTTTTGCTGTTGTTTTTTTGTTTGTTGCTGCTATGGGACTGGGAGTGGAACTGGGTTTGATGCTGTCCAATGCCAACGACACCGTAGAACGCTTGAGCCACATTCGCAACATTGGCAACATTCCGTTTACGACTCGCATTGTCATTTGGATTTTTGTTTTGCGGCTCATTGTCCTCGTCATGCTGTTGATTAACGTGGCGCTCGTTCATATTATTGCCGTTATTTGATTTATTGTTATTGCTAATTAATTTCTGAGATTTATGCTTGATGCTGCCCGTGCCGTCAGCCTTGCCACCAGCAACAACATCTGCTTCCCCAGCCCCAGCCCCGGATCCTGCTCCACTCCATTCGCCTGCATTATTTTGTGCAGCTCGTTTACTTTTACCCGTTGCCGCTGAAGCTGCACCTCCATTGGCGAGGTCATCGGCTGGCATTGCATAAACATCCTGTTGCTCGGCATAATATGGTACCAGCGTGCTGCAGACCCAGCGGCGATAAGCTTCCTGTAAATACAAAGGATACATTTCAAGAGGATAGTAGATACATTGTACATACATTCATGTGAATATCTTTCACTTTAATCTTCAATATTAACCTATTTAATCAGAAAATGTCTGTTAGATAACAGACAGAATGTCACAAATTGACGTAATATAGAGCGAAGGCATAAATCGTATCCAAGAAGCGGATTATTAATAAAACAAAATCAACTTTTAAGGACTGAAAATGAGTTTTTGCTAAAAAAAAAAGATTTACAAAAAAAAACTATGTTTTCCTAGAAGCTTAAGTATCGATATGTCAGGCCAAAGAAAATCAGCTTTACCTTAGTAGATAAACTAAATATACGAATTTTTAGTTATTAGGAAAAGGCTTTAAGAAATACTATATAAAAACTTGTTCATCTTTTTAATATTTTATCAGAACTCTTAAACAAAAATTAAAAATGTTTTTTTAAGTCAAATGCACATTATTATGCAGAAATTTTCAATGTTCACACAACTCGACAATAAGCGAGATTGTTAATTTGGACTTGGGTTCAGCTTATGTGATCAAAGCATTAATCTGCTACAATTTCTACACTCAACTAGCCCAAAGTTTCAAATCGCATGAGTTTTGTCAAAGCAATCGCATTCGACTTATCATTGAGCTACTGCTGACTGCCCAAAGCGCTGAAGTACAAGGGGCGCAACAATTTTGGCACAATTGCGAACAACAACACTTAAGTTCGTCGTTGAGTGCAGCGCACAGTGCGTAGACGTGATTAAATGTCAGCGACAAGCTTAAAGCTAAATTCAATTATAGCTATATTTGCGTGTTGCATTTTCCCTATCATTGCCCTTCTGTTTGTTATCACATTGAAATAATTGCCATCGTTGATTAAGGGCAATCAATGGTAGCATCTGCTTGCATTTTGTTTTATTCCAGCCAATCAAGTAGCTGCACAAATATTTGGCTTATACATCTTTGGCCAGCTACCTGCTGCTGACTCAAATAACAGACCCAACCGAAAGGTCATGCCAGAGTGCGGAAGCTAAATGTGTGTGATATGCAAATAGGACAGAATTGAACACAGTTGATAGCCACAGAAGACAACAAAAAAAATTGAGCTTGGGCTGCAGTAGAGCTAAGGGAGTTGGGAATAGAGAGCAGATAAGTAAAATAAGTTAACTTCTCTTGCATTTGTTGCAACTGGCACAAAAATAAAAGTTAGCACTAAACACTAAAAATGCAGATAAAATATAAAATTATTGTATAAGTACAAATAATAAAAACAAAATACTAATTTAGTAAAATACATATATTTTCCTGAGCTCTTCTTGTTTTGTTTCCTTATCGCCCAACAGCAACAGATTTGCTGACAAATCAAAATGCAATCCAGCAACATTCAATAAAGATGAAAAGGATTTGCATGGTAAAGCTTTAAATTAAAGGTAAAATAAACCAGAATCTCTTCAATAGGAAGTGCAAATATGTCCTCTTGAACTCAAACTCACAAATTCCAAAGAATAAGCAAAAGTAATAAAGTAAAAGCTTTACAAATTCTTAACTACAGTAGAAATATTTTATGGACGATTAAATTTTTATGTAATTAAAATATTTTCTTTACTTGAAATGAACTGTAATGCACATAATCAACATGATTGGTCCCATTGAATTCTGCATCTAATAAATTGGCATATTTTTATAAAATTGTATTTATTGTGTTAACTTCTTTTCCCAACTGTTCCCGATTTGCTGCTACAAATCTGATTTTAATCTTCAAAGAATTTGGTTATAAATTTAAGTTTTTTCATTTTCTTACCCTGCCTTTACATATCACTTGACTGACTTTTTCGGTCACTAAAACCACAAATGCTGAAGCAGCAATACCAACAACAACGACAACAATGCGCCGTCAGAAGACACACCTTTTGATATATGTATATGTTTATGTATATATATAAATATGTAAATGTTTTTATACAAGGGGGTGTCGTACACGCGTCTTTGTAAAGAAAAGCATCAAGCCGCAACTGGCAAAGTGAATGGAACAAGGTGAAAGAAGAGGAGAAGAACATTCTTATCTACACATAACCATAAAGAGACACGACACAAAATTATTATTAAATTACAAAAAGTATTTTTCTTGAATGCATGGGAGACAGAAGAGATGGAGAGAGGAAGAACTGAGCAGCTAGAGACTGACTTGTGGCAAGGGCATGTTGCAAGTCGTAACTCAATTAGCGGCATGTATGCGTGGGCAAGACATACGCAAGACTTAGTTAGGGGCAGAGGTAAAAGAGGGTTTTAAATACACAAAACGAAATGCAAATGAAATAAGACTTAACATTTTAAATTGAAAGTCAAAAATTTAAATAGGCCAATTGAATGATTCAGTCAAGCAAGCAGGCAAGGCCTCAGGCATTAAAGAAGATAACAATAGTTAATACATTTGTATGTATGTAAGTTTATATGTTGCCATTGGGCTCCCATTTTTGTGTGTATCCCAAAATCCATTTAAGCTGCCCCTTCATTTAAATGCCAGGCGCAAAAGTCATTCACTTTCAGCTCTACAGACACCGCAGACACTCTTTAACCTTTCCGCTCTGTCCACAGTCGACAATGGCGGTTCGGTGGATTGCCTGGGTTTCTGGAGCTATACGGCTGAATTTCGTTTTCATCCATTACTTTCACATGCACTTACACAGAACGATATGGACAAATGGATGGAGGGATAGTGGGGTTGCATGGGGGGTTCGGAACTGTGGTATGGTCATGACCGCGACGCCAAACTATGCAGTATATAGATGCGAATCACGTTACTCATTCCGCACACTCACCCACACTGCCACCCCTTTAGCCTTTGCTTGTATGCGTTTGATTGACCATGTAGATTTTACATGGCCAACATGGTAATGGGCAATGTAAGGGAAGAGTCGTGTAGATGGGTGTTGAGAGGTATTTTCAAAATAGCATTGCGATGTTCAATATTTGGGTTATGATGCGTATAGCGTGCAACATTTTTGCATGCAACAGTCGTCATGCAACGTGCAAATCAAACGCTTTTGCAGTTAAACAATTAACTTGTTTTTCGGTATTTAGAAGACAAAAGCATTGAAGCCACAAATGTAAGAGCAGGAATCTGATAAGTTAAAGCTCGATAGAATCATATAAAGGACATACAATGGTAATTGATTGGTTATCAAAATTGTTCTCCAACTAATTATGATGCATCCAAATATAAGCAGAATCAAAACATTCAAATCTTTATTAACATTTCGCATACCTTAGTTAATACTTTTGAACAAGTATTTCATTTACAAAACAATGCAAAGTAACATTTTGTGTAATTAAAAAAAAAAAACATAGTGGCGCATAGTTAATTTTGGCTATGCCAAAACTATGATACCCTTCACACAGCCAAATCAATGCTCCCCCCTCTTATGTTTCTGTGCAGTTGTTGGTAATTTTTCGCTAATATTTTTACTCTTGAGCGTCATTTACTTGTTCGTGTGCAACAACAACAATTTGACATGTAGGTACTTGAAAGTGCACGACAGAGACAACAATTGATAGTACGATATGGTAAATTTGTATGGTGGCTATGTCGTAGAATTCTCCGATCGAAATGAAATTTCATAGTGAACAAACCCGACATGATCTAAGCAATCTGTGAAAGTTTCATCAAGATCGGTTCAGCAGTTTGGTCGGATATCGTGTTGAAACAGACAGACGGACAGACTGACAGACGGACGGACGGACGGAAATCAATTCCTGAGCTCGTCCTGATCATTTTGATATAGAGTTTATGGGGTCTCCCATCATTCCTTTAAGGCGTTACAGATTCATGACAAAGTCAATATACCCTGTTTCACATGTGAAGGGTATAAAAAAATCATAATCTTAATAGAATGATCTGAATGTCTGTCTAGCACATTTTAGTACAAAGCTTTGGGGCAACAGTCGTCAATATCGTTGCGATGGATTAACCTTATGGCTAAGGTCAGGCGAACAAATGGCGAGAACAAAGATGTGGCAAAAAATCTATTGCCAGTGTCATTGACCGGTGGCAGATAAGTTAAATTTTATGTTGAAAATACCCACACATGCACTCTCATGAAAGCTAATGGACTGCAAGAAAAATGGCATTTATATTTGGCAAATCAAGCAGACACTGTGGCAGCAAGATTTACGACTTCGAATACCAAACACCCAAAATTTCGACTTACTATCATAATTTCATGTGCCATTGAACTTCTTCGCAGATAAACAAAGCACAGACCAAAACCAAAGCAAAAAAGTCTTAAACTGTGGGCAGTATAACATAAATATATATAAATAATTTGTTGCTACGGATCGACTCTCAAGTTTTAGTGGCCCCAAATGGCCTAGGGGGGCCATTCACAGTTGATTTTGAAGTCTGGCACTGTGCCACAAATAAACTGGAAGCCATTTTGCATGAGCTAAACAATGCTGACAGTATTAAGTTGGCCTTAACATTGGCTTGAATAATAAAGTTTGGATTTTTCGATATCATTTTTCATTTTATTTTATCAAGCAAAAATGTACGATAAAAGTAACTTGTTAGTTTTCTTTGCCTCGTAGAAAAAAAGTGTTTTCCATTTGCATGGAGTTTTCACAAACTAATTCCCATTACGTCAGCTTTTGTTGAGTGTTATTAATAGGTGGCATTGTTGATGCCACAATTTGCTTGCTGGCTAGTGTTATCACACACAATCACGCACAATCACACACACACAGCGACCATACACAACATAATCAACTATGTTTGCTTTGCATGCCAACAGTCAGCCAGTCGATAACTTCATCAAACTTCCTCTGAGCTTTACAAGCAAAGCTCTTACTTATTCAGTATGTAACAGGGTTCATGTAATGCCTGAAGCATTGCCCTTCAATTGGACTGGAACCATAAATATTTTATGGATTCCTAAGCGTACTCTACACAGCTTCAGCAACAATTTTACTTGGCAATCGCAGCAGCACATGCCGTCAAAATTACCCAAACGTAAAGTGGTCATCGCTTGGCTTGTTGGACCGCACGACTATTGGTACAAGGGAGGCTGTTTAGGGTGGTTGGATGGGCACTTTAAATACAATTTGTGGGGTCAGCCACGTTATGACTCCGCTACGTGACCGAAATTGTCCGAAGAGTTTCCGTACTGCAAAAAACACCATATGCACTTGTCGTAATATCCAAATATATATACTTTGGGAATGTAATGTAATTGATATGGTATACACAAACACACACATATAGATATACTAGTCGTATGCATGCAAATCAGCTATGATTTGATTTGTACGATTGCAGTAAATTCTTTTGGGTTACAGCACAGCTTTACAGCTGCGCCAGCTACTTGGCTTGTATTATATATTTTTTGAAAACCAATTTACATAATGGTGTGCATGTGCATGTGCATACACATTTACAATATAAGCGACTTTTGCACGAAAACCGTCGTTGTGTGGTTGCCAGCTCATAAAAGTATGCTATGTTTTTTTATTTTGTTGTTTGTTGCAGTACAGCTTGCAACTCATAGATAATAAATAATAATAAACATTGATTTTAAAGCTGTTAAAAAATTAATTTTAAAATAGTTGCAGTTTGCAGTATGCTTGCATGATTGGTGTGCCAATTTTCTGCAACAGACTTAAAATACAATTATTTTCAATGGGTGACAGATTGTAAAAAGCTAATTAAGTATGTATTTTATAGGTGGAATAAAAACAAGTTTTAAAGTTTCTACTGTTTTAACTTGTTATCTTATCATCTCATACACGTTATTATAACATTTCAAGTTTTAAGCGAAAAAGTTCAACGTATTTATAACAAGAATAAAATAAAATCTTACAGGTTACGGTGTAATAAATATTTTAGATTTAATTTTTATGCTTTGTTACAACGTTTTTAAACACATTCTTAAGTAAGTAAAACAGAAAATATCTTAGTTAATGTTTGTCTTTCGATGATGACTGTTGTGCTTTTGCGTGCATTTAGTAATTTCTTTATTTCTTGTTTTCGTGTACGGAGTTTTATTTGGTTATGTTTGGTAAACAATTATAACAGCGATCGCAAATATACGTTGTATGTATTGGTATTTAAAAACTTAACCACCGTTCATTCCATACCAGTCAATATTTCTATGCATCAGACATCGGGTTCAACAGCTTATTTATCCTACTGTAGGTACAGCTGCGGCCCACAAGTCAGTAAACTCATCTGTGTTTCCCGACATATGTAAGGAATTCTTTATTTTTCCAATCCATAAAAGTTCTTTTCTGTCTGACGTTAAAAATTAATAGGGTTATACTTGGATATATGTACAAGTTGTCTGCCATTTCAAGTCTTTGAAAAAATTATATGTTCTCAATTGAAATACATATGAAGTTCAATTCGTTAGGCCTAGATCTTTTACCACTACCCTTCTTGAATTCACCTCGCTTGTAATCAAAGGGCAAACGGACGTTAAGTGAGGAAATCGACTCTGTTTGTCATTCTCTGTTGCTTCAAAAATTAAATATGATTGGGTTTCCAGCAAAACTAGTATGCGTACCCCTGCCACATCCGTACCTCCTTGAAATCAGGTCTCTTTTTACCCGTTTTCAAAGAGGTATCCGACTGCAACGTTTCCACTTGTTTGTTTGTTGAATTTCCCAGAGCGTTGATATTAAATTTTGAAATAGTTTTACCTTAATTTCTAATTTACTTTCAGATTTTAATGTAGTTTTATATTTTAATTTTAATCTATTTATTTAAACTATAATTTTATTTGAATTAAATTTGATTTTGTGTCGGCAGTTCATAGTTGACAACAAATAAATAAATAAGTAATGAGCAGTAATCTGTGTTATGTCTTGAAGAGATATTTTTGTTAAAATTCAAATTTACTAATTTTTTATAGCATACAATGCAAACACTTCAGTTTTCAACTTTTGGGCTGGTCTGGTAAGCCTTAAATTTTGTTAGTTTAAGCCACTAAGTAAAATTTGTGTGTATTTCTTGAATCAATCAAACATCTGCAGTTGCTTTACAAAGCTTGAAGCTCGTTTTCCTCTTCACACTTCCTTCAAGTCATAAGCTAATGCCTTTGCCTTGTCTTAATTGTTGTTAAAATTAGGGTAATAAACACTTTGAGGCGATTTTAACAACTAATTCCTAATCAAATCCGAAGACAAGTGTTTTGCATGCATCAAACATTATAAATTATAGATGAACATAAAAGTTTGTATGAGCATAAGTAAATGTTCATATATGTCGTTATTTATGTCTGTGCTTGATGCAGGCAGAGTTTATACATAAATGATGGGAATATTCTACAAAGTATACATAAATTTTAACACTTGTCGAGCCACCATATCCGTCAAAAACACAAAACCGAAAACGATGGGCAAGCGAAACTCACAGAAAAAACATTAAATTTTCACTTAAAAATGCAAATTTGACCAAGCGCGCTGCAAAAACACGATAGCGACACAAAAAAAAAAAAAACCCCAGCACACAACAAAAACTGCGGGTGCATGTGTGTGTGTGTGTTTGTTGGGTACATTAACAAAGCATATAAAAAATACAAGTAGAACAAGCGTGAACGAGGGCAGACAGGCAGGAAGGGTAACGGGCTTAAGTAAAGCCCTTGGTTATCCGGTTTGACATATTAAATTGCTGCAAGAAAAACGCAAAAACCAAATGGCCACTACAAATTGTGCTTCCACCTTAAATATTGAGCATTTAAAAAGTCAATCGCTTGGCTGATCCGACAAATTTGGCGAACAATTATTGGAACTAAGCCGATGACAGTTGGTTTTGGTAGTAGTAGAAGCGTGCATTTGAAAATAAATTAATGATAATTAAGGCCACAACAACAGTCAACTGCAGCACCACTCAACCAACCCAACCACCCACCACAGCACAATTTACTGGTCACTGGACGTTAAAGCTGTTTCGCAGCTTAACAAGTTGGCATTTTCAGAGTGCGGGGATTTTGTGGCTTTTAAATTTTCGTGTGCAGCGAACACACTGCGTCCGAGTTTCACTTGAGTGCACGTAGCTATAAGAGAGTGAGTGGGGGAGAAGAGCTTTATGTTGAGAGGGAGATGTAGTGCAGTGTACTCGACAAAGAAGACGAAGGTAACACGTGACCGTGTGGCAAACAAAACAAACGAGGCAATGAACCAGCATCCGCAATGTGCTCTTACAACGGTTGCCTCGTTGCATGTTGCTACTGCAAAAAAAAGCTAAGACGAATGAAAATACACACCAACAGCTGAACTGAGTACAGTTTTTTTTTGTTATTTTGGAAAATAAAAGTTTGTCCTTGGACCAAAAGCATTACTTAAGCATGGTTGAGTGTGTGTGTGTGTGTGTTTGTATATGTATTATTGCCATAGCCAATGCGACAACACGTGCCACAGTTGGTCAAGTGCGTTACCCAGCAACTACTACTACTCTGCGTGTGTGTGTGTGTGCTGGTTAACAAACCACTCACACTCTCCCACAGCAAGAGATAGATAGGTGAAGGGCGAGATGGTGGGAAAGAGGGGGGTAAAGAGAGCACTCGCTCACGCATCAAAGTTGCGTTCGTGTTGTAATTGCATAGCTGGAAAAGAGCTTCAAATTGTTTACTTGCCTGTTAGCCAACTTGACTTTGACTTGACGTGGCCAAATGCCATTTAAGCGTAAATCGAAACCAGTACATATCCATTTATTACAGAGATCAGGACTAAAAATTAGCTTATGGTGCCAGCGTATCGTATTTGCTGAATGGCAACTGACAGACAACTACCCAGCGCAAATTGAGACTCAAAGGGCTTGATTGTCTACTGTTAGTTTTGCTAAGGTAAAGTGTGATAAAGAGGAATAAAATTGCAATCAGCTGAGGAAATCTTTTTAAACAGCAACTGAGTAAGGAGCAATAAGTATTAAAGAACAGATCCAATTTTTTCAAAGCGTACGTGCTCTAAAGCTCACCTAAAAGAAAGCGAAACAATAGTCCTCCATTGAGCAGTAGGTACATAAATTATTTGATATCCCACAAATTTTAATGGTCGAAATGACTGCTTATGCATATAGCATTGAGCAATTGACATAGAGCAATTTATGTAACGTAAATGACCTACGATATTCGTGAATACAAGGTAACGTATATTACGATATAACATCTGAATCGTTTACATAACGATAACATAAATCGATGATTTAAAAAATTGTGAGTGTGAATAATAAATTAACGAGGCCTGCAACTCGATGGTTGAACATACAGTAAAACTTCCATAAGGGAATCCCAAGGAGATTAAAAGCTTTTTTTATAGAGAAAATTCGAAATAGAATGGTTTTTTGATTGAACAAAATTGCAGTGTTCTGGAAATGAGTTTGTTAAATGGAAAGCTCCGCTGTGCGGATGTTTGTAAACTAACTAAACGAAATTAATCAAGTAGTTAATTCACTTTCAGGTGAAGAATCACAATAGAATTTTCTAAAATTTGTGCTACTAAGCAGCGCTTAAATACTTAAAGCCCTTCCTGTCTCGTATAGGTGTACAATTAAGCATTTGACATCATTTGACAGCGACAACTTTGTTCACACTTGCGTTTAAAACGGTCCATAAAAATACGAAAGTGTTGCAAAAACATTGTCAGTATGTACCGCCCAAGGGGCAGCTTCAACAACAGCAGCAGCAACAATAGCTGCACAAAGATACGCTTCAAAGAGTTATTAACTCGGCCAAGCGCATGTTGCTAAGACCACAGACAACTTTTTAATAGGTATACCGAAGTTGGGCAAAGAGCGAAAAAAGAAGAGGGGGCGCAGCTTGACCATAACTAACCTTACGGTAGGGTATCTACGATTCGTTTGTTCGTTTCAGAGGTAATTGTAAATCAGCTAGAATACTTGCGATAAACCGCATTCATAACTATCTATAAGGGCAATGACAGCGAACTATTGCATTATTGCGGCAGTCAAGCGCAATTGATTTGCATTTAATGTTGAATTGCAAGACAGCAACAGCCAAATGCTTAAATTTTAATTAAACTTGTAAGAAGAGCAGAGAGAGAGAGAGAGAGGGACAGAGAGAGATAAAGAGAAATGGTCTGAAATATCATCAGATGCATAATTGAAATGCCACATGAATTTTGCAGTCAACAGCATTGAAATAAGGCGCTGATTCACAACAGTTGATGCTGTGCATCCAACCTCACACCCCCTTTCTGCCCATCTCTCCCTCACTGTCTCTTTCTCTATCTGTCGCGTGCCCCGCAGTTCAGTTTAGAGCTGGTTGGCAGCCACAGGCACAGAGCTCTCACATTGTCAAATTGCAGACGCCTTTCCCGTCAGCTCGACGTCATCCTCATCGTTGTTGTCGTCACACAATGCCATCGAATGGAAGGGAAACGCGCAGACAAACAAGGAGTTGAGTGAAGAGGGAGGCTATCAGTAGCGCCTGACTGATTCAGACAACCGGACGGAAGCAGCAAAATAAACTAAACACTGCATTTATGCAAATAAATAGAATTGTGTGCGATATATGTACATGATATGTCTATGACATGACAAAGAAAAAATATATTCTATTGTATTATAAACCCTTATATAAATACATGAATGTAAGTTTCTGAGTAAAATGATGATGCCATATATGTGAGTAAAGCAGAGAATAAAATGAAGCGTTGAGCAAAAGAGTTAGAACTATTGAACTATTAAGCTTATGATAAATAGTGCAAGGGCAATACAACAGCTTTTTTTTTTTTTTGTTGCTACTTACTATATATGTGAAATAAAATAAATAAAACATAATTTACTTTCGATATGCTGATGTGTAATGCATGCTTACGTTATAATCATAAAATTTGTAATCGATTTTCATGCTTGTAATCCTCTGTTTAACTCGATAATACGGAAGCGGGTTTCGGTCAGGCAGTGGCCGATTTATTTGCTAAGTACTGATTGAGTTTTAATAGTTACAGTTATTCCTATTATTTTAAATGTTTAAACACCAACTCTATAAAAACCGCATACTGATGGAGTGCCAGGTTGTATAGACGTTGCTTACACCGATTTTAGTAAGGAAATCGACTCTGTTTTCTATTTTCTGTTGATTGGGTTTCCAACAAAACTGGTATGCGTTTATCTTTTGAGCTAGAGTCACTAAATTTGGTAGGAAGATAGCTGGTGACATCCCGCAAAGATCTATAGCAAAAATGTTGATGCCACGCCCCAAACTATGCCCACGTCCCACCACCTCTTTAAAAATGGGAAAGCGTGTATATTTAACAGTTTTCAAGCTAGAGTCACAAAATCGGGGGGCAATAAAGCTGGTAGCATTCCCATCTGCATCTTTGAACGCAGCGTACACCGCTGCCGCATCCGTACCTCCTTCAAATCAGTCCTCTTTTCACCCGTTTTTAAACAGATATCGAGTATACCGCAGTTAGTTGCGTTCGACTGCAACGTTTCCACTTGTTTTGCTTTAATTTTGAATTTACTTCATATACTTTAATTTTAATTTTATTATTTTAACTATATTTTAGTTTGAAACAAATAAATAAATAAATTATGGAACTATGATTTTAACTCTACTTCATGGCAGTAGCTATTTATCAAAGGCTTAAATGTCAAATGAATTCAATCGTCAAGCGCGTGAGTCATTCAAATCTCGTTACATGCACATACACACACGTACACATTGATAGGTAGACAAACACCAAAACTATGAATGACACTAATACGCGGATACACACGCACACACACGCACACATACACAGACAAAGACGGGGGCACAGACCGGCAGGCAGACAGATAGACACGTATGAAGTCAGCTTATGCCTAGGATAGTAGGAAACAACAAGAACAAAAAACCAGCGTGACAGCATTTAAACTTCAAGTGAAAGACAACAAAAACAACAACGAAATGCGTCAACGAGGGAGACAATCGCCGGCACTTGAGTGTTTTGGCCGTAATTCGTTAGCCTTTGTTGCTGTAATTGCCACCAACCCTCACTGTCCCCTCTATCTAGTCAACATTTAACTGTGCTTTCTTCCCCCCTATCTCCAACAATCTTCACATTTTACCATTTTGAGTTCATTAAGGTTTGTTCTAGTTCAATTTGGTTTGGTTTGGTTCGTTTTTCTCTTTTCTAACTGTACTCGCTATCTTTGTCCTTTGTCTCGCCTGTCATTATGTAAGGCAAAAAACACAAAGCAAAAGAAAGATGCACAAAAAGAGAGCGAGAGCGAGTGAGTGAGAAACAGTTAGTGAGTCAGTGAGAGCGCAAGTGAGTTGGAGCGAGAGTGCAAATTTAAATAAATGCTTTGAAGCACACTAAAAGCGATTTATCTTTGTCGATTGTGGATTACGAACATGTTTTTCAAAACATTTCTCATATTGTCCCAGCTTGAGTGTTTCTATGTGTGTGTGTGTTTGTTAGTGAGTGTGATTGCGATACTGCTGCTGATGCTGCTTCTCTGCTACTGCGTTGACTGACAAGTCGTTGTACAAACAGCAGCAGCAGCTGCTGCCTGAAACGCTTTGCTTTTTGCTACCCTTTTGCCCCAACTACCCAGGAGCAAAAAAAAAGCTTGAAAAACGCATGGCAATTAATATTACTTTCATTATAAATAATTGCAACTTCGCGACAATCATTTGCTTTGTGTATTAGGCTAAAGCTTATTTAAATAATAACAAAGAGATGAAATATTTTTCGGCTGTAATAATTCCAACTTTTCGCTTATCAATCATAAAAAGTGAATATTGTAGTCCATTATTATTATAGTTTTAACGATTTTAATCATTTGACTTGACTTAAGCATTAAGTTCACATTGCATTTTCAATATTTATCGAAGCTTTTGATTTTCATTTAGTTTATTGAATTTTGCTTCTAAAAAATTATAAAAACAAAAATCTATTTTTATTAGCTTACTTAGTGTACCTTGTCACTTTACCATTAAGCCTTATTATCTCTACTAAAAATCGCACAACTCGATTCACATCATCGTATCACATTTCGTTCCAGCTGGGCTATGTCTGTATGAATATTTGTCTTTCCCCTTCTGTTTTTGCATTTGTCTCTATGGGTGTGTGTGCGTGTGTGTGTGTCCTGTTCTTTAGGTCTCGTTTTATTGATTAATCGTTGGCTGCTGCTGTTGCTGTTGTTATTGCTTTATCTCTCACATTATCAGCATTCGCTGCACTGCGCCATAACTAAACAAAGTCTTTTGTCCACTTTTATTCACATTTTCCCGCCCCTGCCTCAGTTCTCATTCGCATTGTTGTTCCCTTTTCTAATGCTTATTCGCATTTTCATTTGCATGCGACCAGCGATGGCCTACGCAGCGTATACGCAATTTAGCTGCTTGTCGCCTTGTCGAACTGAGATCTAATGTTCCATTCCCATTGCGTTACCCATTCCCAATCATTGTCATTCTCTTGGTTTCCAATCCCTTTTCCATTCCCATTCAGTAAACGTGCCGCGCGTCGCCCACGCCAAAGTCGATAAATTATTAGATTGTAAATAAAGCGAAAGCGAAGATGCATAAAGTACAAGAGGGGGTGTGGTACATAAGGTAGCAGCAGCGACTGCTGGTGTTGATGGCAAAAAAAATAAAATAAAAAATTCGTTCAAAAGAAAAAGATTATTGGGAACCGCAGAAAAGTTTTCTTTCGCCTTGTGGCAGCCGGCACACATGTGTCCTGCCCAAAAACCACAAGAAAAAGAAAAGAAAAACAGTGTAAGGCAATGGGAAAAAACACTAGAAAGGCCGTGCAAGAGCGAAGCAACGCAGAGGTAAGGCCTTAAGAAACGGAAATAGTATTGTGCATGTATGTGTAAATTTGCTTGTGTATGTGTTTGTGTGTGTCAGCTGTCGCCTATTCTGAACAAAAACAACACGAGCCTAAGCAAAATTCATATTTACATCAGTGTGTGTGTGAACATAAGTGAGAATGCGTGTAAAGTGTGTGTAATCAATCATTTATGAAATTACGCTACTTCCGCTTTTGACAATTTTCCTTTCAACGCCCTCGAAAATCCTGTAACGCCCAAAACCCCTCCTGACCTCTTCATAACGTATCGGCGATGACGTAAGTATCTTTGTAATACGTAAAATGCAAAATGTACACACATGCCCAGAGTCTCTATGCGTTTCAAATTCTTCGATGGGAAATAGATTATGATGAATAAAAATACGATAAAATACAAAAAATCAAGTAAATAAAGGAAAAAAGTTTTGGGACACGAACAACCAAAAATGGGAGCCGCACGCAATGACAGCTGAGAAAGTGTTAAAAGTGGGTTTGGAAAGGGGCATAAAACACATAAAAACATGCGTTAAGAAGTTTAATTTGAACGTAACCTTGAACTGAGTTGTTTGAACTCAAGTTGAGACTAAATATAAAAAAAAGCTACTTTGCTAGGAAACTTTTTTAAGTTATGTATAATATATAAATCAGCTTATTTATGTCAAAACTAACCAAACACATGCCACATAACACGACGGAGGAGGCTTGCAGAAAACAAAAAAATATGCTAACAATTTATGAAAATTTAACTATGTATTTTCCATTTCATGGGATCAGGGTTTTATCCGACTTATATTTTATATTCTCCAGTTCGGTAGTATAAAATCCGATTAGGGGTTTTACTTTTGAATATAAGTAATTCGTTCGCGTAAAGCCTAACTGTTAAAAGTATTTATATTATTATATGTTATCAATTTGAATCCCAAAACAAATCTACATTTAATATGTTTTAATTTAATTTATGAAAATAGTTATGACAGGAATTTAACATTGATACAAGCAAAACAAACTTTTTTTTAATATAAACTCAGCTGCCAAAATAGTTTGTTAAAGTTTCAATCCACTCAACTGCGCCCCTAAAGGTATGCAATATGAAATGAATGTGTGGACTTTGAAGGCATTTTTTGGCTTGGGCCAAAACAACGCTTTAGCTAGGCTTTTATGGCCATAAACTAATTTGACCATCAAAAGACTCGTAACCCAAATATGAAAACGAACTAAAGGTGTGTTTGCATGTTTGTATGTGTTTTTGTTGCCCCCCCTTTTGTTTGTCTGGTTTTAGGCGAGAATCCTTTTGACTAATTAGACGACAACTTGCGGTGAAGGTAATCATAAATACACACAGCAGTAATTATGATATGAGTGTGAAACATACACAACCACACATCAATAAAACACACACACACACAAATATACATGCATATTTATGCATAAATATAGATATATATTAAGCAGCTGCCTAAGCTGTCGAGTTAATTAATTTAAAACTGGCCGAAACTGCAGAGCATCAAGGAGGCCTATAAGCTCGCGTCTTTTGGCCATGTGCAAAGCTGACTGGAAGCCCAAAAATTTACGAGGCTTGTATTCGCAACACTATCTTCGTGTTGTTTCTACGTTTTTTTTTTTTCAGAATCTCTTCTTGACTTTTTTTTTGCAATTGGAAGCTGTGCAAACACGCTGAATGTGGAGCAGCGGCGCTGAGCGCGCGCAGTTAAAAATTTCATAAAACTGGCGACTGGAAAGAATACCAAAAATTGTCTGAATAAGATTGTTGTAGAATTAAATTAAATTCTAGCTGCCAAAGTAAACTAAAATTATTTTATAAAATCTTTAAAAATTTGAAACAACTTGATAAGCTTAAAAAGTCAGGCGAATGCTGAAAATGCGCATAAAATAAAATTGTCACAGAAAAACTTATATAAACTGCGGAAAAATTGCGGAACAGAAAAAGTGTGTTACGTGTCATGTGAGAGAGAGAGCGCTGCTGAAAAGCATTCGTAGAGAGAGAGAGAGAGAGAGAGAGTGAGCTTAAGAGAGCAAACGTGAAAGAGATAAAGAGTAAATTAGTTAAGCAGCTGACGACTTGCTCTCTCTCACGCATCTCTTTCGTTCTTACTCTCTGGGTGCTCTTGGTATCACCTGATTTCCAAACAGCAGCCGCGTTTCGAACTAGAAACATGTTAAGGCTGCTGCTGCTGTAAGGCGTAATGGGGGTTCAGTGGGTGGTTGGGTGGCTAGGTCGTGGCTGATAGGGTTGCAGGGTGTTAGTTGCTTGTCTACAGCAGGCTCCACCCGCAGGCTGATAGCTTGTTTCTGTTGTTGTTGTTGTTTTTGTTGGTTTTATTGTGCAGGCATTTGAATGTGTGCCAGTCGCACACACACCGGGCGTATGCGTAATTTAAATTTAAATTTGTATGTGTGTGTGCGTGTGCGTGTGTATTGATGCTGCTAAGGCAGCTGCCTCAAGTTTTACTTAATCACCAGCGCAATTCACATTCGCTTTGCAACGTGTTTGAGACTCGGCCCCATTCACGAGTTTTGTTTTTGTGTTTTTTATTTTTCTTTTTGGCCGAGCAAAGCTTTTCCTTTTCTGTTTGCCCCTGTTGCCAGTTGTGGCGCTCATTAGCGGTCGCATTGTCGCACCCACCTCCCTCTAAAACAACCCCCCTCGCCCACCTACCCCACCGAGACTCTTTTATTTCTGTGTCCCCTTGCTTTGCATTGACATCGTTAGCAGATGGTGCAGCAGCTGGTCAGCTGCTTGCTTGTTGCAAGTTGTTTAAAGGCTCGCAACATATAATTGCCAATTACAAACGCACACACAGGGCAATGGCCATCAAATATGCAGTCAAATGTTTGCACAGACAGTGAAAAATGTGGCAGCAGCTTTGCACAGTTTGCCACTGTTGCCAGTTGGCGACCTCTAAGTGCCACAAATTAACCGCAACGCGTTGCTTTTTCACTTGATCCCTCCGCCGCTGCCCGTTTCGAGTTGTCCTGCTGCACGCCTCTTTGAGCTCTCAGCGCTGATAATTACGGGCAGAAATACAAAACCCAGAGGCAGGGGTAGAAAACGGAAAGGAGCTTTACTTTTTGAGCAGTCGTCCAAAAAGTGCGCAGATTTTTGAAGTGTTCAGCTGGACTTGGAACTCGGGCCAAAAACCCTTCCACTCCCTCCGCATTCCTCGCCCAATTCATAATTAATGAGCAGATAAAAATGACACGCAGCGACGTTGCCGCGCGGAAGTGTTGCGAAACTCAACTAGGATTGAGCTTTAGCTGAGAGTTTAAGAAAACGGGCAAAACTGTGCAGCAGCTGTTACAGCAGACGCTAAGCGACTTAAGCTTGTTATAAGCAGTTCGAAAGAAAAAATATACAGCTAAATATGGTTTTTTATTTTAATTTTCAACCTCACATAATTTGAAAATAAGAGAAAGGCAACTTGTTTCCATATTTAAGCCTCATATTAACTTTATATTAACGATCTTCAGCTAATATCTCTGTATGTTATACATGATAGCTTTTTATAGGGTAGTCAACAGTTGTACCACTCCAGTCATCACAACAACTTTAGCTTTTTTTATTTAACTTCTGGTGGGCTATGTAGGGAGACTGTGGGCGGGGCATGGCGTATTTTGGGGTTAACGGGCTGAATTTAAATGAGAGTTACGCTGCGTTACGCTGTGGCAAAAAAGGTTTGCCAGCTCATTTAATTAAAACATGATGTAATGCGAGCGCGTGCCAAGCCAATGCAAAGACATAGCATAGACGACATAAAAGAGAGGACGGAAGAAAACATAACGTTTCCAGAAGAATTTTCAATAACTCTGCAGTGAGTTTGCAACCCCGTCAGTCAATGGAGATTAATCAAAAGATAGATAGATAGATTGTAAAAAAGAGAGATACTATAAAGACGATAACATTGAGCGCTATAAGGTAATAACATAACCCTTGAGAATTGAGAAATAAATTCAAAGAAAACAAGGCAAAAAAGAACAATTTAAATCACTTGAGCGTCGTTCTTCTGGGAGCTAACCCCATCTCCAGGTTCAATACCAGAAAGAATACGAAGAATATTTCAATTCACTATATATGTATGTGACCCAGGTTAAAAGATAGCCATCAAATATTCTTACTACAACCTTAGGTCAAAAACTCCAGAACGTAAAAGTGAAATATATAAGTCTTTAACTTAACGCTCGCACGTTCAACTCTAATAACACATATTTTGGTAGTACACTTACCTTGCAGTCGTCGCACTGATTCACCAGCGAATACACCTGCCTGCAATCGAAGCGAAAAAGTATTTCTGCCAGTTCACAGGTGATGCGATTTGCCAGCGCATCCACATCGAGCAGATCGCTAAGCAGGCGAACGCATTCATCGCGATCCTCCAATGTTGCATTAAGCGCCAGTGTGTGCAAGGCATTAAACACACTGCGCTCACAGCAATGGCGCAGGCGCAAAGTGCGCAGTCGCGCCAGCAGCTGTCCAGGCGACCGCAGGCCGCACAAATGCTGTGGACTCGTCTCGGCCGCATCGCCTAGGTAATCAAGGCACTGTTGTTGTTGCTGCTGTTGTTGTTGTTGCTGTTGTTCATTGGCATTGAGTTGCTCGTGTGTCTGCAGATGGCTATAAAGCAATGTGGGCACAGACTGATCCTCTAACTCATCCATATCGCTGCTGCTGCTGCTGCTGCTGCTGCTTGTGGCCGACAGCGTTGATGCATCCAGCTCGACATACTGTTCAGTTGTTGATGCTGCTGCTGTTGCTGCAGCCTCCGTTGGTTCATTGTCAACAGCATCTTCTAGCTCCCATTGCCTATCGCGTCGCAGTCGAGACGGCATGGCTTTATTGTTATTGTTGTGGCTAAAACGCGTATGCGGCGACTTAAAGTTAATCGTATTTGCGTTTATGAAGTACTTGATTTTATTATCGGTGCGCGCTTCGGCCCTGCTATCCGACGGCTGTTGCTCGGCACAGGAATTCGGACAGATTGGCGGGCCGGGTCCCTCATCGACCCAGGCCATGGGCAGTGTGCCAGCCGAGCACTGACCCTGCAATTACAAAACGAAATGACGATATTTTTAAATTATACAAAGTCTTAAAGTCTATAATTTGTATCCGCCATTTTTTTATCCCAAATTTTCTCCTGTTATTCAATTAGAGAAGAAAAAAATCTAATTCCGCAAACAATTTTCATAGAAAACTCTAAGAAACTTTAAATTTCAGTAAGTATAATACATACAAATTAAAAGCAAAGAGAAAGGTAATCTTTTCTGTTTGCTTCTCATTATTCCTTAATACTTTTTTTTCCATAAAAATGTTCTTAGTTCTCCTTAAAGTTAAAAACAGTTAATATGGACATATTACGAAGACAATTGCAGTTGTCCAAATATAATTTATTATGCAAATAATTATTAAATCCTGACAGCCAAAAGTGCAAAAACAAAACCATTCAAAAATAAACCAGCTGTTATTAAATCTATTTAAAGTGGAAAAGAGCTCAAAAAAGGAGAGAACATAATAATATTTATGACCCTCGACGGAATCAGACAAACTTACTATTTAATACGTTTATTAAAGCATAAATGCTTTGTATTATTTGAAAATTGAGCTGGCAAATACAACCACACGCACACACACCCACACAGTTAGAAACAAACATAGATAGAGAGGAGGCACTCGGGAGTGAAATGGAGTGAGAGGGAATTTGCGATGCAACGCAACGGGGTAGAAAACAAAAAGTACTCTGGTATATTGAAAAAGTTTTTTGCAGCTACTAACAACATCGACAACAACAACAACAGCAAGAAGGAAAGTCATAAAATAAAACAACAACAGAAACAAAAACAAGTAAAATAGAAGCCAAACAATGAAAGGAGCAACAAAAACGGCAACAACAACAACAATAAAAATGACAATGAGTGCATAAAAAGCGGTTGGCCAACCGTTTATAGCGTTCCATGCTAGCCATTAAAAAATTTGAAGCGCAAATAACTTTTTTAAGAACATATAAATATATGTTCATACATATATTTTAAGACACATCGAGAAAGCAACAGCTGTTAAAAGTGAAAGAAATATAAATAAACTAAGAAGCTATCAATTTTTTCAAAATCAGAAACATCAATAAAAGAGTATTTAAAACTGCGCTTAATCATTATATACTTATAAGGTGAAAGATTAACCAAAAAGGCAAACCTTACAAACAAATACATTAGAATTTACCAGACTTGTTCTTTACTAATTCCAAAAACTCAAAATTGCCTCGTTTTGTTAAGATTCGTTATCAATCTGTTATTGCATCGAGTGTACAACTATCAATAAGGAGTACCACAAATAAAAGTAAGTTGAGCAACTCACTAATGCGAATTAGTAATGAACCTAGATTCTGACTTTGCACCAAAACAATTCGTAAAAGAATCTAATCGAAAAAGTGAACAAAAAGCAAATCCCAAAACATGGCATCACAAAAACGAAAGCGAATTCGGAAACATATATTCGAGCAAAAAAAAACCAACAGAGACATACTATAGAGTGAAATAAAATGTTCAAATTGCATTACAAGGAACATCAATATTGCATGTCACACGACTTATGTGTGCGTGTCAGTGTCTGCGTCTGTGTCTGTGTATATGTTTGGGAGTGTGTATATGTGATTTGTGAGCTGTTGAACTTTGTCTGGCTCAGCATATGCGTGTGTGTAAGAAATGTGCAACAATCAACGACGCATAAAAACTCAATTGCCTGGGCTCACAGAATAGTTTTATCCAGGGCAATAACAATAAGTTGGATTCTATAGTTCATTGGAACGCACGCAACCTATATGTTTGCATATATGTTATGTATTGATATGTATTTGCATATAAGTCAGGCTAGAAACGAATCCGAATTTCCCTATTTACATTTTGATTTACATGAACATACGTATGTACATGTAGAAGGCCACAATGAAAAATTATACAATCAACAAAAACATGCACAAAAGCAATGTTAAAGTTAAAGAGGTAATTGACTAAAACACTCCCTATGAAAAATGTTGCAGATATTTTTGTTTTACACGGTATTTTGGCGAATTCATAAATATTCAAATATCTAAATAAAATTATGTTTAAGATTTATTGGAGTTTATTGATAAAGAAACTATGGCAAATTGTATAAGAAGGAATAATTCAAATTTTTGAAGCATTTGAAGCACAAAAAACTTTACAGAAATAAAACTTTAGTTTCCAATTGTTTAAAAATTACTTTATGGTTTGAGTTGAATGCAGCAAACAGTTAAAACTCCAAAGTTTTTTAGTGAGAAGATACTATCTAGGCTTCAAATTGACCATCTAACAACAAAGCAGCCACCCTTTTGCTAGCTATCATAAAGGGTATAGTATATACATAGACACACACATACATATTAAAAAACTCGCACACAAATACACATAGAGACAGAGAG
Source organism: Scaptomyza montana (assembly GCA_018904305.1). Taxonomy (NCBI): domain Eukaryota; kingdom Metazoa; phylum Arthropoda; class Insecta; order Diptera; family Drosophilidae; genus Scaptomyza; species Scaptomyza montana. The sequence continues at coordinate 1,050,957 of JAEIGR010000012.1, forward strand.
GGAAGCACGTGTACCACGGCGCCATTGTTGATTTAATGGCAGACCAGCTGCGGCCCAGTGCACAACAATGCGACCTACTCACTAGCTGATGTCCAGGTTTGAGTAGGGGTTACAGGATGAGCACTGTTAGGTTAGAGGGGTTGGTGAGCTACTGGATGTGGGGTGCTGTGGGGTTAGCGGGATTGCTGGGTTAACGGCAGCTAACGGACAATACAAGACAGCAACAAGATAAATTCTTGAATGCGCAACAGCGAAAACAGAAATTACAGAATGAACTGACATAACAATTTGTAAAGCGGAGGCCCGAAACCCACCTCCCCCATTCCTAACCCCCTCTCGACTTCACTTATTCCCCTTTCCGCTGCTGCGCTGATTAGTTGCGCTCATTTCAGTCCGATGGCTGTTCAAACATTTTGAAACTGCAAAATAAATGCAAAGTTTTGTAAAAGTTTTCGGTTAATGCAAAATTCAAGGGAAAATTATGAAAAGTTTAGCTTGATGGATAGGGAAATGGATTGGTTAGAGGGCTTACGAACTGGGCAGTGATATAAAATGAACTTCGACCTGTAATTTAAGCTCGCCAACACTTAATTACGGCAAATTGATTCTTATACTTTTAGCCAGGAACGAACCGTCCCACCTGCAGGCCAAATACTTAGCTGAGCCACAGACAACTTGAAAAATTCTTAAACAAAATAACTTTTTACTATAGTAAGTCAGTTTGATAGAGGGAAAGACGGATGAAGAATGGGTACCTTAACTAAATTGCAAGATTCTGCTGAAATTATGTCTGAAGTCAATTAATTGTTTAAGATAATAAGATAAATAAGATAGCTGCGATCATCTAGTTAATTTCCGTGTAAAGCTTTGCAGAGAGTTTGAAAAAACTAGAGAAACAACAAGCAAATGTGTGGATGTCTCAGCAATAAAGGATGGAAAGTCGTGTTCGAAAATATATTATATTAAGTTTATAAGAAGGAGGTTTATCTATACCTTATGCATTCCACTAGCAACAAAACCGTTTTAAGTTTTAATATGTGTACATCCACTGAGTTTGATTTACCAGCATTTGTCCTCCAAGTTAACTTTTAAGCTTATTGTACCGGTCTACTCAATGCTATATGCCCCAAAGTCCTTCATTTCATGTATGGTATAAGACGTATTTCAGCTCAGATAAACATGAGCTTTTGTATGTTTTCCAGAACAAATTCTGATATTATTATAGGCTCCAGAGAAGTAAAAAAGAATGAAGAAGTTATCTGGACGCCATTTATTATAAATGTATACAAATTCTATGATCAGGACACTTCGAAATATGCACATGACTAAGATATTTATTAAACGAACATTATTAGTTTAGGGAACATTCAAGTATTACGTAACGCATTTTCGGGGGGGAGGGGGGTTCGTAAAACGTTACGATGCGTTACAGTGGCGGGAGGGGGTCTTTTTTGCAAGTTACGTAACAGTTTTTTTTTATAACCCATAAAATGGGTAAATAAGGGTATAATGGTTTTGTGCAAAAGTATGTAACAGGCAGAAGGAAGCATCTCCGACCCTATAAAGTATATATATTCTTGATCAGCATCAATAGCCGAGTCGATTTAGCCATGTCCGTCTGTCTGTCCGTCTGTCCGTCTGTATGAACGCGTGGATCTCAGAGACTACAAGAGCTAGAGACTTCGATTTGGGATATAAGTTCTCCTATACCATGAGCAGAACAAGTTTGCTTCAAATTATCGATAACTATTCTGGTTTCCGATACACACATGCAATCGATTACAAAAAAAGATCGAATTTGGAAAATGTAAAAATGAGGGTTGAAATAATGGGTAATGATAGAACTTTTCTGAAAATTTCGTCTAAATCGGTTAAGAAACACCGGAGATATCGAATTTAATCGATTGAAGTTAAGTCAGTATACCAAAGTCTTATATAAATATAATTTATTTTTTGCAACTGGGTTCAGGGTATCTTCTAGTCGGGCTCTCCCGACTAGAGCCTTCTTACTTGTTTTAATAAAAATTAGGGTAAGAATTGTCAATTGAGTGTTACGTAACGTTTAGACAGTACAGAAAAACGTTACGGTGCGTTACAAGGGGGGAGGGGGAGTCTAAAATCTTCAACAATTGCGTTACGTAATACTTGAATGCTCCCTTACAGAATATTTTCAAAAATAGCTTCAACGTTGGGATGGTTTAGATGTAGATTTAGAAATAATTTGTTTGATGTGTGGAAGGTTCCATCAACACTTGCTCCTAACTGTCCTAGGTCAAGTGTTGCTTACTGCCAGCGGACATCAACGGACAGCGTCCAATCCAGCTGACAACTCATTGTTTGAGGCAGCAACATAGAAGGGGCGATCGCATGGCAAGGCAGAGTCTTGTGATAGGCTTATTAGACGAGAGGTTTTCAGCTTTTTGCTTGCAACATGCAGAGCCAGGCAACGCAGACAAAGGCCTCATTGCTACAAAGGACATTTAACTAGCTATCTGTGTATGTGTATGTCTGAGTTTGTGTGTGTGTTTGTGAGTGTCTGCTTTTAGGCATAATGCATACACTCCATTATGCGAGGGCTTTGTCTACAGCTTGTTGTTTGTGTGTGCATTTTTCTTCTTTTTTTTTGGCCTGATTAAAGGCAAAACGTGAGGAAGCTTGTTGCTGCAACAATAAAGAGCTTAAGCTCGCCTGTCACTCAGCTGGTCGGTCGCCAGCTTGATGACAACTTGCATGACAAACCCAATGCACAAAAAGAGAGCACACAGACACATGAATGTTTTAGTTTTTGGCCACGTGTCTGGGGCGACTCTTTGTTGTAGTTGCCACACAGCTATTGCAATTTCAATTATCCACATCTACGATAGTGAATATTTCATGCCAAACATTTTCGAATTTCAATTCACTTTCTCTCACTCTATCTCAATTTCTTTCGGCTCGAACGGGTCGCATTAGTAATGTAGCATGTGGCTTGTGGATTTGCAATTGTTGCTCCGGCAACAACAACACTTGCCAACTGCCAACTGCAAAACCAGTAAGTGACAAGCGGCAAACTGACATTAGCATAATTGTTTTTAAAACGTTTCTGAGCGTTGGTTTTTCCTCTATTTGTTTGCAAATCGGGTTTTTCTTAAGCAAAATTCGAGGTTTTGCCAATTGCATAATGCGATTGCTGTCAGCAAATCAAATACAGTTGCTCAAAGTTATGGTAATTTATGGTTTCTGCTATTGAATCTAAATATAAACTGTATGCAGTGTAGGATCTGGTTGTGAAGTTAAAAGGACTTGAAAAAAGCAACTCTGTTTTTTACTCTCTCAAGCTTTACGTAGCCAAATACACACAACAAGCATTGGATTATACTCGCAAACATTCCAGACTACTCCAAAACTTGTGCTCTATAAATTTGAGTTAATTAACAGCTGTTTTTGAAGAGTACACAAATATTTGGCAAAACAATTAAAATGCGCTTAAAGTGGAATGAGCAAAAAAACGAAGAGGAAAAAAGTCAGTGAATGGCAAGGCAAGGCAAAACATGGCGCAGAGCGACTGTCAGAGCCAAAGAGGAAGCAACCAAAAGTGCACTTGAGCTAAACACCAACAGCAACAGCAGAAGCAGCAGCAACAGCAGCAACAACAACGGCAACGGAACCGACAACACTTTAAATGTTACAGCTTAACCTCGACAGGCAATTCAAACAATGCATAGAGCAAGTGTGTAGATGTGTTTGTGTGTGTGTGTCAAATTTCAACGCTTGTCAACACTGGTGCAAGAAAAATGCAAGTGCAAAAAAGCAGCAGCAACAACAACACAACGTCAACAACAGCAACAGCAGCGAGGAATATGTCGCAAGCAGCACTCAAATTTCTAAATGCAATGCCAGAGTGTGTTTTTGTGTGTGTTTGCATGGCAGAAGCGTAAAAATGTGACAGCCAACACACACGCACACGCCCACACACACACACACAGTAGCGTATGGTAATAGAGGCCACAAGGGAGCAGGGCAGCAGCCAGCAATAGAGAAAGAATGAAAAATGAAGGGCGACTGGATTGAGGACTAGAGCGTTTTAGGCTGTAAAAAAGGGCGGCGAAGGAGGGATGTTTATATGTTAGGCTTGCGTTTAATTATTTGTCACTTGACGTGCCGCGATATACCCAGGCACATGAGTAGCAAAAACCACGCCCCGCGTCGCCTGCTCCCCTACATATCCGTCACTACATAAAACAACTGTCGTTTCACCTTGATTTTGTTGTTGTTTGCCCGTTGTCGCTCTGCTTTGTTGTCAAAATCATAAACATGGCCTCATGACTACCACCCCTAACCTTTCACCTTCCGTCTTCCCCGCACCATTCCATTCACTTTTTCATGTTACGCTGATATTTTTATTGTTGTTGTCAATTTGTATGATTTTGCAGCAGCTTTATTCATTAATATGTACAACTATATACATTTACACAATTGTGCCCATTAAGTTATGCAACATATATTTAAGATAATTTTTGATAATATTTCCGATCTAGCTTAATGTAATACCATACTTATATTGTATTATAAGTTGCTTAGCACACGTAATTTTAAGTTGTTTAAAATTATAATAACAGAAAAATTAAATAGCACAAAAAAAAAAAAAAAAAAAAAGCTTAATGTAAAAATGTTCAAAAAAATTTGAGTATTTTACTCGAACAAGTTTTCTGCTATTTTTAGTGACAACTTTATCTAGTATAAACTTTAAGGGAAACATTTAACATTAATAATTCACAACCAGTTTAATGCACCTTATTATGTTAAAGTTATGTTATCGATCTGTTGTTGAATAAGAAACAGGTTGTTAAAATTGCACAGTGTCATTTGCTGAATATTATATGTCAATTTCAACTGATAATTTCCGCAAAGATTATAGAACACATACATAGATATTACAATGAGCTGTCTCGAAACGTTTTGTTTTTGCCGTTTTTACGCCGAAGTAATTCGAAACTGCCCATTTCAGGTTTTGCTTTGTCAGTCGTTGTCTCTGTCAACATTTACTGTCTCTGTCGAATTTGGCAGTATATGAAGGCGTTGCCCGAGTTACCTCCGCTAACCCTGCTAACTCTGCTTCCCAAAACTTTCCACCAGCAAAGCCTCTACGTACTGCCTAACGACAAAGGACGTACGCTTGAACCGCTGAGTGGACAGAAATCCAACAATACACCAAAACGTTGAGTAGGCAGGAACCCGGTCGGACACCAACGCTGACCAGACTATGTTGTAGCTACTGAGTTGTGAAGGGGATATGGATATAAGGCACTTACCATTACACTCACATATTCATTGTAAACATTGTTACTTCTTAAGATATTGTTCCGCTACGACGGTGAATAAAGCTTCAGTCAAATTTTGATACATCAAACGAGAGCAACCAAAGTCTTCTCTCATTTAAGACAAATACAAATCATCAAACTTGAGCTGCTTGGATCATAACTCCCGCCCATCAAATTTCGTTAGGGCAGCAAAACCTAAGTTTTTCAGTTTCTGAGCTGTCCTACTTTATGAAGCGTTATTTTTCCTTAGTCGAATTGCAAATATTTATAAAAATATGTACGTACCAGAGAACTGCAACGAGTGTCAAATTTTTGATCACACTCGAGTGTGAACTCGAACTCGTTTGTGATTAAACAGCTTCGAGTAGTGAGCGTTCGACACTCGCTTAAAACATGAGAGTCGAACAATTGTTTAAGTCACGTCAACCGAACTTAAAACGAGTGAAGCAACTCGTAAATGTGTGAAGGAGTTCGAGTTCGCTCATGACAATAACTAGTAGCAAGTGTGACGTGTACATAAACTAATGTTTATACGTGCTAGTGATGGCAAAATATCGATGCTTAAGTTAAGTTTAATAAGAGAATGAACGGAGGAATGATGAACCCAAATTCAAAAAGTAAACCCAAATTCAATAAAATATTTTTTTGTGCAAGAAAACTTGCTAAAGCAATAATACAGTTACAAACACACCAAGCTGCCAGCGTTTTAATATGACCTTTAATATATCGTGCTATCTGTTCCAAAATTCAATGCCACTAAAATGATAACTCACAGGCACTCGAGTTGTACTCGAGTACAACCGGCTCGGATGCTAAAGTATCAAGTGTGCTGCGAATGCCGACGAGCTCGAACACTATTTTTTTTTTTAGAGGCTCGTTCGATAGAGTCTCGTTTGTAAACGAGTGTCGAACTCGATTGAACAAATTTTCGACTAGATTGTTCGAACGAATTCGAACACACTCGTTGCAGTTCTCTGGTACGTACCTAATTTCACATATATTTGTTGTTTTTATAAGTTCTCAGCCAACAATAATGGTTTAAACTTAAAAATGGGAAAAAGGTAAAAAAAAAAAACTGAACTACGAAAAAAATATTTTAAATTATATATTTAAAAAAATTGTATTAGGTTATTTTTCCAGCGACCCAAATACATAAATATACAGGGTTAGTTTTAAATTCAAGATTTTTATTCTGGAATTATACAGAAGGTTAAGCCTTTTTAAATTCAAGATTTTTATTCTGGAATTATACCGAATCGTATTATCTTAAGAAATCTCATAGCAAATCTAAAATGCTCTTCAACAATTATTGTTATATTATTTTGTTTTAAAACAATAAGATCTAAATTTAAGAGTATATTCTTCATACAATCTTAAGAAGCACTTAAATAATATTAAATCGAACTTGTTACTTTGATATGTAGAAAACGTTCTTACTTTAAGGATTAAAAGTATGATTCTTCTTTTTAATTCTTATTACAAATGCATACTGGACAAAAAGTTTATGTTTTGGGCGTAATTATTGTCGAATGTGGGCTTTAATTAAGTCCAAAATACTTAAAACCAACAATATATTTTCTTACATTTCTATCTGAAGCTTTCAAAGAAGCTCTTTCTACGCTATATCTTAGAATTTTTAGGAATTGATAAATTTAAGTAATTCAAGCTTAAAGACGACTAAAATTTGGAGTTCTGGGATTGACAAAAAAAGGGACTTAAAAACCATACTCAATTTAAGAAATTCCGACCATACTCAACTGTTAACACCGCAAGTTTTCCTTTTAATGTGAATGTGTGATTTATTTTTTTAGAGTATGTTTAAGTTTGTAAATTCTTAAATCAGTTGGGCTCAAATTGAGTTCATTTTATTCTCAAAACTTTGTAAAAGTTAAGAATGAGCGATCTTAAAAGTAATGAATGTTTTAAGCTTGATTAAAGATTTTGTTTGTTTTTTTCAGTGTGCATAATCGCTTGAAGGTCATTATGTATACTCATTACATATATATATATATAAATATATTTATATTTAGAAACAGGGGAATTATGTTAATATATGTTCTTCTTGTTAATGTTTCAATAAATATATGCAGCTTAGTAGAGTACCCCTTCTCGTGCTTCCGGAAGATACCTACCATCCAGACTTAGAATTACCCTTTGAAATTCTTTACCCTTGTCCAGCATCTAATAATTCTTTAAAAACCTGTTGTTATCGTAAAACTAGCTTAACTAAATTGAATGATCTTCTAATAGGTCTTACCTTTATTTTTGTAGTGATATAGAAAATGTCATTGGCATATTTTATAAGACCTTGTATTCGCTTTTGGATATCAGTGTTCCCCTGACTTGTTTTACAAGTGATAACTAAACGAAGGAACTATCAAAATTAAAAAATTCGAAGACCAGATCGTGTAAAAAATTTAAAAAATCGGCAAATACTATTGATTTATTTTCGATATAATCTTATTTTTTTAAACACATCTTGTTGTTATAATTATCCTTATCGTTGTAGATTAAACTTTTCCCATGATCCTCAACAATTTGTTAACTCAAAAAGTAAATCTTCATGCTTGCCATCCTCAGTTTACCTCGATAATACCAAAGCTAGTTTCGGCCGATCTATTTCCTGAGTATTTTCAAAACTAGATGGGTAAGTTTTCATAGTTGAGTAATTACTATCATTTTCAAGTTCAATTGCCAAATTGCATACATGTCCCATGTTATTCCTGAGTGTACACTCCAAAGCTACCTGATGGAGTGCCAGGTTGTATACTTAGATAGAGAATCCGCACAATTCACTTTGTTAATCCTTACATAAGTTATTTAACTTGTCGAGTGACTGAACTGTGTTTCCTAATAAATGGAAGGAATCTTTAATTATTGTACTCTTAAAAAATTCCTCAAAGTCTAACGTTAAAAATTACAAGGGGATATCCGAGTTGTCTGCCATTCCGAAAGTCTTTGAAAAAATTATATGTTCTCAATTTTAGCACACATGTAGTTTAATTTTATCGCCTTATCAACATGGATTTGTTAAGCGTAGGTCTACCACTAACCTTCCAGAATTCACCTCGCTTGTTATCAAAGGGTTCCAGGCAGAAATGCAAACTGACGTGATTAACACCGACTTTAGTAAGGCATTTGATTCTGTTAATCATTTTCTGTTGCTCGAAAAACTCTTGTCGTGGGTTTCGAAGTACTTGTGCGGTCGAATACAAAAAGTTATGTTTAAGTCAACAGTTCCCAAACCTATTTTTCTGACCTCTGGTGTTTCCAAGGGGAGTCATTTCGGACCTTTGCTATTGAACCTGTTTATTAACGATCTTTCAGCAGTTATTACTAACTCTCTTGTGTATATCTTTGCTGATGATGTTAATCTTTGTTACACCTATAATGATGCTTCTTTGTGTGACTAACTACAGTTGGATTTGGGTGCGTTGTCGGCCTGGTGATGTTTTAACTTACTGAATTTAAATTGTTCAAAATGTAAAGTTATGGCTTTTTGTAAAAGTACCCCCCATACTGCTCACTACATGCTTGATGGTTCACCACTTGACCGTGTCTTTGAAGTTAATGAATTAGTATTTATTCTTGATCGAAAATTAAAGCTTGACTCTCATATAGCGTCGATGGTCAATAAGACCATTAATGTCATTGGCTTCTGAAGCGGTGGTCAAAGGAGTTTACTGATCCCTACACCCTAAACGCGCTTTTTGCATCCCTAGTAAGTCCCATCCTTGAGTATGCATCTAGTGTTTTTTTTCCCGAAATAAAAGATTCACCAGGACAAAATTTAATCTGTGCAGAAGGAATTTCTTGTAATTGTTCTTAGAAGTTTTAACTGGGTTTCAGGGGTATTTAAGTAGATTTTAATTAATCTTCCCTTTCGTGCTTAGCCCTAGAGCTATGCATGGTGTATTATTTATTATTCATCGACTTAAAGGTGAAATCGACTCATCAGTTCTTTTGAGTCGAATTAAATTAACTGTCCCAATTAGATCTTTTCGTAACTTTTTACTCCTTAACCTTGATCTTTGCTCGAGCAATTATTTGTCACGAATTGACAAAATCTAGTACTCTGCACCACTGTACTTTGTGCATACACGCCTTGTTGTAGTAGGTTGAATAGCTGGTTGTTCTGGTACAAACCGCCATACGACAGGCTTCTTTGTATGCCGTGCAATGTCTAGCTAGCATAACTGAAGCAATAGAAATAAATAAAATTCAGCCTTTAAATAATCAATGGTTCAAGTATCACGTTCATACACTGTTATTTGCAAATACTATTATTAAGTCTTGTAGGGGGAATCACTTAATGTGCATCGGACTCTCGTCCTGCATTGGCTGTGTTTCGTCGAATTAGCGTGCGTTAAGAGAACGAAATCACGAAGCGCTTGCGAAATGATGACAGTCAGAACAATTACAGTGCTTCGTGCATAATTTAGCGGGCGCTCCCCAAGGTATTGTAAAACCTCCAAATGGGACAAATTATTTCAATGTTTCCGCTTCCTACACACACAAACAAAAAAAAAAAGCAACACAAAAGCACACGCAGACTTGACGTAATTGTTGAATGCGACAAGTTTAACAATTTAGAAAGCTCGTCAAGCTTGTCGAGAAATTTCGACTAGGAAATGCCCTGAATCCTAAACGTTATGCCTTCAGTCATTGTTCGTTTGTATTGTGCGTATACTGGAAGGGCATGCAATACTGCTCTACTGAATGCTTGAATTAACTTTAATATTCTATGTCTCCGATGCTTATCGATTAATTTCGATGAAACTTTCACAGGTTATCATTATTTTGCCAATAGTTTTTGGATGAAGTCTCGAAATTTTCTAAATCACAAATTTGCTATCGATTCCATGTGCACATTGGCAACTAAAAGAACTATCGATTATTTGAAACAGACATGATCTGCTTCTGGTTTGGGAGAGACTAGAATCTTAAGCTCTTATAGTCTCTAATATGTGCAAATCAACATGGCTGAAGGCGGTCTTCGGTCTGTTTTACAAGGCAGATCAAATTTGTTTCAAATTATTGATAACTCATTCCCTTTCCGATATACATCTGATGTCGATGACGATCAAATCTCGAACTAAGAATTGTAAGTCGGGCCTTAGAAACTACATACGAAGTAAACTATAAATAAATAAAGCTGTGAAATTTTCTCAGAAATCGCTAGAGAAACCCCGGATATTTCGATGATTGAAACAATGGTTGTAAGCATAGTGTCTTGAGCTTAGGGTACCTCCTTGTAGAGCTGTCTCGACTTGAGCTTTCATACTTGTTGAAATATATGTTTTTATTCACCTTTTAAGAGCTCCTGACAACTCTTTTATAATGATTGAAAGTCTGCTATTTTGCTACAAATTATATATGGCTGACCAATTACACAACGCTTTATCAACATTATATGATATATGCCAAAATAATTATGCAACGCTAATCAACACTAGGCCATGCAGTGCGACAGTAAAGCAGATATATTTCTATTGTTATGCGGTAACATTATTTAAAAGTTGATGGCCTAAAGCAGAATTGATGTTATCAACAGACAATATATCAGAATTATGCATTATACGAAATGGATGGTGGGATGGTATAAAAAGAAGGCATGGAGGGTGATATGGTCGCATTATTTTAATCATATTTAAACAGAGAGTGTATTTATCATTCATTATTTATGCATATATCAATCCATATTCGGGGTACAAACCCTATTAATGGGCAAACAAAGCCACGAAAAACGGAAAAACGGAAAAGCCGCGCCCCAAAATCGAAACCACGAATTAGGCAATAACAGAGGCCAAAACACCAGGCCTGGGGTGCTAGTAAGTGGGTGTTGGCTGTGTGTGGGTGTTTGGGTGTGGCATGTGTCAAGGCACCTGTCCATCAACGTGAATGATACTCGTATATATTCGCATTTGTTTGTTCTGCTCGTGGTTGCAAATTGAAAGGCTCGCTTGGACAGCTCCAACAGCAACAACAGCAATGTTTTTGATAATAATAATAATAACCAGAGGCAAGTGGATAGCGTTTCGCCTGTCGTTATGCCACACACAATTTTATCAACATTAATTTGTCAAACATTTACCGGCACACTCGGGCCTTTGCATAAACATACATACGTTTATTTGTCGCTGTGCATAGTGACAAAACACAAAACACAAAAGCATTAATTTTATGAAATGAAATGAGTTGTAAACAGTTGTGGACAGCTCTGTGGTTTTCAAATACAAAGAGTCCCATTATTGTTTAGACATTTGAACGATTCAAAAGAGAGCTTTCAATTCCTGTTTTTGCACGTGTCACATTTCACTCGTTAAATTTCCTTGATTATTTTTGCAGTCACACGATGTTCGAGTTAAGGGAAATCAAATCACTCTTCAAATGGTACGAGTTCTTGCTATAGCAAAAGAACTGATTGTTATATAAGCAAAAAAGTTCAGAAGCATTTACACATTGTTGCCTTTTTTTTTGAAAAGATAACTGGGAATTTAAAGCAACTTTACTAACCGCAGAGTTTCCACTTCAAATAAAATACTTAATTCGTCGGTAGTCAGTTAAGACTATTAGGAACGTTTTTAGTCGAGGAAGCTTGACTGCGGTATTGCATTATGACTATACTTCAATATATCAGCTGTTTCTCAACCGACTCCGACTAAATTATCACAGATTTTCCTTATCTTGTCTATATTTTCTAAGAAAAATTTCATTTCGTGCAGCTATATCGCTTTTTACAAAATACAGCCTGATATCGTTTGTCATATTTTGCATTCAACATTCGCCACTCGTTGCAGTTCCACATTTGTTTTTGTCGCCCCGTTAAACTCGTAATGAAATTCTAAAGCTGAATTTCATTTGAAACTTTTCAACAATGCTCATTGAATAATTTACGCTCTGCGCAAAGCCCAAATCGAGAAAGAGAAAGACAGAGAAATAGTGAGGAAGAGGGAGATGAAGAGCGAGGAAAAAAGGAAAACCAAACGGCAAACGAATGTGGCTTCAACACCCGAAGCGAGGGTGTGGGAAGCGGCTGTCCGGGGGCGGTGAGTAGCGCTCCACTTAAGCTGGTCCCACGGCAATTTACGTGCCAAGCTGCAAGCTTAAGCAGGTTTGGAACGCCTCATCCTTCCTCGCCGTGCCGGAGCAGCGTCCCGCACATAATTGCGTTAGCTTATATGGGTGGAGGCACTGGTCTTAGGATCAGGACATGGAACGTGAACGGACTCCAGCTAAGTTTATTGTGTTTGTTTCGTGTGTGTGTATGAGTTTGCGTTTGTTTGCAATTTGTATTTGTACACTGCACACTCTTCGTAGCACTTTGAAAATACTGAATCAATGCATGTGTATCGTGCCACAAATCGTGGCCGCATTCAGCCTGATACCTCCAATTGTCGCTGTCTGCTGTCTAAATCGTGACCCAATCACAGTTTTTTCGCGCCCTACCTGAGAGAAAGAAAGTTAACTCAAGCTAAGTCGGTTGAATGCAAATTAAAAATGCAAATTGTCGGTAATTAAGGGATGTGGTCGCAACAAAAGTTGCCCCTATTTACGAAAGTGGATAGGAAGGGGTGAAATTGTGTGATTTAACTATCAATCGAGAAATGCGTTGCAAAGCGCCTACTAATCCCAGGTAATTAGTTGTCAAGCTAATTGAACACTGTGTAGTAAATGTCCCAGGCAGTTTACGTTGACAAGAAAGTTGAGAGAGGCTTAAAACAATTCTATCATTTAATGTCTGTACATCATATCGATGTATTTCATTATGAAATTTGCAGGTTGTTTATGAAGACATTTAAGCAGCAAAATCTTGGCTCAAAAATTGGTAATCACAAGATTTGCTTGACTTATGCATCAACAAATGCATTGGATTTTCATGGAAAATTTGCAAATTTTAATAAAACGATCTCGAAAACAGTGCTAAACAAGGGAAACGTTGCAGTCGGACGCAACCGACTGCGGCATACTCGATACCAGATTAAAACCGGTAAAGAGGCCTGATTGCAAAGGGGTCGGATGCGGCAGGGTGTAAGCTGCCTTAAGATTCTCCGATGCAGATGGGGATGCCACCAGCTATATTCCTTCCGAATTTGGTGACTCTAGCTAAGTTTGTAAATGTGGGAAGGGGGCTGGGGGCGGTATGGTGGGCGTGATAAATTTTGTTGCAGATCTTTGTTAAATGTCAATTGCTATCTTCATACCAATTTGGTGACTCTAGCTCGAAGTTTGTAAAGTGGGGAAAGGGGGCTGGGGGTATGGGGCATCCAAATTTTTGATGCAGTGATGTCAATTGTATCACATACCTAATTGGTGACTCTAGCTCGAAGTTTGTAAAAGTGGGGAAAGGGGCTGGGGGTATGTGGCGAGGCATCCAATTTTGATGCAGATCTATGTGGAATGTCAATTGCTATCTACATACCAATTTGGTGAATCTAGCTCAGTTTGTAAAAGTGGGGAAAGGTGGGCTGGGGGCGGTATGGTGGCGGGTATCCAAATTTTGATGCAGATCTATGTGGAATGTCAATTGCTATCTTCATACCAAATTTGGTGACTCTAGCTCGAAATTGTAAAAGTGGGGAAGGGGGCGAAATGGGGCGTGGCTCCAAACTTTGATGCAGTTTTTTGGGGTCGTTAACAGCTATCTTCCCACCAAATTTGGAGGCTCTAGCTCCACAACTCTGGAAGATACACGCATTCCCGTTTTTGACGAAGCGTTGGGGCGGATGGGGCGGCTGGGCGTATTGGTGGCGTGGCATCCAAACTTTTGGTGCAGTTTTTAGAGGGTCATCATCACCTATCTTGGCACCAATTTGGTGGCTATAGCTCAAAACTGTGGGAGATATAGCCATTTCTGATTTCAAAATGCGGGGGGCTGGGGCGTAATGGTGCGTGGCTCCAAACTTTGATGCTTTTTTGGGGTCGTTAGCAGCTATCTTCCCTCCAAATTTGGAGGCTCTAGCTCCACAACTCTGGAAGATACACGCATTCCCATTTTTGACGAAGCGTTGGGGTGGATGGGGGCGGCTGGGCGTATCGGTGGCTGGCATCCAAACTTTTGCGTTTTGGGGTCATCATCCTTCTTGGCACCAAATTTGGTGGCTATAGCTCAAAACTGTGGGAGATATAGTCTTTTGACTTTAAAATGCGGGGGGCTGGGGCGGATGGGGGCGTGGCTCCAAAATTTTGATGCAGTTTTTTGAGGTTGCTAATAGCTATCTTCTTACCAAATTTGGTACTTTGTGTAAGGATGTGCGAAATATGTGGATTTATCGGTTTTGGGTTATCGAATTTTTCGATTTGCCCCCCCAGTTATCGTAGAACCCCATCTTGACACTTTAATTTACTATCCCATAGATAAAGAGAATTGGAAAGTTTCAGTCTCTAGCTTGAAGGGTGTGAAAAACTTGCATACATACGGACGGACAGACGGACAGACGGACAGACACCATGACGGACATTGCACAAAACCAATATACTCTTTACCTTCGGTATCGAGTATAAAAATGCTAAAGGCAACAGCAAATTAGAATAATGCATTTATTTTATAGCAATATTATTGCATTGCTATTTCAGTACAATATTCTAAAAAAATTTTTGTTGTACCATTTATAGCTCATTTAATTGCTTGGGGACTGTATTTTCTCATTGGAGTATGATGCATTCGGGCAATCCTTTAAATCAATTTATATGGTTAAAATAATATTGTGTAAGAGATATCATATTTGTTGCGCAATTTAATTTCAAATTGCACATAAACTTAATCAATGTAGCAATTTTCAATCACAGATGCATTTTGCGGACTCGAATGGAATGAATTGCCATTCACATTGGCTGACATATAGACATAAAGACAGAAAGACAGACAGCATAAACCACTTGAATTGCAGGTAAGGGTCGCACACTGCTTGCAAGAGTGGAGTGTAGAGGGTAAGGCAGTGGCAGTGGCAAGAAGGATATGCCTATGAATTTCTTATGGCAACCTGAAGCACTTAACTTATTTCTGATATCGAAGAAGGACATTCGCCGCCGTAGACACAACGGAAATGCCAATAACTGTACACAGTATGTTTGTATGAGTTGGTCTCTGTTTGGGGCTCCTTGTGTGTGTCAGGATGTTTCTATTTATTTATTTTTTTCCTCGAACTGGCCCGCGACAGTGGCCATTTAGCCCCCGCTTGGCCAGAAAAGGCAAGGCATGGCAAGGCGCATTCAATCAGTGTTATTGCAGCCTGTCCAAATCCCTGGCGGCCACAACTTTCATAGCTCCTCCTCGAAACGATTTGCCATTCAAGTGGCGAACAGCAAAAGCAAAACCAGCAGCTCCTCCTCGTTGTAGTCATCGTTGTCGTCGTCATCAAAACCAGAGCGGAAATTTATGACAGCGCTCGCATTCAACTGCAATTTGGCTTGTCTGTCTGGCATTTGGCATTGGGATTGAGTTGTCTGTTCCCTCAGCACTCTCTGTGTTGTGTGTGAGTGTTTGAGCCTGGCAGTGAAAATGATGTAATCATATTGCACATAGCAGCAGTTGTTCTTGTTGTTGCTGTTGCAGTTGCTGCGTTTTGCCTGCTTACAGAATAATTGATTTTGTATGCACATCCTTGACACAAATAAACACTCTACACACACACGCACACACACACACACAAACACACAAACACACACACACACACACACACAAACACACACACACAAGCGAACACTCACACATACACGAACTGTGAAAAATTTAACTAGAAGCTCTATAAAATTTGAATTAAAAGCAACAAAGCAATGGTTTTTAATTGAATTTGTAAAGGGGCGACACGAAATGGCCAATGTAAAATAAATATACACAATATTTTGCAACTGTTGAATTGAGCTTTGTGTTGTTGTTGCTGTGTGTGGTCGCTGCGTATGCTCTATAATATGAGGCACTGCTTGGCAGAGCTTCGATTTGTTTGTCAGCCACTTGCACCCTGCCTCACTCGGCCTGCCGACTTGGCTTCCTATCCTCTTACTTTTTGTTATAAATGTTTGTGCTGGAATACAGTTTCCACTTGACTATGCAACGTTCAAAACGGCATATAGCAAAAAAAACCAAACATAAAAAAGGTCCTAAACGCACAGCAAAATTCCCAAAAGGCCACGAAATGCAGCAAGTTGACAAGAAGAAGCATGGGTGAAAAGGAGGTAAAGATGTAGACTTATTACACTTAAAAAAAAATCCATTTTAAATTTTTTTTTATTTTATACAGTTAATTTTTTTAAGCGTCGAGTTTTTTCTGAATACAATTTAATTCATGAGCAAACAAAATTTTGCATTTGTTACATTTGTTTAAAATTATTGTTTGATAAATGTTTTTAAAATAAATAATAAAATAATACATACATATTATGTAACGTAAAAAATAAAAAAAATTTATATACATATATATTTTCGTCTAATGATACTGACTGTCGGGAAATTTTACGATCATAAGCTGCGCACATTTTGTGAGCTTAGATCGGATATCTAAAGTACTTACAAATAAAAAACATTATTTGCTTGTCATATTGAACAAAATTTTTTGGTATTTAGACCCAAATTTCATTGTTTTGAGACAAACTATTTTCTGAGTGTAGTTTGGAACTGAAGGCGCACTTGAGTGGCACTCATGCCATGCCCTGAGTGCATGCATTTGTAGCAGTAGCAGTAGCAGAAGCAGTAACAGTAGCAATAGAGCAAGAGCAGGGCATCAGGCAGCATAAACCATGTGCACAATAAACCCACCTACAGCACTTGAAAACAGGCAACGACAGCGGCATCAACACATCAACACGCGGCGTAGCTCAAAGCCGTAGCTGAAGCTGTTGCCGATTGCGCAATGTCGATGTCGATGTCTGTTGTTGTTGTTGTTGTTGTTGTTGTTGTTGATGCCGTGAAACGAGGCCTCATCAGAAATTCCGCACTCGCACACTTGTATTCCCAATAAGCTGACAGCTGGCACTTGTATGTCTGTGTAGCTCATTCGGCATAAAAAGAGCATAAAAGTTGGCTTAAAAACATAGTTATGGCTAACAGAATTTGCTAACTCATTTGCGGCTGCAACTAGTTGAAACTGAGTACGATGAGCTTCGATAACATATACACATATCGAAGCTTGAGAAACTGCTACCTGTTAGTTGCGTTATGTTCCTTTGGTCTAGTAAAATACTGACCTTTCAAATATAGCTTTGCTTTAAATTTTGGAAATAGCTCACTATCAGGTTGTCAAGTTTAATTGACTGCCAGCAGCACAAAGGCCAACTACTACTGTCCCTTCCTTCGGTAATGTTGCAACATTCTGCTGCCAATGAGTTGCCAAAGGATTGCCAAAAACTTTGTTTTAGCCTTGTCAGTGTCAGCGACAGCATGTAGAGGCGGGTGCATCATGCCCCACACATACTCCCACATTTGGTATTTTAATTAAAGCTGCCACAATTTGTTGCACAAATACGAGTGCCAGACTACATATATGAATATGTGACAATCACAGCATGCATAAATTCAAACCAAATATAAAAAAAGCAAGCCTGTTGAAAAATGAACTTAGATATGTAAATAAGTATATACGAGGGTCATTTAAAACTATTTTATACACGAAGGATAACAGAGCTACATTTCTTTTCATTTTACGAAAATTTTCATTTTTGTTATGATAGATTTCAACATTTTTAAGTTAGAACTTTCTATTTTAGAATAAAAAGTGTTCGCTTTGCAAAGAGTTTTTAACTAACCTCCGTATTGCGGTTTGTTAACCATGACAGCTGCTAGAAGTTGTTGCACATTTAAATGGCTTGATTGACTTGATTATTTAATTGCCGCTGCTGGCCGCAAATAATCAAACAACTAACAAACCAAGCAGAACGACATATATACATAGATTAAATTAAGTTGAAAAGGATGGAGGTAGGGCAAAGTGGGTTTATTGATTGAAAATCAATAAGGGCGCGTGGGTCAATGAAATGAATGAAATTGAAGAGCAAGTAACAGAAACACCTAACAGTTAACTAATTGGCATTGGAAGTCAGTGTCTGTCAAACAAAAAGGGAAACATTTTAATTATTTTTGTTTAGGGCGTTTATCAGGACACATACACACACAGACACAACCAAAAAAATAAAGAAAATTAGGTTGAAGCAATGGACAAAACGCGCCTCGAGCCAATGCAATCGCAATCAAAAGGCCATTGAGAAATGCCTCAAAATTGAATTAGATTTACATAGGAAAACAGGCAAAAAGCGACAAGAAAAACGACAACGAAAACGGCGGCTGTTAATAAATATTAAAATTTGAATTATACTTGGCAACCCAATGAGAATTTTATGCGCGCTGATAAAATAAAAAAACAAAGAGAGGCCCACCCAAGGCATCCATTATGTGGTCGAACCGAAAGTGGCAAAGGGGATGGCCTGGTTGGCTTGAAGGTGTGGTCCCACATTTTGGCAACGTTTCAAAAGTCGGCCAGTGCTTTCAAGTGGGCGCACATAAAGCCAAGAGCCAAAAAAAAAAAAAAAAATACAAAGAAAAATAAAGCACAAAAAAATATTATAATGAAAATGCAAAAAAAATTGACGACGAATTGAAAGTTTTGCTCTTTTTCTTTAGATTTCCATAGAATTTTTTTTTCTTTTTTTGTCACTAGCACAATTACCAAAGCCATTTTCGTTGATTTGTAACACGTTGCATGCTAAAAATGATGATGATGATGATGCTGATGATTTTGATGGAGCGATAATGATGTGCAACTTGGCTGTCGTCGTGCAAAGTAGAACTTGAGTGGCCCCCAAGATGTGGCGCAATTGTCACACAAACACTTTGCATGCACAATCAGAGCCACGGCACAGTAAAATAAACGAAAGAAACGAACGAACGAACGTACAGAAAAGAAAAAAACTTTGCCTTTACGATTGAGTGGCAGCCCTTAGAGCCCTCCTTCTTTCCCGTCTTATTCACCATTTCCATTGCTGCTTCTGCTCAACTTGAAAAACACTAGAAATAAAACTATATGGAAACTTGTCGCTTTTCGCGTTTTGCATTCGTGTTCGTGTTCGCCATTCGGGCCAATTGGCAGCTGCAGCTGCAGCAGTTTTATATTTAACCATAGCTTACAGAAAAAATTTACATATAACAGTTAAAAATTCACAATTTGCGAAAGGCAAATTGTTGGCATAAATAAATTTCCCCTCTGTAAAATTTTGTTGTTGTTAAATTCAACTTGCCAAGTATGGCTTAGGCACAATTTGAATATTTTAGGATTTATGTTGTGTATATGAATATGTAATGAAATTATATTAAAACTTTTATGAAAAAAAGCTGGTCACACTTTTTAGTGTTCTAACTCTAACTGAGTTAAGGAGCGAAGATTGTTGAGCAATGTTTTAAAAATGTACTGAAATGCCTCGACTTATATTTGCTGCTTTTTATGAAGTAGATTTTGTATTTGTAAGCATTTTATCTGTGCATTGTTGCATTTCCAGCGATGGCAATATGGACAAGAAATAGGACATAGTGTTGGGTAGAGGCGCAATCAATGGCACTATACAAATCAAAATGCACAGAAGATGGGAAAAATTTACGAAAAGAATCGTAAAATTTAATACACTGCCTTGGCAGGAAAACATAGATAACTCATGCCTTAAGTTTTGCGGAATTAGGAAACTGAAGTAATTTAACACGTCCTTTTTACTACAGTGGAACTCTTCCATATAGCGAATCTCAAGGGGCAGAAAACAACCTTCGCTATAAAGAAAATTCGTCACATAGGATGAATTTCATATCTCCGCTGTACGGAAGTACATATCTTCCTTAAGGGAATATTTGCTCAAGACGGGTTTTAACTAATTATTTGCAGATATCAATAAGACATATGTCATATATCCAGATAATTTTCTGATCAGTATTTTTCTATTGGACTATTTATGTTGTAACTGGCTTTTGTCATAGCATTGTATCTTCAGAGCATTCTTTGGTCAGGTCATGCGCGTGACTTCCTCCTTCCTCCTGCTTCGTCCTTTTCCTTGCAGAAAATAATTATGTACATGTGGCCAATATGAGATGGTTGAAGGACTGCAGTTGTTTTGTGTGTGGAAAGCCACGTGCAAGGTCGCCGTACAATCGATTTCAATAAGATATTAAAAATTTAATTGCGCTTTCGAATGAAGTCAGAGAGAATGACAAAAACATATGCTACAGTTTGATTGAATTAAACTCTGATACCGTTGTAGAGAGCAAAATTTTTATGGAGTTTTTGAGAGCCTTAATATTATAGCTCCTATTTATAAACCATTCTTATCAGGTGAATATTCTTGAATGAAAATATTTATTCAAATAAGGAAAGAATCTATTTAATTTAATGAACTCTTTGAAAACCTGGAAGCAAACTTCAAAGATTTTTATCTGGACTATTAAAATCCGCAAACAAACAAAAAAACCTACTGTGAAACCTTAAATTTCGTCCCATGTATCCTGCTTTAATGACTCAATTTTCTTACTGTCCTTTCAGTGTTTTTTAAAATTTAAACTGTCCATCATAGCTGCAATCCTTATTAATCCCCAGTCTAGCTTTACAATTCGCTTGCTTGTGATTATGCATTCATTTATTCTATTGTTGCAAGTGCAACTTACCTGCAGGTCGGTACCGGTTATACCCGGCTGTGCCAGATCACAAGCTGATATCCAAGGATTAAGGCGTGTTAGGGCTGTCGCAGTGCCTAATATGGATTTTCTCACATCCACAGGCGCTGCAGTGCTTGCACCAGTTGCAGGTGACGCTGTTGTTGTTGCTGTTGTGACAACAGCTGATGGCAATGGGTTACCACCGTCCTTCTGGGCGATTGCGATTAGATGTGACGCATAGGCGTCGTTTATTCTGATTTCCTTTTGCTCTCGTTCCTTCTGTTGCTGCTCTCTCGTCTCGCGCTTATTGTTGTTGTTGCTATTGGCGTTCTCTCTTTCGCTCTCGATGTGTTTTGCATGCAGTACACTCTTATCGATCAGTCGACTTTCGTCCTGTTTCTCCGGCTCCAGCTCAGTTTTCGGTTCCCGCTGCTGCTGCTGTTGTTGTTGTTTTTGTTCCTGCCGAGTTAGAGCAACACTTGCAGCCAGATTGTAATCCTCCTCCTCTTCGGCGGCAGCTGCGTTGTCAGCGTCCTCGCTCAGTTTGATCAGTCGATCGAATGACTCCTCAGACAGCAGATCGTCTTCAGCGACCAGCGCAAAGATGTCTTCGTCTGCGACAGTTTCTGTGTCCGAGTCTTCGTCAAATGCGGAACGCGATGAAGCGTATTGCACTGGCAGTCCACTGTTATAGTCCTGCTCCTCGTCCTGCTGTTGCTCTTGCTCCTCGCGCTCTCTATCCGCTATCTCACCTGTCTCCTCGTTCTCGCTGATTAGCGTCGCCTCGCTGGATTCGGGCGCCCCCACCACAGACTCTGTTCCGGCGTCGATTGCTCTTACTCGCGCCTCGCCGCTCGTCCCAAGACTACGGGCACGTCGCGTCGACGACGCTGGCAGCGATTCGTCGGGCGCTCGGCTGTGCGTATAGAGGTCAAAATTGAGCTGAAATGAATCGCGGGCGGGGGCGACGTCACCAGGGCTACTACCGTCATGCAATGTTGGCAGCAGGAATGCGAAGCCGCCACCACCACCAGCTCTGTCACTGGTGGCCGAATCGTAGCTGGACGGTAATGTTGTTCCTGTTGTTTTTGTCGTTGTTATTGCCGGTTTTGTTGTTGTTATTGTTATCGAGCTGGAGCTGCTGCTGCTGCTGCCGTGACTGCTGCCGCCGCTGCCGCTGCTACTGATGGTGTTGGTGGTGCTGGCACGCCGAGCCCCCGAAATAAACGCAAGCGCCATCACGACCAGCCCGGGTCCTGGCCGCATATTGACCTCGGGTTCGGCGGTGCTAGCATGGTGCAGGCCCGCTTGAGACGCGCTTGCGACTCCAATTCAATGCGACAAATGATGGGCTCATGGCCCCATCATCATCATTAATATATTGTGTGTGTCGTTTCGATCTCCCACTCCAGCTGCTCCTGCTGCTGCTGGTGCTGGTGCTTTGTGCTTCGTTGGCGCTGCCTTGAAGGCGGCTCCAAGCGTTACCTTTTCCGTATCCTGGCAACTGCTCGGCTCGACTCTGTGTCCGGCGGCTAGCGGCATGAATTTTGCGTATTTCGCTATAGCTCGCAAAACGGGCACACTGTATTGATGCTGCTATTAGCGTTGCCAGACTGTCAATTACCTTGCACTGCAATTGATTTTTTTAACGATTGTTGCTGTTGTTTTTGTTTGCGCTGCGGATCAGCGCAGCGGGACATGGCAAGCAGTAACAGAAAGAATGGGACGAGGGTAGGGCAGTAACATTAACGAGTAAATTCCAACGGAACTAGGTTTGACGAGTTAAAGTAAACTGGGGGAAACGTAACGTAACGAAAGTCACGAGGGTTGAGGCCGATTAACGATTTATTTGCCACTGATTTCGAATACACAAAACATGTTTACTTTTTTTGCCATGATGTTTACTTTTTTTGCCATAAGCAACACTTATTTAATTTTTATTCAATTTGCGTTTGCTGTTTTGGGGCCGTTGTTTTGTTGTTGTTGTTGTTGTTGCAGTTGTTTTAGTAGTGGTTGTTGTTGTTGTTATTGCGACACTGCTGCACATTAACCTTGAAATTTAAATTTAAATTCGTGAGTCGTGTGTTTTTTTTTTCTTCTTTTGCTGCTGATGCTGCTGCTACATCTGCTCCTGTTATTCTTGTAGTTGTTGTTGTTGTGGCACTCTGTTTGGACTTACAGCTTCACACGAAGGTCACATAGCAGCAAATTTTGGCTGGACTGTAAGTAATATTATTATAATTTATTAGTTATTTAATTATGATTTGATGAGTTTTTACTTTTATATTTTGATTTTAATAATCATTTTGTATTGTAGTTATAAGAAACAAAAGACTTTTATGGCTGCCGCAGCGCTTTGAGATTTGTGAATCGAACATTTTCGGTTTAAGCGCGCTCTCGCCGACTCTTCCATTTACACTTCCACAATCTTGCTCTCTGGCTCTCTCTTTCTCTCTCTCTCTCTCTCTCTCTCTCTCTCTCTCTCTCTCTCTGTCATTCGCTCTCTTTGCAAAAACGCCAACGCAACATACAAAGTTGTGCGCCCACGCTCCAAGCTTAGCTGCGCGCTCTCTTTTCTGTTTCTGTTTCTTGTTCTTGTTTTTTTTTTTTGGCTAGCAGCAGCACTCTGCATTTGATTTGCATTTGAAATGCCGTTACATGCTTTATGCGCTTTGCAAAAGCTTATAAAAAGCAATTTCGATGACTGAGATTAATGAAAACAACTTAGCATTTTGCATTTTCTGCTACTTTGCGTTTGTGTGCACGCACAAAACAAAAGTAATGTGTAACTGACACAGCAGCAAGCTTAAAGCGAGCCAATAAGCGAGCGATAAGTGTGAGCGAGAGCCAAACAACGAGAGAGTTTGTGTGTAAGAGGGAGAAAGAGTGGGTGGCGAGTGTAGAATGGAAGCAGCACATGACGAGCACGAAGTCTAACGAAGCAACCACAGCAGCAGCAGCAGCCACCGCACAAAGAAGAACGCCGAAAAAACGTCCCTAGTACACGCACACGAATATACATATATTTACACGTATTGAGAGACACACGCACAGGCCAAAGAATTTTATATAATTCGCAGCAGCCAGCGGCCGACGATGCCTGCTGCTTGTTGTTGTTGTTGCTGCTTGTTGTTGTTTTTATTGCTGCAAACATAAAACAGCGGCCGAGGCGCTCGTGGGTGTTGAGCAGCACTGTATATGTTTGTATGTATTTATGTGTGTGTGTATGTGAGTAGTTACTTAGGGCAGCCAGGCAAGCATTCGGTGTGCCTTTTGTAGCAGCATGAAGTAGTCGCCGTCTTCTTTGTCACTGTGCTGTAGTAGTGTTGGTGGTAACTGTAAGTACGTATACGTATATGTTTGTATATTTATATGTACATATTTATTTATGTATGTATGTAGATGTTATGGCAGCGCCAAAGACGACAGCGACTGCGGCGCCTGCATGTGGATATCTTTTTGTTTGGTGTTTCTGTGTATTGGTGTTTAGCTGCTGCTACTGCTGCTGATTGTCCCACAATAAACGCTGCATACTTTCAGGCAAAACCTTCTGTAGAGCACGATAAATTTGTTTAACTTGTATTTTCTTTTGTTTTTACTTTTTTTTTGTTGCGTGTGTGCCACAAAAACAGAAAAATATTATTGTTATAATATAAATCACATAAGAAGTACGTAGGAGTGGGAAAGCTGAATAGCATAACATTTGAATGGGCTTCTGTTTTTTGGTCACAGTCTGCGTGTGTATTTGCTAACTTTCACTTTTGTTTTATTTGCTGCTGCGTTGACACTGCGCACACACACACTTACATTTACACATATATATGTAGAGGAATTTTCTCTTTTTTTTTGTGCATGTGTGTGTGTGTGTGTGTGTGTGCTACTTCGGGTTTCTGTATGGCGGCTGCTTATATAAGCCCGGAACATGGCACAAAAACTATTCGCAAACGAACTTTTCACTGTGTAGATTTTCCTGCAATTTGCTACAGGGTTTTTTGTTTATGCAATGTGGTCACACTTTTGGGGCGCTAGAGTGTCAAGAGTTGAGATTTTCCCACATATTATATAACATTTGCGATAAAAATCTTGCTGATTTGATGTGGTGACCAGTCGATGGTCACTCTATTATCGTCCTAACGATCGCGATCTATCGACGCATTACACAAACACACACAGTCAAACAGTTAAACGGAATGCTCTTATGTTACGTACAAAACTAACATAACAAATGCCTAAAACTATGAGTGTGTGTACATAATTACAATGTATGTGTGTGTGTATGTGTGTCTTTTAGTGTGAATGTTAATGGTTGGGTTTTTCTTCCAAGAGCGCAGCATCAACTGCCGTAACGGCTGCGTTGGCGGAGGCAGTGGCTAAGGGGGGAAATCGCTGCTTTGCAGTTTTTTATTTTTTATTTTTAAGCCACACCAACAAAAATGGTTAAATAGACACCGCAGTGGACTTTCAATTTTATTTTTTTTCTTCTATTTTTGATTTAACAAAAACGATAACGATAACTCAATAAACGTTAGCTCGTTTTCCGAATCGCAACTTTTCACATTTGTTGGCCTCGTGCTGGGTTATTTTTATTTATTTTATTTAATTTGCATACGAATTTTTTACATTGTGTGCTAAGACATATATGATAATATTTTTATCTTTTTAATGCTTTGTTTGGTTTCTTTTATTTCTTTGTATTTAAATTTGCTAGCTTTTTTTTCTTCTTTGCTGCTTGACTATGTGGACAAACAGTAGCGCGACGACGCAGGATATACCGTTACAATCCTGCTTCTTGCTGATGGCCCCAAACGGCACTGACTGTGCCACAAATTGCAGATGGCGCTTAACTGGAATATGCCAATGTGCCGAGCTGCCCATCGGGGGCATCACACGAACCGCTAGCGCCACTCTCACCGCTGACAAGCAAACCAAAAAAGAGAGCCGCTGGCTTTGTTGCTCTCTTACACTTACGCTCTCGCTCTCACTATTTCGTTACGTGTGACAGTTCGAATGAAAAGCTTCCAGTGCTGTTAACTTACAGCTTCGAACAGTAAAACAGACCGTTAGCTTAACAGTTAAGTGTGTGTGTTTGTGTGTCTCTGTTAAGTTGAAGCAAGAAAAATTACTTGCTGCAGGGCACTTAATCACTAATGACAGCGACGCTAAAGCGAGCGTAAGCAGCGACAGCGACAGAAGCAGCAACAGCGACAGCAGAAACGATGCCTGAACCTCAATTCACTCAAAGTGCGTTGGCGCTGTCTCCACTTGACTCAAATCGAATCGAATCAACTCGACACTCGACTCGGATTACGTACTTTTGCTATGACTTGGGTTCGTTTTGCTTTTGCCGTTGCTTTTCGGTTTTTTGTCATTCTGCTTTTACTTTTAGGTTTGTGTGTGCGTGTGTGCGTTTGTAGGTACATTGCATGCTTGCGGCGTTTCGTTACGGCGTTTTGTCTCACTTGGCCTTAATGTCTAATACCCTATAATTTCGCTTAATCCCACTCAACGTGCTTTAGTTCTGCTTTACAGCCTCAAAACAAGGCAGGCAAAGCAAAAAACGTAGCAATTGTCAGTTTCAAATGAGCTCATTCGATGTGAAGAGATAAACAGCGTTCTTTCTCTCTCTCTCTCTCTCTCTCTCTCACACACACACTCTTGAGTTGCTTTAATTTCAATTGCAAAATGTTGTAGCATAACTTTGAGCGCAACTTCAAGCTGTCAAAGTTGTTAGGCACCAAAACTAACGGCATATTCTAACGGAAAGCGTCAGCCACAGAACACATTCGTCAGTTTCTGCTGATAGAAGCAACGAACTTGCCACAAACAATCCAAGGCCACACGACCTTCAACAAGCCAAAAGAGTAGACAGTTGACGCTGAAACTGAAACTTAATCGGATGCTTAATGCGATTCTGCAACAGAGAGGGAGAGAGACCTTTTGAATTATTAACCTTTGTTAATTAACTTAAGTTACTGTGCCACAAATTAAATGGGGCAAAACTGCAGATACAAATGTTTCTTAATAATTTGTTACGATTAAATACACATGCAATTGCATTAAAAAAAAAAAAATTTAAGATTTTCCAAAGTCCAAAAAAATCCGGACTTGAACTTAAAAAAAAAGTATATAATTATATATACTTATATTATACAATTGTAAAGATAAGCTTTATTATAAAAGAACATGTTACAAATATTAATTAATAAATACTATTTAATAATTTATAATGATTTCCAAACACAGGGATTTTTAAATACATAATATAATTATGGAAAGTCATGATAAAAAGAATTCAATGCTGAGATTTACAGAGTTTTTTTCTTTTTTCCCTAAGTGCGTCCCACGTTTTGATAAAGATAAAAAAAAAACATAGTGGCGCATAGTTAATTTTGGCTATGCCAAGACTATGATACCCTTCACACAGCCAAATCAATGCACCCCCCTCTTATGTTTCTGTGCAGTTGTTGGTAACTTTTCGCTAATATTTTTACTCTTGAGCGTCATTTACTTGTTCGTGGGCAACAACAACAATTTGACATGTAAAAGTGCACGACAGAGACAACAATTGATAGTACGATATGGTAAATTTGTATGGTGGCTATGTCGTAGAATGCTCCGATCGAAATGAAATTTCATAGTTAACAAACCCGACATGATCTAAGCAATCTAGAAAGTTTCATCAAGATCGGTTCAGCAGTTTGGCCGGAAATCGTGATGATATGGTAAATTTGTATGGTGGCTATGTCGTAGAATGCTCCGATCGGGATGAAATTTCATAGTGAACAAACCCGACATGATCTAAGCAATCTGTGAAAGTTTCATCAAGATCGGTTCAGCAGTTTGGCCGGAAATCGTGTTGATATGGTATATTTATATGGTGGCTATATCGTAGAATGCTTTGATCGGGATGAAATTTCATAGTGAACAAACCCGACATGATCTAAGCAATCTGTGAAAGTTTCATCAAGATCGGTTCAGCAGTTTGGCCGGAAATCGTGTTGAAACAGACAGACGGACAGACGGACAGACTGACAGACGGACAGACGGACGGACAGACGGAAATAATTCCTGAGCTCGTCCTGATCATTTTGATATAGTTTATGGGGTCTCCCATCATTCCTTTAAGGTGTTACAGATTCATGACAAAGTCAATATACCCTGATTCACATGTGAAGGGTATAAAAACACTGAAATTAAAAGTGAACTAGGCGACACAGACAAAAGGCAAAAGGAGAAATAACATTAAAAAGCAAACAAGAAAACAACGACGAAGAGTAACTTCAAAACAGGAAGCAAAAAAGAAACAAAACGAAACGAAAAAGGGACGCAGCGAAATGGAATACCACATAATTTAGCTTGGAAACCATTTTTCTTCAATTTATGCGCATTCCAATCAATAACTGTGACACATGCAGCCAAGCCAAGCAACCAACTAAACAGCTAACCGACGAACCAACAAAACACGCAACCCGGCAAGGACATCAGAGAAGGAGAGTGAAAGTTCTAAGATATGCTTCATGGCTATAGGCACCCAAGATAGCGCTTAAGGATGAGCAACTTGGCAGAGCTACTTGGCCAGTGTCTAAGTAGACACACACGCACACATAAACAACAAACACATAAGTACACAGAGAAGAGGAATGGATATGAATGTGTCAAACTCATGCGGTAACATACACACACACACACACCACAAGCACACACATTGACACAATGTGTGTGTGCAGAAATTGATAAGAAACAAAATAGCCCTGAAGACGAAATTGTGCGAAGAGCGGCAAGAAAGAGAGAGAGAGTGTGTGTGTGTGTGTGTGTGCCCGGGATAAAATGGAAAACAAAACCAAAAAATGCCAGCACAAATAACAATACAACTACTGACAGCAACAAAAACAACAACGATAAAAACCAGCTCAATTCTAAGAAATTCTATTAGCAGTAGACGAGCATTTGTTTACTATTGTATGTATGTGTGTTAATATGTGTACTTAAGCTGTGTATGCAGATCATAAGCTTTGCTTCCCCAAACACAAAGCTCAAGCAAAAGTCAATTACCAGCATTAATATTGATGCTATGCAGCTAATTGATACGACATACAGACAAATTTTACTATTTATTTACGCTGAGTTGTGTTTATTATCGTTATCGATATTGGCGTTAAGCCGCACGCATTATTACTATTTACAAATGCGAATTGTTTGCAATGTTTGCGTTGATCGGCACACTGTGCATAAATAACGTTGGTAACGAATGGCGAAGGCGAGACCAAAGCAAAATGTCAAAAGCAGACACTGGCAGCAACAACAGCAGCATCATAACAATTGTCAGTTGAGCTCGGCAATCGGTTATCGTAATCGTATTTGAAATCAATGTCTACCTTGGAGATAAGCGTTACAAGGACGCCGCCGATGCTGCTGCTGCTTCTGACACGAAATTGGGCAGTAAAAGAAAGCGGCAAGGATTTTGCGCAGTTTTGCTTACAGGCAAGCGGGCGGGAGAGGTTTTGAACAGACTTCTGCTCTTTTTGCACGCACAACAACACAGCAACAAAATCAAGCTAGTTGAACAAAGAAAAAAAAGGGAGGCAGAAAGGCATAACAAGGGCAACGCAAATTTTGTGAATGAAATTTTTGCGCACAAACAACGTTAATGTGGCGCACACACACACACATACGCACTCTCGCTGGCAAAGTCACGCGGCAAGCGGATGCACAGATGCGAAGCACATTGGCAAAAGGGACAAGCAAAGGGAACCTTCTCCACGCCAAAAAAAAGTCAAAGCAAACAATGCCGCGCTCTGTGTTTTGGGTTCAAAAAGCTGCTAACAAAAAAAGAAACCAAACGAAACGAAACGTAAAAAGAACTAGCGGAGAGTAGAACAAGGAAATGAGATAGAGAGAGAGAGAGAGAGTAGTAAAGAACTAGATGCTGGGTGGGACACTCCTCCCAAAAGGGAATCGACATCTGCCGCCTTAGCAGCAGCAGCACCGTCTATGGGTGAAATTGATGCTCTTGGAATGCTCCTGGAAAGCAAACGCCAAGCAAATTTAAACTAATGCTCAGCACTTATCGATGATGACGGTACGTTCACAGAACGGATGTGAATGCGGATGAGGAAGTGCGGGAGACAAGAATTTGCGGCGTTGACCCACAAATATGACTGCTGCCGATATACAAATATAAATATGTTAACCTTTGTTGCCTTCTGGACGACGCAGCTGAACATAATCATGATGATGACGTTGAGAAAGCAGTATGCAATGGTGTAGTGTAATAAATGTGAAATGGCAGCAAGGAATCACTAGCAACTAATGTAATGCTATATATTATATTCTGTTTACTTTAATGATATTTGCTGCACTGACATTAGCTTTGGTTAGGTTATACCAGCTGATCTTCTCATAGACTGCTCTGGGTTCTTAGTGGAGCCCATGAGCGGAAATCGTTGAGAATAATTTTGTGCAAGGTCCTACGGAGTTCTGGATTTCACCTTGCTCGCCTCATCGATGTACCCATTTACCTAGCGAACGCTACAATTTCACACGGAGACAGAGGAAAGGTGGGGAAACACCCAGACTGCAGCATCTCTAAAGTTATGTGCAAAATTTATAATGATAGACTAACAAAATATATGCTAAAGCTTCAGAGACATCAATGTCTATTGATTTTTGTTCTACTGTCCGTCCACTGCCTAGTGGCAACTAATGCAAAGAAACACCTGCAGCACTACGACAGCTCTTCTTTCAACAACGCTAAAACGTTATATCATGAAAACTTAATCATGGAATGAAAATCAAAACACAATTTTATGTAAAACGTTTAAATAAATTTTAAAAACTTTAATTTAATTCAAAAGTGTGTACTAGTGCTAAACAATTTTAATATGTCTACAAACCTCTACATTAAAAGTGTGGTGTTTGTAGTGTAGTGAGATGTGGAAGGATGCTCCCTTTTTGGAAATCTTCTAATGTGTTGCCTTGGGAGTCATCTGGCTAATGCGTTCATGTGATTTCCCAAACGTTTATGGTAAACCACCGATTGCATGGTGATTATGTCGGCAACTTTGTCAAAGTTTGGATCTTTTTCCATCTGAGCAGTACGTACTAAGAATGTACTTTGTGTTTTCGCCTGCAGGACTCTGATCTTGTTGAGGTGAGAATTTGTTTAGATACCGTAAACTTTTATACCATACTGCCAGACTGGTGCATTGATGGTTTTATATTGAAGTAATTTATTTTAAATGTTAGTGTGTTTTTGCAGGTTAAGAGCCAGTACAGCTTTTTGATTCATGCTTTTAGGGAGTTTGTAATAAATGATATATGCGCATTAAATTCGGGTCACCTGTCTAAAATTACTCCAAGATATTTTGTTTTGAAATGTGGGGCACAAGCTCTCCTTCTAAGAAACCACCTAGAAAAATGTGTGGTCGCAGAGCATATGTGACTTCGGCGCATTATGCCAATGTTACTGGCATTTATGCCAATGTTCCAACGCTTGGTCCAGGAGCCTGTTTGGTCTTTATCCCTTTTATATGGCTGGATACTTTCTCTGGTGTAATGGAAGCAAATGGGAGGCACATCTGACCAGGGATGTAATGAATTGTTTAAACCATTTGCTTGCAGCTTTCTGATGTGGTTTTAAAAGGCTGGAACCGTCCTTCATAGTCTTCAGCAAATGCTTAAGCTCGTTGTCTCAACGCTTTTATCCTTTTTTCGATTGATATTTAATGTGAAGTATTAAAATTTCAAATATTTTTATAACACAATATTCATAACGTGAAATATTGGCTCCAGGCGTTAACATAGAACTTGCTCGAGTCTGGTGAATAATTTTCTTGCGCTTTAGCCTTCTGATCATACTATTCCCCGCGAGCACACTAGCCAGCCGGCTCTGGTGTCACTGCAAACGTGCGTTATATTTGGTGAAGCAAGCCTTAACTTGGTTGTCTATAGTTTCAATTCTGAAGTAGTTGTTTTAGGGTTGAGCTTTGGACGTATCAGTCAGCTTCAGTCATTCGATGCAAGGGCAAATTTTGCAGTGCCTGGATACGACGTCGACTAGTATGAGACGCAAAGCCCCAGATCTGAACACCATAACACCAAGTCGTTGCAACCAAGACGTTTTATATCGCCGGTTTTTTTTTTTCGAAAGTGCAACTAAGAAACTAAGTTATTCACGAAAAATGCCTTAGAGAATAGAGACGAAACTCAGATCTTGTCTGGGACACACCTGAAATGCAAAATATAAAGTTATTTTGATGAAATATAAGCATGCATATATATACGTCTAATACCTATGTATGTAGTGGTGAGCGTCTGGTTTAGTTTAGCTAAAAAGTATGCAACGATTTAACATACGACATAACATAGCTTAACATAGCATATACGCTGTGTGTTTTTTGCTGCACCTAAAATGAGTGTTTATGTTTGTATGTTTGTGGGTATGTGTCAGTTAGGTGATAAGGCAAAAACTCTATGGGGAGTTTTTCCAAAAAAGTGGCATTTGTTCATTTTTTTGATGTACTAAAATTAACTATACCTATCCCCCGATTAACACTGAAGATAGGTTCCAGACAAATCCGTGTAAAATGAAATCTTTGTTTTTCTTATAGAAAACCGTGTAAAGTCATTTATTCAAATAGAACAAGAGTAAAACATATCCAGAAACTTTAAACTAGGTATAGTTTGCCCAAAAAATGGCTTGATGTCGAATCTAAAAATGAAAAAAAAATATAAATGAAAAATTTTTCAAAAAGTACTGTTGAAACTTAACAAATTCAGGTATGTTTGAAATTTATTCGCTATCACTTTGAGGAACTTTTTTTTCTGATTTTTATTAAGGCATACGGTGAATCTATGAACCCCTTTGTGACCTTATTTTCTATTAATTCAGCCCAATTTGGGCGCGCCGGCTAACTTAGTTAGCTGTCACAACATAGCACTAAACACTAACAGTTTTTCTTCATGATTTGTAAAATGTCACATCCATCACTAGAATATTCCCGGTCGAAATCTACCAGCTCAACCATTGATAGATTTGAGAGGATCGGAAGACCTACACTGCGTTCGTTTTTAAACACCCAAATTTCACAGAAGGGGGAATCCTTTGTTATTGCAATCAGTGTTTCCAAACGAAAGAAACTTCAAAATAATTTCAATATACATATGTATTGTGGATATTATTAGTTTATAAACCGCGTAAAAGCAAAATCGTATAAAACGAGTATCGTGTAAATCGGGGGATAGGTGTAATTGTTAATGCAAACCTGTTGCAAAAACATTGAACTTTTATATTGCATAGCAGAAATTTTATGTCAACAGAACTCTGTTACGTTTTGAGCACTTGAAGTCAGCTGTTACAACGTGACTGTGCGCTGTTTAACTGCAAATTTTACTGCTAACTAAATATTAACAAATTGTAAAGTAAACGCAAACAAACAACAAATTGGCAATGCAACTTAATAATACGGTTTAGGACTGTGTGTTATGCATAATTTGTTTCATGGGCTAATAATTTAAATGTGAATTTTTTACAAAATTTAATTATTTAGGAAGCCATCTCAAAAACTCGAATTCCTTGTTTGATTTTTAGAACAAATCATTTTTGTTAGAAATGTATATTTATTATAACTTTCGATTTTCTTTAAAAGCCGCCCTGTGCTTTATAATTTTCGCTTTTCTGAGTTACAAAGGACCTGCCTATCAAACCATTTGACCCTAGAGAAATAGCTGGTGTCATTGCACGATAGAACATCAAAAGAGCACCAGGCCATGACGCCATCTGCAATGCCACTTTAAAGGCACTGCCCAGTCGTGCGATTCTCTACATAAGGTTAGTCTTCAACGCTATTGTAAGTTTGTTATACTTCTCTCCTCAGTGGAAGCTCAGGATAATCTTCATGATCCACAAACCTTTTAAGCAGGAAAGGAAACCCACTTCCTACCGGCCGGTCAGTCTTCTTCCTTTGATCTCGAAGGTGTTTGAGAGACTGATTGCCGCCCGGATGGTCAGGGTCATGGAAGCTCAGGGCAAGCTTGGTTTGTCGAGCAAATACTGACTGCTTTCAATAGTAAGGAGTATTGCAACGACCTCTTTCTGGACATCCGGGAAGCGTTTGATCGAGTGTGGCACACCGGAATTTTACTAAAAATCAAGCATACGCTCCCTGCGCCCTATTTCGGCCTACTAAGGTCGTACCTTGAGGGAAGGCGATTCGCGGTCCGATTTCACTCGGCACTTTCTACTGAGCATGATGTGTCAGCTGGAGTACCACAGGGAAGTGCCCTAGGCTTTACTGCTTTACTGTCTGTATAGCTCCGACATGCCGCAGCCAGATAATAGACTGTACGGGACATCGATGTCTGCTATCTCTTACTGCTATCTCCTCTGATGAGGGTCAGCAGGAGCTTACGCATCTTTGCAGCATTTGTATATTTGTTATTCTATTTGTATAGTTGATACCGTTATTATCATTGTTATTGACAATTTTACAGCTAACTTAAAAAAACCAAACCAAAATAACTTGCGTTCCCGAGTTGTTTATTAATCCCAGATTTTTGGCAAAAATCCCCATAGTGCAGATATATAGCTTGGCATGCATGAGTGTGGATAATGGCGCTTCAAAAAAGTCGAAATGCACACAGCACACACACACATACATACATATATGCACACATGCATGCGCGCTCATAATAAGGTGCGATTTGTCTCGCGCATAAAACGAAATTTCCTGCAAACTCACACACACATGCGTACAAGCCAGCACACACTTGGTAGCTGAATGGCTGGCCAACAATGCACTATGGCCTTTTTTGCCATTTTTGGGAAAAAAAAGAGCTGTATTTATCGTAGGCATTCAATTTGGAAGCCCCGCAGCACCGTTTGATCTTGTGACACAACAAATTTTCATAAGGTATTCAAAGAAGGAGGGCCACGCTCGTGTTTTCAAAAACGAGCCTAATCGACATATGTATATGTATCTAAGCAAAAAACTTTGAGTTAATAATTTAGTTCAAAAAAGTGGCAAAAAGGGCCATTGTGCAATGGTCGCTTCTGCTAGCAAGCAAGGCAGGTGGCTAGAGGAGGGTTGGCAGTTTCGATTGCTTTGTTGCTTGTATGTGACAGCGTGCCGATGACTCTGTAACTAGTGTGTGTGTTGTGTGGAGAGCATCTTTGTAGGTTAAGGCTCATGTCAGAAGATGGCAAACGGTTGTGACAAAAAAAAGGGGCGTAAGGTCTTTGGCGTGGCTAACTCGTTTGCCATAATTATTACTTTTGTTCGGTTGAGAGGCGGCCGCATTATTATTTCAGCCGGAAATGTGTGTGCGCTGCCCCCGACCCCTGCATATTTATGTGTGTGTGTAAAATTTGTAAACTGCATGAACTTTTATTTTTTTTTTCATCTATTCTATTTTACGGTTAGGCGGAAGTTTTTGTTCTGTGCCGGCGACAACATTTAGCAAATTTTGCTTTATGACAATCTTGCTCTCTCTCTCTCTCTCCTTCTCTCTCTCTCTCTCATGCATTCTTTCTCTCCGCACTCTGCTTCTTTTCCCACTTTGTTTCTCTCTGGGTAAACTCAGTTGCCGACAGCGCTCACTTTCATGACAAATATTATGTTAAAGACCGAATATGCGCTACGCCATAAAAGTCAATCATTTTTCATTTCGCTTTGGCTCTTTTACTGTTTGGCACGACTCCTTCTTCTTCTTAGCTTAGTGGCTGTCACTCCCACAGCCATTCACACAAAAAATGCCAAGTGTCACTCTCCGCAACCCCCCTTATCGGGATGCTGGTTTAGCATTTGATTTTTTCACTCTTTTCTTTTTTTTGCACTTTTGCTATATATATTTTTAGATCTTAGTCGAGTCCACCGGGGACATTCAGCTTTTAGCGGTCATTCGCTATAGATTTTCTTCAAATGCGATAAAGTATTTTATGCGCAGTGTGTACAATGTATGTATGAGTGTGTGTGTTTAATTTTTGTCGCTGTTTGCTGTCTGTTGAAGCGTGTGTTCTCTTGGCGCGGCTTGCTTTAATTTATATTCGGTGTGTCCTTATTGTCAAATTTTAATGACTCTTTTTGTATGCCATTCCTTATTTTAAAAGACCTTTTTTTTATTGGTGTGGAGCAATTTTGGTGGATCACCTTTTTGTTGAGTGTTGTGCTATATTGATAAGTATATTTAATGGGCATGGTCTGACATTCCCCCTGTATCTTGTATCCAAACACACAGCCCCACTCACAAACAAACATACATACAGGCATTGGGAACATATGTTCATACGCTGGTTTGGGTGTATCGACATTTGTTTGAGTGCGTTGCGCCTAATGAGTTTAATGCTTTGTTATCAGCGCTGTAATCTGCTTATAAGTATGTATAAAATGCGGACGAAAACTTCAACATAATTGAATCATAATAAAATTGAATTATGTCCTTTGGCGTGTTTGTGGGATTTTTTTAATTAGTTTACTTTTTATATTTTTTTTTTTTTATGTCAAATTTTATTGTAATATTAATCAACCTGTTTCACTCAATTACGGGCATAGTATAATTGGAAGAGGGATCCAAGTCGAAACAGACTATATGATCCAAAGAAACAATTTTAACTATACGCCCACGCTCCTAGGAAAAGATGATTGGCGCTCAGGAGCTGAGCAGACGGCCATCAACGTATATACAGACGGCTCAAAAATGATGGAGGGAGTCGGCGCAGCAGTATACTGCGCCGAACCACCCATGAGCCTGTCTTACAAACTCCCGGACCACTGCAGCATATTCCAAGCGGAGATATTCGCAATCAGGAAAGCAGCAGAAGTAGTCTTAAAAACGAATACAACGCAGGACATGGTGAACATATTCGTAGATAGCCAGGCGGCAATCAAAGCCCTACAGGCTCACCACATAAGCTTTCGGAATGTCCTGGCGTGCAGGGAAACGCTAGATGCACTCGGCACCGTTAAAAAAGTGCGCATCTACTGGATTCCAAGCCACCAGGGCTTCGAGGGCAACGAAACAGCGGACACTCTGGCTAAGCAAGGTGCAACGGGACTCAACAGTGACATTGTTGATGTCCCGATCTCCCTGCGAACGTTACACTCCTATATGGAGACACAGGCACGGGACACAGCAGTACGAAGGTGGACATACACCTCCGACTGCAGAATCTCAAGAATAATGTGCAAAACCTACGACGAGAAACTAACGAAATATGCACTAATGCTAAAAAGGCATGACTGCCGAAGGCTGGTAGGTCTCTTCACAGGCCACTGCCTAACCGCAGTACACGCGAAAAGGCTAGGCATAACTGACAACGACGAATGCCGGAAATGCAACGTTTCTGGTGTCAAAGAAACGCTTGAGCATCTCCTGTGCAGCTGCCCCGCACTGGCAGCACAAAGACTACGCTATCTACATGCTCCCCTTCTAGCTTCACTCGATGAAGCCAGTAAGCGGGAACCCAACAAGCTTCTGGCATTTGCCCGAAGTACGCTTACCCAGCTGGACACCACTTAGACACCATCGGGATAGCCCTCAACACCTCTAAACACCGGGCTCACTAAGGACCCTTCAGCGGTGCCAGCCGGCATAACCTAACCTAACCTAATCAACCTGTTTAAGGTTAGAAAATGATTTGATGATTATGTTTGTATAACATGTACAATTAAGATGCCTTAGGAAAAGGTAGGCAGAACATGGCCTTGATCGTGATACGGCGTCGGTCGTACTACTCCATCAGTCCTCTCTAGCCGCGCTCAGCCTTACGCAGTTTGGTCTGTTCCCAGTTGTCACTGCTGGCCAGTATCAATGCCACTAGGTTATCCACCGAGATGACGCAGCCAAACAACTTCTCCAGATCTTTAGGTATCCCGGTGAAGCTTGCACAATAAAAAAGAAGATGGACGTTGGAGATAGCCGCTTAGGAGCTGGGTGCTGTAGAAGTTAAGCCACCAGAAGGCTTAGGATGGGACGTTCCATCGCTGGACGCATCTCAACGCCTCTCCCAGCTATCCAAAGTGCTCTTTTTGATTGTGGATCGCGCTGCCTTTTTAAAAAAAACTGCATGGTCCCGCTACTTATTCCAATCGCCCCAAGGCGGTGGTCAACTGTCATACTGCGGGTGTAACTATCATAACAGAGGACAGGATGCTAGGAACGCTCTCGTGACGCTGGATAAGAGAGCTCTTATTCTGTAGATAGTGCACGATTTTTAAAGCGGATTTTGAGCAAGCATACGCAAAATTATTCTTTAAACACAGTCTGTTGTCTAGCAACACGTCCAGGATATTCCTATTGAACCTAATGGTTGTGTTTACCACGGTAATGGTGGCCATCTCAACTGCTTTGCAGCTGCTAATGAATACTGCCTCGGATTTGTGAGGTGCTATCTGAAGGCCGACGATGATAGGCAGTGGATGTTCTTTGCAATGGCTTCGTTGCAACGACCTTTGCAATGAAAACAGCCACATCTTCAGCTAAGCCAACTGAGTTGACTCCTTCAAAAATCTAAAGACGAACAAGTAAGAAGGCTCTAGTCGGGACAGCCCGACTAGAAGATACCCTGAACCCAGTTGCAAAAAATAAATTAAATTTATATAAGACTTTGGTATACTGACTTAACTTCAATCGATTAAATACGATATCTCCGGTGTTTCTTAACCGATTTGGACGAAATTTTCAGAAAAGATCTATCGTTACCCATTCTTTCAACCCTAATTTTTACATATTCCAAATTCGATATTTTTTGTTATCGATTCCATGTGTATTTCGGAAACCAGAATAGTTATCGATAATTTGAAGCAAACTTGTTCTGCTCATGGTATAGGAGAACTTATATCCCAAATCTGAAGTCTCTAGCTCTTATAGTCTCTGAGATCCACGCGTTCATACAGACGGACAGACAGACAGACGGACAGACAGACGGACAGACGGATATGGCTAAATCGACTCGGCTATTGATGCTGATCAAGAATATATATACTTTATAGGGTCGGAGATGCTTCCTTCTGCCTCTTACATACTTTTGCACAAAACCATTATACCCTTATTTACCCATTTTATGGGTTAAGGGTATAAAAAGGCCGTCACACACGACATTCCGAAGTAGAGGTACCGACCCTTGTGATACGTAACTCAAAATCGCGCGATTTTTTTGTATACAAATTTTCAATATTTCTTAACGTTATAAATAGTTTTTGAAATACAATTGTTGGCAGCATCCTTTCCCAAATAAATGTTGCGATTGAATAATAATAAATTCATATTTTATTGGTAAACTTTTATATAGCTTTCAACTATTTGTCTGCAATATGGGCAGAGCAATAGCGAGTTTTTGTACCGATCTTCCAAAGCTTTGTAGCACTCAGTGCATACTTTAAAGTGACTACAAGGCTGAAATACCACGTCCCGCGGCTTATCGAAGCACAAAATACTTTTTAACACTTCAATCATTTGATTCTTGATGCATTTTTCAAGTTTTTAAAAAGCCCACGGGCGTTATTACACTGGGCGTTATAACACGCACCCATTTTTAACATCCGACGTAGCAATAAGCAGAATATCTTGGAACCGTCTTTCCATATGCTACTAGCAATCGCTCTTGAAGATGGATGCCCTACCTCGCTAATCGCATCCAGCGTTAATCTCGATTTCCGAAAGCCGTACTGGTGCGGTGAAACTCGACCAGTATCAAGCAGATAGAGCGCCTTCACCGAGCCGGTGCAAATGAGTTACTTAAGTAGTTTACAGACAGTGCCGATCAAGCAGATCGGTCCATCAACAGACGGATCATCAAGCTGTTTGCCAGGCATGGGTAGAAGGACCAGCCGATTAATTTAATTTCCATAGCGTAGGTATGTCTTCTGTAAGCGAGGAACGAAGATTGTCGTTCACGAAACACCTACGTGCAGCTTGAGCGCCGGTAGCGTCGTCTCGCGTGGTTACATTCCCTCCGAGCCTCGGCGATTTTGTCGTTTTAGTGCATCGGGACATGGTGCCTCCGGTACCTCTTGTTTCTGGCAATATGCGTGTTCTTGTAGCTCCATTGTCCGTTAACCATTTCTTCGCTGCGTTCAGCATCATCCGTGATTACAGTGGATTCTAGCTGGCCACCAAAGATTCGCGTGTCCAGCGTCACGACACGATAGACGTGTTTGTGGGTGTTTTGTTACTCTTTGCTTACTACTACTTACTACTTTTATGGGATAGTAATAGAGCAATGTGCTGATAACCAATTTAATTGCACTGCTTAGCCGGTTCGATTAGTGCTTGTGGCTAGTGAAAGAGAGAAAGAGAGACAGAGAAGGACAGCCAAATAACGATCCTTGGGCGCTTTTAGAAATCGAGTTCAAATGTTGTCACAATAGACGCAATTTACAATTGATACTTTGCCAGTTTGGTTAAAACAAAGCAAAAGTTTTTATAAATAAAAACATATTAACTAACTTTTCTTCATTATATGCTTAGGGAATGTTTAAAAATACATAAAACGCAGAAACGCAAATCGTTTAACTAAACAATTGGCATAAGACAATTACAAGGAATGCCACACCTGAGATCGGTTTCTGTTTGTTTTTTAAGGGCAATTTTCAATACAGTGGAGTACACGGGCCCCCAGGCACTTTAACAAAACGCACCGTCACACGCCGCCACCTTCCCCTTGCGTCTCTCCGCGTTCATCCACGACTGCTGTCAATGACGGAAGGCCACTTTTATTTTGTAGGAAAAGCAAATGAAACTTAACGGAAAAGAAAATTACATCATGCTCGTTTCAATGGGTCGACATAATATTATTTTCCTTGGTTGGTTTTATTTTATTTTTTTTTTTTTTTCACCCCGCAGCACCCACAGTATGCGTGTGTGTGTGTTCAGAGCCCTCCATTCGTCGGGTTTGGGTATGTATGTCTGTGCTTCATCATCATAATCATCATCTTGCGGACTGAGCGCTCCTGCGTTGAGTTTCTTCTGCCCGATGTCGATTTTTTATTTATTTATTTTATGCCTACGCACATACGCGCCAAGCAGTTTGACAGGTGTCGCCGACTGAGTGGCTGCCTGGGCCTGGCTAACGGGTAAGGGACGGGGATGGGAGGTAGGAGTTGTGCTCACAGTGAGCTCGGTCTGATCTGGTCTGGCCTGGTGCCCCCGAGGGGGCAGATGAAATGAAAAATGTCGCCCTATTATTATTTGCATTGTTTTATGCGGTTTTTATACGCTTATTTTTTGTTGTCTTTTAATAGACGTGGCAAAGTACTAGCTGAACAACAACAACAACAATCTTCATTACGTGCTCCCTCCCCGCTAATACCACGACATGTGGCAGTGTCTGCTAGCGTTTTGTCATCATCCAATCAGTAGATAAACAACACATAAAATGAGGTGCTTAATCGGGTTTGAAGTGATGAAAGTGAAACTGTGCCGAGTATTTCTTGTCTGTATGTCTCGTTGTGTGTGTCGTTTGTGTTTGACACGGGTTTTGCATTTCGTCGGTCTTAAGAGCTTGTCAGTTACGCGTGACAACATAATACAGCATTAGATTGTAAGCGTAGTAAAGTAATTTTTCAACATTTATTAGCTTTACACGCAAAACAAGGTAATTCAACTGATTGATAAGCACTCCCGCACCCACAATACCAAATACACTGTACAATTTAATATTAAGTTTGGCGCTCTACTTATCAAAAAAATAACTGCGCTCTTATCGTAACTACTTACAGCAAGTTGGCAGCACGGCACACACAGGGCTGCGGCAACCGATTACCGCCCAGACTGTTATCGGTAGCTGAGACAGCTGTATTGTTTTTTTGTAAGTGTGTAATTTTTGGTGAGCAAAGCCAGCTGAAACAGTATTATGTGCACGCCATAGAAGTCAAAATATTAATAAGCAACAACTTATAAAAAGGAAATTGCATTAGCAGCAAAGACGTTACACATTTTCTTCGGCACAATAAACATAACAGAATATACAGTTTTCAGTAGCAGCCGCCAACTCGCTTTTGCAGCAGTATCCGAGCATAGCTTGAAAAAGGCTTAAATAGTCAGGTAACAAAAAGGAGTGTTAATAGCATATATAAAACATAACTTAAAATGTTTAGCTTTTGTGTGTAACAATTGTTTGTGTTCGCTGACTGTTTATTGATTTTGTGTA
Organism: Scaptomyza montana; assembly: GCA_018904305.1. NCBI lineage: Eukaryota > Metazoa > Arthropoda > Insecta > Diptera > Drosophilidae > Scaptomyza > Scaptomyza montana. Next base: position 1,093,024 of record JAEIGR010000012.1, read on the forward strand.
CGGTTTTGTGTTACTGTGTCTGTATTATTGTTTGTTGTCACTCTTAATGTGTTAGCCAAACAAACGACTCAACTTTGAAAGCTGTTGCGGGTTTTAATATAGCCTATATATAACTGCTTGTTATCAGCAGTCGCTTTTGATATGAGTATATACAAACCCACAATCTGTTTTACTATCGGTCACATATGTATATTAATTTATTGCTGATGATTAGCATACACACGGAAACCCCACACCACGCCAGCCACTGATTGAGAAGTTGTTAAATGATTATTGAGTAGGAGGCGCTAATAGAGCCGCGTTAAATGTTAATCAAAATATGGCCCAATAATCAATTGAAACTCGCTAAGTTAAATCTAACTTGAAAGTAAGTAAAACAAATCGTTGAATCTTAAAATTTTGTGTTTGAATAAATTTAATGAAAGCTTTTCACTTAACAAAAAACAATGCAACTACTAATTGACCTGGCTTTTAACCTAACGACCTTTGTCATTTTGCAGTCATGACTAAAACGCTAGAAAAATTTATCTAAGCGCCTGGAGCGCCAACAAAGCAATTCGACAAGGCGTCGCTGGATCAAAAATGAAACAAAAAAACTGGCGGCACGAGCGTATATAATAATTAAACGCACTTAGCTGAAAAACAAAAAATATAACAAGGAAAAAGAAGAAGAATTAAGCAAAGATATAAAGAGAGCCTAAAAAACACTAAATGAACCATGCTTGGGCGAACACAAAAGCTACTGTTGGGCCTGGCAATACTGTTGCTTGTCAACGTTTTGTGGGTATCCTCCAATGAACTAAGCAAGGTATATACATAGGTCAAACAATCATTTGAAATATGATATAATTGCTAAAGTCCATATAATTTTCTCAAAAACAAACAGTTTCTCTATGAGGATGATAAATACGACAAGCCCTTCTTTTGCACATACTTTAAAACATCGATGTTTAGCATTTATTTGCTCATTATTGGCATTATAGCGCCATGGAAAGAATCTTGCGACCGTCAAAATGGCAATTATGCGGTATGCACAATTTCGAAAATAACTTATTCAAAAAATAATATGTATGTAATATGTATGTATGTAACTGCCTTTTAGATGATGGAACAGCATGCTGATGAGGAAAATTACTACACAAATCAGGCTGTATTGGTAAGTCTTTGCCCACATCAAAAAATATTGGAAATTTTTACAAACACTTATTTGCAGAGTGATTCCACATTTGTGCCCATACGCGTAGCCAATTCGAGCAGCGTACCCGGCGTGCTGTCTGGCACCGAGAGCGATGATTCGAGTGTGCGCAGCGTGCGTTTCTGTAAGATGGCCGAGGTGCGTGAGATGTCGGCGCATGAGGCAACTGATGCTCTAATGGCACGACTCTCCTATGCAGCCAGTATGAGAATCCGGCGGCAAAAGACGCATCACAAGACGGCCAAAACGGCGTTGCTCTTCTGTTTGCTTTGGTTTGCGGCCAATTACTTTTCGCAACTGGCGCTGGATATGGATGAGGAGCCAATGATAACGCTCATCAAGTGAGTCGGATTAAACATGTATAGTCAGTTATTTTAAAGTTAAACTTACTCTTTGATTTTTACAGATCAACTTCAGCTACATTGTTCACTCTTTTATTGGCTGCCATATTTCCATCGGCCATGGGTGACAAGTTGACAATAACAAAAGTAATCGCTGTCACAATGAGCATTGGTGGCGTTGTAGTTATATCTATTAATGATTTGCATGAATCCAAGATGACACGCGGTGTACTTATGGCCTTGTTTAGCGCCTTCTTTTATGCCTCATATTTGGTATTTGTTAAGCGAAAAAGCGACACCGAGGAAAAGGTGGATATTCCACTCTTCTTTGGTAATTATGTAATTCAATAATAACTGTAATAAGTCTTTTATAAGTATTTTTGTTTTTGTTTATTTTTTTTTTTTTTTGTATTCCTTGTAGGTTTTGTTGGTCTCTGGAATCTATTGCTGCTGTGGCCCATATTCTTTATACTGCATTTCACCAAGATCGAAACATTTGAGCTACCCAGTCAGGGTCAGTTTGGTTTGCTCTTTCTGAATGGATTCATTTGCACCGTGCTCGCAGTAGCTCTGTGGCTGTGGGGCTGCTTCCTCACATCCTCGCTAATTGGCACATTAACCATGGCTCTGCAAATTCCATTGACACTTGCCTTTGATGTGCTGACTAAGCACAAATCGTATACATCAATGTATGGGATAGGCTTAATGGGTTTAGTATTTTCAGTGGTACTCGTTGTGCTGCTAATACGCAACGATGATTCAGATCCGCTTATGAAGCTATTCAAAGTAGTATATAGAAAAATCTGTGGCTGCCATAAGCCAAGCATTGTGAGGTAAGTATTACTCTTTGAACTAAACATTAAATTACGAGTTCTATTAATTACCAATATTATCTTGTGTAGAGTCGCCGATGATGAGCAACAGGAATCTCTGATAAATAGCAGTGATTAAAGTCTGAGATCGGTTGATGGGAACCGCTTTTGAAAAACGCGCTTCTGCAAATCGAATTATAGCTCACTGCAATGCAAATCCAAAACTTGGCTGTTCACGAGTTCGTTTCGAATCGTTCTTTAATCTATAGCGACATATAGTTGATACGAATATTTCGCACAACTTTCATATAAACACATATATAAATTCTTTATATATTTTTCCTAATTTGTTTTTTTTTTTTTTAAGTTAAGAGCTAGATTTTTATTTGCTGTTTTACGTACAATTAAGATGATATGTGTAGACTATCGTAGGATTGTATTTTTTGTGTATATAGCATTAGGCTTAGTGTTTATCTCTATGTGATAGATCTTACAATTTGCTGAACCTCATTCCTTATTTATTGTGCTAAAAACATTTATATCGCTGCTGAATAGTGCTCGACTTTGAAATACATACTTATAGACATAACCCTTCATACTCCGCAACCCATACCTATACCTACTTCTAGCATTTTTGAGATTCTAGGTCGGATAGTTGTTCTTTATATACTATATGCAATGCAAAATCTTTTTATCTTATTAAAAAAAAAAACTCATTTAGATGTTATAAAAGTTAATGTGCAACTGTTTAGAATAATATTAATTTACAGTGCCAGCGAATTTAAGTATTTGTGTCCTATGTTAGTTTTGTTCAATTTTGCTGTGCTTTTTAGTTACTTTTACAATTATAAAGTTCAATTGCTAATCAAAAACGTGTATTTCGAATTGATTAATGTTTACAATAAGCAACAACAAACTCAAAATATTGTAAAACGCCGATAAGTTATTCCGTGTGTAATTAATAAAAAATATTCTGGTATCTTAACTTGTTTTTTATATGTATTTCTTTGTATTTATTAAATACAAAAATTCAAACAAAAGTAATACATTTATATATTTCAAATGTATTTTCGCGCACTTTTGCAGCTAAAACTAGCATCGATACCGTTTGCAATGGTATTGATCATTTTGCTGTGTTTTTTAGCACTATTTCAGTCAAAGTTACTTAACAGTAGTTTCGATAGCGTCATCGATTATTATGCTATCAGAGAAAGAACGAAGCTGACTATCATGTTTTCGTCTCGCATACTAAATCTCGTTGTCGAGCAGTGCGGTCGTTGAAGTGGGCGTCAAAAAAAATTGGAAAAAATGAAGTTTCAACTGGCTTTGTGCCTGGCCGCCATTACGGCCGGCATTGTGGTTGCTGATGAAAGCAAAGGACCCAAAGTGACCGACAAGGTAAGCAACATCCCCACAAGCACACACATGCTTGCGTTTATGTATTCTTTTGATAGTATGTATATGTATGACCTGCGTCATTTTGAGTGTATATATACACAAATACAAACATAGATAAATCATATACGCTTTTATATGTAAATGTATTCAATAAATGTTTTTATTATTTTTTGCGTAGGTTTACTTTGACATTACCATTGGTGGTGAACCTGCAGGCCGCGTCGAAATCGGTTTGTTCGGCAAAACTGTAGAGAAGACCGTGAGGAACTTCAAGGAGCTGGCTGAGAAGCCACAAGGCGAGGGGTAAGTGTAAACTATGCACTGTTAATTAGTCTATCAACACATTCACATTTACATGCACCTATAATCTGTACACAACACAAGCATACAATAACATTTATAGGTTAGAGCAAGAGTAGTTGCTATCAATTACATACGTGGCGTTTAAGCATAAATTAGGTGACAAAAGCAAACAAGCAAATAATATGTGACAAATTAAATTGTTTACGTTTTTCCAACTGATTTGAACCTAATTTAACAATTTTTTCATTTTTTTTTTTTTTATTTCATTAAATAGCTACAAAGGCAGCAAATTCCATCGCATCATCAAGGACTTTATGATCCAGGGTGGCGATTTTACCAAGGGTGACGGCACTGGTGGACGCTCCATTTATGGCGAACGCTTCGAGGATGAGAACTTCAAGCTGAAGCATTACGGCGCCGGCTGGCTGAGCATGGCCAATGCTGGCAAGGACACCAATGGCTCTCAGTTCTTTATTACCACTAAACAAACCAGCTGGCTGGATGGACGTCACGTTGTCTTCGGCAAGATCTTGTCCGGAATGGATGTGGTGCGCAAAATCGAGGCCAGCGCCACAGATGCCCGTGATCGTCCCGTCAAGGATGTGGTGATTGCCAACTGCGGCGTCATTGCAGTTGCCGAGCCCTTCGCTGTTTCCAAGACAGATGCCACCGAGTAACGTGGAAAACCCGTATGGCAGCAGACAGGAATAACTATTAGGTCGCATACTTTTTAACATCAATTGAAATATCATAATAGAAGACTAGATTCTATAGATTACATAAAAAATTTTTTGTGTCCAGCAATCGATTTTTCTCAACTCTTAAAGGTTGAGTTAGCATTTAAAATTGCATACGCATAATTAAAATTATAGGATACATTTTTGTAATCAGCTTTGTCCTTTAAGCAAGCAACTGCTCAACTATTCTAACATTATAACGTCTAACAATTCATAATAATAAACTATGTGATAAAAAAATTTTAAAAGACACTTATTGTTTGCTTATGTTTAGCTCTTTGGTCTAACTGTTCATACTACGGTTCATTGAACTGGTTTTGGGATGCCAAATTGTGCTCTTATTTGTGAGTGTGCATGTGTATGTGCTTGTTTTGTATTGGTTTTCTTTGCACTTTTGCTGTCTCCCTGAAAGCGCAACCGGTTTCTAAACGACAACAGTGTGAGACCATAGCTTATTTTGTATGCGTCTTGTTCTCATCTTTTGCTTTGTTTCATATGCTGATTCTAGCTCAGGTTCGATTATGATAATTATTGCTGACACTAGTGTTGCCAAATTTGCTTTTTTCCAGTCAAATCTGCCTTTTTTAAAGTCGTATTGCAACAGGTAGCGGGAATTCTGGATGTAACAAAACTTCAGTCTCCGATGTTTTCGGTGTTTTGCAACTAACAATTTCATAGATTTGAAAACTTCAAGATTATATGCCGGAAAAACAATCGATAATCTTAAACAAATTTGCTCTGCCTTTGGCTTAGGGGAGGTTACGTTTTAAGCCTGGAGTCTCAAAAAAAGCTTTATATAATTTGATAACTTCTTTTGAATAGCGTTGCAAAACAAAGTTTTTGATGTTTAGTACTTATTTAAACAAAAATATACAAAATATTTTATTTATGATACCTGTTTGAAAAGGGGTAACAAGAGATCCGATTGCAAAGGGGTACGGATTCGGATGGGGTGTGCGCTGCGTTCAAAGATTGCCCGATGCAGATCTTTCGGGGATGTCACCAGTTATATTGCCAACAAATTTGGTGACTCTAGCCCAAAAATTTTCAAAGATACATGCATTCCCGTTTTTAAAGAGGCAGAGGGGCGAAGGGAATAGTCTTGCAGATTCCTATTGCTTACTTCCTGCCAAATTTGATGACTCTAGCTCAAAAGATATACGCATTCCAGTTTTTAAAAGGCGTACCTTCGGTATCGAGTATAAAAATTAAAACAAAATTATTAACTATTTAGTCAAAAATAATATTAAAAAAAAAACAAGACTGAAAAACAGCTTTTTTCTCAACAAAAGTTGGCAGCACAGCACTGACTGACTAAGTTGTCTGTTTGTTTGGTTTTATTAAATTCGTGGCACGTTTTTTTATTTAGCAAACGACTTGACAATTACTTATGCACATATTTATGCATTTTATTTATCAATGGCAATTTTAGCTACTCAAATTCGAAAGCCTTGATTTTAACAAATTACCTTTCTTAAACGACAATTGAACTTTTTTAACTTTCCAATGAAAATTATAACAGCTTCAGCAGTATTTAAGTTGCTTTAGTGAAAGCAGCAAAAGTCATAAGTTTTCGACTGTTTTAAGCTATTCAAAACGAGCTAGTGCGTGGGAGAATTATAATATGGCGACGTATGTGTATGGTGAAATTCCAATTTGTGCATACATATACAATTCTACCATGGTAACGTACTCAGCATGCCTTCTTTTGAAGTGCTTATTTTTTGTCATTATGCATTGAAAATTTGAGGTGAATAGGCATGCGGCGAACAAATTTTTGCTTTGCAAATGTACACGGTTTGTTTAATTATTAGAAATATTCTAGTCTAAATAAATGTAAATTAAAAATAACGGAACAAAGTCTCATGCTCTCTTTAGAACAGTGGTGGGCTGTCCCTTATTTTCCATTTATATTTCCATACATTGGTAAGTATATACAAGTTGTCTGCCATTCCGAAAGACTTAGAAAAAATTATATATTCTCAATTGCAACACATTATTATTATTATTTGGCGCCTACAACCCTATCGGGTCACTGCCTGATGCACAAGGCTCCTCCACAATCCCAAGTTTCGACAGGCATTCAGTCACTTGGTCATGCCAACGTATCCGCGGTCGTCCTCTCATTCGCTGTCCGCCTACCACCGCATCAAACACCTTCCGAGCCGGAGATTCTTCCTCCAGACGAGCGATGTGACCCAGCCAGCGAATTCGCTGAATATTCACACGACTGACTACGTCGACATCGTTGTATAGCTCATACAGCTCATCGTTCCACCTGATGCGGTAGATACCGCTAACGCAGACAGGACCATAGATTTTGCGAAGAATTTTCTTCTCAAAAACCCCAAGAGCAACTACATCTGATTGTGATACTGTCCAGGCTTCCGCACCATAAAGAAGAACTGGAAGGATGAGCGTCTTGTAGAGTGTTTTCTTCGTCTGTCGAGAGAGGGCTCTACTGTTTATTTGTCTACTGAGCCCAAAGTAGTACCTGTTGGCAAGTGTTATTCTTCGCATAATCTCCAGACTGACATTATTGCAATTTCAACACATACATATGTTATATCGCCTCATCAACGGTTTCGTTAGGGGTAGATAGAAGATAGATACACGCATTCCCGTTTTTAACGAGGCGGTGGGCGGCTCAGGGGGTTTGGGTGGGCGTGGCATTCAAAGTTTTGATGCAGTTTTTTGAAGAACGTCATCACCAAACATGGCAGCAAGTTTGATGGTTATAACTCAAAAACTGTGGAAATTATAGGCGTTTCTGATTTCAAACTGCGGGAGGGTGTTGGGGCGGTATGGGGAAGCTTGGCTCCAAAATTTTTGATGCGGTTTCAGGTATGCCAGTAGCTATCTTCTTACCAAATTTGGTAACTCTTAACTGTAAGGGGTTGGGAAATATAAGGATTTATCGATTTTGGGCTATCGAATTTATCGATTCGCCAGCCCCCAGTTATCGTAGAACCCTAATCTTAACACCTGTCCAGGCCATAGAAAAATATTTGCAAAATTTCAAGTCTCTAGAATCTAGAGTCTAGATTGAAGGATGTCGAAAAAAGTTGCTTTTATACAGACGAACAGACACCAAGACGGAAATTGCAGTCATTGATACTTGTCTACTTTTAATATAGTTTTTAAGATTGACATTTAATTTCGATTTATAACTTGAGCTTTTTGAAGCAAAAAGCATATGAAATGAAGCTTAAGCGGATATACATACATACATACATATGTATGGTATGAAAAGCAAACATTTAAATGCTTGGAAGTAGTGAAAAAACATGCATCATTTGGAATATGCATGCACACATACGAAAATACCTATGTACATACATGTAGATAATAAGAATTTTCTGACTTTTTTCAGTAGCGGAATATGTATGTGTGTGCATACATACATATGTTTGAATAGAACTTTTTCGCTCTGCAGGCGGCCTCCTTCAACCCCTTCCATACACATGCAGCTGAGAATTGAGAGCCAATTAACGATTTTGAGTAGCGAGAGAGAGAGAGAGCGAGAGAGATCGTTTACCCCATCACAAATTTGCTTGTGTCAGTGCAATTGTACCCCACAAGCAAACACACACAGACACATGAATAAAGATTGTACATGTTTTAATGTACATATATGTACATGCATATGTACTTTTGTGTATGTTTTGTTTATGTCGGCAGCAATCTTATGTGCCGCATATGTTTTCCATGCACACACGCAGAGATACATACATACATATGTCCATATGTCCAATAACCACAGAAATTCTGGAAGCTGTCGCATTTATAAGATTATTATGTATTTGTTTTTGTGCTCAAGAGCAATCAGTACGAGGAAAACAGAAATCAAACAATCAAGCAAGGAGAAATCATACGGAAGAGCTTAAAAGTCAATTGCAATTGTATATTAAAAGATTGGGTACAGAAAGAATAACCTTTAGCGATCTAATATGGTAAGTAAAAATGTGCCTGTTGGTTCAAAGACGGGATCAAAGATCAATTCTTATTGATAAGAGAGACCGTTTAGGAACTTGCCGCTGCTGATGTGCGCAAATCAAATCGCTGAAATTTAGTAGAATAACCTAAAGTAATTTTTTACAGTCTTCAAGCATTTTAAGAAATATGTATGTTTTTTGGTTTTATTTTCTCACTTAGATGACCCTTAAGGGATTGGCTTCGTTTGGTTTTTTCATCCTGGTTTTTATTAACACTTGTCACGCTGCCAAAATCCTTGTCATATTTCCACATGCCAGTGAGAGTCATTTTAATGTGATGCGCACTCTGGTCACAGAGCTAGCCGGCAGGGAGTACAACGTAAGAATTTGTTGCATTTGAATTCAATGCAAAAGTATACATTTTAATCCATAATAGGTTACTGTATATGGCAGTCATGGCCTTGGAGAGCGCTTTGAGTTCATTAACGAGACTGTTGTGGTGCCAGAATATGACTTTTGGAGCAACTGTAAGTAAAACATGATTAGAAAAACAAACAACATCAACTACAATTTGAATACCCCTGAACTTACCAAAGTGCAGAAACATGGTGCAGCGGGTGGCAGTCTGGATGATCTAAGCCGTCTATTAGAAACTAGGCTACGCAGCTCCTTGGCCAATGTAGGCGCCCAGGCATTGGATCACTTTTTATCGCAGTCGGCGTTGCAGGCGCTTTTGCAGTTGTCTAGCGCTGAGTTCGATTATGATGTCATAATTGTGGATTACTTTTACACGGAGGCGCTGCTGGCGCTGGGTCATAAGCACAATAAGCCAATCATAGGCATCGTTAGCACAGATTTTGGCAATTATATGGATGCTGTACAGGAGTCGTTGGTGCCCGCCGCCTGCTCACCTATCAATTTTGAGAATTTTACGCCAGATTTGGGTTTCATGGAGCGCTTGAGCAACATACGCGATTGTATGTCTCGACGTAAGCAATTTGAGAAGGAGAACTACGCAGCACAGGAGCAACTAATGCAAAAACATTTTAAAAGTGAGTTTTATGCCTTTTTGCCTTTGGCGCGATAACTGTGTGAATGTCATTTTGTGCCCTTGAAAAAGGTGGCAGCACGATTATCGATTCGTTCAATTGTCTGCCTATCGTTAATCTAATTTAATTTAAATTCCTTAATTAACGAGTTTAATTTTGAGTCTGCAGTTACAACTACTGTGCAGGAGTTACAGGCCAATAGTTTGGCACTCCTGTTGCTCAATAATCATGTGCCCTTGTGGACGCCACGACCACTACTGCAGCAAATTGTACCCGCTGGTGGTCTTCACATTCGAGCTCCACGCGAGTTACCTTGGAATATCAAGCGGTTTGTGGAAGAATCTCGCCCTGGAGTGATTTACATGCAGCTAGGTAACGAACAGCTTTGCGGTCAACTGCCTCAGCAAAAATTACAGACGCTGTTTGAGTTTTTGGGAGCGCGCAAGGAAAGCGTTATCTGGACCTGCCACGATGTGAAGAAACTGGATGGTTTACCCAAGAATGTGATGATACAGCATACAGTGCCACAGATTGACATCCTGGCGCATCCGCGCGTACGTGCATTTATCATGAACGGGGATCTACTAAGCCTGCAGGATGGTATTGTGAGACATGTGCCCATGTTGGGATTGCCTATCTTTCAGAATGAACGCAAGAATATGCGGCTGGCTGTAAGCCTAGGCGTCGCCCTTCAACTAGATCAAAGCAATTTTACTAAACCATCGCTAAACTGGGCACTGGATGAGCTAACTACAAAAGAGCTGTATCAGTTAAATATACGGGAGGTTTCCAGCGAGTTTCGGGACAGACCGCTGGGCGCATTAGCTAATGCCATGTTCTGGGTTAACTATGTGTTGCGTCATAAGGGCGGTGCGGCGATAAGAACACGCGGCATTGCAATTTCCTCAAAACATTTGCATCTTTTTGATTTGTTTGTCTTTTACTTGGGTTTGGCGACTGTTCTATGTGTAGTTTTGGTCGCGGCTTACTTTGGAATCGTCTATGCTTTGAAAAGAAAACGCAGTAACACAAAACTATCCAAATCAAACTAGTTTCAAGTTAAACCTCTTGAAATAAAAAGAAAACTAATAAAGCGCAAATTTAAAAGAAATCCACGATTTTAACATTTTTGAACGTGCGCAATTCGAAGGGCTGCATTGCCAGCGATAACAATTTACCCGATACAGCTCTGGGAAAAAGTGCTGCCAAGTTTTTAGTAATCGACAGTGGCCATCTTCCTTTCTAAAGAATCGCGTTCGCATAGCAGACGTGTTTAAAACCTTTTCGAGTGTTTTAAAAGGTAATACTTGTACAAATATATACCCAAATGCGTTCCAAGTGTGCTGCTAGTTAAATTATGCATTAAACTATGAATGCAATACGCCAAAAGCATGTTAAAACAAATAGCAAGCGCAGTGTGTCACACGTGGAGGTTCAAGTTGCTCAGCGGAGCTGCTCTGTGTATTGAGGTTATGTTGCAAACAAAAACAACGAAAGCCTGTAAATTGTGACAACATGCTAATTTGTGTATGAAATTGTTGTCTCAATTGCTTGTGTGTTTTTTCGACGTGTTTTACAGCTCCGTCAAGATGTCTACTGGTACAACTGCAACAATCCGCACCCGCAAGTTTATGACTAACCGTCTGCTTGCCAGGAAACAAATGGTCTGCGATGTTCTCCATCCCGGACTCTCGTCGGTCAACAAGACCGAAATTCGCGAGAAGCTCGCCGCCATGTATAAAGTGACCCCCGATGTTGTTTTCGCATTCGGTTTCCGCACAAACTTTGGTGGTGGCCGCTCCACGGGCTTCGCGCTCATATACGACACCCTGGATTTCGCCAAGAAGTTTGAGCCCAAATACCGTCTGGCTCGTCATGGCCTCTTCGAACAGAAGAAGCAGACACGCAAGCAGCGCAAGGAACGTCGCAACAGGATGAAGAAGGTCCGTGGTACTGCCAAGGCCAAGATCGGTACCGGCAAGAAGTAAAGCTCGCCCTAGAATCATGATTGCGTGTGTGTGTTTCTGGTGGCGCACCGACAATTGCCAAAAGCTGCTGGTTATGCGTTTGTTTCACTTTTAACAATTAAATGACAACAACACAAAATCGGTTGTTTACTTTTAGAGCGGCTTCTGTTTTACATGCTTAAGAAAATAAAACACTAAAAGTAAATATAACTTTTTTTTATTTATTTACCAAATGGCTACGGTATATATTTTTCTTACATTGCGCAAATTCAAGTCTAAGCACATAATAGATTTAATTGGCAGTAAACAAATTATATGCACTTTGTTAGTTGTGCTTAAGCCTTGCCACATAATCAAACTCCTCATTTTAAAATGGCAACACCAACTTGTGACAGTCTGGTCATATTTTTAGCATTTCAACCCTACTAGCAACGCCAAAAAACTTTATTGCAAAAAAAGGAACCGAAAAAGATTCAGACAGAAATTGTATAAAAATGTTTTGAATGTCAGTTGATAGACTTCCAATAAATTTTGAGGATTAATTATAGCAGAAAACCGGCAAAATCTAGAGACAACAGAACGAGCTTAAAAATGTCTAATTGTGGGGCTGGTGTTGGCGGCAGCGGCGGCAGCATCAGCGTCTCGGCTGGCGATTGGATTTGCCCAGATATTGAGTGAGTGCGCGTAAAGCTTCAAGCTCAACGATCGAGTATCGTAGGATTTGAGAGTGTGACAACCCCACTTCAGCACAATTCTCTTACCTCCTTCCCCAAATTAAACTAACAGACAAATACAATAAATTGTTGATTTGTTACTCTTATTCTTGCTCCATTCGTTCGCCTCTTGGCGCGCGGCTTTTGTGCGTATGTTGGTTATGCCATTATATGTGTGTGTTGCAGTTGTCGCCATTCGAATTTTGCACGTCGCCTGCAATGCAATAAATGCAACCGGGATCGTGAGACCAGCATCACTGAAAAACCGGACAGGGATCAAGATCGTGACCGGGAGAGAGGAAACGGCAGCAGTGGTAGCAGCAGCAGCTCTAGCAAAAAGAAATTGGGCACAGAAATTGGCAAAGTGGCCGCAGACAAGTCACGTGGTCTGTTCAGCGCCGAGGATTGGCAGTGTAGCAAATGTGCAAATGTCAACTGGGCGCGCCGCCAGACTTGCAACATGTGTAATGCTCCCAAGTTTACAGATGTGGAGGAGCGTACAGGTAAGTAGAGCATCTCTATGGGCGAACGCCAATTGTATAAATGAAATAATGACTTGGTTAACGCAATTGCAGGCTTTGGCGGCGGCTATAATGATCGTGGCGTTGTAGAGTACAAGGAACGCCAGGATTCGGACAGCGAATACGATGAATTTGGACGCCGCAAAAAGCGTAAAAATAACGACAGAGGTGGCGGCGGCGATAGCAGCGATGATGATGTGCGGGGAAACGATGATGTTAAACGCGTCAAAAGCAGTATCATTGAAGGTGATGAGGAGGAAGATGAGGACGAAGACGACGATGGTGATTTGTCCAAATACGATTTGTGGGGCGACAATGAAGTGACCACAAGCAATGTTAAAATCAAGGATCAGGACAATGGCACTAGCAACAACAATAGTAGCAGCGGTAGCAACAGGGAAAAGCCAGCTGGAACAGCTAGTAGTAAACGAGCCAAACGCGACTCCACATCGTCCAACTCATCCTCGTCTTCATCAAGCTCAAGCAGCTCTAGCGGCTCATCTGCAACCTCAGTAACAAGCAGCTCGAGCAGTAGCAATGGTTCCAGTAGCAGCAATAGTAAGCGTGGCAAGAAGCAATCCGATGCACGCCGCTAGATTTTTTCTAATTCTGACCTGCGTTTGAGGATAATTAAGGCTACTGTTTAGTGTTTTTTTTTTTCAATTTTTTCCCTATAGGAAAAAAATGTGTTTATTTATTTTTCTAAGCCTGCGCCATTTCCCATGACATGTATTTGAAACTTCACACCCCATAAGAATGAATAAATTCACATAATTTAAGTATGTCATCTAACGATTTTATTGTAATGCAGCCTTAAAAGGACTAATGGAAAGTTTCATCCGATTGCTTACGCGTAGCGGCGGCCTCTGCTTCACGCAGCTGCTTCAGTTGTGCCAGCTCCTGACGCGAATCTTCGATCTGCTGCTCCGTCACAGTAATGGGCACATCGCAGTCGATTTGCTCCTGTCTCACAAACACCATCTTTTTTATAGCTTCCTCAAGATAAGGTATTTGTTGCGCCTGCAATTCTTTATGGTACTCTTCGAGTCGCTCTTCTTTGATTTTCTCGCAGTATATGTCTGTTAGCTTCTGCAGCGACTCCTTGCGCGTTATCCAATGGAAATGCGCAGGCGGTGGCTTATATACCAGGTCCAGTTTCTCCAATATCCACTCAAAACGCGGATAATCCCAGCGTCTTAAATACTTTAAAAACTTTTTTCGCTTATCGATCATCTCCTTAAGCCGCACCTTAATCATCTTGTCGCGTGGATGCGCCTCCATATGTTCCTGATAGCGCCGGATAAATGCCGTCATCTTGGCCACTTTTTTTAGGACGAAGCATATATAAAAAGTTATATACGTTCATTATGACGTGTACTCACATTTTGCCTCCATTGAGCCATAGTCCTGGGCATGACGCTGCACCTCCTTGACCATTTGATCGCGATAATACCGGGTGGTCAAATGGTTTGGATTGTTGCTCAGTTTAAACAGCGATTTGACTGTTTCATCGGCACTACAGAAATACTCAAATTAAATTAATCACAGCAGTAGACACAACTATAGGTGAAGGCAATCTTACTTTGCCAGCTCCATGCAATCCTTGTAGTCCGGCAGAATTTCATTGGCAGTTAGTGCTGGCAGCTTCGCAAGATCGCCACTTTTCTCCGGCTTGATGCACGAAATCTTTTCCGGTCGTACCCATTTGATTTTCAAATCTGACTTGAATGCATAGTCACGCACAAATTGCCGTGGCACAGCATGTGCTATATTTAATAGTTTATTCATTAACAAGCACTTTAATTTGCACCCGATTAGGATTTGTTTTCCAGGTTATATCACTTATCCAGTGTGCACACAAGAAAAATTTTAATTCAAAGCAGCTGACAATGAAAAGTGTGTACCTAGTTTGCAAAGAATGGCAAAATGCTTGACAGCTGCAGTGTGCAGCTATTGCTGCTTTGTTTTGTGAGTGCTTTTGCGATATTGTGAAACTAAAGTGAAACTAAAGATTTAATTTGGAGTTGGAATAATTTATAATGGCGCACATGTCACACATGTTACCCCAGGCGTCAACGCCGTCAAGCGTTCCGTCGGGTACTACGTCGCGCACCATGTCGCTTATGGAGAAACAAAAGTACATCGAAGATTATGATTTTCAATATTGCGACGAAAGCAGCAAATATGAGAAAGTGGCTAAAATTGGTCAAGGTACATTTGGGTAAGCTACACAAATTGATGTATTAGACATACTTATAATTTTCAATTTTACGTTGACCCTAGGGAAGTGTTCAAAGCGCGCGAAAAGAAAAGCAACAAAAAGTTTGTTGCCATGAAGAAGGTCCTCATGGATAATGAAAAGGAAGGCGTAAGTACACATTAATATGTGCACTGATGAAATTTTGACTAATGTCCCCACAGTTTCCCATTACAGCTCTGCGCGAAATACGCATCTTGCAGCTGCTGAAACATGACAATGTTGTTAACCTGATTGAGATTTGCCGTACCAAGGCGACCGTACACAATGGTTACAGATCGACGTTCTATTTGGTATTTGACTTTTGTGAGCACGACTTGGCTGGTCTGTTATCCAATATGAATGTTAAATTTAGTTTGGGCGAGATCAAGAAGGTGATGCAGCAACTGCTTAATGGCCTCTACTACATACACAGTAATAAGGTAAAGGTTTTTTTTAAAGTAATTAGACATTTGACATTATTTATTTAATGCTTTCTCTTAGATTTTGCATCGTGACATGAAGGCTGCTAATGTGCTGATTACTAAGCATGGCATCTTAAAGTTGGCTGATTTTGGTCTAGCCCGTGCATTTAGCATTCCAAAGAATGATTCCAAAAATCGTTATACAAATCGCGTGGTAACCTTATGGTATCGTCCTCCAGAATTGCTATTAGGTGACCGCAATTACGGCCCACCGGTGGATATGTGGGGCGCTGGCTGTATTATGGCTGAAATGTGGACACGTTCACCGATTATGCAGGGAAACACGGAGCAGCAGCAATTGACATTTATCTCACAGTTGTGCGGTTCATTTACTCCAGACGTATGGCCGGGCGTCGAGGAGCTTGAATTGTACAAATCCATTGAGTTGCCAAAGAACCAAAAGCGTCGTGTTAAGGAGCGTCTTCGTCCGTATGTTAAGGATCCCACCGGTTGCGATTTGCTTGACAAGCTATTAACATTGGATCCAAAAAAGCGAATTGATGCGGACACAGCACTGAATCACGATTTCTTTTGGACGGATCCCATGCCCAGCGACCTGAGTAAAATGTTGTCGCAGCATCTGCAAAGCATGTTTGAGTATTTGGCTCAGCCGCGTCGCAGTAATCAGATGCGTAATTACCATCAACAATTGACAACAATGAATCAAAAGCCGCAGGATAATAGTATGATTGACAGAGTTTGGTAGAATGAAATACCAATAAATAAGACTTTAGTTAGCTATGTACATATACATTAGTAACAAGCTGTACATGCTGACATTCAAAAAAAAAAAAGAATGGATTTAATGAAAATATTTTATATATATAAGTCTGATCCACCTGACGGATTCATATTGTGCACAGTATATTTATCTCATGCTGAAAGTAAGTAAGGAGAAAGTGTTTTGTAAAATTTTGTTGGCAAATCAATTCGTGAAAAAATTGTTTGAGAAACATTTTTGATTACAAATCGATCTGGTTCAATTTAATTTTCAATTATCAATTTAAGGAACTCATAAACAACTTTTTCGATTATCATTGGTGTTAAAAAATAGAACACAAAAACTTTTATATGCAAAATACATTCTGAATAAAGCGGATGATACCCTATTAAATTTTGAAGATATGCATACGAATTCTTAAGAATTTCAATCTCTTCCCTCGCTATGATGGAGTATTAGACATTACGTCTTTACTTATTAAGTTGCAAAGACGGGCAGTAAAAGCACTTTCGAAATCGTGTATACCGGGTCAAACCAGCTATTTCCCTATACGTAGTACTCGAAACAAAATTTAAAATGTCCTTTGATTTGCAAATAGCCCACTTGTTTTGGTAACGGCAAAATGACATTAGCTGCGTACTCAGCTACAGGTAGTAAATGATAGATGGTGTGTACACACTGTAAGGGATGTGGCATTATTTAGGCATAATTGGCAAGATGCACGTTGCTCAAAAGGTAAACAAAGCAAAGAAAGCGGAGAAAAAACAAAGACGCTGCTTGGCAATTATAAAAGACGATTGCAATGTATCTCCAAGTGACGTGCCAACTCTCTACCTGGCCATACTCAACGTAGGACTCAGCAATGGACTTACTGAAGAAACGTTACTTGCCTCTGCTGCCGCAACAGGCGGGAAAGTGTCGCAGGTGTTGATGTTGTCATCAAAATCCTACTGTTTTCTAAGCTGTGCCACCTTAACAGATGCCAAGCTTGTATACGAAGGCATGCACAATCTTGCGACCATCGGTCAGCTGGGTGCCGTTGCCTATCTAAGCTATGTTTTGCAATTGCCTAGAGAGATTGAGAAAAACGGCTGGAAAAACCCGGTGCCGAATGGACTTGTGTTGCTGCACAATTTTGTCACTGAGGCGGAGGAGGCAACATTGCTGGACGCAATTGGAATAGATGGTTCTGGCATTGGCCTCACGGAGGACAAACTAAAGCACAGGCATGTGAAACACTTCGGTTATGAGTTCCTTTATGGCAGCAATAATGTCGATCCCACAAAACCGTTGGAACACCACATACCAGTGGCATGCGAATTCCTCTGGCAGCGCTTGAGCAGCACTGAAGAGCCATTTAAATTAGTGCCCGATCAATTGACTGTTAATGAGTATGAGCCTGGCCAGGGAATACCACATCATGTGGATACACATAGCGCATTTGTGGATCCCATTCTATCGCTTTCTTTACAAGCTGATGTTGTAATGGACTTTCGTCGCAGCAATGAACTGGTGCATGTGCTGCTACCACGACGCTCCCTGCTTATCATGTCCGGCGAATCGCGTTATGATTGGACACACGGCATCAAGCCCAAACACATTGATGTGCTGATCACGCCAGCTGGCAGCCTCACTACCCAGACACGTAGCAAAAGAACTTCACTTACCTTTCGGAAACTGCGTCGAGGGCCCTGTGATTGCCAATATCCAACGCTTTGTGACACAAGGCAGACAACAGCTCCACAGGCAGTAGCGAATAAGCTGGCTGCTCATGCCAGCCACCTGGAGCAGCAAAGTGTGCACGAAGTTTATGATAAAATCGCTAATCATTTTAGCGATACGCGTCATACGCCTTGGCCGCAAGTTGCTGAGTTTTTGCATAGCTTTGAATCGCATTCTGTTCTATTAGACGTAGGCTGTGGTAACGGCAAGTATCTTGGCTGTAATCCGCAACTATTGAGCATAGGCTGTGATCGCTCACTTGGCCTGCTAGGCGTCAGCAATGGTCGTGGTCAGAGTGTATTTCGTTGTGATTGCCTGCAGCTGCCAGTGCGCAGTGGCAGCATTGATGGCTGCATCAGCATTGCAGTTATTCATCATTTAGCTAGCACCGAGAGGCGGCTGACAGCATTGCTTCAAATGGCGCGTGTGCTTCGTCCTGGCGGACGTGCACTTGTTTACGTTTGGGCCCGGGATCAGAGCAAGAATGACAAAAAGTCAGCATATTTGCGACAGAATAAAGCCGTCAACAAGCGGCACACCACAGAACAGGCGCAGCGTCAGAAGTTGGCCCAAGAATTGAAAAACATGGAGCTGGATCAGCAGCAACAGTTGCAGATGCAAGTGCCTTTGCCGGTACATACAAACCGCACCGAATTCCAACAACAGGATGTGTATGTGCCATGGAAAACCAAAGATGAGCAGCGCACAACATTTCTGCGTTACTACCATGTCTTTGAGGAACAGGAACTTGAGCATTTGGTGTCACAAGTGGACAACGTGGTGATCAAACGAAGCTACTATGATCAGGGCAATTATTGTGTTATTTTTGAAAAGTGTAGCAATTAATAAATTCACTCTTATAATCCATAATAAAAATCTATTAAATTGAACTATACCATTTGTTAAATTGAATAATTCGTTTATTTGATTTCAAAAAATACACATCCACATATTTGTATTTAATAGCGAATTGAACGTAGAAGTATTATATAACTTAATTAAGCTTACTTTCATCCCAATTATATAGTTTTTTTTTTTTATATTTATTGTAGCTTTGGACCATAAATTGACAATTCCTTAATAACAACATTGTGTGTTTTAATCCATATCCAAGTTGAAATATAATTTTCATAGTTTTCAATATGGACTTTTTTGTATTCAAAGCGGGATAAAGGTACATGTGCTGGTATTTTTACATAAGATTTGATTACACAGAGTTTATTGTTTATAAAGCTAAGTATAAGGTAGTAAGAGACATGTTAAAGCAAGTATTGCTCAGAGAATTTGAATACCATAACTAAAGTGTAATGAACTACCTTAAAACGAGAGAGAGCAAAGGGTTTCTGTGCTGCCATCAGTTCGATAATTAACATAACTATAATGTAAATGTATGTATGCATGTAGGTACATTAAGTAAAATCTTTAAAAAATCCATGCCTAAACACTAAAAGGATACAATCATAATTTTGTACATACATACAGTTATATACACTTATATCTTTATATACATACATATGTATTAAAATGACATCTATACTGCATAAACATACAAGAACAAGTATTTAAAAAAAAACACTTAGAACTCATTCTGTGCACTTTCTTACTTGACAATAATTACAATATCTTTGGTGGAATTAAAATTTTGTTTAGATTAGTTTACAGTTTCAAACGTTTCGTTTTTGGTCGTGGGTATCTGATATGTAAGCTAGTAGTATGTATGTATGTAGTAGTATGTATAGTTTTAGTTACTATTCAACTAGATGTTTAATGTTTGGTGCCTACAAGCTATACTAGTATATATTGGGTATTTGAAATTGATTTCTTTGCAACTACATCTAAAACGAATGTATGTATGTGTATAGACTACTAGTGAAAATATATACTAGCAGATGTGTAAATACCATACAAATATGTGTGTTGTGGTGCCCAAGGTTTGGCTATCAGTATGTCGTGTATATATGTATATGCTATATGTGTAGGTAGGTATAAAAGAACGATAAATAGTAGTACTTCTTGAATCGGTTGTTTATTCTGCCTATGTCTAGGGCTAAATCAGAAATTCATCATAATATTAAAGCCTGATAGTTTACTTGTTTGTTTTTAAAGCTAATTTATGAGTTGTACATATTTGTTTTTGCATTCAAACGCCTTATAAACAGCATTATCTATATGCATAGGTCTTATGTTCGTATGTACATACATATATATACTTCAGTCGTTGTTGAATATACAAAGCTTTCTTTGCATGCTGATGCCCTTCATTGTATTTGGTACAACAATTAAGCCTAAGCCTACTCCTATCCCTATTTTTATCCCTATCACTACTTCTAGTTCTAGTTCTACTTATCTGAAGAGTCGAGTGTTGATCCTCTCCAGCTTCACCGAAACACTTATTTGAGCAGCTGGCATAATTCTTACCACCTTGCCATGTAAGGCAGGGATTAGGGGGTTGTCATGTGAGTTTGTGATATACATATGTCTGGTGCTGCGTTGTGGTCTGGGTGTCCTTGGTTTGCCTTGAGTGAGCGCGCTTAGATAAATGTTTCGGCTGCCATTTGTTACAAGCATTCAGCCAGCGGCGGTTTCTCAATAGGTGGCGACGGACCTGACACTGACACCATTGGTACGGCACTGATCTTCGGCTTTATTATCTTGAGACTAAGACCAAGATTCTTAGGGCTACTGTGCGGCGACGAAGAAGCAGTCGACGAGCGCTGATGCACCAGCACGCGCGGCCTAGCCTCAATCGCCATACTGGGAGTGGATGCGAGCGAAACCGAAGCTGTAGCTGTTGCGCTTCCCAATAGAGGCACATGCACCATTTCCTCGACTGTTTCCCCCGAGTCCTGTGAGTCATGTATAATGGCCGACACATCGCTGTGGATCAAAGCCGATGTTGAGTGCGTGTCAGCGTCCTGCATGTATGGAGGCGGAGCCTCCAATGAAATGCTGCCCACAATGACATTGGCCGTTGTAATGGCCGATGAACGTGCGAGTAGACTGGTCACAGCTGTCGGCGAGTGCTTGGCGTCATGGCGCACGTGTAGCGTTAGCAGTTCACCAGCGTTGGGGCCACACTCCTTTAACTCAATGTCCTGGGAGGAGTTTTGCTGCTGCTGCTGATTTTGCTGGACGGAATCATCATCCGTGCGCCAAGGTCGTAAGCTCTTCTGTGCATGAGAATAAAAATTAAACTTTGCATTACATTTTGTGGTTGAGCAAAAAAAATAAAAAATACGCACCCTACGTCCATTCTCGGTAATGTTCTCGGCACTCTTGGCCTTGCGGCAGAGCACACTCTGCGATCCGTGACGCCGCAGGAACTCAATGGAATCAAATCCGCGACCCTCTGACGATACGAATATGGCGGAGTTGATTCGACTGCGCGTGCAACGTTCCGATATCGATGTGGAACGCTCCTCCGCAAGCATGTGGATGTGCTGCAAGACAGAGATAATTAGAAAAGTATTGACTTTTTGTTAGCCAATTATAAGGATCATCGATTATTTGTCTTACACGGCTATTGCAGTGCAACGGTGGGTGAGCAAAGGTGCCGCCACAGTCACTGCTGTCGAACTGTATTCTCAATGCAATAGTGGAATAGATAGAGAGCGAAAGAGAAAGAGAGAAAGAAGAGAAACACATATAAAGAGAGGGCCAGCAAAAAGAATGAAAGGTATGTCATGTTCTTTCTCTTACAAACACTCACACACACACACACATAATATGTACAGGAATTGGAACTCTATGATCCCGCATCGATTTGAAGTAAAATACCCTCTTCAGGCGATTAACAACAATAATAATAACAACAGCAGCAAGCGAAAAGCGTGAAGCAACCTGAACAAAACACACTGCAAAAGCGATACAAATACTGTTTGTGATTTAAGTGTTGTGTTTGAATTTTTTTAGTGGCGGCAGTGTTTTTGCTGTGCTCTACTGAAGCGCGAGTCAAAAAAATAGACTCGGTAACGAGTAAATAAGGTGTTTTTTTTTGTTGTGTGGGAGGTGCGTTTATTATTGTGAGTGCTCTAAAATACTACTCAACGCTGCAAACGGCTGGCGATCAAAACGGTTAACGGTAAGCGGTAATTGGTTGAACGATAAGCGATTAACGTGCTCAACGTATGAATACGTTCATAACGCGAGGTGCATGGCGATTGTGCATCAGAATCGATAAGCGAGCGAATCGAAACGAATTTAACGAAACAAACGAACGAACGATTCGTTTTGTATTTTTATGGTCGGTTTCGTTAAGCACTTACGCTGGCCGGTTCACTGTAATTGCTGTGATTGAGCATTGACGATTCGGTTTGTATGGTGTCGCTGGCAACCATGCTGTGGTACTTCTGCAGCTGGTAAGTTGAGGAGCAGCGACTTTCGCGCGATCCCTCTCGACTGCGATCGGCGCATGAATACTGACGACGGTACTGCCGGCGCCGTCGCCCAACATTGCCGGCGGCGGATGTGGAGATGCAACCGGCTCCGTCATTGTTAATGCCGACGACGGTAGTTCCGGCGGTAGTTGGGCCATAATCAACGTATGCCAGCGCTCTAGACGGCAACGGAGTCTGGCGAAAGTAACTGGGATCATAGCTGAACTGTCGCCGTCGCCACTGATCGTATTGCCGATAATGGCTGAAAAGTCGCCGCCGTCGCAAAATCAACTGCTTTTTGGCCTCGAGCACCTCATTCTCCTCGATAAATGTGCGATCCTGCGAGCTCTTCAGTATGCTGCGCTGTTGCGTAAACCGATGATGTTTCGTCTGATTGTTGACCGATAGGGGAAGCACCCGCTGGGGTACTAGCATTGACGCTGGCTCCGTCTGCAGCAGCTGTTCACCTTCGTCCGGCTGCTGGCTGGCATTCTCCCGGGCATCCGAAACATCCCTGTCGAGTACAGCGCTATCTATGCTGTCCACTTGCTCCAGCACATTGGTGCCCACTATAGACTGATTATCGACGCTGGGTCCGCGCACATAGGTATTGGTCGGAGTACCATGGCTATGATTATGGCTATGCCTACGACTATGGCTAACGGCCGCTGTCGGCGTTGTGGCTTTTTCGCGATGCACTGGTTGCTAGCTCTCCACATCCGCTTTGTGCAGCAGCGCAAACTGACAGCCGCAGTCCCGCTCCAGCTCCCTGCGCGGATACTGAAAGCAGCGATCAAAGACACCGCAACCCTCGCAGCGCGGCAGGCACTAAGTGAAGCCAAAAACGTAGAGAGAGACAGAAAAGAAAGAAAAGAGAAAAGAGAGAGCAGCAGCAGCAGCAGCGGCAAGAGAGAGCAGGCGACAGCGAGCCGAGTGGTTGGAAGTAAGGAACTTTTGTCAGTGATTTCATTGTATGATCGAACCTCAACAAAGCTGAACAAAAAGCTTTAAACCAAAACCGCTAAACTAATTACGAAAAATGGTATTTTAAACACTATGTATAGAAATTGCAAATGAGTTATTACTAAGGAATGGATTGGTAATGCACAAACAATTTTGTAATAATTATTTTTTTACTTTAAAGTAAATCCATGCTGATAACTATTAAACATATACACATGGGTCTTTGGTACAGGTTAAAAAGGTCAACCGCCTGAGGTGCAGTTCTATATGTGACTATGTATATTTGGATTGAAGGACGTTGAAGCACGTAGTTTGTATGTATCTAAGAAGAAGAAGAAGTAGGTAAAAACCATCTTCGGCATACACCGAAGAGACTGCACTCTTTAAAAACGGTTCGAAATTCTCATTTTGAAAGAGCACGAACATATTCTATAAAATAAGGTTAAACGTAACGCAAAAAGCTTTGTCCTTTAGCAAACCATAATAAAAAAAATTAGGAAAATGCTATGAAACCTATAATACATAAAGAGAACGCTTGCTAAAGGATATTAGCTGATGGGCATGTTCAGTAACATTTCTTCTGAAGCAGACATATTTATACAGAAATTCCCAGATTGCTACTGGAAAAGCGAGCAATAAATATTTGTTTTGTTATGTATACACCCTTCTCTATAACATCTCAACACTCAAAACTCAAACCGAAAAATTTAATAGATGATTAATCATTTATAGCTCATTTTTTCGTCAATCTTGACTTTTTATAAAGACAGGGAAGGCGTTCTTTAATTCGGGGCGGCATTGGGTGCACTAGTTAAAAAAAATCGTGCACTTTTGTTAATATTGTCATAAAAATTTTAATAGTAATTAATTGATTTGATGCAAAATGCTTATTAAATGCAAAAAAAAAAATATATTGTTCGTAAGCAGTAAGTTATTGAGAAATTAAATATTTTGAGTACCTTGGCAAAGAAATCGGGGTGTAGGTTCTATAAATAAAGCATAACAGAAATGAAACATAGTTAAAGTTTAGTTCGCGCTGATAAAACATATACTTAAACCCTCAACGTCCCAACGCTTATCCCCTAACTTGACCCCAATAATAGACAGTAAACGTAGCAGAATTTCATAAGTTAGCCCCCCGCACTTATATTAAGCATAATATATGTATGAACCGTACCTGATGCGAGTGCTGGCCGTTGCAGCCACTAGCGGTGCACACACCTGTTCCCGGCACCTTGAGCTGCTCGTGCTTGTAGTCCGGCTGATAAGGGAGCAGCATTCGGATCTTGCCCCATCGATTGAAAAACAGGGCTATTGCTCCAGCCCACACCATTAGCACAATGAGCACAATGCCAATCTCAACGCCACGAATCTGTTAAATAAATAAAAAATAAGGTTTATTAAGGGAATTTTTATACTTTCTACATATTAAAGTCCAAATCAGTTTGGTCCACAGAAACTCTATTATATAGAAATGCAACAGGAAACTGCATAAAAAAATATCAGTGTTTCTACATTAGTTTCATTTTATTTTTCAGTACACAACGTTCGTTAAAAATTCTTTGTATGGTCACCAAAACTCATTTAACCCATATGTCAAATTCTGTCCACAAGCCAATTCGGAAAACTCGGTGCATGACTCACCAACTATTACCGGGTGGAAATTGTGGTTTGAGATTATGTAGATTGGACTTCAACTTACTTTCAAGAGACTAATTCATTGTATAAAAGTGCATTACAGGGACACTTGTCTTTTTAACTACGAATTTATGCTAAGGCATTGGATATTTTTGTATAAAGAAGCTGCATGTGAGATCCAAAAGTCATACTCTTTTATGCACCTCAAAAGCAGAATTTGTAAGGCTTAAGGGCTTTATTTGCTTACCGTTGGCAACTCTCGAGTAGTGCTGTGCGTGAGTGTATTGGTAGCTGTTGACGTGACATCGTCGGTACCATTGCCAGCGGAGCCATTGCGTCCATAAATGCCCGGCGGAAAGTCCTGCTGCGATGTGTTCTTTGGCAAATCTAAAAACGAGGATTAAGCTCGGATTAGTGGATACTATTGTTTGGCTTGACTTAATGAACTTACCCATAGTGCGGAATTTGATCTGGCCTTGACTGCGATATTTCTTACCCATCCAGATGGCTGTAACGGATAATGAATACTGAGTGCTGGGCAGTAAGCGATCCAGGACAATGGCCTCGCTGCTACCGGCAACGTCCTGTACAACCCTGTAACTTAAATTAATTCAATTACCACTCTCGAACGGCAACTAAGTGTGACAAGATGTATGAGTGTGTGTGTGTATGTGTGTGTGTGTGTGTGTGTATGAGAGTTTATATATGTTGCTAATTGGACATACTACAGTAAATATAGTTTGTTGCGGGGCAGAAGGTAAAATATGAGGTCGAGTCCGTCGTTCGTAATTACAGCATGGGCACAATATTTCACTTTGTCACTTTGCCAGGCAGTTAGCCAAACATGTCCTAGATTTTCCCGCAATCGAGCTTATATTACGCCTTTTTATATATGTACAGGTATCTAAAGGTATAATATAGATTGATGTGTATGTTAGTGTGGCCAGACGCCTGGCCCGGTGCGTTTCCTACTAGACTTTCGACCTCTTTGTGCAATGTGTCTTCTGTAACATTGTTACGGCAACGCGGTCGCCTTACACAAAAAAACCTGACAAATGATTCATTATTCATACAGATACATTAACACACATACAATGTAGTAATAGGCCCCAATGGAATCGGGAAACAGCCAATACGGCCATAAGCATACGTTATTCGTCTTTTGTTTTTCTTGCCGCCATTACAATAACATACAAAATAAAATAAGCGACAAGTGTGCACAAATACTTAAGCCCCAAACGACTGTAAAATACCCTGTAAAGTGACTCACATGGCTCAATTACTTCCATAAGGCAGAAATCGAAATTGGGACTTTGTTGAAGTTTTCATAGTCATATAATCAATGCTTACTATATGTAGTTAACATATTTAATGGTTGTTTCGTAGAAGTAGCAATTAGATTAAAGATTACCAAAACGATTACCGTCAATTTCAAATGGTATTAACTTGGTTTGCATATTCTTTAAAAATTCTTTTAAATTCAAATTAAATAACTATATGTTCATTGTTTCACATAAAATAATAAATTGTATCCAAATGCTGTCTTCCATTGCCATAAATGTCTACCACCTGCCTAACTTCTCTTATTGCTTCATTCGCTGTTACTTTGCTTGACATCAATTCGCTGTATTCCCTGCATAAACATCAAATTAAATAAAGATTCATTGCAAATGCATGTACACACAACAGATATGCCCCATGAAGAACCTTTATGCGACATAGTCAACTTTTCAGTTTGTTTTTGTTTTGTAGGCCACTTTATTCAAACTTTGTGCAGGCAACAACAGGCAAAAAGGAAGCAACACATGTGGAAACGTCTAAAGTTTCATCTTTCAAAAAAAAAAAGTTAACAACCAAATGTCGCTTGAGGGTGCAAATCAAATGCCATGCTACTTAGTACATTGGATCCTAGCAAACTATGTGTCTCTTTGTCGGTAGGAGTAGGAGCCACAGGGAGAAGCATTCGCCAACCGTCAAGCGCCAACCGCACGCATGCTAGCCGTTCTGTGGTTTTGTTTGATAGTAGTTTATTAGTATTAAAAATGCAGATGGATTTAGCACAATGGAATCGAGCTTTAATCTGCTCGCAATGCTTACAGCTGCAATGTTAGATGGAAAACATTAAATGTTCGAACGACTTTAAAGCTCATGCGTAATTTTTGGTTCTCTTTTTATTTTGGCTTTTGGTTTTTGTTTAATCAAGCCCCTATCCACGCTTGCCTCTTGCGGATAAAGTTTCAGGCCAATGGTTTTTCGGTTCTGCTGAATAAAGAATCAGTTTACAAAGCGCGCCGCTGACAATTGACCCCTGTTTGAAAATTTGTGTCAATTACTCAAACCCTAAATTGAAAATTCACGCTACATACAAACATATGTTACCATATACTATATACGTAGCTGGTGGATACATTTTGCTTGACATTTTTAATAACTTATGATAGACATTGTGTGGGTTTTTGTTTGGCATTTTGTTTTGTTCGGTCATAAGCTGAACAGTTCACATATTTTCTAAATTGCTACAGCTGACATTGGAGTGCCAAGGGTAAGAAAAGGTTGTGGTTATGTTTTGACACCATGTACACTGAGAAAAATACGTTAAGAAATTTGCCTAGTTTTTCTGACTTTCGTTCTTGTATTAAAAAAACAAACGTCTGTCTTAATATTTTGCTTTTCTTAAATTATGAAAAATGAAAAAATCGGGTGCTGGAAGACTATTGTCAACGGATGTTCTTGATTTTGCACTTGAGAGAACGTACTTATTTTCTCAGTGTCCGAAAACATAAACTTGCGCACTCATCATGGGTTTAATGAGTTCTTTTTCTCCAAGCTAGAAACTCAATCTATATAAGGTATGAGCTTTATGACCTGTGGGTCACACATGAATCTTATTATAAATCTGTTTCGTTTCGATAAAAGCTAAGTTATTAAGCTAATGATAGAAATATCTTTATGTTGTCACACAAAACATAGAAAATGTATTGAGCTTTATAACAAAATGAATTGAAACACGTGGAACCGAGACAAAACAGAAAATGTAAAGCCCCAAATGTTTTAGATAAATTTGTTATTCTAATTATTTTCGCAGTTTGTCAAGCTTTCATGCTTTTAATTAATAACTCTTCTTCTTAAATATTTAATTAACAAGCTTCAAACCCAACCTAAAACCCTCCTTACCCTCCAAAAACTTTACCAGCTGTCAAAATAATAAACTAATGTACATGTTGCCTAAACTTTCTATATTGAAACTTTTGTATTTAACGTACAGTTGAAAAGGTAAATGACGTATACGTCATGCTGTGCAGCAGTCACAAAAATTTCCACGTGCTACTTGCCAAGTTCTTGGAATGCACAAACAAAATACAAAAATTATTGCTATGAAACTACATGCAAGATTATTAGCAAACCAATTATACAATTGAAAGGGAACCAAGGGAAAAGGAAGTGAAAGAAGCAGAAAAAAGTTGGCAAATAGTGAAGCACACTTAACTGGGCCTTGACTTTTGCTCTTTTACATAATTGGGAGCTGTCAGTTTGAATATGAATATATGTTAGAAAGAAACCAAATGCTGTAAATTGTATTGTGGCTGCAATTTCAACAAATTGTAATCTAAAATCGTATACTACAAAATCAAATCTACATATATTGATTGGAGTTTACCCAAGCACTTTGTTTTGTGGTGTGTGTTGTGTGTTGTGTCTATCCAGCTGAATGGACAGTAATTGTTATTAATTATTATTGTTATTGATGGTGGCTGACAATTTGAACTACGTATCTGGGCACGTAGACTTTTACATATCTATTGAAATGTATTTTCTAAAGCAACTAGAAATGTATGCAGCTCTAAATATGTAATTTCCATTTGTGCGGACTCCGCAAGGGCGTGGAATTTCTATACGTTTATGCATATGTCTGACTGGTTGACTGGCTAGTTCTATTGGGGGATACGTTATAAGCCCATTCAGTCAGTCGAGTCCAGTCGAGTCATCGTCGACGTGTCTATGTACTAATCATACATTATTCACCGTCACAATTTTACTCGAAAAACGACTAGAAGATACTAATTCACACACAGACAGACACACTCCCTTCCCTTAAGGAGAACTAACCTCCACTCCATAACGCGTGCCAGTACTAAAAATCGATAACAAAGAAAAACACAAAAGTTAAAAAGCGAACTGCCTTATAAATAGTGTCCGGGCAGGTGAAGAAGTGGGACCAATGAAACGAAAAAACACACACAAAAATAAACGTTATAAAATTTTGATATAGGCGTGAGTTTTATGAAACAACAATATGAAATAACGTAATAAAAAAAAAAAAAAAAAATAAGGCCACACACACACACACGCAACAGTAGCTATTAAATTGAAAAACACCAACAGCAAAAAACGAGGCAGGACTTCATTGCAGCAGCAGTAGTCAAAAAGTCACAAAAGCCAAGCACTTAACTTATAGCGCCACGACGGCATTCCATTGTTCTTCCAACATTGAAATCTCCGTTGCATGGAAAAGTGGAAAAACGAAAACGGAAGTCCTTAGTTTGTAGTCGTTACCTTAGTCTTTCCTGTTCGCAAATTCGACTGCAATTCGAAATATGCAACACCACTTCACCTTTCTTGTTGGTCTTCCTTAGAAATCGCAGTTAAATGGAGAGAAACATGAGGCAGGGGCAAGAGGAGATTGACACAACGCAAAGCAGCCGCAGCTGGCGGCAAAAAATTACGATTACAATCCTGCTTTGATCTTTCTTTGACTTCTCTCTCTCCCTCTCTCTGCCTTCCTGTCACCTCGTTTTATGCAGGTACATTGCTACGCTTGCTTATGGCGTTCTTGCAGTGCAATACACTGAGCAAAAGTAACGTTTATTGTTGTATCAGATAACAACATAATATTATTTCGGCAAGAGCGAAAGTTGTTACCAGGGAAAGTTGTCTAAACTGTATGATAAATATGAAATGTTAATGATAACATTTTAATTTTTGTCGTTTTTCCTTAAAGATTTGAATCAAAACTTTTGATAGACGCGATAATAAGCTTATAGGTCTGCACAACAAGGGAATTTTGTGATATTTTCCCGGCTTTTGTACCATTATCATGATTGACTCAATTCATTTGTCTGGAAAGTAGGCAATTGAAGGCATTGAAGATCTGGGCAATAATGCAGACGGCACATTAAGAAAGTTCAATAATTGTATTTGGGGTTTTGGGTCACAGCCTGGAGATTCTTTTGGGTTCAATTGCTCTTTAATGATTCTTGCGATTTCATTCGGGCGAAACGCAATTGGCTCATGTTGAAGCTTAAAGGCATTTGGTGCAATCGGTAGTACAAACAAATTTCTTGCATGATTAGACTGGAACACTTCTTGAAGGTGAGTAGCATATCTCTCTAGCATATCGCTCTTTTTTCATTTCTGCCTGCCCTGCCGCCTGCGTTTTCGAGCTTGCTGTCTGCTTTTATAATTGCATGACGAGATCTCTCGTGAGTGGGCTTGGTAATGCTTTCTCTAAGTGCGTTGATGAATTCCATAAAATGGTATTCAGATATGGTATAACGAGGAGGGCAGTAAGCAGCGGCTAGACTAGACAGTGTTTAGCAAATTCTTTATGGTAGTTTTGCTTATATTCAACGTTCAATTTTATATTTTTTAGGCTAAAAGTTTTCTTTGAGTGTAAGCCAACTTTTAAAACTTCAAGTACACGCTGCTATTGTTTTTCTTGTTTTTTACTTTGCCTTTAGTCGCGGGCATTTTGGCTATTACTTCGTATTTTCTGTTGTGGCTGCTCTATCCCCTTATCCCGCTCTAACGACCGGCCGTTAACTTGAGTCGTTATTAAGCTCAGGGCCATTACACACACACACACACACACACACACATTCACACACAGGCACACAAACACAAACGAATACAAGAAACACACAGAAACAATAAACACACGCAAATTTGAGCCTGTCAATTGCATAAAATATTGTTAAGCCAACGACTCCTTTTTGCATAATTGCATCAACTATCTAAATTGAATGCTATTTGAGAGTGTGGTTTGCAAGTCTTACTTTGATGTGAATGGATGTGTGTGTGTGTGAGAAGTAGCTAATTTGTAAAAATGCCAGAAGTACCTACCTGTCATCTGTGGGCTTATAGGTCACGATATATTTCTCAATAGGATGCGCCCTAAGATCAATCTGCGTCTGCCACGATACACGCACCGCAGTCGGCGTTAGAAATGTAACGGTAATGTTTTCCGGTGTAGCTGGTATGGTGCCTATAATTGGATGTAGATAAAGATAATAGTAGTAAGCTTTTACCATTACAACAAATCCAAATGCACTCAGAAAAAATAGTTCGACTATGAGATTGTGATTTGAGTTTTTCAATTAAACTTACTTTTTATTACTTTGTAAAAAGAAAAAAATTCGTGACATTTATTAATTACACTCTGATACCGCAAGGAGCGCGCGTTTCTTGGACACCCTTGAAGCTAGGCACTTAAAACTTTCCAAATATCTTGGTACATATCTGCGTCAAACGAAGTGTCAAAATGGGGGCGCTAGGAATATCGAATCGACGCACCTCGATGTGAAAATCGATAAAACACATGCTATATATGTACCACGCATGTCTTATATCTAGAGTCCCCAAATTTGTTGAAAAGATATCTGGTGACCTCCAAAATATCTGCATAAAATATTTGGAAGCCTAGCTGCACGGATGTGGGATCGATTTTACCTATTTCCCAGCCCCCTAGTAGGCATAGAAGTCCAATCTTGACACTATATCGGTCTCGCCCGCAGAGAAATATATTTAGCTTTAGGGGTGTCGAAAAAAGTTGCGTTTATGCAGACGGACAGACACGGCCCTTCGGTATCGAGCATAAAAATGTATTTATGAAGATAATTATAATGGAAATTACAATTGAATAATTATCTGACTCTTAATCAAGTTTTATTAGCAAGTTCTTATTATTATCACAATCACAAATTTTACCAAAAAACAAACTTTTTTAATAATATTTTTTTTTTGAGTGCACCCGCTTACTAACCAGCTAGACAGGAACTGACAAACAGGACGGCAATGAACGCAAACATTGCGCTTTAGTTGCTTCAATAGTTTCAGTTTCAGTTATTTTGCTGTTGCTGTTGATGATGGCGTTGATAATTCTGCTGTACTGAAAGCGGATTTAATAAGGTTTCCGTTTCGTTGGTTGTGTTCGCTATATGTTTGTGTGTGTATTGTGTTTCTTAGTTTTCGTTTTGTTGCCAGTGGTTAAGTATAGCTTTTTTTCTTTTTGAATGACGCTTACTAAAAACATAAAATTCAGTCTTGCTTTTGTCGTTTCTTCTGCTGCTGTTGCCAATTAGGCATAGTATAATTTGTTGTCCTTTAGGCTTTGTTCTTTTGTTTCGCTTTTTACAAACTTTCAACTTTATTTAGCGTTTTTCGTTGCTTTCTGTCTGTGGGTGTTTGTTCGTTGTCCTGAACCATCAGAGAGCATTGTAAAAATAGGGGCGAAAAATGTGTGTTTTATTTTCTTTATCTTTATAAATAAACAAACTTGTATTTTTTGGACTTCTTATTGTTTTCGTGCTACAATTAAGTAAAAGGTATTCACATTGCGTTGGCTATTGTTTTTGTTTATTTCTTTTGCTCCTGCTCAATGCCCTTTGGTTGTTGTTCTTGTTGGGTTTATATAAAATCAATAAAAAGCGACAAACGACAACCAACAAACGCCAGTCGACAATCGCAAGTTGACAGACGTGGATTTAACGTGGTAAAGTTTATGTTAGTGAAGTTTTTTCAACTTTGCAGTTCAACTATTTCAATTTTCGAGTCTTGAAGCAGCCAATTTAGGTAAAGTTGTTGTTGTTGCTGTTTTTATTTGCGGCTGTTGCCTTGTGCCATCAGTTGAATCTAATTCATCGAGACGGTGACGGAGCTGCGGGAGTTCAATGTCGTCGCCGTCCTTGCTTTACTGTTGCTGCAGTTGGTTTTTCTTGTGTTCTTTTTGTTGCTGTTGTTCGTTGTTTAATTTTATGCATTGCGCATATTGTTAACAATTTTTGACTTAATTATCAAATCGTTTAAGCAGCAGCCAATTTTCGAATCTTGTTAAGCTTCGTTTACTCTTCTTCTTATGCTTTTTGTTTGCTTTGTTTTCTTTATAAATTTTCTGTTTATTTTGCGTTTTGTTTAGATTTTGGGCTCGTTGTCGTAAAATATATTCGCCGCTTTTAATGTGTTATTGTTGTTATTTGTTGTAGTTGGCCAAGAAGCTGCAATAAATCAAATTTTTTTGATTATTAATGGGCATTCCCGACAGCGTAATGCTAAACAAATTAGTGAAATGGTTTTTCATTTGCATACATTATAATTACCAAAGAAGGGAATAGCAATAAGTCAACTTAAAGCGTTCAAACTAACATACAAACATACATAATTTTTGTCTATAACTTTCATTTTCTAACATACATACTTAAGTTTAATTTAAGTTGTTAAAAATTATAATAACAGAAAGATTAAATGGCAAAAACAAAATAGCATACATACATATGTATATAATTTTTGTCTATAACTGTACTTTCATGTTTAATACTCAAATTTAAATAAAAAAAAGTGCTGCATACTTCGAGGCTAACATTGCGCATACGCCACGCATATCACCTTACAAACTTGAGTTTCGGCTGTTTTTAGTACATTTTGCTGGCGAAGATGTTTCGAACGGCGAAGATATGTCGTTTCAAAGCGTCATAACTCCGAGCAGAGATTTGTCGTTTGTTAAACGGCAGAGATATAACGCTTAGAAACGAAATATCTCCGCGCAGCGACTTTAAGCATATTATCTCGATACACCAAAGAAAAATGCAAATAACATAATGGAACTTTAAGAATTATAAATTATTTAATATTTATTATAATTAGACGTCACAGAGTACTTTTATGCAGGCTGTAACGATAAAAAGCGGCGTAGGGAAATGTGTCGCGACCCCCGTTTTTAAAGTACTTAAATCAGATAAATGGCTTAAAATAAATTCATTGCGTTGCACAAACAAAAGAAATGCTTTTTGCTTTTTTTTATATTTAATGTAAAGGACCTATAATTCGTTTATTTTATGTAACGGTGAGCAATCGAAACCAAAATGGATCGAAGCAAACTAATACAAAATTACGGTTGTCGGCATATTGTTCCTCCGAAGATCAGAGAATGAGCAAAGATCACGAAAGTGATAACAGATAACTTAATGCCTTAAAAAATATGTTGTTGCTAAGCTTTTCTTTTGCATAGGGCCTATACTAAGCCGCTGTATATACATACACGAAATTCGTTATCTATACCTGGCAAAAATGGCTGCTTTGCATGTATTAGCGTTTTTCTTTGTTAGTATAATCGTTTGTTACGTCTTAGGCGCACTTTGCGGACTTTTCGATGGAAATATGTATAGCAATAAAAAAATGTTTATTTTTATTTATTTATTATTACTAGCTTGAAGTTTAAAACTTAAGAACTAGTAGTATTTTATAGCATGGCTGCTGTGGCCTTCAGCTATTTATAGTTATATTTTGTTGTACAGTTGTGTTTTCCTTAAAAGCTAATTATAAGTTTAATATTGTCTGTGGATGGGTCTGCTAAGATGTCAATGGGGTTTTTGTTATGGAGGAGACTGGTTCGCGCTGTTGTTAGGGATGGGCATTGGGTTAGGATGTGTTTGAGGTTTATTGCAGAATTGCAGAGAGGGCAGTGGTTAGTTATGTTTTTGTCTATGTAGTGTTGGTTTATAAAAAAATGTTGTTTCTCTCGATTCTTCATTACTTCGCCTATTTCTATACCCTGATCCCATGAAAAGGGTACAAACGAATGCAACAGGCTGAAAGAAGCACCTCCGAACCTGTTAAGTACATATATATCTTCTTGATCAGCAAAAACATTCGCTTTGATTTGACCATATCGGCTTTAAGGCTATAAGAGCTTAAGACTCAAAATTTGCAGCAAAAGCTCTTTTAACTCATAGGCAGTCCGAGTTTGTTTCAAACTATCGATAACTCTTCAGGTTTTGGATATAAACATGTGATAACAACAAAATTTTTAATTTGAAATTTTGTAACTTGGTTCAATAACTATGGACGTAATAATGATCAGCTGTGAAAGTTTTATCGAAATCGGTGGAGAATCAGCGGAGATATCGAAGATTGAAGTTAAGTTGAGAATTCAGTAACGCAGTATTGCATGCTTTCCGTATCCGATTACATATAAACAATGACTGTATGCGTTATGTGTAGAGTTCTAGGTAGCTCGTATTAGAACTTTTTCGACTTGATAATTCTAACTTGTTTTTCGTTTGTTTAGTAAAATTTAACATGACGCTAAAACGCGACAGTTGTGATACAAAGCCTTGCTTGCACATGCGTATTTCCTTTGCCATTTTGAATGCATTCGTGCGGAACTCTTATTTATTCACATACACACACACACACAAGCTATTTGAGTGTTTCAAACACTTGCTATAGCACGCAATTGAATTTCCAAAGCACTAGATCATGCGTAAATGTTTTCACTTATATGACTGTGAATAGCATTTCATTGATATTCAGAGTCCCTTGCGGTACTATGTGCTTAACCACTAGAAAATGTTTAAATTTTCGTTCAAATGTGGCTTCCATGGTCGAGTATACATATTTCCTGCTCAAGACATTTGATTATCTCTATTATAAATGTAAACATACGTATATACAACAACATGTTTATAAACATAATAAATAACAAAACAGTGCTCTAGTAACATGTAGGAATTTCGATTGCAATATATTTGTTTGCACAAGAAGCGAAAAACATTTGCTCAATCGTTTTAGGAAGTGAGAAAGAACTAACAACAAAAACAGTTCAAGCGTCAAATATATGACAAAGACATTTATAATTCTCAAATAGTTTAAGTACACTGACTAAGTAAGTTGCTCGACGTAGCATAAATAAATTGGCTGCTAACAAGTAGCCTGAGCAAGAAAATATACTCAAAAAAGTTCAATATGCAACGTGTTGTGTTTAACTTGTAAAGGCTTTTACACACTAATCAAGTGCCCCAAAAGAACATACAAAAACAATTCCCACTGGAATAATTCATGAATGTGAAACAAGGAAAGCAAGAAAAAAAGGAGGCCACATTGAATATTGATACATTTAAGTTGGTTAAGTAGCTTAAATGCGGTATGTAACGTTTCTCTATCTCTCTCCTTTTCTGATTCAATCTCGTGGCATGAGCTGCATGAGTCGTCCAGGGATTTATGACCGCACGTATGTAACGACTGTTACCTGACGGTCTATTTGTCTGTCTGTCCGAGTGTGTGTGTGTGTGTGCGTCCTGGAATTTATATTTCGATGTACGTGGCATCATTAAAGTGTCACATGGCATTTGTAAGCAGCGGAACGTAGCGACCCAAAGGGCAAAGTTAATTCATATAATTGTCAAAGAGTTTACTTTGGTAAATTGTTAGCGCTTTTAACAAAATGATTTGACATTTTTATAGAGAAGTTAGCTTTGTTATAATATATATAGTATATAATGCAATTATAAATTTCATGCAGGCGTCAAAGCGTGCGCAAAAAGGATAAGCATATAAATACGTATTCAATTAATATGATACTTGACATCATATTATCATACAATTTTATAATTTTTGCGCCAGGATTTATGTAAAGCAGGCTGTATAATGTGATTATTAAAATGGAAGCACGCGCGGCATGTTCAAAATTCAACAGAATATGTGAGCGAACACCTTTTACTTGCAATTTAAATGTTAATTTTGAAAAGAAATTTCATTTTACACACCGGAAAATAATAATTATAATATAAAGAAGAACAACTGCTGGCAAAGTTTATGTACCATTGGCAGAGAGTGTATGCGTTCAATGCAAAACTTTGAATGTAAAGAAACATTACTTGTGGTTTTGATATTGTCAAAATTATATTTTCTACTGAAAAACACATTTTTATACTGAATTCAAATAACTTGGTAAAAAAAATGTAATGATCCGAAATCCGTTGCTATTTTAGTTTTTTAAATAAAAAGAAATCAAAATAGACCACAATAAAAGTAGGGAATACCACGAATTGTTATTAAATAATGTGTTTTTCAGTACAAAATAAATAATGTTTTCTACAGCCACAGTTTTTCATTGAACCTGTACGCATACTTTCTCCTCCAAGTGTATATCCAATTCTATGCGCGCTGGGTGACGCACAGCGAGAATATTTTCTACTCTGCGGGTGTTAGTGTGTGTACGAGTGTGTGAGCACATGCACTCCGCTTACAATGGGGGGAAAAATAAGTAGGTGAAAGCAGTTATCGTAAAATTAAAATGGCGGCTAGTACGCGCTGTCGCTGACGGCGTCGTCATTGTTGTCGTTGTCGTCCCTCCCGTTAATTATGGCGACAATACATGCACGCATACTTACACATACACACACAAAAGCCCTTCGCTTGCATGTCTAAAGCTTCAACTCAATATGTTTGCTGTTCGAACTTTGTTATTC
This sequence comes from Scaptomyza montana, assembly GCA_018904305.1. Classification (NCBI taxonomy): domain Eukaryota; kingdom Metazoa; phylum Arthropoda; class Insecta; order Diptera; family Drosophilidae; genus Scaptomyza; species Scaptomyza montana. The sequence continues at coordinate 1,130,657 of JAEIGR010000012.1, forward strand.
TCGTTTCTTTTTCTTTTGTTTTTGCTTTACTTGCATGCCCGGTTGCCGACTTCTGCTTTTTGAGGACTTTTGGCATTTGGTACATGAACTCTTTATTTGTGTTGTTCTCTTATTGTTTTTTGTGTTGGTTTCTGTGTTTAATGTGCGTTATTGTTTTTGTTTGTGTTTATGTTTGTGCTGGTGTTTACGCTAGCCAGTGAACAGACAATAAATCAATCAGCTGAGCTAACATTAAATTGCGAGCCCCAGACAATTGACGATGTGTGCCGTGAACGCATGTGAGTAACTGTTTGTGTGAGCATTAGCTGGCGTGCTCTAAATAACAAGGTCAGCTTAACCGCATGATAAGACAAAAAAGGCTTGTCTCCTTACAGCTACAACTTCAACTGAAATCGCTCGCCCTCTATCTCTCTCTCTCTCTCTCTCTCACTATCTACGAATCTCTCTATGTGAACGGTTCACTGGAAGCAAAGCTTTGAAGTCAATAAAAACTCAATTAGTGCTGTAGAATTTAAAGTATAGTAATAACGAAAACAATCAGCATAAGCTGCTTGCGCCGTATAGGGAGCGACGAGCATATAAGCTGCAATTGACTGCGTGAAAGTTCTTGGGCAAGCTGTAAACTGCTTGCTTCCCTACGAATATTATATGAGTTTCAATTTAAGATGCTTTGCTTAAGTGCACTTCGCTTGCGTTTTTTTATTCAACGTGCGTTTATTTTTTTTTACATTCGTTTATTTTGCTCTGTGTATTGTTGGAAATTTGGTGTAGAGAACGAAAAAATGCCATAATTTGCTGGGCTGCTCGTAAAAAACCAGAGCACTTGTTTTCAACCCAGTGCTCAAAAGCGCGCTTTAGCTTTGTGTATACTTTGTGTGTGAGTGTGTGTCTTATATTTTGTGATTTTCAACGTATGAGTGCGTGTGTGTTGGTCTGTATGAGTGCCTTGCACTTTAAGCTGAACTTCTGCTGCTCGAAATTTGTTAGCCCCCCAACCCTAGACAATTCCCAAATGGCAACTGTGCGCACTGCTATTGTTGTTTTTGTTGTGGCTGTCTTTGTTCCCGTCAGTTGTGCGCTTTTGAGTGTTGCCACCCCCGCTGTTAATGTTCCCCTTGGAATTTAAAAAGTGTGTCGCTTGCTTGGGTGTCTGTGTGTGTATATATATATTTGTTCGTGTTGTCATAGGTTTTCTCATTGCAAAGCGAATATGTATACGTACATTTTTTGCTACAGTTGTATGTTGTGAGAGTGCGAAGCGTGCTGGCTGGCAGCTTGAACTGATTTCGCTGCGTGCAGTTCACTTGCCGCGCTGGCTGCTTCAGGCCAAAAATAACATAAATCGTATAAATAAAATGCCACATTTCAACATTTCCAACATGTGCAGCAAGCAGCAACAAGGCTGCAGCAAAACACACGCAACGCTGCGGTTGCGACGACGACAGGCGGCTAAAATGTATTATAAATTAAGCCAAAATGAAGAGGGAAGGCGCAAAAAAATTTGTAAACCCATTTGTGCGGCCATTTGAGTTTAAATTAAATTTGACCTGTTGTGTGTTTTAGCTTAATGTGTTTTTTTGTATATGCGCAACTGTATGGTACACACACATATGTATGTACATATAATAATGTGTATACTTTGGCAGCGCAGCTTCTTTGTTTACAAATACTGGATTCGTGTTATTTTGGCGCTTTGCGTGCTACGTGTTTCGCTTCACAAATGGCTAAAGATGAAAAAGATTTACAATACACACAAACACATAAACATACACCCACTCATTAACTTGAAATTCGCATTTAACATGTTCATATGCATAAATAGGGCATTTAAAATGAGATTTTAATTGCGACAGCAGCTGGTTCATCTCCTTTGTTCCTATTATTATTGTAGTTGTTGTTGTTGGAGCTGTTTCCGATTTTGGTTTCATGTATTAAAAGTGAAAACTAAGAAAGTCCATTAGTGCGCAGTCCATTTCATTTTGTTTTTCCTTTGTCTCGTTACGTTTTCAATATAATGCCATTTATTGGCTTAACATGCAGCTAAACAACAACAAATGTCAAGCTCAAGCCTCTCGCTCTGTTCGGGCGTTAATTGAAAGGCGGGAACAGCCATATACACACACACACATTCAGAGACATAAAGGTAGGCAGCTCACACTCAAGCACTCTCACACCCAATGAAAATTATGGGTACACAGGACAAGCGTTTAGCAAAATATGTTTTTACACACAAAAACACACACACACATACATAAATTAAATTGTATATTTGCTTTTATGTAGATAATTTACTTTGGTCTTTGTGGCTTTATTGCCGGCGGCTCAGCCACCTGCACTACACCTTGTCGTCGTCGTCGTCCGTGAATGTTGCGAAGCGGGTTCTCGCTGTTGCTATTGCTGCCAATACCGCCACTGATAACACCAGACTAAACACTGACACTAACTGCGCTTTGCTACAATCTCTCTATCTCTGTCTATCGCAGTTAAATTTCGCTCGCCTGTTTAATGGACACACACACAACTTAAATCCGCCTGCCTAAATTGCGTTGTGCTGCGGCCGACGCGTAAACTACAACTGAAAACGTTCGGTCCTTCCGCTCTTGTTGTGCTGGTGAGCAAAAAAACGGAACGCTTCTAATATATAACAAGGGCTGCACACTGAACAGAAAAAATCTCTTTTGAGGATAATCAAAATGCTAATTATTTATGGTAAGCTATAAATAGACTGATATGAAAGTTGTTGTAAAGTTAATCGAAAATAATTTTATTTTTATATGTTAAACAGGCAATGCAGCCAATTGAATAGCAATAAATTTCTTGCTGTGTTTGCCGTAAGAGCTTTTTCTCTTATTCCTATTCTCTTTGCTTGAGTCATTTGAAAAAGCTTTTCGTTGTGATAGGTCGTGGTCGCCAAAGTGTCAAGTGGCCGAAAGGGAGGGATATAGGGTATTTACTGTATGTTTTGTCCGACTGTCGACTGGCAATTGATTGACAAAGCGCTCGACTTTGGAGTTCTTAAGCGCATTATTTGAGTTCAAGTGCGACGCTGTTTTTTGTAATTGCTTCTGCTGCTGCTGCTTTTGTTGTTGTAAGTTGTTACTGTTTTAGGGGACTCTTAACGTCAACTTAATCGAAAATGAGCCTCGAGTGCGTCCAACTAAATAAAAAGCATACTTAAAGGCGTTTAATTATTTAATCATGGGCACTTTCGGCTGTGTTTGATTACAGCGAAGGCATGCTCGCGCGCTTTACGATTATCGCGCCAAAAAAGCAACAAACACACGTAACTAAGCTTTCAATGCTTTCCGCTGGGATGCCATGGAATTTGCTGTCAGGGCTGCTTAACAATTCATTCCTTTGTTTGATCGAAATTATTAGAAATTCACCCTCAAGTGCTTGGCAAACACAAAAAAAAAGCAAATTGCATAGATATTTCGCACACTTATAGTCAGTCATTTACACAGCTTATCTTCATAATACATATGTATCTGTATATAATACATATATTTTCTTAAAATAAAAATGGAGGACGCAAAGCGAGCGTCGTTGGTTAATTCGGTTACAATAAGGCCGAAACTTATTTATGGATTGCGCACAGATGTCATTGGCAACATACAATTCAATCTTTCCAAGGAGGTCATGTATCCAGTGGAGGGTGTCCTCGCATTTCATGATTATGTGAGCAACAAGCAGCGTTTCCTACGGTTCCCCGAGGACACCAGACCAGAGATAATTGCATTGAGTTCACATCGTAAACTGCTTGCCGTGTTGGAGATACACTCAAAAAAGTAAGCAGTATTTTTAGTTCGCAACAATCTTAACTTCCCCAACCCCCCAAACTTACACAGCGGTCGATTTATATCCATTTATGAGCTATCCACTCTCAAGAAACGCCGTCATCTGGAGCTCCCTGGAAATCATCGCAATGCTCAGGTGCAACAGATGATCTTCACCAATGACTCACGTGCCATTGCTCTGGTCACAAAGCCGCCTAATGAGATGGTCTTTATGCTGCTGCTGGACAAAACGAGCACAGTGATTGAGGGACGTGCCACGGTGCCGGGATCGCATGGTGGTGCTGAGTGCATTGCGGGTAATCCAAGTGATTGCAGTTTCATTGCCGTTGCCGGCGATCGCACCCTGCTGCTGCTGAGCAAATCCGAGCGGGGATTCACCATAAGCAATAATCTAAAGATTAGCTATCGGGTGACCTCGATGGCATTTCTCTCAATGGACCTGCTTATGATGGGCACAGAACACGATCAGCTGATCTTAGTGGAGAATGGCGAACTGAAGCTTAGTCAAAAAGCAAGCGTTGCAGAGACGGTGGATCTGCTGGTGGATCAAGAGATGTTCGATAAGGATCACCAGGCTCAGGATCAACGTTTCTCAACGCTTCAGCCACTCACTCTGTCCGATTGGCGGGTTCTCTGTATGACTGCCTTCGCGCGAGGATTCGCTTTCATAATTTTTAACAAGGTCTTTGTCTTTGAGCGTGTCTCCAAGTTTAAGTTCGAGCGCAAGACCGTCTTAACGGTGCCCATTAGCATCTATGCTGAGCCCCTCTATCAGATTACAAATCTGGCCATAGATCACAAGCAGGAGACAGTTATTGTGACCTGCGCTCATGCTCAGATCTATGTTGGCATTCTTATTGTCCCAGAGACTCTGAAGACCAAACAGCTCAAGTTTGAACCCCTCGGCGTGCTCATCCACATTGGCGAGGTAGTCGATGTCTCTGTCTGCGCCTGGAAACCCATCATTATGACTGCCTGTGAGTAATTAGATCTCGAAAGGAATTGCTTAGGTTAATTACTCATTTTTATATATAGCACGGGATCAGACGATACGCATCTGGAACTATGAGACCGCCAAGGTAGAGCTGGTTCGCAAGTTTCAAGTGGATGTCAACATTGTGGAACTTAACTCAACGGGACTGATGGCAGCCATTGGATTCTCGGATCAGCTGCGCATTACACAAATCTTTATGGATGAATTAAACGTAAGTTATTAAGGATAATTAAACCATATAACAAATATTTCGGATACATAAATCTTTTTAAATAACTTTAAAATGGAAAAGTGTTCTGAGTATGACTGTTAGGTCATTTTTTATAATGTGTAGGTAACACATTTTTAGGTAAACTAATTTTAAACATTTCTTTTATGAAGTCAAGATTTAAGCTGGAATTGTTGATCTATTAATAAAATTAGCAACATTTAATTATATATGCATAAATTTTAGTATAATTTTTGTAAGAATTTAAGTCGGAAAGAAAAAACAACAATAGACTGTGAATCAATTTAACCATTAATTAAATAAATTAGGAGGAAAAATCTTTTAGACGAGGACTATCAGATTATCTTGATTATGCTTATATGATTTATCTTCTTTAAATAACATTCTTATCTTGTTATCAGATTGTTAAGACGTATAACTTTCCTCACTGCAATGATGTGCGCTATTCGAACTTTGGACACCTAATGGCGGCTGCCTATGATAACAACATTGCTGTCACGTCTGTATATAATCTGGAGGTAGTGATTCAACTGCACGGGCACAATGGTACCGTGCTCTCTGTCGCATGGACGAAGACGGATAAGTATTTGATATCTGGTGGAGCCGAGGGAGCCATTTATCAGTGGGACATTGAGACAGGTGCACGCTTGCAGGAGATCGTGCAGAAGGGCACCGAATACGTGACCATCTGTGTCAGTTTCAATGAACCAATGACGATATTCGCCGGTACCAATCAGGGCACTATACGTGAGTTCCAGGACTCGACGCTGCAGCGTGAGATAACAGTACCGTCACGTAATAAGGGTGGCGTCTCTGATCTTTGCCTTGCTCGGTCCGATCTGATCATGTTCATAGCGGATCACGAGGGCGGTTTGTTCAATATGCAACTGCCGTTCCTGGAAGCTGGCGGTGGTACTTTTACCAACTTTCGCTTTTTTGATGGTCCGATAAATAAGCTGCGTTTCACATACGATGGAACAATGCTGGTGGCAATTTCGAAGCGGGGCACCGTTGCCATCTGGGCCATGGAGAACATTGATGAAAAAGTGTCGCCCATCGATCAGGATCTGATGAAGAGCCAGGAGGTGCTTATACCACGTAACCAGCTAAGCGACAAAGTCGAACAGATTATAAATCTGGAGCTGCGCCTTAAGCAGCAGGCCGAGGAGTTCCAGTATCAGCTCAGTCAGAACGAGATATTTGATGGCCAACAGCTGCAGGAGGTGCATCGAAGCTATTGCAGCGCACTTGAGGAACTGAGGGAACTCAACAATACGATTGTGTCGAAGCACACAGAGGAAATGAATCTAATAACATTCCAGATAGCCGATATGAAGCAGGATTTTCGATCCCAAATGGACACACTGGCCAGCCAGTACTCGGAGCGCATGCTTATCGAATACCAAAAGTTTACTAACCTTCGCGAGAATATGCTGGAGCTTCGCGAAAGTTATGAGGATAAGCTGAAGAATTCAACAGGTACGCTTCAGGATACGATTGAGGCACTGGAAAATGATTACAAAAAACAGTTGGACGAACGCAAGGATCTGATACGGGAGCTGATGAAGGAGATGCAGGACAAGAAGGATGAGTTTATCAAATACTGTCAGGAGGTGGAGGCCGAGAACGATCGCAATATGGTCGCAACCCAAACGGAATATGAAAACAAACTCACAGCGGAACGTAATGAGACGCAGATGTGGCGTGGGAAGGCGGGCGTGCTCCAAAAGAAATACGAATCCCAAGGTCATGAGATCGAAAGTCTATTGGAAGAGGTGGAAACACTCAAGGAGGAGCATCTGAAGTCACAGATGAAAATGCAGAAGCAGCTGCGCAACGTTGAGGATCTGCAGAAGGATATCTCGGATCGAGACTATGCCATCGGTGCCAAGGAGAAGCGCATACAAGAGCTGCTGCACAAGAACCAGGAGCTGGATAAGTACAAACAGGTGCTCAACCACAAGATCGCCGAGTTGAAGGCTCAAATTGAGCCGCGCGAATTTCAGATCAACGACAAACGCAAGCACATTATTGAAATGGAGCATGAACTGGAAGGACTTAACCAGAACAACATACAGCTGGAGCTGCAGCTCAAGGAGATGCGCGACAAGTATCTAAGCAATGTGGCCGAGCTGCGCAACGAGCGACATTGCGCTAAATCCGCACGAGAGTGCCTCAATGCTATCTGCACGGACATCTACTATGTAGCCGGTGAGGTGAGCACTGTGGACGGTCTGAAGAAGGCCGTCAAGGAGCTGTTTCACAAGCATGCCAGCGATGATGAGCTTAAACGTTTTGTCACCCTTGATGCGGAGGTGCGAGATGAGTTCCTGCGCCAGCGCAAACAGATTGAGAATGTCCTGGCGCGCTATAAGTCTGTTGCTGAGGACAAAACTGTGCAAAAGAAATACGATAAGCTGTTCCAGGAGAATGTTGTGCTGCTTGAAGAGATTGAGAGTCTGCGGGATGAGAATAAAGGACTGCGTTTACGGCTGCGTCATGATGCCCGAAAATCAGTTAAACCCAAAAGCTAGAGAGATTCTTTTAGTACATGATGCAATTAAAATACGCCACCAATCAGTGCAAGTCTTATAAAATATATATCTTATAAAAATATATATATTTTACATAAGGGACACATACGTACACGGGATATAGTACATACATACATACATAATTATAGAGGCTAAGCTTAATTGATTATAAAAACTTATAAAATGGCATTAATATTAAGCCTCGAGCAACACCTTCTTGGTTGCACTGGACTTTGATTTAGTGGCTTTGGTGGTTCCCGCTTTTTGCTCCTCTTCTTCCAACTCATCCTCGCTTGCATCTGCATTAACTGGCAGCTTTTCGCTGGGCACTTCTGGCAATTGAACACGCTCCTCCTCAGCCTCCAGTGCATCGAGTTCAGCAAGCACATCTTCCTCGTCTTGTGTGGTCAACACATCGGTCAATATGGCATCAATTTCCTGTTGCTTTTCAATGCCCTCGCGCGTCTCGTCCATTATCTTTTCTACCTCGTTAATGTCCAGCATATCGTGCACCTTTTTCAGAGCCACATTGCCCTGCTTTAATCCATCTAGCACCTTCATTTCAACCTGTGCAAATTCCAAATCAGCAGCCAGTTTCTCCAAGTTCTCAAGCTGTTTGTCCGCATTTGTGAGCAAACTTTCCTGGTACTTCTTCTTGCGCAGCAAGAGCTTGGCGCGACTGAACCGAAAGAGATTCATTAATATGCATTTCTTAAACTAATTATTTAAACTGCTTACTCCTTTCGGCCCTGTTGCAGGCACTTTTTGGCGAGCATTCGATCATTTTCAAGCTGCAGTTCAATGCGTTTCTGGTACTGTTTCAGGCGATCCCGTTGTTGCTTCAGTTGCTATGAATTGTCAAAGTGTGACCACTTGCTTCAATACAATGACAGTTTGAAAGGAAGTTGTACCTACCAGTACGGCTTTGTCATGGTCCGTAATGCGACTAGGGGCTGTCTTTTTACTAGATTTCCCAAACAATGCACCCATGACTAACTCGTTATGTGCAACGACTTCTCATCGATATATATATGCCAACTCGATACTTAGTACTTTCTTAAATATCGGTTTAATATTCGATATTGAGATGCTATCTGTGAACAAAAAACAGCTTACTATCGTTTACCAAGAATTGAAACAACTTTCTACAATGCCAATGTTAGAAGCACTTTTTAAGCAATGCACTTCCATGGTTGCTCAATAAGTTACGTCAAGAATTTTTGGAATGCATATGCTACATTAGAAGTCGCACAATCAAAGCTAAGGATCAATAAACGACTAAGCAAGCATCACTTTTGCTGCACATACACATATCGATATTAAAACACAAGCAATCGATGCGTTAATAAAATAAACAATTTTAATTTAAAATATAAATTCATGTTTTTAAAATAATATCCTTTACAGTTTGGCTCTCACTGCATCATTGCATTCAGACTTGTATCTTTTATACATGCTACGCCAAAAATCAATACGCTCCGCATCTGGATTACGTTTCACTCTGCTCTCCCGATCAATTTGCATATAATCCAGTTGAAAGGGCTCGAGTTCTCCATTGAGGTTCCTTATTTGCCTCAGCACTGGTGACCAAGTGTCCGATGGCTTTCCATGTTTTGCAAAGTTCGCCCACATTTGACAGAGACGCACCGATACTTGGGCATCCTCTGCGTTGAGCGGTGACTCGTCATCAATCATTTGAAACAGATAAGACATTTCGTCGGCGTGCGATGCCCCACGAAGTTTTTCCGCCTGTAGCATGCGTTTGTACATGTTCCTGTCGCCCACATAGTCGAAACGATAGAAATAGAGTGGCGCCGTTCGTTGGCAGTTCGCATGAATCTCTGCAGCATGCTGCAGATCAATATTGAAATGGTAATCGGTAAACAAGTCGACCAGATTGTCCATGCATTTGTTTGTTATTGCCTGTCCATTGAAATAGAATTGACGTATATCATCGGCTGCGTCCAGCGCTTCCGGCGCCTCTGGTTTCTCTACTAAATTGCGAGGCACCAATCGCGCAAGATCCTCATTGTAAAGATCCAGCTTCCGCTGGGCATTCAAAAGCATAGCAATGCCCTCCGCCGAATTATAGCCCATTATAACTGGCATTCCACGCAGGCGTTCCTTCTCATGCAAAAGGTCCAGAAAGCTCGTGTTAATAAAACTATCTGGACTGCTTGCGTCCTCCACAACTGGCTTAAAAACTAATGGAAGCCCACGCCGGCGCTCATCTGCGCTAAGCACATCCATTGTCTTGGCAAGTAAAACTAATGGTGTCACTTGCTTGGACTGCAAGAACTGCAAGATGCTATTTGGTTGCTCAATATTTTTGCCCTGCAACAGTTCGGCCATTCGTCGGGCTTTGTCTGCACCATTGCGCTGGAACACCCACTCCATGTTGCCAGTGCCACTCTGCATGATGGCCTTGTGAAACAGTTTGTTGGCATGTGCGGCATATGTGTGCAGATGGACGGCAGCAGCGCCGGCACTTTCACCAAAAATGGTCACATTCTGTGAATCACCGTTAAAATTGCCAATGTTCTCATGCACCCACTGTAGCGCCAGACGCTGATCCTTGAGTCCCGCATTTCCATGTATGCCAGCCTCTGGCAAACTGAGAAAACCCAAGGCACCTAGGCGATAATTCAGGGTTATCACTATAACTTCTTCCTGCATTAGCTGTGCGGGAAAATGACTGCATGGGATGATTACTAATGAGATAACTGTATCTGCATTTATCCTTAACCACTTACTAGTCATTGTTGCCATTGCCAAACCAAAAGCCACCACCATGAATCCACACCATGACAGGCAGCGGTTTCTTCGACTTTCCCTTAGGTACGTACACATTGAGAAATAAACAGTTCTCGGAACCAACAACTTCCTGCGTAAATGGATCGCGCTGATGGGATATCTCACCCTCTTTGCTGCAGTCAAGCTCTTTCTCCTCAAAACGCTCCAGCGGAACTGGACTCTATATACGTAAACATATGTAGATTTTGATAATTTTAGTCCGTATTAATAAGGTTGTTTTTATTTTTATTTTTGTGGTTAACTTACTCGAAAACGAAGCTCACCAACTGGTGGCTGAGCGTAGGGCACGCCTAGGAAACTCTCATATTGCAGGCCACTGGGCAGCTTCTGCCGCTGTCCAACCAAAACACCTTGCTTAACAGGAACTTTTACCTAGAATGGCAAATTGTGAATTCTTTGTACAAGTGGTTACAACATAAATGAATTTTTCACTTACCTTCATATCACTATACAATCTAAGACATTTGGCAGAGTATTGTCCACGCCTAAGCGCATAAAGACCCCACACCATAACAAATATGTACCTATTTTGTGCACTATAAGGAAATCTAATCACTATATAATTATCAACCAAAAGTAGCAAAACTCGTTTCAAAAATGAACTTTAGACGCACAAACAAACACAGCTGATTTATCTTTAACCCTTATGTAGGCAGATGTAGCTGCTGTCACACACATGAAATTTGACTTGGTTATTTAAGAAAAAATCCAAATTGAGCAAACTAACTAAAATGTCAGTTAAGAAACAAAGATTAATGCAGAAAAAAAATTATATAATAAGTCCAAGCAACGTCTTTTTGTAAATAGCTCACATTAAGTATACGATTCAAGTTATAGTGAGCATTTAATTCACCGTTGACCGCGTGAAACCCATTAAAAAGACATTAGTTTTACACATTTATAATTACATTTAAAATGTTTCTAAGTTTTATTTGACTAGTTCCATTGCATAAACATTAATACAAGTTCATTTAAGTTCATTTGTTTTATGTTTTCAACATTATTGTTGGTATTTTGTTTTGCTTTTATCATTAAAGAACTTTTGCTGTTTCTATAGGTTTCCTGGCACAACAACAACGGTGGAGTTGGCAGTTTGAGAGCTGAAAAAATTGGTGTTTTTGGTGAGTTAGAAACGAAGCAAGCTTCGAACTCGAAAAAAGGTTTGAGCTTTTCCCATTTTTCAAACAGTTGCCAACTCACCGTTGTTGTCGTTTTTGTGTTTGTTTGTATGCTTTGTTGTCAAAGGTCAGCTCGTTAGGATAAGGTAATAATATGTTAATTTACTTTAGTTTTAGTTGTTGTTGTTTTAACCATAGTTTTTGTTGTTGTTGTTTACACCGAAAAAAATATGATACATTTACACTTATGTACATACATAACATGCACACACATTGAACATACATACAATCAAAACACTTAATAAACATTTATAATATTAATCATAATCATAATAATGTGTAGTAATTGGTAATAAGTATGTAAACATAGCAAACATTGAGAAACATTTCTCCTCTTATCAATTCGCTATATATCTATTATTATTTATAAGTATATAATGTTCGAGACTCTTTTAGCCATAGTTATTCGCATTTGTTTGAGTGTTTTTGTTTTTCATTCTTGATTGCATTTTTTAAAATTTTTTTTTTTAATACGGTTCACAAAAATTCTTTAACAAACAGTAAATTGGTGTTTTGTTCTTCTTCATTCATTATCATCATCATTTTCTACAACTAGATCTTAATCGATCCAACTTTGTCATAATTTTGTATGTATTTTTTTTTTATCTATAATCTAAAAACGTCGCAGCGCCAAAGTGCGCTTCAAGTATAGACAAATAGCGCGATGTATTAGCTCGTACTGTTCGGAATTTTGAACCATGCCGCCACGTTGCAGCCGCAGATTGCACACAATGCCTAAAATATCGACAAATATGTCTGGCATCTTTGGCAGCTGATCAAAACTGACCGCATCCGGCTGTTCCACAATGTGTTGAATGTGCAGAATCGTATTGCAGCTAAAGCTGCTCTCGTCATCTGCCTCACTAGTGTAGTTCTGTATCACCTCCTCTATATCTGTCTTGGTGAGCGTTCGACTTAGCATGCCTGTCAACGAGTATGCAAGAGATTGTCGCAACTGGCGCACAGCATTCAGTATGGCTGTAAAGCAACCGGTGCGTCCAATGCCCGCCGAGCAGTGTATAACTGGAAGCGGTTGTACTGCATTAAAGATGTCCTGTTTATAGATGTCCAAGCGCTGTGCGGTCAAATGTGCATTTCGAGTACTGCGCTTCTCGTCATAATTGTCAAATTCCGATTCGCATTTGCCCAAATTGAGAACGTGCAAGCAGATGTCCAGTAGTGTGTTAATGTCTCGCGGCGAATGATGATCCGGCCAGTCGGGATACCAATAGTGATAGCAGCAGATCTTTTGCAAATAGTATTCCAAACGGCCAATGCTCTCCGGCACATTGATGCAGTACAGCAATACCAGCTTCCGCACAGAGTAGCCATTCCGTCGCACAATTCCCACATTTTTGGCCAAAAAGAAACTGCCATCCGAGGGCAGGGTACGTCGCAATGTCTCGCTAAGCGTTACTTTCACCGAATCTATGCCAATGTGCCAGCGACTGTTTTGTTGTTCGCGTTCCGGTTCCGGCTGCAATTCATTGGGAGCACTCATTTCTGCACACTCGGTCAGCGTTGTAGATAGCAATAGATACGGCTCAAAGTAGTCACGTGCCAGTGCGCTTAACTCAAAAACTTCTCCTTTGGCAGCCACCGCAAAAATCTCGTTTAGCTCGATGGGAAAATAGATGGCACACTTTTGACGGCAGCTCTCCGTAAAATTGGTAAGCATTACGATTTTCTGATAGTACTGCTGCAAAATGTGCGACTTGTCCACATGGGGACTGCTGCCACCGTCCATACAGCGGCGTATATAACGCTGCGTATTCTGATAAATCATTAGCCAGAACTCAAAAATTGTGTTGGGCAGCGGACCCTGTGAGGCCACATAACACTTGGAGACATAGTCCGGGCCCTGCAAATGTACAAATTAATAAGAAAGCGCTTAAAATAGTATATTCAAATTCGTACCTTGATATAATTGGCATTAATGTAGGGCAAATCTTCGTTGGCCAATAGCGTCGTTTTGCTCATTAGCTCCTCATTTGTAATTGCCAGTGGCTGCAACAGGCTGTTTTGCTGATGTTGCTGCTGTAGGTTAAGCAACTCGGACGCCTCACTTTCGAGGAGCACTCGTGAATGTTCGTTGGGCAGAATCGTTTTGTAGCGATTCTTTGTCTGCGAACCAAAGACCATGGGCTTCTCCTGATGATTTAGCGGCAGATCCCAGAACTCCTTGTGCAGATCACGAAAAATGCGCTTCTGTTCATCGTCATCGAGTTTCGGTAATGGCGTCACAATGCGTTTAACAACCGTCTGATACATGGCCAGCAACTCGCTATCCTCCGATGTGGGTGGCAACTGATTTGTGGGTGTGCCGCCCTCGCGTCCCAACACCAACACCGGTGGCTGTCCCAAATTCACTTTATAGCTGTGATCGAATACGTGATTAAGCTTGATCAGATCGTATTGATTGAGTGGATTTGAGGCACTCTGTAGCATTTGAATGCTGGCCAAATAGATTTTAAACTCCTCGCTGGTCGTTTGCGGTGACAGTGGACGGGTCATAATGTTGCGTATGCCAGCTCCAACGACGCCAACGCCACCCGTCGAACAGCTGCAAACAACACCTGGTTCTGTGTTGCCAACTGGTGATTTGCTCTTCGACTTCTCGCTGGGTTGCAAATCGGATGCAGAGCCAAAGCACAATGGCTGCTTGCCGCTAAAATCCAAGTACTGCGAGTTAGTGCCACTACGATTGCTGTTTAGATTTTCAGTGCTGAAAAACTTGCGTTGATGTGTCGCTGGGACGGCGTTTGCAGCACCACAGTTACAGACGGTTAGCTTTGGTTGATCCAGTTGGGCAAGTGAATGCTGCTCGTGTGATCCTGTTCCCAATCCCTGCTGACCGCTCATGTTAAGCGTAAGACTCTGATTGCTGCCACGTCGTTCGAGCAAGCCGCGCTTGGTCGTCTGATTGGCCACGGAGTTGAGCTCACCACAAGAGTTGGTCGTGTGACTTTTTAGCGTAATGCTGTGATTAGAGCCGCGCCGCCTAAACAAACCCTGACGCATGCACTGCGCGCTGCCCGCAGCGACTGTTAATTGATTGTGCGGCTGTTGCTGTTGTTGATGCTGCGTATGCTGCGTTTGCTGAATCTGCTGAAGCTCAAGATTGCAAGTGGACTTTGAGTTGGCCACGGAGCCGAGACTGTAATTGGAAACACTCAAGCCGCTGTTCATCAAATTGCCACAAGAGCTGTGCAAATTTAAGGTGAGGCTGTGATTTGAACCACGCCGCTGCAGCAGATTCATTGATCCGCCCGTCATGCTCTTGGTCTGCATGTGGCCACCAGGCAAATCCATAGACTTTTGCTTGAATGGCGACTCCGCGGGCGCCGCGCTAGGTGTAAACTCCACCAGGGTAAGACACTCGGGCAGCGTTTTTAAATTGGTGCTGGACGAGTGCAGCAACGGATTAAGTTTGTGTGCGCTGCGTGGTGCCAAATTGGCGCCCAGAGTAAATTTACCACTGTTGCTGTCCACACTAGACGCCGACTTTAAATCATCCGTCTCCAGCGAGCTCTGATATGGATTCTGTTTGCGATGATACATAAGCCAATCGCTGTTATTCAAGCCCGGTGATTTACGACGCGTCGCGCGACGACTGTGGAGTGATTGCGGTGTGTCGAGTCGGGAAAGAGAGGTGGAATACAGGCTGGATGCAGTAGGCTGCATCAGCATGTTGCTTTGGGTGACATGACCAGTGCTGCTGCCAGGTGTGGACATATCATGAGATTCGTTTATATGATGCACAACTATGGAAAGCTCTGTTTCGTTAGCCGCTGAGTCCAGGGAGAGTGCCTTCTCCTTGGTGCTCTTAATGGTGGGCGTTTTTGGCTTTGCCAACGTAGATGGTGATAGCGACGGCTGTGCGCAGCTGCTTGAGTTGCTCCTGGCGGCCAATTGAACATCTGTGATGCGTATGGTGAGATTATTTTTATTCTTTCGGTTTCGGCGACCGGTCTCCTGTATATGCTGCTGCAGGTGGTGTTGTGCCACTGTATGCTGCTTCTGCTGCTGCTGATTGTCTGTCTCCTCAACTGGCACACTTGGAACAGATGGCTGCAGCTGAACATCCTGTACGACATGATCGATTTCGGGAAAGCGAAAGAAATTGCCATTCTTATAGCCTGCTGAATTTATAAGGTTGAACGGTGAGCCGGATAGTGAGTTATTTAAATTGAGATTGTTTATAGAGGCGAGCAGTTTGGGTGAGTAACTTAGACGGTTGGCTTCGTTATGGAGGAGATTGGGTGTTGTGGTCGTCGTCTGCGTTGTCGTTGAGCTGTCATCTCTATAAAGTATTGTGGGTGAGTTGTGTTCGCTTTTCGATAAATATAAATTATCGTGATCCGTATCGGCATTCGACTTTTTCGGTATTGTATTCTCCTTGTTGGCAAATATGCGCCCGTCCTGCGGCGAGCACGAACGACGATCGTATAATGAAAATCGCTTAAATTTACGATTCAGCGTCGTCGGTGATTGCGGCAACGGCTGTGACTGGTGCTGCTTTGGATTAGCTATTGTAAAATGTTTGGGTGTATATGGCGTCTCCTCATCGCATCCTCGCTCAGTTGCAGTTTTTACAGCTGTTGCTGTTGTTGTAGTTGGTGAAGGAAACTCAAAGGAGGTCTGTAGAAACTCCAGGGGCGTAAAATATGGTGTGGGCGTGCTTTTATTACTCTCCACATCAACGTCGGCTTCACCAGCGTTGGTATAGGAGCACTCAATTGATGCAATAACTGCATGTTCTTTGTTGTTGTTTTTTAACTTGTCCATTATATACACACACAAAACACACAAAACGCGCTGCGCTTCGCACCTCTCCTCTCCTCACGCTGACTCGCTCACTCACTCGCCACACACTTTGCTGGGCTGCTGTTTGGCTAGACAGACGCTGCCATGCAGTTGTGTAATTCCATCAATCGGTTAACATTATTATATTGCGAATAAGCCACTAGCTGGCTGGCAAACTATATTGGCATTGCAAGAAAATGGCACTTTTCACAACACAACATTTTTACACGCAAAAAAATGAAAATAATCAACCTAAAAACATCTAGTGTGACCAGCATAATACACAATAAATATATCGGTTTGCAATACATCATTGTCTTTGGTGCACATGGTATTTTATGACAGTTTTGGAAAAAAATACCAATTTAACGGTGGCATCCCAAATTTGTATTTTGGTCATTGCATTTAGTTTTTAACAAAGAACACAAAATAATATAACTTTAAAATTTATCTGTCTGAAAGTGTCAACTAGAAAATCCGTTGATCAGAGTTCCATAATCGCAGCATTATTCGATTTTGTGCCAAAAGTGCAGCTTCCTCGAGATATTTAAAACGCCTGTCACCAAAACGCGGTATCTCCATTGGCTCTGGCGATTGCATGCATAGAACACATATGTTCTGCTTCTTAATGATGCGCTGCAATCGCTCTTGATGATAGCTTAAATAACTGACAGAATCCACAAATGCCGGATATCTCTCTTCATGCGACGCTGCCAAAGCATTGCCCTGAATTAAATTCAAATTTCTAGCTGCCGAAGAACCTTCAGCAGTGCATGACAGTTTTTTGAATTCTAGCTCAAGTGCTTTTACGTCAGCGTCGTCTGAGACAGTCTTAGCTCCTCGTCCTTTTTTGGGATTTTGTGTGATGGACAGGATTTGCTTTTTCGGTTTTAAGCTTTTCTTCTTCGCTTTTAGCTCAACGTCAGACCGCAACACTTTTGGATCGAAACGGACAATATGTGGTTTGGGTTGTTCATCAATTGTTCGTAACTTTGTATCAGCGAATTTCTTAGTGGCTTTGCCCTTGCCAGCTTTATTTGTTTTGGTAGGACGCGGTGTTATCAATACTTTCACACCAAGACCATTCTGTACGGCAGCCGCATAGCTCATGGGCATACTCTGCACTGATAATGAGGTCGAGGAGCTCGGTTCATCCAGATTCATGTACTCCCCTAGAGGCTTACGGCGTACGGGTACGAATTGACATGAATCCTTCTCCAAGTTATTACCTTCAGCATCGTGTTGCTTCCTTTGAGCATTGCGGTTTTTGCGTTTGACGAGCGCAGCCGCTGATTTTAATTTGGGCGCCTCCAGCTTTGACTTACGTCTCACTGTTATTACCACTGGCTTTTGGCTATCTTTAGTGAACGGACGCATTGAATTTCAAATTATTTAATTTACTTAGCAACAACAAGTGACTTACCTAGAATGGGATGTAATTTTCGAGGAGATCTGTGATATTTTTTAAGGTTACTTTCATTTCGAAAATTTCAATCTTTATGCTACCCTCTCTGACAATAACGTATAATGCCTTTAGCATTCATTTACAACCAGAAAGTTTTAAACATCGTAACAAACATTCAAATATTTATAACGAAAAAATGTTTCCCGCTGGCATATTTCTACGTTCAAAACTCTTTAATCTAAATTTTACGTAGGCAACTCAATTTTTATCATAATATAAATTACAAAAAAATAACTGAAAGTTTGTTTTAGTAGTCGCTACACAGAGTCGAAGAGCAGTTTTCCAAATGTCTTTCTGTTGGGTGGTGGCTTGGGAAAGATGCAAGGTGGCTTAAAAGAAGAGGAATACTTTAGCTCTATCAATCAAGGACTGATGTGCAATATACGAAAACACATCGAAACCTCCAAAGCAGCTGACTATATGCGCAAATGGGAGGAATACCAAAGAACATTAGATAACGCAACTCTCTCAAATACCACTTGTCTAAACAAGTACAAGGACTTACATGAAGAAGCCTTCTTTATGAATGAGGCAAGTATATATTAACGATCCAATTATAATTCTTGTAATCCCTATACCCATAAGCAGAGTACCGAGTGCTTCAAGGCTTTGAATAATCGTGGCAGGGATCCTGGCAATACTGAAGAGGAGACATAGACTGCAATTGCAGTCCATTCCTGAATCGTACATAGTGTTTTTGTTGAAAAATTTCGTTCTCTGCACATCCGTAATATCTAATCGTTTCGTTTTAAATTCTATTAAATTCGGACCGTTACAAGTCTTAAGTGATTCAAACAAGTTGGCACTCCCAAATAACGCAACAGCAGCTGTGATTTTCATAATACCTTGAAATAAAGCGCATAAGTCATACAACTTATATATAGAGGAAATAATATATATTATAGAAGCTGTTGGTATATATAAATAAAATATGTTTACAATTCGGCGTCTCAGTCAGCGACTATATCCAAAACAAATTCAGTAAGTTTCATCCACACATAAAGTGAAAGACAAATCTCGGCAATTTTCGAGATAGCATTGCATAAGATCTTGCTTAATTGCATAGAAATAAACATTTGTTAAATGTGCACCGCATACATATATACTTTGTAGGCACTTGAGAATGTCGCATGTCGGTGAACTTGGCAGCGGTGCAGGCAAAGGCGGCGGTGGCGGTGGCTCCATACGCGAAGCCGGAGGGTCTTTTGGCAAAAAAGAAGCAGCTTACGAGGAGGAGTTCTTCTACAAGCAGGTTGGTCTAAAATTTATTTAGTATACATATATATATATATACACATATTATTGTTTTAGCGACAAGAACAACTGAAAAACCTAAAGACCAAAGCAGACAAGGCGCCCGAAGCCGCTAAGAAATAATATCAAGTGTTCAAATTAGTAGTTTATAGTGTTTAAAAGTTTTACATGAGACAATTGTTTTAATAAACTGGCATATCTCTTATCTCCTTTTGGTTGGATTTAATGAACTGTTACAGCTTTCATTTTAATTCGTTATATTTAGTAAAAAATTTCAAATATATTAGTTATAAATACTAAATCTAAATCTTATAATTGTGTGTAGGTAGCGCGTTGCCAAGCAAACGGTAATTTTAACAGTCATTGGCATTTATTGCGTTGTGGTTTCAACTTTCTTGGCGTTATCCTCCTTGGAGGAGGGGCCAGTCTGTGTGATTTGCACGACACGCTCTGTTAGTGGTGGTGGCAATTTCTTCATGGGTGCCGTAATGGTCAGTAGACCATCCGAAGACAGCGATGAGGTAACTGAATCTGGGTGGACATCACCTAAGCCAAACAAAACAAGTATTAATTTTGCAAGTCAGGTAGAATAAAAAGGTTTTTAATATTTACTTGGAAGTTGGTAACGTCTGGAGAACTGGCGAGAGACATATCCGTGCTCATCCTGCTTCTCCTCGTGCTTACCCTCGACAACGACAAACTTGTCGGCCACCTTAACAGTAATCTCATTGGGCGAGAACTGCTGCACATCCAGAATAACCTCGAACTTTTCGCTGTCAATGTTGAGTGTAGAGCCGGATTCCTGTTTCTGCAGACTGTTGGCAGAACGCTGCCATGGACGCAGATAGCCGGAGCGTAGCATTGTGGGGCGAGAGCTCCATACGGACGACAACAGATCATCACGTTTTAGGCCCTGGCCAAAATGTTGATCCAAGAGGCGCGAGCCGCGCATTGGAAAGTCAAGCTCATCCCACCAGTCACGGAACATTAGAGGCACAACGGACATCTACGTGGCGTAAGAAGAAGAACAAGAGGCAAAGCTAATGGCAATTAATGCACATTTCCAGTTAGTCAAATCGAAATAAATCACTTCACTCAAATGTCTTTAAGACAAATATTTAATAATTTTGTATTCCTGTACCTTTGCTAAGTTTATTACTTTTGAATTCCTCGCTTATTTGCGTTTATTCCGTTTCGCGTTTGAAGCGTTTTTGGTGAGCTTTTCAAAAAACTGAACAGTTTTATAGCAACATCACACTGTTTACATCTGTTATGTGCTAAAAATATGAAAATGTATTTGTCTGTCTAATTTTAGCCGGGCGTCATCCGCATGAGTTTGCACCCACAAGCATTATATACATATTTATGACTAGATTGAGAAGGAGATGTGGGATTTGTGCAAACAAATAAAAAGTAAAATTTTGCTATAGCCTGCAAGATGTAATTCAATAAATAATTGAATCTGTTTTAAAATATTATTGTCAAACATTGATTATAAAGTGTTTAGTTAAGAATTAGAAAACGGAATTAAGAAAATATTTTTGAATCTTTAACATTAAAGAATGGGCAAGAAATATACGACTACGATACGTGTATTTAATACAATTTTGCTTGCTTGGTATTCTATTTTATTTATTTTTTTTTTTCTTAGGGAAGAGACCGACGCTAGCTATGACGCCGAGGCATGGAAAATTTTATACACAGTTTAAATGGTCCATAGACCATTTGGAAAATGGTGTTTAAAATTGTAATTATTTTTAATCATCTTTCTCCAAACGCAACATTTGTTATGCATTTATTTTACAAACAATTTATCAAAAAATGTTATATGTATAAATATAAATAGGTAATTATTCTGAAACATTTGGCGTTTGCATTTGTCGGCTACTTACATCTGCAAATTTGTTTTTATTATAATGCTTGAACATATACATATGTATTTACCGAACAATTTTGGAGGCAAATACCAGAACTTGCTAGAACGTTTGTAAAATTTTTTGTTGTGTTTATGTTTTCTTTTAAATAAACACCTACGTTTTCCACTTACATATATATGTATAGATGGCATTACATGCGCTCGGGGGAATTATTTTCAACCTGTTGAAACTTATTAGTGCCGCATATTAAAATACTTTGGCCACTCAACTTTCTAAGCTATTTTTGGCATCTGCTGCTGAGTCACGACGCGTTTGCTTTGTTCGTGACGTAAAAAATGTGTTTACTATAATTGGTAGTAAACATTAGCTTACAAAATGCTGATTACTTATTAATATGGACGTTTCTCACTTTTATATTCTCTTCTTCTTTCACAGACAACCTCTTAATTTAATTTTTAAAATTTTTTACTATATATGTTCATATTATTCTTAAAGATTGTGTTTGAGTTATATTTGCACGTATATACTAATTCAGTACACACTTTCAATGCAACACCCGATTGCGTTACTTCTTCATAAACAAACACCCTTCATTGCATTTACTTTATCAGCTCAAATCCCGAAGACAATGATTACTGTTAACGCAACTTCCTAAGATTTAATTTATGTCAAAAACAAAATTTTTGTGTTCCCAGTACCAATTTTGAACTCTACGATCTTTGGAAAACTGTTTTGTGCAAAGTATAATAACTTATTAAATGCATAATTATAAGTCGAACAATATAGAAGAGATGCAATTTAAGTATATGTGTATAAAAAGGGCACGCTGTATATTCGCTCTGCAGTTGCAGCCCCCAAAATGGCTCACAATTTACGCATGTGTGTGTGTGTGTGAGTGTTAAATGGTGGTAGCCGATGTTACTTGAGCGCAAGCCGAACGAAGCCCAGAAATAGGCCAAAGCCAAAACATCCGCCAACTCGCTACAGGACATGCAACTTTTTCTGTGTGTGCGTTTATGTAACTGCTTATGTATATGTATCTGTGCGTGCCTCGGCATTGGCGAATCGTCATGTGATATGCGAAAAACTGGCGAAAGCATAACAAAATAAACAGCAATAACAAAACGCAACGCAATGCAAAAGGTGCGACCAAATAGTAAAGCGCTGAACTGTTTTTTTTATTTTGCTGTTGCCTGCTTTTAGGCGCTGCCCGTATCGTTATGCCTGACCAGAACTGGACATGGACATGGATGGTGGTCTCCTATCCTGCTGATGCTCCTGCTAATGACGCTTACACCGTTACACGCCAATGACGAAGGACATCAAAGCAAGCGTTACTCGGACCAGAGTGTGCACGGTTACATGACCGAGGTTCATATAATGCACTGTACACTTGAAAAGGATTCTTAGTATTTTCGTCATTTTTGTAGCGCACCTGCTGGTGGAATGAGGTATGCAAGGAGGAATTTCAAAATCTGTTTCGCTGCAAGTGCCCACAGTACTCATACTGCCGGTAAGTATGAATTGAAGCTTTTAAGGAATATGTTAAAACAATTACACTTTGCTTAAAGTTCGCCAGGACGCTATTACAATGCGTATTGCTCAATGACGGATACCGGTTATATATGGACCCAAATGGCGTTGGGCACCGTTGAACGCTGAGCGCGTGACGTCAGACATATCGCACTAACCACAAACAACAACGACAATAGCAGCTACACTCACTGCTGATTGTATGCAACCATTTATCAAATGGCCTAACACCTAATATTCGAAAGAATCGCATTCCTATTTGTTCAAACCTAGCTAAACAACATCAATAATAAACAATGTGAGAAATGAAATCGAATCAATTGTGTTTAAAAATGTGTTTTAATAATCATATTTAATAAAACATGTAAAAACACTTGCGTGCTTAAGTGTATGAACGCATCATATGTTATTGATTTGTGTGCATAAAATAAAAAATCTAGCATTTGCGCTTAGCGGCCATTTTGTTGTCAAACTCTTAGCGCTCATATTTTGGTAAATTGGAAAATCGATAAAGGCATGTTAACCTGTGTGAGTGTCACAGTGGTAGCACCAACATGCCAGTATAATCGTAATATAGATAGCACATATTTTGACAAACGTGCCCCACTATGCCGGCAGAGCGCATGCGTTCGCAATGAAAGCGAAAAGCGTAGGTGATGTGCGTGTTTGTTGGCCCCGAGCGAGCTCAGTTATTGCCAGCTCAACATATAGACAACTCCAACAGATGTTAAGGCTGCCAACACACGATAGCCAGCCTAGAAAATCGTGTAAAAAATAACACGTACAGTTAAGCTTTAAAGTGCAAAAATAAACAGAGGATTTTGAGAATGAGAAACGTTTTCTTTGTGGCGCTGCTAGCGCTGGGATTGGGTGAATTGACTGCTGTCTGTGGAAACCACCTGCCAGAGGCGGCTTTAAACCTCAATGAAAAGTTCTTTGATGAGGTAAGGGAGCTCATCAAGCGCCGCATGGAGGTAAATACCGAATTTGATATCCTGGAACATAATGCATAATGCTTTCTTTCTTCGTTCGTGTTCAAGACAAAGCAGACGCCCTTGGTGGTCGATGAAGTTGCTCTGCAGAATCAACGCAGCTACGACAATGTGCCCATACCAGCGGCTAGTGTGCCCGTTCCAGTGCTTGTTGAGAATTGGCCAACCGATCAACACAGTTTTGGACAAGTCACTGCAGTTTCCGTGGATCCCGAGGGTAATCCAGTGATATTCCATCGCGCTGACCGCTACTGGGATGTTAAGTAGGTCAACAGCTGTACAGTAATAAGTGTTTTTTTTTTGTGTGTACATCATTGATAGTTAATTGTATGTGTCATTTGCAGCACCTTCAATGAGAGCAACATTTATTATCTAATTGAGTATGGTCCTATTAAGGAAAAGACAATTTATGTGTTGGATCCAAAGACGGGTGCCATCAAGACCGGTTGGGGCTCTGATATGTTTTTCATGCCACATGGCATGACTATTGATACGCACGGAAACTACTGGATAACCGATGTGGCCATGCATCAAGCCTTTAAGGTGTGCTTTATATGCAACTGCAATAGGAGTTATAATTTGAAATACTTTGTATCTTCTCTTCATAACACAGTTTCGACCCTTTGAGAGCAAGCCACAGCTTGTGATTGGTAAGCGTTTTCGACCTGGTGCCTCTGTCAAGCATCTGTGCAAGCCAACGTCCATTGCTGTGGCTACAACTGGCGAGGTAGGTTGTCTGTCTCCACTTTTAAGTGATTACTGATAAAGCAAACTTTATTTGTGAACTCCTAGTTCTTTATCGCCGATGGATACTGCAATAGTCGCATACTTAAGTTTAATGCCGCTGGCAAACTATTACGCAGTATCCCACAGCCACCCGGTGCGTATACCTAATGATTTTGCTCAAGAGAAATATTATAAAAACATTCCATGTACATATTTGCAGAATTTCTGTCGTTGCAAGTGCCCCATGCAATTACTCTGTTGGAACACTTGGATTTGCTCTGCATTGCAGACCGTGAAAATATGCGCGTTGTGTGTCCGAAGTAAGTTGGAATTAACATGTCTCTACGCTAGTAAGTTTACTATAATTAAAGCTTTGAAAATTCTTAGAGCTGGCTTAAAGTCTTCGCATGGAGAGGGTCAACCAGCAGCGACCATACAAGAGCCGGATTTGGGACGCGTATTTGGCGTCAGCGGCTATGGTGATATTGTGTTTGCAGTAAATGGACCCACCTCAATGTTACCAGTGCGTGGCTTTACTATAGATCCACGCTCTGAGGCCATTATCGGTCACTGGGGCGAATTTAAAAATCCACATTCCTTAGCTGTCAGCGTTAATGGTTCAGCGCTTTATGTAACAGAGACGGGCACCAATCATCAGACAAATCGCGTTTGGAAGTATGTTTTGGCTTGAGGTATTGGTTACCAATTCACGCACACTGACAGGAACACTCGAGATGCACTAACATACTATATATGAGCGTCGATAGGCATATCTCAAAAAAAAAAAGTTAATAACAGTTATATCTATATACATATTTAATAGATCTTATAAAGTGGAAACCCCTTACAAAGCAGCAACCAATAGCACCACATAGCAATTGTGACAGAGGCACACAGGCACTTATTTGATATGATTAAAATCAATAGTAGTAATTATTAATGTACAATCTAAGTATGTAAATTGCTTGAGAAACAAATACCACAACAAACATAACCTCAAAATTTATGTTTTGCACTGTAATGAAAGCAAATGGAATTACAAAGCAGCTTATAAATTAAAATAACTATCAATTACATAAATATGTATGTGTGGGCGTGAGAAATACCAATGCACTATTTAAAATGCATCTAAAAATTATATAGTATATAACACTATGTATCATATTATAACCGGCACAAATATAAATAAATATTAAATGTATACTTTATCTTTATAATCCATGTAAATTACGTATGTAATAAACTGTTGTTGTTGTTGTGCATTACATATTACAGCCTACACAAAAAAAAAAAAAAAACTAACTGACTTTAACTAAGGGCAATACTTCCATTAGAGCTAACCCGGAATGCTTGTAACAAACTAGTGTGGGGATTCCCCCAATTAATATGAGTATAGCTTTGATTGGACAAAGCATTTGACTGAAATATATCCAAGGTAATGTTTTAGACTTAAGAAAAGTTTGCATAGCAAACGTTTTTTAGTTACATATATATATAATAATTTTCAACATAACCTACATATTTAAATAACCAAAAACAATTTAAAAACATATGCTTAACATAGATAAAAAATATAAGCTGATATACATATAGCCTAACACTTAAAGGCACTTAACCAACGCCTGCCAAATTCCAAGGCATCATTTAGCTGCCGTAGCCATTCAACCAGTTCCGATTGTGTGTCGGCTGCAAAAAATGCTTCAGAGTTCGGACACTGGAGCCAAAAGCTGCGTGCCCGTGCACATAGCTCACGGGGCGCCACATCGAGTTGCCGCTGTCGGCAATCCTTAAGCTGCATGGCCAGCAGCGGTGGTTGTTCGCTGATATTATGTTCGTGCTGCCAAACGGCGAAGCGCAGTCCATCGAGCGTGCACCAGCGACGATTCCAGTTGTGTTTGTTCCTAGGATCCGTATCCTGCACATTGAGATAGCCGGCATATTGTGACTTGGGCAGGCGCAGTTCTACGCGGCCGCTTAACGATATCTGTGGCATTAGATTTGAGGATTTCGTATGCGGCGTCAATGGCAGTTGCCAGGTGCGAGAAGTTCGAAGCCACAGCTTATCGTTTGGCTGGGTGTTATTGACCACAAGCTCGTAGGGCACCAGATCGCTGGCTTTGAGAGTAAACGAAGCATGTAGGCGAAAACGTGAAACGATCTGGTCACTCTGTGAGGAGTTGTTGGAAGAGGCTGAACCAAGGATGCCACTGCCACGTTTCTATGATAAATAACAAGTTGTATGAAAAGATTAGTTTATAAACTATTGCCCATTACTGCTTACCAGCAACGTCTTGGATGGCTCTAGTGACAGCGTTGAAACTTTGCGCAGACGCAGCATAAAAATCTGGCAGCGCAGCTCCATTGCCTCCGCTTGGCCACCACTGTAGAACTCCAGGCCGCAATCGCGAAAGACAGCAGCTCCATTTTGGCATTCGATCGATTGAGTGGAGCGTATGCAACCCTCGCACTCCATAGTGCAGATGTAGTAATAGTTAAAGAACATATCCTGGCTAACATCTGATCTAACGGGCAGATGCAAAGCATCAATGAGCAGGCATTGTGATTTCTGTCTGGCTGCCAAGGTAGCCTCGCTGAGCACAGCAGCTGCTGGCGGTGTCTTTTTGCGCAGTGTAGTGAAGAGCAGCAGACGTTCCGCTTCTACCATTTCAGCAGAAATTTCGAGCTCAGGCATTTGGCGACAAATGTTGACTGCCTGCGCCAGCTGCTCATTGGTGGTCAATGAATCATTAAGCAGCGAATCCAGATTCAAATTGGCATAATAAGTGCTGCTATCCAGATCACCCTCTGTTTGGTTCGAGTGATCGCGAGATAGGCTAAGACTGTGGGTCAGCCGCTGCTTCTCGGATAGCAAGAAGTCTTTGCCCTTGCGATAGGAGCGGCGCACTGCATCTTTAAGCAGACGATACCGTGCTAATGTGCTAACCGACATTAATTGACTCTCATTCGGCGGTCTATGAGCCAGTTCGCCGAGACTGCTGTGTGCATGTTTAATCTCGCTGGATTTGGTCGGTTGCTGTGGAGTCGTGGGGCAACTGTGACTGACAGTTGGCTTACGACCTGAGATGGTCGGACCATCGTTGATGTCAATGCTGAGATTTCGCGTGGGCTGAAAAGAATGGCGCAAGGCAAGCGATTATATTGATCAAATTAAACTTAAGGTGTAAGCAAAGCAGCAGCAGGAAAAGTTTTTTGTTGTATAGCAAAATAATTGCGTGAAACTTATATTTATGTGATTTTTTAGAAATTTTTTTTTAGAACTTATGATTGTGAATACAGTGAATATATAGTTGTATACAGTGCGATAAGCCTTATATGCTAATAGGAATCAACAAAAATCTCTACCTTAGTTGTAAAGCGCTGATGTTGCTTCTTTGGAGTGCTCTGATTATCTGAAGACGGAGGAAGTGGCTCTTCAAGCTGCACCGATCCATACCGACTGCGAAAGTTTGTTGCATAAGAGCTGCTTCCGCTGGCATTGCCATCTTCAATAATATAGTTATCAAATAGTTCATTGGGCATATCATAGGAGACATCATCCGTATTTCGATCCACAGCAGCTGTTGCTGTGTTCGCTCGGAGGCAAGTCTGTAAACCAAGTTATAAGAAGTTGATTTGTCGCATTGGTTGCTGCTGATTACTTACATTTTGCACTTTTTCCAGACGCAGATTGTCGTCGTGATCCAGCACCATTTCGCTGCGACACAGATTTTCCAAAAATATTTCACTGCGCTGCAGCGATAGCTCTGACTTGGAGAGATTGCGATTCTTTTTGGGTGGCGAATGCTGTTCGTTGATGTTATTTAGAGACTGGTGAATCGCAAGTGTTGTGTGTTCGGAGGCGGGTTTTACCGATTTTAATGTGAACTCTGTACAGGAAATATCGCTGCTCGGCTCATCTGGCAGCGGCATAAACTGAAAGAAACTTCCATTTAGCAGCGACTCTTGCAGAAATTGACCCAACGGTCTAGGCTGTGCTACAATCTTTTTTTGTACTGGCGATGGCGTCGTTTTGTTGCTTTTTTGCACTTGGGCGTACAATGCGCTCACATCTGCACTCACGGGCTGAGGCGAGGATACAGATGTTGTCTCACTCACTGTTGCCGTTGTTGTGGCTGTGGGTGTGGGCGTTGGTGTTGGCGCCACTTCCACCTTGGCTTCAGTTCTCACATCAAAGTGAGGACTGCCGCTAATGTGCAAACAGTCCTCTTCAATCTCTGAGTAAATGGGTTCTCTTTCTAAAATACGACGCTGACGCAGCGATGTTGCCGAATGTTCGACCACTCGAGCGCTGGATCCATCGGTACAGTCCAAGCTATTACTTGGACGTTCTGAATATTCCAAGGGCGAATAACGTGAGCACTCCTGTAAAGTGATTCCAAAGATAATATTTATATATTTATTTTAATTCCATTGTAAAGCAAATTGTTTAATAATTAGCTAAATAGTTAACAATTAATTCCGATGATGAGTAATCAGCCAATTTAAAAGCACAAGCTAGGCGCGAAATCTATGTGTTCGATAACGATTAAAAACTTGATATATCGTTAAGTGAATGGCACTTGAAAGTGCAAACCGTGAATAGCACGACAAAACAGCTGCGGAAGATTGTATTTTTTCTTCAACGAGGGAAACAATAGCTAGGTAGCTGCATTTGGCCTTTGCTTTTGAATAAGATGTCCAAATCATCAATGCGTCGTATTAACATGAGCTTACAAATCTTACGCAGCAGCTCTTACAGTAGGCGCCGGACAAATCGCAAAATGGAACAAAGCTACGATTACAATCGCAAATGGATGCTGGCACCAAATTTCGAGGCTAGTTCGCTCCCAAAAATTAAGCTTCTATCGTACAACATACTCGCCCAGGATCTGCTAATGGAGCATTTATTTCTGTATGTTAACATCAAACGAGAATGGCTGACCTGGCAACAGCGTTTGCATAACTTGCAACGGGAAATTACCAAACTCAATCCGGACATACTCTGCCTGCAAGAGATGCAAAACGATCACCTGCCAATGCTGGTACAGAGATTGACAGCGAGCAGCGGCAAGCGCCTGGAGTACGTCTATAAGAAAAAGACAGGCAGCCGCACCGACGGCTGTGCCATAATATATGACTCCTCCAAATTCAAGTTGGTGTGCCAACAAGGCGTGGAACTATATGATACCAGTGTACCGCTGCTCAATCGAGGCAATGTGGCACTGCTGGCTAAATTTCAACAAAAGCAACAAAGCCCACAGGACACGCACGATGAGCCCAAGGAGTTTATCATAGCCACTACACATTTGCTTTATAATCCACAACGCGATGATGTGCGCTGTGCACAAGTCTCAAAGTTGCTAACCGAACTAAACAGATTTGCCACCGAGCAAGCACCCGGCACAGGCACCACGCCGGTAATATTAACCGGCGACTTTAACTCGACAATAAACGCATCGCCAATGGAACTGCTTACGGCCAATGATAGTAAAGCTCCAGCCCTTAACTTGGAACCAATCGATTGTGGCGACTGCACTGCGTCCACGTTTCAAGAAAAATGGATCACAGTGGACTATATTCTGCGCTCCATGTGCCCACTTAGCAAACACCAGCTAAACGTCCTAAGCGTCTATAGGCTGCCAACAGTTGACTGCCTTGCCAAAGTGGGTAACATACCCAATCACTACCTCGGCTCGGATCATTACGCACTGGGCGCAATCTTTGCACTTGATTAGCATATTAAGATCTCAATAAAAATTCAATAAAATTATCTGTTAATGTAAATATAAATACGGACCGGACCATTCGCAATTTCTTAATTTGAAATGTGTTCTAGAGAAAAAATTTTATATCTTACCCGAAATGTGCGTAAAGCGTGTTCATCATTGGCTTCTAATTTGGCTCGTATGCTGCTCAGCAGATAGCCCATTTTTGTGATGGTTACATCCTTGTCGAGATCTTTTTGATATGAGCGATACGTGGTGGGTGCTGCGGTGCTATCGCCATGAAAGTTTAGCTTGCGCGGACGCTGTGCACGTGGTTGCTTTTTGGGAGGCGTCGGAGGTTTCACCTTGCGCTCAAAATCAAAATAGGGCTGCTCTGAACTATCCTTGTACCGATGCTGCCGGGTGGATGTGGTTGTGGCCGAGGGTGTTGTTTGCACGGGTGAATGATAGCTGCCTGGTGGGGATTGCGACTGCGAATCGAGTTGCAATTGTGAGCTGGAGGTTTGCACGCCCACTGTGCACAGCCGAGGCGTGGGTCGTTCTCTAATTCGCTGCTCTAGATGCTGCTGCTGTATGTCCTGCTGGTTTGACTTCTTAGGGGAGACAAAGCGCAGTATTTTCTTTTTGGAATTATTAAGAAAGCTGCGCGACTTGCTGCGCAATCCAGGTCGCTTGCTCCAAGGCGAAAGATTACGCCACTGCTCGCCCCAAATGAATTTCTGACTGCTATTCTTATGAGCCGCTGGCAAGCGCGGATATTTAATTGGTGTATGCTTCTGCTCCATATTGACAGCAAGATTCTCGCTTACACTATCAACCGTATCCAGTGAGGTTTTTGTCACCACCGGCACCTGCCAACCTATATTTCCGCTCGTCACCTGTGGAGCTGGCTCTGCTGCATGTGTTTTAAACTGCATCTGCTTTGCTGCATCATAGTTAAGCATATCATTGATCTTTGGCTCTGCCCAACCCAGCATTATCTCTTTCATGGGCTTATCGGTCACAGTCCTTTCTCTGTTCACCATGTGTATGTTTTTGGCATAATGAGCGCCACGCTTGGATTCCACTACGCGCTCAATGTCACTCAGCGAGGGACAGGTGGCAATAGGCAACTGCATTGGCTTTTCAAATTCAGCTACAATTTAAAAAACAATATTTTATTTTGGATACAAGAAAGATAAGATTATAGCAGGGAAAAAAGTTTATTTTTATCTTTATCAACAATTTTAGTTATGTGTTAAGAATACTACTTTTCCTTTTCCGTTAAGTCTAACTAATTAAAAATTAGTTAAATCCATGCAGCCAACACCGTTTTGGTTTTAACTAATTCTTTATTAAATCCTTACACTTACCAAATGGATAGGATTTCCGTTTGCTCTTTGTTTTGGGCAAGTTTTCCGGGTGTGTGGTTGGCAATTTAACACCATGCTTGCGCAGAAATTCATCCAAGACACGCTCGGCATTGCGCACCGATGGCGTCGTTGAGGTCAACGATGATAACGAGAATTTACCATCGAGACTCTGTGTGCTGCGGCGTGGCGGCTTTGGCGGCGGTTGCTCCATGTCACGCGCCTTAAAATTCACATGGCCGTGGGAGAGACGTTTTTGCAAAAGACGACCACCGCCGCCACTTGAACTGCGTCGTGAACTGCGACGTGTCGAGTGCCTGTTATTGTTGTCAGTCAAACTTCTGGTATGTTCCGTTTGAAAGTCTGAACCCTCCTCCTGCTCTTCCTCTTCCAGCGGTGTTTCCAGCTCGCTTATGTTGGACAAGGGCGGCGCTGATGGAATGTACTCAATACATTCAGGTTGCCGGATTTTTGGTTTTGGCTTGGAAGCCATTGTGACTACTGATGTTCTTGCCGAGGATGCTGTTGTGGAGCGACTAACGCTGGATAGCTTTTCCCTGTTGATACGAACCTCCGAGATGACGCAATTGTCGCGCAGCTCCTGTATAATGTGTATAAGCGGCGCATCTTCGCCCACGGCACGCAGGCTACTAACCGCGGTCATTGGTCCCCTGCCAATGCATGTGCGGCCCGTTAAAGCAGCCGCCTGTTTTTGTGGTCGTGCGTGACTCTGCCTCTCCTGAGCATTTAAATTATTCTGAGGCAGTGGCTTGGCCACGCCGACCTGGATGAAAACACACATTATATACATATTCACATAAGCGGATATCAGTAAAAGTATACGTTGTTAATTTTATATAAGGAATAAGAAAGTACCTTGTTGCTATCGGAGCGCCTGCTGCGTTTTTGTTGGCGCACGTGCCAGTCACGTGGCGGCGCTACAGATGCACAGTCGCCGCTGTCGCTGGTGAAGCAATAGCAGAAACCATTCTTGCACGGTTTACCCTTGCGCTCCTGCGCCTTATTGCACAGATTCTGATTGATTAAATGTGCATCGGCATCAATTTGGACTGATGGCTGTGTTTTTGTAGCTACTGCTGCTGTTGTTTTAGTTTTTTCCTCGCCAGCCATTTCTCGATCGCGACTTTGGGTGGAGACGCGTCTGATGCGACGCGCACGAAACTCGTTTATGCATTCCTGCAAACTAAACGAGCTGGTTGAGCCCGATTCAGCTGAATCTTCCTCCTCATCATCATCTTCGTCGTCGTCATCATCATCGTTTAACGCAGCATCCATATTTAACTTGGGGTGCTTTGAACCTGCAAATGTCTGTCAAGGTGTTTGTTTGTTTACATCAACGCAATTAGCATTTGTGTTCAATTAACTCACTGTAGCCATTACTGCGCTTCGCCTGTCAGTGATAAGGCAACGCAATCGTTTGAAAATGCAGCCACAGGTCGAGATCCACTAACACGTTGCACGTTTTCAATTTTTTTTTTCCAGAGCAAATGAAAAACGACGCGACGCTGCTGCATTTGAATTGACACTCTCTCTCTCTCTTGCGTGCCGCTTCTTCGCCGTTATCAGCCGACAATAATGCAGGGCTGTTGATCACTTTACGCACAGTGTCACACAGACTACAAAACCCGTTTTTAATATGTGTCAAAGCTGTTGCGTTAAGTATATAAACGTTAATATGTAGCTAGTGTAGTTAACTTTAAAAGTCACACATACATACATGTTAACAAATGCAAGTTCAAAGTTAAATTTTTAAAATATTGTTGTTTTTTTACTTCCATTACCAGATTTTAACACAGCACCATCTATGCCTCTTCGTTGAGCTATGCATACAACCCTGTCTAGCAGCAGCAGAAACAGCTGTTATTTGTTCAGCGGCATGCGATTACGTCGCTTTAGTAACGAGTATTGATACATAAGTTCTGTATAAACATTAAAATCATTAATAAAATGTCAAATAGTCATCTGTTTCTCAAATCTGGGTTTCCGCGCGCACCCCTTCAAAATGGATTGGGCCGCTATGTTTGCCAGCTGCAGCGCATAACATTAAAATTCTGCAAAAACAACGGCTCCAGCCGAGGCATGCGGTAAATAATAATTAACACTCACTATGTGTACATATATGTTTACATCACGTTGTTACGTTCACGGTTAGCGATTTTATTGAAAACCATTTGGTGGACTTTGCCAAAGAGAATCCCGGTATTGTGGTCTATGTAAAGCCCCGACGTCACCGCACCCCCGTTCTAGTTGGTGAATACTGTAAGTAGACAACAGCTGAACAATTTAAGATGTCAATACATGAATCAAAGTTTATTATCATTATATTACCTTTAGTAAATGGTGATCGTGAGTGGTTAAGCTGCCGAAATAGCACACAGGCTGAGATCTCCAAGTGGATAGATTTACTTAAAACACAAAACGGCAGCTCGAGTTCGTTGCGCCTTCGTAAAATGTGGCACACAGATGTGCCATCAATTCAAGGTCCCTGGACACCATTTTTACTACGCTCTTTCGACGCCCACAAGCAGACTTACCCCAGCACCGAAGCTTCCAAACCACTCGATGTACCACAATCGGCCACCGAGAAGCTAATCGAATTGTTCAAGCAGCAGCAATTAGAGGCAGACGATGTCCTGGAGCAAAAACGTGCCGAGTAAGATTGTTGGGCAAATTAATAAATAAATGTTTTAGTTGAGTTTTATAATTACAATAATTGTTGCTTTTTATTGTGAAAGTCAACATAAATTTGATATCTTAACAAATAAATATATATATATGAATTAATAAAAACTTAGGAGGACTATAACTTTAATCCCAACAATTACAATATCATAAGTATGCGTGACTATCTTTTGTTACGGCAAAAATTTTATAAATATCATATTAGATAACCTTGATATGTTTGGGGAACATTAAAAATATCTTCTTTGTTTTTTCAAGCACAACGGTAATATCATAAATAATGCTTAAGGTTGTTGACCCTCGGGCTTTAGGCCTTGAGGCTGGAATACATAATAAGAAGTACATGTGTGTTTAACAGGTTTCGAACACAGCACAAAACAACTCTTGATATCTGTGTGTGTTAATTAACATTTTCTAACAATTTGTTTTTTAATATACTTGTGGTCTTTTTTGGGAAACTTTTGTGGAGATCGGAACATAAGAGGGGGGGGTTGAATAAGTACATGTTTATATACGCATTTTAAACGTACATATCTTAAAGTTTGCTAGCGAGTATATAATTGCATTTGAAAAGCAAGTTTTGGAGTATCAAAACAGACAAAAAGTATCAAACATTCTATAAACTACATTGCGCACATACGCACAAAGTATTTAAACAGACTTTTACACACTTATTAATTATACAATTACAATTACATTGTTAATAAAAGCATTTTGCTTGTGAGTTTAGTTTGTTGTCTTTGTGAATTCCTTTGGCGAAATGCATTTCACTTACAATCTAAACGACAAAAATGTTAACATTGTCTAAAAATAAATCAATCAATTTGGACGTATATTTTTTTTTTTTTTTTGACCTCGACCTAATAGGCGTTAAGAGCGATATCACTAATACAACAAACATAATTAATTTTCTGGACCAGTTTTTTGTATCGGTTGATGTTAATTTCTATTAAACTAGCTGTTAGTTGTGATGGTGTGTGTCTTTTTGGTTTGATAATAGCCCCTCTTTCAACAGCTTTTGCAGCGCATACAATCTGCTTACAAGTCGCCAGTTTCCATGGCTGAGTTAATGTCTGCAACAATATTGGCCATCACCTCGCGATATGGCGAATCCGGTTTGAATGCTGTTTCCAGCAGCGATGCATCACCAAAGAAATTAAACACCTCATCAATGCGGCCAATTGACTTTTCTGTTAAGTGTGGTTGCACTATGGACTTGAGCGCCACATGCGACTCCTTAATAGACTTTTGCAAATAAGCCAGATCGAAGGTGAAGTCAACCTCGTAGAATGATATGATGGACAGTTGTGTGTTCTAAAAAAAAACAAAAAATTATATAAATCGATCTATACAAATTCATAGTGATTAACTATACCTGAAATTTGCGCTTGAAGTTCTCCGCATTTTGCAACTCTTCGACGCTAAATTGATTATTTCGATGCAGCACTCCAATTTTAATAACTATTTTGATAATATTTTTGATTAATTTCTCTGCGCGCGGTTTACTGCCTGTGTGCATCTTGCACAGCTTGTAAAGATTATCCAGCAGCGAGGCCGTCGTGCCATCAATAAAGGTTTTTGCTATATTTTTTGTTGCCATGCGTGAGAGTATTTTCTTTTGAGCGCGTAACCCGATATCGTGCGACTTGAACACATTGTCCGTCATCACAGCTGCAAAGAGTTGTTTAAATGGAATTACATTGAAGTTTCAAGTTTTTGAATTGGTAATTTTTTATAAATTAAAAGATGTGAAACTAAAACAGCAAACAAAACAAACTAAGCAATCAAATCAAATGGTATTGTAGCTGCAATTACCTTCCAGGTTCCAGTAGTCAACGCTCCAGAGCAGAAGGCTCTGTCTTAAGCCTGTGACAGACATATTCTCGTCTGTTTTACATCCAGTCGTAAGCATGGGAGGTTCGATAGCAAAATTTCAAATATACAAACAAACAATCACACACACTCAAACACACCAAATTGATACAAAAAAAATGACTTCACTTAAGTTTGGAGATAACATATAGTGAATTATGGCTCGATGGAACTTTACAGCAAAATGCTGTCTGAGTTCTTAATAAAGTTACTTCTAACGGCTTTCGTTGCATACTACGTGCTTGTGCCATAAATGGAGCTATGAGGAACACACAAAAAAGGGGTCTGGCCGTTAGACCAATATAATTAAGCAGGCACACATGTATGCAGTATATATTTTTTGTATACTCTATGCATACGAATATTTTTGTGATGTGCCATGTTACAACCAAAGGTCACGCGATATGCAATACCTACCAACTTACTGGCTTTATAATATGCCACAGGCCCAAGGACATAGTATAGCATTTGGTAGGTCCGGGCCGGATGTGGGTGGCACAAAGGGGAATGCGGAAACGACGATTTGCCAGTTGAATTCTTATGAAAGCAACTGCGCGTGTAAATGCTGTCCAATTTTATCGTCCACTGCATATATATACATATATATATATATATATATAGCAGTGACTGCTGCCGTTTATTATTATTACACATTTGTTGTGGCGTTGGCGATTGTGGGTGAGAGCTCTTTTGTTGTATTATTGATTTCAGGAGGCAACCACTCAAGCACAATAACACACTCACACAATCATATGTAAACACAAATCATAGACACTTTTGGCGGTCAATTACCTGTCCACTAGCTCACCTGTGAATCTTCGTTGGTTCAATTGTCCTAGAAATCCTTAAAAATTACGTTGAGATGTTAACGTGAGCAGCAGGCGAAAAGCTTTATTGCAAGCTCAGTTTGTGAACCAAATAAAGTAAGTAAAATGTACAGTGGATCAATTATGAAGGAAAACAAAACCATAAACTTATGTGCAGCAAAAAAACGACGCAAAATAAACCCCAGAGATGACTAAAGTCATCGATACAATTTTAAATAAGTGACATAAGTATCGAAACTTAATTCGCTATCGTCAGCTGTTACACAATTCGACTTAAGTGTGACCGTATGCAGTAAAACAATAATATAGCAGCCGTTTTTTTGAATTGACTGTGATTAATTAGATTTTATTTTCACACACCCACACATACACAGAATATTTTTCTGAAAAGCTTATAACTAGAAAGAGTGCACATGCACAATGCCTACTTATTGGAAGTCTCTTTCGGATTGTAGGGTTTCATCAGGTTTTCAGAAAACGCTTTAATGCTCTCCGGTCCGCGTACCTCTTTCTCGAGCAACGGAAGCTTGGTAACATGGAAGTCCTCATATAAGTCGGCAATCTGGTCAAGATACTTCTCCTGGATCTTGTAGCGCGATGCGCACATGCTGCACGAATTGTGCGATTTCTCCAAGAACAACAATTGATTGACAATTATATTGTGCACATCAATGCCACACTTGGTCAATTCCTGCACCAGGCGCTCAGTTTCATAAAGCGAAAAAAACTCGGCAATGCAAACGCACACAAAGGTTGTTTGACTCTGCAAATAGAAACATTATTAACATATCCATCACTTTGACACTTAAAAGTCAACTATATATACGCCAACAACTTGTGTATTATTACCGGGTTCTTAAATTGTTCGTTGACCTGAGTAATGACACGCAGCATGTCGTCTAGCTTTTGTGACAATGTATCCGCGTTCACATCGGCCATGCCTAACATGGACACGAACTGCGTCAGTAGCGGCGCCAGTTTCATCTTGAGCCGCAACAGTTTACCTAGACCCTTCTCGACTACTTGCGGGAATGCGATGAGGCGAAGTGTATGTCCAGTCGGCGCTGTATCGAACACCACAACGGAGAAGTTCATACCCTTCACTAGCTTCATGACCTCGGCGTAGCTCATGGCCTCATCGATGCCAGGCAATGCATTGATCATTTCCTGCATGACACCCTTGCCGACACGTAGTGCCTCATTCTCGCCTTCAAAGTATTCGTCGGGCAGTTCGCTAAGACCCGCATTTGGATCGATTTCCATGGCGAACAAATTGTTAAAGCCATTGACCTTTGTAGGCACCTTGGTGAACTTTTGATCGAAGGCATCGGATATGTTGTGTGCCGGATCTGTGGAGATGATGAGCACAGATTCACGCACCTTTGCCAGTTGCACTGCCAAACTGGAGCTGTAGAGCATGTTTTGCACACGATTTAGGTTTTTTCTGTTTTTGCTTTTGTTGGAATTAGCATTGTCTCTGTCTCTCACCTGCAAGTCGTTTTGCCTACGCCGCCTTTACCGCCTACAAAAATCCATTTAAGAGATTCTTGATCCACAAGATTTTGCAAGCTGGGGTCTAGGGGTGGTAAATTGTCGACCATATTGTAAAATTCCTATCGAGACACGTAATTTTTGTAAAAAATATTATTTTATTTCAGGTGCTGTCTAGGGATGACAAAACAAATATATAAATATATCGATTTTGCGATAACCAAATATTATATAGCATGTTGTGCATATCGAGAATTTTTCGATGACAATTTTTGATTGATAAAGTTCGCAGTAACTCAAATCTATTAACGTCATGGGGTCAGGCTAGTTTTGTCTTTTTAAAATTAAGCAACTGTTTTTCCCAAATTCTCTGGATTTCCATCATATTTATTTTTCCAGATAATTAATTTCTGTTGTTCTAGAACGGAATTCAGAGCTGCCAACTGTAATCATCTTTATATGTTTATTCATACTTTAGGGCTGTATTTGAATTGTTTTGTTTGTTTTTATGGACTGCTGATGTTGTGCTATATATATTTTCCACTGTGTGTGCGCTGAACTATTTATTTAATATGTATTTCAGAGCTTGTAGTTATTTGATCTATTTTTCTTAGTCTAATAACATGTCTTTTTAAAAAAAAAAAGAACAAACAAAACAATTTAGATTTTGCTATATATTTCTATATTTTATATTTCAGTCTCCACCCGAACGTCATGAGCGACGCAGCGAGTGCGGCTACCTTGTTTAGTATACTTTGGGTTTGGTCATGTACGAGTTTATTTCAGTTGGCAGCTCTGTCTGTCAAATACTCGTTGGTTATTTGATTACTTTGAATGTTGCCGGACCGCAGAACTGGCTTAGTGCTTAACAACGACGCGAATAGCCGTTTTTAGCACTGGAGCTCTGCGGAGCATTGATTTGCATGTTTGTTCTGGGCTTTTGACTGTTAAAATGTGTTTGTTTTGTAACTAAACTGCAATAATTTCAAATTTTAAACAAAAATTCATAAAAAAAAATTAATTTTAAATCACACCTGAAACATGCAGCAGAAATTCGTTCAAAAGAAGTGAAAAGTGTAAAACGAAAGGCGTGGGTACTACCAATACTAGAAAATAGAAGCAAAGCAAGAGATTAAGCGTGTCCTGTATGTACATATGTGTGCGTGTGCGCCTACAAGATTTTGGCTCATGTGCTCATTTTTTTGTTGATTAAAGTGCCGAAACAAAATACTCGTGTGTTAATTGTCGAAACAAAATGTGTTGAGTATGAATAAAAATGATAACGGTACGCACACACGCCTTCAAAAACACAGCCAACCAGAAATCTTCGTTAAGTGAGCTGCCGACATCGCGGCCGCACCTACGTACATATGTCGATATGTGTATATTGCGGGCTTAGGTGTGTGTAGATAAATGGAAATAGTAGTAATAAGTGGCAAATCTCTTGCAATAAGCTAAGCAATAAGTTAAGGAATTGTCCAATAAATAATCTAATTGCACGGAAGGCATATAAAAATACACACGCAGTAGCAGTACCAACATATGTACGTACGTATGTAGACACACACACTTATACAGAGAGCCAAAAGAGTGAGACAGAGAAAGCACGGTGCCAAAAAGGAACGTCAAAAAGGAGAAGCAGCACAGCATACAGCATCGGCGCGTTGCGGGAAGATTGAAAATAAACGTGTAGTAGAGAATTTTTGAAGCACACTCCACACAGTTAAATCGCCCACAGCCCACCGCCCACTGCCGCCGTTTTACCCAGCGACTGCCCTCACATACGCATATACACGCACACACACTAACAAACAAACACTCACATCTACATTTGACATACATACAAACAGAGACTCGTATGCGCGAAAAGTGTAAGCCGTGCACAATTGGTGTTGTTGCTGTTACTGTAAGCCGCTGCCAAAGGACGACAGACGCGACGGCGACGACTACGCCGATTACGACGACGAAGAGGACGGCAACGGCAACGACAACGCCAACGAACACGACGAGGAGGAGGACGTGTTGTTGTTGTTGAAGCCAACGCAAATGGCAGACCCTCTAAGCGGGCGCTGCTTTTGAGACATGTCGTAATGGCCAGAGAGGTAAGTGAGATTTCTTGCAGGCTAAGCTAAGTAGGATACGCGCGGGGGGTACCGGCCCACATTTAAATACATATTTTTGTATGTGTGTATGTACATGCATTGCTTGTGAATCAAAATAAAGCATGCATACATAGTGTATGTTGTGTATGTATGTATATGTTGTTGCTGTTGCCGTTTCCTGTAACGTAAAACTGTAACAGCGGCCAAAATTTCCCTCTGCTAAAATTATAGTCAATTTAAAGTTGTTTGCCAAATCTCCGCTTATTTGTTTTCAACCGAGACACTGAGCTGCGACTAAGCCTCTGTTAAATGCATTAGTGTTTGTGATTGTGTGTGTGTATGTGTGTGTTTGTTTGTCACTGTGAGTGCATGCTTTATGCAGTTTCTTGATTTCGTTTCGCTTTGAGTTGCGGATGAGTGAATAGCTTTGACCCAAATAACTATGGTAATACACCCTACTGAATGTGCACATTTAGCTTTTGTTGATGCCCCACGTTCTTTTTTTTTACATTTGCAACATTTGTGTGTGTGAATGTGTGGTCTAAGTGTTTATTGTTAGTTTTTGTTTGCAATATCAAAATTAACAGTAACAGTTCTTTAAATGAAGGTGTGTGTGAGTATGATTTTGTGCGGATGCAGCCTGCAGCGACAAGCCGAGTCAGCGAGTTGCATGCAATGACAATCCTATATCAGTTGAATGGAATAAGGCTTGTTGAGTTGGCTCACCATACTTCGCGGATGACCTATATGATAATCACATCGCTTCTAAAGGACATTAACAGTAAAAGATTCAATTGACTTGCGGGTCTTGCGTAATTATCAAACAGATTGATACAACTTTGCCTTGGAAATTTGGCTTTTAAAACCAACATGCGTTCAAAAACAGTAGACCCCTAAAAATACTATTTACATTTTGGGGAAAATGTTAGCTTTTCTTACAGTTGGCAATGCTGGTTTTGCTGAGAGCGCAACAGAGCTGCTGCACATAAAATTGAAAATGCGAAATGTCGTTGCTCTTTCCCGCTGCTATGGATTTAATACGAATAACTGTTTTTGCTTTTTTTGTTTTTTGCTTTAATGTCTAAGGTGCAACAAAAAAAGAAGATAAAATACAGGTTCAGCTTAGTTATTTATAAAACAGATATTCACGGAAATGGGCAGGCTATACAAAATAAATATTTAAGTATGCATTTTATAGCATACTTTTGAGCGCTTAAACTTAGTAAAGTTGGAATTTCGATTATGTATTGCTGCATGCACATGTGCTGCAGTTTGACAAATAGAAACGTTTAATTCAAAAGTTTGATTCAAATCAAATATTTACCCACAGAGCTGCTTTACTGAAATCAACTGCTGCAAAAGGGAGCGAAGCAAATGAAAATGAAAGCGAGCAGCGGACCAAACGAACCAACTGCAACCTTGTGCAACTTCTGAGCGTCCCTTTTGTCTCTCGCTCTTCACCTGCGAGTGCGAGTGTATTGATGTGTATGTGTGTGTGTGTGTGTGTGTGTGCCTAATTGACAAAGCTTCTGGTATTCATCTAGCAAATAAAACGGTAGCTGGAGTCGGGAGCTGTGAGCCACTGTGAATCCTGAATACTTGTGGAGCGGTCGTGTGTGCGCACCCGTTTTGTTAGCTGTTAGCTTAGTGCGCCCTGATTATATCACATTGCAAATGTAGGCCAAAGCACAGATGTTACTACCTAAAAAAAAAGAGAGAATGAGAGAGAGAGAGAGAGAGAGCGTGTGTGCAAAACGACTATAAAAAAAGGACAGAGAAGAGGAAGCTGCGATGAAAAATGCATCACAGATTTACTACAAAATAGCAATGTATATTTTTTAAGCTTAGAAAAAGTTTTAATATCATTGATTTATAATTACTTAACACCAAGCTAAAAGTTTTTTTTTAATTATTTCCTTACTCCAAAGACTTAATTAAATTTTTGAGCGTAATGCATTAACAGTTTGTTCTATAAGTTGTAAATTTTGTGCGTTCAATGTACTCATTAACATAACAGAGAGATTAACATTTAGACAAACACACATACAGTATGCGTACTCACGAGCTTTGCTCTTCCAGTTCTATTCATTTATGCGCAGAACTTTCGCTCTCAGCAGCCTCTCACATTGTAAGTCTACATCTCTCTTTCATGTCGTTTCAAATCATTTTGGGGGACTGGCAATGCATTTTCAGAGCGAATAGTAGCTGCAGCAGCACAAAACAGTAACAACATCGCGTCGCGAGAACAGAAGTGATGTTCTCAGCGATGACCACACGACGACGGCGTAGACATGAGCCAAGAGCTCAGGAGCAGGCAGGCAGACAGCAGTGTGTGCCAGGCAGCCAGCCACAGCCAGCAAGGATGCTACTTTCATTTACGAGCGCTTTTCCGCAAGCTACGTGATTCTGCTGGCACATTGTTGAAATATTAAATTTTTAATTGGGTGTGACAAGTGCAGCAGCAGCAGCAGAAACAACAACAAAAGCAGCATACTAATAATTTTCTACAAATAGTACTTATAATAACAAATTCGTGTTTTTAATGGTGACAAACGTCAAAAAATATATCTGAAAAACTGTGCCACAAAAAAGAAGATTAAAAAAAAAAAAAAACATTAAATCGAACGCAGCACCTGGCCCCAGTCTCAGCGTCAGCCCCAGTTGCAGCACAAGCAGCAGTTGTACCAGCATCCCCCACTCCCCACCAAATGAAAACTCGGCGGTTTCAGGCACACGCAAACTGGCGCAAGGCGCGCGTATAGTAGTAAAGTGAAAGTGCGAAGGTCAGCTCTTGACAAACTCTGGCGCCTGCCCAGCCCAGCCCCAGCTGCTGTAACTCAAAAAAGAACAAAACTATTAACAAAAATTACGTTTCTAAAAACACGAAAATAACACCTCAAAATTAATATAAATATATAAACGCAAAGTCGAATGTTTACTTTTTTTTAAGTGCGCAGCAATTTGTTAACACTTTTGTAGCCCTACGCGACGAATTTTCCAAATGGCATTTAAACAACTACAATAAAAACGCTATTAACTTAGGCATAAGCTTTTTAAGGTTTTATATTCATAAATTTTCTAAAGAACATAAAAAAAACATTTAAAAAAACAGTAAGAATTAAATGAATTTTATATAACAGATTTTAAGTAAACAAATAACAAAATACAATAAAGAGAAAGAAATAAGTTTAATAAGTTTAAAAACTGTTGTAACATGTTAATTTCATATCGTTTGTGCAGTGTTGTAAATGTTAATTTTATTATTGTGAATTGAATCAAATTGAAATTAAGCTGTTATTAATTGCTTTAAAGTGGCTCTCAAAGGTGAAACAAGTTGCACCATGTGGTCCAATGCTCTATGCACACTGGGCGTAACAAAGCCTCTGTGCAATTGCCTGAGCATCAGACAAGTGGCGGCTGCAGCAGCCGCCGCTGCGGCAGTAAACCACAATGCTGGAGCAGCCATTACAACAGGACCGACGGCCACAACAAATGCAGCAGCTGGGGTAAAACAAAAATTAAATAATTTTAGCACATATCTAACAGCTTATTATCAATTTGCATAAGATCGAAAAGTCGTAAAGAAAAACACGCCCCTTTGCTGCAACAGCAACGGCAAAAGAGGCATAGGAGCAGCAGCA
The DNA here is from genome assembly GCA_018904305.1 of Scaptomyza montana. NCBI lineage: Eukaryota > Metazoa > Arthropoda > Insecta > Diptera > Drosophilidae > Scaptomyza > Scaptomyza montana. The sequence goes on from JAEIGR010000012.1 coordinate 1,174,567, forward strand.
GTAGCAGCTGATGGCCATATGGCAGCAGGCTTGACCTATCCCAACGTATACTTGCAGCACAAATACATACATATATATAAAGTCTGCCTTTTTCCATTTCTATCTCTCTCTCTCTTTCTCTTTATGCGTGTGTGTGTGTGTGTATAATACTGATAAGAGTTTTCTACAAACTGCCATTGCAATTCCAACTCGACTACCAACTCCAATTTGACATTAGAAAATTTATTACAAACAAATTCCAATAAGCAAACTCCAAAATGCATTTCAAGTAATTTTTCATAGCTTTAAACTTGGGTTGGCTATATGCATATATGTACATATACAATTGCATGTACATATGCATGTATGTACATACATATGTGATAGACTCTTTCTGTTTTTTTTTCTACTCGTTGTTCAGCTCGTGCGCTGCACTCGTTACTGGGTCACTGGAGCGCCACACTCATGTCCTTGCAATACATTAAACATGCCTGCTTCTTCTTCATCTACTATGTAGTTGTTGTTTTTGTTGTTGATGGTGCTTTCAGTGAAAGCTGCTCTGTTAGCTAACAGTGCACTGTAATTGAACAACAGCTGTGGCCGCTGTTATTGAAAAAAAGCCAAACTTTAAATATTCGTTGCGGTTAATTTAAATTGTGAATGGGTTTTTATATTTTCGGTGACCGCTTATGCCCTATGTGTGTATGTCTGTATGTTGCAAATGTATCATAATCCTGTCCTGATTAACTTTTATATGAGTCGCAGCTGCATCTGCCATCTAAGCTGGCAGCGGCCTTGACATTTGCCCCCTTTTCTTTATTTAGAGACTACAAACCCCAATTAGCAGTGAAACTTATGATGCTGCCCGGGCCTGCCACACCCACTTGTCACTCACACACACACAGGTGTCACACCCACACCTGCATACAAACACACGTGAACGTAATACATACATACATACATGTTAACTTATTAACTACTATAAGCCTCTGGCTAATCATGACAGTAAAAACTGCCTATGCAGAAACTTGACGTGGTATCGTGCATTTATTTTTTGATGAAGGCTAGGACATAATTGTTATGCAGAAAGTCAACAGAGGCAGAAACTGTTATACCTTACAATAGAATACTTTGAAATTTTGCTTGAGGGCTTCATCTTTGGTGAAATTTTTGGCCACCCTCATTATGAATTCTCTTCAATGTGAAACTCATATTTCATTCACTTATACAAATTTAGGATTTTCGAATAGCTGAGTTTTTTGTTTTGACAATTTAACTTGAGCAAACGAAGATTGTTATTAACGATGATTTATGGATTGGATCATTTTAGGGATTGTCTTAATATATTTTGTAGAATCAAGCTAAGCTTTCTTTTTATATCTTACATAAAATAAAATTGTATATGAGACAAAAATTTGTGAAACCAGTTCCATTTTATTTTAAATAGGATTATTAGAAGAAAAATATTATAGAGTATGTTTTCTTACTTTTACAACTAACTCTAGGAACTCATGACCCTATGGTTATTATGAAACATAAACCGTTTTCCAGCCTATCGGAACTTACTTTAAAACTTTAATACTGATTTGCTTTCTTTTTTTTACAGGAGTCTCGCGGCAAGCGACCACTTAAAATTTGGGATAGTTGGCGGAATGTGCGCAAAGGCGTCGTAGTAGGTACATTTGAGGAGCTACTGGTGCGCGGCAAGGACAAATTAGGGGTTCCTGCTTCAGAGCCCGTGCGCGTTGTTCTGGAGTGTGATGGAACCCAAATTGAGGATGGCGAATACTTTCGTACTTTGGCCAACAATACAGTTCTGTTGCTGTTGAGGCAGGGCGAACGATGGTATCCAACCGGTGTGGATGTCATAAAGGCTGGTAAGTGAAATTTAAAGTACCTACTCTACCCGAGGGTATAAATGCTATCATTAATATTATAGCTATATCAGCCATACCAAAAATCGTCTGTGAGACGATTCATGCCCTGGAACTGCACGATGAGACACCATCTTGGAAGATTATGGATAATAAAGGGCGAGTCACGGTCGTGTTGCACTGGGATCAGCGCCAAGGTGGCGGTGGAGGAGGAGGTGGTGGTGGAGGAGGAGGAGGAGGAGGAGGAGGAGGAGGTGGTGGTGGTAGTGGTGGAATGTGCATGGGCGTTGGCTTGGGCAGCAGCAATGGACTGTTGTCATCCGACAAGTATTCGCCCTCAAAAAAGGGTCTCTCCGCACAAAGTTCGCTGGATAACAAGTCGGTTTCGTCGCAGTCCTCACAGCAGCGTTACGCCAGCCCACAAATAACGGTCATCAGCGACGAGGGACCGGCTAGTATTTACCATCCGGGCGGCGTTGTCTTGCCACCAGGCGTTGTGATACCTGGCAGCAATCGTCGTCTCTCCAAGCAGGGTGGATCCTTCGATAGCGCCGTTGGTGCTGTCCATGTGCATACGCCCGAGTGTGCCCATCACGCGCACACGCCCAGCCGTGCAGGCAGCCCGAGCACCACAGAATGCGATTTCCATTGCTGTGCTCTGCACGAGGAGGGACGAAAGATCGCTGTGCACAAGAGTGTGGCGACGTCGCCCATACAGGACGGTAGCTGCAGTCCGCAGCCGCAGCTGCAGCATCATCAGGCGACGTTGTCGATGTCGTCATCGGTAATGGATCCTATGCTAGGTGGAAGCGGCAGCATGCAGCGCCGCTCATCGGGCGCTAAGGGTCATGTTCGTTTCCTTGACATTGCACCAGAGCGCGATAGTTCGGAAAGCGAGACGGAGAATACGGTAATGGAGGATGATAAAACGACGACGGAGAAGTTTCTGCTGCTCATCGATCAGCTGTCGGTTGATCAGAAGCGCCATCTTAGCATCAAGGATATCGGCATCATACTGGAGCGCCTCAACTCCAAGATACTCGATGTGGAGCGTCTGGATCGTGAATCGGAGTCGGATGATTGCTATAACTGGACGATAAAGGCGACAATACGCGGCGATGCGCTGCGCGAACTGGGCGTCATCTATAATGGCAACTACTATGCCATATCTGAGCATCCTGGCTACAAGGAGGAGCTCGAAGAGAACGGCGAGGAGGTCGAAGAGGAGGACGAGGAGGATAGAATTTAAATTACAAGTGGAAAAAAGCAAAACGAAATAAACAAACGCAAAGAGGTATCAATAATAACCGCATTTTAGACAGGATCGGATGCACAGCAGCAGCCTTAGTTGCAACTGTGCCCGCACTTCCTTCCCCACGCAGAAACGAACATAAAAATTCACAAAAACACATACAAACACTCCTACATATAATATGAAACTTAATATACTATATGAATTATAAAAACGTAAGCAAAAAAAAAACAAAAACAAGAAAATGCAAACAGCACATTGTACAATAGTGAAGTAAGCATAAAAGTGAATAACATAAACCAAGAAAACCGAATACTGATGAAAATAATGATTACAAATTCAAAAGCCAATATAAACGAATAAAGTTTTTGTAGCATTTAGCGAATTTGTCATTGGCCGGGAACATAAGTTGTAAGCGATAAGCGTTAACGAACCGTAATTGCACATATTCCAAAAAGTATTTATGTTCTGTTATTATTATTATTATGTTATTTATTCAAACACTATTATTATTATGATTGTTGTTATTGATTTGTGTGCCAAAAACAGCCAAGATCATGCCTTAGTTAGTTGTAATCCCAATCAAACTAAACAGTTTTCGCACGAAATACAAAAGTGATCGCTCGTTAAAAAAAAAACCAAACAAATAATTGTATTTTTAGCTAACAAGTGTTTTACAATAATATTAAATGGTTTAATTGTAAAATCAGATGCCAACTGTCACATATGTTCTTATTCGCAATCGATCAATTTTTGTTGATTGATAACTAACTTGGTCAAATCCAAAACCGTTTCCACAATCAAATCTTATAGTGATTACTTATGTGTAGTGCCTAAATTAAATTCCTTCAAGAGCACATTGGTATTGAAATAAACCCAATTTACTTGCAGTTGATTTTTTTGTGGCTTCCATCACTGAGCATTTATAGGTATAGTTATATGTGTAAATGCTTAGTGCTTCCATATAATATATGTTGTTTCAACTGTCTTATTAGTCTATTATAAGTAATCGAATGCTAAAACATTTTCCTAAATCAGCATTTCAAAACTGCCGTTATTTGTAGTGTTGTAAAACGTTAAAATTCACGCACAACAACAGCCAAGAAAAACATTTTGGCAATAATCATATTTACATTGATAGTCTGGCTTAAAATTGAATGCGTTCAGTAGTTATACTTAAATTGTAGAAACCAAACCAACAACAAGAACAACAAAAAAGAAAGCAGATATTTTTTAGCAAGAACACATTGTGTTTTGTCAAAACCCTTTTCCCTATATTTCTATCCCCACCATATTGCGTTCATCTGAAACATCAGAACTGCAAGAATTGCGTTATAAGAGAATATATTTAATAATATGTCTCAAAGCCAAATAACATATGATGATACAATTGAAACACTGCCAACAACAACAAGTTGATAAAAAAAAAACTCGTAACAAATTTGCATTTGACACTTGTTATCATGTTAAACAACAGTGAAGATATTTAACTCAAATCAATTTGTTTTGAACATAAATAATTCCTCGAACCATTTTTCAGTATGTTTTTGAAAAGTGTTCAACGGAGCGGAACAACAGAAGGTTCTTAGCAAGAGCAACAAAAAAAAAAATAAATAAATAAATAAAACAAAAACAAAACAAATAAGCACAAATAAAATACAAATGAAAACCTTAAGCTAAAGAGCATAATGGTAAATCCCCTTAAAAATGTTATTGTAAAAATCAAGCAAAATAACTGTTCAAATATTTCGGCGCTGATTGTAAACTCTTAATACACTTTTAATGCTACTAATCTGTGTTTTGTGGCCAAAAAGTATATTTCAAATGCAGATAAGAGTAAATAATATCTGTGCCCCTGTTTCCCACACTCCCCAACTTCAACCAACTATAAAAATAGCTATATATATGGGTGTTTCCGATACCGAGCAGCTGCTGGGTCTAACGGTTAGCTTATCAGCTCTCTGGAACCAGCTGAAACTGCTTGATACCCTCCTGCCGCGTCTGTCTGATTAGCTAATAAACGAAAATATGTTGTTTCTAGCTCCCTTCCACCTTTACCCGATACCCCTTACCATGGCACACATTTGGACAAAAGATCAGAACAGATCGACCGTTAAACATTCTTTATAAAGAAAGTTTTCCATGCACAAAAATAAGAAAGTGTATTAAAGTTAAAACGCAAACATAGCATGTATGAAACCAAATCGATAATTGATTACAAATGATAATAAATACAAGAGTTATAGCAAAGAATGAAAACCAAAAGCGGAAAACATAAGAAATTTAATAACAAAGCAAACAAAAAGAACTCACAATTAGTAAACAAAACAAAAAATATAAAACGAATTCATTAGCGTTGTTTTAATTTATTAGTAAGTAAAAAAACAAAATGAATGAAGAAAAATGAATAAAGCAGAACGTGCAACAAGAATGATATACATAATATAAGCCGCAAAGTACAGTGGGAGTCATGATATAATCGAAGAAGTCGAGTGCTACAGAAACGTGCACTATTATATATACATGCATATAGTATGTATGTATATAAACAAATAAAAATACCTATACATACTCAAAGATACATTGCATAACATTTTATAGTAAGTGAAATCGCAGTATATAAACATACAATTCAAATTTCCATACCAAATTCTGAATAAGGAATAATGACTTCTTCAACTGACTTCCATAATCATAATCATTGTTAACACTTAACTATAATGAAATTGCGCTTTAAAAAACAAATACAAGTTTGTAGCCCATTTTTTTTGTTTTTTGTTTACACACCACTAGGAGATATCCCATATCTTCCTGATAAAAAACCTAAGTTCGACACAGTACTTACTTATCTTTTAGCCAATCCGAAAAGAAAAAAAGAGATATAAAATGAAAACCCCGACTAAACTTTAACACGTAACACTCTGTATAAATGCAATCAGTTAGATTTATAAGATAAAAAAAAAAGAATTTGATGTAAAATCAATAAAACAAATCAGTTGCATTAGTTAAGCTACAAAGCTGAAGGCTAAGGAAAAGTTAAAGGCGAACGTGAGGATGAAAGAAAGATCTCAATGGATGTGGGATGGAAAAATGAAAAGTGGCCAAGGCACGCACAAAATCAAGATTATACGTTACATTGTTTTAATATAACAAATTACGAATAAATTGATCAATTAACATATATACAAGAAAAAAAAAACATAAACATAAACATGAAGTAAGTGACAAAAAAAAGAAAACCAAATAATGAATTGTTTTTATTAATTTTGTTAAAAATGCGAGTAAAACTTAATAAATAAACAAAAAACATACAAATACACACAAAAAATGAAGAAACAGAGTAAATTAAAAGCAAAAAAAATAAAAATAAAAAACAAAACAAACTCAATTCAATTAAAAGGTAAAAAATAAAGTTTAATAAAGAACAAGCTCAAGTTGTGAGAACAAAAAACCAAATTTGTTCAAAAAACGTAAATGTAACACATACACACAAAACGAATTAACACAAAACGAGTAAAAGGAGTTAGTATTTATAATAAACATTAACGACAGAAGAAAAGAAAAGAGATAAACACATACAGCATGAATAAAACATTTAAAACATGCAAAAGTAAATAAATAAACAAATAAACTTAAACATTAACATTCATAAAAAAAAACAAAAAAACAGAAATTGGACTAAACTAAACATTCACCATGGGTAAAAAAAACAAACAAACAAACAACAAAATAACAAAAACAATAAAAAATTCGATTACAACAAGAAACATGAGCAAAAGTAAAAACAAAAGGTTATTTATGAAGCGATTTAAACAATAAAACGAAAAATAAATATAAAAAAATTTAAACAAAACTGAATAATTAATTACGGCATTGCGAGCGGAAGTGAACTCAAAGGGGATTCACACTGAGATCAAGATCAAGTCAATTATTGAACAAGCGGTTTATTTAACAAACAACACAACAACAAAAATCACGTAGTTTGTTTTTTTTTTTTTTTAAAGGTTAAATGTAATGTATTCAGTTCTAGAAAAATATGTATACTTAACGCATAACATTGTAGGGTTTATAGCCTGACCAGTTGGCACAGCGCTCGTTTAAAGAATTGATTAAGTACGCTGCATATTTATGTATGCTTGAGCAATCGACTTTTGTTATAACACTCAAAAGTCATAAGTCACTTGAAGTTGTGCAAGTACAAATATTATATACATATATATAAAAATGCGCGTGACTTTTCTATTTATATGTATGTATATTTCTGTATAGATAGATATGCAACTGTGTGACACAATGAATCGGTGCTCAGCCCCATTCAACGACAATTACAAAACAACAAAAAAAGTGACGAAAGCTAAAGCTTTATCATTTACCACACACAGAGACATACATATACATACATACATTATTCATCAAATTCAGACGATATCTAACGAGCACAAGTTATTGATCATCTCGTAGTCTGGTTTTGACTGGCGATAGAATGATTACTAGTAAAGAATGCAAACATTGCTGCCCACATGGGCAGGGTGTTTGCCGAGGAGGTGGAATATTTAGCTGGACGTTTGTTGAGTTAATTGAATTAAGTAAGTCACTTATCAGACGCGTGACTAACAACTAATTGTGTGCTTCGATAAACCTAACAACTGGCTATTCGTTTGTTTTGTTTTTTCGATGGCTGCTTTTTTTTTCTATTCATTGTGTATACATATGGTTTTTAGTATTGCTTATTGTCTTTACATTTGTGTGCTGTGTGTCTGTCTGTGTTTTCGTATGCGTTATTAAGTATATATTGTCTTTATTCGTTGTTGACTTAAATAGTTTAACAAGTGCGTCTAAATACATTTAAGTAAGTTGATTTTTCTTTTTTTACGTTTAGGCTAAATATTACAAACGAAATCACTACAAAAAAATGGAGGGTGGTCGGGGGTGACGATGGCGCGTCAAACTGGGGCGCAATATAAGGAAATTCACAATTCACATTTGTATGTGGTTAAGCTGCCGTTTTCTATTTGTTGCTGCCATCCTTTAGCACGGCGTCTGCAGTTTAGTGCTGCTGCGCGTAAACTTCTTCAGTAGCTTAGAGCTCCATTTGTTGGATCTTTTCTTATTCTCCGAATAGGTGGAGAGATTAGAGTTGCTAGCGTTGAGCGTATTATGCTGCTCCTGCATATTGATTGCGCTAACCGAATGCGCATGTCTGAGCGGTTTGCCAGCGCTGCCATTTCGCGGCGTTGGACTAAAATTGAGCGTCAATTTCTGCAGCAGCTTGTCCTTGCGCTTTATCTTTAGTTCGGGCAATGGTGCCGTCGTATTGCCTGACATGGGCTTAAACTTTGTTTCGCTTAAATTCCAATCGGATAGATCTGTGACATCCGCATCGTTGATCAGTATGCGTGGCGTTTCTGGTAGAGAAATCGCTTCTGGTGTTGTGGGTCTGCAATAAGTAAATCACTTTGTGATATGGTTTGCTTTTCAATAAGGGTTTATTAATTATATTCGCTTACGTGTGTATTTGCTGACTTGCACTGTAAATGGATGCAGCATCGACATCCTGCAGTGATCTGGCCAACTTGTCCCAGAAATTGAATAAACTAGAGGTGTCTGTATAGTTGACATGCGTGTAAATTGCCAGCGTTTGGGGTATTATCATATTGTGCTTGTAGAGTATGGGTATAATCTTGCGTGTGTTGTTTTCTAACAAAAATTGAATATATATTTATGTTAATTAAATTAGTTTGATTTAATTCTCACCGATTTGCAGCTTTTGCGTAAAGTTTACTAGATATGTGTTCTCACGACTTTTGAGAAATTCCTCTGTGAGAACAACTATCAAATGATTGCAGCGTGTGGCCATAAACTGTGAAAGTTCCACGTGCTCAAATGGGACACCCAAAAGCAAATCTCGATGCCTCAAGAATAGCTATACAAAAGTTTATAATACATATCTTATGAATGTGCTCGAATTTGGAAACATTTAGTGACTACCTTGAGATTATAGGGAGGAGACTCAAGATTATTCATGATGTCGGTGGCATGCTCAATGTCTGCCTCCGCATACAGCACACAGGCATTGTAGCGGGGCAAAGGTTGTCCATTTTGCAGGCACTTTTCATCATCAACGCTAAGCAGATTGACATCACGAGCTAAACTATTGTTGTTGTTCTTCTCCAAGCACTTGACCGTAGGCGTGGGACTTTCGCGTAAATTAGCCAATTGCTCCAGCTGCTGTTGCTTCACATTATAGCGTTTTGTGTCCTTGGCTAGAAAGTGTATATTGGTATATATTGAAGAATATGATTATATGCGTAAATGTGTGAGACAACTCACTCAGATTCTCCTGTATATCATCACGAACATCCCAACGATCGATGATGCCGAGAAACTCTTCAAGATGACCAACCTCGGCCGTTTGCGGATTATGCTTGATCCAGCTGTTAATAACCAGATCCATAGGCATATTGGCATACTCATCGACATAGCCACGCTGACCCGACAGCGATGCTATGCCTCGCCAGTCGCGCTCATAGCCCTCCTCGGAACGCAGAACTTTTTTCCGATTGAGCATGCATGCCAGCTGCCTGCGCGTCTCAGCGCTTAGATCTTTTAATGGTGTACGATTAAATCCGGCGCTGATGGTTGGCTCGGGCCCCGGTTGTATCACCATTTTTGGATAACGATAACGATCCACTCGACAAACGTCACTGGTCGTCGTTGAGCAATGGGAATGGTATTGGTTATGTGTTTGCTGCTGATGGCATAAAAATTGAGGGAGCATTCGCGCTTGCAATTATATTTGTTACGAGTTTTCACTTGATATTTATCAGCGAGCGGCCACTTAGGTTATCAGTCAAACAATAAAATGAGTTGCGCGTGAGTCTGTCGTTAATTCTGTTTTATATTTTTGGTGTTTACTGATGCTATTGTTTTTTTTTTATTTTATTTTTTTTATTTTGTTTGTTTTTTGAATGAGAAACTGAGTCGTTGTAACTGCGCGTGGGGGGTTGGCTGGAGTGTTAACGGGTTGACTTTTGCGGGGAACTTCGCAGGCAGACGCACGGACAGAAAAAACGGCCGTGCGGGAAATATGCTGAACTGACCTCGAGCACCTCGCGCCGCGTCACCGAGCACGACGTCGCTTATGCTGCTGTAGTTGTTTATCTGTTTGCTTCTGATTTTGATTGTCTTTTTTTTTATTTTGGTGTACCCCCTGCGACCCGTTGCCAGTCTGTCAGCGCAGAAGATTTAGTTTTAAAATTTTTTTTTGCACTCAAGCACACACACAAACAAAAATTGCGTTGACACACGCGACACAAAAATAAATTTTTTATTAAACAGAGTGCGCGACTTGCTTGTTGTTTTGCTGGTTTACTTCTGTTTCTCTGTTTCTGTTAGCTGTTACTGGTGGAGGCTGCTGCTGCGTTGTCGTTACTCGCTTGTTTATTTAGTTTGTTTGAGTTTTACGTTCCAAATGCTTTTGTTTTTCTCGCGTATTGCAGTTTATTTACTGCCGTTAGTTACTAATTAATTGCGTTCGTTTCCCTATTTTCTGCGCAACAGGCTAGCTGTTAGAGTTGTATCAAATCGTTCGAAATATGTTCGATCGAACGACTCACTAATCACTTGATGAGCGAACTAGTCACCCTAACTGCTGTTCATTTAGTTCTTTCTCAGCAAAAATAACATTCTACGATATCTGTAATAGACGAATAATGTAACTGTTACTGTTAATGCTACTGCTACTGTTACTTGGTCAATGGATATCTTGACTTATAGACTAAGTACCTAAAAGAGAGGAAAACGGAGTTGGAACGAAATATGTATAAATTTAAAGCGGACAAATAAGGAAATAAGAAATAGCGAGTAATTCTCATCATTTGATTTCTCCGCTATACTCCCTGACAACAAGCTTGTGCAAATGTATGTATATGTATACTGATATATTAGCAATATGAAAGGAATTTTTAGTACTATTAGAACAAGTTGTATATATTTTAATAAACTAATAATTAAATTAACGTTTATTGAATTTTTATAATTAATATATATTATCTTTACATTCAAATTATATATGTCCATACATATTAGAGTTTATATTGACTTTTATTGAAGGGTATTTTTACTTTGTGCAGTTTGTTCGCCGTAGCTATGACAAGCCAGCACGTGTTGTTTTTGCCTTTTGCTTAATCTCGATTAGCACACGCACATGAATACACACAAAGACGGGCCTAACCTTGTTAAGTTTTTCAGTCAGCGTAGCCGTTTTGCCGTCGGCCAATCAAAAATGTTTCATAATATATATTATTATTTATTATTATTATTATTATTTATAAAAGTAAATGCCAAAAAGATTATAAAAAACATATTCAAGAAAATGTAACGCGGTTTTGATCTTGGATCATACAAAATTAAAAATGATTATCTGCTAAATTACGGCACGACCATCTATGAAAGATATTGGTGTTGACATAAACTTTTATTGTTTAAGGTTGTTTTTTGCTCTATGCATTAGTGTACGTTGCGGAAATGTTTACAGCATCTTAACACGAACAATTCTGATTTCCCGTCTTTCTGTTAGTCAATGGTGTGGAGCAAAACTGTTAGCGGAGACAGCAATGTAAAATACATAATTTGGCTTCGTGGCATCGCCACAGATAGCGCCAAATTTGAATGCATGACTTAACATCAACAAAATGCGTTACAAAGAAGAGCGAAAAGCTGCGTTGCGCAGAAAGCTCGCTGCTATAGTCAAATTACTCGTTCAGAGCAAAAAGTGTTTTTTTTTTTTTAATGAACGATAAAAAATATTTGTTAGAGATTTATTTCACCCTGAGTTATATATCATTTCATTTCGGCAGCCTGAACTTTTTTTGGTTTTCGTCTAGAGTTTTGTCAATTTTACTTATCTCAATGAAAGAATTTTTATGTAAGCTACACACCACTGCACAACTTCGCATCAAAAATTTGTGATTTGAAGAGGATTAGATAAACACAGTCGAACTTCCATATAGCGAATCTCAAAGGGACAAGAAAAAACTCTTTTAAAGAGAAAACTTGTAATATGGAATGGTTTTTCGACTGAACTTAATCGCAGAGTTTGGAAAATGAGCTCGTTATATAGAAAATTTCGTTAAACGGAAGTTCGCATAATGAAAGTTCGACTGTATTATGATATTGTCAATGAGCCTCACATTGTTTAAAAAAATTACCTTTAACACTTGAGCTGAAAAGAAAGAAACAATTGAAATTAACAATTCACAGTTTCCATTTAAAAATTCCATTTATTTTCATTGATTTTCACTTTTGTTCAAGTTGGTTTTATTTTCATGTTTCGCATTTCAATACCCTTCAGTTACAAATACTGATATACTAAACAGGTGACTCAATTTGATTTACTTTTTTTGCTTATGATTTATATTAAAGTTTGGATTTATTTCTTCGTAGTTGATTTCAACATTGTTTTTCTTTTTCGTCTGATGAGTAAAACGGTGAATGCGCTTAAATTGTTAAAATTTCATGTTAAACTTCAAATACATTTTGATTTCGAGCAACAATTAACACTTTAGTTTGATTTCTCGCACACATTTAGGGTAATAAGTGGTTGTTATTTTTAATTGTTTGTAAATGTATGATTTAATTTTACTGCAAATTGTAAATTTTTATTTTATGTTCGCATCAAGCATTTTTATATTCATTTATTACATTTAAATTTAGCTATTTACACATAGCCGCAATTAGATTTTGTTTTTGTGTGTACTTTGTAAATAATTGCTCGAACTAGAGAATCAGAATCTCTAAAATTTTTTCAAATGCTACGATGAGCTGAGCTCTAAAATATGGGAAACCAAAATTTCGAACGTTAATTTTGTGAGTTGATTTCTGATTTCTTACAAAGCACTATCTTTTCTCGTATGTTTTAATTGTATTGTATAATAATTCAGCTTAGATTTTATACACTTAGCTAGTATGTGCTATTAAGTTTATCTTCATCTGCATAGTCTTCTTCGTCGACTTAATTATTTTTGCTTTTTATTCATGTATATGTTTGTTATATGTTCAATTTACTTATTTTAAATGCAATTACAAAGTACTTTGTTTTTGCGAAATTCCATTTCATTTGCTTTTGTATATTATGCATATTTCTTTTGTGTGTGTGTGTGTGAGAGTTTGTATGTATTTATGTATGTAGGCTCTGTGTACGTATGTGGGTGGGTTAGCTTTCGTCTTGCCGAAAGTTACATTGATTGATTTTTACATGCATATGTTAATTCAACTGGAGTTATGGTGTGTGTGTGTGTCTGTTGTGTGTGAATAGTGATATTTATAAACCTGATTGATGAACTTGTATTCCATTTAACTTTAGTTTGTTTTGCTAATTTAATCCTTTGTTTATTTCGATTTCCAAAACTGATTAAATTTAAAGCTTTTCATTTACAGTGTTTTGTTTTTCGTATTCGAAAAAATGAATTGGTTTTTCTTTTTAATAGTTACTAGCAGTTAACATTATTGACATCGATTTATTTTTATTAATTTTTTATTTGAAACTTATTTAATTTTCAATCTCTATGTGCTGCTCTTTAGGTATACATACACAAATAATATTATTTATATATGTATATATGTATATATAGTATGTACGGTTTTTTTTAATTCTCACTTTCGATTAGGCACAATCTTACACAAAAATTCGGGCTGTTTATATATATTTGACCATTAACGACATTCCATCGTTAAGAATTTAGCAATTATCAATTATGCATGTAATAAGTACATATTAATATTAATTTTTCCATTTTCCTTGCATTCCAATTATTAAGCTGGCTGAAAGAGAAATCACAAATTGTGAACTGCGTACTGTGCCTGAAAATTGAGCAATTAGTTGCATTTCCTGTTGCGGCTGAAACCGATAGAATATATATATGTAGACTTTAAGCTAATTTTATCTTTTAAATTAGCAACATAGTAAAATGCACACAAACATACTGACACACACACACACACACACATAAACATTATCAAAATAAACGAACTCAACTGACACTGCTTTTTGTCATCGAAATTGAAATAATATACAAAAATTTTACATATACATATACATATTTTTAATACCGAACAAAAGATATTAACTTGTACTTGTATAGTAGCATATATCTTAGTAGCGTTGACATATACAATTGCACAAGTTGAAAAGTTCTTCGCTTGAGTTTTTGGGTTTGCATTTTTAAAGTGTAACTTATTGGCTTAGCTAAATTTAAAATTTAATGTAATTTGACAACAAGCTCGTTTTGCACTTAAGTAACGTTTAATGTTTAAATGTTAATGTTAATTGTCTAGAGTCTAGTTTATTTGCTATTATTTGCTATACAACAACAATAATTTATGCCTTTGTCTCTTTTGGTTTGGCACACGAAAACCATGTGAGAATAAATCTGGTTTATGGAATTCGTTATTATTATTCATATTATGCACCTAATATTGTTATTAAGCTTAATATGAAAATTGTTGTTCATTTCCTTTTGTTTTCCTAGTTACCATTTGCTTAAGAGTTACAAAAACTTTTGCTTGCTTTTAACGTTTTTACTTACGAAATACTTTCAGTTAACAACTTTGTTTCAGATATACATGCTTAACTATTGACCAACTATTTAATGTGTTTTATTTTTTGTTTTTGCCAAACACGCTACGCACAAGCCAATCGCGAAGTGGGGGAGGGATTTGTTTACCAGAATCGTGTTGAAAGCAAAATTGAGTTTATTGAGCTAATAAAGTAAATTAAAACTGAAGTGAACATTTTGTGCAAGCTTTTGAGAAACCATTGTTTTTGTTTTGTTACCAATTACATATATTCAAACTAACCAAAGTTAATCTTAAAGTGATAATAATTGAACTTAAGCAGTGCATCTTGCCGTCGAAATCTTCTCACTATAACGTTAAGAACAACTTATAGATTATGAAACAAAAAATATAAACAAGTGGAAACGTTGCAGCCGGACGCAACCGACTGCGGTATACTCGATACCTGTTTAAAAACGGGTATCAAGAGGCCTGATTGCAAAGGAGTGCGGATACAGGGATGTGGATTGCGTTCAAAGATTGGCTGATGCAGAACTTTCGGGGCTGTTAAAAGATACAAGCATTGCGGCTAAGGTGGTTTGGGTGGGCGTGGCATCCAACATTTTGATGCAGTCTTTTGATGGATGTCATAACCTATCTTGACACCAAATTCAGTGGCTATAGCTAAAAAAACTGTGGAATATATAGGCCTTTCTGATTCCAAACTTCACTGTGGCTGGGGGCGAAATGGTTGGGCGTGGCTCCAAAATGTTTGATGCGGTTTTTTGGGAGATGCCAGTAGCTATCTTCTTACTAAATTTGGTAACTCTAACTGTAAGGGTGTGAAAATATGAGGATTTATCGATATTGAGCTATCGAATTTACCGATTTTCCAGCCACTCAGTAATCTTCGTACCCCAATCTTGATACCTTATATGTCCCGGCCAAAGATTAAGATATGTGGAAAGTTTCAAGTCTCTAGCTTAAAGAGTGTCGTTCATACAAAGGGACAGACACCATCACGGACATTGCACAAACCCAATTTACCTTCGGTATCGAGTATAAAACATAGTAAGGTAGCGCATTGGCAACAAAAACGGTGTCTACGTCCTATGTTTGGTTTTTGGGGACGCAGGAACAAATCGTAACACGTTAATTTAGATTAGACATACATGACAATAGTAAATACATTTACAATGCATTCTGAACCAACATTTAAAATAACATTTATTTTGCCTACAACTGAGGCCTATACTGGATCACTTTTGGTTTGTTACTTTGATTTAGTTTAAAGTTTTTGTTTTTTATACAACTTGACTAACAATCAGTTAAATAATGTATTTTATTTTTTGTATCTTAACGCTCAAGTTAGCTTTAATTTGGTTTTTGTTTGCTTAAGCTAAGTTTTATATTTCTTAAATCTTCTTTTTAATTGTAGTTGTAACAAAGTGTTTTATTTTGTGCGCATAACTTTTGCAAGTAGGGTATTTTCACTCTAGGAAGAGAGGGTGTGTTATCAAATAGGTTTTTTCCACATTTTCCTCATAGCCGTTTGTTGTCATTAGCATTAGGGTGTGTATTCAGTATTTGTTATGGAATCTGTAGAGCAGCATGCTGCTGATGATGTTGCTGCTGTGCATGTTGCTGTTGCTGCTGCTGTTGATGTTGCTGCTGTTGTGCCTGATACAGCAACTGTTGCTGTCGCTGCAGATTGAGTTCTGTTAGGTTCTTCATCATCAGTGTGCGTTCCAAATTCTCACGCATGCTGCGCTCGTTCTCCTGTCGCACTGACAATAAAATACACAAATTTATTAATATTATATAAATACAGAACATAAAATGATGTTTAATAATATAATAAATAGTTTATTTGGCAACAACTCTAATGGAACAAGCTTTATTTATTTATTTATATTGTCGTTATTATCACTTCTTTTGTTGCATTTTGTTTAAACTGCAGTTGAAGTAAATGCCTGTTGATGAATTCTTGAATATAACTTTCATCAATCCAGACTATTTACTTTAAGCACAGTTCAACAGATTGTATATGTGTTAATGCATAATATGCATATTTATATGTTTATGTTGTTGTATCCATTTGTTGTTGATAACTCGACTCGATATCGCACACAAGTTTTCTTGTTTTATTTGATTTGTTTCTGCCATGTTTTCGCGACGCTTTTGTGCATTTTACAGCAGCTTTAATTAACGGCGAACAAATTGACACGTTCAGCGAGAAAAAGGGGCGTGGCAAGTGCTATATTGCTGCTATAGCGGTATAAAGTGTCAAAATTTGTTTGGCAATCAATCACATGTGCACACAGTCTCAAATGAATGGTGCAAGGGGCAGGCAGAAAGTTGGACTCTGTGTCTGGGCTGAGGTCTGATTGCGTATTTGCGTCTGTTTTCCCCCTTTTTTTATTGCAAACCTGACATAGATTTCATATGATATTGCAGCAGAGCAGCAACTGTGCGGAAAGTTGAAAGGCTGCCGCTTTGGGCAGCATATCTGCATTTACACAGATACTGCAGCAAAAAAAGAGCATGGCCTCCAATTGGCAACTCGCTTCTTGCCCCTATGCCTGTTGCATGTTGCACACAATGTGCACCCTTAAAATTTAATTAAAAAATACTTTCCCTAAATGGCAGCACACACACACACACACAAACACATGCAAAAACGGCAGCCAAAATATTCAAGTAATTTTGCGCACGCGTTTATTTAATTGTAAAATTAGTTAGTCTTTTATTGAGTAGAGCAAAATATGCTGTTAAATTAAAATAGAATTAAGCTTAAATTCCTTTTTTAGTATATAAAAGGAACTGTTTTATTAAAACTTTTATATTTTGTTGATTTATTTAATTTATGCTTAAATAGAAAATAAAGTCTTTAAATAAAAATAATTGAAGGCAAAGAAAAACATTTTCTTCTAATACGATGGTGGTATATGAAATATCTTCCGTCTATTTTTGCAACGATCAGGGCTCATGTTAGTTAAGCTGCAAGCTTTATAGCTACTTGCAAACTTACAATTGGTTTTTTGTTTGCATAAAAAGGGACTGATAAGTAAAAATCGCCAAGCTTTTAAAGTTTAATATTTAAAGGTTAGCAAATTTTGATAAATCCTACAAATAATATAACCAAAACCGAAGTAAAAGATATTTGATGTAATTATAATTTGTCTTTTAACTTCTGTCATCAATGGTATTGGACATGACTATTAGTTGTACTTTTGAAAACTTCACTGCTGCTTTAAAAATAATATGCCTTAAGCTGCTCTCACGTTCGTGCTGGGTATTAAAATAACAAATTAAATTATATCAACACGGCAAAGGAATGCGGTTTTCAAAAATTCGCACTGATGCTGGTTAAATGCAACTACGCTTAAATCAAAAAGAGGCAAACGAAGCGAACACGCTTTTGTCGCCAACAACGACAAAACTCAAAACTCGAAACTCAAACAATTGGATTGTGTTGGGTCCACAGCGGATCACGTTGTCGGTCTGTGGTCGCGTAATCGTTGTCCTGTTTTTTGCTGCTGTCCTGCTGCTGCTGCAGGTGCCTTTTGGCAAACGTTTCGAGGCGTAGGCGCAACAACGTGTTAATGACGGCGACAACAGGTGCAGGATTCAAGGGGCAAGGGGCAAGGGGAACACAGGTGACGATGTTTGGCTGGCTGCCATTATTCACTTGTGCAAGTGCTACTGAGCACAATGGTGCCCCTATCCATACCCCCTCGCGGCGGGTGTGTATGGCTATTTGAGACCAATTAACATAGAACTTTCCCACTGGTAAACAAGTTAAATTGTTAACAGCCATAATGGTCGCTCATAAATGCCGCCGTGCAACTTTCTCTGCCTTTGTATGTTCGTGTTCAGGTGTGCGTAAACTTGTGCTTGTGTGTGAGTGGGTGCAAGTGGCGTGTGTTTGTGTACGTAGGTATGTATGTATGTTTGCTGCTTTTGTGTCTTTCATGTTGTTTAATTATAAATGCGGCGTTGAAAGCCACACACAGCAGACCACCTGCCCCACCCCTCGCGATAGAGATGCCACGTACCCAACGGGCCGAGTAGCAACCTGATGTGCTGCCATGACGGATGAAGACCGACGACTATGTAACTACAATGTAACTAATTAGTTTCCTGCCTCTGAGTGGGTGTGTGGGCTTGTTGGTTGGTTGGTCGGGTGTAACAGGGGGTGGGGTTTGTTACTTTTATTATTGCTGTTGTTTTTCCACTTAAATTGAAATTATTGATGCAATTTTGAGGTTTCCCTTTTGTTTGTTTTAAACAGAGCGAGAGAGAGAGAGAGAGGGAGACAGATAGAGAGAGTGAGAGAAGTTAATAAATTACACAAGTAAGCTGTATGATATTTGGCCATAAGCATGGGAAGCGAATTCAATTATGTAATTCATGAAGTGGCAATTGAATTTATAGTACAAATAAAGTCTTTATTGATGCACATTGAAGAACGTTATGATGAAAATAAAGCCTACATTTCTTCAGAAAGAATACTTAAGTTAATGGAAAAAATATGTGTTGCAAAGGTATTTATCCAGAACTTATTAGAAATTAATGAAAATTCGAGTTATAAATTTTATTGAGAAAAACTTTTTGAAAATGCCTTTTCTAAGATTTTTAAAAAATATAAATCAATCAGGGAAATTGTTATTAATATTTTTGTTTCTACTTTCGATTATTTATGCTTATTTAAATATTCTTTGATAAGTTGGAAGTTTTTTTTTCACACTGACAAAATTCGTGCAATTTTCCGGAATTAAATGAACAAACGTTGTCGAAAGGATCATTTTAATTGTGAATAAACAAACCAACATAGCAATCCGAATAATAGACTGTTGCAATCGTTTAATCAACTTTAAATATTTATTTATTCGTTAAGTGGTAATCATCTTTTTATTTGTATTTTTATTACTGATAAATATTGCATATTTAATATTGCAAATAACGTCTTTACATATTGTTTGTAATTTTTTTGTATTTATAGCAAATATTTGCTGTCAAAAAAGAAGGATTTATTAAGCTCCGGATGGGATTACTGCATTAACTCATATATGGTATACAAATACTCCAAAAGAAATTTGTTAACATATTATTATTCCTTGCCCATCCTTAAAAGGGTATTAAGCATGCGTTTAGGTCGTAAAATAATTGTGCTTATTTTGTTGTCTTCTTGTGATTTCATTTTCATTATTTGATGCGTATTATTTTGGAATCAAAAATGAAAGCATAGACATATCTTTGACATTCTTATCAGACGCATGCATGTGCCTGTCAATTTTCGCTTGATGCGATTTGTGGTTGTGCCTGGAAAGATTTGCCCTTGTTTGCTGGCTGTTTGTAGTCTGTTTTTGGTCGCGTGGGCATTTTGCTTACGCCGAGTGGCGTTTCACAGGACACTGACAAGGACGTGCAGTGAACTGAGTGGGCAATGTCACCAGCACAGGAGCTAGCGTTGCCAACTGTTAACAATTGTTGCTGCTTCTGCTTGTTGTGGCTGTTGTATCTGCTGCTGCTGCTGCACTCATTCACTCACGCGCACATGGAAAAGTAACCTAGTTTCATGCCGTAAAACGCAAAATTACGACAATGAGTGTGTGTGTGGGTATGTGTGTAAATAAGCGTACATGTCTGTGAGCGCGCACATATATATAAAAAGGATGTCAGCCGTAATGATGCACACACACACACACATATATAAAGGTAAACACACAAGCAGATAAACACACACAACTATTAAGTGAAATCATAAAAAGGGAGCACATGATAACAAAAATGTTCTTGCAGACACTGCCTCAGCCTCAGCCTGTCGGACATTCAGTTAGTGAGTCAGTCAGGCAGTCGTTGCCTTAGCCCATTGTCATTGTCTGTGCTTAGCTAAACACAACACATAAGCACAAGCACACACAAACACACACACACACACACTCAAACAAATAAACTCACACGAGGTGCTGATTAGTTTGGTTGGCTTTGGCATTGGGCGGCTGCTTTAGCCTGCTGCCAGTTTGGTGGTTGTTGTTGTTTGTTGCAGTCACAGCCCACAGCCATTAAAGCCGAGGTAAGAATAATTTTTTATGGCCAACGCATGTGTATGTTGTTGTTATTGTTTTTGTTATTGTTACTCTTACTGGTGTTTGGAAGTTACTTAGTCAGTCAGTCGCATAGTCATGGAATCAGCTCAATTTTCGTAAGTCAGTATCTGGCAGCTGTTCATTGGGGAGTACGTAACGTATTTTGTATGAGCTTATGGGCTATATACATATGCATATGGGACATATGGTCAGCTGACTGCCGCACGCAGCCCAACCTGAGTAATGATAATGGACCAACTGAACAATCTTAGTCTTTGGATGCTAGTGTATGTCTTATATACAAATCAGCGGTCAGAAGACAATTTGGAACAATGGGTTATAAAGTAAATTAATGGGATAATTTAATTAATTATTATTTCTGATTGACTATAATAAAAGGAATGTTTTTTTTGCCAACTTTATGTAGCAAGACTTAACTTCTATTTTTATCATACTTTATCTGTTTAGTTTCACTTTGACAGTCGGAAATTAAAAAACAAAATAATTCGAGCTCAAATATAATTAATAATGCTCATCCTGAAAAACAGGGTTTGTTTCTATTTTACTAAACTAGTATTTGTTATATAGAATTTTAAATATTTCAGTGTTCAGTTATGTTCTTCTGAAAAATAATGGAAGTACATATAACTTTCTTTTTTGACCAGCTTTTATATCAATACGCTTTTACAGAGAAATTTATCATTTTGCTACGCTTGTTTTGTCAAAATTCGATGCAACTTGTTTGAGTGAATTACATATCTTGGTCAGAGAGAATTTTTTACAAAATCTCCAATCCCATTTAACAGAATTATTCCAATCCAATTAAATGTTAATTTTTTGCCCATTTCTTTTGGTAAAAGTCACCCAGGCCACATGCGAATACACATTTATTTGTTACAAAAGTTGGCTCATTTAAAAATCATGCCATGAGTAGAAATTTTTGAATGCAAAAGCGAAAAAGTTGATTTTATTATTGACTTCTGCAATTGGCTTTTGTTGCAAACAAATTGGAAAATTTTATTTGGTTGTGGTTATATACATGTATTAAATAAATTATTTTTCGAAGTATTTGGATTTATGTTTTACTTTTCACTTTTGTTCACACATTTAGATTGCACTGTCGATTCGTAACAATTCTTGTTCACAAACACATACACTTTTTAATTTGAATACACATATTTGGTAATTATTTTGTACTTTTGATTTTGTCAAGATATAAAAAAACAGGGGAAATATTTTGAACTCATTCAAGTATTTTAAGATATTATAAAATAAAGATTCGACAGCGATAACCAAACACAAATGCGATAAATGAACATTAAGCGGAAATAGTTAAAAACATCATTGCCTACTTACAGGCGCGAAGTAAAATGTGAATATTTAATTGCAAATATCTCGCAGTGCTGTACCCAAGAGCTGTTGTTGTTTTTGCTGTCGCTGTTTCTTCTTAATAATCCAACTGCTCACTGCTTCTTGTTGAGCGGAATGTATTGCATCGTTGGTCAATTTGGAGACTGATTTGAGGCATCGGAGAGGACTCAAAATGAAGAGGCTCACATTAACACTCACGCGCACACAGAGAGCTGGATACAGGAGACGTGACAACGTGGCGAAAGAAGATGAAGAAGAGAAAGAAGATGAGGAAGTAGCAAAGGCAAAAAATGTCACCGAAATTGCGATACTTGTCGTTGAAGTTCATGATGGTCGCATGCCCGTATAGTGAACCGGAGTGTCTCTGCTAAAGGAGTGCGCCTTCTTTCCAGACTGACTCGTTCCGGATGTAAGCGTTACAATGACAACAAATACACTGGCACACACTAGGCATAAAAGCACCGTGGCGAGCACAATGCAAACGATACGTTTGCGCTTGCGATCCGCCTCCTCTTCCTCATCAGTCTCATCGCTGAGCGATTTCTTTTTAAGTTTGTGCGAGCTACCGCTAATGGATGCCTTGCGTCCGGCGGCTAACTTGTGATGAAAGGGTCGTAACACTTGTGCCGCAAATGCTGCATCGCTCAGCTCCTGTTCGTAGGTCAGCGAGGGTTTCCTTTCGAACGAGGGACGCTTCTCCTCGATGAATGCCGCAGCAACGGCGGCTGCTGATATTGGACGTGGACTGCGCTTAATCTCATCCACATTGACAACCGCAGTACCGCTTGGCACTGCCGTTGACAGTGGACGACTATCGCGTCGGTGGGGTGAACTCAGCTCAAAATCATCGCCAGCAACGCCAGCGCTCCCACTGCCTTCGCCAATGAAACTCTTTGACTTCTTGCTCGCACTTAGTGCCTCCCGGTAGCTGCGCAGTCGAACGCTGGCGCTGTGCATCGCTTTGGCCTGCTTGACGCTGGCGCTGGCATTTGTGCCCTGAAAAGCAGCCGCTGCAGCCAGAAGGCCCGGCCTGTGAACTGTGAGCTCCTCCAGATTGCTGGGCGACAGGTACAGTGAGCGTCCGTGTTGTGCGCCCCGCTTAAAATGATAGGCAGCACTTGCCGCTGCCGCCGCACTGTGCAACTGCATCGTATGCGTGCCAGAAGCAGCAGCGGCGGCGGCACTGCTGGTTGATGGTCGTCCATCGAGTTCCAGACTGTGTGTACTCTGCTGTCGTGAGTGGGGATGCGGTTCACGTTTCTGTTTAATGCTGTTCGAGGCAGAGGCAGCAGGCGGATGGGTGGCGCTGTGACCGGCTGCAAGACCAGGTGCTGTCTCCTCAAACGAACTGGAACTCTTGCGCATACGCTGCACGGCCACAGCGGCGGCAGTTAGCTCAGCGATGCCCAGCTCCTCCATTTTGGTGTGACTATTGCTGCGTGAACGTGACTCCACGAACAGCTCGTTCTCCAGTGATAGATTGGGCTGCGGAAAGAGTGAACGACTATCGATAGGCTCCAGCAGATCATCGTTCAACGAGGCATGTCTGATTTGCGCCTCTGCCATCGATTCAGGTTTGCTGCTGGGCCGTCTACCCGGATCGTTGAACGATCGATGCGAACGACAGCCCCGTCGACTGGGCGATGGCGAGCGGGAGATCTCCTTGCCGACTGGTGGGCCGGGCATGAGGAAGTTGGCACGCACCGAGCTGGTGCGTCGACTGGAACTTGCTGAGCCGGCTGCGACTGCCAGCTGAATTTGCTCCATGGCGGCGGGATCCTGTTGGGCGTGGAAGGAATGCGTTTTCTTCATCTGAAAATTGGTAGACGGATGAACGTCAATTGTGTCGGAGCGACGGAAGAGATTCTTTTTCAGATGTTGTTGCTGTTGGTGCTGCTGATGCTTTGTGACAGAGACAGCTGCTCTCGGCAGCATATCATCGACATCGATGAACTGTATCGGTGATGTGCTGCCACTATGCATGCCCATGCCCATGCCCAAACCTATTCCGCCCACATTGTCGCCCAGGCTGCTGCTGCTGACCAGATAAATATCCGGTTGCTGCTGCTGTTGCAGTCTATGTTGCTGTTGCTGTAGATGCTGCTGTTGGCCGAGTACTGGGCTGACCGCATGCGAGGTGGGTGAGCTGGTGGAGCTCGAGTGCGGGTGGTGCTGGCGGTGCGTACTGTGATGCGCATGCGTACTATGTGCGGGCAATTGGTGGTGTCTTGCCTGAGCGGCCAGTTGCTGAAATGTGTGCATATGCAGCTGGTGTTGTTGTTGTTTTTGGTGGTGGTGTTGTTGTTGTAGGTGGTGCTGTTGTTGCTGTAGGTGGTGGTGCTGGCGTGCGGATAGTGCCGGCGATACGGAACCGCTGCCGCCAGCAGCAGCCACCACATGCATATGTTGTTGGGGAATATGTTGTTGTTGTTGTTGTGCTGTTGTTGGGAGTGCTAGGGTCTGCGGCGGTGCAGACGATCGCACGGGCAGCGGCGACGCCGAGCGGTGGATCAGCGGCTGCTCATGCACAATAAAACCATCATCCGCATCAAATTCCAGATCAGTTGCCAACGGTGCATAATTATCAATGGCCATGGACAGCGAACGATGGATGGGCTTCAGCTTGGGTGGTTTCTTTTTTGTTGCTGGATTGTCAAAGGATGATGTGCCCGAGGTGTGCGCTTCATCCGCGTCCCCGGCCGTCAAATACGGATCGTAGCTATGCACCGAGACAACATGTTGATGGCGGGCTTGGTATTGCTGCTGTTGTTGTTGCTGTTGCTGTTGCTGCTGATGGTGGTGAGACTGTTGCTGGTGGTGCGACTGCGACGTATGCTGCTGACCACCGCTGGTGCCGCGCTCCATGCGGTAGTAATACTGCCGTGGGTATCTATGGTAGTAATGTGCAATTGTGGTGCTGGTATGTGGGTGGTGTGGCGAGCAGGACTGGGGTAATCACACAGACACTGACCTGGTCGGGCGCGGTTGGTAACTGTAACTGTAACGGTTTTTCTTGAACTTGATCTAGTTGTGGTTGTTGTTGGTATTCTTGGTGGGTTGTTGCTGTTGCTGTTGTGGTTGTTGTTATTGTTGTTGCTGACCCGTTGCTTGGCGTCGCAGTGGTTGCAAGTGGTGCTGTGATTGCTCTAGTGCTAAGTAGTGCTCTACACCCATATAAAAAACAGGGCTGGATGGTGAGAGACAGAGAGACAGAGAGAGAGAGAGAGAGAGAGAGAAAGAGAAGCACACAGAGAGAAAGAAAGAAAAAAGCGTGTGTGTATTGGTTGTCGGGGAGGTAGGACGCGGGATAAGCAGTTTAAGGGAAACTGAACACTGCACAGTGACACACAGCCGTACGTACACAAAGGACACACTCTAAAATAGCAAGACGGTAAATGTGCAGGATATATTTTCAGGATATATGCAGCATAAAATGCAACTAAGAAGATGTTCAACGTGTATTGGTGTTGTTTTTGTGGTTGTTGCTGTTGTTGTTGTTGTTGTTTGATGCTATCCTCTTTATCGTTTGTTGTGCGTTTTTTGCTTTATCTCTGTTCTCTTTGCTGTGCTTGTTGTTGTTGTTCTTGTGTTGCAACTAAAATCCGATTTATGGTTATAGTATTTATTTTTCTCATATGATGTTTTTTTTTTTTGTATTCGACTACTTGACTTTGTTTTTATTATTGTCACATTTTGTGTATTGATGATGGTTGTTTTTGTTGTTGCTGTTGATGATGATGTATATAATGCTTTGTGGGTATATTTTTGTTGTAATTCTTGTTAGCTACACTCATTAAAATGGGTAAATACAAAA
Source organism: Scaptomyza montana (assembly GCA_018904305.1). Lineage (NCBI taxonomy): Eukaryota > Metazoa > Arthropoda > Insecta > Diptera > Drosophilidae > Scaptomyza > Scaptomyza montana. Next base: position 1,200,502 of record JAEIGR010000012.1, read on the forward strand.
GCACAACTAGAAGTAGACAAGAGAAATACGTAAACAAGTATTAGCAAGCTTAAGGGGGAAAGTGACAGTGGGTTTTGGTGGGGTGTAAAGGACAATGATGGTGGTGGTTGTGGTTAGGTGTAGTTTTTCTAGTGCTCAGTATTATGCGTCTGTAATAAGTATATTATGCTCTTTACATCAAAAAAATCAAAGTGAATTACAAATGGCTTGAAAGTTCAGCAAACAAAAGAAACGAGAGAGAATTCTGTTGCAAATTGAGTCAAAGTTGTAAGCTTTAGTAGTAACAATGGCTATTGCTTTAAGGTGTGTTGCTAATAATAAGTAAGTTTAAACTAGTTTCTGCATTATGTATATAATATTTACAAATATTTTCTATTTATTTTTCATTATATTGCAATACTCAAATCTGTAGAGGTTTTTTTGGTTTGGTAAGAAACTTAAATATTTTTTTTTCTTTTATGTCTTTTTGCATAGTTTAATGAAGAATTTAAGAAAATATTTGTTAAATATTTCACAAGGAACATGAAAGATCCTCGGAATCACCGACAAACATATATGTACATACATACTAAGCATCAAAACAAAAGACTTAAGACAATAAATTTTAAACTTATAAGTATTATTAGTAACTTCATTTACCTATTCGAATCTGTACTATAAGCTTTTAAAAGCTGCAAATAAAAAGTTTATTAAAGCTTAGTAAGATTTCCTTTTAGAAAAGGCCTACAACACGGCCCGACACGAACACGAAGCAGGGTCTTAAAACACGCACAAGCTAGAAATGTTTGAAAATTTGTGTTTTTAAGTCGGGTTTTATTTAAAATAATCAGTTAGTTCTGTTTGCTTGTGGTTTTTCCACTTTTCTACTTCGATGAATACTTTAAGCACGTTATGTGAAGTAAATAAATTTTCAATCACGTTAGTGTCTCTCGCCACAACTGCTAAAGAAGTCACTATGTCCATTTGAGCGAAATACAACAAAAGAAAACAAACATTTCAATTGTGTATGTAATTGTTCGCTTATAAGCAGTTCTACACTTTTGCTAGAAGTGTATATGCACAACATATTATTATGATATTGTGTCCGAGCTTCGAACATAATGCCAGGCGCACACAGCCTGTAATCTGCTTGTGCGTCTAGTTGGCGACAAAAGGCATCTACGCAACGCTCAAAATTCAAACGGTAGCCGCCATGATTCTTCTTCAAAGGCGGACTTAAAAAACAAACCAACAACAACTTTCACTGACTGTACAGCAAAGTTCAGACAATAAGTAAGGAACACGAAAAGAAATGTTTCATGTCTTATTTTCCGATTTGATGCGTTAGGTAAATAACAAAAAAAAAAAATTGTTACAGCGGGATCTCTAACAAAATTCATAATGGAGAAATATTCGCTATAAGAAAAAGAATTAAACACTATGAAAATTGAACTTAAATGCAGTGTGCTCGAAACTAGTTCGTTATGTAGAAAAGTTCGTTGATTGGAAGTTCAAGAGCAGACGTTTAACATCTAATGACAACATAGCATATAGTTGGATTATGTTGTGCTCCCTCGTGTCCGAAGCTTAAACACAAATACGAACGATACTCACACGAATTTTTTTTAAAGACGAACGCGTTTTGGCCCTTGCACGGCTCGTGCACCTCTCGGAAACTCCTTTTATTCCATTTAAATCCAGCTTTTGCATAGATCCATCTATTTTGAGTATTTTTGTGTTGCATAAATTTTCGAATTAGAGCTCCCAATTCCCCCGTACAGCATTTGGTCACGTACCGATTTGGGATACCAATGTACAATGTGAGTTAATCGAATTGAATCAATTTGGTTGGGCAGACAGATATCAGATAGGGGCAGGTACTGACAAAATATCGTCACGTTGTTTGTTCAGGAACATTACAACCATTACGGACATTAAAGACTGTAGACAGCATGTCGCGCGCTACTCTTTGGCAGCAGCAGCAGTAGCAGCAGCTGCAGTACAATTCATCACTTTGCCATACCTTTTGAGCCCGGGAATTGTAACATTTTGCATAATTTAAAGTGACAGGCCACAGTCGGGAGTCCTCTTCACAAAGACAGAGTCCAGGGGTCCGAAGTCGTACGTCGGGACAGAGAGTTCGCATTTTGTTGGCCGCGTGGGCTACTTCTTTTGCTACTGTCACTCACAGTGGTAATTTTTCAAAGCTCATTGATGGATGAGTGTGCCGGTTGACATTTATGTGCCTAGGCCACACACACACATACACAAGAAGACAAACAGGAGTACTCAGAGAGAAAGAGTGAGGGAGAGAGCGAGAGAGAGAGAGAAAGAGAGTGACTGCTTGCGGGAGCTGTTCAAAAATTAACGTTCTGTGAGTTCAAACTGTTTCGTGCCCGCCCGAAACGAGTTAAAATATTAAAGTTTGCTTATGAAAAAAGTAAAGAATAAAAACCGCACACTGAGCCGTTTGGGTGTAAGGCGGGGTTTATGCTTCAAAGACATTTAACATCACGTACTTTAAATATGTTTAAAAGAGCTCAAGTGTAATGAAATGTAGCGGTTATGGAAGTATATACACACATATGTACATATGAGCAAAAAGATAGTACATTATATGCACACATTTACCAACACTGCCATTCACACACACGCAAATAAGTAAGCACAAGTGTATATGACTACGTCTGGCGCTGGCAACAATCAAAATGTGAAAGATATAAAGCGAAAGGTGGCAGAAAAGAGACAGCACGATGGGCTAAGCAACGGCACAGATCCTTGGATACCATGTCCTATTGTCTTTAAGCAGATACTAAAAATCCCAACAGTCATAACCGGCAAACACTTTGCGAGTTTTGTTTCTGTTTCAGCCACACTTGTCAAATTTCACATCTTGTATTAAATCTGAGAGGAATTAGATGTAAGTCTTCAAGCAATGAATATGTAAAGCACCAGCCACACCAAATCGGATTTGCTTTTGATATGCTTGAGCCATTGTAAACGTGGCTACAAAAATGTGTGTGTTTGATGTGTGTGTGTTCAAGTATGTTTTGGGGTAGCTTCCGTCAGTGGTTGGCCTTGCTTAACTTTTACAACATGTATCATTAATTTAACAATAATAATGTATTATTCATTGTCATAAAGTATGCTAAAACGTACCTGCACTATGTTATTAAAGAAACATATTTTACTTGATTTGATATTTGCTTAAAAAACGTTTGACCCACTTCGATTATAATAAGACTTAAATAAATTTGTTTGATTTATGATGACGAGCTAAGATTTATTTCCGTCCCACATCTTTATGATTAATAGGTTACCACTTTAAACATAGATCAACTATAAAGATTATAATAATAGTTTTCTAGCATCAGCGCCTGCAAATGATTTTAATCGTATGCTGTTTATAGTCAAGCCTTTTAAGTGCCACATCCGCAAGACATATGCTGACTCGTACTTCTGCAGAGACGCTTGGGAGCGGCACATCTCAAGTCACATGCAGAGCGCAACTCGAGCTCATCGCAGACGCTATAATTGGCATAAACAATGGTTAATTAAGATAAAACTAACATTTCGAACCGGCAGAAAAGCTAATTTCAATAGCCGAACGTGTGGCTAATTAAGTACACTACTTCACTATCTCTTTCTGCCAATCTATTCCGTATGCTTTTTGGGGAAAGCACGGAATCAGATTCTGTGTGCACTGGATGCTCAGTGTTGGATAATGACTGACTGCTGACTGTCAACGGCAGGCTCACAGCTTGCTGGCTGACTGTTTTGCTCGTGTGAAGTGTGAGCAATTAATTGCGTTTAATGGCGACCCAAAAACCACATCAAACCACATCATACAACACAACGCTGACGCCCCACTACAGACATAATTATGTTAAGTGGTAAGTGAAGGTTGTGCCAGACGTCGACGTCGTCGTCGTGACCGTCGTTTTAATATTATTAAATCCGGGGTGGTATTCATTACGTTTCACGCATATTAATGAGTCGGTCTGAGGCCTGGCAAAGAACTCGACTCCGTAGAATTTGATTTGCACACGCCATAATCCGATTAAAAGCTGAACGACTTATGCAGCAAAATGCATTCTTTTGCAGTCTTTTCGTTGGTATTCATCAGCAAATGCGTCGTCCTCGACAACGATAATGGCACACTTAATTTGTTATGCTTATGCTTGTGCAATTAAAATGCCAGTACGTAAACACATTCTCCGAGATTTTTATTTGTTCCTGGTGTTAGCACCATGGGACAAATCGACAAAAATGTACATACACTTATGTCTGTTTTGTGTTTAACAGCACTTCTGTTATCTTTAATTTTAAGGCAGCATCGTATAACAGTTTGTTCTTTAACAGGAATGTTAATGCAGTCAAAAGCTGTTATTGTGCAAGAAAATTCTTTTGTTACAAACATTGTAGTAGAATAAAATCTCGAGGGAACAATGCTTTTATAGAGCTAAATTCCAAAAAGCTTATTTTAATATATACTTTAGTTAGTAATTGAAGTCTACATTTTGTTCAAAGTGCACAGTTGTGTGCCTGCTGTGCCTGGAGTTATGCAATATTATTTTAAAAACAAATTCCAGCAGTTGCTGTATGTCAGACAGAAAACGAAAGAAAGAGAGTTAGCGCGCAACAATGTTGAACAAGTCAGCGAAAAAGTCAGAGCCAGTCTGAGGCATTTGTGAGTTTCTATTTAATTTGAATTGTTTTGTGAATTTTGTGAATGGCAAAACGTTTTCTGCTCGACAGTGGGGCGTCGAGCGTAACAGGCCACTGCTCAGCACTGGCTGCTGGTCGGGGCCACGGCCAGGCGAATGACACGCCCCAACAGTCCATAAGCTTATTAAGTGCGCTTAGCTCTTTAATAAACAGTCATAGAAACTTTTTCCGTAATGCGGCTGCAAGCGAAAGTGCAGCCCCCAAAAGCTGTGGCCACATCATTTTCGCTTGGTAGCAAACAGAAATTGTGGTGGGCGTGGTTGGGAGCAAGGCCAAATCTAAGCGGGCGAATACCTAAGTAAATTCAATTTACAGCTAATGGCATATACAGATAATAATACTGAGGGATGCAAAAAGAGAGAGAGAGAATGAAAGCGTGAAAGAGGAAGAGTAGGACTACAACGCCTTCGGGTGGTAAATTCAATTAAATAACTGGACAAAACTTTTGCACAACAGAATTTTCAGCGTCTTGAAAATGTTTTGGCTACAGTTTGACAACAATTTATTCACACCACACACACACAAACACAAATTGTATCCGCTTGAAAGCCCCTGTTGCCAGCATTTTCCAAAAAAGTTTTTCCACTATTTTTGTAACATTCGCACAAAAGCATTCGTTGAAACCCATTGCCCAGTTAAAGTGTGCCCCTCAACTTCCCGCACGACTGCTTTTTGATGAATTTTCGAGGTGACCAACTTAGAGAGCCGACGACTTGAACTAAATCTTAAAACTTTAGCTAGCAAAAATGGTCGCAAGCATTCTTAGCCAGTTTGCTAAATGAATTTACAAGCTGCTTACTGAACTCAAAAGCAAACAGCATGGGATCAGCATTGGTTGGGCATGGTTTGTCGTTGAAATTGGGTTGAGCAAAGAGCTCATTTTTTTTCACTTATCGCCTGGCCGCTGGCCACACGAGAACAAATGGGTCGTGAAAGGCATGACATAAACTTTCATTTTACCAGATACATGTTGCGCAAACAGAAATTATTGACTTGATGTTACCCTCGCTTAAGCAAAGAGCTGTAAATTTAACAGATTGTCGCAAACAAGTTACGAAATTAATATAGAATGTTGTATGTAGCAAGCTGTCAGTGATAATAATTTAAAATGTATGTAAAATTTAAAAGAATTCTCTGTATGACAATCTCTATAGGCATGTATACATGTTTTTACACATATGCTTTGGGCTTTTTGATTTCTTTAATGTCTTCTATGCTTTTATTTTGACATCGTTTCTGGGGCACTGTTAAATCTATGACCATATCGTTTTATATGCTCTAACTTTAACAAGCTCTATTCCGTTGTCTCCTTGTAGGTCTCAATTACAGAACTAAAAAGATCGATATTTTTTTCTGTTTCTAATAGAAGCCACTAACTACTAAACTACCGCTGATCTGGTTGGGTTAATGTGGGATTTTTCCCAATCACTTATTTTCTTGTTGAATTTCCCAGATTACTAGATTATTATTTTCAGATTTAATCTATTGAAACTAATTTTTTATAATATTATCTATATTTCCAATTGAATTAATTATACCCTTAAGATTAAAAAAGAGAGAAAAAAAAAAAAAAACCCCCCCCCCCCCCCCCCCTTTTTGATTTTATTTTGACTGTCCGTATTTAGTAATAAGTAAGTAGTTACACTTCTAAAACTATACCTTTTGAACTTTTTAAAGCGTTAAAAATTCAATTAAATACTAGCGCCAACACATTTCAACTCACAAATCTTTCTGTGAACCTTATATATGCGAGCCACATATGTATGCATTCTCTGTGTGCTTTTTATTTGACCACAATATTCCACAAACAAGTTTATAGCTACAGGGTATAAACAACAACAGCAACAAACTCCGCATTGGGTCGGTCGACAGCTGCTTTATCAGCTGGGGGCTATCGCTACACTTTACTGTTTGTCTCTTTTCTTTCTCTTGTATCGTGTATTGACTGTATTCATATTTATTGCTGTCTGTAAACGTATGTGTGCGCACAATTATTTTTTTTCGCTGTCTTCGCTATGCTTTCTTTTTATGCTCTTATCCCATGTAATGGGAAAAAGTGTATAATGGTTTTGTGCAAATATCCGTCTCTTTCAAACATGAGATTTTGAATTTGAGTTCGTTTATTCTACGCGCAGTTAAAGCTTGTTTCAAACCATAGATAAGTAATAAAAATAAAGCAATTTTTGTAGGTGTAAAGTCAAGGGCTCAGGGTATCTCCTAGTCTCGACTAAAGTCTTCTTATTTTTTAATTTTTGTTCTTGTCTATTTCAGTGTGCTGTTTACAGCACTTCTGCTAAAGTTTTTCTTGATGTTCATGTGACATTTACATCAAATGGATTAAGCCAAATGGTTGTTTAATACCGCTTTCAAAAAGACTTGATAGATAAATTTATGGACACACATAAAATCTCTCCCACAAGTATTAGAACATAACTTAGACAACTCTGAACTATCTAAGCAAACAATTCCCATAAGCTAGTTCAGACCGTCAAAATCTTGCAGATGCGATCAATTTAGTAGCTGTTAAATATTGTTGCAGCGAATGCAAAAAATGTTTTCAAAACAATAATAAAAGCACATGTCAAGTTATATTTATAACTTAAAATAAATTTAACTAAATTTTTTAAAATAATTGAAGGCATTTGTTACCGTATTTTAATTTAATACCAACAGCCTCAAGAATGTCCTTTTTGAAGTTCATCCAGCCTTGCCAAGGTCGTAAATTGACAATATCTCGGTTCCTTTTTTAAATACTAAAAACACATGCATTCCGCAGTCAAAGCCTATTGTGGTTAAGCGGTACGTGCGTTGCAAAGAGGAGCTTTATTATTGAAAACTCTCGAAAACCATTAATAAAAATGCCAAAAAAAGAATACCTAACCATATTGAAAGCTGATGTTGATAACAACATGAACACTTCATTTAATGACGTGGCACAACGCACCCAATAACAACAACAAGAAGATGGCTTAAAGCCAGTCTGAAGACATATTGAGAGTCCCTTATACATTGGCAAGGAGCCGGGGCTGGGAGCAAGGGAGAGAAGAGATGGGGTAGGAACCGCAGCATTGACTGGCCGCATAGCGTGAAACTTGGCACATATCTATTTTGGCCTTTATTTGTTAAACTTAGTTGCTGTCTATACCCCCCGAGCGCACCCCCCTCCCCAAGCAGCTAGATATTATCAAGATTTGTGAGTTTTTGTTGATGCTGTTGTTGTTGCCAATGTGGTTGTGTTTTTGTGCGCGTGTTTATGTTTATGTTTACAATGTAACTTGACATTTTCGATTAATTGATTTATGTGTTCCAGTATTTGGCAATTCGGTCTAGTGCTTCGAGTTTTCTCTCCCTCTCTCTCCATCTCTCTCTTTCTTTCTATAGAAATCTGTGGAACAAGCATAATGCAATCAGCACGTACAAAACCGAGTGTGGGTGTGTGCATGAACGAGAGATGTATGTGGTTATAGAGAGTGGGTGCTGCCACGCCCCACTGCCTGGTATTAATCAATGCACAATTTTTCATAATAAGTCAGCAACAGCTGCAGCACAAATTGAAAATGGCAGCCACAAGCATTTACACAAAACCAAACACTCACTCACACACAGAAGTGTCCTTGGCAGGGACTATGGAACATGACCTGAACTTGTATTGGGCAATTGCCGCAGGAGCCATTGATTCATTTATGTCGTGTAATTTGACAACATAAATAAATTAGGGAGACCTATCGAAACAAGAGCGACATCAGGCAAAAAGAAGAGCTAGCGGTTAAGGGAAGGGCAAGGGTAAAGGTGCAGTGATGGGCCAAAGCTGAAGGTAAAACTTAAGGTAAAGGCAAACGGTTAGCGGATATTGGCAAGGCAACAGGAAACGCTGCACAGAATACAAGACATGACAAAAGCGGAGAACACAAGTTGAGAGAAATAGGAAGCAAGAGAGGAAGGCAGAGAGACAGAGACAGAGAGAGAGAGAAACAGAAAACAAGAGCAGCAGCAGCAACAAGAACAACAACAACAATAACATATTCAGTCCCAGCGGAAACGGAAATCTCAGTTGTTTGCCTTGCGTTTGGCCAAAAGCGCTCAACATCAGCTACTGTTTCTGCTTGAGCTTTAGCTACAGTTATGGGCCATAGTTTATGCTACAACGAATACAGCTAATTAATCTTGTTGTTGTACCATGTAAAAAGTAAAAAAAAACCATTCTCAACCACATTCTTTATCAGGTTGAAACTTTTTTAAAGACAATGGCCAACGACTGCAAAATGCTCTTTTCGGCTACAGCATTACGACATAATGCTTTGCTTATTTTTCTACATGTGTATTCAAAAGAAGTAGTAGAAAAACTTGATTTTATATTATTTTATTAACATCATTTAAGTAAAACTGTTCTATAAGTTGATTTTTGCTGTAACTAAAATCAAATGACGGTTATTAAAGTAAAGAATGTATTTAAACATTATATTGTTTACCTATATTGGAGCTTTGCAGACAATGGCTTCCGACTGCAACGTTCTTACTTGCATATAAATATTTTAGTATAGCTAAAAGAGAACACTATTTGCATTATTAAGTTTAAGAAGAGTGCAATGCAAGATCTATTGCGTTCCCTTTCTTGGCCTATAGTTCTTTCATCAGACACGAGTCCTGCATCAAAGTAAGTATCCATGATGGGTCATGGCCTTATTTAGAAGACATGTTTTCCTAGAAAACCACTTCTTTTCCGTGATAAGGCTGCACATTTTGCTTTGACGTGCAAGGAGGATTCTACTTTCTTGTGGCAAAACCTGCAGATTTCGCTGCTGACTTAGTCTCTACAATGTCTACTATTTTAACTCATGGTGTCGTTGCCAGCTTGTTTTCCGCAGAAGTCTCTCTTCCTTTCTTAGTTCCTGCCGTATCGTGATTCTGTAGTAACATTTCTGTATTAACATGATCAGCGGCCCATCTTAGGGTTAGAACCTTATTTTAAACGGAATGGAATGTATTTGAATTTGTGAGGCAACATTGTTAGTAAATTGCACTTAGCTTAAGAAGAAACCAACTGCTAGAAATATAAACAAACACACAAAAGACCTATTAGCCCCATTTTGCCACTTTTTTCTTACAGTACGCTGCAGCGTATAAAAAAAGAGATATGCACTTTAAGTAAGCACATTCTAAACGCTGAAATAGACAATGGCGGTGAAAACATGACGGTTTCGTGTTGAGTTGATGTTGACGTGAATGACGTGATGAATGTCGCCAAAGCTTTGACGAATGCGTCCTGCTACGAAGCTGGGCACATGCAGAAATACAGCAGGAAAAGTACAAGCGAAACAATTTCAAGTGTCGTCAGTGCCATCCAAGCGCTCCATCATATGCGCGCATGTTCATTTGTTGTTTTTGTACGTCAGCCACGCCCACCAACGCCCACACCGTCACACAGTACCTCAACACCCAGAGTCAGACGGATATACGGTAATGGCGCCCAACGCCGGCTGATGCCCGATTGCAGTTTGTCAACGACACAAAGGTAGAGAGTGCAAAAACAGAATTTCATAGATAAAATAATACGCTGCGTATACGTAATACAGTGCTCCCTCTAAAGAGTGACAGCTCGATTAAGTGAGACCAACAATGTGTTTAAATTGACAACTTAAGAGAGTGAGCAGCTTTAAAAATTTGCATTCAGAAGACTGAACAGATAGTTAGATCGATTTGTAACGTGCCAGATTGATACAAACACCAACCATATGATCGTTGCAATGCATTGGCGGCACTGAAAAGTCATTGAAACCTCTCTTTCATGATTGTTCGATTAAAGTTTTTTGCGTACGTATGTTATAAAAAACAAAAAACTCAAATATCATAGATAAATTCTACATATTTTTTCTATGTAAAAATAAAACAATATTGATTTTTCACTTTTATCTTTCGACTGATGGCAGAGTGATATATGTTCATTAAGTTTCGTTTAAAGCTATGAGAATGCAAATACAATGAGAGACAACTGCGTATATATTTTGATTATTTCCGACATTAATGAAAAGTTATTTTTGACTTGATGAAATTTTCTTGCTTGATAAATATAAGTTATTTTGGTTGGACTGGGATTTTGCCAAAAGTTTGGTTGTAAAGCTAGCATATAAATACAAGAATTCGTTTTTGGGCAAGGCCATCAAATTCACATATAGTAACAACGAATATAAATTCTATTAATATCATTCGACTGCCAACAAAATTGATTTTGTTTTGTATCCTCATCAGAGTCAAGCCTCTCCATTCATACGTGAAATACTTTTCTACTTAGTTCAGTCAGTTGAAACAATTGGGTTTTTATAATCATATTGCCGTGACGAAAATGTTATTGTTGATTTCTAATGCTGACACTAAATCGATTAAAGATTTTAGAATAGCAAGCAAGCATTGTTTCCAGCAAATACATTTAGAGTTTTTGCAAGCCAGTCAGAATGCAAGCAGCTGTCATTTTCCTGCCTAATCGATTTTCATGTGCCTCGAACTAACAGCAAAAATACCTTTGGATTGAATTCAAGCAGTTTGTCATTTGCAGTAGCAACAGCAGCATCAGAAATAGCTACATATGTGCTAGTATTAAATCGATCACCAACTGAGCGCCAATCCGGCAAACCATCAATAATGTTTAAGTGTCTGTCAGTCCTGTCCTGTCATACATGCAGTACACACACACATATACACACATTGTATATACTGAATGTATTTGCTTCGTATAAGCTGAGGGTCCGTATTGCGCATCTCAATTGCCACTTTTCAACAACCATTTGCTATAAAATTGGCAACATTTTAACGACAAATAAATTACAATTGGTTATACAATTTGGGCCGAACATGTAGGATGTGAAAAACAGGCATAGTGCCAGCGGGGGAAAAAGGGGGACTTCAGACGAAATGTAATCTGAGCGAAAATTACATTTGAGTAGAAAATTAGCAGAGCTGTCAATCTGTGCTAATGCTGTTACCATTTGTGTGTGGGTTAGGTATCATATTAATGGACAGACCACAAAACAGGACACACACATACAAAAGGATAGACGGCATGAGCCGAGAGAGGCTAAAACCTCAACGGACAGCTTCATCAGTCGCACAATCGTTGTTCGGTTTTAAAATTCATGAATTTCTATGCGAAACACACAAGTTTTGTGCTTTGTGTTAGTGTGCTGTTGCGGGACGCAGCAAGGAGCCCACAGCAAGAGGTCCTTGCCAGCCTGTCTGTGTGTTTATATTCAATTTATGGGGTGGCCGAAAGCGTATTGGGTAGTAAAAGACCTGCTGACTGACCTGCTTGTCACACAAACTGACATTTCAACAAATTTATTTTACCCATCAAAAGGGACGCAATTGCATTGAAATAACCTGGCTTGCAAACGCCACCTGTTGGCCTTGCAATTTGATTTAATACTTTATTAAAATGCGTAATGCTCTGTAAAATGCAAATTAATTTCATTAAAAGCAAGAAAACAAAAGATGAGTAGCCGCAGACAGAGCTGGTTCATTATAAAATACCTTTTAGCTATATATATTTGCTGTCTATAAAGTAAATTTGCGTGTCTGTTTGTGCTCATGGATCTTTTTGAAGATAAGCACGAGGACCAAACGGCTCTAAGTTCTAACATCATTATTTTCTATTAACTTGAGCTGTCTTTTATTTAGGCAACCAAGGCATTGTAAACGATTTAACATAAAAAACATAAGAACTGTTGGGACATATAAACTTAGGTCTATATGTGAATGAAGGACGCACTCTTCTGACATACCCATTTTTAACTTTCTATGGGGTAGAAAATATTGGTTGATATTATCAATGTAAATAATTTTAACCACGGCCTTGTTGAAATTCGCCTGGCCATTTATGAATTGTTTGCTATCACAATGGGTGGCTTGAATTTTTTTTTTTTGGGTGTGGCAGAGCCATTTGTATGTGTGTGCATGTGTCTTTGGCCTTGCCACGGTTGGGCACACAGTGCGTATGATTAATTGGCGCATTCGCATGTAATTTACGAGCCGGCCGTCCTTTCGCTTGGCACTTAACTGATACGAAGCTTGTTGAAATGTTTACTGTTTGAATGACCATGCCGCAAACATGTAAGCAGATATCGCTTCCGACCATCATCGGTGTGTTTGTGTGAGTGTTTGCTTTTGTGTTTGTAAACAAGCATGTATCGAATGCCTGCCTACTCGTTTGTAAGTATAAACATGCATAACCTACAAATTGTAAACTAGACACACGCGAGCGATTCATGAATGTGCGTTGCAAGTTTACAGATGGAAAACTCCATTTAATTGAGACATACGTAAAGATTTCATGCATACTTACTAATTTACATAAATATATACGTAAAGTTCACGTAAATATTGACGGCACAATCTTGCAATCGTTTTAAATTGGAAAGATCTGGCAAATATTCAGTACATGAAAGACTGCAACAATTATTGGGAATATTTGTTGAGTTTGCAAACGGAATATAGCAATGTATTCATATAAAAAACAATGAAATTTTTGTTTATTTCGAAAAGCTTAAAAGTTGTGCGCAATTGGAATTGGAAAGTTTCTAGTTATTATTAAATCTTCATATTTAATCATTTAGAATTTTTTTATATTTTTTGTTTTTCAATTCAGATTTCATTCAAATGGTTTAATAATAAGTTTACTCTTCTTTCACTTAACCAAAATACAAATTTTTCTTTTTTGAAATTCATTTTATTTCGCAAGTTGCCAAACATGTGATTTATTTAATGTGTTTGTGACAAGCAAAAAACATCAATTTTCTATTTTCTCCCTCCAGATCTATTCGACTTTTATGCTTTTGATTCACTTTTGCGTCCATTATTATTCATTCATCTTGCTATAGATTTGAAAGTACAAATGCTAACGGAACTGACAAAAGCGAAAACTAAAACTCGCATTTTTGCTGTTGACAATGCGCTTAGTCAGCTTTGTGGCCAAAAGAGAAAGAGTTGGAGGGGTAGAAAGATAGAGGAATAGATAGAGTCGCATATGCTTTGGAGCAGTTTTCATTAGTTGAACGCATAATTATTTATGCTCTTTACGTAATTACAAATGAATGTACCAACTATTACACCACCAACGCCCCGCCCAGTCAATCCTGTAGTCGGTCGTACCATCTGCTCTTAGTCTTAATCATATTTCCACTTTTCATTCCCAACTCGCACCTCTTCCCGTCTTACCCCTTCACACCGCTCGGTCTGTCTCGCACTTGCAGTAAGCAGTGGCAGATAGCGTTTGCACCGTGGCAAAGAACTTACGTGTTGTCAAGTATTTTTAAAAATGCACCTTGCCAAATGACATGCATATAAAATGTACAAAAATATTACATTACACAGCAGCGCCCTATTCGCTGATGTTTAAAAGGGGGCGAACTGGAAACTGTGGTGGCCCCGTGCGCGTATTACTTGTAATGAATAAATAAACATGGCAGCAAGCACAAAGTCACCGATGCCTTGTGACAGCGTTCTCCTCATATATACCCATACTCTTCTTATAAGTTAACGCATTCTTATACATACTGTACATAAAAATGTCCTCATCGTGTACGTTCGCATAGTACTCGCTTGTTACTTGACGTAGCGCGAATAGTTGACATTTTTCATTTACATCAATATCAATTCCGTTGGCATATTTCATTCACGATACCGAGTTTTGTAGTAGGGTAAGTTATGGCTACGGCTGTAGTTATTGTTATTGTTATTATTATCTGTATACTGATGGCAAAAGCAAATTAAAGAGCGTTGACAAGCGTATATACATATATTTATATGAACGTGTAGGGCATAACAGTTCAGTATTTGTTTTCTTTGTTTGTTTGTGTTTGTGTTTGTTGTATGTGAAATGTTGACAGTTGCGAATTGTTTTTCATTTCTGTTATAGAGAGCCAGCAGGATACCAGCGTTCAATAGCAGACGAAAGAGTAAGGGCAGAAATTGATTGTGAGTGAAATGTGTGAGCAGAGAGGGGCTCTAATACATACTTGACTTGTGTATTATATTGTTGCTGTTACACTGAAATTGACTTTCGCTGTTAATGCTTAATCGTAGTTGTTGCAAGTGTTGCAAAAGCTGCACAAATATTTCATGGCAAGTGCATTGCTCTAATCACCAAAGTACCCTCACAGCTCCACTCTACCCTTCTTTACCCACTACTCCATTTCACTCCACTCTACTCTACTCTAGTCAGCTTTGCTTAGTTTAGCTTAGCTCAGTTCAGTTGCATAAAAAGCCAATCTCTGAAATGGATATTCATTTCAACTTTTTTCTCTCTCTCTCGTTTCCTAAAGCTATTTGTTGGTCTTGTTTGTTATTCGTCGTTGGCCGTTTGCAGGTGAGCTGTCAAAGGGCCAACCGGGCGCTGAAGGGTGAGTCTGTTCTATGTTCTGTTCTGCTATTCTGGTCTAGGTCAAGTTATGCAGTCAAGCTATCAGCGCTTTATTGAATTAATCAATCATTTCGTAACACAGTCAAGGGAATGAATTCCAGTATAAATCAAACACGAGTCAATTCAATTGCAGAGCCATCCACAGTTTCTTGAATTAAGTCGTCTAAGTATAATTTGTAAATACAGTCATACTTCCCTAAATCAAATTATCATGTTCGATCAATCGTCCCACAGAGACTTGATGAGTGCTGTTCAATATTCAAAAAGGAATTGCAATTTGTTGAGAGCATTGAAAATGCAAAAAGCATTACTGAGAGTAGTTTCTATGATTTAAATACTTATTTAAACTGTAAGTGACTGAAAATAGTTTAAGTCATACAAAGCTTTATTTCAATGTAGCAGACAAAAATTGAATTAAAATGTTACCAAAGAAATTCAAAGCAAAGAAAATAAAAATTATTATGCAATTTAACATTGTTAAAGTTCCTGCTTAGAAAGTTCTACTGTACTAATGCGTATGTTCTAGCATTATATATTTATTTCAATGATTAAATTCAGTTTGTGATTGATAACCATGTTGATACATATGTTGCCAGATGATAGAAAATATGGCCATGCAAGCAACTCTCATTAAGCGGCTGTCAATTTAACAATTTGTAAATAATTAATTTTCAATTATGCAACAGCAAGAACTACAAAAAAAGTAACAAAATAAAAACACAAACAGCAAAGATGGAAAAACAGTAAAATCCATTAACACGCACATGACAAAGATAGGGATGCTCAGATATGAAAGCAGCTGTTGAGATTGCCTCAACTGATACAAAGCATGTTCGCGTGTGTGTGTGTGTATAATGTTTTTGTTTATGCTGCCATAATTATACGCAAAAAGTGCTGCGGGCCAATAGACTGGCCAAGCGCACAAGCACAAACAACAACCTACAATCAGATAAACCCTCAACTCGAGCACCAAAATGTTCTCCAACACACTTTGACCTGACCCGGACATCGACTCTTGCCGTTTCTATTACTAACGTCGGGTATTCTTGGATTGTTATTCAGTGTGTAACTTTTTGCACACACATTTATGATTAATCACCATCCATAGAGATAATAATCAATTTCAAAAGTACCAAAATATCTTCTTTTATATTTATGATTAGTCAATGTTACTCCGAATTATGTTCAATTAATAAAAAATAAAATATTTGTATTTTTATAGCCCGAACCCATGAAGTTGGAGTTCAAGAATAATTTGCCCAAATATTGGATCTAAGGAGTTTTATTAATTTTTTAGACATTTGGTATAGAGAGTATGCAATTTTCGATTTGGTATATTTTCTTTGGTTTTCGATTTCAAAAACTTACTTCGGCACTTTGAATGCTGCAGCAAAGATTGTCAAAAAATATTGGGCAGGCACACAGTCGCACACACATATACATCTACATCTACATACACATACATATATTTAGATACATATTTAAGTATATGGATGTCTGTATCTACGGCTAATAAAAGCTGGTCAATACTTTTGCGTTGTTGTTATGTAGCGCACAAAGTGAAACGAGAGAATTGTTTTTTTTTTGTAACTGTGTGAGAGTGTTTGTGTGTGTTATGTTTGGTTTCTCTTGTTTATTCAGTCGTCGAGGTTCAGTTTGGTTTTCTATTTTGTTTTCGAAGGACGCTGTCGAAGCATTTAAGTTCAGGGTGGGGAATTGATGGAACTGATAGAACTATAAGGGCATCGGGCGTTACAACAACGCAATGGGCATTTAGCAAAAAATTGAAAATTGAGAAATGCAAAATAAAAGCATAACACACACCACACATTAGAAACGTTTTACGTTTCGGCAAAGGCACATTTTTGGTCATGGTTCAAGCGAGCTATTCAAGCATTTTTATCCACATCCATATTTGTACAAGTATGTATTTGTGTGAGCTAGTGCAACATGAGTATCTGCCGCAACGTGCGCTCTGAAATTTTTTTAAAAAGCAAAAATTCACATTCTACTCTGAACCCGCACATATAAAAGTCGGTTGAGTGACAAAAAAAATCAAGCAACAGAAAAAAGTTCGGCCATGTGGGCTGTTTGAAGTCTCATGAAAGTCATGCCATTAAAAAAAGTTACAGATATCAAATAAAGCCGTATTGTGTATACAAAGAGATACAGATTAAAATACATTAAGGAAATATTTTCGTTGCTTCTTTTAATGATTGTAGAAATGTAAATAGTAAACTTTAAAAACTCGGAGTCTCTATTAAAAAAATTGATTTCTGATAAATATGAGCTGAAAGCTAGCTAAATCATACGCTATCGATAACAATCTCTAAAAACTTAAGCAAAATCGATTTCCTATTGCAAAAAGTCGGCATTTTAATAACAAAGCTTTTGTCTTTACACTATTTTAGCTTTGTTTGAGTTTGTACTCCTTTATGTAGAGGGCAACTTTAGTCAAGCTCGTGTACAAAGAATAATATAAATTGATTTTAATTTATAAACATTTTATTTGTCATCATCTCAATATTAATGTCATATATTTTAATCTTTCATAAGTTATTTTTTTGTAATCATTTAAATATTAATGTCATATTTGATTTCTGTCATTTAAAGTTTATATCAACAGCTCTTATTATACTTGCGATATGCCTGATAGTCTTAGATAATTTTATTCTAGCAACGGGTTAAACAGTGAAAATATCCCTTATACAGTATGTACACGGTAAAGTTTTAACAAAGGTACAGTTAAGAAGGCGTTGCAATTAACCTGGAAACAAATAAAACAACACGTTAAACCGTTGCAGTTCGACGCAACCGAATGCGGTATACTCTGATACCAGTTAAAAAACGGCAGAGGTTTTTATGCACATCTTGAGGCACATCGCCAGCTAATCTGCCACCAAATTTGGTAGACCTAGCTTAAAAAATGTGAAAGACATAGGAAATTCCGATCGTAAAAGGCGGGCAGCGTTACGTTCCTACAGAACGCACAAAACAATATACTCTTTACATTAAGAGTAAGTGTAAACGCAGGAGCTTCAGCCTAAGTCGGGTTCAGCGACTGGTCTGCGAACCTTTACGACTGTTTACATTTCAAGCTTTTTAGTTTGTATTCCAATTACAATATTTGCCAGTGCACAAGATTAAAATTAATTTGAATCCAAAAAAGGGTTAGAACAAAGTGAACCTTGTTCAAGGCGGTTAGACTTTTAACAAAGCTCTAGACTCTGCATTAACTACAGTCGGAAAGCAACCGGAAACCAAGCAACAAAAGCTGCTGTGCAAAGCGGCGCATAAATATGCAAATGGCATTAGACCATGTAGCGTGACTTCTGGCACGTTTTAGACACCCCAAAAATGAGAATTTACTTTCAGCAAGGGATTTGTAGTCAGGTGTGTGCACGAAGAGATATCCGAAAAAAAAAATTAGAGCTTTTCCACCACATGTTAATCTGGCTAGATAAAGTTTGTTTCAACAAGTCCGTAAACTGGTTGAAGTCAAAAGCATCCGACCATGTCATACACTGTGTCCAGGGAAATAATAGCTCGAAAGCAAATAGAGAAAATTTCCTTTTACATTTGTAAATCTTTTATTTTTGTATGCTTGACAAAAATATACTTGGTTTTTTAAATTTTGTTAAATTAAACTGGGATATCCTTAACTCCGAAATAGGAAATAGCGAACAGGATTGCTATGAATCGTAGTTAACGTTTTATTTCCTCAATTTAGAGCGAATTCATGAAAAATTATTAACAATTAAGACTCCGAATTTTTTCTGGCTCTCAACATTTAAAGTTTGAAATAGGCATAGCGAAAACAGCCCATATGCTCCTTGCGTTAATGCATCAGCTCATAAAAACTGATTTGACACGCTGCGTATGCGTAATTTGCATAGCGCGCAAATGCTGTTTGCTGTTGATGTAAATGATTGCAGCGCATCAGCTGAAGCATCAAATGAATTGTCAACGACAATCGACAGGTTGTGTCACGGAAAATAGTTTGAGCAGGAGATAGGGAGAAACAGGAGCTGCATCAAGAGCTGCAGGAGAGATTAGATGAGCTGTCAGCGTCATTCGCATCCGCAGTCTCAAGCTCAATCTCAAGTCATCCGTATATGTGTGTGTGTGTGTGTATGAATATTTGCTTTGGACATTGTTTTGTGCTGCGGAAATGTTGAGCTTGATGTGATGTGCCCATGATGACCACAAATTGATATCAGGCAAATGGGAGCTGGCCAAGAGGGCAACAGGCAACGGGCCAACTGACATAGCCAATACAACAACAGCAGTGGTGCAATGTTGAGTTTCTAGCCCAAGCCAAGTTTGTTACTATTTTGTTCCCAGTGGGCAGCAGCAGATCAATTGACATGCAGCCATCAGCTGGCAGATGTCGACGAACGTGATGTCAACTCTGGTTTTCTATTGTTAGCCCCAGCAGGAAATGTGGCAGTTGAAACGGAAGGTTGCGACTCTCTACAGTTTTGAGTGCTGAGTAGCTGCTCTAAGTTAGGGACTGACTGACACTGAGTGACTCAGGATACGTTTTTAGTGTATCCAGTGGACCAGGGCTGCCACGTGTGACCAACCAGCTGAAAAAAGCAATTGCCAGCTTGTGAGTGCTTAAATTTCCACTGTTTCTGCTACTGGCGTATTTTCTTTAATTTATGCATATTAGAAACTGTCTTATTGCCTTTTTTGTTCTGTCTTTATTGTTATATATTTATATTTTTCCTTTTGGGTATTTTTTTTTTTTTTTTTTGAGTTTTTTTCTTTGCTGTGAAGTTGCCCCGCCTCATTTGTCCCAAAAAGTTGTGCACAAGTTTTTCGCTTTGTTTCTTGGAAGTAGATTTCTGTACGTGTAGCTAACAGAATGTCCGATTACAATGAATGGGCGTTGCAGGCAGGCAGGCAGGCAAACACGAGCTAGTATACAACAAAAAAAACGAATAATACAAAAAAAGCGAACTCTGAAGCGCAACTTTCTTTTTGAAGGCTTGAGTACTCGTATTTGCACAGCTCTTATTCAGTTAAACAGTTGTTGGATATTTAAAAGGGAAATGTGAGCGCCAGTTTTGTGACTTTCATGACTTCCAGGACTTTCAAACATCTTTCCGACTCTACTTTGTTGTTTGACTTAAACTGCTTTGGCATTTCAAATATTGCACGCACAAATAGACAAAGGCGTGTCTTAAGCTTCTTTGTCAATGTCAGTGGATAACTAAGTGCTTGCATAGTTCAAAGTGCCACTTAATTAAAAAAAACTTTAGCGATAAATGCATGTGATGTATGTGACAGCTGCAGCAGCTAGCTGCAGTCAATTGATAAAAAAAATGTCCACTACCTGTTTCAACTTATTAAACTATTTAAACTACAAAGAACAACTTTTCTGAGTCCAGTTTGTGCTAAGGAGCAATGAAACAACAGTTGGCTTATTGATATCATTACATATTCTGTCAGGACACGCAATTTTCAGTTTTATGCATTTGCAGCCATTTATTTTCACCACTCAACTTGATAATTACTTAAAAGCTTCTGTCACTACAAAAATTTTTTGCTATAATATTTTAAGATATTCTATTTTAAACACACAAGAAGAAATATGCAAAATATCTATTATGTTATACTGTAAGAATGTAATGTAAATTAAGTATGGGTAAGTTTGCAACAATTTTTAACAATTTCGAATTGTATACTCTTTTGGTCCATTGTGCTGTGGCCTTTTCGGTCAACGTCATTGTGAACGTCAACTTCAGCTGGCCAAAGACTGCTACAAAAGAGCGCGTACAAAGCGCATGTTGTGTCTCACGAGACAAAGGCTTAATTACACCCGCACACACACACCAACACACACAGCTAAGCGGCTATTAAGCGCAATGCATAGCAATTTGGGCGACAGTTGCCTTGAGTAGTGCACAAAAGTATGCAACACTTTTTTTCAGGTACCTCGTCGCAACTAAAGCGGAAGTCAGCCGATTCAAATAGTAAGGAAAAAAAGTAGGAGATAGATAGGCACAACGCTGCTGATGATGTTGATGAAAAGCACTGGTCGAGGATGAGAACAGTGGCAACAAAGAGAGCGGCAAAGTGGGCCATGGACAACAGTTTTGATTTGCATAAACAAAGGTTCAAGTGTTGCGAAAGTGGCCACCCAAATGGGCATGATAGGCCAAACTGATTCAAGATGATGTTGCCACAGTTGCCCCAACCCAACAACGCAAACAATTCATTGTCTCCTTACCATACCAGGCCAAACTCTGCTCTGATAGCGAGCAGCTGCAGCTGTAGCTGCCTCAAGGACGACTATCCTACCTGAGAAATGGCTTGGCTCATACACAAAAAAAAGGGGGCAGTTATGGGGCGCAAAAGGGGAAGGGGCCCAAATGTTGCACACTCGATTTCCTGCGCGCATGTCGCGCAAATGTTTGCCAACAACAACAGCAAGAGCAACAACCAAATTGAAAAGAAAAGTTGATTGTTTTTCAGAAGCGGCGGCTGTTGCTCGGCTGCTTCCACTGAAAATTGTCGTTGTGGCCGTTGTTGTTTAGCATACTTTTCAGCTTGAGAAAAAAAAGGAGGAAGAACATCTCGAACAAAAAAAAAATTTTATTTTTCAGCATTCTTATTATGCGAGCAATCGTAGCTGTTCTTTGTTTTCGTGTGTTTGCTGCGGATACGAAATCAGTTGACGTCATCATTATCCTCTATATAGCTACAGCCACAAACATGGGCAGCTATTTTTGATGCTCAGACACACACACAAACATGCAGTAACCTATCGCAAACAAACACACCACCAACAATGCATTGCAATGGTGGCCGTAAATAATAAAGAATGTGGCAAAACAAAAAAATACAAACTCAACGACAACAAAAATATAGAAAACTTTGCTTCGGGTTGCGTTTCGGTCAAGGAAATGCACGAGTCCTCCTCCCTTTACCCTTCCGCCCACCAGCTGCAGCTGCCTGCGCTCGGGAGGACATTGTGCCAGTTTGTGAACTGTCGCAGACGTCATTTTAATCACATTGCTCCACAAAGTACTTGCGACAGTTTCTATTTTGTTTTCCCCTAGCACAGTTATTGTAAAATTCGCAAGCTTTTATTAAATTTTTTTGCAATTTTTGTTTGGACAAATACACAAGCACATTAATATATGCATATATATATATATATATATATATATATATAGTATATATGTAGAATAGTATATAGAATACTGCTACTACTAGATGCGCATGCATATGCATCGTATTGACATTTGACAAAAACTGGCAGCATTTGCATTTGTTGGTCCACTTGAAAATTGTCCCCATAAAACGCGTTTTAGAAAACGCAACGAGCGATGAGAGAACTAACAAGCGGCGTTTGCCACATTTTGTAATCTCCCTTCAGAGATGGTTGCATTCAATCACGAGCCACAAATGGCAAATCAAACAAACTATTTCAAGTATCAAAAAGTATAATCATAACAGTTAATAATTCCGTTTTAGCTAGTCAGTTTAAAAAAATTTGCAGAGCATTTACAACACCAAAAATATAAACGGTTTTTTGACTAATTTCAAATTTCTGTAGACTTGTTTTATTTTATTTTGTTTAATGTATGTCTCTTAAAAATCGATTATACATATATCGACACACATTAAATACATGTAAGTTTATTAATCAATATGTACATTTCCTCTGCATCGTCGGGGTACGTCATGTAATATATTTTTATATAGTATTTACTGTCCAATAAAATCAAAACAGTTTAGAAATATAAAATAAACTATGGCATTTTTCCTTTTTCTTCTGTAGAGGCTTATGTCTAGTTAAGTAAGTTGGGATATGTTATTTAATACAATATTACACACAAGCACGCTGGTCATTCGAATTCCATCACGAACCAGCCTCCAAATATCCGTGTAAGAGCACGACACTCGCAAACCCAACTCTAAGCTGTGTGTCAGTGTATATGTATGTGTCTCTGTGTTTGCTGGGTGGCTAAAAGCTTTCAAGCACCCACTCATTGATAGGGCGGAACAGGGCGTGGCAACCAGTGTTTGGGTGCTGGTTGGTAATTTTTTGTATGCATGCATTTTGAAAATGTGCTCCCTTATGTTAATTAAGCTTCAACTTGCAGCAGCGCCAACTATTAACAAGAAAAGCGCTGAGTGTTACACTTCAGCACAGCCATAAAACCAGCGAGCATCAACCAGCTTACAAGCATACACGTTTGTATGTGTGCATGCCTATGCTATATATAATACATCATCCTGAGCATCTAAATCGCGCATACGACACGCTGGCTCGCGACTTGCATTTAACAATGGCCTTAGCAGCAGTTGGGTTGTTGTTGTTGTTTTGCTTAATCAGTATTGTTTAAATCTGTGCTTAGATTAGCACAAATTATAATGGGATTAGTTCACGTTGTGGGTGTTTAAGCTAATCGTGGGCATGGCCCTCTGTTAGGGACAGCCGTCTGGGAACATCAAGGCCGCCTTTTGGGTCTATTGTGCACGCAGTTTACATTCTTTTCTGTTTTGTGTTTTGGGTGTGTAGTGGCTCATAGATAAAGCGCATAAAAGATCAAAGGCCTTGGCATAAAGCATCCAATAACACGCTTGCCAAGCACCAATCGAGGCATGATAATGAAAACTGTTTCGCTGAAAAGCAAACCCAATGCCCAACCATCGCCAACCCCACCTAGCCTCTCAATTTGGCAAGTAAACAAGCAAAACTTGTGCCACTGTCAGACATTTGACATGCGATTAAAACTAATTTGTCGCAGAAGTCCGCCGAAATTTTTGTCGCTTTTATAAAGTGAGTCGCCCATAGCTGCATAATTTAAATTTAATTACAAGTAAAAACTTTGCAGTCGGGCTCAACGGACTGTGAAATACTCTGATACCAGTATTTAAACAGGTAACAAATAGATTTTTAAAATGGGAAGGTATGGGGGGCGAGAGGTGTAAACGTGTCCATCAAACAATTTTTGATGCAAGTCTCTGGGGAACGTCGCGACATTAGCATTAATCCCACCAAAACTCATGGAGTAGTTTGGTGTCGTGCCATTAAAAAAAATAGTGAATCTATTTGCTGGCAGGGGGCGAAGCACCCCTCTTTTCACTCTTTGTCTGTTTCAGAACTGATAGACAGACATACACATTGACGGTCTTTGCACATCACTAATGTTGTCTTTATCTTTGGTATCAGAGAATAAAAAAAATACAAAAGTTGATTAGCGAATTTCCTCTTAAGCAATGTAACGAAAAGAGAATTATTAGCAATAAAAAAAAAAACCATTTAAAGTTTCGATCAAAGTCTAATGTAGATTTCTTCTATTTTTTAAGTCAATTAAATAAGGCAAACATTTTTATATATAATAACTTCTACTACTATTCATATCTCTTCCTATTTCTCCTCCAATGTCTTAGTCTATGCCAGCTGATACCTATTTTTTAATCACTTTTTTTGTTTAAAGTGAAATTGCATTGCTTTTGAGCTTGTTTTCGCAACAAATTTCAGTAGCCTGTTGAATGTTGAATAAAATTTAACACATTTTGATAATTAAAAGCGTATGATGTGAAAATGAAATGAAATTTCCTAATACATACCTGATAAAACAAGTGAGTAAAAACAAATTAAAATCCATTAGAGAAGTTCGGTTAAGTGACATGCGTGTCACATAGTAGAGGGTAATTGCTTGGTCAATTATGGCACACACAAATATTTATTATTAATAAATGCCCAAAGTCGATTAGATCAATTAGCAATTATGCTGTATGTGAGTTAAATATAGGGAGGTATTACCATCGATGGCAGTTTCAATTAAGGAAATGCAAATTTTATTGTGAGTGTGTGTGTTTGTGCTTGTTGATTTGACTATGTGGTCTATGGGTAGCCGCTAATTACAAACAATTTGTGATCAAACAGAAATCTTTAGGCAATTGCTTTTGGAAACGAGCTTAGTGGAAATATTACAATGCCAACACAAAACTGACACAAACACACAAGCACACATGTGTACAGCATACGATTGACACAGTTATTAAAAATGGCATATAGAAAATGGTATTCATGGCATGCGGGCGACAACATTCGACATCGACATACTTAGGCGCATAGTTTGACAGCAGGCGGCGAACGGACGCCAGTTAACAGGCGTGCAAAAGTGGCAGCAGCCGCTGGAGCAGTAACAGCTATTGAAGCAGCAGGGTGCCTAGCCATAACCATTCACATACCCATACCCATACCCATACCCATACCCATGTCGAACATGCCAGCAGCAGCACTCGAACGGAAAAGGAAACATTCGCAGAGATTTCCATGAACAACATGCCAACGAGACTGGGGGGATGGGGTGAAGCGAGTGGCTACGATGTTAAGGAATTCAATTAGGCAGATGAGTAGGCGGTTGAACGATGTGCAGAGAAAAGTGTTGCCAAGTCAAAGCAAAGCCAAAGACATTTCTGACACTTCACATATGAGGGCACACTGCCATAAAGTGACTTAGCATTGGGGCTAAGCTGACATGCAATTGCCCTTATCCCCCCCCCCCCAGCCCAAACATTCAGGCAAGCAGGCAAAAAAGCAAGCAAGCAGTGAGGCAGAGGGACAGGCTTTGCTGATGCTGCTGATCCTTTGGCGATGGCATTTGTAAGTTGCTCTTGCCGTCGAGTAGTTGATGGCTTAATGGAAAAATCTCAATACATCTTTGCACTTTGCACTTTTGCTCTCACACACACGCACTAGAAACCATTTTGATTGGCATAACCAGCAAAACTTGAATGCGGTTTCAAAAGTTATCACAACCCGGGCCACGACTGAGACTGAGAGTGAGACTGAGCCTGAGCCTGAGACATGGACAGAGACGAAGACGAAGACTTAAGAATATAGCCAGACAAACAGGCAAACAGACAATGACACAGATGACTTGATGATAATCTCAAGGCTACTGTCATTACACTGTGGCGTAAATTATTATTGTTTTAAATTGCAAATTTGTGTTATTTCATGAGCCCATTGTTATACCAACTAACATTTAATGTAGAAACTATCGTTACCTAAAGGAGCATTGGTATTTTCTTAAAATACGTTGTTTTTATCATTAAATGCAATCATTCATTTCCCAATTAAATTGGCATTACATAAGATATAATCTTAGCTACCTATAATCGAATGAACACAAATGATCTGCTTTTTATTTAATTTTTTTAAATGTACATTATTAAAATTTGTCAAAAATTTGAAATTAGCCTGAATAAAGTTTTTGTACAACAAATCAAACAGTATCAATTAAAATTAAATAACATTCAAGTTATATTAAGCTTAAGCTAAGCAGCAGCTACAGGAATGTTTACATAATCAGAAAAGTTTTTAAGCTAACAGCTATTAGACAGAGATCTAGCAGTTGCATATCCTTGAGTTATAAATTCATGGTACTCTAACAAACGCACAAACTTGCCCATAGTGCAATGTAGAAGTCAAAGTTAGACTAGTTTGTAGAAGCATTCATCATTCATGGTCTGAATTGCCAGACAATTTTCTCATACATTTTCGTTTGTGCAGCAAATTTAGCTATATATATGTATGTATGTATATAAAAATGTGTGTGTGTGTGTGTATAGAGCTGGATTATATAGTAAGTTTAGCGTTTGCCGTCATCGCGGCGCTGAAGTCAACTGAACCGTTTTAATTGCTGCATAAATATTTGTTTAAAATTAGCTCATTGTGCGCTGCTGCTCGTTGTTTCCATTCAGTGTAAGGTTAAAAGGGGCGATATCTCTTGATGTATGTATGGGTGTGGGTGAGCGCGTGTGCATCGTTGATTTTATGAGGGTGTCGTTGTGAGTCAGTCAATTATATAATTTATTTATCTATGATTAGTAAGCAGCCGCAGGCTGTGCCTCTCTTTCTAAGAGTTGTCTAAGCAGATTTTCTTGCTCGCTCTGCAGTCTAACAATCTGATGGTGGTGCTGCTGCTTATTGAATTGCAAACTGTAGCCTTAAGATTTTTGGTTTTTGCCATCATCTCTCCCTCTTTCAATTCTCGTGTTTATTTATTTATGGCCACACTTGTGCACAATCTCTTTTTAGTATCGCAATGCCATTCAAGCGCGCATTGAATGCACTCAATGGAGATTTCAACTGCAACTTCAACAGCATCCCCTGACAACCCTATCTGCTAGCTGCTACCTTTATGGTTTCCCATTTAATCAGTAGAATGATGCAGTTGCAGCCAAACCCCACATTCTTCTTCTTTCTTTCACCCAAATCCTCCTGACTTGTCTGTACG
Source organism: Scaptomyza montana (assembly GCA_018904305.1). Lineage (NCBI taxonomy): Eukaryota > Metazoa > Arthropoda > Insecta > Diptera > Drosophilidae > Scaptomyza > Scaptomyza montana. Next base: position 1,227,892 of record JAEIGR010000012.1, read on the forward strand.
CCTGACCCCCGTTTACTTAACTCTGGCAAAAATTAATTTCAGCTCGGCAATATGTGTGCTCAGCTCAGTTTGCATGCCCACGCACTCACACTCCCGTTTTTGTGTGCTCACATACATTGTACGTATGTACTTATTATGTACATGAGTTAGTTGAAAAGCCCAACCACAAGTCTTGTTTGCAACTACAGCAACAACAACAGCATATTTGAATTTGCTTTGCAGACAGGCATCGTAATACCGCAACTAGTTCTCAAAATTGTGCAATTTTATCAGCAAAAAGTTTCTTTTTTTCATCTCTTCTGCACAGTGTGTTATTGGTTAGCTGAAAATTTCAAGTATCTTTATAATTAAATGCGATTTTTATAAACGCAAAAAAAAAGCCCAGCAGTGACATTAATAATTTATACGTGAATTATGTTTGGCATCTACTTAATCATTATTTAATTCCACGGAGCATATAAATTAATGCAAATACGTCGTTGCTTAAGGCTTTTAATGGTTTCATTGCTCCAAAAAGTATGCTACAAAAATATCTCGAAAATAAATGAATTTTTCTAATCTTCCAAATGGTTCAATCATTTTTTGTTTAGTTAAATTAATTTTTTTCTGATATTATATCGAATTTAAAGATACTATAAAAACTATGTTGTAATTATCAACCTATTTGTAATGTTGGAATTCAACAAAAACATCATGATAATAACACGCTAATTGAGTTAAATGCATTTTTCGCTTGATATCAGTTTCCTAATCAGTTACCGAAAATGTTTGACTGTGCGATTTCATCCTCTGATGCTATGCTGCTGTTTGCATAGCTCTTGCTCAGCGCGTGGATAAGTTGAAATTTACACAGGCGCACCAATTGTCGTTGTTGTTGTTGGGCTGAGTGCTCTGTAATGCTGAAATTTGCACTTTTTCAACACACGCACGCATACAAACGCAAGCGAGGAGAGTTCTGTTGTTTGGCCTGATGGAGCTGGGGAGCTGAACACCAAGTGCCAGGCGCCATGCACGAGCAGCATAAGTAAACAAGTTTAGTAGTAAGTATAATCAACGTTGCAGAAGAGGGACAGAGCGAGGGATAAAAAAGAAGTGTTGCATGCATATCCTCTTACATGACACAAAAAAATACACATGAGTGGATATGACGCATGTATGTAAGCGTATATGTTTTTATTAGTATGCTTTTGTTGTGCTGCATTTGGGAGCTACTTGAACGGGTATGGATATCTGTACACGTACATATATATTTATACTTGTGTTTCGGATCGCAGTAACCATAAAAATATATTACCTGTGATTTACACACACGCACACACCAAGAGAGACACACAGCTTAACTATTCATTAGTGTTGTAGTAAAGTTGGATCTAAAGGTCGAAAGTTTAAAGCTGGCTGCTTTGGCGACTTTGTGCCGCCACAGCTTGTTCAATGCTTTCATATTAATTTTATATTGAATGATGCTGCTTTCTTTTACCATAAGACTATTGCCGACCCTTTCTACTGTAGGAAAATAGAAGCTTTCCCTAGCAGGAAGTTGTTTTTACGGTAACATACATTAATATTGAAACATGTACACATTATGAATATTTTATTAGTACGATAAGTTTTAATGTTGCATAGCAAAAATTTTAAAATAACAGCTGTTAAACGCAGCTGTTGCAAATAGAATTCAAGTGCACTTTCGGAAATGCTTTAAGCTTTTGACTTAAAATGTTTGATGCACATTTTCATATAAGCTCAAGTTTCTTTGTTTTTTTTTTTTTTTTTTTAAACATGTTTATCAATATTTAACATTTTGTATGTTTATTCCGCATAGTACATAATTTTGTAAGAGCAAAAATAACTTGAGTTTCAGGCATCTGTTTGTGTCCGAAAAAATTGCTAATGTTTCTACAGTGCGCTGCGGTTACTCTATTTGATTTTAGCTTAACTCATGTGGAACATGTTTATAGTAAAGCTAAGCTTATGTTTGGGTGTGTGTGTGTGAGCGTGTGTTCTTGAGACTGACAAGAGCTGGCGTGTAAAATGGCTAACAAATTGCATGTACTTAGAATGGCCACAAGCAACAGAAAAAGCAACAGCAGCAGCAGCAGCAGTAGTAGCAAAAACAACAAATGAGCAACATCAAGTATAACATTTCGGTAGTTGCTTAAGGCATCGAGGCGAGACAATCTCAAACAGGTGGGAAGCGCATTTTTATAGCTGTGGTTATTTTTATAGTTGCTCACAAGCATAAAAGGCGACCGGAAAAAGAGGCTACAAGGGACACGTAGCACGGAAATAAACAAAGACACAAAACGACAAACGATTTGCAATTCGCACAAAAACAGAAACACCATATTCTGTTTAAAGAACATCTGTATTTGTACTTTTTACGTTGACGCTCCCTGCTGTTAAAATTACCAAAGATGCAGCTGGGCTCACACCACCCCTCTTACCAGATTTGCTGTGTAAATATTTTGCATAAAATATAAACTCCATGTGCAAAAGCCGGATATGAGCATTGTGCATAAGCAAAAGAAACTCACTCCCCGATTCGGTCTGACTTTAAAACTTAATGAAACTGAAACCGAAAATCCTCCCCTTCCTATCCTATGGACCACAAATAAAAAAATACACGCGTCAAACTTTATAAATTGTTTAATAAGTTTTGTTATTTTTACATTGCCACATTTATCGCTGTTTTCTTTGCCTGCTTCGCACAAATAAGTATTGCATAACTTCAGGCCTACTTCTGTGATTAATGTGGTTTGCGGGGGGCCTCCGCCATGGGCGGTTATTCAGGCCTTGCAACGTTTCTCTTGTGTAAAGTCCTTTGAGCTACGACCACAAATTTAAAAATATAAAGCTTGTGTCGCCGTTTGTTCCTGACTTATCTATATAGAACCCTAACTGGGCGTGGTCATACAAATTATGGCTTCAAAGCTTTCAAAAAAACAAACACTTAGAAAAATAAAAAAACAGAGAGAAATCCCGCGGGGAAACGCCACAAAATGGGGTCATACACAACACGATGAGTAATTGAAGGCATTTAAGATAATATCAAGCCGAAAAAAGGTTCAAGACAACGCAAACAAGTATATTATTTTTATCTTTCTGCCTTTCCATTGATTGTTAACGCATTACGCCCAAGGGCACCACTTTAGTCCAACACTACACAATGGCCCTCCTTGCCACTTTTTGGAATTAATTTGTGAAATGTGCGACAAGTTGAAAAATAGTTAACTTCTTAGAGGAGTCTACTAAAATACCCCTGAAACCCAGATTAAACTTCTAAGAACAAATATATGAAATTCCTTCTGCACAGATTCAATTTTGTCCTGGTGAATCTTGTTTAACTTTTTTTTTAAGAATATTATTTTTTTTAAAGACTTTCGGAGTGGCAGGCAACTTGGATATCCAAGTAAAGCCCTAAAATATTTAACGTTAGACTTAACAAAACCTTTTTGGAGTTGAATAATAAAGGATTCCTTGGAAACACAGTTCAGTCAGCCGATAAGTTAAATAACTTATGTAAAGGTTTACAAAGTGAATTGGCATCAGGATCTACAGCTCTTTTGACAGCCCTGTTACCTGTCACAGCCCGCGAACTTTATGTTTCTGGGCTTGTAACGTTAAGGAATGATCTTTTTCTAACCTGAAAATAATTATTAAATTCCAAAAAGTGGCAAAAAGGGCCATAGTGCAATTGTTTGATTCCTGTGGCTCGGTCCCTCGGATTTACTTGTTGATTTGACTTTGTCTGGCCATTCAATTGAATTAAGCGTGCATAAAGTAAGTCCCCAAACAAATTGCGACAGCGCAGTTGGGAAAATGAAAACGACTGGGGAATTTAGCCAGCAACATTTTTGTACATATATTCACTTTGACCTCAAAGACTCTGCGTAACTGATTGCTGGATACGCTTAATTGCCGACTAATAGGTTTTTCATGTAGCGTTAAATTATCGCACAAAAAACAAAATAATTTACTCAGCTTAAAGGCAAAATCGCAATCAAGTAAAAGTTGTACACCCATTGAGTATAATATTTAACCAGACTCTGTTTTAAAGTATATACATATATATATGTGTCAACCTTGTAAATGTGATGTGACTAAGATCCCAATCGGGAAACATGAAAAAACCTACATACAAAATCTACAATCAAAAATAAACTTATCACAAATCAAATGGTTTCTGTAATGAAGTGGAACTCACGCACTTAATGTGAAGAGCAACTTAAAGCTGCTTATTGATTTTATCGGTTGCAAGTGAAAATACAACTGAAACTGCAACTGCAACAGCATCACTCAGAATGCACAGAATTTGCCGTAGCAGCAACTGTTGCTTTTGGTTTTAGCTCGCAGTGGCAATGACTGCCTATCTGTGCCAAGGCCTTTCAGGTGGTGGCAGCTGCAGAAACTGAGAAAGGAACTGCAGAGGCTATTGTTTTTGTATGTTAATAAACCCACATATATGGCCGCCCATTCCTGCAAACTGCGGGGCTTGATACATGGCGTCCGTAGGCAGCAACGCTTGCATTTATAAATGTTAATCAAAATGAAGCGAGAGTAAGCGAAAAAAAAGTGCTGATGTTAGCAGCACAATGCCCAAAGCTGTGTTTATTTTGTAGAGCATGAATTTATTTGTTATACATATGTGCCACGCCCACACACACACACACGCACACACACAAAATCAAAAACTATTATTGTATGGCATTCCAATCACACAACCAACCAAATACATAAATACATATTTTTTATGTTTTTATATACATACATATGTACATAATATGCCTTATTTGCAGATAACGTATGCAATTCACGTTTTTCAGTTAAGCGCCAGCAATAAATATTTCAAGCACAATTTGTTGGGTGGGTTCACGCAGCCACTTGGCTTCCCATCTATTCATGCCAGCATCTATAGTAAACCAAAGCCAAGCGCGAGTCACGCATAGTTAAAATGTTCAAAAAGCAGTCAAGAGCAGAAGCTGCATCTCGTCGTTCTCCTCTTTCTAGCTTTTTACGTTGGCTCTTATTAGGTAAACGCAATGTGACCACTGTTGTCGAAGCTGCTCAATTTTACCATCATTTTGAAAATTTTGTCTTCGTTGTCGAAGTGCTGCTCCATGTCCTACAACTAATGCGTTTGCTCGATTATCGGACTATTATCAGTCCAGAACATTGTCCACGTTTAAGCTATCTCGCTGTTGCAACGACTATGTTATTGTTGTAAGCATGTGAAGTATACTAATTGTTTATATATATTTTCTTATATATGTTGGTTAAATCAGAGGAGCCCGTCTGTATAAGTTGAGAATAAAACAAGAATAAAGCATAAGCCCATTATTTTTCTTTGCCTCATTTTAATTTAAACTTATATATAATATGTGTTTCGCTTTGTCACACAACAACAAGCTTTATTATATACCCCATACTTATTTCAATATATTTATTTTGTTAATCACACAACGATATAAAAATATACTTTACTTCATAGGCTTATTAGTTTGTTTGCGTTACATGCAAATATAATTATTATTAAAGGGCGATTGAATTCTTTTAGAAACTTAAAAGTATATTCAATTGTGTTCAGAGCTAAATAGCTAACAATACATAAACTATTTATTTATTTACCAGCCAAATGTACACACTGGATTATGGCACTTCAATTGAATTTATGTAATGCAAACAGCTAATCAAATAACAAATACAATAACAAAAAAGTCTTCGTATATGTAAGTTGCATACTTAAAGATTAACAAACATATAAATCTAAATAGTATAATAGTAGAGAATATTGTAATTGTACTCCAAACAAACAAATGAATATACTATTTATAAATAGTGCAAGCAATTCTAATTGCACTCGATGTGTACATACCAGCAAACAATAAGCGCCATACAAAAGAATTTTTACTGGCTATAAATACAATACCAAATTGAGTGCATATACCTTTTGCTAGTTCTTAAGACGACAGGCGCTACTTTATGATTTCGTACCCTGAAGCTATAAAAAGAATAGCGCTGCTTCATAGCTGCAAACGTTTTACTTTGGTTAAGTAAAGTTAAGCGCTTATTTGTTTAAATTGCATACAATTAATGTTGCTGGAAAAAATATTTCACTTAAATACCCTGAACTTAAAGTGGGTAAATAAAAAGTTATGATTAAGTTAAAAACTTAACAACAAATACGCAACTGCATGAAAATATTCTTAGGACGAAGCGATCTACCTTGGAAATCTTAAAGAAGAAACTGTTAACATTAAAACCTTATTTTAATTTTAGAGCAGGGTATCTTCGAGTAAGCACACACATTTAGAGAATTCATAGTTATTTTTGAAGCTAGTTACTGTCTCGTTTATTCTGCTTATGAAGCCCACAAAAGGCAATACAGCCGCCGCAGCCAACAGGCAACCGGAAGGCAGCTAGAAAATTGAAATTCATGGAGTATGCCATAAAATAGGCAAACGTGCCCATGCATGCGTTGTGTTGCGTTGCGTTGCTCTTCTAGCTCTTAGCGCAGTGGAATTTGTAAACTGAAAGTATGCAACAAGAGCGCCAACAGCAACAACAACAGCAACAACTAACACAACAAACAAGTTAAATAAGAAGCAAAGCTATGTGAGATGCCGTCTGCGCTTCAGCCATTAGCCTGCAGCCTCAGCTGGCCGGGACTTGGCTTATGCTTATGGATAAGACAAGGGGTTGAGGATGATCTTGGGGCTATGGCTGGACCAGGTGAGCTTCAAACTTGGGGTAGCGTTTATGGCATGCTGTTGGAATTTTGTACGCCAGTATTGTGGAATTTTACGTGTTGCGGTATTTCAGTAACCAACTGCCGAGAGTTTTGGCAAGTCGAGTCGAGGAGCCAGAAGCCAAATGCAGCGACAGTGTCAAACTCCGACCGATTATTCTTACAATGTTTGTGAGTGAGTGAGTGTAAGCTTTGGAATTTTATTATTAAATTGCCAACATTTGCACATGCATCCGAACAGTGACAGGTCGTCATTTCGTAGCACAATGGATTACAGGGATTATGTAACGAAATAACAAGCAGCTTTGTCAGCATCATTTGTTTTATCCAATAGCAGTCGCTATTCGACTATTCACCTTTTGGTGATGCAATGGTCAAGGCCTTGTTGGGGACAGGTGCATTAAAAAATAGCTGCTGATTAATATTGGCGACCACGCCCCATTACCCATCATTTAGCACACAAATATTGAACATTTACAATCAGCAGAAAATGCGCAAATGCTGCGTCAATAGATAAAAATGTGTAAAAGTTCGAAATAGTTGCACAAAAATTGTCGGTCGGTCTGTTATTGGGAGTGTGAATGTGAATGTGAGTCAAAGTGTGTATTAAAATTATGAAAAAAAAAAATGAAAAACCAAATAGCAGAAGAAACATCAACAGAAATAGCAGCAGCAGATTTTTTTGTTGCGGTTCGTTGAGCACATAATAATTCCATCAACGACAGCAACAAGAACAGGAACACGAACAACAACACCAAAAACAACAACAACAGCAGCAGTAGAAATAGCAACAAATGGCGCTAGCAAAACGTTTAGCACTGGCACAGAGATAACTGCGCCAAACGTTGGCAGCAACGTTAACGCCTTGGGCACTTTGCCTCACAAATCTACAGCTGCATTGTGTATGTATATATATACATGTATGTAAGTGTGTGAGTGTTTGCGCTGTTTTTGTAGCTCAGTTCACTATGGGCAAAATGCAAGCCTTAATTAATGAACGCAAAAAATATACAAAATTATTAGTATGTATCAGTAAAATGCAAGCTTTAAGAATCTCTGGATAAAGAAATTGCTGTAAGCTTAAAAGCCCTGGTTATGCAAATGATTCTGCTATATACTATCCAACTTAGAACTTTTACGTTATATATCCCACAACCAAGAACTGTGAAAATAAATCTGAATATATGTCAATTAAAATTTCTTAAATTAAGCTGATGTCCATAATTAATTTTAACATTATGTTGAATTGTTGCTAAGTTAATATTGAATAATAATCTAACTGGCAACTAGCACACGCTAGTAAGTTGTTTATCAGCGTGTTTTGTAAGTGAAAAATAACAAATCGATATTTCGATAACTTGAAATCATGATTTTGCAAAATCATCCCACAGTCCTATGGTTGTAAAAAGGCAAGCACTGATGTGGGCGACAGGGCGTATGAGTAATGGCCATGTGGCAGACGGCAAGTAGCATGGGCGCTCATGTAGCCTGAATGCTTGAAGCGTTGCCACGCTTCGTTAATTTTCAAGGAAATAATGTTGCAATTTTATATATTATTCGGTTAGTTTTTTGTCTCTTTAACTTGTTGCCATCAACCTGGAAATGATATAAATTACAGTTTCATTCACCTACGCATCGCGTAAAAGTATGCTACGAATAATTTCATGTTTACATTTATACATATTTATATGTAGTTAGTGTTAATTTTTATTTAATTTGATGCACGAGCTCAAAGCGCCTGAAGGCAACTTTAGTGGGCAACGGCAGCAAACGGGCGGAGTGCCCAAACTTTTATAATTAAAAATGTATGGCATGTAGAGTCAATGGCCAATTCTGTTCAACCGAGTAGATGAATTTCATTTCCGAGTCCGTTTTTGTTTGACAACGAACGAGTTTTGATATATATAACACTAATTAATTTTTGAATAATTTCTATGCATAAATTTACATTCATTTCACAAAGCACTCACTGAATGCCCAAAGCTATAATAGCAGCAATGCCAACTAATGTTTGCTTTACATGCACTTTACACAGTATGGTCAAACTCTAAGTTGGTTAATTGAAACGCTACCTAATTTGTGTCTAACCTGCTTGGAATTCCTGTTGCTGTTCTTTTTTTAATTGACACGAAGATGGACATGGCCACTCACGATAGTGCGTGGAATGCAGCAGCGAGTGCAATTATCACAAAGTTTAATTAACACAAAACCATTTGAACACCTCACTTAGTTGCTGTCGAACTTAATACCCTTGCAGGCAAATTCATTGTTCATAAGAAAATCTTGTACTTATTACAGATGAACAAATAGCACATCATTAAAAAGATTGTTAATGCATTAGATTTTCCTAAGAACGCTTAATAATACAGAAATCCGAATCTGGAGTTTGCGACAAAGGTATTGGGACTTCTATGAAAAAACAAATCCGCTTAAGGATGCTATCCTTCAATGCATTGTACTTTCATATTTTGTTTTGTATTTTATTTTAATACCCACTACAGTTTTCAATCAATTTGTCTCTTTCTTCTTATACAGATCTATATAAAGCTAAGCATTACAGTGATTGACTGCTAAAGCAGTTTCACTGTCTGCTTAAAATTCTTAGAAACTTTAACTTAATTGCCTTCACTTGGCAGACATCCAAATTGCGTTGTTTTCCCGCTGCTCGAAGGATTCTTGTAATTGCCCCCATCTCTACTGATTTATGCTGCTACATAGCAGAAAGTGGCACGACTTACATACGTAGGTATGCTTCTGCCATACATATTATATCTATTTTAAATGTAAATTTGCTCAAAGAGTTGCTTGCCCAAGTGGCATCAGCTGAGCTTAGCTGAGCGAAACATTCACATTCACTGACCCAATTGATATTCTCTGTAATGCGACATTTCAGTTGAAGTTTCTTTCCCATTTTCTGTGTTCGCGGTACTTCCTATCGCTTCTTTTGAAAACGATGTATGCAAATTAGCTCATATAAATTAATATGCTACAAGCACCCTTACATGTGAATGCCCACAGATAAATCTTGGATATATTCGAAATAAATTAAACTAGCCAACAAACAGTTCTATAAAATGTGATTTAATATTAAAGTTACTGTTTACTTTTAAGCTTCCTTTTCAAACAAATATGTTTGGTATTTTGGTTCAGCTTGAATTCAATTATATAGTACAAATTCCATAAACAAAATTTTTTAATATTACAAATTTAGATTGTTGGCCAACTTACGTTTCCATTCCAATTTATTTTTGGGTTAAAGCTATTTTATTTATTTTATATATTCACAAAACAAAGTTTTCGGTGTTTTATATCGGCTAAATTTCAATTACAAATTCCATCACAAAAATGATGTTAAATTCACCCCATTAACCAAATTACATATTTTTGAAAAAAAAGACGAAATAATGAGATTTCACAAATATTTGGCATGTCATTTTGCACGTTGGCACAAATAATATGGTTACAAACGCATAATGAATTTTTAAACATATTCAAAAAGTCATTTTTATTTTGTCATTTCCGGCCACGCCCAAATCAGAACACAGTAGCCGAAACCATTACCGACACTTGCTGAATTTAGCTGTTTATCAATGCATAATTAATTACTAAGTATTTCCATTGGCAAGCCGAATAGCCACAGCATGAATGTGCACACACACACACAAACATAAAGTTCATTATTAAACAATTGGTTATTGAACGAATGCCAACTATTTGAAAATGTGTAAAATGCGCGTTTGTATGTTATTACGTTTGCGTCGTGGGTGTAAATCAATTTGGCGCTTAGCTTTTAACTTTTTGAACTATGAGAAGTATACACAGTTTACTTTGTCGTTATAAAATAAGTGTTATATTTATGTGTAATAGTCAGCACAGCTGAAGGATTTGAGAGAAGGATTCACATACCATGCTTTAATTCTAAATATAATTTGTATGTATACAAATATTTGATTTGTTTGTTTTTCATTACTCTCTTAGATGTTTGCAAGAGTCACGCCCACTTTTTGCTCAACACATAACTTAAGCCAGTCTGACAATCACAAGTTTTTTTTGCCGAATTAATAGTACATAAAGTATTAATTTTCACCACATTGCATTATGTATAGAATTTGTATGTATACACAGATAGTAGGTTTATTTGCATAGATAAGACACATTCTCATGCATAAATACTACATACAAATATTTGTGAATATATATGGATATTTGATATTGGCATAATTGCCACAGAGTCAGAAGATTTCGAGTGGATAGATAAACGCATAATTGAAAGCAAATAAGAAGCGCTTTTCGCTTGCCAGTTGTATTTGCAGAATTTCCTAGCTTTTGACTCAATTTGCAACAATTAACCAATACACAATATGTTAAAGCTTTATGTGGGGAAAAAGAAAACGTAAATGATAAAATATAAAAGTATAGTATTGCTAAGATTTGAAGTTGCAATATTACTTACTTATTATGTAGTTAGAGTAGAGTATTCGATAGATAGAGCTATTCAATTGAATAAAATTACAAATTGCATTTGTGTGCGAACAGAAAGTCATTGTGAAATGGAACCAGAAATTGCGTCTATAATGGCAACGGACGAAAAGCTTTTAACTTGCGAAATAAAATGTACAGAAAATGTTTTTGAAAAATGACTTTGCATAGGAATTGTGTGTGCCGTGTAGAAATGTGTATGTGTGTGTATGTGTTACAATGAGCATGAAATGCTTTTTATATTGTTCAATATTAAAGTAAAACGAAAAGTTTACAGAAATAAAAGTAAAGTGACGCATGACATTTTGTGCAAGAATTATGGTGAGTGTGTATAAATTGTGTGTGTGAATTCATATATAGTATTTATACATTGTTGTACATTACAATTTTGGGTTCCATGCTTGATTTGTTGTGCGCCTTCGTTGATTTCATTAGGAGGCCTTCGCTCCTTGCTGCTTGCTTGTGCCACAATATTTTCTCTTCTCCTCTGCCTCTCTCTCTCTCTCTCTCTCTCCCTCTCTTTCTCTCTCAGTCTGTTGCTTTCTTGCTTTGTCAATCAACTGTTTTGCAATTGTAATTTCTTGACTTTTTAACTACTTTGATTTTGATATCGATGTTGATTTCGATTACTTCGAAAGAAATTTTGGCTCTCTGGTTTGTTTAGTTGATATGCTTTCCATTCAAGTTGACTTTTGTTATTTTAAATAACATTTCTGCCGCACTTGATTCGCATTTAACGGCATTTTTCGGCACTTTATTTCACAATATTTATTTTTGATTTACTCTCCTCTTCTTTTTGTGTAAATTTTTATTTGCAGTTCAGGCGAAACCGTTAAATTGAGTTTTTTGTTGTTGATTTTATTCTGTTTCGAACTTTTTGTTTGTTTGTTTTTTAAGTTGTAGTTAAGTTACAAAAAAGTTAACTATTATTTGTTTTTGGTTTTTTTTTTTGTTTATTGGTGTTTATTCAATTGGATTGATTTTTGATATTATGTACTAATAAAATGCATGTAAGTCAGTCCGTCGTTTCACAAATTGTTTGCCGTTGAGCTGTAACTGTAATAGTTTATTGAATATTTTTACTATGAGACAGACATACACACAAACAAAACACCATTCGTTCCCCTCTCTCTCTCTCTCTCTCACTCTGTCTCTCTCTCACATACAATCTTAGTGCAATTAGTAACAAATTAGCAACTCAATTGTTGCAGTTAGCCAAGTTGTACTCACACAGACACACACACGCCCTCACGCTCACACTCATGCTCAATTTGAACTGCAGGCGCCATTTGAATGGCTTTTAAATTGCTTGCTTCCTTTTTCCAAACTGAAGGCGTCAAAGGGTCTGCCCGTTGCTCAACTGCAGCTCTGCATTCTCGGACCACGCCTACAAACATACTAATTTCTCAAATCATTAAGCACACTCTCTCGCACACACAAGCTCACACACACACGCATTGATAAACGCACTGCACTTTATGCTTGGACATTATTTTTTGTTTGTGTTTTTTTTCGCATCAAGTTTTTCTTCTTTTTTTTTTTGATTGGTTTGTTGCGACTAGTTTTGGGTATGTTTGTTTAATTTCTTGTGTTGCGATTGTAGGCGCTTCGATTTCGTTGGCGAGATACGTGGAATGCGTATAATGTGTGGCTCCAAGTCTAAGGCGTGCACAGCGCTCGGCGCTCAGAGGAAAAGACAACTTGATCACAGCATGGAAAATGTTCAACTGACCGAAACGCGAGCCTGCTGCCACGCTTAGCCAAACGCTTTAGCAGCAGCAGCAGCAGCAAGCAAGCAAGGCAGCCGCTGGCTTTATCAGTTCGTGTCGCTCGTGGAGCCGCCACCATCGTATGTGCCACTCGGCTCTGTTCGTACCACAGTTCGGCTTTTCACTCGTTTGGAATAGGGGGCCCGAGTTTGTGGCGGCAACAGCAGCAGCAGCATCAAATCGAAGCAACATGTTGAACTCACTCGCAGCATCCTTGGGTGTTGCCTCTCAAGGCTCACTCAATGCCCCAGCGTCACGTGTTGCACGGAATTTTAAGTGAAAAAGTGTTCAAAAAGCTTTTACTCAATGCTGCTGCTGCTGGTGCTTGCATTTTTTGTTTTGAGTGCGCCCTAGCAAGTAATGTGGCAAGCATCACGCTATCTCCTTTTATTGTCCCATTGTTCTTGTGTTCTGCTTTTCCTGCCTCGCCCCTTTAGGCAGCGCAAAGCGGAAATTATGTGTATATACATATATGTTGATGATGATGCCGCATCTTGTGTTATGTTTATGGATGATTCACTTTTTCTACAGCTGAAAGTTGGTATCAGTCATTTGGTAATCGAAGACAGCAACACTTGCTGTCTGCGTCTGTCTGTCTGTCTGTCTGTCTTTCTATCTGTCGATGTGTGCACACACATACTACTTGCAGCGAAAGCGAGTGATAACGTTGCTACAAAACTTTTCGGATATAGGACTCTTGCAGGTGCATTCACACATGAGCGCCCAGCTGCATATGAAATTCGGATTTTAGAGAAATGCACAGTGGGGGCTTGTCAGCACTATGCTAAAGAGTTGCTTAGTGGGTCGGGAAAGGGGTGTTGGCGGGCGTATGGCACAACACTCAGACTTGAGACGTTTGTAATGCAATTATAAAATGCTCGCAGGCGCACAAACCCTTTGTTAATAAGCACTCGCAATTTGTGTAATGACAAAAGACACAAAAGAAGTAATAGTTAACAGTTTTTTAGTAGTGTAAAGCCTAAACATGAGCTATCCTCCCTCACAGCCTCCTGCCACATTCCTCCCTCGCACATGTACAAAGTCAAGTTGGCAACATAATAGACCTAAGGCAATGTACTATTTCTATATATATGAACTTGATGCTCATAATTCGTTCACTTTGTGCATTTTATTAATAAAGTTTGCCAGCTGGAGAGAGTCCGAGTTTGCTGGTCTGCCACTCAATGTTCTGTTTCTGGTCCGAGCAACATGATTAATAATACATACATATGTACGTATATATATAAATATATTTACAAGAACTTGTTAACGCTGTATATGCCCATTGGTCTTTAACTAAAGTTTTGCTTTGTCTTAAGCTGCGGTTCATGAACATAAAACTTTACATTTTATTAAAACTGCAAAGTTTTTCGTCGTTTTATTTACTATTTATCAAATGCTAAAACTTGTAAGAGTCTTAGCAGGATCTAGTTCTTTGAAAAATACTTAGTATTGATTATTTTACTAGAGTTAAGTTGGCCCTAAATTTTTATTTCAACTGCAACTTTCTGGAAGTTCTAAAAACTTTTTATTTCACTATTATTTATATCAGATAAGCTAAATTGTAAATGGCTATTCTTGCAAATAGTAAAAAATGTTAGTTGATTTACTAAATTTTAAGTAACGTTAAAGATCTGCAATCAAAATAATCCAAAGCTAAAATGTATATATGTAAAAACTTAGTTTATGCTGCGTGAAAGACAATAAATGGAAGTACTACAAAGGAGTTTATGGAATATTCTCTGGGTAAGTGTTTTCAGTTTGCAAATCATTTGTAAGAAAACCAAATCAAATAAGGTTCAAATTATGCTTTAGCAACTTAATGAGAATGCATAGAAATCTGCGAAATTCAACACCATTGGTCGAAAATGGTGGATTGCGTTGCATTAAGTTGTTGGAACATAAAAAAGGAAGCCTTTTAAGCAATAGGGAAAGAGTATCAAACGTATAAGCATAGACAGTTTCAAGCACAGCTTAAATAATTATATCCTTTATAATCGCATTGCGAAATTTATTAAAATTTTTGTGCAAATATTAACCTATTCTACTATATCCCAAAACATTAAGCAAGTCGAGGTCCAACGAAGATCAATTAATTTTGTTAATTCTGGCCATCTCCACCAGCGCCATTCTGACCTTGTGGTGGTGGTCCACCTGGACCACCCGGTCCACCTTGACCTCCCTGACCACCACGTGGTGGACCACCGTTATGCCCGGCGCTGCGCTTAAGGAAACCGGAGCTAACGATCCTGTTGAAATTCTTCCCAGGCATTTGCGGCATTTGTGACATGGTTGGCATTTCAGGCATCATAGTTGCCTACCAATCGTATTAGAAAACATATAATAAAAAAAATGAAAAACTCTTTCTGGTATTTTCACTTACCACTGCAACGGCCAAGACCAAAAAGAATACTCCAAAGAATGCGAACTGCTTCATAGTGAAAATTGTAATTGTAACTGATATCAAATTGCACAACTCACTGCATTTATATAGTCTCTATATGAGCGGATGCTTATCAATGGAAAACCATCAACACTGAATTGGAAACAAAAAGCCATAGATTAAATACGAAAAAAGGCAATTAAATACTTGAAGCCAATTGAAAAAGTGAATAGTTTTAATTTCAATATTGCATGTCGTCGAAACAAAAGAATAATTTGCTTTATGGCTGCATAGATATTTGTAAATAAAAAAATAATATTTGTGCAATTATTTTCTAGGCTAATGACGCTAAATGCAGCATTTACTGCTCATATATTGATGAAAATTAATACAATTAAAATAAAACTACAAAATTAAATAACCTGGCATTGATGCTTTGTGTAAATAAAACTGAAATGAAAACAGTTGGTTGCAAAACAAATTAAATTAATTAAGTAAATTTAAAAATTCATAACGAATCATTGAATCAGTTATCTAAAATATAGCACAATGTAATTGCGTTTTGATATCTGCCTATATATTAGCGATTCTGAGCAGAACCAAGTCTAAAGTCCAAATAATAAGTAATAAAAAGTATTGCTGCACTTTCTTTCCTCTTTGTTGTGTTATAATATATTGCAGTTCCTCTAGCCTGCGTAAAGTTACAATTTAACAAATATGTCTACAAAAGTTTACTTTTAAACTTCTGCAGGCGCTTGTTGCTCAGTTTCTTTCTGTGTTGAAAGAATATTACGGAGAAGGAAAAAACTGTGTAAAAACGGAATTATGTCAAATGTTTATGTACAAAAATGTTGCATAATTCTTAAACGACATTCTCATAAATTTCTAGTTAGTGTAACGCCAACCAACAGAAAATATAAATTCGTTGAGACGGATACATTCACATGCACGCACTTACTAAAACACACAAAATACTCAATTTATGAGTCATAAAATGTGGGAATACAAATATTGGTTTGAAATTGTGTATCAATTTGGGTCGGAAAATGGTCGTCTTAAAGCAGAACGATTTCAAACTTACCTCGTTCTCCTTTCCTAGTTGTGAAAATATGAACGGTGTCGTTTTTCCGTTGTTTTCCCACATGAAATGTCACCTTCGGCATTGAAAGGTGGGAAAGGCAATTTCGCTTAGCACCACTGTGCACAATGTGCCTTCAATTTGAGATTAAATTTTTGCCAGGCGGTTTGGCAAACAAACAATTTCTAGTTGGAAAATGGCAACAATAGGTTACGCGACACCGACACGCCCACCCACCAACCACCACAAACCACAAAACCACCCCATCCACCCAATCAATGTGTGTCTTCATATTCACATGTTAACAAACGGATGTAAGTGAGTGCACCTGTGTGTGTGTGTTTGTTTTCTGTTAAGATCATAAATATTCTCTTCGTTAGAAAATATGAATATTGAAGATGCCTACAGTCACTACCGTTCTCATAATAAACCGCAAGAAAAGCCACCGACTGAATGCTTGGTAACCGGCGAATGAAAGACGTCGAGCGGAAAACTACTAAAAAAAAAAAAACTACCGAATAACAAATTCACAGGTATAATAGCAGCATGGGTGTGTGCACTGGGAGAAACATTTAACGTATTTATTCACTTTGGCTTTACCAAAAAATTAGATATAAACTTTAGCACATCCTAAGTTCTGAGTATAAAATGTTTGATT